>CM065803.1:139846333-141310167 GCA_033398695.1 Orobanche coerulescens | reverse complement strand
CAAATGCATGTAACGTGGTTTTATTTCCTATTAACAAGACTTAATCAAGAAGTAAAAGCTTAATCTAAGCTATTATGGCCAATTCTCAATATAACATGCTCGAATCTAATCAATAAACACGAGTTTTTATAGAGTTCATACTCGAATGCATGTAACGGGGTCTTATCTCAACAAGGCTTAATCACGAAGTAAAGTTTTAATCGGATCTATTATATCCAATCCTTGCTGCAACAAGAATTAATCAAGAAGTACAGGCTTAATCGAAGTTGTTATACCCAGTTCTTAGTACAAAAGGCTCGAATCTTACTAATAAACCCGAGTTTTTGTAGAGTTCCAACTCGAATACATGCAACATATTCTTATCTCCCATTGACCAGAATTAATCAAGAAGTAAAGGCTTAATCGAAGTTGTTATAGCCAGTTTTTAGCACAAATGGCTTGAATCTAACCAATAAACTCGAGTTTTTATAGAGTTCCGACTTGAATACATGCAACATGGTCTTATCTTCTATTAACCAGACTTAATGAAGAAGAAAAGGCTTAATTGGATCTGTTGCAGGTAATTCTGAGTACAAAAGGCTCGAATCTAATCAATTAACCCGAGTTTTGATAGAGTTCCGACTCAAATGCATGTAACGTGGTTTTATCTCCTATTAACAAGACTTAATCAAGAAGTAAAGGCTTAATCTAAGCTATTATAGCCAATTCTCAATATAACATGCTCGAATCTAATCAATAAACACGAGTTTTCATAGAGTTCTGACTCGAATGCATGTAACGGGGTCTTATCTCATATTATCAAGACTTAATCACGAAGTAAAGTCTTAATTGGAACTATTATATCCAATCCTTGCTACAACAAGAATTAATCAAGAAGTACAGGCTTAATCGGAGTTGTTATAGCCAATTCTTCGTACAAAAGGCTCGAATCTAACTAATAAACTCGAGTTTTTGTAGAGTTCTGACTCGAATACATGCAACATGGTCTTATCTCCTATTAACAAGAATTAATCAAGATGTATACGCTTAATTGGAGTTGTTATACCCAATTATTAGTACAAAAGGCTCGAATCTAACTAATAGACCCGAGTTTTTGTAGTGCCCGACTCGAACACATGCAACATGCTCTTATCTCCTATTAACCAAAATTAATCAAGAAGTAAAGGCTTAATCGAAGTTGTTATATCCAGTTCTTAGTACAAATGGCTTGAATCTAACCAATATGCCCGAGTTTTTATAGAGTTCCGACTTGAATACATACAACATGGTCTTATCTTCTATTAACCAGACTTAATGAAGAAGTAAAGGCTTAATCAGAGTTGTTGTAGCCAATTCTAAGTACAAAAGGCTCGAATCTAATCAATTAACCCGTGTTTTGATAGAGTTTCGACTCAAATGCATGTAACGTGGTTTTATCTCCTATTAACAAGACTTAATGAAGAAGTAAAGGCTTAATCTAAGCTATTATAGCCAATTCTCAATAAACATGCTCGAATCTAATCAATAAACACGAGTTCTCATAGAGTTCAAACTCGAATGCATGTAATGGGGTCTTATCTCAACAAGACTTAATCACGAAGTAAAGTTTTAATCGAAGCTACTATATCTAATCCTTGCTACAACAAGAATTAAGCAAGAAGTACAGGCTTAATCGGAGTTGTTATACCCAGTTCTTAGTACAAAAGGCTCGAATCTAACTAATAAACTCGAGTTTTTGTAGAGTTCCGACTCAAATACATGCAACATGGTCTTATCTCCTATTAACCAGAATTAATCAAGAAGTAAAGGCTTAATCGAAGTTGGTATATCTACTTCTTAGTATAAATGGCTTGAATCTAACCAATATACCCGAGTTTTTATAGAGTTTCGACTTGAATACATACAACATGGTCTTATCTTCTATTAACCAGACTTAATGAAGAAGTAAAGGCTTAATCAGAGTTGTTGTAGCCAATCCTTGCTACAACAAGAATTAAGCAAGAAGTACAGGCTTAATCGGAGTTGTTATACCCAGTTCTTAGTACAAAAGGCTCGAATCTAACTAATAAACCCGAGTTTTTGTAGAGTTCCGACTCAAATACATGCAACATGGTCTTATCTCTTATTAACCAGAATTAATCAAGAAGAAAAGGCTTAATCGAAGTTGGTATATCTAGTTCTTAGTATAAATGGCTTGAATCTAACCAATATGATACGAATTACGTAAGTAATGCGTATGAAATACAACGGAAGATTATTATGTCTTGACAATTATCAAAGTATTACTCGAAAATTACAAGGGAATGACCGAAATTGAATGGAGTTCGGCCGTGAGGTAGTAGTGTATACGGATTTGGATGTGTTTTATCGAACTAGACCTATAACTCGATAAAATTAATCTCTTCTCAAGACCTATTGAGAATTGATCAAGTTAAAATCTCGAGACGCGTCGAAACAATAACTAAAGTTTGTTGAACTCATTCAACGTATATTTCAAAGAAATACAAGGTTTATTACTTTCAAGATATCTTACAAATACAACGAGTACTACTATATATAGTAGTTTCCAACCGTAAGAAAATACAACAAAACGAGAAAACGAAGCTTCCTAGCAACACACCAATCGGCCGAAAATATCCAAGGAGATACCATCTTGGATTTATTATGTGATCATGACATGAAGTAGTCTTGGACTTGTGATGGTGACATGAAGAAGATCTTCACCAAATATCATCTTTGCAATCTTCATTTCGGCCGTATTCCTCAAGTAGTGATTAGGAGGATTTTGTGAAGATATGATATCATCCCTTTGGAATTATTATGGTGATTATGACATGAGGGAAAATGACATGAAGGATGAAAGTCTTCTTCAAATCTTATGCATGGGCCGATTTGTTATTATGGTGGGGAAGGAGAAATATCTTCATATCTTGTCAAAGATATGAAGTCAAGTGAGGTCCCTTTCAAGAATGTCTTGGCCGATTTTTCATGCTTTCGGACCGGTTCCGTCGTCGAGTTTTACGTTACTCCTGTTCCGATTAACAACGTAACTCCAATCCGCGTATTCTTTTCTCCCAAGTATAATGGTGCATGGCCATGCGAATTTGCATCGTCGTGGATGTCGATTTTTATCGGAGCTTCTTCGATTGGAATATTAGATATCGTATCATTCCCTCCTTCTTTGAAAGGAATTGACCTCAATTCCGTAATGCCATCGTCGTCAAGGTAAGGCGAGAGATCACCTACGTTGAAAGTCGCGTGTACTCCGTATTCACCCGGAAGTTCGACTTTGTAGGCGTTGTCGTTCACTTTTCCCACAATTTTGTACGGACCTTCGGCTCTCGGCATTAATTTGTTCTTCCGTTTGCTTGGGAATCTGTCTTTTCTCAAATGTATCCAAACTAAGTCGCCAACATCAAATAATCTCGCTTTTTTATTTTTGTTCGACTTCCGTTTGTAAATTTCATTCACTTCTTTAATCCGTTCCCGTATCCTTTCATGTAACTTCATCATTGATTTGAGTTTTGATTCGGCGTCTTTGTGAACCAATTCGTTGCTCGGCAAGGGAATCAAATCCAATGGCATGTGCGGATTTATTCCGTATACTACTTCAAAAGGTGAATGGGCCGTGGCGAAGCCGGGTGATCGGTTGTATGCGAATTCCGCATGTGCAAGTTTAACGTCCCAATCCTTTTGTGTTTTATTCACCAATCCTCGCAGTAATGCTCCCAAGGTTCGATTAGTCACCTCGGTCTGTCCATCGGTTTGTGGGTGATGTGAAGTACTGAATAGGAGTTTAGTACCCACTTTTCTCCATAAAGTATTCCAGAAGTAACTCAGAAATTTAGAATCTCGATCCGACACGATAGTTTTTGGAACTCCGTGTAAACGAACTACTTCCCGGAAGTACAAGTCCGCAACATTGCTTGCATCATCGGTTTTGTGGCATGCTATGAAGTGAGCCATTTTTGAAAAACGGTCGACGACCACCATGATCGAGTCTTTGCCTCGTTGAGTACGAGGTAAAGCCACAATAAAATCCATCGAGACATCCTCCCATGGTCGTAACGGTATTGGCAACGGCATGTATGTACTTGGCTTGAACGAACTTTTCATCATGTGACAAGTGACGCATTTACTTACGATTGTGCTCACGTCACCATACATCTTTGGCCAAAAGAAATGCTCTTTTAGCACCTCTACGGTCTTGGTCGAGCCAAAATGACCGGCTAGTCCTCCTCCGTGCGCCTCCCTAACTAGCAATTCCCGAATTGTATGTCTCGGCACACATAATTTATTTCCCTTGAAAAGAAAGCCATCCTGTAAAACAAATTCCTCGTACGGGGCCGTTTTACAACGGTTAAAAATTTCCCCGAAGTCCAAATCGTCACTGTAATGATCTTTCAAAGTCTCGAACCCCAACAAACGAACATCTAGAATCGACAGTAAGGCATACCGTCTTGATAGTGCATCCGCCACTATATTACTCTTCCCGTCTTTGTACTTGGATGAAAAGTGAAAAGATTGTAAAAATTCCACCCATTTTGCATGCCTCGGGCTTAGCTTACTTTGTCCGTTGATGTATTTCAACGACTCGTGATCCGAATGCAACACGAAATGTTTCGAACGTAGATAGTGACTCCAATGATCGAGTGCTCTCACGATAGCATAGAACTCCTTGTCGTAAGTACAATAATTCACTCGGGCGCCACTTAATTTCTCCGAAAAATAGGCGATGGGACGGCCTCTTTGAATTAGTACTGCCCCGATTCCAACTCCGCTAGCGTCGCATTCCACCTCAAACGGTTGTGAAAAATCGGGTAACGTCAAAATCGGCGCTTCACATAACTTTCCCTTTAATTTTTCAAAAGCCTTTTGGGCCGCCTCGTTCCATGCAAAGGTTCCTTTTTTTAGACACTCCGTGATTGGACTGGAGATGGTGCTAAAGTCCCGTATGAATCGTCGGTAAAAAGAAGCGAGGCCATGAAATGATCGTACCTCCGTGACTGTCTTTGGGGTCGGCCACGACTTGATTGCCGCGATCTTCTCTTGGTCGACCGAAACTCCTTCTTTCGAAACAACATAGCCGAGAAAGACAAGACTCTCGACTAGGAAAGTACACTTCTCCCGCTTTCCATAAAGTTTCTGTTCCCTTAGCGTTTCAAATACGTGCCGCAAATGTTCGAGATGCTCCTCTAAGGATCGACTGTAGATCAAAATGTCGTCTAGGTATACGACAACAAACTTTCCCAAGAAAGGTTTGAGAACCTCGTTCATCAACCTCATAAAAGTGCTCGGGGCGTTAGTGAGGCCGAATGGCATCACAACCCATTCGTAAAGTCCATTCTTTGTTTTAAATGCCGTCTTCCATTCGTCTCCTTCTCGCATGCGAATTTGATGGTATCCGCTCCGTAAATCAACTTTGGAAAATATAACCGAGCCATGTAGCTCGTCCAACATGTCGTCTAGTCTCGGGATGGGGAACCGATACTTGACGGTGATGTTATTCACGGCTCTACTGTCAATACACATTCGCCATGATCCGTCTTTTTTTGGCACAAGTAGAACTGGAACCGCACACGGACTTAAACTTTCTCGGACATATCCGTGATTCATGAGTTCATCAATTTGGCGTTGTAGTTCTTTGGTTTCTTCGGGATTACAACGATACGCCGCTTTGTTCGGTAATGGAGCTCCCGGTATAAGATCAATCTGGTGTTCAATTCCGCGGATAGGTGGTAATCCTACCGGCAAGTCTTCGGGAAATACATCCGCGAACTCGTGTAATAGTGTATCTATCTCTTCTTCGTGGTGTGATTTGGTGGCAAGATTTCGGACTTCTTTGATCATCATCAAATAAACACGTTCGCCATCGTCAATGGCGTGTTCGACTTCTTTCTCGTTTGCAAACATCGTAAGTTTTGGTCCTTCGACTTTTTTCGAACTCATCGTCCGGATAGCTTGAGGTGACATAGGTTTAAGAACAATTTTTTTACCTTTGTCACGTAACTCATACTCTTTACTCCTCCCTCGATGTAGTACGTCCCGATCAAATAACCAAGGTCTTCCTAATAACACGTGACATGCGTCCATCGGTAGTACATCGCATGTAATATCATCACCATACGAACCCATGGTGAGTCCGACCTTCACTTGTCTTGATACTTTCACTTTGTTTCCATCATCGAGCCAATGGAGTGCATACGGCTTTGGATGGGCCGTGGTGATCAAACCGAGTTTTGAGACCATCTCGCTCGATGCCACGTTTGTACAACTTCCACCGTCAATGATCAAGCTACACCATTTTTCTCCGACACGACACTTCGTGTGGAAGATTTGGTCTCGTTGTTCTTCGTCACTCGGGGCTGCCTTCGTTTGTAACATGCGAAGGACGAGGTTCGTGTCATAGTTCGGGGCATCGTATGCCTCGCATTCTTCTTCTTCTTCGTCAGCTTCTAAGTTAAAAACGTTTCCAATTCTTTCTTCTTCGGCTAGTAATTCTTCTCGGACGGCTATGGCTTCTCGTAGCGTCACAATTCTCCGATTTGGACAAGCACTCTGATAGTGTCCAAATCCTTGGCATTTGAAACACCGGACTTTAGATAGGCTTGTTTCTTTTGGGGTGATAGGAGTTTTTGGAATGGTAGTAACGGGTGGGCTTGTGGTAACAGTTTTTGGGAACGAGCTAGAACTCGCGCCAAAGTTGGTATTTCCGTATTTAGATGGGAATTCGGGTTTAGAAAGTTTTGCCTTGTTTTGATTTTCCAACTTTATGCAAAGTCCGCATAAAGTATCAAAGTCGGAATAGGGGTAGAGTTCCACGTAATTAGCAATATTTTTGTTCAAACCTCGTAGGAAACGGGACATCCGCAATTCTTCGCTTTCTTCAAGTTCTCCCATCAAGGATAAGTTTTCAAACTCCTCGATGTACTCCTCGACACTTAGCTTTCCTTGCGTGAGGTCAGAAATTTTTCGATACAAGCTTAACTTGTGTGTAGTCGGGACATATCTTTTTCGTAGTTTCTTTTTTAGAGAGTCCCACGAACGTATCTTCTCTTTTCCGGCACGAACTCTTTGTGTCTTCATTCGCTCAAACCAAAGGGAAGCTCCCTTTCCAAGTTTGAGAATCGCATACTTGCAACGTACCTCGTCATTGAGATCCTTGAACTCAAACATTCGTTCAATTTTTCTTTCCCACTCCAAATAAGCCTCGGGATCGGTGCCGCCTACGAACTCCGAAAGTTCGCTTGTCTTGTATTCATCAGCATGTCGTGGTGCATGCATGGCGTCGTATCCTCGTCGTGCTTGGATTCTGGGCTCCGGTAAGCCGCGAAGAACGTCACGTAGTTGTGCTACTTCTTCATCGGTGAATGCCATCTTCTTGAGTAACGTCGAGAACCGTGAGACAAATGTCTCCGATACCACTTATGATACGAATTACGTAAGTAATGCGTATGAAATACAACGGAAGATTATTATGTCTTGACAATTATCAAAGTATTACTCGAAAATTACAAGGGAATGACCGAAATTGAATGGAGTTCGGCCGTGAGGTAGTAGTGTATACGGATTTGGATGTGTTTTATCGAACTAGACCTATAACTCGATAAAAGTAATCTCTTCTCAAGACCTATTGAGAATTGATCAAGTTAAAATCTCGAGACGCGTCGAAACAATAACTAAAGTTTGTTGAACTCGTTCAACGTATATTTCAAAGAAATACAAGGTTTATTACTTTCAAGATATCTTACAAATACAACGAGTACTACTATATATAGTAGTTTCCAACCGTAAGAAAATACAACAAAACGAGAAAACGAAGCTTCCTAGCAACACACCAATCGGCCGAAAATATCCAAGGAGATACCATCTTGGATTTATTATGTGATCATGACATGAAGTAGTCTTGGACTTGTGATGGTGACATGAAGAAGATCTTCACCAAATATCATCTTTGCAATCTTCATTTCGGCCGTATTCCTCAAGTAGTGATTAGGAGGATTTTGTGAAGATATGATATCATCCCTTTGGAATTATTATGGTGATTATGACATGAGGGAAAATGACATGAAGGATGAAAGTCTTCTTCAAATCTTATGCATGGGCCTTTGTTATTATGGTGGGGAAGGAGAAATATCTTCATATCTTGTCAAAGATATGAAGTCAAGTGAGGTCCCTTTCAAGCATGTCTTGGCCGATTTTTCATGCTTTCGGACCGGTTCCGTCGTCGAGTTTTACGTTACTCCTGTTCCGATTAACAACGTAACTCCAATCCGCGTATTCTTTTCTCCCAAGTATAATGGTGCATGGCCATGCGAATTTGCATCGTCGTGGATGTCGATTTTTATCAGAGCTTCTTCGGTTGGAATATTAGATATCGTATCACAATATACCTGAGTTTTTATAGAGTTTCGACTTTAATACATACAACATGGTCTTATCTTTTATTAACCAGACTTAATGAAGAAGTAAAGGCTTAATCAGAGTTGTTGTAGCCAATTCTAAGTACAAAAGGCTCGAATCTAATCAATAAACCCGTGTTTTGATAGAGTTTTGACTCAAATGCATGTAACATGGTCTTATCTCAACATGGTCTTATCTCCTATTGACCAGAATTAATTAAGAAGTTAAGGCTTAATCGAAGTTGTTATAGCCAGTTCTTACCACAAATAGCTTGAATCTAACCAATCAACCCGAGTTTTTATAGAGTTCCGACTTGAATACATGCAACATAGTCTTAACTACTATTAACCAGACTTAATGAAGAAGTAAAGGCTTAATCGGAGCTCTTGTTGCTAATTCTGAGTACAAAAGTCTCGAATCTAATCAATTAACCCGAGTTTTGATAGAGTTCTGACTTAAATGCATGTAATGTGGTTTTATCTCCTATTAACAAGACTTAATCAAGAAGTAAAGGCTTAATCTAACCTATTATAGCCAATTCTGAATATAACATGCTCGAATCTAATCAACAAACACGAGTTTTCATCGAGTTCTGACTCGAATGCATGTAACGGGGTCTTATCTCATATTATGAAGACTTAATCACGAAGTAAAGTCTTAATCGGAGCTATTATATCCAATCCTTGCTACAACAAGAATTAATCAAGAAGTACATGCTTAATCGGAGTTGTTATAGCCAATTCTTAGTACAAAAGGCTCGAATCTAACTAATAAACCCGAGTTTTTGTAGAGTTCTGACTCGAATACATGAAAGATTGTCTTATTTCCTATTAACCAGAATTAATCAAGAAGTAAAGGCTTAATCGAAGTTGTTATAGCTAGTTCTTAGTACAAATGGCTCGAATCTAACAAATAAACCCGAGTTTTTGTAGAGTTCTGACTCGAATACATGCAATATATTCTTATCTTCTTTTAACCAGACTTCATGAAGAAGTAAAGGCTTAATCAGAGCTACTGTATCTAATCTTTGCTACAAAAAGAATTAATCAAGAAGTAAAGGCTCAATCGGAGCTGTTGTAGCTAATTCTGAGTACAAAAGGCTCAAATGTAACCAATAGACCCGAGTTTTTGTAGAGTTCCGACTCCAATACTTGCAACAGAGTCTTATCTCCTATTGACAGACTTAATCAAGAAGTAAAGGCTTTGTCGGAGCTGTTATAGCCAATTCTGAGTACAAAAGGCTCGAATCTAATCAATTAACGGGTTTTGATAGAGTTCCGACTCAAATGCATGTAAAATGGTTTTATCTCCTATTAACACGACTTAATCAAGAAGTAAAGGCTTAATCTAAGTTATTATAGCCAATTCTCAATATAAAATGCTCGAATCTAATTAATAAACACGAGTTTTCATAGAGTTCTGACTCAAATGCATGTAACAGGGTCTAATCTCATATTAACAAGATTTAATCACGAAATAAAGTCTTAGTCGGAGCTATTATATCCAATACTTGATACAACAACAATTAATCGAGAAGTAAAGGCTTAATTGGAGTTGTTATAGCTAGTTCTTAGTACAAAGGGCTCGATTCTAACCAATATACCCGAGTTTTAGTAGAGTTCTGACTCGAATACATGCAACAAGGTCTTATCTTCTATTAACCAGACTTAATGAAGAAGTAAAGGCTAAATAGGAGTTGTTAAAGCCAATTCTGAGTACAAAAGGCTTGGATCTTGATACGAATTACGTAAGTAATACGTATAAAATGCAACGGAAGATTAACAAGTATCAAAGTATCACTTGAATTTTACTAAGGGTGGCCGAAATTTGATGGTGTTCGGCCGTGAGGTAGTGTGATGTACGGATTTTGATGTGTTTTATCGAACTAGACCTATAACTCGATAAAAGGTAATCTCTTCCCAAGACCTATTGAGAATTGATCAAGTTAAAATCTCAAGACGCGTTGAAACAATAACTAAAGTTTTGTTGAACTCGTTCAACGTATATTTCAAAGGAAATACAAGGTTTATTACTTTCAAGGTATGTTACAAATACAACGAGCACTACCATATATAGTAGTTTCCAACCGAAAGAAAATACAACAAAACGAGAAAACGAAACTTCCTAGCAACATCCTAATCGGCCGAAAATATCAAGGAGATACCAAGCAATCTTGGATTTTATTGTTTGATTGAGACATGAAGAAATCTTGGTCTTTATTTCATGATGGTGACATGAAAGATCCTTGATGAAAGTCTTCACAAATCATCCCTTCTTGCAAGCTTCCAATCGGCCGAAGATACCAAGAGATTATGAGGATTTTGTATGATATCAATCTCTTTGGAATTATATAGGTGATTATGACTTGAGGGAAAATGACATGAATCATGAAAGGCTTTCTTCAAATCTTGTGTCTTTGGCCGTTTGTCATCATGGTGGGGAAGGAGAATAACTTCATTATCTTGTTAAAGATATGAAGTCAAGTGAGGTCCCTTTCAAGCATGCCTTGGCCGATTTTTCATGCTTTCGGACCGATTCCGAAGACGAATTTTACGTTACTCCGATTCCGATTAATAACGTAACTCCAATCCGCATATTCTTTTCTCCCAAGTATAATAATGCATGACCATGCGTATCGTCGTGGACGTCGATTTTTATTGGAGCTTCTTCGATTGGAATATTAGATATCGTATCATTCCCTCCTTCTTTGAAAGGAATTGACCTCAATTCCGTAATGCCATCGTCGTCAAGGTAAGGCGAGAGATCACCTACGTTGAAAGTCGCGTGTACTCCGTATTCGCCCGGAAGTTCGACTTTGTATGCGTTGTCGTTCACTTTTTCCACAATTTTGTACGGACCCTCGGCTCTCGGCATCAATTTGTTCTTCCGTTTGCTTGGGAATCTTTCTTTTCTCAAGTGTATCCAAACTAAGTCGCCAACATCAAATAATCTCGCTTTTTTATTTTTGTTCGACTTCCGTTTGTAAATTTCATTCACTTCTTTAAGCCGTTCCCGTATCTTTTCATGTAACTTCATCATTGACTTGAGTTTTGCATCGGCGTCTTTGTGAACCAATTCGTTGCTCGGCAAGGGAATCAAGTCCAATGGCAAGTGCGGATTTAATCCGTATACTACTTCAAAAGGCGAATGGGCCGTGGCATAACCGGGTGATCGGTTGTATGCGAATTCCGCATGAGCAAGTTTAACGTCCCAATCCTTCTGTGTTTTATTTACCAACCCTCGCAATAATGCTCCTAAGGTTCGATTAGTTACCTCGGTCTGTCCGTCGGTTTGTGGGTGATGTGAAGTACTGAATAGGAGTTTAGTACCGACTTTCCTCCATAAAGTATTCCAGAAGTAACTCAGAAATTTGGAATCTCGATCCGACATGATAGTTTTTGGAACTCCGTGTAAACGAACTACTTCCCGGAAGTACAAGTCCGCCACATTGCTTGCATCATCGGTTTTGTGGCATGCGATAAAGTGAGCCATTTTCGAAAAACGGTCGACGACCACCATGATCGAGTCTTTGCCTCGTTGAGTACGAGGTAAAGCCACAATAAAATCCATCGAGACATCCTCCCACGGTCGTAGCATCGGGCAACGGCATGTATGTACTCGACTTGAACGAACTTTTCATCATGTGATAAGTGACGCATTTACTCACGATTGTGCTTACGTCACCATACATCTTTGGCCAAAAGAAGTGTTCTTTTAGCACTTCTACGCCTTGGTCGAGCCAAGTGACCGGCTAGCCCTCCTCCGTGCGCCTCCCGAACTAGCAATTCCCGAATTGTATGTCTCGACACATAATTTATTCCCTTGAAGAGAAAGCCATCCTGTAACACAAATTCCTCGTGACGGGCTGTTTTACAACGGTTAAAAATTTCCCGAAGTCCAAATCGTCATTGTAATGATCTTTCAAAGTCTCGAACCCAAAGAAATGAACATCTAGCATCGACAAGAAGGCATACCGTCTCGATAGTGCATCCGCCACTATATTACTCTTCCGTCTTTGTACTTGGAAGAAAAGTGAAAAGATTGTAAAAATTCCACCCATTTTGCATGCCTGGGCTTAGCTTACTTTGTCCGATGTATTTTAACGACTCGTGATCGAGTCGAAAGACGAAATGTTTGAACGTAGATAATGACTCCAATGATCGAGTGCTCTCACGATAGCATAGAACTCCTTGTCGTAAGTACAATAATTCACTCGGGCGCCACTTAGTTTCTCCGAAAAATAGGCGATGGGACGGCCTCTTTGGATAAGCACTGCCCCGATTCCAACTCCGCTAGCGTCGCATTCTACCTCAAACGGTTGTGAAAAATCGGGTAACGTCAAAATCGGCGCTTCACATAATTTCCCCTTTAAATTTTCAAAAGCCTTTTGGGCCGCCTCGTTCCATGCAAAGGTTCCTTTTTTTAGACACTCCGTGATCGGACTGGAGATGGTGCTAAAGTCCCGTATGAATCGCCGGTAAAAAGAAGCGAGGCCATGAAATGATCGTACCTCCGTGATTGTCTTTGGGGTCGGCCACGACTTGATTGCCGCGATCTTTTCTTGGTCGACCGAAACTCCGTCTTTCGAAACAACATAGCCGAGAAAGACAAGACTCTCGACTAGGAAAGTACACTTCTCCCGTTTTCCATAAAGTTTTTGTTCCCTTAGCATCTCAAATACGTACCGCAAATGTTCGAGATGCTCCTCTACGGATCGACTGTAGATCAAAATGTCGTCTAAGTATACGACAACAAACTTTCCCAAGAAAGGTTTAAGAACCTCGTTCATTAACCTCATAAAAGTGCTCGGGGCGTTCGTGAGGCCGAATGGCATCACAACCCATTCGTAAAGTCCATTCTTTGTTTTAAACGCCGTCTTCCATTCGTCTCCCTCTCGCATGCGGATTTGATGGTATCCGCTCCGTAAATCAACTTTGGAAAATATAACCGAGCCATGTAACTCGTCCAGCATGTCGTCTAGTCTCGGGATGGGGAACCGATACTTGACGGTGATGTTATTCACGGCTCTACTGTCAATACACATTCGCCATGTTCCGTCTTTTTTTGGTACAAGTAGAACTGGAACCGCACACGGACTTAAACTTTCTCGGACATATCCGTGATTCATGAGTTCATCAATTTGACGTTGTAGTTCTTTGGTTTCTTCGGGATTACAACGATTCGCTTTGTTCGGTAATGGAGCTCCCGGTATAAGATCAATCTGATGTTCAATTCCGCGGATAGGTGGTAATCCTACCGGCAAGTCTTCGGGAAATACGTCCGAAAACTCGTGTAATAGTGCATCTATCTCTTCCTCATGGTGTGATTTGGTGGCAAGATTTCGGACCTCTTTGATCATCATCAAATAAACACGTTCGCCATCGTCAATGGCGTGTTCGACTTCCTTCTCGTTTGCAAACATCGTAAGTTTTGGTCCTTCGACTTTTTTCGAGCTCATCGCCCGGATAGCTTGAGGTGACATAGGTTTAAGAACAATTTTTTTACCTTTGTCACGTAACTCATACTCGTTACTCCTCCCTCGATGTAGTACGTCCCGATCAAATAACCAAGGTCTTCCTAATAACACGTGACATGCGTCCATTGGTAGTACATCGCATGTAATATCATCACCGCATTTAACCCATGGTGAGTCCGACCTTCACTTGTGTTGATACTTTCACTTTGTTTCCATCATCGAGCCAATGGAGTGCATACGGCTTTGGATGGGCCGTGGTGATCAAGCCGAGTTTTGAGACCATCTCGCTCGATGCCACGTTTGTACAACTTCCACCGTCAATGATCAAGCTACACCATTTCTCTCCGACACGACACTTCGTGTGAAAGATTTGGTCTCGTTGTTCTTCGTCACTCGGGGCTGCCTTCGTTTGTAACATGCGAAGGACGAGGTTCGTGTCATAGTTCGGGGCATCGTATGCCTCGCATTCTTCTTCTTCTTCGCCAGCTTCTAAGTTAAAAACTTCTCCAATTCTTTCTTCTTCGGCTAGTAATTCTTCTCGGACGGCTATGGCTTCTTGTAACGTCACAATCCTCCAATTTGGACAAGTACTTTGATAGTGTCCAAATCCTTGACATTTGAAACACCGGACTTTAGATAGGCTTGTTTCTTTTGGTGTGATAGGAGTTTTTGGAATGGTAGTAACGGGTTGGCTTGTGGTGACCGTTTTTGGAAACGAGCTAGAACTCGCGCCAAAGTTGGTATTTCCGTATTTAGGTGGGAATTCGGGTTTAGAGAGTTTTGTTTTGTTTTGATTTTCCAACTTTATGCAAAGTCCGCATAAAGTATCAAAGTCGGAATAGGGGTAGAGTTCCACGGAATTTGCGATATTTTTGTTCAAACCTCGTAGGAAACGGGACATTCGCAATTCTTCGCTTTCTTCAAGTTCTCCCATCAAGGATAAGTTTTCAAACTCCTCGATGTACTCCTCGACACTTAGCTTTCCTTGCGTGAGGTCAGAAATTTTTCGATACAAGCTTAACTTTTGTGTAGCCGGGACATATCTTTTTCGTAGTTTCCTTTTTAGAGAATCCCACGAACGTATCTTTTCTTTTCCGGCACGAACTCTTTGTGTCTTCATTCGCTCAAACCAAAGGGAAGCTCCCTTTCCAAGTTTGAGAATCGCGTACTTGCAACGTACTTCGTCATTGAGATCCTTGAACTCAAACATTCGTTCAATTTTTCTTTCCCACTCCAAATAAACCTCGGGATCGGTGCCGCCTACGAACTCCGGAAGTTCGCTGGTCTTGTATTCATCCGCATGTCGTGGTGCATGCATGGTGTCATGTCCTCGTCGTGCATGGATTCTGGGCTCCGGTAAGCCGCGAAGGACGTCACGTAGTTGTGCTACTTCTTCATCGGTGAAAGCCATCTTCTTGAGTAATGTCGAGAACTGTGAGACAAATGTCTCTGATACCACTTATGATACGAATTACGTAAGTAATACGTATAAAATGCAACGGAAGATTAACAAGTATCAAAGTATCACTTGAATTTTACTAAGGGTGGCCGAAATTTGATGGTGTTCGGCCGTGAGGTAGTGTGATGTACGGATTTTGATGTGTTTTATCGAACTAGACCTATAACTCGATAAAAGGTAATCTCTTCCCAAGACCTATTGAGAATTGATCAAGTTAAAATCTCGAGACGCGTCGAAACAATAACTAAAGTTTTGTTGAACTCGTTCAACGTATATTTCAAAGGAAATACAAGGTTTATTACTTTCAAGGTATGTTACAAATACAACGAGCACTACCATATATAGTAGTTTCCAACCGAAAGAAAATACAACAAAACGAGAAAACGAAACTTCCTAGCAACATCCTAATCGGCCGAAAATATCAAGGAGATACCAAGCAATCTTGGATTTTATTGTTTGATTGAGAAATGAAGAAATCTTGGTCTTTATTTCATGATGGTGACATGAAAGATCCTTGATGAAAGTCTTCACAAATCATCCCTTCTTGCAAGCTTCCAATCGGCCGAAGATACCAAGAGATTATGAGGATTTTGTATGATATCAATCTCTTTGGAATTATATAGGTGATTATGACTTGAGGGAAAATGACATGAATCATGAAAGTCTTTCTTCAAATCTTGTGTCTTTGGCCGTTTGTCATCATGGTGGGGAAGGAGAATAACTTCATTATCTTGTTAAAGATATGAAGTCAAGTGAGGTCCCTTTCAAGCATGCCTTGGCCGATTTTTCATGCTTTCGGACCGATTCCGTCGTCGAATTTTACGTTACTCCGATTCCGATTAATAACGTAACTCCAATCCGCATATTCTTTTCTCCCAAGTATAATAATGCATGACCATGCGTATCGTCGTGGACGTCGATTTTTATTGGAGCTTCTTCGATTGGAATATTAGATATCGTATCAGATCTAATCAATCAACCCAAGTTTTCATAGAGTTCCGACTCGAATGCATGTAATGTGGTCTTATCTCCTATTAACAAGACTTAATCAAGAAGTAAAGGCTTAATCAGAGCTATTATATCTAATCCTTGATACAACAAGAATTAATTAAGAAGTAAAGGCTTAATCTGAGTTGTATAGCTAATTCTTAGTACAGAAGGCTTGAATCTAACCAATAAACATGAGTTTTTGTAGAGTTCCAACTTGAATACATGAAACATAGTCTTATCTCCTATTACCAGACTTAACCAAGAAGTAAAGGCTTAATCGGAGCTATTATAGCCAATTTTGAGTGCAAAAGGCTCGAATCTAATCAATTAACCCGAGTTTTGATAGAGGTCTAACTCAAATGCATGTAACATAGTTTTATCTCCTATTAACAAGACTTAATCAAGAAGTAAAGGCTTAATCTAAGCTATTAGAGCCGATTCTCAATATAAAATGCTCAAATCTAATCAATAAACCCGAGTTTTCTTAGAGTTCTGACTCAAATATATGCAACGTGGTCTTATCTCCTATTAAGAAGACTTAATCAAGAAGTAAAGGCTTAATCGGAGCTATTATATCGAATCCTTGCTACAACAAGAATTAATCAAGAAGTATAGGCTTAATTGGAGTTGTTATACCCAATTCTTAGTCCAAAAGGCTCGAATCTGATACGAAACCAACTACTCCAAGCAAAGAAGACGAAGTAAGAATTGACGTAAAACATCTCGACCATACTCCAACGTACTTGGGCGAGAGAACTGAAACGAGGCACGGAGTTTCCTTGATAATTGGAATTGGAGTAACTTAAACAAAAGACAATTTGTATCTTGGGGAGGGAAAGAGGTTCAAGTGGCAACTAAAACAATAAAAGAATGTTCATCATTCTCTTACAAAAGCAGCAGGATTCTTGGCAAAAGGCAGCTGTCAGCAAGCAACTTGGAGACAAAGACCCAGCTTTTACTTTTGTCAACAAGTGACATGACGAACCTTTTTATTATCTTTTCATTATTTTAAAGGACAGCTTGTAATAGTTTAAGTTATTTTGCCACGCTACTTTTGCCTATAAATAGTGGCAGTAGAGTTGTAATGAAGGATTATTGAATGTTGAAGAAACAAGAACACTTTGTGTTTTTCCCTGGTGAATACTTTTTCATCAAAACTTGGTTTTTATTCGACGCGTTTCGAGTATTAATCTGATTGATTCTCAATAGGTCTTGAGGAGAAATCACCTTATCAAATTATAGATCTAATTTGATAAAAATATCTGTTTATATCTTGTTTTGGATATTCTATTTTTTTTTGATACAGTTGTATACTTGTCCGATATTTCGCATAAAGTGTTGTTCGATCCTTTGAACTTGTTTCCTGTTGAATTCGTGTCCACCCGAAACGTGCTGTTTCGAGTGTTGCTGTTCGGAAGTGGGCTGCATTAAGTCTTTACTTTTGTCAAGTTCCTATCTTGTTGCTGTATCGAGCTGCCGTCATACATTCCTGTCGCGAGTGCGAGCCGCTAGCCTGTACTACCGCTGTAGCGAACAGTTTCTTGCCGATAGCTTCCGCTCGTCAAAAAGCCTTCCGCTGTATCGATAGCGAATTTGCATCACAAGTGAGAATTCGTATCATAAGTGGTATCGGAGCCCAAGTTCTTGATCTTTGGCATTATGGATCTCAATGACGCTGATTTCTTGGCAAAACTTCGTGACGCATTGCGTGACGTGGCAACCTAGGCGTGGTGACTATGAACGGCCCTCAATCCATGTCGAAGAGTTCAAGGTGATCGAGCTCCCGGAGTTCCTTGGAGGGACAGACCCTGAAGTTTACCTGGAATGGGAACGAAAAATTGATCATATGTTCGAGTTTAAAGATCTCGACGATGAGAAAAGGTGTAAGTATGCAATTCTCAAGTTGGGGAAATGAGCTTCACTTTGGTACGAAGGAGTAAAAACACGAAGATCTCGTGCGGGAAAGGATAAGATCCATTCGTGGGATTCGTTAAAAAGAAAACTTCGTAAAAGATATGTGCCAACATCACACCGGTTGTCCTTGTACAGGAAGATTGCAGATCTCATGCAAGGAAAGTTAAATGTCAGTGAGTACATTGAGGAGTTTGAGAATCTAACCTTAATGGGAGAGATAGAGGAGAATGAGGAGCAGAAAATGTCGCGATTCTTGCGAGGCCTAAACCGAAGCATAGCTAACTCGGTGGAACTGTATCCATACGAGGACTTCGATACATTATGTGGGTTATGTGTGAAGCTAGAAGCTCAAAACAGGATGAAGATGTATAAACCCGAGTTTCCAGTCAAATTTGGAAACCCAAGCGTCGGGTCTAGTTCAGCTGCTAAGGCAACTGTACTGATTCCGGTTCCTGTTGCGATTCCGGCTAAGGCAACTGTACCCTACGTACCGAAGGAGATGAGTTTGGCTAAAGTGAGATGTTTCAAATGTCAAGGATTCAGACATTATCAAAATGCTTGTCCGAACAAGCGAGTGGTGACACTAAGGGAAGCTGTCACGATCCGAGACGAGTTGTTGGTTGAGGAAGAAAAACTGGGTGACGTATTTGATTTCGACATGAAGGACGAAGAAGGAGAAGAATGCGAGACTTACGATGCTCCGAATTACGATACAGCTTTGGTCCTTTGCACTCTGCAAGCCAAGTCGGTTCCGAGCGAGTCAGAATAGTGGGATCAAATATTCCATACAAAGTGTCAAGTTGGAGATAAGTGGTGTAGTTTAATTATCGACGGAGGGAGTTGCACCAACGTGGCTTCAAGTGAAATGGTGGCGAAGCTTGGACTAACCACCACAACTCACCCTAAGCCATATGCTTTACATTGGCTTGATGACGGAAGTAAGGTAAGGTTTTCGAAGCAAGTTCGGGTCGGATTAGCAATGGGTTCATATCACGATGAGATATTATGTGATGTTTTTTTGACTCATCAAGGTCAATAATATTATAAAAACGAGAAACAGAAAAGAGTTACAAAGAGAGGGCCATCCAAGACAACAAAATAAACTCAAGCTAATCCCACAAGCGGGTAGTCAAGAGAAATAGAGAGAAAAATACAAATGCAAAAGCAATCTATGAAACAGAATAAAAGGACCTATACCCCCATACCAGATGTATGGGGTTGCAGCCGCAGGCCTCGTTAAAACCCTATCGTAGAAAAACCCAATGGGAAAAACCTACGATAGGGAAAAAGAGTACCCGAGCATTATGCTGCGAGAAAACTAATGTCGGCTAAAATACATAGGAGACATATCCCTCAACAGAAGATCTCGGAGAGGCTCTGGCGCTTCGCTAGACCACTCGTAAGAAACCAATCTTTTAGAAAGCCATCGCCACAGATTCCCTTCTCTATAGATATGAGAGACCACGAAGTGCATGCCGTCAATAATCGCCAAATCCGCCTCAAATGATGCGGTAGATCCAGGAACAAAGAACTACGATCCGAGAGAATGCTCACAACATAAGTAGAGTCGGACTCCACCACAAATAATCCCAACCATGATAAAAAGCAATCTCGATAGCATGAATAGCGCGACCAACTCGGCTTGAAGGCAAAACGGCAACCAATTGCCGCGAGAGAGTGCCAAAACCCGGCCCAGACGATTAGATAAACGAGGCCAATAGCACCCAAGCACAGGCGGCCTTTAGCCATCCCATCGGTGTTAACTTTCATCCACCAATTGGGGGATACCATTTCACATAAATAGGGTAAATCGGAGGTCTCGCGTGGCGGCCACACCCAGGCCGAAGACGAACGGTCGAAATAGAGTTATCCATGGTGCCCATGTCATAGTTATTACATTCTCTGAGAAGAGACCAAACTATAGAACGAAGAGACATGATAGAAAATTTAGCATCATTATATAAAACCTCACAGCGAATATGCCAGATAGCCCAGACGGTAGTAATAATATTGAATCTCCAGAGAGTAGAGATCTGCTGACTAAATCTGATATCCATAGCTCGAATGATGAAGTGCCCGAACCCAGCGTTCAATTCTAAAGAGTTTAAGAAGCCCCGCTCAATATAGTCCCAGAACTGCCGGATAACAACACACTCGGTGAAAATATGGTCAATCGATTCACGGGCAGAGAGACAGAAAAGGCAAACCGAAGGACCAATGAAACCCCTTAAACGAAGAAGATCAAAAACAGGCAGCCTGTTGTGAATAGCCTTCCAGACCGTGAGAGAACGACGAACGAGGATTAATCTATGCCAAATCCATTTCCCCCAGCTCACCTTAGGAAAGTTGTGGCGAAGGTGCCAATAAGCGATTTGAGAGGTAGCATTGCCATGCACCGATTTAGCCCAAACCCGCTCGTCTTTTCCTTCAAAGTCAGAGGGGGCATAGACGACATCTAAAGCAACATCACGACACCTTTCCATGAAATCGAGGGTAAGATGCCAGGTCCCGTCATAGTAAAAATCGCTGATGGTGTCGGAGAAGGTACTTCTGAGATGTTGAGGAATACCCAACCGATCACCAATGATATAACCCAGCCAGTTGTCCCACCAAAAATTAATATTCTGACCATTACCAATAACCCAACTGGAAGTGTTAAGAAGACGCGGAATATGATTACAAGCCCCCCTGAATATAGAGGAAGAAACAATCTTGCGAGTATCCAAATTACTTCTGAGAAACCTCTGACGAAGGAATTGACCAGAAAAGGAATCCTCCTGCAGAATAACCCAGGCCAAACGGAACAAAAAGGATTCATTCATCGTACGAAGATGCCTCACCCCAAGCCCTCCCTCCTCTAAAGGGGAACAAACTCTACTCCAGGCCACAGTACATGCGTTCTTGTGACTAATGTCCCCCGACCAAATAAAATTTCTAGCCGCTGAATCTAATTTGTTTATCAATTTGATCGGCCAACTATATATCATCATTGAGTGAATGGAGGAGCTCATGATGACAGAGTTAACTAAGCAAATACGACAAGCCATCGAGAGAGAGGATCCTTTCCAAGCAGAAAATTTACTAATAATTTTGTCAACGACCGGGGCAATATGGATGAGACGGGGTATGCCGCAGAATAACGGAACCCCGAGGAAATTGAAAGGGAGTGATCCCTCGCGCATGCCAAGGGTGCGCAGAATGACCCGTTTGGTGTGGATAGAAACATGAGAACCGAAATAAACCTTAGATTTATTACGGTTCATAGCCTGGCCCGAGATAGCTGAGTAATCATCAAGAATCTTCGATATGGCATTGGCATTATCCGTAGAGGCACGACCAAACACGATAGCATCATCCGCATAAAAAAGGTGAGAAGGATAGACACTCTTACGGCCCGCAAAAATAGGCTTGAAGAGAGTAGTCCGAACCGCATTGGAGAGCATGAGACCGAGCATCTCCTCAACAATACAAAATAAAAGAGGAGACATGGGATCACCTTGCCGAACCCCTTGACTGCACGCAAAGTAACCCGTAGGAGCACCATTTATAAGAATAGAAAGCTTCGCTGAGTGAAGAATGGTGGAAACCCAAGCAACAAACTGGTCGTGAAAACCAAAACTGTGAAGAACATCCAATAAGAACTCCCAGGAGAGTGTCAAAAGCTTTACGAATGTCAATTTTAATAGCCATGTTACCACCAAACGCGCGGCGATTCAAACAATTAACGCATTCCGAAGCAACAGATATACAATCGTGGATACGCCGACCTGGAATAAAGCCAAACTGATGGGGGTTGATGATCTCATGAATAAAACTAGAAAGTCTGGCCGTGAGGATTTTAGTAATAATCTTGAAGATAAAGTTACTTAAGACAATAGGCCGGAATTGCTCAATAGAGATGGCCCCTTTGACTTTAGGAATGAGAGCAACTAAGCTAGAGTTAAGACCCGTCGGAAGATCACCCTCAATGAAAAATTGTCGAATAGCCGCCACAATATCGGGACCAATGACCTCCCAAGAGAACTGATAAAATAATCCAGTAAAGCCGTCGCCTGGGGGCCTTGTGGGGCTCCATATCGAAAGCGTAGAATGAATTTCCTCGGAATGGGGAATAGCGATAAGATGGAGTTATCGATGAGAAACCTTAGGAAGAGAGAAACGTGGGCGATTAGTAGCAATTGGGTGGCCTTCGAAAAGTCTTGCTAAAAATTCACAATGTGGTTCGAGATGGTAGACGGATCACGACAAAGATCACCGTCAATAAGGAGAGAGGAAAGTCAAGACGATTATTCCTCATCTTAAGCATCCCGATGGAAAAAGCGGTATTCCGATCACCATCCTTAAGCCAATTAGTCCTACTCCTTTGTTGGAAGAAAAGACTCTCTTTATTAAGGATGTCGTTCAAGGCATGATTGTTTCGACCTCCTGACAGAAGAGCTCGTCGGTATACCCATCCGCATCAATGAGAGACTGAATGTCACCAAGTTGATCCAAAAGCTGACTTTTTATAGTGAAAATATCACCAAAAGACGAAAAATTCCAATGCTTGAGGGTACGACGCAGTCTTTTAAGCTTGTACAAAACCAAGTCCCAAGAAGATCGGCTCCCACAATTAAGATTTCAAGAGTTTCGAATAACATCAATAAATGAATTATCAGTAGTCCACATACGTTGAAAACGGAAATGCCTGGGAAAAGAAGTAATACCCAAAGTGGAGGTGAGCCAGATCGGGTGGTGATCAGAGCAGGTCCTAGGGAAAACATGATATTTTGTGGAAACCCAGTGATCGATAAAATCGGGGGTGGCCAAAAATCGATCAATGCGGGTCCAAACATGATAATCATCGTGAACCCTGCCTCTCCAGGTAAACCGATGACCAGTAAAAGGGATGCCGACAAGCAAGGCCTCGTCAATAAATTGACTGAACTCCCGACAAGAAGTGGCGTTGGGAACATGAAGACTTCGACGCTCATGTGCCCCAATGACGGCATTAAAATCTCCGAAGACTAAAAGGTTAGGGTGAAGGAAGCTCAGGATATCCTCCCAAAGATTCCTGCGACCAATATAGTTACGAGCACCATGAACAACAGTCGCCCGAAAGTCCCATCCATTAAAAGAGATGTTGATACGATATCTAATATTCCAGTCGAAGAAACTCCGATAAAAATCGACATTCATGATGATGCATCGTTATACTTAGGAGAAAATGTTAAACGGCTTGGAGTTACGTTGTTAATCGGAATCGGAGTGACGTAGAATTCGACGACGGGATCGGTCCGAAAGCATGATGGATCGGCCATATCATGCTTGAAAGGGACATCTTGACTTCATATCCTTACAAAATAAAGAGGTGATTCCCTCCTTCCCCACCTTTGTCACATACGGCCGAACCAAGAGATGGAGGGAAGATTTTCTTCTTCATGTCATTGTCACTCATTTCTTTATCATCCATATAATTCCAAGGAGGAGATATCTTGAAGCATGCTCGGCGAAATGGAAGGAGGATAATGTGTTGATTCTACTTCATGTCACCATCAAGACCAAAGGATGCTTCATGTCTCTTTCATCCAAATAACACCAAGATTGCTTGGCATCTTCTTGTGATTTTCGGAAATGTTGTGTTAGGAAGTTTCCTTTTCGTTTTGTTGTATTTTAAATGCGGTTGTAAACTACTATATATAGTAGTGTTCGTTGTACTTGTAAATCATCGAGAATCATAATAAACTTTGTATTTCCTTTGAAATATACGTTGAACGAGTTCGACAAACCTTAGTTATTGTTTCGACGAGTTTCGAGATTTTAACTTTAATCAATTCTCAAAAGGTCTTGGGAAAAGATTACCCTTTTATCGAGTTATAGGTCTAGTTCGATAAAAACACACCAAACTCCGTAATTCTTACTATATCACGGCCGAATTCCATAATATTCGTCCACCACCTTTGTAGTTTCGATCCATATTGTAAACATAATAATCTTCCGTTGTGTTTTATACGCATTACTTACGTAATTCGTATCATAAGTGGTATCAGAGACACTTGTCTCACAGTTCTCGACATCACTGAAGAAAATGGCATTCACCGATGAAGAAGTAGCACAACTACGTGACGTTCTGCGTGGCTTGCGGAGCCAGAATCCATGCACGGCGAGGACATGACACCATGCATGCACCACGACATGCGGATGAGTACAAGACCGTGAACTTAGGAGTTCGTAGGCGCACCGATCCTGAAGTTTATCCGGGTGGGAAAGAAAAATTGAGCGAATGTTTGAGTTCAAGGAACTCAATGACGAGGTACGTTGCAAGTACGCGATCCTCAAACTTGGAAAGGAGCTTCCCTTTGGTTTGAGCGAATGAAGACGCAGAGAAGTCGTGGAAAAGAGAAGATACGTTCGTGGGATTCCCTAAAAGGAAACTACGAAAAAGATATGTCCCGCTACACACAACCGAGCTGTCAGAAAAATTTCGACCTCACGCAAGGAAAGCTCGGTGTCGAGGAGTACATCGAGGAGTTTGAAAACTTATCCTTGATGGGAGAACTTGAAGAAAGCGAAGAATTGCGGATGTCCGTTTCCTACGAGGCTTGAACAAAAACATTGCTAATTCCGTGGAACTCTACCCCTATTCGACTTCGATACTTTATGCGGACTTTGCATAAAGTTGGAAAATCAAAACAAAACCAAACTCTCTAAACCCGAATTCCCACCTAAATACGGAAATACCAACTTTGGCGCGAGTTCTAGCTCGTTTCCAAAACTGTCACCACAATCCATCAATTACTACCATTCCAAAACCCTACCACACCAAAAGAGACGAGCCTATCTAAAGTCCGATGTTTCAAATGTCAAGGATTTGGACACTATCAAAGTGCTTGTCCGAATCGGAGGATTGTGACGTTACGAAGCCCTAGCCGCCCGAGAGGAATTATTAGCCAAGAAGAAAGAGTTGGAGACGTTTTAAATTAGAAGGCGACGAAGAAGAAGAATGCGAGGCATACGATGCCCGAACTATGACACGAACCTTGTCCTTCGCATGTTGCAAACGAAGGCGGCCCAGTGACGAAGAACAACGAGACCAAATCTTTCACACGAAGTGTCGTGTCGGAGAGAAATGGTGTAGCTTGATCATTGACGGTGGAAGTTGTACAAGCGTGGCATCAAGCGAGATGGTTTCAAAACTCGGCTTGGTCACCACGGCCCATCCGGCCGTATGCACTCCATTGGCTCGATGATGGAAACAAAGTGAAGGTTTCAAGACAAGTAAAGGTCGGACTCACCATGGGTTCGTATGGCGATGACATTACATGCGATGTACTACCGAAGGACGCATGTCACGTGTTATTAGGAAGACCTTGGCTATTTGATCGGGGCGTACTCCATCGAGGAGGAGTAATGAATATGAGCTACGTGACAAAGGTAAAAATTGTTCTTAAGCCTATGTCACCTCAATCTATCCGGACGATGAGTTCGAAAAAGTCGAAGGACCGAAACTTACGATGTTTGCAAGCGAGAAAGAAGTCGAACACGCCATTGACGATGGCGAACGTGTTTATTTGATGATGATCAAGGAGGTCCAAATCTTGCCACCAAATCGCAAAATGAGGAGGAGATCGAGGCACTATTACACGAGTTTTGGACGTATTTCCGAAGACTTGCGGTAGGATTACCACCTATCCGCGGGATTGAACACCGATTGATCTTATACCGGAGCTCCATTACCAAACAAAGCGGCGTATCGTTGTAATCCGAAGAAACAAAAGAACTACAACGTCAAATTGATGAACTCATGAATCACGGATATGTCCGAGAAAGTTTAAGTCCGTGTGCGGTTCAGTTCTACTCGTACCAAAAAAGACGGAACATGGCGGATGTGTATTGTGATGAGCCGTGAATAACATCACCGTCAAGTATCGGTTTCCCATCCCGAGACTAGACGACATCTTTGGACGAGTTACATGGCTCGGTTATATTTTCCAAAGTTGATTTACGGAGCGGATACCATCAAATCCGCATGCGAGAGGGAGACGAATGGAAAACGGCGTTTAAAACGAAGAATGGACTTTACGAATGGGTTGTGATGCCATTCGGCCTCACCAACGCCCGAGCACCTTTATGAGGTTGATGAACGAGGTTCTAAAACCTTTCTTGGGAAAGTTTGTTGTCGTGTACTTAGACGACATTTTGATCTGATCGGTCCGTAGAAGAACATCTCGAACATTTGCGGTACGTGTTTGAGACGCTAAGGAACAAAAGCTTTATGGAAAACGGAGAAGTGTACTTTCCTAGTCGAGAGTCTTGTCTTTCTCGGCTATGTTGTTTCAAAAGACGGAGTTTGGTCGATCAAGAGAAGATCGCGGCAATCAAGTCGTGGCCGACCCCAAAGACAATCACGGAGTACGGTCATTTCATGGCCTCGCTTCTTTTACCGACGATTCATACGGGACTTGACACTATATCCATCCTATCACGGAGTGTACGAAAAAGGAACCTTTGCTTGGAACGAGGCAGCCCAAAAGGCTTTTGAAAACTTAAAAGGAAAATTATGTGAAGCGCCGATTTTGAGCGTTGCCCGATTTTTCACAACCGTTTGAGGTAGAATGCGATGCTAGCGGAGTTGGAATCGGGCGTGCTCATTCGGAGAGGCCGTCCCATTGCCTATTTTTCGGAGAAGTTAAGTGGCGCCCGAGTGAATTATTGTACTTACGACAAGGAGTTCTATGCTATCGTAAGAGCACTCGATCATTGAGTCATTATCTGCGTTGAAACATTTCGTCTTGACTCGGATCACGAGTCGTTGAAATACATCAACGGACGAGTAAGCTAAGCCGAGACATGCAAAATGGGTGGAATTTTTACAATCTTTTCATTTTTCATCCAAGTACAAAGGCAGGAAGAGTAATGTAGTGGCGGATGCCTTTGTCGAGACGGTATGCCTTACTTGTCGATGCTAGATGTTCGTTTGTTGGGATTCGAGACTTTGAAAGATCATTACAACGACGATTTGGATTTCGGAAATTTTTAACCGTTGTAAAACGGCCCCGCATACGAGGAATTCGTTTTACAAGATGGCTTTCTCTTCAAGGGGAATAAATTATGTGTCGAGACATACAATTCGGAATTCTTTGGTTCGGGAGCGCACGGAGGAGGACTAGCCGGTCACTTGGCTCGACCAAAACTATAGAGGTGCTAAAAGAACATTTCTTTTGGCGAAGATGTATGGTGACGTCGACTGTCGTGAGCAAATGCGTAACTTGTCATATGATGAAAAGTTCGTTCAAGTCAAGTACATACATGCCGTTGCCAATACCGTTACGACCGTGGGAGGATGTCTCGATGGATTTTATTGTGGCTTTACCTCGTACTCAACGAGGCAAGGACTCGATCATGGTGGTCGTCGACCGCTTTTCGAAAATGGCTCACTTTGTCGCGTGCCACAAAACCGATGACGCAAGCAATGTGGCGGACTTGTATTTCCGGGAAATAGTTCGTTTACACGGGGTGCCAAAAACTATCGTGTCGGATCGAGATTCCAAATTTCTAAGTTACTTCTGGAATACTTTATGGAGGAAAGTCGGTACTAAACTCCTATTCAGTACTTCACATCACCCGCAAACCGACGGACAGACCGAGGTAACTAATCGAACCTTGGGAACATTATTACGAGGGTTGGTAAATAAAACTCAGAAAGATTGGGACGTTAAACTTGCTCATGCTGAATTCGCATACAACCGATCACCCGGTTATGCCACGGCCCATTCACCTTTTGAAGTGGTATACGGATTAAATCCGCACTTGCCATTGGACTTGATTCCCCTGCCGAGCAACGAATTGGTTCACAAGGACGCCGAAGCAAAACTCAAATCCATGGTGAAGTTACACGAAAAGATACGGGAACGGATTAAAGAAGTGAACGAAATGTACAAACGGAAGTCGAACAAAAATAAAAAGGCGAGATTATTTGATGTTGGCGACTTAGTTTGGATACATTTGAGAAAAGAAAGATTCCCGAGCAAACGGAAGAACAAATTGATGCGAGAGCGAAGGTCCGTACAAGATTATGGAAAAAGTGAGCGACAACGCATACAAAGTCGAACTTAGGGCGAAT
This sequence comes from Orobanche coerulescens, assembly GCA_033398695.1. Lineage (NCBI taxonomy): Eukaryota > Viridiplantae > Streptophyta > Magnoliopsida > Lamiales > Orobanchaceae > Orobanche > Orobanche coerulescens. The sequence continues at coordinate 141,281,844 of CM065803.1, read as the reverse complement.
ACGGAGTACACGCGACATTCAACATAGGTGATCTCTCACCTTATCTTGACGACGATGGCATTGCGAATTGAGGTCAATTCCTTTCAAAGACGGAGGGAATGATACGATATCTAATATTCGATCGAAGAAACTCCGATAAAAATCGACATTCATGATGATGCATCGTTATACTTAGGAGAAAATGTTAAGCGGCTTGGAGTTACGTTGTTAATCGGAATCGGAGTAGCGTAGAATTCGGCGACGGGATCGGTCCGAAAGCATGATGGATCGGCCATATCATGCTTGAAAGGGACATCTTGACTTCATAACCAAACAAAATAAAGAGGTGATTCCCTCCTTCCCCACCTTTGTCACATACGGCCGAACCAAGAGATGGAGGAAGATTTTCTTCTTCATGTCATTGTCACTCATTTCTTTATCATCCATATAATTCCAAGGAGGAGATATCTTGAAGCATGCTCGGCGAAATGGAAGGAGGATAATGTGTTGATTCTACTTCATGTCACCATCAAGACCAAAGGATGCTTCATGTCTCTTTCATCCAAATAACACCAAGATTGCTTGGCATCTTCTTGTGATTTTCGGCCGAAATGTTGTGTTAGGAAGTTTCCTTTTTTCGTTTTGTTGTATTTTAAATGCGGTTGTAAACTACTATATATAGTAGTGTTCGTTGTACTTGTAAATCATCGAGAATCATAATAAACTTTGTATTTCCTTTGAAATATACGTTGAACGAGTTCGACAAACCTTAGTTATTGTTTCGACGAGTTTCGAGATTTTAACTTTAATCAATTCTCAAAAGGTCTTGGGAAAAGATTACCCTTTTATCGAGTTATAGGTCTAGTTCGATAAAAACACACCAAACTCCGTAATTCTTACTATATCACGGCCGAATTCCATAATATTCGTCCACCACCTTTGTAGTTTCGATCCATATTGTAAACATAATAATCTTCCGTTGTGTTTTATACGCATTACTTACGTAATTCGTATCAGATGTCCATGATGATAACCTGATCACAGACATGGATGACTTGGCAATTAGATATGTTGAGGGAGCCGAGCACCCAAATGTCAGGGTCCCGGTTCCCTCGCTGATTCTCGGCAAGAAGAGAAAGACCACTGACGCGGAGAGAAAGATCGGAGCGAGCAAAAGAAGTGAAGGGTTCGATGATACAAAGAATATCAAACACAAACCGTGATATAGTGACGAAGTGGTCCCTAGCAACCCGCTTCCTTATCCCCCGATATTCCAGAAAGGATATTCATTTAGAAACGGCATTTATCCGTGCTTCAGCGGATTATTTCCGATCCTCTTCCTCGAAGAATTTCGCCAAGGTTTAGAAGCGGCCAAATTAAGATTTTTATTTCAGTGGAGTTGGCAGGGAGTAATTGCACAGTCTTTGGGAATTTAACATCCCTTTTAGCTTGTTTTAGCGGAGCTTGTGGTTTTTCTGAGGGAATGATAGGAGAAATAACAATAGATTTTTCTGCCTTAGCAGCAATGGTATGGCTCTTATCTTTGTCATGGTCAGCAGACACAATAGGGGGCCCAACCGTGTCAGTCGATTGCTCATGACGAGAGGATGAAGAAGGGTTAGGCAAGATCATGCCCTTGGAAGACACTGACGTGTTGTTATTATCAGGCTGGAAGACGTTAGTGGTAAGGGATAACATGTTATTGTTGGCATGTTCAGCGGAGAACTCAGAAGTGGGGACAATGGTATCATTTTGCTCTATTGAAGGCTGGAAAACCGTCAAGGCGAGCTGATGGTGATCATTATTGGAATCACCTTCTGTTGGTTCAACATCAAGCACATTGAAGCGATTATTGTTGTTTGAATTTGATACGGGATTGACGAGCTCGAGTGAAGAAGACATTATTATTGTTATTTTTATTGTCATTTTCAGAATTGATATTAGAGTGTCAGTATTTTCGGTATTAGAAGTATATTAGGAGTCTATTTTAATAAAATAATAGTCTATTAGGTTACCATATAGGTTAGGAGTATTTTTAGACATAATATAATAGGCTTTTGTATTGACAAGTCCGAGTGAAAAAGGCGAAAAGCGGACACAATTACCAATTCCCGCGCGTATGAGTACTTCGTAACAGTTTTGGTATTTTAATCATAACTCTCTCATACGAAGTCCGATTTAGGTGATTCAAGCGGCCATGGAAAGATAAAAGAAAGATCTATAAATCATGTGAAATGGTCGAAGGTCCAATTATGCTTCTATCAAGCCACACGAACCGTTCAAATGTGCAGTGATTTTTATGGCCGAAAATTGATGAAGATTTGTGAAGATTTTGTCCAAGATTGATGAAGATTTTCCATGCCTTCATTTTTCAAGTTAATGCCTACATTTTTCAAAGTCTTACAAGAAAATCAAATGGAGAAGATTTTGGGTCCCTCCACACTTCAATAATTCGAACCAAACCAAGGAGGATGGAAGCTTGGTGTTGATTTTTGTTGTCTTGTTAGAATTGTTTAATCTTTGTTTGATATTAGTTGATTTTTGTGTGATCTTGTAATGGCTATATATAGGCCTCATCCTCAAGCTTTTGTAAGTATCTTGAATATTAATAAACCTTGTATTTCTTTGAAATATACGTTGAACGAGTTCAACAAACCTTTAGTTATTATTTCGACGCGTCTCGAATTATAACTTGATCGATTCTCAATAGGTCTTGAGGAGAGATTATTTTTATCGAGTTATAGGTCTAATTCGGTAAAACACATTCAAACCCATACACTATCCTACATCCCGGCCGAAAACCGCATACATTTCGGTCACCACCTTGTACTTTTGATCAATATTGTTATACTTTTCCAAACGTAATAATCTTCCGTTGTATTTCATACGCATTACGTACACTTACATACGTAATTCGTATCATAAGTGGTATCGGAGCCCAAGGTCATCTCCTTGGGCGATTTATTCAACGAATTTTTCTGTTGAGGTATTTTATTATCCATTTTTCTTTCCAAAAAAAAAAAAATAAAAAAAAATGTTTGATTTCTGTTATCCGTTCTCCGAATCTTCAAGTTTAGATCTTGTTGTTGATTGGTCAAAACCTCCTATTTTTGACGAATGCGATTGTGAAATTTGTTCACAAGTGAAATCACACCCGATTGGCATGAAAGACGATTACGAGGCAATTTTCTTCGGTCTTGAAATTGCATCCGATGAGTTCAACCACGATGATAGAGGTTTTACCTCACAAAGTATCTATTATTTTTTTTATAACTAATGATAGTTATTTTGTTGGCACTTCTGAGAAATATTACTATTGCCTCAAAGTGTTGAACCACACTCGACGTCCGATAATTTTGATCTCTCTCCTTATCTTGATGACGACGGGATTGCGGAATTGAGGACAATTCCCTTTAAAGGGAGAGGGGATGATACGGGATTGACGAGCTCGAGTGAAGAAGACATTATTATTGTTATTTTTATTGTCATTTTCGGAATTGATATTAGAGTGTCAGTATTTTCGGTATTAGAAGTATATTAGGAGTCTATTTTAATAAAATAATAGTCTATTAGGTTACCATATAGGTTAGGAGTATTTTTAGACATAATATAATAGGCTTTTGTATTGACTAGTCCGAGTGAAAAAGGCGAAAAGCGGACACAATTACCAATTCCCGCGCGTATGAGTACTTCGTAACAGTTTTGGTATTTTAATCATAACTCTCTCATACGAAGTCCGATTTAGGTGATTCAAGCGGCCATGGAAAGATAAAAGAAAGATCTATAAATCATGTGAAACGGTCGAAGGTCAAATTATGCTTCTATCAAGCCACACGAACCGTTCAAATGTGCAGTGATTTTTATGGCCGAAAATTGATGAAGATTTGTGAAGATTTTGTCCAAGATTGATGAAGATTTTCCATGCCTTCATTTTTCAAGTTAATGCCTACATTTTTCAAAGTCTTACAAGAAAATCAAATGGAGAAGATTTTGGGTCCCTCCACACTTCAATAATTCGAACCAAACCAAGGAGGATGGAAGCTTGGTGTTGATTTTTGTTGTCTTGTTAGAATTGTTTAATCTTTGTTTGATATTAGTTGATTTTTGTGTGATCTTGTAATGGCTATATATAGGCCTCATCCTCAAGCTTTTGTAAGTATCTTGAATATTAATAAACCTTGTATTTCTTTGAAATATACGTTGAACGAGTTCAACAAACCTTTAGTTATTATTTCGACGCGTCTCGAATTATAACTTGATCGATTCTCAATAGGTCTTGAGGAGAGATTATTTTTATCGAGTTATAGGTCTAATTCGGTAAAACACATTCAAACCCATATACTATCCTACATCCCGGCCGAAAACCGCATACATTTCGGTCACCACCTTGTACTTTTGATCAATATTGTTATACTTTTCCAAACGTAATAATCTTCCGTTGTATTTCATACGCATTACGTACACTTACATACGTAATTCGTATCAGAATTATTGACCCTAACAGTAGTGGTAGGGGATGGTTTCCGAACATATTTGGATTGACGATTCTGGCGGTCACTAGGAGCCATATAGTTGGAGTTCGGAGCCAATTTTTTGCTTCTACAGGAATTGCTGGAGTGACCAACGATTGAGCAATGAGTGCAAAACTCTGGAAATTTTTCGTAGCCAATAGAAGGGAAAACACAATGACCCGAACATTCAACCATGACTTTGTTGTGAACATGGTCTTTCAAGTCAATTTCAATTAGGACCCGAATAAAATGACCCACTTCCCCATTCAGAGAACGTTCATCAATTTTCAGAGGGTTGCCAAGAATCTTAGAAATTGTAAAAATAAGTTGAGGGTGCCAGTATTCAATCGGCAACTCATAAATTCGGATCCAAACTTGTGCTTTAGAAGTAGCAATTTTATAAGGGTTGAAATCCGGAACCCAAGTGGATAAACGAAAATATCCGGAGACCAAGTTCCATGAAGTTTTGCTAAAAACACGATTTTTATCTTCCGAATTATTAAATTGAACGTTAAAGTATCCTTTTCCCAAAGGTATTAATTTCCAGGACGTGGAGATAGACCAAGTATTTTGCAATTCAGCCTTCAGTTGATCAAGAGAGTAAGGCTTAGAGTTTTTCGGTTGCAAAAACCGACCATTTAAGGAATTTTGAAGGTATTTAACCCTTTCAGAGTAAATTTTTTCATCTAAGGAAATAGATATGAAATCCCCTTTGCGCCTAGGATCACGTGAGTTACGATAAATATCATCGAGAAATGAATATCTTTCCTCGAGTTAGAAAGATTACTGTCGAGCTTCCTTGAAAGATGAAGGAGAGGGACCGTAGTTTTCCCAAACTTGGGTCGTCTTGTTTGAGGAACCGAGTGGGGGCGAATTATGGAGCGGCGCCGGCCGGAATGATGGAGAGACCGAAGGCGTCTTCGAATAGGAAATGTTGGAAAGAGATGACATCATATGTTGGAAGCATGACATGAGGACTTCCGTAGAAATCATTGTCGGAATCGACGATGGATGAACAAAGTCCGGTGGCTGCCCATTCGCCGGCGGCGACCGGCCGTCATCGGCCATGACTGCCGGAACCAAACTGCTAGAGAGCGGCTCTCAAGAACCCTAAGGAAGACCCATCGGAAAATCTCGCCGGAATCTGAGGTCGCCGGAGCCGGAATGTGAGGTGGCCGGAACCTGGTCGAAATTGTAAGCAACGGAAGCGGCTCGACAAGAGGAATCCAATGAAAGTGGTCCGCTACCGAGAGGAGGCCGGAGCACGCCGGAAAAAGAGAAAACGCGGCCGCGGTCAACGGTTGACCAAGAAACGTCGCCGGTCGGAGACCGCGATTCAGCCGATGAGACCAGAGGGGAAATGACCGGAATTACAACAGGAGTCTATTCCGGTTGGTGCCCAAGAGTTTGCGCCACGGACGTGGCCGGAAAATGCAACCGAAGTTCAGCGAAAATGTAGTTTTCAGCCGGAATTTGCAACCTAGATTTTCACAGGTAAACGTTGTCGGAATTAAGTGAAATTTGGAGGGTCGTTCATCTCGGATAGACGAACAATCGGCCGTCGGCCGATGATGGAGGGGCTTCCTCACGCGCCCACACGCGCCGCCGGGCCGGGAGCTATTTTGTGTGTGAAAATCGCCCCTAGAGTGTGTGTAACTCGGAATTGCTTGTCACGTGCTTTTGGGACGCCCTTGGTTATTTGATAGGGATGTTTTGCATCGGGGTAGGAGCAACGAATACGAGTTGCGAGATAAGGGAAAGAAGATCGTATTAAAACCGATGTCACCCCAAGCTATCTGGTCCATAAGTGCCAAACGAGGGGAAAAACCAAACCTCACCATGTTCGCGAACGAGAGGGAAGTTGAACACGCTATGGAAAGTGGCGAGCGTATTTACATGTTGGTGATAAAAGAGACTCAAGATGATTTCGTGCCGGCGAAATACGAGGATACAGTGGCCAACTTATTACATGACTTCGCGGACGTCTTCCCTGAAGAATTGCCGTCGGGTTTGCCACCAATTCGTGGAATTGAGAATCAAATCGACCTTATACCAGGTGCACCTCTTCCGAATAAAGTTGCCTATAGGTGTAACCCCGAGGAAACGAAGGAACTTCAGAAGCAAATTGAAGAACTGATGAGCCACGGGTATGTTCGAGAAAGTTTAAGTCCATGTGCGGTTCCGGTCCTACTTGTTCCTAAGAAGGATGGTTCTTGGCGAATGTGTATTGACAGTCGAGCTGTGAACAATATAACCATCAAGTATCGATTTCCAATTCCGAGGCTTGATGACATGTTGGACGAATTACACGGATCAGTGATCTTTTCAAAAATTGATCTACGAAGTGGTTATCACCAAATTCGGATGCGGGAAGGAGATGAGTGGAAGACAGCCTTCAAAACTAAACACGGGCTGTATGAATGGACCATTATGCCATTCGGCCTTACAAATGCACCGAGTACTTTCATGGCTTGATGAATGAGGTACTTAAACCATTTTTGGGCAGATTTGTGGTTGTTTATTTGGATGATATTTTGGTTTATAGTCGATCGGTGGAGGAGCATCTCAGACATCTACGGCAAGCATTCGAGACTCTTAGGTCTCAGAGGCTGTATGGAAAGAAGGAAAAGTGTGCGTTCCTCGTCGAGAGCATAACTTTTCTTGGCTATGTTGTCTCGAAGGATGGAGTGTCGGTTGATCAGGGGAAAATTGAAGCTATTAAGTCGTGGCCTACTCCTAAAACCGTAACTAAAGTTAGATCGTTCCACGGTCTTGCCTCCTTTTATCGGAGGTTTATTCGAGACTTCAGCACCATAACGAGTCCGATAACTGATTGTTTGAAGAAGGGCACGTTTAATTGGAGCTGGGCTGCTCAGGAGTCGTTCGCCAATTTGAAGGCAAAGTTGTGCGAAGCACCAATCTTAGCACTACCCGATTTTTCGCAACCGTTCGAGGTAGAATGTGATGCTAGTGGAGTTGGCATTGGAGCAGTTCTCATTCAAGGAAAGCGACCTATCGCTTATTTTTCAGAAAAGTTAAACGGTGCTCGTCTCAATTATTGTACGTATGACAAGGAGTTTTATGCTATTGTGAGGGCTCTAGATCATTGGAGTCACTATCTTCGGCCAAAGCATTTTATCATACACTCGGACCATGAATCTTTGAAGTATATCAACAGGCAACACAAGTTGAGTCCCAGGCATGCGAAGTGGGTGGAATTCTTACAATCGTTTCACTTCTCATCAAAGTATAAGGATGGCAAGAGCAATGTTGTAGCAGATGCATTGTCTAGGCGTTATGCCTTACTCGCCACTCTTGATGTTCGTTTGCTTGGATTCGATACAGTAAAGGAGTATTACGAAGGTGATGCGGATTTTGGCGAGACCTTTGCCCTTTGCAAATCTGGGACGATGGGAGAATTTTCGATACAGGAGGGCTTCCTTTTTAAGGGGAATCGTATTTGCCTACCCAGGCACACGATTCGAGAATTGCTGGTTCGAGAGGCTCACGGAGGGGGTTTGGCTGGCCACTTTGGTTCGGCCAAAACATTGGATGTGCTTAAAGAACATTTTTATTGGCCAAAGATGCAGGAGGATGTCCATAGTATAATCAGTAAGTGTGTGACATGCCATATTGCGAAGAGTTCGTTCAAACCAGGAATATACACACCTTTACCGATTTCGGAGAGGCCATGGGAAGATGTCTCGATGGATTTCATCGTTGCTTTGCCTCGAACCCAACGAGGAAAGGATGCGATCATGGTTGTTGTCGATCGTTTTTCAAAGATGGCTCATTTTGTTCCTTGTCACAAAACCGATGATGCGAGTAATGTTGCTAACTTGTATTTCCGGGAGGTTGTGCGATTACATGGAGTTCCGAAAACTATTGTTTCGGACCGGGACTCGAAGTTTCCGAGTTACTTCTGGAACACATTGTGGAGGAAGCTGGGAACCAAGCTTTTGTTTAGTACTTCGCATCATCCTCAAACAGACGGACAAACTGAAGTGACTAACCGAACACTGGGAATGCTGTTGCGAGGCTTAGTAAGCAAGACACAAAAGGATTGGGATTTGAAGCTCGTGCATGCGGAGTTTGCTTACAACCGTTCTCCTACTCATGCCACAGCGCATTCTCCATTTGAAGTAGTTTACGGGCTGAATCCTTACATACCGCTGGATCTAATTCCACTACCAAGTGACGAATTGGTGCATAAGGATGCGGAGTCAAAACTAAAATCAATGATGAAATTACACGAACAGGTGCGTGAATGAATCAAGGAGGTGAACGAAACGTACAAAAGGAAGTCGAACAAGCAGAGAAAACCGAGATTATTCGAGGTTGGAGATTTAGTTTGGTTACATTTGAAGAAGGAACGATTCCCGAGTAAGCGTAAGAACAAGTTAATGCCACGAGCTGAGGGACCATTTAAAATAATTGCGAAGGTGAATGACAATGCTTACAAGTTAGAACTTCCGGGTGATTACAGAGTGCATGCCACTTTCAACGTAGGTGATCTGTCCCCTTACCTTGACGACGATGGAATTGCGGAATTGAGGACAATTCCTTTTAAAGAAGGAGTGAATGATACGAAACCAACTACTCCAAGCAAAGAAGACGAAGTAAGAATTGACGTAAAACGTCTCGACCATACTCCAATGTACTTGGGCGAGAGAACTGAAACGAGGCACGGAGTTTCCTTGATAATTGGAATTGGAGTAACTTAAACAAAAGACAACTTGTACCTTGGGGAGGGAAAGAGGTTCAAGTGGCAACTAAAACAATAAAAGAATGTTCAGCATTCTCTTACAAAAGCAGCAGGATTCTTGGCAAAAGGCGGCTGTCAGCAAGCAACTTGGAGACAAAGACCCAGCTTTTACTTTTGTCAACAAGTGACATGAGGAACCTTTTTATTATCTTTTCATTATTTTAAAGGACAACTTGTAATAGTTTAAGTTATTTTGTCAGGCCACTTTTGCCTATAAATAGTGGCAGTAGAGTTGTAATGAAGGATTATTGAATGTTGAAGAAACAAGAACACTTTGTGTTTTTCCCTGGTGAATGCTTTTTCATCAAAACTTGGTTTTTATTCGACGCGTTTCGAGTATTAATCTGATTGATTCTCAATAGGTCTTGAGGAGAAATCACCTTATCAAATTATAGGTCTAATTTGATAAAAACATATGTTTATATCTTGTTTCGATATTCTGTTTGTTTTTTTTGGTACAGTTGTATACTTGTCCGATATTTCGCATAAAGTGTTGTTCGATCCTTTGAACTTGTTTCCTGTTGAATTCGTGTCCACCCGAAACGTGCTGTTTCGAGTGTTGCTGTTCGGAAGTGGGCTGCATTAAGTCTTTACTTTTGTCAAGTTCCTGTCTTGTTGCTGTTTCGAGCTGCCGTCATACATTCCTGTCGCGAGTGCGAGCCGCTAGCCTGTACTACCGCTGTAGAGAACTGTTGTCATCAGTTCCCGATAGTTTCTTGCCGATAGCTTCCGCTTGTCAAAAAGCCTTCCGCTGTATCGATAGCGAATTCGCATCACAAGTGAGAATTTGTATCAGAATCTAACTAATAAACTCGAGTTTTTGTAGAGTTCCAACTCGAATACATGCAACATGGTCTTATCTCCCATTGACCAGAATTAATCAAGAAGTAAAGGCTTAATCGAAGTTGTTATAGCCAGTTCTTAGCACAAATGGCTTGAATCTAACCAATAAACCCGAGTTTTTATAGAGTTCCGACTTGAATACATGCAACATGGTCTTATCTTCTATTAACAAGACTTAATGAAGAAGTAAAGGCTTAATTGGAGTTGTTGTAGCTAATTCTGAGTACAAAAGGCTCGAATCTAATCAATTAACCCGAGTTTTGATAGAGTTCCGACTCAAATGCATGTAACGTGGTTTTATCTCCTATTAACAAGACTTAATCAAGAAGTAAAGGCTTAATCTAAGCTATTATAGCCAATTCTCAATATAACATGCTCGAATCTAATCAATAAACACGAGTTTTCATAGAGTTCTGACTCGAATGCATGTAACAGAGTCTTATCTCACATTATCAAGACGTAATCACGAAGTAAAGTCTTAATCGGAACTATTATATCCAATCTTTGCTACAACAAGAATTAATCAAGAAGTACAGGCTTAACCGGAGTTGTTATAGCCAATTCTTCGTACAAAAGGCTCGAATCTAACTAATAAACCCGAGTTTTTGTAGAGTTCTGACTCGAATACATGCAACATGGTCTTATCTCCTATTAACTAGAATTAATCAAGATGTATAGGCTTAATTGGAGTTGTTATACCCAATTATTAGTACAAAAGGCTCGAATCTAACTAATAGACCCGAGTTTTTGTAGTGCCCGACTCGAACACCTGCAACATGCTCTTATCTCCTATTAACCAAAATTAATCAAGAAGTAAAGGCTTAATCGAAGTTGTTATATCCAGTTCTTAGTACAAATGGCTTGAATCTAACCAATATGCCCGAGTTTTTATAGAGTTCTGACTTGAATACATACAACATGGTTTTGTATTCTATTAACCAGACTTAATGAAGAAGTAAAGGCTTAATCGGAGTTGTTGTAGCCAATTCTGAGTACAAAAGCCTCGAATCTAATCAATTAACCCGAATTTTGATAGAGTTCCGACTCAAATGCATGTAACGTGGTTTTATCTCCTATTAACAAGACTTAATCAAGAAGTAAAGGCTTAGTATAAGCTATTATAGCCAATTCTCAATATAACATGCTCGAATCTAATCAATAAACACGAGTTTTCATAGAGTTCAGACTCGAATGCATGTAATGAGGTCTTATCTCAACAAGACTTAATCACGAAGTAATGTTTTAATCGAAGCTATTATATCCAATCCTTGCTACAACAAGAATTAATCAAGAAGTACAGGCTTAATCGGAGTTGTTATACCCAATTCTTAGTCCAAAAGGCTCGAATCTAACTAATAAACCCAAGTTTTTGTAGAGTTCCAACTCGAATACATGCAACATGGTCTTATCTCCTATTGACCAGAATTAATCAAGAAGTTAAGGCTTAATCGAAGTTGTTATAGCCAGTTCTTACCACAAATGGCTTGGAATAATTTTGGTATGTAATGCTCGAAGCACTAAAGCAGTATCATATTCCGGAGCGTCATAAGTCTCGCAATCCTCATTCTCTTCCTCGGCCTCCACGTTAAATACGTCGACAAGGCCTTCCTTCTCGTCCTCGACTAAAAGTTCGTCTCGGACCGCAAGAACTTCTCTTAAAGTGACCACCCGTTTATTTGGACATGCATTTTGATAGTGACCAAAGCCTTGACATTTAAAACATCGTACTTTAGCCAAACTCGTTTCCTTGGAAACGTGAGGAACCTTCGGTGCCGGGGTAGGGACTTGAAATGGTACGGTAGTTTTCGTAGTAGAACTTGAGCCGGCAGTTGCATTTCCGAATTTGTATGGGAATTCGGGTTTGGTATGCTTCAACTTGTTTTGAGCTTTTATTTTTATGCATAGTCCGCATAAAGTGTCAAAATCTCCGTATGGGTATAATTCCACCGTATTTGCAATGTTTCGATTTAGGCCACGTAAGAAACGTGACATTCTTTGTTCTTCGTTTTCTTCGAGTTCTCCCATTAAGGCCAAGACTTCAAACTCTTCGATGTATTCTTCCACACTTAGTTTCCCTTGTACGAAATCCGCAATTTTTCGGTACAAGGTTAACCGATGTGATGTCGGGACATACCTTTTACGTAGTTTTTTCTTCAAAGAATCCCAAGAACGGATTTTCTCTTTTCCCGCACGAGCTCGTTGTGTTTTCATACCCTCAAGCCATAAGGAAGCGCCCTTCCCTAACTTGAGAATTGCATATTTGCAACGTTTCTCATCGTTAAGGTGCTTGAAGTCGAACATACGTTCAATCTTCCTCTCCCACTCCAAGTAAACTTCGGGATTAGTACCTCCGACAAATTTCGGAAGTTCATTAACTTTAAATTCATCCACATGACGCGGTGAATGTGCATCATATCCTCCTCTTCTTGCTTGAAAACGTGGTTCTTGCATGCTGTGTAGTGCCTCACGTAGTTTCTCCATGAAATCGTTGGAAAAATCCATGATAAGATAGTTTTGATAAGAAAATCGCCAAGAGAAATTCACCAAGAAAGTAACCTTGGGCTCCGATGCCACTAATGATACGAATTAACTCTCGAATATGTGTGACACTCGTAAGAATTAACCGAAAGTAGGGCAATTCGGCTTATGTAAACACGAATAAAATGAAAGTAGATTATCAAACTAGACCTATAGTTTGATAAGACAATCTCTCCTCAAGACCTATTGAGAATTGATTAAATTACAACTCGAAGACGCGTCGAATTATAATCGAAGTGTGCTGAAAATCATTCAACAAGAATACATATGATGTATTTCGTTTTTTCTTGATTCAAAGTTGATTACAAGAGGTTGAGGGTGAGGCTATTATATAGCCATAATAACTCCTAACAAAGCCAAAGAAGATCATACAAAATCTAGCTAAAATACAAGTACTTATTAAACTATCTACAAAGACTTTGACAAGGAAAAGAAAATCACAACATTTTGGCTCCTTCCTTGTACAAATCGGCCGTGGGGTTCAAAGAGGGAGTGGACAAGATCCTCCTCATGTGATATATTTTGTAAGGCTTGACAATGACTTGATCATGAAAGTGACACCTTGGCCTCTTCTTTCCATATGGTTCGGCCGAAATAATTCTAAAGGAGTGGAGTGAATCAAATATCTTTCCTTGATCTTGATGTGGTGGACTTGAAAATGAAAGCAAGTATTAAAGTAGTGGGGACAAAAGATCCTTCAAGGATGCATGTCACAATCGGCCGAAATCTTCCCCAAATGGCCGATTTTGTATGCATGAACATGCATACGTGTGCATGTTTTGATACGTCTAAGTTATCTCGGTTCCGATTATTAAGATCGTTCCCATTTCCGCGGATGTTTTCTCACCGAAGTACGTAGGTGCATGTGCATGCAACTTGGTATCGTCATCTACGTCAATTCTTACTTCGCTTACTTTGTTTGGAGATGCCGTAATCGCATCATCCCCTCCCCCTTTGAAAGGAATTGACCTCAATTCAGTGATTCCCTCGTCGTCAAGGTAAGAAGATAGATCGCCCACGTTAAAAGTGGCGTGTACCCCATAGTCGCCTGGAAGTTCTACTTTATATGCATTGTCGTTCACTTTTCCCACGATTTTGTAAAGTCCCTCCGCGCTCGATATAAGTTTGTTCTTGCGTTTGCTCGGAAATCTCTCTTTTCTTAAGTGTACCCAAACCAAGTCACCTACTTCGAATAGTCTCGGTTTTCGGTGATTGTTGGATTTCTGTTTGTATTCATCATTCACCTCTTTGATTCGATCATGTATTTGTCCGTGCAATTTGATCATTGACTTAAGTTTCGACTCCGCATCTTTGTGTACCAACTCGTCTTTCGGCAATGGAATCAAGTCCAAGGGTATATAAGGATTTAATCCGTAAACGATTTCGAAAGGGGAATGTGCCGTAGCATGTGTAGGGGATCGGTTATAGGCAAATTCCGCATGAGCAAGTTTCATGTCCCAATCCTTTTGCGTTTTATTCACAAGTCCTCGCAACAACGTTCCTAATGTTCGATTTGTGACCTCGGTTTGACCATCGGTTTGCGGATGGTGCGAAGTGCTAAATAAGAGCTTCGTTCCCACTTTCCTCCATAAAGTATTCCAAAAATAGCTAATGAATTTCGAATCCCGATCCGACACAATAGTCTTCGGAACTCCATGTAAACGAACCACCTCTCGGAAGTATAAGTCGGCCACGTTGCTTGCGTCGTCGGTTTTGTGGCAAGCCACGAAATGAGCCATATTTGAGAACCGATCAACAACCACCATAATAACATCTTTACCTCGTTGAGTACGGGGTAAAGCGACGATAAAATCCATGGATACATCTTCCCACGGTCTTTCTGGAACCGGTAGAGGCATATATGATCCCGGTTTGAACGAACTCTTCGAGATGTGACATGTTACACATTTACTTAAAACATTGTAAACGTCTTTTAGCATTTTAGGCCAAAAGAAATGTTCTTTTAGTACTTCCAATGTTTTAGCCGTGCCAAAATGTCCTGCTAAACCTCCTCCGTGAGCTTCTCGGACCAATAATTCCCGAACCGCCTGTTTTGGAACACAAAGTCTATTTCCTTTAAATAGGAAATCATCTTGTAACATGAACTCCCCGAACGGACCAGATTTGCAACGAGTAAAAATTTCTCCGAAATCCTCATCATTTTCGTAACATTCCTTCAACATTTCGAAACCAAGTAACCGAACCTCCAGAGTGGAAAGTAAAGCATACCTCCTAGATAACGCATCCGCAACGACATTGCTTTTACCATCTTTGTACTTGGATGAAAAGTGAAATGATTGTAGGAATTCCACCCACTTGGCATGCCTCGGACTCAGTTTATGTTGCCCGTTAATGTACTTCAATGATTCGTGATCCGAGTGTAGAATAAAATGCTTCGTCCGTAAGTAATGACTCCAATGATCAAGGGCCCGTACGATAGCATAGAATTCTTTATCGTAAGTAAAATAATTCAACCGAGCTCCGTTCAACTTCTCCGAAAAGTAAGCGATAGGTCGTTTACCTTGAATAAGAACCGCTCCAATTCCAACTCCGCTAGCGTCACACTCAACTTCGAATGGTTGAGAAAAATCGGGTAGTGTTAGAATCGGTGCTTCGCATAATTTGGCCTTTAACCTCTCGAAAGCTCCTTGGGCAGCCCCGTTCCATACAAATGGTCCTTTTTTTAAACACTCCGTTATCGGACTTGAAATGGTGCTGAAGTCTCGAATAAATCTCCGGTAAAAAGAAACAAGTCCGTGAAATGATCTCACTTCCGTCACGGTCGTAGGGGTCGGCCAAGATTTAATTGCTTCGATTTTTGTTTGATCAACCGCCACTCCGTCCTTCGAAACGACATAGCCAAGAAAGACTATACTTTCGACTAGGAACGAACACTTCTCCTCTTTTCCATACAATTTTCGGTCCCTCGAGGTTTCGAAAATTAGCCTTAAGTGCCCGAAATGTTCTTGTAGTGATTGACTGTAGATTAGAATGTCATCCAGATATACAACCACGAACTTCCCCAGAAATGGTTTAAGTACCTCGTTCATCAACCTCATGAAGGTACTAGGCGCATTTGTAAGACCGAAAGGCATAACGGTCCATTCATATAATCCATTTTTCGTTTTGAAGGCCGTCTTCCACTCATCACCTTCTCGCATTCGAATTTGATTATATCCGCTTCGTAAATCAACTTTGGAAAAGATCACCGAACCATGTAGTTCGTCTAACATATCATCAAGTCTCGGAATAGGGAACCGATACTTGACGGTGATATTGTTCACGGCCCGACTATCCACACACATCCGCCAAGAACCATCTTTCTTAGGGACAAGTAAGACCGGAACCGCGCACGGACTCAAACTCTCCCGGACATATCCGCGGTCTAAAAGCTCCTCGACTTGTCTTTGTAATTCCTTCGTCTCCTCGGGATTACATCTATACGCGGATTTATTAGGAAGTGGTGCTCCCGGTATAAGATCAATTTGGTGTTCGATACCGCGAATAGGTGGTAAACCCGACGGTAATTCTTCGGGAAAAACATCCTCAAATTCGCGTAACAACACATCTAGCTCTCCTCCGTTTTGTACTCCTATGTTCTCGTCCCGTGTTTGTTTAAACATCACCAAATATACTCGCTCCCCGTCATTAATGGCATGTTCCATTTCTCTTTCACTAGCAAGCATGGTAAGTTTCAGTTTCTCCACTCGACTCGAACTCATCGAACGGATGGCTCGCGGGGACATTGGTTTGAGTACAATCTTCTTTCCTTTGTCTTGTAATTCATATTCATTACTCCGACCTCGATGTAAAACATCTCGGTCGAACATCCACGGTCGTCCCAAAAGCACGTGGCATGCGTCCATCGGGAGTACGTCACGTAACACATCGTCTCCGTATGATCCCATAGTTAAGTTGACCCGTACTTGTCTCGACACCTTCACCTTGCTTCCATCATCGAGCCAATGTAAAGAATACGGTCTCGAGTGAGCCGTAGTAGTTAGCCCGAGCTTGGTGACCATCTAGTTTGATGCCACATTCGTGCAACTCCCTCCGCCTATTATCAAGCTACACCACTTTTCTCCGACTTTGCATTTGGAATGAAAAATCTGGTCTCTTTGTTCCGTATCACTTGGAATAATTTTGGTATGTAATGCTCGAAGCACTAAAGCAGTATCATATTCCGGAGCGTCATAAGTCTCGCAATCCTCATTCTCTTCCTCGGCCTCCATGTTAAATACGTTGCCAAGGCCTTCCTTCTCGTCCTCGACTAAAAGTTCGTCTCGGACCGTAAGAGCTTCTCTTAAAGTGACCAACCGTTTATTTGGACATGCATTTTGATAGTGACCAAAGCCTTGACATTTAAAACATCGTACTTTAGCCAAACTCGTTTCCTTGGAAACGTGAGGAACCTTCGGTGCCGGGGTAGGGACTTGAAATGGTACGGTAGTTTTCATAGTAGAACTTGAGCCGGCACTTGCATTTCAGAATTTGTATGGGAATTCGGGTTTGGTATACTTCAACTTGTTTTGAGCTTCTATTTTTATGCATAGTCCGCATAAAGTGTCAAAATCTCCATATGGGTATAATTCCACCGTATTTGCAATGTTTCGATTTAGGCCACGTAAGAAACGTGACATTCTTTGTTCTTCGTTTTCTTCGAGTTCTCCCATTAAGGCCAAGCCTTCAAACTCTTCGATGTATTCTTCCACACTTAGTTTCCCTTGTACGAACTCCGCAATTTTTCGGTACAAGGTTAACCGATGTGATGTCGGGACATACCTTTTACGTAGTTTTTTCTTCAAAGAATCCCAAGAACGGATTTTCTCTTTTCCCGCACGAGCTCGTTGTATTTTGATACCCTCGAACCATAAGGAAGCGCCCTTCCCTAACTTGAGAATTGCATATTTGCAACGTTTCTCATCGTTAAGGTGCTTGAAGTCGAACATACGTTCAATCTTCCTCTCCCACTCCAAGTAAACTTCGGGATTAGTACCTCCGACAAATTCCGGAAGTTCATTAACTTTAAATTCATCCACATGACGCGGTGAATGTGCATCATATCCTCCTCTTCTTGCTTGAAAACGTGGTTCTTGCATGCTGTGTAGTGCCTCACGTAGTTTCTCCATGAAATCGTCGGAAAAATCCATGATAAGATAGTTTTGATAAGAAAATCGCCAAGAGAAATTCGCCAAGGAAGTAACCTTGGGCTCCGATGCCACTAATGATACGAATTAACGTATAAGTCGGACGTAAATTCGCCGGAAAATGCAGCGGTTATATTTGTTATCCTCACAACTCTCGAATATGTGTGACACTCGTAAGAATTAACCGAAAGTAGGGCAATTCGGCTTATGTAAACACGAATAAAATGAAAGTAGATTATCAAACTAGACCTATAGTTTGATAAGACAATCTCTCCTCAAGACCTATTGAGAATTGATTAAATTACAACTCGAAGACGCGTCGAATTATAATCGAAGTGTGCTGAAAATCATTCAACAAGAATACATGTGATGTATTTCGTTTTTTCTTGATTACAAAAGGTTGAGGGTGAGGCTATTATATAGCCATAATAACTCCTAACAAAGCCAAAGAAGATCACACAAAATCTAGCTAAAATACAAGCACTTATTAAACTATCTACAAAGACTTTGACAAGGAAAAGAAAATCACAACATTTTGGCTCCTTCCTTGTACAAATCGGCCGTGGGGTTCAAAGAGGGAGTGGACAAGATCCTCCTCATGTGATATATTTTGTAAGGCTTGACAATGACTTGATCATGAAAGTGACACCTTGGCCTCTTCTTTCCATATGGTTCGGCCGAAATAATTCCAAAGGAGTGGAGTGAATCAAATCTCTTTCCTTGATCTTGATGTGGTGGACTTGAAAATGAAAGCAAGTATTAAAGTAGTGGGGACAAAAGATCCTTCAAGGATGCATGTCACAATCGGCCGAAATCTTCCCCAAATGGCCGATTTTGTATGCATGAACATGCATACGCGTACATGTTTTGATACGTCTAAGTTATCCCGGTTCCGATTATTAAGATCGTTCCCATTTCCGCGGATGTTTTCTCACCGAAGTACGTAGGTGCATGTGCATGCAACTTGGTATCGTCACCTACGTCAATTCTTACTTCGCTTACTTCGTTTGGAGATGCCGTAATCGCATCAGATCTAATCAATTAACCCAAGTTTTCATAGAGTTCCGACTCGAATGCATGCAATGTGGTCTTATCTCCTATTAACAAGACTTAATCAAGAAGTAACGGCTTAATTAGAGCTATTGTATCTAATCCTTGCTACAACAAGAATTAATTAAGAAGTAAAGGCTTAATCTGAGTTTTATAGCTAATTCTTAGTACAGAAGGCTTGAATCTAACCAATAAACATGAGTTTTTGTAGAGTTCCAACTTGAATACATAAAACATAGTCTTATCTCCTATTACCAGACTTAACCAAGAAATAAAGGCTTAATCGGAGCTGTTATAGCCAATTTTGAGTGCAAAAGGCTCGAATCTAATCAATTAACCCGAGTTTTGATAGAGTTCTGACTCAAATGCATGTAACATAGTTTTATCTCCTATTAACAAGACTTAATCAAGAAGTAAAGGCTTAATCTAAGCTATTAGAACCGATTCTCAATATAAAATGCTCAAATCTAATCAATAAACCCGAGTTTTCTTAGAGTTCTGACTCAAATATGTGCAACGTGGTCTTATATCCTATTAAGAAGACTTAATCAAGAAGTAAGGCTTAATCGGGGCTATTATATCGAATCCTTGCTACAACAAGAATTAATCAAGAAGTATAGGCTTAATTGGAGTTGTTATACCCAATTCTTAGTCCAAAAGGCTCGAATCTAACTAATAAACTCGAGTTTTTGTAGAGTTCCAACTCGAATACATGCCACATGGTCTTATCTCCCATTGACCAGAATTAATGATACGAATTACGTAAGTAATGCGTATAAACACAACGGAAGATTAACAAGTTTACAATATGGATCAAAAATTACAAAGGTGATGGACGAATTTAATGGGATTCGGCCGTGATATAGTATGATGTACGGAGTTTGGTGTGTTTTTATCGAACTAGACCTATAACTCGATAAAAGGGTAATCTCTTCCCAAGACCTTTTGAGAATTGATCAAGTTAAAATCTCGAGACTCGTCGAAACAATAACTAAAGTTTGTCGAACTCGTTCAACGTATATTTCAAAGGAAATACAATGTTTATTATGATTCTCGATGATTTACAAGTACAACGAACACTACTATATATAGTAGTTGAAAATACAACAAAACGAGAAAACGAACTTCCTAGCAACTTCCTGTTTCGGCCGAAATCTTCAAGTGGATACCAAGCAATCTTGGTGTTATTAGGTGAAAGAGACATGAGGCAAACTTTGGTCTTGATGGTGACATGAAGTAGAACAAAATATCCTCCCTTGCACTTGCTTCCAATCGGCCGAACTTTAGGAGGATTTGGTGTTGATTTGATGAAGATATCTTGATGGTGACATGAAGAAGAAAGTCTTCACTCCATCTATAAGCTTCGGCCGTTTGTGTCATGGTGGGGAAGGAGGTGATCTTCATTTATTTTGTGAAAGATATGAAGACAAAGTGTCCCTTTCAAGCATGTTTTGGCCGATCTTCATGCTTTCGGGTCGATCCGTCGTCGAATTCTACGTTACTCCGATTCCGATTAACAACATAACTCCAATCCGTTTAACATTTTCTCCTAAGTATAACGATGCATGGCCATGCGAATTTGCATCATCATGGATGTCGATTTTTATCGGAGTTTCTTCGACTGGAATATTAGATATCGTATCATTCCCTCCGTCTTTGAAAGGAATTGACCTCAATTCCGCAATGCCATCGTCGTCAAGATAAGGTGAGAGATCACCTACGTTGAATGTCGCGTGTACTCGTATTCGCGGAAGTTCGACTTTGTATGCGTTGTCGTTCACCTTTTCCACAATTTTGTACGGACCCTCGGCTCTCGGCATCAATTTGTTCTTCCGTTTGCTTGGGAATCTTTCTTTTCTCAAATGTATCCAAACCAAGTCGCCAACATCAAATAATCTCGCTTTTTATTTTTGTTCGACTTCCGTTTGTATATTTCATTTACTTCTTTAATCCGTTCCCGTATCTTTTCATGTAACTTCACCATTGATTTGAGTTTTGCTTGGCGTCTTTGTGAACCAACTCGTTGCTCGGTAAGGGAATCAAGTCCAATGGCAAGTGCGGATTTAATCCGTATACCACTTCAAAAGGTGAATGGGCCGTGGCATAACCGGGTGATCGGTTGTATGCGAATTCGCATGAGCAAGTTTAACGTCCCAATCCTTCGTGTTTTATTTACCAACCCTCGCAATAATGCTCCCAAGGTTCGATTAGTCACCTCGGTGCACAGTCGGTTTGCGGGTGATGTGAAATCTTGAATAGGAGTTTAGTACCAACTTTCCTCCATAAAGTATTCCGAGTAACTCGGAAATTTGGAATCTCGATCCGACACAATAGTTTTGGAACTCCGTGTAAACGAACTACTTCCGGAAGTACAAGTCCGCCACATTGCTTGCATCATCGGTTTGTGGCACGCGATAAAGTGAGCCATTTTGAAAAGCGGTCGACAACCACCATGATCGAGTCTTTGCCTCGTTGAGTACGAGGTAAAGCCACAATAAAATCCATCGAGACATCCTCCCACGGTCGTAGCGGTATTGGCAGCGGCATGTATGTACTCGACTTGAACGAACTTTTCATCATGTGACAAGTTACACATTTGCTCACGATTGTGCTTACGTCACCATACATTTTGGCCAAAAGAAATGTTCTTTTAGCACCTCTGATCTTGGTCGAGCCGAAATGACCGGCTAATCCTCCTCCGTGCGCCTCCGAACCGGCCAATTCCCGAATTGTATGTCTCGGCACACATAATCTATTTCCCTTGAAAAGAAAGCCATCTGTAAAACAAATTCCTAAATGCGGGGCCGTTTTACAACGGTTAAAAATTTCCCGAAGTCCAAATCGTCGTTGTAATGATCTTTCAAAGTCTCGAACCCCAACAAGCGAACATCTAGCATCGACAGAAAGCATACCGTCTCGATAGTGCATCCGCCACTACATTACTCTTCCGTCTTTGTACTTGGATGAAAAGTGAAAAGATTGTAAAAATTCCACCCATTTTGCATGCCTCGGGCTTAGCTTACTTTGTCCGTTGATGTATTTCAACGACTCATGATCCGAATGCGGCACGAAATGTTTGACGTAGATAATGACTCCAATGGTCGAGTGCTCTTACGATAGCATAGAACTCCTTGTCGTAAGTACAATAATTCACTCGGGCGCCACTTAACTTCTCCGAAAAATAGGCAATGGGACGGCCTCTTTGAATAAGCATCGCCCGATTCCAACTCCGCTAGCGTCGCATTCTACCTCAAACGGTTGTGAAAAATCGGGTAACGTCAAAATCGGCGCTTCACATAATTTCCCCTTCAAATTTGCAAAAGCCTTTTGGGCCGTCTCGTTCCAAGCAAAGGTTCCCTTTTCGACACTCCGTGATCGGATGGAGATAGTCTTTGAAGTCCGTATGAATCGTCGGTAAAAGAAGCGAGGCCATGAAATGACCGTACTTAGTGATTGTCTTTGGGGTCGGCCACGACTTGATTGCCGCGATCTTCTCTTGGTCGACCGAAACTCCGTCTTCGAAACAACATAGCCGAAAGACAAGACTCTCGACTAGGAAAGTACACTTCTCCCGTTTTCCATAAAGTTTTTGTTCCCTTAGCGTCTCAAACACGTACGCAAATGTTCGAGATGTTCTTCTACGGACATTGTAGATCAAAATGTCGTCTAAGTACACGACAACAAACTTTCCCAAGAAAGGTTTAAGAACCTCGTTCATCAACCTCATAAAGGTGCTCGGGGCGTTGGTGAGGCCGAATGGCATTACAACCCATTCGTAAAGTCCATTCTTCGTTTTAAACGCCGTTTTCCATTCGTCTCCCTCTCGCATGCGGATTTGATGGTATCCGCTCCGTAAATCAACTTTGGAAAATATAACCGAGCCATGTAACTCGTCCAGCATGTCGTCTAGTCTCGGGATGGGGAACCGATACTTGACGGTGATGTTATTCACGGCTCTACTGTCAATACACATTCGCCATGTTCCGTCTTTTTTTGGAACGAGTAGAACTGGAACCGCACACGGACTTAAACTTTCTCGGACATACCCGTGATTCATGAGTTCATCAATTTGACGTTGTAGTTCTTTGGTTTCTTCGGGATTACAACGATACGCCGCTTTGTTCGGTAATGGAGCTCCCGGTATAAGATCAATCTGGTGTTCAATCCCGCGGATAGGTGGTAATCCTACCGGCAAGTCTTCGGGAAATACGTCCGAAAACTCGTGTAATAGTGCATCTATCTTCTCCTCATTTTGCGATTTGGTGGCAAGATTTCGGACCTCCTTGATCATCATCAAATAAACACGTTCGCCATCGTCAATGGCGTGTTCGACTTCTTTCTCGTTTGCAAACATCGTAAGTTTCGGTCCTTCGACTTTTTTCGAACTCATCGTCCGGATAGCTTGAGGTGACATAGGTTGAAGAACAATTTTTTTACCTTTGTCACGTAACTCATACTCGTTACTCCTCCCTCGATGTAGTACGTCCCGATCAAATAACCAAGGTCTTCCTAATAGCACGTGACATGCGTCCATCGGTAGTACATCGCATGTAATATCATCGCCATACGAACCCATGGTGAGTCCGACCTTCACTTGCCTTGATACTTTCACTTTGTTCCCATCATCGAGCCAATGGAGTGCATACGGCTTAGAATGGGCCGTGGTGATCAAACCGAGTTTTGAAACCATCTCGCTTGATGTCACGTTTGTACAACTTCCACCGTCAATGATCAAGCTACACCATTTATCTCCGACACGACACTTCGTGTGGAAGATTTGGTCCCGTTGTTCTTCGTCACTTGGGACGGCCTTCGTTGTAACATGCGAAGGACAAGGTTCGTGTCATAGTTCGGGGCATCGTATGCCTCGCATTCTTCTTCTTCGTAAATCGCCTTCTAAGTTAAAACGTCTCCAACTCTTTCTTCTTGGCTAATAATTCCTCTCGGGCGGCTATGGCTTCTCAACGTTACAATCCTCCGATTTGGACAAGCACTTTGATAGTGTCCAAATCCTTGACATTGAAACAGGACTTTAGATAGGCTTGTTTCTTTTGGTGTGATAGGAGTTTTTGGAAGGGTAGTAATGGGCTGGCTTGTGGTGACAGGTTTTGGAAACGAGATAGAACTCGCGCCAAAGTTGGTATTTCCGTATTTAGGTGGGAATTCGGGTTTAGAGAGTTTTGTTTTGTTTTGATTTTCCAACTTTATGCAAAGCCCGCATAAAGTATCGAAGTCGGAATAGGGGTAGAGTTCCACGGAATTAGCAATATTTTTGTTCAAACCTCGTAGGAAACGGGACATGCGCAATTCTTCGCTTTCTTCAAGTTCTCCCATCAAGGATAAGTTTTCAAACTCCTCGATGTACTCCTCGACACTTAGCTTTCCTTGCGTGAGGTCGAGAAATTTTTGGTCTGAGACTTAGCTTGTGTGTAGCCGGGACATATCTTTTCGTAGTTTCCTTTTTAGGGAATCCCACAAACGTATCTTCTCTTTTCCTGCACGACTTCTTTGTGTCTTCATTCGCTCAAACCAAAGGGAAGCTCCCTTTCCAAGTTTGAGAATCGCGTACTTGCAACGTACCTCGTCATTGAGCTCCTTGAACTCAAACATTCGTTCTATTTTTCTTTCCCACTCCACATAAACCTCGGGATCGGTGCCGCCTACGAACTCAGGAAGTTCGGTCTTGTATTCATCCGCATGTCGTGGTGCATGCATGGTGTCATGTCCTCGTCGTGCATGGATTAAGGCTCCGTGGCCGCGAAGAACGTCACGTAGTTGTGCTACTTCTTCATCGGTGAATGCCATCTTCTTGAGTAACGTCGAGACCGTGAGACAAATGTCTCGATACCACTTATGATACGAATTACGTAAGTAATGCGTATAAACACAACGGAAGATTAACAAGTTTACAATATGGATCAAAAATTACAAAGGTGATGGACGAATTTAATGGGATTCGGCCGTGATATAGTATGATGTACGGAGTTTGGTGTGTTTTTATCGAACTAGACCTATAACTCGATAAAGGGTAATCTCTTCCCAAGACCTTTTGAGAATTGATCAAGTTAAAATCTCGAGACTCGTCGAAACAATAACTAAAGTTTGTCGAACTCGTTCAACGTATATTTCAAAGGAAATACAATGTTTATTATGATTCTCGATGATTTACAAGTACAACGAACACTACTATATATAGTAGTTTCCAACCGTAAGAAAATACAACAAAACGAGAAAACGAACTTCCTAGCAACTTCCTATTTTGGCCGAAATCTTCAAGTGGATACCAAGCAATCTTGGTGTTATTAGGTGAAAGAGACATGAGGCAAACTTTGGTCTTGATGGTGACATGAAGTAGAACAAAATATCCTCCCTTGCACTTGCTTCCAATCGGCCGAACTTTAGGAGGATTTGGTGTTGATTTGATGAAGATATCTTGATGGTGACATGAAGAAGAAAGTCTTCACTCCATCTATAAGCTTCGGCCGTTTGTGTCATGGTGGGGAAGGAGGTGATCTTCATTTATTTTGTGAAAGATATGAAGACAAAGTGTCCCTTTCAAGCATGTTTTGGCCGATCTTCATGCTTTCGGGTCGATCCGTCGTCGAATTCTACGTTACTCCGATTCCGATTAACAACGTAACTCCAATCCGTTTAACATTTTCTCCTAAGTATAACGATGCATGGCCATGCGAATTTGCATCATCATGGATGTCGATTTTTATCGGAGTTTCTTCGACTGGAATATTAGATATCGTATCATTTAATCAAGAAGTAAAGGCTTAATCGAAGTTGTTATAGCCAGTTCTTAGCACAAATGGCTTGAATCTAACCAATAAACCCAAGTTTTTATAGAGTTCCAACTTGAATACATGCAACATGGTCTTATCTTCTATTAACCAGACTTAATGAAGAAGTAAAGGCTTAATTAGAGCTGTTGTAGCTAATTCTGAGTAAAAAAGGCTCGAATCTAATCAATTAACCCGAGTTTTGATAGAGTTCCGACTCAAATGCATGTAACGTGGTTTTATCTCCTATTAACAAGACTTCATCAAGAAGTGAAGGCTTAATCTAAGCTATTATAGCCAATTCTCAATATAACATGCTCGAATCTAATCAATAAACACGAGTTTTCATAGAGTTCTGACTCAAATGCATGTAACGGGGTCTTATCTCATATTATCAAGACTTAATCACGAAGTAAAGTCTTAATCGGAACTATTATATCCAATCCTTGCTACAACAAGAATTAATCAAGAAGTACAGGCTTAATCGGAGTTGTTATAGCCAATTCTTCGTACAAAAGGCTCGAATCTAACTACTAAACCCGAGTTTTTGTAGAGTTCTGACTCGAATACATGCAACATGGTCTTATCTCCTATTAACTAGAATTAATCAAGATGTATAGGCTTAATTGGAGTTGTTATACCCAATTATTAGTACAAAAGGCTCGAATCTAACTAATAGACCCGAGTTTTTGTAGTGCCCGACTCGAACACATGCAACATGCTCTTATCTCCTATTAACCAAAATTAATCAAGACCCAGTTCTTAGTACAAATGGCTTGAATCTAACCAATATGCCCGAGTTTTTATAGAGTTCTGACTTGAATACATACAACATGGTTTTATATTCTATTAACCAGACTTAATGAAGTAAAGGCTTAATCGGAGTTGTTGTAGCCAATTCTGAGTACAAAAGCCTCGAATCTAATCAATTAACCCGAATTTGATAGAGTTCCGACTCAAATGCATGTAACGTGGTTTTATCTCCTATTAACAAGACTTAATCAAGAAGTAAAGGCTTAGTCTAAGCTATTATAGCCAATTCTCAATATAACATGCTCGAATCTAATCAATAAACACGAGTTTTCATAGAGTTCAGACTCGAATGCATGTAATGGGGTCTTATCTCAACAAGACTTAATCACGAAGTAAAGTTTTAATCGAAGCTATTATATCCAATCCTTGCTACAACAAGAATTAAGCAAGAAGTACAGGCTTAATCGGAGTTGTTATAGCCAATTCTTAGTACAAAAGGCTCGAATCTAACTAATAAACCCGAGTTTTTGTAGAGTTCCGACTCAAATACATGCAACATGGTCTTATCTCCTATTAACCAGAATTAATCAAGAAGTAAAGGCTTAATCAAAGTTGTTATATCCAGTTCTTAGTACAAATGGCTTGAATCTAACCAATATACCCGAGTTTTTATAGAGTTCCGACTTGAATACATACAACATGGTCTTATCTTCTATTAACCAGACTTAATGAAGAAGTAAAGGCTTAATCAGAGTTGTTGTAGCCAATTCTAAGTACAAAAGGCTCGAATCTAATCAATTAACCCGAGTTTTGATAGAGTTTCGATTCAAATGCATGTAACGTGGTTTTATCTCCTATTAACAAGACTTAATCAAGAAGTAAAGGCTTAATCTAAGCTATTATAGCCAATTCTCAATATAACATGCTCGAATCTAATCAATAAACACGAGTTCTCATAGAGTTCAAACTCGAATGCATGTAATGGGGTCTTATCTCAATAAGGCTTAATCACAAAGTAAAGTTTTAATCGGAGTTATTATATCCAATCCTTGCTACAACAAGAATTAATCAAGAAGTACAGGCTTAATCGGAGTTGTTATACCCAATTCTTAGTCCAAAAGGCTCGAATCTAACTAATAAACCCAAGTTTTTGTATAGTTCCAACTCGAATACATGCAACATGGTCTTATCTCCTATTGACCAGAATTAATCAAGAAGTTAAGGCTTAATCAAAGTTGTTGTAGCCAGTTCTTACCACAAATGGCTTGAATCTAACCAATTAACCCGAGTTTTTATAGAGTTCCGACTTGAATACATGCAACATGGTCTTAACTACTATTAACCAGACTTAATGAAGAAGTAAAGGCTTAATCATAGCTGTTGTAGCTAATTCTGAGTACAAAAGTCTCGAATCTAATCAATTAACCCGAGTTTAGATAGAGTTCCGACTTAAATGCATGTAATGTGGTTTTATCTCCTATTAACAAGACTTAATCAAGAAGTAAAGGCTTAATCTAACCTATTATAGCCAATTCTGAATATAACATGCTCGAATCTAATCAACAAACACGAGTTTTCATCTAGTTCTGACTCGAATGCATGTAATGGGGTCTTATTGATACGTATTCTCTCTCGGTACAGCAGAAGACTCTTTCACGTACGGTAGCGAACAAGACTCGGCCCGAAATGAATCAAACCGCTACGGCCGATTCGAGCAATGACAACTCGTCGATCTGAAGACTTACGAACAGCAACAACTCGTCGTCTGACACTTCGAGCAATGACAACTTGTCGATACAGCAAAATAAAAGGTGGTGGCCAAAATTATATGGGTTTCGGCCGTGGAGTAGGATAGTATATGGGTTTGAATGTGTTTTATCGAATTAGACCTATAACTCGATAAAGATAATCTCTCCTCAAGACCTATTGAGAATTGATCAAGTTATAATTCGAGACGCGTCGAAATAATAACCAAGGTTTTGTTGAACTCGTTCAACGTATATTTCAAGAGAAATACAATGTTTATAACTTTCAAGTTGCTTTACAAATACAACGAGCACTACTATATGTAGTAGTTTCCAACTGTAAGAAAATACAACAAAACGAGAAATGAAACTTCCTAGCAACTTCCATTTCGGCCGAAATATCTAAGGATGAGATACCAAGTATCTTGGTTTTATTAGGTGATTAAGACATGAAGCAATCTTGGACTTGTGATGGTGACATGAAGAAGATCTTCACCACATGTAATCTTCACTTCGGCCGATTCCTCAAGTAGTGATTTAGGAAGATTTTTGTGAAGATATGATATCACTCCTTTGGAATTATATAGGTGATTATGACTTGAGGGAAAGTGACATGAAGGATGAAAGTCTTCTTCAAATCTCTTCTTTTCGGCCGTTTGTTATCATGGTGGGGAAGGAGAATAACTTCATTATCTTGTTAAAGATATGAAGTCAAGTGAGGTCCCTTTCAAGCATGTCTTGGCCGAATTTACATGCTTTCGGACCGATTCCGTCGTTGAGTTTTACGTTACTCCTGTTCCGATTAACAACGTAACTCCAATCCGCGTATTCTTTTCTCCCAGGTATAATGATGCATGGCCATGCGTATCGTCGTGGATGTCGATTTTTATTGGAGCTTCTTCGATTGGAATATTAGATATCGTATCATTCCCTCCTTCTTTGAAAGGAATTGACCTCAATTCCGTAATGCCATCGTCGTCAAGGTAAGGTGAGAGATCACCTACGTTGAAAGTCGCGTGTACTCCATATTTGCCCGGAAGTTCGACTTTGTATGCGTTGTCGTTCACTTTTTCCACAATTTTGTACGGACCCTCGGCTCTCGGCATCAATTTGTTCTTCCGTTTGCTTGGGAATCTTTCTTTTCTCAAATGTATCCAAACTAAGTCGCCAACCTCAAATAATCTCGCTTTTTTATTTTTGTTCGACTTCCGTTTGTAAATTTCATTCACTTCTTTAATCCGTTCCCGTATCTTTTCATGTAACTTCATCATTGATTTGAGTTTTGCTTCGGCATCTTTGTGAACCAATTCGTTGCTCGGCAAGGGAATCAAGTCCAATGGCAAGTGCGGATTTAATCCGTATACTACTTCAAAAGGTGAATGGGCTGTGGCATAACCGGGTGATCGGTTGTATGCGAATTCCGCATGAGCAAGTTTAACGTCCCAATCCCTCTGTGTTTTATTCACCAATCCTCGCAATAATGCTCCCAAAGTTCGATTAGTCACCTCGGTCTGTCCATCGGTTTGTGGGTGATGTGAAGTACTAAATAGGAGTTTAGTACCCACTTTTCTCCATAAAGTATTCCAGAAGTAACTCAGAAATTTGGAATCTCGATCCGACACGATAGTTTTTGGAACTCCGTGTAAACGAACTACTTCCCGGAAGTACAAGTCCGCCACATTGCTTGCATCATCGATTTTGTGGCATGCTATAAAGTGAGCCATTTTCGAAAAACGGTCGACGACCACCATGATCGAGTCTTTGCCTCGTTGAGTACGAGGTAAAGCCACAATAAAATCCATCGAGACATCCTCCCATGGTCGTAACGGTATTGGCAACGGCATGTATGTACTCGACTTGAACGAACTTTTCATCAGGTGACAAGTGACGCATTTACTCACGATTGTGCTTACGTCACCATACATCTTTGGCCAAAAGAAATGTTCTTTTAGCACTTCTCTGATCTTGGTCGAGCCGAAGTGACCGGCTAGTCCTCCTCCGTGCGCCTCCCGAACCAGCAATTCCCGAATTGTATGTCTCGGCACACATAATTTATTTCCCTTGAAAAGAAAGCCATCTTGTAAAACAAATTCCTCGTACGGGGCCGTTTTACAACGGTTAAAAATTTCCCCGAAGTCCAAATCGTCGCTGTAATGATCTTTCAAAGTCTCGAACCCCAACAAACGAACATCTAGCATCGACAGTAAGGCATACCGTCTTGATAGTGCATCCGCCACTATATTACTCTTCCCGTCTTTGTACTTGGATGAAAAGTGAAAAGATTGTAAAAATTCCACCCATTTTGCATGCCTCGGGCTTAGCTTACTTTGTCCGTTGATGTATTTTAACGACTCGTGATCCGAGTGCAGCACGAAATGTTTCGAACGTAGATAATGACTCCAATGATCGAGTGCTCTCACGATAGCATAGAATTCCTTGTCGTAAGTACAATAATTCACTCGGGCGCCACTTAATTTCTTCGAAAAATAGGCGATGGGACGGCCCCTTTGGATAAGCATTGCCCCGATTCCAACTCCGCTAGCGTCGCATTCCACCTCAAATGGTTGTGAAAAATCGGGTAACGTCAAAATCGGCGCTTCACATAATTTTCCCTTTAAATTTTCAAAAGCCTTTTGGGCCGCCTCGTTCCATGCAAAGGTTCCTTTTTTTAGACACTCCGTGATCGGGCTGGAGATGGTGCTAAAGTCCCGTATGAATCGTCGGTAAAAAGAAGCGAGGCCATGAAATGATCGTACCTCCGTGATTGTCTTTGGGGTCGGCCACGACTTGATTGCCGCGATCTTTTCTTGGTCGACCAAAACTCCTTCTTTCGAAACAACATAGCTGAGAAAGACAAGACTCTCGACTAGGAAAGTACACTTCTCCCGCTTTCCGTAAAGTTTCTGTTCCCTTAGCGTTTCAAATACGTGCCGCAAATGTTCGAGATGTTCCTCTAAGGATCGACTGTAGATCAAGATGTCGTCTAAGTATACGACAACAAACTTTCCCAAGAAAGGTTTGAGAACCTCGTTCATCAACCTCATAAAAGTGCTCAGGGCGTTGGTGAGGCCGAATGGCATCACAACCCATTCGTAAAGTCCATTCTTTGTTTTAAACGCCGTTTTCCATTCGTCTCCCTCTCGCATGCGGATTTGATGGTATCCGCTCCGTAAATCAACTTTGGAAAATATAACCGAGCCATGTAACTCATCCAGCATGTCGTCTAGTCTCGGGATGGGGAACCGATACTTGACGGTGATGTTATTTACGGCCCTACTGTCAATACACATCCGCCATGATCCGTCTTTTTTTGGTACAAGTAGAACTGGAACCGCACACGGACTTAAACTTTCTCGGACATACCGTGATTCATGAGTTCATCAATTTGACGTTGTAGTTCTTTGGTTTCTTGGGATTACAACGATACGCCGCTTTGTTCGGTAATGGAGCTCCAAGTATAAGATCAATCGGTGTTCAATCCGCGGATAGGTGGTAATCCTAGGCAAGTCTTGAAATACGTCAGAAAACTCGTGTAATAGTGCATCTATCTTCTCCTCATTTTGCGATTTGGTGGCAAGATTTGGACCTCCTTGATCATCATCAAATAAACACGTTCGCCATCGTCAATGGCGTGTTCGACTTCTTTCGTTTGCAAACATCGTAAGTTTCGGTCCTTCGACTTTTTCGAACTCATCGTCCGGATAGCTTGAGGTGACATAGGTTTAAGAACAATTTTTTACCTTTGTCACGTAACTCATACTCGTTACTCCTCCTCGATGTAGTACGTCCCGATCAAATAACCAAGGTCTTCCTAATAGCACGTGACATGCGTCCATCGGTAGTACATCGCATGTAATATCATCGCCATACGAACCCATGGTGAGTCCGACCTTCACTTGCCTTGATACTTTCACTTTGTTCCCATCATCGAGCCAATGGAGTGCATACGGCTTAGGATGGGCCGTGGTGATCAAACCGAGTTTTGAAACCATCTCGCTTGATGTCACGTTTGTACAACTTCCACCGTCAATGATCAAGCTACACCATTTATCTCGGCACGACACTTCGTGTGGAAGATTTGGTCCCGTTGTTCTTCGTCACTTGGGACGGCCTTCGTTGTAACATGCGAAGGACAAGGTTCGTGTCATAGTTCGGGGCATCGTATGCCTCGCATTCTTCTTCTTCTTCGTCGACTTCTAAGTTAAAAACGTCTCAACTCTTTCTTCTTGGCTAATAATTCCTCTCGGGCGGCTATGGCTTCTGCATAGCGTTACAATCCTCCGATTTGGACAAGCACTTTGATAGTGTCCAAATCCTTGACATTTGAAACACCGGACTTTAGATAGGCTTGTTTCTTTTGGTGTGATAGGAGTTTTGGAAGGGTAGTAATGGGCTGGCTTGTGGTGACAGGTTTTGGAAACGAGATAGAACTCGCGCCAAAGTTGGTATTTCCGTATTTAGGTGGGAATTCGGGTTTAGAGAGTTTTGTTTTATTTTGATTTTCCAACTTTATGCAAAGCCCGCATAAAGTATCGAAGTCGGAATAGGGGTAGAGTTCCACGGAATTAGCAATATTTTTGTTCAAACCTCGTAGGAAACGGGACATGCGCAATTCTTCGCTTTCTTCAAGTTCTCCCATCAAGGATAAGTTTTCAAACTCCTCGATGTACTCCTCGACACTTAGCTTTCCTTGCGTGTGGTCGAAATTTTTCGATGCAGACTTAGCTTGTGTGTAGCCGGGACATATCTTTTCGTAGTTTCCTTTTTAGGGAATCCCACGAACGTATCTTCTCTTTTCTGCCACGACTTCTTTGTGTCTTCATTCGCTCAAACCAAAGGGAAGCTCCCTTTCCAAGTTTGAGAATCGCGTACTTGCAACGTACCTCGTCATTGAGCTCCTTGAACTCAAACATTCGTTCAATTTTTCTTTCCCACTCCAAATAAACCTCAGGATCGGTGCCGCCTACGAACTCAGGAAGTTATTTGGTCTTGTATTCATCCGCATGTCGTGGTGCATGCATGGTGTCATGTCCTCGTCGTGCATGGATTAAGGCTCCGGTAAGCCGCGAAGAACGTCACGTAGTTGTGCTACTTCTTCATCGGTGAATGCCATCTTCTTGAGTAACGTCGAGAACTGTGAGACAAATGTCTCTGATACCACTTATGATACGAATTACGTAAGTAATGCGTATAACACAACGGAAGATTAACAAGTTTACAATATGGATCAAAAATTACAAAGGTGATGGACGAATTTTAATGGGAATTCGGCCGTGATATAGTAGGATGTACGGAGTTTGGTGTGTTTTATCGAACTAGACCTATAACTCGATAAAAGGGTAATCTCTTCCCAAGACCTTTTGAGAATTGATCAAGTTAAAATCTCGAGACTCGTCGAAACAATAACTAAAGTTTGTCGAACTCGTTCAACGTATATTTCAAAGGAAATACAATGTTTATTATGATTCTCGATGATTTACAAGTACAACGAACACTACTATATATAGTAGTTTCCAACCGTAAGAAAATACAACAAAACGAGAAAACGAACTTCCTAGCAACTTCCTATTTTGGCCGAAATCTTCAAGTGGATACCAAGCAATCTTGGTGTTATTAGGTGAAAGAGACATGAGGCAAACTTTGGTCTTGATGGTGACATGAAGTAGAACAAAATATCCTCCCTTGCACTTGCTTCTAATCGGCCGAACTTTAGGAGGATTTGGTGTTGATTTGATGAAGATATCTTGATGGTGACATGAAGAAGAAAGTCTTCACTCCATCTATAAGCTTCGGCCGTTTGTGTCATGGTGGGGAAGGAGGTGATCTTCATTTATTTTGTGAAAGATATGAAGACAAAGTGTCCCTTTCAAGCATGTTTTGGCGATCTTCATGCTTTCGGGTCGATCCGTCGTCAATTCTCGTTACTCCGATTCCGATTAACAACGTAACTCCAATCCGTTTAACATTTTCTCCTAAGTATAACGATGCATGGCCATGCGAATTTGCATCATCATGGATGTCGATTTTTATCGGAGTTTCTTCGACTGGAATATTAGATATCGTATCATTTAATCAAGAAGTAAAGGCTTAATCGAAGTTGTTATAGCCAGTTCTTAGCACAAATGGCTTGAATCTAACCAATAAACCCAAGTTTTTATAGAGTTCCAACTTGAATACATGCAACATGGTCTTATCTTCTATTAACCAGACTTAATGAAGAAGTAAAGGCTTAATTAGAGTGTTGTAGCTAATTCTGAGTAAAAAAGGCTCGAATCTAATCAATTAACCCGAGTTTTGATAGAGTTCCGACTCAAATGCATGTAACGTGGTTTTATCTCCTATTAACAAGACTTCATCAAGAAGTGAAGGCTTAAGCTAAGCTATTATAGCCAATTCTCAATATAACATGCTCGAATCTAATCAATAAACACGAGTTTTCATAGAGTTCTGACTCAAATACATGTAACGGAGTCTTATCTCATATTATCAAGACTTAATCATGAAGTAAAGTCTTAATCGGAACTATTATATCCAATCCTTGCTACAACAAGAATTAATCAAGAAGTACAGGCTTAATCGGAGTTGTTATAGCCAATTCTTCGTACAAAAGGCTCGAATCTAACTAATAAACCCGAGTTTTTGTAGAGTTCTGACTCGAATATGATACGATATCTAATATTCCAGTCGAAGAAACTCCGATAAAAATCGACATTCATGATGATGCATCGTTATACTTAGGAGAAAATGTTAAACGGCTTGGAGTTACGTTGTTAATCGGAATCGGAGTGACGTAGAATTCGGCAGCGGGATCGGTCGAAAGCATGATGGATCGGCCATATCATGCTTGAAAGGGACATCTTGACTTCATATCCTTACAAAATAAAGAGGTGATTCCCTCCTTCCCCACCTTTGTCACATACGGCCGAACCAAGAGATGGAGGGAAGATTTTCTTCTTCATGTCATTGTCACTCATTTCTTTATCATCCATATAATTCCAAGGAGGAGATATCTTGAAGCATGCTCGGCGAAATGGAAGGAGGATAATGTGTTGATTCTACTTCATGTCACCATCAAGACCAAAGGATGCTTCATGTCTCTTTCATCCAAATAACACCAAGATTGCTTGGCATCTTCTTGTGATTTTCGGCGAAATGTTGTGTTAGGAAGTTTCCTTTTTCGTTTTGTTGTATTTTAAATGCGGTTGTAAACTACTATATATAGTAGTGTTCGTTGTACTTGTAAATCATCGAGAATCATAATAAACTTTGTATTTCCTTTGAAATATACGTTGAACGAGTTCGACAAACCTTAGTTATTGTTTCGACGAGTTTCGAGATTTTAACTTTAATCAATTCTCAAAAGGTCTTGGGAAAAGATTACCCTTTTATCGAGTTATAGGTCTAGTTCGATAAAAACACACCAAACTCCGTAATTCTTACTATATCACGGCCGAATTCCATAATATTCGTCCACCACCTTTGTAGTTTCGATCCATATTGTAAACATAATAATCTTCCGTTGTGTTTTATACGCATTACTTACGTAATTCGTATCATAAGTGGTATCAGAGCCACTTGTCTCACAGTTCTCGACATCACTGAAGAAAATGGCATTCACCGATGAAGAAGTAGCACAACTACGTGACGTTCTGCGTGGCTTGCCGGAGCCCAGAATCCATGCACGACGAGGACATGACACCATGCATGCACCACGACATGCGGATGAGTACAAGACCAGCGAACTTCCGGAGTTCGTAGGCGGCACCGATCTGAAGTTTATCCGGAGTGGGAAAGAAAAATTGAGCGAATGTTTGAGTTCAAGGAACTCAATGACGAGTACGTTGCAAGTACGCGATCCTCAAACTTGGAAAGGGAGCTTCCCTTTGGTTTGAGCGAATGAAGACGCAGAGAAGTCGTCTTAGGAAAAGAGAAGATACGTTCGTGGGATTCCCTAAAAGGAAACTACGAAAAGATATGTCCGGCTACACACAACCGAGCACTGCCGAAAAATTTCGACCTCACGCAAGGAAAGCTCAGTGTCGAGGAGTACATCGAGGAGTTTGAAAACTTATCCTTGATGGGAGAACTTGAAGAAAGCGAAGAATTGCGGATGTCCCGTTTCCTACGAGGCTTGAACAAAAACATTGCTAATTCCGTGGAACTCTACCCCTATTCTGACTTCGATACTTTATGCGGACTTTGCATAAAGTTGGAAAATCAAAACAAAACCAAACTCTCTAAACCCGAATTCCCACCTAAATACGGAAATACCAACTTTGGCGCGAGTTCTAGCTCGTTTCCAAAACCTGTCACCACAATCCAGTCCGTTACTACCATTCCAAAAACCCCTACCACACCAAAAGAGACGAGCCTATCTAAAGTCCGATGTTTCAAATGTCAAGGATTTGGACACTATCAAAGTGCTTGTCCGAATCGGAGGATTGTGACGTTACGAGAAGCCCTAGCCGCCCGAGAGGAATTATTAGCCGAAGAAGAAAGAGTTGGAGACGTTTTTAAATTAGAAGCTGACGAAGAAGAAGAATGCGAGGCATACGATGCCCCGAACTATGACACGAACCTTGTCCTTCGCATGTTGCAAACGAAGGCGGCCAGTGACGAAGAACAACGAGACCAAATCTTTCACACGAAGTGTCGTGTCGGAGAGAAATGGTGTAGCTTGATCATTGACGGTGGAAGTTGTACAAACGTGGCATCAAGCGAGATGGTTTCAAAACTCGGCTTGGTCACCACGGCCCATCCGAAGCCGTATGCACTCCATTGGCTCGATGATGGAAACAAAGTGAAGGTTTCAAGACAAGTAAAGGTCGGACTCACCATGGGTTCGTATGGCGATGACATTACATGCGATGTACTACCGATGGACGCATGTCACGTGTTATTAGGAAGACCTTGGCTATTTGATCGGGACGTACTCCATCGAGGGAGGAGTAATGAATATGAGCTACGTGACAAAGGTAAAAAAATTGTTCTTAAGCCTATGTCACCTCAATCTATCCGGACGATGAGTTCGAAAAAAGTCGAAGGACCGAAACTTACGATGTTTGCAAACGAGAAAGAAGTCGAACACACCATTGACGATGGCGAACGTGTTTATTTGATGATGATCAAGGAGGTCCGAAATCTTGCCACCAAATCGCAAAATGAGGAGGAGATCGAGGCACTATTACACGAGTTTTCGGACGTATTTCGAAGACTTGCGGTAGGATTACCACCTATCCGCGGGATTGAACACCGATTGATCTTATACGGGAGCTCCATTACCAAACAAAGCGTATCGTTGTAATCCCGAAGAAACAAAAGAACTACAACGTCAAATTGATGAACTCATGAATCACGGATATGTCGAGAAAGTTTAAGTCCGTGTGCGGTTCCAGTTCTACTCGTACCAAAAAAGACGGAACATGGCGGATGTGTATTGTGATGAGCCGTGAATAACATCACCGTCAAGTATCGGTTTCCCATCCCGAGACTAGACGACATCTTTGACGAGTTACATGGCTCGGTTATATTTTCCAAAGTTGATTTACGGAGCGGATACCATCAAATCCGCATGCGAGAGGGAGACGAATGGAAACGGCGTTTAAAACGAAGAATGGACTTTACGAATGGGTTGTGATGCCATTCGGCCTCACCAACGCCCGAGCACCTTTATGAGGTTGATGAACGAGGTTCTAAAACCTTTCTTGGGAAAGTTTGTTGTCGTGTACTTAGACGACATTTTGATCTGATCGGTCCGTAGAAGAACATCTCGAACATTTGTACGTGTTTGAGACGCTAAGGGAACAAAAGCTTTATGGAAAGCGGGAGAAGTGTACTTTCCTAGTCGAGTCTTGTCTTTCTCGGCTATGTTGTTTCAAAAGACGGAGTTTCGGTCGATCAAGAGAAGATCGCGGCAATCAAGTCGTGGCCGACCCCAAAGACAATCACGGAGAATACGGTCATTTCATGGCCTCGCTTCTTTTTACCGACGATTCATACGGGACTTGACACTATATCCGATCTATCACGGAGTGTCGAAAAAGGAACCTTTGCTTGGAGCGACGGCCCAAAAGGCTTTTGAAAACTTAAAAGGAAAATTATGTGAAGCGCCGATTTTGCGTTGCCCGATTTTTCACAACCGTTTGAGGTAGAATGCGATGCTAGCGGAGTTGGAATCGGGCGTTGCTCATTCGGAGAGGCCGTCCCATTGCCTATTTTCGGAGAAGTTAAGTGGCGCCGAGTGAATTATAGTACTTACGACAAGGATTACTATGCTATCTTAAGAGCACAAGATCATTGGAGTCATTATCTGCGTTGAAACATTTCGTCTTGCACTCGGATCACGAGTCGTTGAAATACATCAACGGACGAGTAAGCTAAGCCGAGACATGCAAAATGGGTGGAATTTTTACAATCTTTTCATTTTTCATCCAAGTACAAAGACGGGAAGAGTAATGTAGTGGCGGATGCACTGTCGAGACGGTATGCCTTACTGTCGATGCTAGATGTTCGTTTGTTGGGATTCGAGACTTTGAAAGATCATTACAACGACGATTTGGATTTCGGGGAAATTTTTAACCGTTGTAAAACGGCCCCGCACGAGGAATTCGTTTTACAAGATGGCTTTCTCTTCAAGGGGAATAAATTATGTGTGCCGAGACATACAATTCGGGAATTGCTGGTTCGGGAGGCGCACGGAGGAGGACTAGCCGGTCACTTCGGCTCGACCAAAACTGTAGAGGTGCTAAAAGAACATTTCTTTTGGCCGAAGATGTATGGTGACGTCAGCACAATCGTGAGCAAATGCGTAACTTGTCATATGATGAAAAGTTCGTTCAAGTCAAGTACATACATGCCGTTGCCAATACCGTTACGACCGTGGGAGGATGTCTCGATGGATTTTATTGTGGCTTTACCTCGTACTCAACGAGGCAAGGACTCGATCATGGTGGTCGTCGACCGCTTTTCGAAAATGGCTCACTTTGTCGCGTGCCACAAAACCGATGACGCAAGCAATGTGGCGGACTTGTATTTCCGGGAAATAGTTCGTTTACACGGGGTGCCAAAAACTATCGTGTCGGATCGAGATTCCAAATTTCTAAGTTACTTCTGGAATACTTTATGGAGGAAAGTCGGTACTAAACTCCTATTCAGTACTTCACATCACCCGCAAACCGACGGACAGACCGAGGTAACTAATCGAACCTTGGGAACATTATTACGAGGGTTGGTAAATAAAACTCAGAAAGATTGGGACGTTAAACTTGCTCATGCTGAATTCGCATACAACCGATCACCGGTTATGCCACGGCCCATTCACCTTTTGAAGTGGTATACGGATTAAATCCGCACTTGCCATTGGACTTGATTCCCCTGCCGAGCAACGAATTGGTTCACAAGGACGCCGAAGCAAAACTCAAATCCATGGTGAAGTTACACGAAAAGATACGGGAACGGATTAAAGAAGTGAATGAAATGTACAAACGGAAGTCGAACAAAAATAAAAAGGCGAGATTATTTGATGTTGGCGACTTAGTTTGGATACATTTGAGAAAAGAAAGATTCGAGCAAGCGGAAGAACAAATTGATGCCGAGAGCCGAAGGTCCGTACAAGATTATGGAAAAGTGAGCGACAACGCATACAAAGTCGAACTTCCGGCGAATACGGAGTACACGCGACATTCAACATAGGTGATCTCTCACCTTATCTTGACGACGATGGCATTGCGATTGAGGTCAATTCCTTTCAAAGACGGAGGAATGATACGATATCTAATATTCGATCGAAGAAACTCGATAAAAATCGACATTCATGATGATGCATCGTTATACTTAGGAGAAAATGTTAAACGGCTTGGAGTTACGTTGTTAATCGGAATCGGAGTGACGTAGAATTCGACGACGGGATCGGTCAAAGCATG
This sequence comes from Orobanche coerulescens, assembly GCA_033398695.1. Classification (NCBI taxonomy): domain Eukaryota; kingdom Viridiplantae; phylum Streptophyta; class Magnoliopsida; order Lamiales; family Orobanchaceae; genus Orobanche; species Orobanche coerulescens. The sequence goes on along the minus strand of CM065803.1, from coordinate 141,241,807 downwards.
ATGGATCGGCCATATCATGCTTGAAAGGGACATCTTGACTTCATATCCTTACAAAATAAAGAGGTGAGTCCCTCCTTCCCCACCTTTGTCACATACGGCCGAACCAAGAGATGGAGGGAAGATTTTCTTCTTCATGTCATTGTCACTCATTTCTTTATCATCCATATAATTCCAAGGAGGAGATATCTTGAAGCATGCTCGGCGAAATGGAAGTAGGATAATGTGTTGATTCTACTTCATGTAACCAAAAATACAAAATGATTCTTCATGTCTCTAACATACAAATAAAACCAAGATTTATTGGCATCTTCTTTTGATTTTCTGCCGAAAAGTTGTGTTAGTAAGATTCCTTTTTCGTTTTGTTGTATTTTAAATGCGGTTGTAAACTACTATATATAGTAGTGTTCGTTGTACTTGTAAATCATCGAGAATCATAATAAACTTTGTATTTCCTTTGAAATATACGTTGAACGAGTTCGACAAACCTTAGTTATTGTTTCGACGAGTTTCGAGATTTTAACTTTAATCAATTCTCAAAAGGTCTTGGGAAAAGATTACCCTTTTATCGAGTTATAGGTCTAGTTCGATAAAAACACACCAAACTCCGTAATTCTTACTATATCACGGCCGAATTCCATAATATTCGTCCACCACCTTTGTAGTTTCGATCCATATTGTAAACATAATAATCTTCCGTTGTGTTTTATACGCATTACTTACGTAATTCGTATCAGAATACATGCAACATGGTCTTATCTCCTATTAACTAGAATTAATCAAGATGTATAGGCTTAATTGGAGTTGTTATACCCAATTATTAGTACAAAAGGCTCGAATCTAACTAATAGACCCGAGTTTTTGTAGTGCCCAACTCGAACACATGAAACATGCTCTTATCTCCTATTAACCAAAATTAATCAAGACCCAGTTCTTAGTACAAATGGCTTGAATCTAACCAATATGCCCGAGTTTTTATAGAGTTCTGACTTGAATACATACAACATGGTTTTATATTCTATTAACCAGACTTAATGAAGTAAAGGCTTAATCGGAGTTGTTGTAGCCAATTCTGAGTACAAAAGCCTCGAATCTAATCAATTAACCCGAATTTGATAGAGTTCCGACTCAAATGCATGTAACGTGGTTTTATCTCCTATTAACAAGACTTAATCAAGAAGTAAAGGCTTAGTCTAAGCTATTATAGCCAATTCTCAATATAACATGCTCGAATCTAATCAATAAACACGAGTTTTCATAGAGTTCAGACTCGAATGCATGTAATGGGGTCTTAACTCAACAAGACTTAATCACGAAGTAAAGTTTTAACCGAAGCTATTATATCCAATCCTTGCTACAACAAGAATTAAGCAAGAAGTACAGGCTTAATCGGAGTTGTTATACCCAGTTCTTAGTACAAAAGGCTCGAATCTAACTAATAAACCCGAATTTTTGTAGAGTTTCGACTCAAATACATTCAACATGGTCTTATCTCCTACTAACCAGAATTAATCAAGAAGAAAAGGCTTAATCGAAGTTGTTATATCTAGTTCTTAGTATAAATGGCTTGAATATAACCAATATACCCGAGTTTTTATAAAGTTTCGACTTGAATACATACAACATGGTCTTATCTTCTATTAACCGGACTTAATGAAGAAGTAAAGGCTTAATCAGAGTTGTTGTAACCAATTCTAAGTACAAAAGGCTCGAATCTAATCAATTAACCCGAGTTTTGATAGAGTTTTGACTCAAATGCATGTAACGTGGTTTTATCTCCTATTAACAAGACTTAATCAAGAAGTAAAGGCTTAATCTAAGCTATTATAGCCAATTCTCAATATAACATGCTCGAATCTAATCAATAAACACGAGTTCTCATAGAGTTCAAACTCGAATGCATGTAATGGGGTCTTATCTCAATAAGGCTTAATCACAAAGTAAAGTTTTAATCGGAGTTATTATATCCAATCCTTGCTACAACAAGAATTAATCAAGAAGTACAGGCTTAATCGGAGTTGTTATACCCAATTCTTAGTCCAAAAGGCTCGAATCTAACTAATAAACCCAAGTTTTTGTATAGTTCCAACTCGAATACATGCAACATGGTCTTATCTCCTATTGACGAATTAATCAAGAAGTTAAGGCTTAATCAAAGTTGTTGTAGCGATTCTTACCACAAATGGCTTGAATCTAACCAATTAACCCGAGTTTTTATAGAGTTAGACTTGAATACATGCAACATGGTCTTAACTACTATTAACCGGACTTAATGAAGAAGTAAAGGCTTAATCATATTTGTTGTAGCTAATTCGAGTACAAAAGTCTCGAATCTAATCAATTAACCCGAGTTTAGATAGAGTTCTGACTTAAATGCATGTAATGTGGTTTTATCTCCTATTAACAAGACTTAATCAAGAAGTAAAGGCTTAATCTAACCTATTATAGCCAATTCTGAATATAACATGCTCGAATCTAATCAACAAACACGAGTTTTCATCTAGTTCTGACTCGAATGCATGTAATGGGGTCTTATTGATACGTATTCTCTCTCGGTACAGCAGAAGACTCTTTCACGTACGGTAGCGAACAAGACTTTCGGCGAAATGAATCAAGCGCTCTGGCCGATTCGAGCAATGACAACTCGTCGTCTGACGCTTACGACGGCAACAACTCGTCTGACACTTAGAGCAATGACAACTTGTCGTCTGACAAAATAAAGGTGGTGGCCAAAATTATATGGGTTTCGGCCGTGGAGTAGGATAGTATATGGGTTTGAATGTGTTTTATCGAATTAGACCTATAACTCGATAAAGATAATCTCTCCTCAAGACCTATTGAGAATTGATCAAGTTATAATTCGAGACGCGTCGAAATAATAACCAAGGTTTTGTTGAACTCGTTCAACGTATATTTCAAGAGAAATACAATGTTTATAACTTTCAAGTTGCTTTACAAATACAACGAGCACTACTATATGTAGTAGTTTCCAAGTAAGAAAATACAACAAAGCGAGAAATGAAACTTCCTAGCAACTTCCATTTCGGCCGAAATATCTAAGGATGAGATACCAAGTATCTTGGTTTTATTAGGTGATTAAGACATGAAGCAATCTTGGACTTGTGATGGTGACATGAAGAAGATCTTCACCACATGTAATCTTCACTTGGCCGATTCCTCAAGTAGTGATTTAGGAAGATTTTTGTGAAGATATGATATCACTCCTTTGGAATTATATAGGTGATTATGACTTGAGGGAAAGTGACATGAAGGATGAAAGTCTTCTTCAAATCTCTTCTTTTCGGCCGTTTGTTATCATGGTGGGGAAGGAGAATAACTTCATTATCTTGTTAAAGATATGAAGTCAAGTGAGTCCCTTTCAAGCATGTCTTGGCGAATTTACATGCTTTCGGACCGATTCCGTCGTTGAGTTTTACGTTACTCTGTTCCGATTAACAACGTAACTCCAATCCGCGTATTCTTTTCTCCTGGTATAATGATGCATGGCCATGCGTATCGTCGTGGATGTCGATTTTTATTGGAGCTTCTTCGATTGGAATATTAGATATCGTATCATTCCCTCCTTCTTTGAAAGGAATTGACCTCAATTCCGTAATGCCATCGTCGTCAAGGTAAGGTGAGAGATCACCTACGTTGAAAGTCGCGTGTACTCCATATTCGCGGAAGTTCGACTTTGTATGCGTTGTCGTTCACTTTTTCCACAATTTTGTACGGACCCTCGGCTCTCGGCATCAATTTGTTCTTCCGTTTGCTTGGGAATCTTTCTTTTCTCAAATGTATCCAAACTAAGTCGCCAACCTCAAATAATCTCGCTTTTTATTTTTGTTCGACTTAGTTTGTAAATTTCATTCACTTCTTTAATCCGTTCCGTATCTTTTCATGTAACTTCATCATTGATTTGAGTTTTGCTTCGGCATCTTTGTGAACCAATTCGTTGCTCGGCAAGGGAATCAAGTCCAATGGCAAGTGCGGATTTAATCCGTATACTACTTCAAAAGGTGAATGGGTGTGGCATAACCGGTGATCGGTTGTATGCGAATTCCGCATGAGCAAGTTTAACGTCCCAATCCCTCCGTGTTTTATTCACCAATCCTCGCAATAATGCTCCCAAAGTTCGATTAGTCACCTCAGTCTGTCCATCGGTTTGTGGGTGATGTGAAGTACTAAATAGGAGTTTAGTACCCACTTTTCTCCATAAAGTATTCGAGTAACTCGAAATTTGGAATCTCGATCCGACACGATAGTTTTGGAACTCCGTGTAAACGAACTACTTCGGAAGTACAAGTCCGCCACATTGCTTGCATCATCGATTTTGTGGCATGCTATAAAGTGAGCCATTTTCGAAAAGCGGTCGACGACCACCATGATCGAGTCTTTGCCTCGTTGAGTACGAGGTAAAGCCACAATAAAATCCATCGAGACATCCTCCCATGGTCGTAGCGGTATTGTAGCGGCATGTATGTACTCGACTTGAACGAACTTTTCATCGGGTGACAAGTGACGCATTTACTCACGATTGTGCTTACGTCACCATACATCTTTGGCCAAAAGAAATGTTCTTTTAGCACTTCTAATCTTGGTCGAGCCGAAGTGACCGGCTAGTCCTCCTCCGTGCGCCTCCCGAACCAGCAATTCCCGAATTGTATGTCTCGGCACACATAATTTATTTCCCTTGAAAAGAAAGCCATCTTGTAAAACAAATTCCTCGTACGGGGCCGTTTTACAACGGTTAAAAATTTCCCCGAAGTCCAAATCGTCGCTGTAATGATCTTTCAAAGTCTCGAACCCCAACAAACGAACATCTAGCATCGACAGTAAGGCATACCGTCTTGATAGTGCATCCGCCACTATATTACTCTTCCCGTCTTTGTACTTGGATGAAAAGTGAAAAGATTGTAAAAATTCCACCCATTTTGCATGCCTCGGGCTTAGCTTACTTTGTCCGTTGATGTATTTTAACGACTCGTGATCCGAGTGCGACGAAATGTTTGAACGTAGATAATGACTCCAATGATCGAGTGCTCTCACGATAGCATAGAATTCCTTGTCGTAAGTACAATAATTCACTCGGGCGCCACTTAATTTCTTCGAAAAATAGGCGATGGGACGGCCCCTTTGGATAAGCATTGCCCCGATTCCAACTCCGCTAGCGTCGCATTCCACCTCAAATGGTTGTGAAAAATCGGGTAACGTCAAAATCGGCGCTTCACATAATTTTCCCTTTAAATTTTCAAAAGCCTTTTGGGCCGCCTCGTTCCATGCAAAGGTTCCTTTTTTTAGACACTCCGTGATCGGGCTGGAGATGGTGCTAAAGTCCCGTATGAATCGTCGGTAAAAAGAAGCGAGTCCATGAAATGATCGTACCTCCGTGATTGTCTTTGGGGTCGGCCACGACTTGATTGCCGCGATCTTTTCTTGGTCGACCGAAACTCCTTCTTTCGAAACAACATAGCCGAGAAAGACAAGACTCTCGACTAGGAAAGTACACTTCTCCCGCTTTAGTAAAGTTTCATTCCCTTAGCGTTTCAAATACGTGCCGCAAATGTTCGAGATGTTCCTCTAAGGATCGACTGTAGATCAAGATGTCGTCTAAGTATACGACAACAAACTTTCCCAAGAAAGGTTTGAGAACCTCGTTCATCAACCTCATAAAAGTGCTCGGGGCGTTGGTGAGGCCGAATGGCATCACAACCCATTCGTAAAGTCCATTCTTTGTTTTAAACGCCGTTTTCCATTCGTCTCCCTCTCGCATGCGGATTTGATGGTATCCGCTCCGTAAATCAACTTTGGAAAATATAACCGAGCCATGTAACTCATCCAGCATGTCGTCTAGTCTCGGGATGGGAACCGATACTTGACGGTGATGTTATTTACGGCCCTATGTCAATACACATCCGCCATGATCCGTCTTTTTTTGGTACAAGTAGAACTGGAACCGCACACGGACTTAAACTTTCTCGGACATACCCGTGATTCATGAGTTCATCAATTTGACGTTGTAGTTCTTTGGTTTCTTCGGGATTACAACGATACGCCGCTTTGTTCGGTAATGGAGCTCCCAGTATAAGATCAATCTGGTGTTCAATCCCGCGGATAGGTGGTAATCCTACCGGCAAGTCTTCGGGAAATACGTCCGAAAACTCGTGTAATAGTGCATCTATCTTCTCCTCATTTTGCGATTTGGTGGCAAGATTTCGGACCTCCTTGATCATCATCAAATAAACACGTTCGCCATCGTCAATGGCGTGTTCGACTTCTTTCTCGTTTGCAAACATCGTAAGTTTCGGTCCTTCGACTTTTTGAACTCATCGTCAGGATAGCTTGAGGTGACATAGGTTTAAGAACAATTTTTACCTTTGTCACGTAACTCATACTCGTTACTCCTCCTCGATGTAGTACGTCCGATCAAATAACCAAGGTCTTCCTAATAGCACGTGACATGCGTCCATCGGTAGTACATCGCATGTAATATCATCGCCATACGAACCCATGGTGAGTCCGACCTTCACTTGCCTTGATACTTTCACTTTGTTCCCATCATCGAGCCAATGGAGTGCATACGGCTTAGGATGGGCCGTGGTGATCAAACCGAGTTTTGAAACCATCTCGCTTGATGTCACGTTTGTACAACTTCCACCGTCAATGATCAAGCTACACCATTTATCTCGACCACGACACTTCGTGTGGAAGATTTGGTCCCGTTGTTCTTCGTCACTTGGGACGGCCTTCGTTGTAACATGCGAAGGACAAGGTTCGTGTCATAGTTCGGGGCATCGTATGCCTCGCATTCTTCTTCTTCTTCGACTTCTAAGTTAAAAACGTCTCCAACTCTTTCTTCTTGGCTAATAATTCCTCTCGGGCGGCTATGGCTTCTCGCAACGTTACAATCCTCCGATTTGGACAAGCACTTTGATAGTGTCCAAATCCTTGACATTTGAAACAGGACTTTAGATAGGCTTGTTTCTTTTGGTGTGATAGGAGTTTTGGAAGGGTAGTAATGGGCTGGCTTGTGGTGACAGGTTTTGGAAACGAGATAGAACTCGCGCCAAAGTTGGTATTTCCGTATTTAGGTGGGAATTCGGGTTTAGAGAGTTTTGTTTTATTTTGATTTTCCAACTTTATGCAAAGCCCGCATAAAGTATCGAAGTCGGAATAGGGGTAGAGTTCCACGGAATTAGCAATATTTTTGTTCAAACCTCGTAGGAAACGGGACATGCGCAATTCTTCGCTTTCTTCAAGTTCTCCCATCAAGGATAAGTTTTCAAACTCCTCGATGTACTCCTCGACACTTAGCTTTCCTTGCGTGAGGTCGAAATTTTCGGTCTGAGACTTAGCTTGTGTGTAGCGGGACATATCTTTTCGTAGTTTCCTTTTAGGGAATCCACGAACGTATCTTCTCTTTTCTGCACGACTTCTTTGTGTCTTCATTCGCTCAAACCAAAGGGAAGCTCCCTTTCCAAGTTTGAGAATCGCGTACTTGCAACGTACCTCGTCATTGAGCTCCTTGAACTCAAACATTCGTTCAATTTTTCTTTCCCACTCCAAATAAACCTCGGGATCGGTGCCGCCTACGAACTCGGAAGTTATTTGGTCTTGTATTCATCCGCATGTCGTGGTGCATGCATGGTGTCATGTCCTCGTCGTGCATGGATTACGGGCTCGGTAAGCCGCGAAGAACGTCACGTAGTTGTGCTACTTCTTCATCGGTGAATGCCATCTTCTTGAGTAACGTCGAGGCGTGAGACAAATGTCTCGATACCACTTATGATACGAATTACGTAAGTAATGCGTATAAACACAACGGAAGATTAACAAGTTTACAATATGGATCAAAAATTACAAAGGTGATGGACGAATTTAATGGGATTCGGCCGTGATATAGTATGATGTACGGAGTTTGGTGTGTTTTTATCGAACTAGACCTATAACTCGATAAAAGGGTAATCTCTTCCCAAGACCTTTTGAGAATTGATCAAGTTAAAATCTCGAGACTCGTCGAAACAATAACTAAAGTTTGTCGAACTCGTTCAACGTATATTTCAAAGGAAATACAATGTTTATTATGATTCTCGATGATTTACAAGTACAACGAACACTACTATATATAGTAGTTTCCAACCGTAAGAAAATACAACAAAACGAGAAAACGAACTTCCTAGCAACTTCCTATTTTGGCCGAAATCTTCAAGTGGATACCAAGCAATCTTGGTGTTATTAGGTGAAAGAGACATGAGGCAAACTTTGGTCTTGATGGTGACATGAAGTAGAACAAAATATCCTCCCTTGCACTTGCTTCCAATCGGCCGAACTTTAGGAGGATTTGGTGTTGATTTGATGAAGATATCTTGATGGTGACATGAAGAAGAAAGTCTTCACTCCATCTATAAGCTTCGCCGTTTGTGTCATGGTGGGGAAGGAGGTGATCTTCATTTATTTTGTGAAAGATATGAAGACAAAGTGTCCCTTTCAAGCATGTTTTGGCCGATCTTCATGCTTTCGGGTCGATCCGTCGTCGAATTCTACGTTACTCCGATTCCGATTAACAACGTAACTCCAATCCGTTTAACATTTTCTCCTAAGTATAACGATGCATGGCCATGCGAATTTGCATCATCATGGATGTCGATTTTTATCGGAGTTTCTTATTTGGAATATTAGATATCGTATCATTTAATAAAGAAGTAATGGCTAAATCGAATTTGTTATATACAGTTCTTAGCACAAATGGCTTGAATCTAACCAATAAACCCAAGTTTTTATAGAGTTCCAACTTGAATACATGCAACATGGTCTTATCTTCTATTAACCAGACTTAATGAAGAAGTAAAGGCTTAATTAGAGCTGTTGTAGCTAATTCTGAGTAAAAAAGGCTCGAATCTAATCAATTAACCCGAGTTTTGATAGAGTTCCGACTCAAATGCATGTAACGTGGTTTTATCTCCTATTAACAAGACTTCATCAAGAAGTGAAGGCTTAAGCTAAGCTATTATAGCCAATTCTCAATATAACATGCTCGAATCTAATCAATAAACACGAGTTTTCATAGAGTTCTAACTCAAATACATGTAACGGAGTCTTATCTCATATTATCAAGACTTAATCATGAAGTAAAGTCTTAATCGGAACTATTATATCCAATCCTTGCTACAACAAGAATTAATCAAGAAGTACAGGCTTAATCGGAGTTGTTATAGCCAATTCTTCGTACAAAAGGCTCGAATCTAACTAATAAACCCGAGTTTTTGTAGAGTTCTGACTCGAATACATGCAACATGGTCTTATCTCCTATTAACTAGAATTAATCAAGATGTATAGGCTTAATTGGAGTTGTTATACCCAATTATTAGTACAAAAGGCTCGAATCTAACTAATAGACCCGAGTTTTTGTAGTGCCCAACTCGAACACATGAAACATGCTCTTATCTCCTATTAACCAAAATTAATCAAGACCCAGTTCTTAGTACAAATGGCTTGAATCTAACCAATATGCCCGAGTTTTTATAGAGTTCTGACTTGAATACATACAACATGGTTTTATATTCTATTAACCAGACTTAATGAAGAAAAGGCTTAATCGGAGTTGTTGTAGCCAATTCTGAGTACAAAAGCCTCGAATCTAATCAATTAACCCGAATTTGATAGAGTTCTGACTCAAATGCATGTAACGTGGTTTTAGCTCCTATTAACAAGACTTAATCAAGAAGTAAAGGCTTAGTCTAAGCTATTATAGCCAATTCTCAATATAACATGCTCGAATCTAATCAATAAACACGAGTTTTCATAGAGTTCAGACTCGAATGCATGTAATGGGGTCTTATCTCAGCAAGACTTAATCACGAAGTAAAGTTTTAATCGAAGCTATTATATCCAATCCTTGCTACAACAAGAATTAAGCAAGAAGTACAGGCTTAATCGGAGTTGTTATACCCAGTTCTTAGTACAAAAGGCTCGAATCTAACTAATAAGCCCGAGTTTTTGTAGAGTTCCGACTCAAATACATGAAACATGGTCTTATCTCCTATTAACCATAATTAATCAAGAAGAAAAGGCTTAATCGAAGTTGTTATATCTAGTTCTTAGTATAAATGGCTTGAATCTAACCAATATACCCGAGTTTTTATAGAGTTTCGACTTGAATACATACAACATGGTCTTATCTTCTATTAACCAGACTAAATGAAGAAGTAAAGGCTTAATCAGAGTTGTTGTAGCCAATTCTAAGTACAAAAGGCTCGAATCTAATCAATTAACCCGAGTTTTGATAGAGTTTCGATTCAAATGCATGTAACGTGGTTTTATCTCCTATTAACAAGACTTAATCAAGAAGTAAAGGCTTAATCTAAGCTATTATAGCCAATTCTCAATATAACATGCTCGAATCTAATCAATAAACACGAGTTCTCATAGAGTTCAAACTCGAATGCATGTAATGGGGTCTTATCTCAATAAGGCTTAATCACAAAGTAAAGTTTTAATCGGAGTTATTATATCCAATCCTTGCTACAACAAGAATTAATCAAGAAGTACAGGCTTAATCGGAGTTGTTATACCCAATTCTTAGTCCAAAAGGCTCGAATCTAACTAATAAACCCAAGTTTTTGTATAGTTCCAACTCGAATACATGCAACATGGTCTTATCTCCTATTGACCAGAATTAATCAAGAAGTTAAGGCTTAATCAAAGTTGTTGTAGCCAGTTCTTACCACAAATGGCTTGAATCTAACCAATTAACCCGAGTTTTTATAGAGTTCCGACTTGAATACATGCAACATGGTCTTAACTACTATTAACCAGACTTAATGAAGAAGTAAAGGCTTAATCATAGCTGTTGAAGCTAATTCTGAGTACAAAAGTCTCGAATCTAATCAATTAACCCGAGTTTAGATAGAGTTCCGACTTAAATGCATGTAATGTGGTTTTATCTCCTATTAACAAGACTTAATCAAGAAGTAAAGGCTTAATCTAACCTATTATAGCCAATTCTGAATATAACATGCTCGAATCTAATCAACAAACACGAGTTTTCATCTAGTTCTGACTCGAATGCATGTAATGGGGTCTTATTGATACGTATTCTCTCTCGGTACAGCAGAAGACTCTTTCACGTACGGTAGCGAACAGCACTCAGCCGAAATGAATCAAACCGCTACAGCGATTCGAGCAATGACAACTCGTCGATACAAAGACTTACGAGCGGCAACAACTCGTCGTCTGACACTTCGAGCAAAGACAACTTGTCGATACAGCAAAATAAAAGGTGGTGGCCAAAATTATATGGGTTTCGGCCGTGGAGTAGGATAGTATATGGGTTTGAATGTGTTTTATCGAATTAGACCTATAACTCGATAAAGATAATCTCTCCTCAAGACCTATTGAGAATTGATCAAGTTATAATTCGAGACGCGTCGAAATAATAACCAAGGTTTTGTTGAACTCGTTCAACGTATATTTCAAGAGAAATACAATGTTTATAACTTTCAAGTTGCTTTACAAATACAACGAGCACTACTATATGTAGTAGTTTCCAACTGTAAGAAAATACAACAAAACGAGAAATGAAACTTCCTAGCAACTTCCATTTCGGCCGAAATATCTAAGGATGAGATACCAAGTATCTTGGTTTTATTAGGTGATTAAGACATGAAGCAATCTTGGACTTGTGATGGTGACATGAAGAAGATCTTCACCACATGTAATCTTCACTTCGGCCGATTCCTCAAGTAGTGATTTAGGAAGATTTTTGTGAAGATATGATATCACTCCTTTGGAATTATATAGGTGATTATGACTTGAGGGAAAGTGACATGAAGGATGAAAGTCTTCTTCAAATCTCTTCTTTTCGGCCGTTTGTTATCATGGTGGGGAAGGAGAATAACTTCATTATCTTGTTAAAGATATGAAGTCAAGTGAGGTCCCTTTCAAGCATGTCTTGGCCGAATTTACATGCTTTCGGACCGATTCCGTCGTTGAGTTTTACGTTACTCCTGTTCCGATTAACAACGTAACTCCAATCCGCGTATTCTTTTCTCCCAGGTATAATGATGCATGGCCATGCGTATCGTCGTGGATGTCGATTTTTATTGGAGCTTCTTCGATTGGAATATTAGATATCGTATCATTCCCTCCTTCTTTGAAAGGAATTGACCTCAATTCCGTAATGCCATCGTCGTCAAGGTAAGGTGAGAGATCACCTACGTTGAAAGTCGCGTGTACTCCATATTCGCCCGGAAGTTCGACTTTGTATGCGTTGTCGTTCACTTTTTCCACAATTTTGTACGGACCCTCGGCTCTCGGCATCAATTTGTTCTTCCGTTTGCTTGGGAATCTTTCTTTTCTCAAATGTATCCAAACTAAGTCGCCAACCTCAAATAATCTCGCTTTTTTATTTTTGTTCGACTTCCGTTTGTAAATTTCATTCACTTCTTTAATCCGTTCCCGTATCTTTTCATGTAACTTCATCATTGATTTGAGTTTTGCTTCGGCATCTTTGTGAACCAATTCGTTGCTCGGCAAGGGAATCAAGTCCAATGGCAAGTGCGGATTTAATCCGTATACTACTTCAAAAGGTGAATGGGTGTGGCATAACCGGGTGATCGGTTGTATGCGAATTCCGCATGAGCAAGTTTAACGTCCCAATCCCTCTGTGTTTTATTCACCAATCCTCGCAATAATGCTCCCAAAGTTCGATTAGTCACCTCGCCTGTCCATCGGTTTGTGGGTGATGTGAAGTACTAAATAGGAGTTTAGTACCCACTTTTCTCCATAAAGTATTCGAGTAACTCGAAATTTGGAATCTCGATCCGACACGATAGTTTTGGAACTCCGTGTAAACGAACTACTTCCTAAGTACAAGTCCGCCACATTGCTTGCATCATCGATTTTGTGGCATGCTATAAAGTGAGCCATTTTCGAAAAGCGGTCGACGACCACCATGATCGAGTCTTTGCCTCGTTGAGTACGAGGTAAAGCCACAATAAAATCCATCGAGACATCCTCCCATGGTCGTAGCAGTGTGGCAACGGCATGTATGTACTCGACTTGAACGAACTTTTCATCGGGTGACAAGTGACGCATTTACTCACGATTGTGCTTACGTCACCATACATCTTTGGCCAAAAGAAATGTTCTTTTAGCACTTCTACTGATCTTGGTCGAGCCAAGTGACCGGCTAGTCCTCCTCCGTGCGCCTCCCGAACCGGCCAATTCCCGAATTGTATGTCTCGGCACACATAATTTATTTCCCTTGAAAAGAAAGCCATCTTGTAAAACAAATTCCTCGTACGGGGCCGTTTTACAACGTTAAAAATTTCCCGAAGTCCAAATCGTCATTGTAATGATCTTTCAAAGTCTCGAACCCCAACAAACGAACATCTAGCATCGATGTAAGGCATACCGTCTTGATAGTGCATCCGCCACTATATTACTCTTCCCGTCTTTGTACTTGGATGAAAAGTGAAAAGATTGTAAAAATTCCACCCATTTTGCATGCCTCGGGCTTAGCTTACTTTGTCCGTTGATGTATTTTAACGACTCGTGATCCGAGTGCAGCACGAAATGTTTCGAACGTAGATAATGACTCCAATGATCGAGTGCTCTCACGATAGCATAGAATTCCTTGTCGTAAGTACAATAATTCACTCGGGCGCCACTTAATTTCTTCGAAAAATAGGCGATGGGACGGCCCCTTTGGATAAGCATTGCCCCGATTCCAACTCCGCTAGCGTCGCATTCCACCTCAAATGGTTGTGAAAAATCGGGTAACGTCAAAATCGGCGCTTCACATAATTTTCCCTTTAAATTTTCAAAAGCCTTTTGGGCCGCCTCGTTCCATGCAAAGGTTCCTTTTTTTAGACACTCCGTGATCGGGCTGGAGATGGTGCTAAAGTCCCGTATGAATCGTCGGTAAAAAGAAGCGAGTCCATGAAATGATCGTACCTCCGTGATTGTCTTTGGGGTCGGCCACGACTTGATTGCCGCGATCTTTTCTTGGTCGACCGAAACTCCTTCTTTCGAAACAACATAGCCGAGAAAGACAAGACTCTCGACTAGGAAAGTACACTTCTCCCGCTTTAGTAAAGTTTACATTCCTTAGCGTTTCAAATACGTGCCGCAAATGTTCGAGATGTTCCTCTAAGGATCGACTGTAGATCAAGATGTCGTCTAAGTATACGACAACAAACTTTCCCAAGAAAGGTTTGAGAACCTCGTTCATCAACCTCATAAAAGTGCTCGGGGCGTTGGTGAGGCCGAATGGCATCACAACCCATTCGTAAAGTCCATTCTTTGTTTTAAACGCCGTTTTCCATTCGTCTCCCTCTCGCATGCGGATTTGATGGTATCCGCTCCGTAAATCAACTTTGGAAAATATAACCGAGCCATGTAACTCATCCAGCATGTCATCTAGTCTCGGGATGGGGAACCGATACTTGACGGTGATGTTATTTACGGCCCTACTGTCAATACACATCCGCCATGATCCGTCTTTTTTTGGTACAAGTAGAACTGGAACCGCACACGGACTTAAACTTTCTCGGACATACCCGTGATTCATGAGTTCATCAATTTGACGTTGTAGTTCTTTGGTTTCTTCGGGATTACAACGATACGCCGCTTTGTTCGGTAATGGAGCTCCCAGTATAAGATCAATCTGGTGTTCAATCCCGCGGATAGGTGGTAATCCTACCGGCAAGTCTTCGGGAAATACGTCCGAAAACTCGTGTAATAGTGCATCTATCTTCTCCTCATTTTGCGATTTGGTGGCAAGATTTCGGACCTCCTTGATCATCATCAAATAAACACGTTCGCCATCGTCAATGGCGTGTTCGACTTCTTTCTCGTTTGCAAACATCGTAAGTTTCGGTCCTTCGACTTTTTTCGAACTCATCGTCCGGATAGCTTGAGGTGACATAGGTTTAAGAACAATTTTTTTACCTTTGTCACGTAACTCATACTCGTTACTCCTCCCTCGATGTAGTACGTCCCGATCAAATAACCAAGGTCTTCCTAATAGCACGTGACATGCGTCCATCGGTAGTACATCGCATGTAATATCATCGCCATACGAACCCATGGTGAGTCCGACCTTCACTTGCCTTGATACTTTCACTTTGTTCCCATCATCGAGCCAATGGAGTGCATACGGCTTAGGATGGGCCGTGGTGATCAAACCGAGTTTTGAAACCATCTCGCTTGATGTCACGTTTGTACAACTTCCACCGTCAATGATCAAGCTACACCATTTATCTCCGACACGACACTTCGTGTGGAAGATTTGGTCCCGTTGTTCTTCGTCACTTGGGACGGCCTTCGTTTGTAACATGCGAAGGACAAGGTTCGTGTCATAGTTCGGGGCATCGTATGCCTCGCATTCTTCTTCTTCTTCGTCAGCTTCTAAGTTAAAAACGTCTCCAACTCTTTCTTCTTCGGCTAATAATTCCTCTCGGGCGGCTATGGCTTCTCGCAACGTTACAATCCTCCGATTTGGACAAGCACTTTGATAGTGTCCAAATCCTTGACATTTGAAACACCGGACTTTAGATAGGCTTGTTTCTTTTGGTGTGATAGGAGTTTTTGGAAGGGTAGTAATGGGCTGGCTTGTGGTGACAGGTTTTGGAAACGAGATAGAACTCGCGCCAAAGTTGGTATTTCCGTATTTAGGTGGGAATTCGGGTTTAGAGAGTTTTGTTTTATTTTGATTTTCCAACTTTATGCAAAGCCCGCATAAAGTATCGAAGTCGGAATAGGGGTAGAGTTCCACGGAATTAGCAATATTTTTGTTCAAACCTCGTAGGAAACGGGACATGCGCAATTCTTCGCTTTCTTCAAGTTCTCCCATCAAGGATAAGTTTTCAAACTCCTCGATGTACTCCTCGACACTTAGCTTTCCTTGCGTGAGGTCAGAAATTTTCGATCTGAGACTTAGCTTGTGTGTAGCGGGACATATCTTTTCGTAGTTTCCTTTTTAGGGAATCCCACGACGTATCTTCTCTTTTCCCACGACTTCTTTGTGTCTTCATTCGCTCAAACCAAAGGGAAGCTCCTTTCCAAGTTTGAGAATCGCGTACTTGCAACGTACCTCGTCATTGAGCTCCTTGAACTCAAACATTCGTTCAATTTTTCTTTCCCACTCCAAATAAACCTCGGGATCGGTGCCGCCTACGAACTCGGAAGTTCGCTGGTCTTGTATTCATCCGCATGTCGTGGTGCATGCATGGTGTCATGTCCTCGTCGTGCATGGATTACGGGCTCGGTAAGCCGCGAAGAACGTCACGTAGTTGTGCTACTTCTTCATCGGTGAATGCCATCTTCTTGAGTAACGTCGAGACCGTGAGACAAATGTCTCGATACCACTTATGATACGAATTACGTAAGTAATGCGTATAAACACAACGGAAGATTAACAAGTTTACAATATGGATCAAAAATTACAAAGGTGATGGACGAATTTAATGGGATTCGGCCGTGATATAGTATGATGTACGGAGTTTGGTGTGTTTTTATCGAACTAGACCTATAACTCGATAAAAGGGTAATCTCTTCCCAAGACCTTTTGAGAATTGATCAAGTTAAAATCTCGAGACTCGTCGAAACAATAACTAAAGTTTGTCGAACTCGTTCAACGTATATTTCAAAGGAAATACAATGTTTATTATGATTCTCGATGATTTACAAGTACAACGAACACTACTATATATAGTAGTTTCCAACCGTAAGAAAATACAACAAAACGAGAAAACGAACTTCCTAGCAACTTCCTATTTTGGCCGAAATCTTCAACTGGATACCAAGCAATCTTGGTGTTATTAGGTGAAAGAGACATGAGGCAAACTTTGGTCTTGATGGTGACATGAAGTAGAACAAAATATCCTCCCTTGCACTTGCTTCCAATCGGCCGAACTTTAGGAGGATTTGGTGTTGATTTGATGAAGATATCTTGATGGTGACATGAAGAAGAAAGTCTTCACTCCATCTATAAGCTTCGGCCGTTTGTGTCATGGTGGGGAAGGAGGTGATCTTCATTTATTTTGTGAAAGATATGAAGACAAAGTGTCCCTTTCAAGCATGTTTTGGCCGATCTTCATGCTTTCGGGTCGATCCGTCGTCGAATTCTACGTTACTCCGATTCCGATTAACAACGTAACTCCAATCCGTTTAACATTTTCTCCTAAGTATAACGATGCATGGCCATGCGAATTTGCATCATCATGGATGTCGATTTTTATCGGAGTTTCTTCGACTGGAATATTAGATATCGTATCATTTAATCAAGAAGTAAAGGCTTAATCGAAGTTGTTATAGCCAGTTCTTAGCACAAATGGCTTGAATCTAACCAATAAACCCAAGTTTTTATAGAGTTCCAACTTGAATACATGCAACATGGTCTTATCTTCTATTAACCAGACTTAATGAAGAAGTAAAGGCTTAATTAGAGCTGTTGTAGCTAATTCTGAGTAAAAAAGGCTCGAATCTAATCAATTAACCCGAGTTTTGATAGAGTTCCGACTCAAATGCATGTAACGTGGTTTTATCTCCTATTAACAAGACTTCATCAAGAAGTGAAGGCTTAAGCTAAGCTATTATAGCCAATTCTCAATATAACATGCTCGAATCTAATCAATAAACACGAGTTTTCATAGAGTTCTAACTCAAATACATGTAACGGAGTCTTATCTCATATTATCAAGACTTAATCATGAAGTAAAGTCTTAATCGGAACTATTATATCCAATCCTTGCTACAACAAGAATTAATCAAGAAGTACAGGCTTAATCGGAGTTGTTATAGCCAATTCTTCGTACAAAAGGCTCGAATCTAACTAATAAACCCGAGTTTTTGTAGAGTTCTGACTCGAATACATGCAACATGGTCTTATCTCCTATTAACTAGAATTAATCAAGATGTATAGGCTTAATTGGAGTTGTTATACCCAATTATTAGTACAAAAGGCTCGAATCTAACTAATAGACCCGAGTTTTTGTAGTGCCCAACTCGAACACATGAAACATGCTCTTATCTCCTATTAACCAAAATTAATCAAGACCCAGTTCTTAGTACAAATGGCTTGAATCTAACCAATATGCCCGAGTTTTTATAGAGTTCTGACTTGAATACATACAACATGGTTTTATATTCTATTAACCAGACTTAATGAAGAAAAGGCTTAATCGGAGTTGTTGTAGCCAATTCTGAGTACAAAAGCCTCGAATCTAATCAATTAACCCGAATTTGATAGAGTTCTGACTCAAATGCATGTAACGTGGTTTTAGCTCCTATTAACAAGACTTAATCAAGAAGTAAAGGCTTAGTCTAAGCTATTATAGCCAATTCTCAATATAACATGCTCGAATCTAATCAATAAACACGAGTTTTCATAGAGTTCGGACTCGAATGCATGTAATGGGGTCTTATCTCAACAAGACTTAATCACGAAGTAAAGTTTTAATCGAAGCTATTATATCCAATCCTTGCTACAACAAGAATTAAGCAAGAAGTACAGGCTTAATCGGAGTTGTTATACCCAGTTCTTAGTACAAAAGGCTCGAATCTAACTAATAAGCCCGAGTTTTTGTAGAGTTCCGACTCAAATACATGAAACATGGTCTTATCTCCTATTAACCATAATTAATCAAGAAGAAAAGGCTTAATCGAAGTTGTTATATCTAGTTCTTAGTATAAATGGCTTGAATCTAACCAATATACCCGAGTTTTTATAGAGTTTCGACTTGAATACATACAACATGGTCTTATCTTCTATTAACCAGACTAAATGAAGAAGTAAAGGCTTAATCAGAGTTGTTGTAGCCAATTCTAAGTACAAAAGGCTCGAATCTAATCAATTAACCCGAGTTTTGATAGAGTTTCGATTCAAATGCATGTAACGTGGTTTTATCTCCTATTAACAAGACTTAATCAAGAAGTAAAGGCTTAATCTAAGCTATTATAGCCAATTCTCAATATAACATGCTCGAATCTAATCAATAAACACGAGTTCTCATAGAGTTCAAACTCGAATGCATGTAATGGGGTCTTATCTCAATAAGGCTTAATCACAAAGTAAAGTTTTAATCGGAGTTATTATATCCAATCCTTGCTACAACAAGAATTAATCAAGAAGTACGGGCTTAATCGGAGTTGTTATACCCAATTCTTAGTCCAAAAGGCTCGAATCTAACTAATAAACCCAAGTTTTTGTATAGTTCCAACTCGAATACATGCAACATGGTCTTATCTCCTATTGACCGAATTAATCAAGAAGTTAAGGCTTAATCAAAGTTGTTGTAGCGTTCTTACCACAAATGGCTTGAATCTAACCAATTAACCCGAGTTTTTATAGAGTTCGACTTGAATACATGCAACATGGTCTTAACTACTATTAACCGGACTTAATGAAGAAGTAAAGGCTTAATCATAGTATTGAAGCTAATTACAGTACAAAAGTCTCGAATCTAATCAATTAACCCGAGTTTAGATAGAGTTCCGACTTAAATGCATGTAATGTGGTTTTATCTCCTATTAACAAGACTTAATCAAGAAGTAAAGGCTTAATCTAACCTATTATAGCCAATTCTGAATATAACATGCTCGAATCTAATCAACAAACACGAGTTTTCATCTAGTTCTGACTCGAATGCATGTAATGGGGTCTTATTGATACGTATTCTCTCTCGATGCAATGAAGACTCTTTCACGTACGGTAGCGAAAAAGACTCGGCCGAAATGAATCAAACCGCTCTGGATTCGAGCAATGACAACTCGTCGATACGGCGCTACGACGGCAACAACTCGTCGATCTGACACTTAGAACAGCAGCAACTTGTCGATACAGCAAAATAAAAGGTGGTGGCCAAAATTATATGGGTTTCGGCCGTGGAGTAGGATAGTATATGGGTTTGAATGTGTTTTATCGAATTAGACCTATAACTCGATAAAGATAATCTCTCCTCAAGACCTATTGAGAATTGATCAAGTTATAATTCGAGACGCGTCGAAATAATAACCAAGGTTTTGTTGAACTCGTTCAACGTATATTTCAAGAGAAATACAATGTTTATAACTTTCAAGTTGCTTTACAAATACAACGAGCACTACTATATGTAGTAGTTTCCAACTGTAAGAAAATACAACAAAACGAGAAATGAAACTTCCTAGCAACTTCCATTTCGGCCGAAATATCTAAGGATGAGATACCAAGTATCTTGGTTTTATTAGGTGATTAAGACATGAAGCAATCTTGGACTTGTGATGGTGACATGAAGAAGATCTTCACCACATGTAATCTTCACTTGCCGATTCCTCAAGTAGTGATTTAGGAAGATTTTTGTGAAGATATGATATCACTCCTTTGGAATTATATAGGTGATTATGACTTGAGGGAAAGTGACATGAAGGATGAAAGTCTTCTTCAAATCTCTTCTTTTCGGCCGTTTGTTATCATGGTGGGGAAGGAGAATAACTTCATTATCTTGTTAAAGATATGAAGTCAAGTGAGGTCCCTTTCAAGCATGTCTTGGCCGAATTTACATGCTTTCGGACCGATTCCGTCGTTGAGTTTTACGTTACTCTGCTAGATTAACAACGTAACTCCAATCCGCGTATTCTTTTCTCCTGGTATAATGATGCATGGCCATGCGTATCGTCGTGGATGTCGATTTTTATTGGAGCTTCTTCGATTGGAATATTAGATATCGTATCATTCCCTCCTTCTTTGAAAGGAATTGACCTCAATTCCGTAATGCCATCGTCGTCAAGGTAAGGTGAGAGATCACCTACGTTGAAAGTCGCGTGTACTCCATATTCGCCGGAAGTTCGACTTTGTATGCGTTGTCGTTCACTATTTCCACAATTTTGTACGGACCCTCGGCTCTCGGCATCAATTTGTTCTTCCGTTTGCTTGGAAATCTTTCTTTTCTCAAATGTATCCAAACTAAGTCGCCAACCTCAAATAATCTCGCTTTTTTATTTTTGTTCGACTTAGTTTGTAAATTTCATTCACTTCTTTAATCCGTTCCGTATCTTTTCATGTAACTTCATCATTGATTTGAGTTTTGCTTGGCATCTTTGTGAACCAATTCGTTGCTCGGCAAGGGAATCAAGTCCAATGGCAAGTGCGGATTTAATCCGTATACTACTTCAAAAGGTGAATGGGTGTGGCATAACCGGTGATCGGTTGTATGCGAATTCCGCATGAGCAAGTTTAACGTCCCAATCCCTCCGTGTTTTATTCACCAATCCTCGCAATAATGCTCCCAAAGTTCGATTAGCCACCTCGGTCTGTCCATCGGTTTGTGGGTGATGTGAAGTACTAAATAGGAGTTTAGTACCCACTTTTCTCCATAAAGTATTCCAGAAGTAACTCAGAAATTTGGAATCTCGATCCGACACGATAGTTTTGGAACTCCGTGTAAACGAACTACTTCCCGGAAGTACAAGTCCGCCACATTGCTTGCATCATCGATTTTGTGGCATGCTATAAAGTGAGCCATTTTCGAAAAACGGTCGACGACCACCATGATCGAGTCTTTGCCTCGTTGAGTACGAGGTAAAGCCACAATAAAATCCATCGAGACATCCTCCCATGGCCGTAGCGGTATTGTAGCGGCATGTATGTACTCGACTTGAACGAACTTTTCATCGGGTGACAAGTGACGCATTTACTCACGATTGTGCTTACGTCACCATACATCTTTGGCCAAAAGAAATGTTCTTTTAGCACTTCTCTGATCTTGGTCGAGCCAAGTGACCGCTAGTCCTCCTCCGTGCGCCTCCCGAACCAAGAATTCCGGTGTATGTCTCGGCACACATAATTTATTTCCTTTGAAAAGAAAGCCATCTTGTAAAACAAATTCCTCGTACGGGGCCGTTTTACAACGGTTAAAAATTCCCCGAAGTCCAAATCGTCGCTGTAATGATCTTTCAAAGTCTCGAACCCCAACAAACGAACATCTAGCATCGACAGTAAGGCATACCGTCTTGATAGTGCATCCGCCACTATATTACTCTTCCCGTCTTTGTACTTGGATGAAAAGTGAAAAGATTGTAAAAATTCCACCCATTTTGCATGCCTCGGGCTTAGCTTACTTTGTCCGTTGATGTATTTTAACGACTCGTGATCCGAGTGCAGCACGAAATGTTTCGAACGTAGATAATGACTCCAATGATCGAGTGCTCTCACGATAGCATAGAATTCCTTGTCGTAAGTACAATAATTCACTCGGGCGCCACTTAATTTCTTCGAAAAATAGGCGATGGGACGGCCCCTTTGGATAAGCATTGCCCCGATTCCAACTCCGCTAGCGTCGCATTCCACCTCAAATGGTTGTGAAAAATCGAGTAACGTCAAAATCGGCGCTTCACATAATTTTCCCTTTAAATTTTCAAAAGCCTTTTGGGCCGCCTCGTTCCATGCAAAGGTTCCTTTTTTTAGACACTCCGTGATCGGGCTGGAGATGGTGCTAAAGTCCCGTATGAATCGTCGGTAAAAAGAAGCGAGGCCATGAAATGATCGTACCTCCGTGATTGTCTTTGGGGTCGGCCACGACTTGATTGCCGCGATCTTTTCTTGGTCGACCGAAACTCCTTCTTTCGAAACAACATAGCCGAGAAAGACAAGACTCTCGACTAGGAAAGTACACTTCTCCCGCTTTCCGTAAAGTTTCTGTTCCCTTAGCGTTTCAAATACGTGCCGCAAATGTTCGAGATGTTCCTCTAAGGATCGACTGTAGATCAAGATGTCGTCTAAGTATACGACAACAAACTTTCCCAAGAAAGGTTTGAGAACCTCGTTCATCAACCTCATAAAAGTGCTCGGGGCGTTGGTGAGGCCGAATGGCATCACAACCCATTCGTAAAGTCCATTCTTTGTTTTAAACGCCGTTTTCCATTCGTCTCCCTCTCGCATGCGGATTTGATGGTATCCGCTCCGTAAATCAACTTTGGAAAATATAACCGAGCCATGTAACTCATCCAGCATGTCGTCTAGTCTCGGGATGGGGAACCGATACTTGACGGTGATGTTATTTACGGCTCTACTGTCAATACACATCCGCCATGATCCGTCTTTTTTTGGTACAAGTAGAACTGGAACCGCACACGGACTTAAACTTTCTCGGACATATCCGTGATTCATGAGTTCATCAATTTGGCGTTGTAGTTCTTTGGTTTCTTCGGGATTACAACGATACGCCGCTTTGTTCGGTAATGGAGCTCCCGGTATAAGATCAATCTGGTGTTCAATTCCGCGGATAGGTGGTAATCCTACCGGCAAATCTTCGGGAAATACATCCGAGAACTCGTGTAATAGTGCATCTATCTCTTCTTCGTGGTGTGATTTGGTGGCAAGATTTCGGACTTCTTTGATCATCATCAAATAAACATGTTCGCCATCGTCAATGGCGTGTTCGACTTCTTTCTCGTTTGCAAACATCGTAAGTTTCGGTCCTTCGACTTTTTTCGAACTCATCGTCCGGATAGCTTGAGGTGACATAGGTTTAAGAACAATTTTTTTACCTTGGTCACGTAACTCATACTCGTTACTCCTCCCTCGATGTAGTACGTCCCGATCAAATAACCAAGGTCTTCTTAATAACACGTGACATGCGTCCATCGGTAGTACATCGCATGTAATATCATCACCATACGAACCCATGGTGAGTCCGACCTTCACTTGCCTTGATACTTTCACCTTGTTTCCATCATCGAGCCAATGGAGTGCATACGGCTTAGGATGGGCCGTGGTGATCAAACCGAGTTTTGAGACCATCTCGCTTGATGCCACGTTTGTACAACTTCCACCGTCAATGATCAAGCTACACCATTTCTCTCCCACGACACTTCGTGTGAAAGATTTGGTCTCGTTGTTCTTCGTCACTGGGCCGCCTTCGTTTGTAACATGCGAAGGGCGAGGTTCGTGTCATAGTTCGGGGCATCGTATGCCTCGCATTCTTCTTCTTCTTCGCCACTTCTAAGTTAAAAACTTCTCCAATTCTTTCTTCTTGGCTAGTAATTCTTCTCGACGGCTATGGCTTCTCGTAACGTCACAATTCTCCGATTTGGACAAGCACTTTGATAGTGTCCAAATCCTTGACATTTGAAACACCGGACTTTAGATAGGCTTGTTTCTTTTGGGGTGATAGGAGTTTTTTGAATGGTAGTAACGGGTTGGTTTGTGGTGACCGTTTTTGGAAACGAGCTAGAACTCGCGCCAAAGTTGGTATTTCCGTATTTAGATGGGAATTCGGGTTTAGAAAGTTTTGCTTTGTTTTGATTTTCCAACTTTATGCAAAGTCCGCATAAAGTATCAAAGTCGGCATAGGGGTAGAGTTCCACGGAATTAGCAATATTTTTGTTCAAACCTCGTAGGAAACGGGACATCCGCAATTCTTCGCTTTCTTCAAGTTCTCCCATCAAGGATAAGTTTTCAAACTCCTCGATGTACTCCTCGACACTTAGCTTTCCTTGCGTGAGGTCAGAAATTTTTCGATACAAGCTTAACTTGTGTGTAGTCGGGACATATCTTTTTCGTAGTTTCCTTTTTAGAGAATCCCACGAACGTATCTTCTCTTTTCCGGCACGAACTCTTTGGGTCTTCATTCGCTCAAACCAAAGGGAAGCTCCCTTTCTGATACGAATCGGTCAACATCATCAAATACAAAAAAGAAGATTATCCAACCAAGCTTGATTGAGTCGCAGGCATACATAAAATCCTCATGCAAAATACATGGACAAATTACCAATTCTCGCGCGCACGACGACTTCGTAGCAGTTTTAGTATTTTGCCCATAACTTTCTCGTCCGAAATCCGATTCAGGTGATTCAAGTGGCCATGGAAAGCTAAGAAAGAGAGCTACAAATCTTATGAAGACCATAGGACCAAATTCGGACTCATTGGATCCCAGAAATGACAAAACCGACAGCATCATATTTGGTCCAAGATCATGAAGATATTTTCTCTTCCCCACCATAATAAAAATCGGCCAAAGCATGCTTGAAAGGGACCCTTGCTTGTCTTCATATCTTTCACAAGATATTGAAGAATCTCCTCATCCCCATCTCCTTTGAATAGGCCGAAAAGTTCCTACTTGATGAAGACTTTCATCAAGTCTTTTTTCTACATGACAAATTCACCAAATAAAGTCCAAGACACTTGAAGATACCATATCCAAATCAAGATATCAACCTCCCCACAAATCGGCCGAAAATGACCCCTTGATGAAGACTTTCATCAAGTCTTTTTCTACATGTCAATGTCATCTAGTCCAAGATTGTTATCTTGTCCAAAATCCTTCCCTTCCCCACACATCTCGGCCGAAACATGCTTGATGGAGACTTGTATTTTCGTTTTTCTTGTCTTTGTTATTTCCTTATCTTTTGTATACTACTATATATAGTAGTTCACCCTTGTATTGTTAAGAATCTTGAATCTTGAATCATAATAAACTTTGTATTTCCTTTGAAATATACGTTGAACGAGTTCAACAAACTTTAGTTATTGTTTCGACGCGTCTCGAGATTTTAACTTGATCAATTCTCAAAAGGTCTTGGGAAGAGATTACCTTTTATCGAGTTATAGGTCTAGTTCGATAAAAACACATCAAACTCCGTACATCATACTACATCACGGCCGAACACCATCAAATTTCGGCCACCCTTAGTAAAATTCAAGTGATACTTTGATACTTGTTAAACTTCCGTTGTATTTTATACGTATTACTTACGTAATTCGTATCATAAGTGGTATCGGAGCCCAAGGTCATCTCCTTGGGCGAGTTATTCAACGAATTTTATTTTTTTTGTTGAGATTAGAGCAGTCGGAAGAAAACAAAGTTTTCCGTGGATTCGACCGTTGGATCATTACGAAATTTTGACAAAGGTAAGCCAACTTATTGAACTACAGTCTGAACGGTGGAGATCAGATTCTTTGATCATCTTCTTGGTTCATTCTTCACGGATTTCTTGGAAAATTTTCTGTCCGATTTCTTGTCAAGAACTATCTCTTGATTCTTGTCATCGGAAACCACACCTGAATTTCTTAATTCAGTTAAGGTTCTTGATCTTTCAACAAAATGGAGTTCAACGATATTTATCTCTTGGCGATATTACGCGACACATTACACAGCGTACCGGAGTTCATGGGACATTCCGATCCAGAAGCAGGTGTTGATTGGCTCCACGTTTGTGAGGAGTTTTTCAACCACAATTCAATTCCAGTAGACCGCCGAGTCTCGTTGGCGACGAAACGCCTTCGTGGTCGCGCCTCGACCTGGTGGCAGAAATTGAAAACCAGCCGTTTACACCAAGGTAAACCCAAACTAAGAGACTGGAACAAATTCATAAAACACTTTACTCGGAAATTCATCCCCACAAATTCTCACCGCCACGATCCACCAACGGCACCACACCAGAAATTGCGGAAGTTCAGCGCCACCCCGCCACCGACCTTCGATCTAAGGTTTTTCCCCATCAAAGAATTTCCAGCAAAGCTTTTTGTCGATGAAGACGATGTTCCTACCACCATTTTCAATGAGGTAGACGAGACAGAGGTTTCAACGGCGCAATACAACGAAGAAGATGAGTTGAGCCGTGTTTCCCTAATTGATGAACCTGGATCTTGCTACTTTGAGCATGGGACAGTTGGTTATTTTGGCCAAATTGACAAAAACTGAAAAAATTATTTTAATTATGAGTATCCTTTTAGTGTCATGGAAATTTGTCCTGATTATGAAGGGACACAAGTATTTGATACCGAACCAGTTGACGAAGAGGAACCCATAATTGATTCTGTGTTTCCCATTTTTGATGTTGTGCCCGACGGCGATCCATGTCTCGCTGTAAGTTATTTTGAAGATTTTTGTCCAAACTCCAATGAGGTGTTTTCGGTTCTTGATACGGAGCAAGAAGATGTTATAATTCTGGAACATCTATATCTTGAGCCTTACCAAGATTTTGTTATGAAAGTAGACGACGAAGCGTTTTTCCCAGGGCTTGAAGTGGCATCCGATGAAGAGCGCCCTATTATTACTGTCGTGCTTCCCATTTCAGATGTCCGGTTATATGATGATTCATATCATGATATCGGTATTACCTCGCAGAATAATAATTATTATTTTATTAATAATGATAGTTATTTTGTTGGTGATTCTCGAGAGGGCCCCACTACCTATCGTCTCAAGATTTTGGGTCATGTACGTACTGCGGACATCTTCGAGATCAAATACTTAGAGGCTTTAGTCAATTATCTTGGTGACGAAGGGAGTTCGGAATTGAGGACAATTCCCTTTAAAGAGAGAGGGTATGATACGAATCGGTCAACATCATCAAATACAAAAAAGAAGATTATCCAACCAAGCTTGATTGAGTCGCAGGCATACATAAAATCCTCATGCAAAATACATGGACAAATTACCAATTCTCGCGCACACGACGACTTCGTAGCAGTTTTAGTATTTTGCCCATAACTTTCTCGTCCGAAATCCGATTCAGGTGATTCAAGTGGCCATGGAAAGCTAAGAAAGAGAGCTACAAATCTTATGAAGACCATAGGACCAAATTCGGACTCATTGGATCCCAGAAATGAAAAAACCGACAGCATCATATTTGGTCCAAGATCATGAAGATATTTTCTCTTCCCCACCATAATAAAAATCGGCCAAAGCATGCTTGAAAGGGACCCTTGCTTGTCTTCATATCTTTCACAAGATATTGAAGAATCTCCTCATCCCCACCTCCTTTGAATAGGCCGAAAATTTCCTACTTGATGAAGACTTTCATCAAGTCTTTTTTCTACATGACAAATTCACCAAATAAAGTCCAAGACACTTGAAGATACCATATCCAAATCAAGATATCAACCTCCCCACAAATCGGCCGAAAATGACCCCTTGATGAAGACTTTCATCAAGTCTTTTCTACATGTCAATGTCATCTAGTCCAAGATTGTTATCTTGTCCAAAATCCTTCCCTTCCCCACACATCTCGGCCGAAACATGCTTGATGGAGACTTGTATTTTCGTTTTTCTTGTCTTTGTTATTTCCTTATCTTTTGTATACTACTATATATAGTAGTTCACCCTTGTATTGTTAAGAATCTTGAATCTTGAATCATAATAAACCTTGTATTTCCTTTGAAATATACGTTGAACGAGTTCAACAAACTTTAGTTATTGTTTCGACGCGTCTCGAGATTTTAACTTGATCAATTCTCAAAAGGTCTTGGGAAGAGATTACCTTTTATCGAGTTATAGGTCTAGTTCGATAAAACACATCAAACTCCGTACATCATACTACATCACGGCCGAACACCATCAAATTTCGGCCACCCTTAGTAAAATTCAAGTGATACTTTGATACTTGTTAAACTTCCGTTGTATTTTATACGTATTACTTACGTAATTCGTATCACTTTCCAAGTTTGAGAATCGCATACTTGCAACGTACCTCGTCATTGAGATCCTTGAACTCAAACATTCGTTTAATTTTTCTTTCCCACTCCAAATAAACCTCGGGATCGGTGCCGCCTACGAACTCCGGAAGTTCGCTTGTCTTGTATTCATCAGCATGTCGTGGTGCATGCATGGTGTCGTATCCTCGTCGTGCTTGGATTCTGGGCTCCGGTAAGCCACGAAGAACGTCACGTAGTTGTGCTACTTCTTCATCGGTGAATGCCATATTCTTGAGTAACGTCGAGAACTGTGAGACAAATGTCTCCGATACCACTTATGATACGTATTCTCTCTCGGTACAGCAGAAGACTCTTTCACGTACGGTAGCGAACAGCACTCAGCCGAAATGAATCAAGCGCTACTGGCGATTCCGAGCAATGACAGCAACTCGTCGATACGACGCTTACGAACAGCAACAACTCGTCGATCTGACACTTCCGAGCAAAGACAACTTGTCGATACTGACAAAATAAAGGTGGTGGCCGAAATTATATGGGTTTCGGCCGTGGAGTAGGATAGTGTATGGGTTTGAATGTGTTTTATCGAATTAGACCTATAACTCGATAAAGATAATCTCTCCTCAAGACCTATTGAGAATTGATCAAGTTATAATTCGAGACGCGTCGAAATAATAACCAAGGTTTTGTTGAACTCGTTCAACGTATATTTCAAGAGAAATACAATGTTTATAACTTTCAAGTTGCTTTACAAATACAACGAGCACTACTATATGTAGTAGTTTCCAACCGTAAGAAAATACAACAAAACGAGAAATGAAACTTCCTAGCAACTTCCATTTCGGCCGAAATATCTAAGGATGAGATACCAAGTATCTTGGTTTTATTAGGTGATTAAGACATGAAGCAATCTTGGACTTGTGATGGTGACATGAAGAAGATCTTCACCACATGTAATCTTCACTTCGGCCGATTCCTCAAGTAGTGATTTAGGAAGATTTTTGTGAAGATATGATATCACTCCTTTGGAATTATATAGGTGATTATGACTTGAGGGAAAGTGACATGAAGGATGAAAGTCTTCTTCAAATCTCTTCTTTTCGGCCGTTTGTTATCATGGTGGGGAAGGAGAATAACTTCATTATCTTGTTAAAGATATGAAGTCAAGTGAGGTCCCTTTCAAGCATGTCTTGGCCGAATTTACATGCTTTCGGACCGATTCCGTCGTTGAGTTTTACGTTACTCCTGTTCCGATTAACAACGTAACTCCAATCCGCGTATTCTTTTCTCCCAGGTATAATGATGCATGGCCATGCGTATCGTCGTGGATGTCGATTTTTATTGGAGCTTCTTCGATTGGAATATTAGATATCGTATCACTTATCTCATATTATCAAGACTTAATCATGAAGTAAAGTCTTAATCGGAGCTATTATATCCAATTCTTACTACAACAAGAATTAATCAAGAAGTACAGGCTTAATCGGAGTTGTTATAGCCAATTCTTAGTACAAAAGGCTCGAATCTAACTAATAAACCCAAGTTTTTGTAGAGTTCCAACTCGAATACATACAACATGGTCTTATCTCCTATTGACCAGAATTAATCAAGAAGTAAAGGCTTAATCGAAGTTGGTATAGCTAGTTCTTAGTACAAATGGCTCGAATCTAAACAATAAACCCGAGTTTTTGTAGAGTTCCGACTCGAATACATGCAATATATTCTTATCTTCTATTAACCAGACTTCATGAGGAAGTAAAGGCTTAATCAGAGCTACTGTATCTAATCCTTGCTACAAAAAGAATTAATCAAGAAGTAAAGGCTCAATCGGAGCTGTTGTAGCTAATTCTGAGTACAAAAGGCTCAAATGTAACCAATAGACCCGAGTTTTTGTAGAGTTCCGACTCCAATACATGCAACAGAGTCTTATCTCCTATTGATAGAATTAATCAAGAAGTTAAGGCTTAATCGTAGTTGTTGTAGCCAGTCTTTACCACAAATGGCTTGAATCTAACCAATCAACCCGAGTTTTTATAGAGTTCCGACTTGAATACATGCAACATGGTCTTAACTACTATTAACCAGACTTAATGAAGAAGTAAAGGCTTAATCAGAGCTGTTGTAGCTAATTCTGAGTACAAAAGTCTCGAATCTAATCAATTAACCCGAGTTTTGATAGAGTTCCGACTTAAATGCATGTAATGTGGTTTTATCTCCTATTAACAAGACTTAATCAAGAAGTAAAGGCTTAATATAACCTATTATAGCCAATTCTGAATATAACATGCTCGAATCTAATCAACAAACACGAGTTTTCATCGAGTTCTGACTCGAATGCATGTAATGGGGTCTTATCTCATATTATCAAGACTTAATCACGAAGTAAAGTCTTAATCGGAGCTATTATATCCAATTCTTACTATAACAAGAATTAATCAAGAAGTACAGGCTTAATCGGAGTTGTTATAGCCAATTCTTAGTACAAAAGGCTCGAATCTAACTAATAAACCCGAGTTTTTATAGAGTTCTGACTCGAATACATGTAAGATTGTCTTATTTCCTATTAACCAGAATTAATCAAGAAGTAAAGGCTTAATCGAAGTTGTTATAGCTAGTTCTTAGTACAAATGGCTCGAATCTAAACAATAAACCCGAGTTTTTGTAGAGTTCCGACTCGAATACATGCAATATATTCTTATTTTCTATTAACCAGACTTCATGAGGAAGTAAAGGCTTAATCGTAGCTACCGTATCTAATCCTTGCTACAAAAGAATTAATCAAGAAGTAAAGGCTCAATCGAGTTTGTTGTAGCTAATTCGAGTACAAAAGGCTCAAATGTAACTAATAGACCCGAGTTTTTGTAGAGTTCCGACTCCATACATGCAATGAGTCTTATCTCCTATTGATAGACTTAATCAAGAAGTAAAGGCTTTGTCGGAGCTGTTATCTCCTATTGATAGACTTAATCAAGAAGTAAAGGCTTTGTCGGAGCTGTTATAGCCAATTCTGAGTACAAAAGGCTCGAATCTAATCAATTAACGGGTTTTGATAGAGTTCCGACTCAAATGCATGTAAAATGGTTTTATCTCCTATTAACAAGACTTAATCAAGAAGTAAAGGCTTAATCTAAGTTATTATAGCCAATTCTCAATATATAATGCTCGAATCTAATTAATAAACACGAGTTTTCATAGAGTTCTGACTCAAATGCATGTAACAGGGTCTTATCTCATATTAACATGATTTAATCACGAAATAAAGTCTTAGTTGGAGCTATTATATCCAATCCTTGATACAACAACAATTAATCAAGAAGTAAAGGCTTAATTAGAGTTGTTATAGCTAGTTCTTAGAACAAAGGGCTCGATTCTAACCAATATACCCGAGTTTTAGTAGAGTTCTGACTCGAATACATGCAACATGGTCTTATCTTCTATTAACCAGACTTAATAAAGAAGTAAAGGCTAAATAGGAGCTGTTATAGCCAATTCTGAGTACAAAAGGCTCGGATCTAATCAATTAACCCAAGTTTTCATAGAGTTCCGACTCGAATGCATGTAATGTGGTCTTATCTCCTATTAACAAGACTTAATCAAGAAGTAAAGGCTTAATCAGAGCTATTGTATCTAATCCTTGCTACAACAAGAATTAATTAAGAAGTAAAGACTTAATCTGGGTTGTATAGCTAATTCTTAGTACAGAAGGCTTGAATCTAACCAATAAACATGAGTTTTTGTAGAGTTCCAACTTGAGTACATGAAACATAGTCTTATCTCCTATTACTAGACTTAACCAAGAAGTAAAGGCTTAATCGGAGCTGTTATAGCCAATTTTGAGTGCAAAAGGCTCGAATCTAATCAATTAACCCGAGTTTTGATAGAGTTCTGACTCAAATGCATGTAACATAGTTTTATTTCCTATTAACAAGACTTAATCAAGAAGTAAAGGCTTAATCTAAGCTATTAGAGCCGATTCTCAATATAAAATGCTCAAATCTAATCAATAAACCCGAGTTTTCTTAGAGTTCTGACTCAAATATGTGCAACGTGGTCTTATCTCCTATTAAGAAGACTTAATCAAGAAGTAAAGGCTTAATCGGAGCTATTATATCGAATCCTTGCTACAACAAGAATTAATCAAGAAGTATAGGCTTAATTGGAGTTGTTATACCCAATTCTTAGTCCAAAAGGCTCGAATCTAACTAATAAACTCGAGTTTTTGTAGAGTTCCAACTCGAATACATGCAACATGGTCTTATCTCCCATTGACCAGAATTAATCAAGAAGTAAAGGCTTAATCGAAGTTGTTATAGCCATGTCTTAGCACAATTGGCATGAATCTAACCAATAAACCCGAGTTTTTATAGAGTTCCGACTTGAATACATGCAACATGGTCTTATCTTCTATTAACCAGACTTAATGAGGAAGTAAAGGCTTAATTGGAGCTGTTGTAGCTAATTCTCAGTACAAAAGGCTCGAATCTAATCAATTAACCCGAGTTTTGATAGAGTTCCGACTCAAATGCATGTAACGTGGTTTTATATCCTATTAACAAGACTTAATCAAGAAGTAAAGGCTTAAACTAAGCTATTATAGCCAATTCTCAATATAACATGCTCGAATCTAATCAATAAACACGAGTTTTCATAGAGTTCTGACTCGAATGCATGTAACGGGGTCTTATCTCATATTATCAAGACTTAATCACGAAGTCAAGTCTTAATTGGAACTATTATATCCAATCCTTGCTACAACAAGAATTAATCAAGAAGTACATGCTTAATCGGAGTTGTTATAGCCAGTTCTTAGTACAAATGGCTTGAATCTAGCCAATATGCCCGAGTTTTTATAGAGTCCTGACTTGAATACATACAACATGGTTTTATATTCTATTAACCAGACTTAATGAAGAAGTAAAGGCTTAATCGGAGTTGTTGTAGCCAATTCTGACTACAAAAGGCTCGAATCTAATCAATTAACCCGAGTTTTGATAGAGTTCCGACTCAAATGCATGTATCGTGGTTTTATCTCCTATTAACAAGACTTAATCAAGAAGTAAAGGCTTAATCTAAGCTATTATAGTCAATTTTTAATATAACATGCTCGAATCTAATCAATAAACACGAGTTTTCATAGAGTTCAGACTCAAATGCATGTAACGGGGTCTTATTTCAACAAGACTTAATCACGAAGTAAAGTTTTAATCGGAGCTATTATATAAAATCCTTGCTACAACAAGAATTAAGCAAGAAGTACAAGCTTAATCGGAGTTGTTATAGCCAATTCTTAGTACAAAAGGCTCGAATCTAACTAATAAACCCGAGTTTTTGTAGAGTTCCGACTCAAATACATGCAACATGGTCTTATCTCCTATTAACCAGAATTAATCAAGAAGTAAAGGCTTAATCGAAGTTGTTATATCCAGTTCTTAGTACAAATGGCTTGAATCTAACCAATATACCCGAGTTTTTATAGAGTTCCGACTTGAATACATACAACATGGTCTTATCTTCTATTAACCAGACTTAATGAAGAATTAAGGCTTAATCGGAGTTGTTGTAGCCAATTCTGAGTATAAAAGGCTCGAATCTAATCAATTAACCCGAGTTTTGATAGAGTTCCGACTCAAATGCATGTAACGTGGTTTTATTTCCTATTAACAAGACTTAATCAAGAAGTAAAGGCTTAATCTAAGCTATTATAGCCAATTCTCAATATAACATGCTCGAATCTAATCAATAAACACGAGTTCTCATAGAGTTCAAACTCGAATGCATGTAATGGGGTCTTATCTCAATAAGGCTTAATCACGAAGTAAAGTTTTAATCGGAGCTATTATATCCAATCCTTGCTACAACAAGAATTAATCAAGAAGTACAGGCTTAATCGGAGTTGTTATACCCAATTCTTAGTCCAAAAGGCTCGAATCTAACTAATACCCAAGTTTTTGTAGAGTTCCAACTCGAATACATGCAACATGGTCTTATCTCCTATTGACTAGAATTAATCAAGAAGTTAAGGCTTAATCGAAGTTGTTGTAGCCAGTTCTTACCACAAATGGCTTGAATCTAACCAATCAACCCGAGTTTTTATAGAGTTCCGACTTGAATACATGCAACATGGTCTTAACTACTATTAACCAGACTTAATGAAGAAGTAAAGGCTTAATCGGAGCGGTTGTAGCTAATTCTGAGTACAAAAGTCTCGAATCTAATCAATTAACCCGAGTTTTGATAGAGTTCCGACTTAAATGCATGTAATGTGGTTTTATCTCCTATTAGCAAGACTTAATCAGGAAGTAAAGGCTTAATCTAACCTATTATAGCCAATTCTGAATATAACATGCTCGAATCTAATTAACAAACACGAGTTTTCATCGAGTTCTGACTCGAATGCATGTAATGGGGTCTTATCTCATATTATCAAGACTTAATCACGAAGTAAAGTCTTAATCGGAGCTATTATATCCAATTCTTACTACAACAAGAATTAATCAAGAAGTACAGGCTTAATCGGAGTTGTTATAGCCAATTATTAGTACAAAAGGCTCGAATCTAACTAATAAACCCGAGTTTTTGTAGAGTTCTGACTCGAATACATACAAGATTGTCTTATTTCCTATTAACTAGAATTAATCAAGAAGTAAAAGGCTTAATCGAAGTTGTTATAGATAGTTCTTAGTACAAATGGCTCGAATCTAACCAATAAACCCGAGTTTTTGTAGAGTTCCGACTCGAATACATGCAATATATTCTTATCTTCTATTAACCAGACTTCATGAGGAAGTAAAGGCTTAATCAGAGCTACTGTATCTAATCCTTGCTACAAAAAGAATTAATCAAGAAGTAAAGGCTCAATCGGAGTCATTTGTAGCTAATTAAGTACAAAAGGCTCAAATGTAACTAATAGACTGAGTTTTTGTAGAGTTCCGACTCCATACATGCAACAGAGTCTTATCTCCTATTGATAGACTTAATCAAGAAGTAAAGGCTTTGTCGGAGTCATTATCTCCTATTGATAGACTTAATCAAGAAGTAAAGGCTTTGTCGGAGTGTTATAGCCAATTACGAGTACAAAGGCTCGAATCTAATCAATTAACGGGTTTTGATAGAGTTCCACTCAAATGCATGTAAAATGGTTTTATCTCCTATTAACAAGACTTAATCAAGAAGTAAAGGCTTAATCTAAGTTATTATAGCCAATTCTCAATATATAATGCTCGAATCTAATTAATAAACACGAGTTTTCATAGAGTTCTGACTCAAATGCATGTAACAGGGTCTTATCTCATATTAACATGATTTAATCACGAAATAAAGTCTTAGTTGGAGCTATTATATCCAATCCTTGATACAACAACAATTAATCAAGAAGTAAAGGCTTAATTAGAGTTGTTATAGCTAGTTCTTAGAACAAAGGGCTCGATTCTAACCAATATACCCGAGTTTTAGTAGAGTTCTGACTCGAATACATGCAACATGGTCTTATCTTCTATTAACCAGACTTAATGAAGAAGTAAAGGCTAAATAGGAGTTGTTATAGCCAATTCTGAGTACAAAAGGCTTGGATCTAATCAATTAACCCAAGTTTTCATAGAGTTCCGACTCGAATGCATGTAATGTGGTCTTATCTCCTATTAACAAGACTTAATCAAGAAGTAAAGGCTTAATCAGAGCTATTGTATCTAATCCTTGCTACAACAAGAATTAATTAAGAAGTAAAGGCTTAATCTGAGTTGTATAGCTAATTCTTAGTACAGAAGGCTTGAATCTAACCAATAAACATGAGTTTTTGTAGAGTTCCAACTTGAATACATGAAACATAGTCTTATCTCCTATTACTAGACTTAACCAAGAAGTAAAGGCTTAATCGGAGCTGTTATAGCCAATTTTGAGTGCAAAAGGCTCGAATCTAATCAATTAACCCGAGTTTTGATAGAGTTCTGACTCAAATGCATGTAACATAGTTTTATTTCCTATTAACAAGACTTAATCAAGAAGTAAAGGCTTAATCTAAGCTATTAGAGCCGATTCTCAATATAAAATGCTCAAATCTAATCAATAAACCCGAGTTTTCTTAGAGTTCTGACTCAAATATGTGCAACGTGGTCTTATCTCCTATTAAGAAGACTTAATCAAGAAGTAAAGGCTTAATCAGAGCTATTATATCGAATCCTTGCTACAACAAGAATTAATCAAGAAGTATAGGCTTAATTGGAGTTGTTATACCCAATTCTTAGTCCAAAAGGCTCGAATCTAACTAATAAACTCGAGTTTTTGTAGATTTCCAACTCGAATACATGCAACATGGTCTTATCTCCCATTGACCAGAATTAATCAAGAAGTAAAGGCTTAATCGAAGTTGTTATAGCCATGTCTTAGCACAATTGGCATGAATCTAACCAATAAACCCGAGTTTTTATAGAGTTCCGACTTGAATACATGCAACATGGTCTTATCTTCTATTAACCAGACTTAATGAGGAAGTAAAGGCTTAATCGGAGTTGTTGTAGCCAATTCTGACTACAAAAGGCTCGAATCTAATCAATTAACCCGAGTTTTGATAGAGTTCCGACTCAAATGCATGTAACGTGGTTTTATATCCTATTAACAAGACTTAATCAAGAAGTAAAGGCTTAATCTAAGCTATTATAGCCAATTCTCAATATAACATGCTCGAATCTAATCAATAAACACGAGTTTTCATAGAGTTCTGACTCGAATGCATGTAACGGGGTCTTATCTCATATTATCAAGACTTAATCACGAAGTAAAGTCTTAATTGGAACTATTATATCCAATCCTTGCTACAACAAGAATTAATCAAGAAGTACATGCTTAATCGGAGTTGTTATAGCCAGTTCTTAGTACAAATGGCTTGAATCTAGCCAATATGCCCGAGTTTTTATAGAGTTTTGACTTGAATACATACAACATGGTTTTATATTCTATTAACCAGACTTAATGAAGAAGTAAAGGCTTAATCGGAGTTGTTGTAGCCAATTCTGAGTACAAAAGCCTCGAATCTAATCAATTAACCCGAATTTTGATAGAGTTCTGACTCAAATGCATGTAACGTGGTTTTATCTCATATTAACAAGACTTAATCAAGAAGTAAAGGCTTAGTCTAAGCTATTATAGCCAATTCTCAATATAACATGCTCGAATCTAATCAATAAACACGAGTTTTCATAGAGTTCAGACTCGAATGCATGTAATGGGCTCTTTTTTCAACAAGACTTAATCACGAAGTAAAGTTTTAATCGAAGCTATTATATCCAATCCTTGCTACAACAAGAATTAAGCAAGAAGTACAGGCTTAATCGGAGTTGTTATACCCAGTTCTTAGTACAAAAGGCTCCAATCTAACTAATAAACCCGAGTTTTTGTAGAGTTCTGACTCAAATACATGCAACATGGTCTTATCTCCTATTAACCAGAATTAATTAAGAAGAAAAGGCTTAATCGAAGTTGTTATATCTAGTTCTTAGTATAAATGGCTTGAATCTAACCAATATACCCGAGTTTTTATAGAGTTTCGACTTGAATACATACAACATGGTCTTATCTTCTATTAACCAGACTTAATGAAGAAGTAAAGGCTTAATCAGAGTTGTTGTAGCCAATTCTAAGTACAAAAGGCTCGAATCTAATCAATTAACCCGAGTTTTGATAGAGTTTCGACTCAAATGCATGTAACGTGGTTTTATCTCCTTTTAACAAGACTTAATCAAGAAGTAAAGGCTTAATCTAAGCTATTATAGCCAATTCTCAATATAACATGCTCGAATCTAATCAATAAACACGAGTTCTCATAGAGTTCAAACTCGAATGCATGTAATGGGGTCTTATCTCAATAAGGCTTAATCACGAAGTAAAGTTTTAATCGGAGCTATTATATCCAATCCTTGCTACAACAAGAATTAATCAAGAAGTACAGGCTTAATCGGAGTTGTTATACCCAATTCTTAGTCCAAAAGGCTCGAATCTAACTAATAAACCCAAGTTTTTGTAGAGTTCCAACTCGAATACATGCAACATGGTCTTATCTCCTATTGACCAGAATTAATCAAGAAGTTAAGGCTTAATCGAAGTTGTTGTAGCCAGTTCTTACCACAAATGGCTTGAATCTAACCAATCAACCCGAGTTTTTATAGAGTTCCGACTTGAATACATGCAACATGGTCTTAACTACTATTAACCAGACTTAATGAAGAAGTAAAGGCTTAATCAGAGCTGTTGTAGCTAATTCTGAGTACAAAAGTCTCGAATCTAATCAATTAACCCGAGTTTTGATAGAGTTCCGACTTAAATGCATGTAATGTGGTTTTATCTCCTATTAACAAGACTTAATCAAGAAGTAAAGGCTTAATCTAACCTATTATAGCCAATTCTGAATATAACATGCTCGAATCTAATCAACAAACACGAGTTTTCATCGAGTTCTGACTCGAATGCATGTAATGGGGTCTTATCTCATATTATCAAGACTTAATCACGAAGTAAAGTCTTAATCGGAGCTATTATATCCAATTCTTACTATAACAAGAATTAATCAAGAAGTACAGGCTTAATCGGAGTTGTTATTGCCAATTCTTAGTACAAAAGGCTCGAATCTAACTAATAAACCCGAGTTTTTATAGAGTTCTGACTCGAATACATGTAAGATTGTCTTATTTCCTATTAACCAGAATTAATCAAGAAGTAAAGGCTTAATCGAAGTTGTTATAGCTAGTTCTTAGTACAAATGGCTCGAATCTAAACAATAAACCCGAGTTTTTGTAGAGTTCCGACTCGAATACATGCAATATATTCTTATCTTCTATTAACCAGACTTCATGAGGAAGTAAAGGCTTAATCAGAGCTACTGTATCTAATCATTGCTACAAAAAGAATTAATCAAGAAGTAAAGGCTCAATCGGAGCTGTTGTAGCTAATTCTGAGTACAAAAGGCTCAAATGTAACTAATAGACCCGAGTTTTTGTAGAGTTCCGACTCCAATACATGCAACAGAGTCTTATCTCCTATTGATAGACTTAATCAAGAAGTAAAGGCTTTGTCGGAGCTGTTATCTCCTATTGATAGACTTAATCAAGAAGTAAAGGCTTTGTCGGAGCTGTTATAGCCAATTCTGAGTACAAAAGGCTCGAATCTAATCAATTAACGGGTTTTGATAGAGTTCCGACTCAAATGCATGTAAAATGGTTTTATCTCCTATTAACAAGACTTAATCAAGAAGTAAAGGCTTAATCTAAGTTATTATAGCCAATTCTCAATATATAATGCTCGAATCTAATTAATAAACACGAGTTTTCATAGAGTTCTGACTCAAATGCATGTAACAGGGTCTTATCTCATATTAACATGATTTAATCACGAAATAAAGTCTTAGTTGGAGCTATTATATCCAATCCTTGATACAACAACAATTAATCAAGAAGTAAAGGCTTAATTAGAGTTGTTATAGCTAGTTCTTAGAACAAAGGGCTCGATTCTAACCAATATACCCGAGTTTTAGTAGAGTTCTGACTCGAATACATGCAACATGGTCTTATCTTCTATTAACCAGACTTAATGAAGAAGTAAAGGCTAAATAGGAGCTGTTATAGCCAATTCTGAGTACAAAAGGCTCGGATCTAATCAATTAACCCAAGTTTTCATAGAGTTCCGACTCGAATGCATGTAATGTGGTCTTATCTCCTATTAACAAGACTTAATCAAGAAGTAAAGGCTTAATCAGAGCTATTGTATCTAATCCTTGCTACAACAAGAATTAATTAAGAAGTAAAGGCTTAATCTGGGTTGTATAGCTAATTCTTAGTACAGAAGGCTTGAATCTAACCAATAAACATGAGTTTTTGTAGAGTTCCAACTTGAATACATGAAACATAGTCTTATCTCCTATTACTAGACTTAACCAAGAAGTAAAGGCTTAATCGGAGCTGTTATAGCCAATTTTGAGTGCAAAAGGCTCGAATCTAATCAATTAACCCGAGTTTTGATAGAGTTCTGACTCAAATGCATGTAACATAGTTTTATTTCCTATTAACAAGACTTAATCAAGAAGTAAAGGCTTAATCTAAGCTATTAGAGCCGATTCTCAATATAAAATGCTCAAATCTAATCAATAAACCCGAGTTTTCTTAGAGTTCTGACTCAAATATGTGCAACGTGGTCTTATCTCCTATTAAGAAGACTTAATCAAGAAGTAAAGGCTTAATCAGAGCTATTATATCGAATCCTTGCTACAACAAGAATTAATCAAGAAGTATAGGCTTAATTGGAGTTGTTATACCCAATTCTTAGTCCAAAAGGCTCGAATCTAACTAATAAACTCGAGTTTTTGTAGATTTCCAACTCGAATACATGCAACATGGTCTTATCTCCCATTGACCAGAATTAATCAAGAAGTAAAGGCTTAATCGAAGTTGTTATAGCCATGTCTTAGCACAATTGGCATGAATCTAACCAATAAACCCGAGTTTTTATAGAGTTCCGACTTGAATACATGCAACATGGTCTTATCTTCTATTAACCAGACTTAATGAGGAAGTAAAGGCTTAATTGAGTGTTGTAGCTAATTCTCGGTACAAAAGGCTCGAATCTAATCAATTAACCCGAGTTTTGATAGAGTTCGACTCAAATGCATGTAACGTGGTTTTATATCCTATTAACAAGACTTAATCAAGAAGTAAAGGCTTAAACTAAGCTATTATAGCCAATTCTCAATATAACATGCTCGAATCTAATCAATAAACACGAGTTTTCATAGAGTTCTGACTCAAATGCATGTAACGGGGTCTTATCTCATATTATCAAGACTTAATCACGAAGTCAAGTCTTAATTGGAACTATTATATCCAATCCTTGCTACAACAAGAATTAATCAAGAAGTACATGCTTAATCGGAGTTGTTATAGCCAGTTCCTAGTACAAATGGCTTGAATCTAGCCAATATGCCCGAGTTTTTATAGAGTTTTGACTTGAATACATACAACATGGTTTTATATTCTATTAACCAGACTTAATGAAGAAGTAAAGGCTTAATCGGAGTTGTTGTAGCCAATTCTGAGTACAAAAGCCTCGAATCTAATCAATTAACCCGAATTTTGATAGAGTTCTGACTCAAATGCATGTAACGTGGTTTTATCTCATATTAACAAGACTTAATCAAGAAGTAAAGGCTTAGTCTAAGCTATTATAGCCAATTCTCAATATAACATGCTCGAATCTAATCAATAAACACGAGTTTTCATAGAGTTCAGACTCGAATGCATGTAATGGGCTCTTTTTTCAACAAGACTTAATCACGAAGTAAAGTTTTAATCGAAGCTATTATATCCAATCCTTGCTACAACAAGAATTAAGCAAGAAGTACAGGCTTAATCGGAGTTGTTATACCCAGTTCTTAGTACAAAAGGCTCCAATCTAACTAATAAACCCGAGTTTTTGTAGAGTTCTGACTCAAATACATGCAACATGGTCTTATCTCCTATTAACCAGAATTAATTAAGAAGAAAAGGCTTAATCGAAGTTGTTATATCTAGTTCTTAGTATAAGTGGCTTGAATCTAACCAATATACCCGAGTTTTTATAGAGTTTCGACTTGAATACATACAACATGGTCTTATCTTCTATTAACCAGACTTAATGAAGAAGTAACGGCTTAATCAGAGTTGTTGTAGCCAATTCTAAGTACAAAAGGCTCGAATCTAATCAATTAACCCGAGTTTTGATAGAGTTTCGACTCAAATGCATGTAACGTGGTTTTATCTCCTATTAACAAGACTTAATCAAGAAGTAAAGGCTTAATCTAAGCTATTATAGCCAATTCTCAATATAACATGCTCGAATCTAATCAATAAACACGAGTTCTCATAGAGTTCAAACTCGAATGCATGTAATGGGGTCTTATCTCAATAAGGCTTAATCACGAAGTAAAGTTTTAATCGGAGCTATTATATCCAATCCTTGCTACAACAAGAATTAATCAAGAAGTACAGGCTTAATCGGAGTTGTTATACCCAATTCTTAGTCCAAAAGGCTCGAATCTAACTAATAAACCCAAGTTTTTGTAGAGTTCCAACTCGAATACATGCAACATGGTCTTATCTCCTATTGACCAGAATTAATCAAGAAATTAAGGCTTAATCGAAGTTGTTGTAGCCAGTCCTTACCACAAATGGCTTGAATCTAACCAATCAACCCGAGTTTTTATAGAGTTCCGACTTGAATACATGCAACATAGTCTTAACTACTATTAACCAGACTTAATGAAGAAGTAAAGGCTTAATCGGAGCTCTTGTTGCTAATTCTGAGTACAAAAGTCTCGAATCTAATCAATTAACCCGAGTTTTGATAGAGTTCTGACTTAAATGCATGTAATGTGGTTTTATCTCCTATTAACAAGACTTAATCAAGAAGTAAAGGCTTAATCTAACCTATTATAGCCAATTCTGAATATAACATGCTCGAATCTAATCAACAAACACGAGTTTTCATCGAGTTCTGACTCGAATGCATGTAACGGGGTCTTATCTCATATTATCAAGACTTAATCACGAAGTAAAGTCTTAATTGGAACTATTATATCCAATCCTTGCTACAACAAGAATTAATCAAGAAGTACAGGCTTAATCGGAGTTGTTATAGCTAATT
Organism: Orobanche coerulescens; assembly: GCA_033398695.1. Classification (NCBI taxonomy): domain Eukaryota; kingdom Viridiplantae; phylum Streptophyta; class Magnoliopsida; order Lamiales; family Orobanchaceae; genus Orobanche; species Orobanche coerulescens. The sequence goes on along the minus strand of CM065803.1, from coordinate 141,198,738 downwards.
CTTCGTACAAAAGGCTCGAATCTAACTAATAAACTCGAGTTTTTATAGAGTTCTGACTCGAATACATGTAAGATTGTCTTATTTCCTATTAACCAGAATTAATCAAGAAGTAAAGGCTTAATCGAAGTTGTTATAGCTAGTTCTTAGTACAAATGGCTCGAATCTAAACAATAAACCCGAGTTTTTGTAGAGTTCCGACTCGAATACATGCAATATATTCTTATCTTCTATTAACCAGACTTCATGAGGAAGTAAAGGCTTAATCAGAGCTACTGTATCTAATCCTTGCTACAAAAAGAATTAATCAAGAAGTAAAGGCTCAATCGGAGCTGTTGTAGCTAATTCTGAGTACAAAAGGCTCAAATGTAACTAATAGACCCGAGTTTTTGTAGAGTTCCGACTCCAATACATGCAACAGAGTCTTATCTCCTATTGATAGACTTAATCAAGAAGTAAAGGCTTTGTCGGAGCTGTTATCTCCTATTGATAGACTTAATCAAGAAGTAAAGGCTTTGTCGGAGCTGTTATAGCCAATTCTGAGTACAAAAGGCTCGAATCTAATCAATTAACGGGTTTTGATAGAGTTCCGACTCAAATGCATGTAAAATGGTTTTATCTCCTATTAACAAGACTTAATCAAGAAGTAAAGGCTTAATCTAAGTTATTATAGCCAATTCTCAATATATAATGCTCGAATCTAATTAATAAACACGAGTTTTCATAGAGTTCTGACTCAAATGCATGTAACAGGGTCTTATCTCATATTAACATGATTTAATCACGAAATAAAGTCTTAGTTGGAGCTATTATATCCAATCCTTGATACAACAACAATTAATCAAGAAGTAAAGGCTTAATTAGAGTTGTTATAGCTAGTTCTTAGAACAAAGGGCTCGATTCTAACCAATATACCCGAGTTTTAGTAGAGTTCTGACTCGAATACATGCAACATGGTCTTATCTTCTATTAACCAGACTTAATGAAGAAGTAAAGGCTAAATAGGAGTTGTTATAGCCAATTCTGAGTACAAAAGGCTTGGATCTAATCAATTAACCCAAGTTTTCATAGAGTTCCGACTCGAATGCATGTAATGTGGTCTTATCTCCTATTAACAAGACTTAATCAAGAAGTAAAGGCTTAATCAGAGCTATTGTATCTAATCCTTGCTACAACAAGAATTAATTAAGAAGTAAAGGCTTAATCTGAGTTGTATAGCTAATTCTTAGTACAGAAGGCTTGAATCTAACCAATAAACATGAGTTTTTGTAGAGTTCCAACTTGAATACATGAAACATAGTCTTATCTCCTATTACTAGACTTAACCAAGAAGTAAAGGCTTAATCGGAGCTGTTATAGCCAATTTTGAGTGCAAAAGGCTCGAATCTAATCAATTAACCCGAGTTTTGATAGAGTTCTGACTCAAATGCATGTAACATAGTTTTATTTCCTATTAACAAGACTTAATCAAGAAGTAAAGGCTTAATCTAAGCTATTAGAGCCGATTCTCAATATAAAATGCTCAAATCTAATCAATAAACCCGAGTTTTCTTAGAGTTCTGACTCAAATATATGCAATGTGGTCTTATCTCCTATTAAGAAGACTTAATCAAGAAGTAAAGGCTTAATCAGAGCTATTATATCGAATCCTTGCTACAACAAGAATTAATCAAGAAGTATAGGCTTAATTGGAGTTGTTATACCCAATTCTTAGTCCAAAAGGCTCGAATCTAACTAATAAACTCGAGTTTTTGTAGAGTTCCAACTCGAATACATGCAACATGATCTTATCTCCCATTGACCAGAATTAATCAAGAAGTAAAGGCTTAATCGAAGTTGTTATAGCCATGTCTTAGCACAATTGGCATGAATCTAACCAATAAACCCGAGTTTTTATAGAGTTCCGACTTGAATACATGCAACATGGTCTTATCTTCTATTAACCAGACTTAATGAGGAAGTAAAGGCTTAATTGAGTCATGTAGCTAATTCTCGACAAAAGGCTCGAATCTAATCAATTAACCCGAGTTTTGATAGAGTTCCGACTCAAATGCATGTAACGTGGTTTTATATCCTATTAACAAGACTTAATCAAGAAGTAAAGGCTTAAACTAAGCTATTATAGCCAATTCTCAATATAACATGCTCGAATCTAATCAATAAACAAGAGTTTTCATAGAGTTCTGACTCGAATGCATGTAACGGGGTCTTATCTCATATTATCAAGACTTAATCACGAAGTCAAGTCTTAATTGGAACTATTATATCCAATCCTTGCTACAACAAGAATTAATCAAGAAGTACATGCTTAATCGGAGTTGTTATAGCGATTCTTAGTACAAATGGCTTGAATCTAGCCAATATGCCCGAGTTTTTATAGAGTTTTGACTTGAATACATACAACATGGTTTTATATTCTATTAACCAGACTTAATGAAGAAGTAAAGGCTTAATCGGAGTTGTTGTAGCCAATTCTGAGTACAAAAGCCTCGAATCTAATCAATTAACCCGAATTTTGATAGAGTTCTGACTCAAATGCATGTAACGTGGTTTTATCTCATATTAACAAGACTTAATCAAGAAGTAAAGGCTTAGTCTAAGCTATTATAGCCAATTCTCAATATAACATGCTCGAATCTAATCAATAAACACGAGTTTTCATAGAGTTCAGACTCGAATGCATGTAATGGGCTCTTTTTTCAACAAGACTTAATCACGAAGTAAAGTTTTAATCGCTATTATATCCAATCCTTGCTACAACAAGAATTAAGCAAGAAGTACAGCTTAATCGGAGTTGTTATACCGATTCTTAGTACAAAAGGCTCCAATCTAACTAATAAACCCGAGTTTTTGTAGAGTTCGACTCAAATACATGCAACATGGTCTTATCTCCTATTAACCAATTAATCAAGAAGAAAAGGCTTAATCGAAGTTGTTATATCTAGTTCTTAGTATAAATGGCTTGAATCTAACCAATATACCCGAGTTTTTATAGAGTTTCGACTTGAATACATACAACATGGTCTTATCTTCTATTAACCAGACTTAATGAAGAAGTAAAGGCTTAATCAGAGTTGTTGTAGCCAATTCTAAGTACAAAAGGCTCGAATCTAATCAATTAACCCGAGTTTTGATAGAGTTTCGACTCAAATGCATGTAACGTGGTTTTATCTCCTATTAACAAGACTTAATCAAGAAGTAAAGGCTTAATCTAAGCTATTATAGCCAATTCTCAATATAACATGCTCGAATCTAATCAATAAACACGAGTTCTCATAGAGTTCAAACTCGAATGCATGTAATGGGGTCTTATCTCAATAAGGCTTAATCACGAAGTAAAGTTTTAATCGGAGCTATTATATCCAATCCTTGCTACAACAAGAATTAATCAAGAAGTACAGGCTTAATCGGAGTTGTTATACCCAATTCTTAGTCCAAAAGGCTCGAATCTAACTAATAAACCCAAGTTTTAACACAAATTCCTTAAACTATCAAAAAGCGGAGCTGATGTGCGGGCGATTTTCACGCACTAAAGGTGCGATCGCTCAAGGGCGATTTTCTTTTCCCTTCTCATCGGCCGATTCTCATCTTTCTCCCTTATCCTTGTGATTTTTCCAGAGATTTTACCTTTTAGATTGTTGTTCGGATTTTCATTAGCTTCCTATCCATATATTTTGCCGATTTTTTGTGTTTGTTTGTTGGGGGGTTGACTTTGGAGAGTGTTCTCCGTCGCGATTCTGGTTCGCGTTTTTTTTTTGTGGTTGTTTTGCTGGCCGATTTCAGTACTATTGCTGGCCTGTTTGTTGTTCTCCGTCGCGATTCTGGTTCGCGCCGCCCTAGTAGCTCGGGTCGAGCGATTCTCGTGGTCGGTGTGCCCAGTGGTGAGTATGGCATCTTCTACAGCGTGTGGGTTGTTCTCTTCATCTTCCCGGCCGTTTGGTAGCTCTCCTTTGCCTGCTGTGGGAGGTCTCCTTTCTCAGGGCTTTGATGCCCAAGGCTTGTGCGATTTAGGTGTTAAGGTTCTGGGCAAATCAGGTTCGGAGCTCCTGCAGGTGAAGCTTGACGAATTGTTTGGTCGCCCTTGTGCTGTTTCTCCCGAGGTCCTTCCGGCGGCGGTGGATTCGGCCTCGCCGCGTGTTCCTACCGCCGCAAATCGGTGCTCCTTTGCGGGCCAGGCGGGACCCTAGATTAGACAGGGTCGTTGACCCGTTCCTCATCCAAGGTGTTCTTGCTTCAGGGTCTTTGGCCAATTGTGGGAACTCTCAAGTTGATGCTTCTGTTCTTGCTGACCATGTGCAGATTCCCATTTCAGTTAAGGATTTTTGTAATCCAATTGAGGCGTACCCCTGCTCTTTGATTAACTCTTTGGATAATTCTAAGAGTGTTGGTACTGTTTGTGATGATCCTTGTAATTCTGGGGATATTATGGATTTGCCTTGTAAAATTGTTGCTAACCCTATTGGTAAAGAAAAATCTACTGTTACTATGAATTTTGGTACAATTCCTACTCCAGTATCTTTGGGCCAGGCGGCCCCTCATGGAACTAAATCCAATATTTTTGGTAAATTTAGGGGGCTTAAGTTTGTTAAACCTGAATTTCAAAATGGCGAGGTGGTTGTGAAACCGTATGTTAGTATTGGGTTTGAAGGTGCTAAGAGGTGGCAATTCACTTTAGTTGGTTATTTTCTGGGGAAAGCCCCGTCTCTCATTTTGATCAAGAATTACTTTATGTCAGCGTGGAAGGGTCTTAAGGAGGTGTTCTCCTCCGAAGGTGGATTTTATTTCTTTAAGTTTGAAAGTGAGCGGGTTATGTCTGAGGCGTTTGAGGGAGGGCCTTGGCTGATTCAGGGCGATCCATTCTCCTTACCGGTGGAAGCTGGTATGTCTCTTACGAAGGTTCAACCTAAACATGTCCTGTTTGGGTGAAACTTCGCAACGTCCCTCTTGAGTATTGGGTCGACGAGGCTCGGTCACCTTGCTAGTGCTATAGGGGAGCCTCTTTTTGCCGACGTATTCACCGAAACCGTCGAAAGTGGATTATGCTAGAGTTTGCGTCATGTTAGACGCTGATACTAGCCCGATTCGCTCGTTCCTTATGGTTATTCCATCTGATGGTGATTGTCCTGCTGTTAGGAGGATCCATGTTGAGTATGAATGGTTACCTCATCGGTGTGGTGTTTGTAGAGTTTTCGGGCATCGTGATCAGGTTTGCCGAGCACTTCTAAGCCTCCAGTCCAGAAGCAGGTTAAGCAGGCTCGTATTTATGTGGCTAAGCCTGCTCCTCAGCGCTCATGGTCTCGGGGTCCTCGTTGTGCAGTTCCGGTTGGGGGTCGCCAGCCGGGTTGGCCACGATGTCCGCTCTCCGGGGCCACGATGTGGTGTTAGCTGGGGGCTCTGGAGGTCGTGGGGCTAGTTTGAGCCCGTTGAGTAGTGTCTCTACTTTCTCCTTGGTTACTACCACCTCTCCTATCGTGTCGCCAGGAGGGTTTCTGCTGTATGTTTGAGCCGTCTCACAACAGTTTGCGGCCCTATCCGGTCTCCCGATGATATTGAGGTTGAGGTTCCCGAGTTTGTCGGCACGTCGCTTTGTTCTAGTTCTTCTTCTTTGGGCCCTATTTCGATGCGCCCTTCTCGAGGGTGTTAGATGATTCCGCTCGCAAAGGTGGAATGTCCGTGGATCGAACCGTCAGGACCACCGTAACTCGGTCCGGGAGGTCATTTCTTCTTTTAGTCTTTCTTTGTGTTTACCGGAGACGAAAGTCTCGGTTGGTAACTCGAGGCATATTGCTTCTCTAGTTAATGCTTCGTGTCAGTGGTTTTTTGATTATGTGAACGGGCCGTAAGCGGATTTGGGCTGGGATTCCGCGTGGTCTCGTTGATATTATTGCTATTGATCCTCGGCTTATTCATCACGGATTATTTCGCTTATTGACTCGTCCCAGCTTTCCTAGTTACTTTTGCTTATGGTTCTAATGATGCTATCCAGAGAGGCTTCTTTGGCAAGATTGACCGATTTTTCTGCTCGCATGTTAGCGAGCCTTGGGTGATTATGGGCGACTTTAATGTCAGTTTTGGATTGTAGCGAGATCTTAGGTGGAGAGGTGACTCATCATGATGATGAGCTCCTATGTTGGAGTTCGTGGACTTCACGTCAGGCCGATCTAGAGACGCTTCCGATGTTGGGCTCCTGCTTCTCGGGTCATAATAAGAGCCCTTCTCCTAGATCCTTGTGGAAACGGTTAGATAGAGTCTGGTAATCCGCAGTGGTTTATTTCTCATTCTGACTACTCCTATACATGCGATTTGCCTCGGACCTCTGATCATAGCCCGCTTATCTTTGGTATTGGTAGCTTGTCCCGTCGTAGGGGTAAGATGTTCAGGTTTGATAACTTTCTGGCAGATTCTGATGACTTTCTGCCTGCTGTCTTTGGTATTTGGCATCATCTTATTGTGGGAGCCCCCTTCTATGCGATTTGCCGGAAGTTAGATGCCCTTAAGCATGTTTTTCGCGCTATGAGGAAGAGGAAAGGGGACTTGGCTATTAATGTGGCTTCAGCGTCAGCTTTCCTTTCTGCAGCCCAGTCTATCCTTAGAGAGTTTCCTTTGTCAGACTCTGCTTTACAGTTAGAAGGGTGTTGCAGGTGGGTGTTATCTTCCGCTGTTTCCCAGGAGCAGTCTTCGCTCAGGCAACGGGCCAAGCTATCGTGGCTCAAGGATGGGGACCAGTGTTCTGCTTTCTTCTTCCGGAGGGTTGCCTCTAGGAGGGCTCGTTCACGGATTTTTAGGCTGGTTTCTGAGGCTGGCATTGAGCTGTCAGATCCTGTTCTCATTCGGGATGAGGTAGTTGGGTTCTATGAGAGGTTATTGGGTTCTTCGGATCGGGTTCAGCCTATATCGTACAATCAGGTGAGACCATTTGTCTCTTCTTCTCTTCCTCCTGATGTTGCGTTACATATGATCAGACCGGTTTCTGATGAGGAGGTTCGCTCTGTTTTCTTTGGGTTCGATATGAATTCGCCCGTGCCCCGATGGGTTTAATGCCGCTTTTATCGACGAGCCCGGCCGATTGTTGGGGGTGAGATTACTTACGCTATTAAACATTTTTTCTCCTCGGGTCAATTCGTCAAGCAGATCAATACTACCCTTATATCTCTTGTTCCTAAAGTTGCTTTGCCGAGGAGCATGTCTGACTTTAGACCGATTTCTTGTTGTAACCTTTTATATAAGGCTATTTCTAAGATTATGGTCCATCGTATGCGTGATAGCCTTGACTCCTTGATTGATCCAGCTCAGACTGCTTTTATTCCTGGGAGAAGGATTAGTGATAATATCCTTCTCGCCCAGGAGCTTCTTCATGGTTATGGGCAAAGAGGGATGCCGAATCGGTGTGTCTTTAAGGTTGATCTTATGAAAGCTTACGACACTGTTGAATGGGATTTTGTTTTGATTGCTCTGCATTGTATGGGGTTCCACCAGACGTTTATTGCTTGGGTCAGGGAGTGTATCACCACTCCGGCTTACTCGATCTCCTTGAATGGGGATGCTGAGGGTATCTTTAGGGGCCGTAGGGGGCTGAGGCAGGGTGACCCTATCTCTCCGTATCTGTTTGTTATTGTTATGGAGATCCTCCATGGTATTATCGCGCATGAGATCGCTCAGACTCCGGGGTTCAGATTCCACTGGAAGTGTTTGGCTACTCGCACCTTCATGCTTGCTTTTGCCGATGACCTCCTCCTTTTCTGTAATCCTGATGTTGTCTCTGTCGGTGTTCTTAAGAAAAGTATTGAGATCTTTGGTTCCCTTTCTGGACTACGGCCAACCCGAGTAAGAGTAATATCTTTCTTTCGGCTAGTGCCTGTGTGCAAGGGGCCCAGCCTAGCTTGTTAGGGTTTCAAATTTCTACCTTCTGTGAGGTATTTGGGAGTTCCCTTGATTACTTCAAAGCTGACAATTGCTATGTGTTCCCCTTTGATTGATTCGATTTATGGTCGGCTGAGTTCGTGGGCTAGCACTGCTCTTTCCATGGCAGGTCGGTGCCAGCTTATTCGCTCTGTCTTATCTTCTTTACATATTTATTGGGCTGGTAGTTTTATTTTGCCTAAGGGCGTTCTCTCTTTGATTGAGAAACGTATCAAAGTGTTCTCCGCGAGGTTCTCATGATTCGGCCAGCCAAGGTGGCACGGGCTAAGGTTTGCTTGGATGTGGATTGTGGGGGTCGTGGCATCATTCCGTTGAGGCTCCGAATCGGCGCCGATGGCTCGTCATATCCGGGGCTCTTATCACGGCTCTAATCGCTCTGTCTCAGGTTAATTGGGTTCGGACTTTTAGGTTGCAGCAGTTGTTCTTTCCGGGATCTTAGTGTTTCTCCACTTCACTTGGTATTGGCGCCTTCAAATCGCGTCCCCTTGTTATGGGAGCATTTCAAGATTCCATCGAGATGGCTCATCCTTCTTCTTGTGGTCGGATCCACGGCATTCTATGGGTGTGATTAGGCATTCGTTCCTAGAGCTCCTCCGTGGTCCCATCGACGTGGGTGCTAGGCTTGATTCGGTTATTGTTGAGGGTTCTTGGGAGTGGCCGGTGGTGGATAGGCCCGAGCTTTGCAGATTACTTCGCTTTGCCACATATTAATGGGGGTCGGATCGCGTTTTATGGAGACCACTTAGCTCGGGAATTTTTCATCCTCTTCGCTCTTCGGTTCCTCGAGGTTATTCGCCCCCTGTTCCTTGGGCTCCGCTCTTGCACGGACCGGAAAGATCCCGAGACACTCTTTCATCCTCCGGTTGGCTATTCAGAGCGGTTATCGACTATGGATAAGCCTTGGCTTCAAGATATTGATGGGATTTGTGTCCTTTGTGGTATGGCAAGAGACGCACTCCCACCTATTCTTTCAAAGGCCCTTATTCTAGGAGGTGTATTTCTATTGCTAGGAGGGCCGTCGGTTTCGTTGGCCTCTCTCGTGTGGAGCTCGGGGTATTGTGGGTCGCTAGGAGGTGGAGAGGTAAGCACGTGGTCAACGTGGCTTACCGTATTCTTCTTCCGCGTTGGTCTATTTGATTTGGCAGGAGAGGAACGAGAGGAGCTTTGGCCAGAGCCGTCGAGATCCTCATTCGGTTACTTTCCAGGGGATAGGTCTTGTTCGTGATATTATCTCTCATAGATGGCCCGCTCGTTCTCTATCTACTGTGGCTCTTCGTCGTATTTGGAGGATAGCTTGGTAGTTCCTCTTTTGTTTGTATCTTTCTAGGCTTTGTAGCTTTGGTAGCCATTTGTTCGTAGGCTTTGTTTTCCTACTTTTGCTCTTTGTTACGTTGTTTGGTGCACCATTCTATATGGTTGTCGGGTATTGGCCAGCCTTTCTTGGTCACTCTTATTTTATTTATGCAATTGACTTTTCCCAAAAAAAAAAATAAACCCAAGTTTTTGTAGAGTTCCAACTGGAATACATGCAACATGGTCTTATCTCCTATTGACCAGAATTAATCAAGAAGTTAAGGCTTAATCGAAGTTGTTGTAGCCCGTCCTTACCACAAATGGCTTGAATCTAACCAATCAACCCGAGTTTTTCCCATTGGGTTTATTCTATTGATAGACTTAATCAAGAAGTAAAGGCTTTGTCGGAGCTGTTATCTCCTATTGATAGACTTAATCAAGAAGTAAAGGCTTTGTCGGAGCTGTTATAGCCAATTCTGAGTACAAAAGGCTCGAATCTAATCAATTAACGGGTTTTGATAGAGTTCCGACTCAAATGCATGTAAAATGGTTTTATCTCCTATTAACAAGACTTAATCAAGAAGTAAAGGCTTAATCTAACCTATTATAGCCAATTCTGAATATAACATGCTCGAATCTAATCAACAAACACGAGTTTTCATCGAGTTCTGACTCGAATGCATGTAATGGGGTCTTATCTCATATTATCAAGACTTAATCACGAAGTAAAGTCTTAATCGGAGCTATTATATCCAATTCTTACTATAACAAGAATTAATCAAGAAGTACAGGCTTAATCGGAGTTGTTATAGCCAATTCTTAGTACAAAAGGCTCGAATCTAACTAATAAACCCGAGTTTTTATAGAGTTCTGACTCGAATACATGCAAGATTGTCTTATTTCCTATTAACCAGAATTAATCAAGAAGTAAAGGCTTAATCGAAGTTGTTATAGCTAGTTCTTAGTACAAATGGCTCGAATCTAAACAATAAACCCGAGTTTTTGTAGAGTTCCGACTCGAGTACATGCAATATATTCTTATCTTCTATTAACCAGACTTCATGAGGAAGTAAAGGCTTAATCAGAGCTACTGTATCTAATCCTTGCTACAAAAAGAATTAATCAAGAAGTAAAGGCTCAATCGGAGTCAGTAGCTAATTCTGAGTACAAAAGGCTCAAATGTAACTAATAGACCCGAGTTTTTGTAGAGTTCCGACTCCAATACATGCAACAGAGTCTTATCTCCTATTGATAGACTTAATCAAGAAGTAAAGGCTTTGTCGGAGCTGTTATCTCCTATTGATAGACTTAATCAAGAAGTAAAGGCTTTGTCGGAGCTGTTATAGCCAATTCTGAGTACAAAAGGCTCGAATCTAATCAATTAACGGGTTTTGATAGAGTTCCGACTCAAATGCATGTAAAATGGTTTTATCTCCTATTAACAAGACTTAATCAAGAAGTAAAGGCTTAATCTAAGTTATTATAGCCAATTCTCAATATATAATGCTCGAATCTAATTAATAAACACGAGTTTGCATGTAACAGGGTCTTATCTCATATTAACATGATTTAATCACGAAATAAAGTCTTAGTTGGAGCTATTATATCCAATCCTTGATACAACAACAATTAATCAAGAAGTAAAGGCTTAATTAGAGTTGTTATAGCTAGTTCTTAGAACAAAGGGCTCGATTCTAACCAATATACCCGAGTTTTAGTAGAGTTCTGACTCGAATACATGCAACATGGTCTTATCTTCTATTAACCAGACTTAATAAATAAGTAAAGGCTAAATAGGAGCTGTTATAGCCAATTCTGAGTACAAAAGGCTCGGATCTAATCAATTAACCCAAGTTTTCATAGAGTTCCGACTCGAATGCATGTAATGTGGTCTTATCTCCTATTAACAAGACTTAATCAAGAAGTAAAGGCTTAATCAGAGCTATTGTATCTAATCCTTGCTACAACAAGAATTAATTAAGAAGTAAAGACTTAATCTGGGTTGTATAGCTAATTCTTAGTACAGAAGGCTTGAATCTAACCAATAAACATGAGTTTTTGTAGAGTTCCAACTTGAATACATGAAACATAGTCTTATCTCCTATTACTAGACTTAACCAAGAAGTAAAGGCTTAATCGGAGCTGTTATAGCCAATTTTGAGTGCAAAAGGCTCGAATCTAATCAATTAACCCGAGTTTTGATAGAGTTCTGACTCAAATGCATGTAACATAGTTTTATTTCCTATTAACAAGACTTAATCAAGAAGTAAAGGCTTAATCTAAGCTATTAGAGCCGATTCTCAATATAAAATGCTCAAATCTAATCAATAAACCCGAGTTTTCTTAGAGTTCTGACTCAAATATGTGCAGCGTGGTCTTATCTCCTATTAAGAAGACTTAATCAAGAAGTAAAGGCTTAATCAGAGCTATTATATCGAATCCTTGCTACAACAAGAATTAATCAAGAAGTATAGGCTTAATTGGAGTTGTTATACCCAATTCTTAGTCCAAAAGGCTCGAATCTAACTAATAAACTCGAGTTTTTGTAGAGTTCCAACTCGAATACATGCAACATGGTCTTATCTCCCATTGAACATAATTAATCAAGAAGTAAAGGCTTAATCGAAGTTGTTATATCCAGTTCTTAGCACAATTGGCATGAATCTAACCAATAAACCCGAGTTTTTATAGAGTTCCGACTTGAATACATGCAACATGGTCTTATCTTCTATTAACCAGACTTAATGAGGAAGTAAAGGCTTAATTGGAGCTGTTGTAGCTAATTCTCAGTACAAAAGGCTCGAATCTAATCAATTAACCCGAGTTTTGATAGAGTTCCGACTCAAATGCATGTAACGTGGTTTTATATCCTATTAACAAGACTTAATCAAGAAGTAAAGGCTTAATCTAAGCTATTATAGCCAATTATCAATATAACATGCTCGAATCTAATCAATAAACACGAGTTTTCATAGAGTTCTGACTCGAATGCATGTAACGGGGTCTTATCTCATATTATCAAGACTTAATCACGAAGTAAAGTCTTAATTGGAACTATTATATCCAATCCTTGCTACAACAAGAATTAATGAAGAAGTACATGCTTAATCGGAGTTGTTATAGCCAGTTCTTAGTACAAATGGCTTGAATCTAGCCAATATGCCCGAGTTTTTATAGAGTCCTGACTTGAATACATACAACATGGTTTTATATTCTATTAACCAGACTTAATGAAGAAGTAAAGGCTTAATCGGAGTTGTTGTAGCCAATTCTGAGTACAAAAGCCTCGAATCTAATCAATTAACCCGAATTTTGATAGAGTTCTGACTCAAATGCATGTAACGTGGTTTTATCTCATATTAACAAGACTTAATCAAGAAGTAAAGGCTTAGTCTAAGCTATTATAGCCAATTCTCAATATAACATGCTCGAATCTAATCAATAAACACGAGTTTTCATAGAGTTCAGACTCGAATGCATGTAATGGGCTCTTTTTTCAACAAGACTTAATCACGAAGTAAAGTTTTAATCGAAGCTATTATATCCAATCCTTGCTACAACAAGAATTAAGCAAGAAGTACAGGCTTAATCGGAGTTGTTATACCCAGTTCTTAGTACAAAAGGCTCGAATCTAACTAATAAACCCGAGTTTTTGTAGAGTTCCGACTCAAATACATGCAACATGGTCTTATCTCCTATTAACCAGAATTAATCAAGAAGAAAAGGCTTAATCGAAGTTGTTATATCTAGTTCTTAGTATAAATGGCTTGAATCTAACCAATATACCCGAGTTTTTATAGAGTTTCGACTTGAATACATACAACATGGTCTTATCTTCTATTAACCAGACTTAATGAAGAAGTAAAGGCTTAATCAGAGTTGTTGTAGCCAATTCTAAGTACAAAAGGCTCGAATCTAATCAATTAACCCGAGTTTTGATAGAGTTTCGACTCAAATGCATGTAACGTGGTTTTATCTCCTATTAACAAGACTTAATCAAGAAGTAAAGGCTTAATCTAAGCTATTATAGCCAATTCTCAATATAACATGCTCGAATCTAATCAATAAACACGAGTTCTCATAGAGTTCAAACTCGAATGCATGTAATGGGGTCTTATCTCAATAAGGCTTAATCACGAAGTAAAGTTTTAATCGGAGCTATTATATCCAATCCTTGCTACAACAAGAATTAGTCAAGAAGTACAGGCTTAATCGGAGTTGTTATACCCAATTCTTAGTCCAAAAGGCTCGAATCTAACTAATAAACCCAAGTTTTTGTAGAGTTCCAACTCGAATACATGCAACATGGTCTTATCTCCTATTGACCAGAATTAATCAAGAAGTTAAGGCTTAATCGAAGTTGTTGTAGCCAGTCCTTACCACAAATGGCTTGAATCTAACCAATCAACCCGAGTTTTTCCCATTGGGTTTTTCTACGATAGGGTTTTAACGAGGCCTGCGGTTGCAACCCCATACATCTGGTATGGGGGTTTAGGTCCTTTTATTCTATTTTCATAGATTGCTTTTGCATTTGTGTTTTTCTCTCTATTTCTCTTGACTACCCGCCTGTGGGATTAGCTTGAGATTTTATTTTGTTGTCTAGGATGGCCCTCTCTTTGTAACTCTTTTCTGTTTCTCGTTTTTTTTTTTTAATAATATTGACCTTGATGAGTAAAAAAAAACCCGAGTTTTTATAGAGTTCCGACTTGAATACATGCAACATGGTCTTAACTACTATTAACCAGACTTAATGAAGAAGTAAAGGCTTAATCAGAGCTGTTGTAGCTAATTCTGAGTACAAAAGTCTCGAATCTAATCAATTAACCCGAGTTTTGATAGAGTTCCGACTTAAATGCATGTAATGTGGTTTTATCTCCTATTAACAAGACTTAATCAAGAAGTAAAGGCTTAATCTAACCTATTATAGCCAATTCTGAATATAACATGCTCGAATCTAATCAACAAACACGAGTTTTCATCGAGTTCTGACTCGAATGCATGTAATGGGGTCTTATCTCATATTATCAAGACTTAATCACGAAGTAAAGTCTTAATCGGAGCTATTATATCCAATTCTTACTATAACAAGAATTAATCAAGAAGTACAGGCTTAATCGGAGTTGTTATAGCCAATTCTTAGTACAAAAGGCTCGAATCTAACTAATAAACCCGAGTTTTTATAGAGTTCTGACTCGAATACATGCAAGATTGTCTTATTTCCTATTAACCAGAATTAATCAAGAAGTAAAGGCTTAATCGAAGTTGTTATAGCTAGTTCTTAGTACAAATGGCTCGAATCTAAACAATAAACCCGAGTTTTTGTAGAGTTCCGACTCGAATACATGCAATATATTCTTATCTTCTATTAACCAGACTTCATGAGGAAGTAAAGGCTTAATCAGAGCTACTGTATCTAATCCTTGCTACAAAAAGAATTAATCAAGAAGTAAAGGCTCAATCGGAGCTGTTGTAGCTAATTCTGAGTACAAAAGGCTCAAATGTAACCAATAGACCCGAGTTTTTGTAGAGTTCCGACTCCAATACATGCAACAGAGTCTTATCTCCTATTGATAGACTTAATCAAGAAGTAAAGGCTTTGTCGGAGCTGTTATAGCCAATTCTGAGTACAAAAGGCTCGAATCTAATCAATTAACGGGTTTTGATAGAGTTCCGACTCAAATGCATGTAAAATGGTTTTATCTCCTATTAACAAGACTTAATCAAGAAGTAAAGGCTTAATCTAAGTTATTATAGTCAATTCTCAATATATAATGCTCGAATCTAATTAATAAACACGAGTTTTCATAGAGTTCTGACTCAAATGCATGTAACAGGTCTTATCTCATATTAACATGATTTAATCACGAAATAAAGTCTTAGTTGGAGCTATTATATCCAATCCTTGATACAACAACAATTAATCAAGAAGTAAAGGCTTAATTAGAGTTGTTATAGCTAGTTCTTAGAACAAAGGGCTCGATTCTAACCAATATACCCGAGTTTTAGTAGAGTTCTGACTCGAATACATGCAACATGGTCTTATCTTCTATTAACCAGACTTAATAAAGAAGTAAAGGCTAAATAGGAGCTGTTATAGCCAATTCTGAGTACAAAGGGCTCGGATCTAATCAATTAACCCAAGTTTTCATAGAGTTCCGACTCGAATGCATGTAATGTGGTCTTATCTCCTATTAACAAGACTTAATCAAGAAGTAAAGGCTTAATCAGAGCTATTGTATCTAATCCTTGCTACAACAAGAATTAATTAAGAAGTAAAGACTTAATCTGGGTTGTATAGCTAATTCTTAGTACAGAAGGCTTGAATCTAACCAATAAACATGAATTTTTGTAGAGTTCCAACTTGAATACATGAAACATAGTCTTATCTCCTATTACTAGACTTAACCAAGAAGTAAAGGCTTAATCGGAGCTGTTATAGCCAATTTTGAGTGCAAAAGGCTCGAATCTAATCAATTAACCCGAGTTTTGATAGAGTTCTGACTCAAATGCATGTAACATAGTTTTATTTCCTATTAACAAGACTTAATCAAGAAGTAAAGGCTTAATCTAAGCTATTAGAGCCGATTCTCAATATAAAATGCTCAAATCTAATCAATAAACCGGAGTTTTCTTAGAGTTCTGACTCAAATATGTGCAGCGTGGTCTTATCTCCTATTAAGAAGACTTAATCAAGAAGTAAAGGCTTAATCAGAGCTATTATATCGAATCCTTGCTACAACAAGAATTAATCAAGAAGTATAGGCTTAATTGGAGTTGTTATACCCAATTCTTAGTCCAAAAGGCTCGAATCTAACTAATAAACTCGAGTTTTTGTAGAGTTCCAACTCGAATACATGCAACATGGTCTTATCTCCCATTGACCAGAATTAATCAAGAAGTAAAGGCTTAATCGAAGTTGTTATATCCAGTTCTTAGCACAATTGGCATGAATCTAACCAATAAACCCGAGTTTTTATAGAGTTCCGACTTGAATACATGCAACATGGTCTTATCTTCTATTAACCAGACTTAATGAGGAAGTAAAGGCTTAATTGGAGCTGTTGTAGCTAATTCTCAGTACAAAAGGCTCGAATCTAATCAATTAACCCGAGTTTTGATAGAGTTCCGACTCAAATGCATGTAACGTGGTTTTATATCCTATTAACAAGACTTAATCAAGAAGTAAAGGCTTAAACTAAGCTATTATAGCCAATTCTCAATATAACATGCTCGAATCTAATCAATAAACACGAGTTTTCATAGAGTTCTGACTCGAATGCATGTAACGGGGTCTTATCTCATATTATCAAGACTTAATCACGAAGTCAAGTCTTAATTGGAACTATTATATCCAATCCTTGCTACAACAAGAATTAATCAAGAAGTACATGCTTAATCGGAGTTGTTATAGCCAGTTCTTAGTACAAATGGCTTGAATCTAGCCAATATGCCCGAGTTTTTATAGAGTTTTGACTTGAATACATACAACATGGTTTTATATTCTATTAACCAGACTTAATGATACGATATCTAATATTCCAGTCGAAGAAACTCCGATAAAAATCGACATTCATGATGATGCATCGTTATACTTAGGAGAAAATGTTAAACGGCTTGGAGTTACGTTATTAATCGGGAAAGGAGTTACGTAAATATGGCGACGGAATTAACATCGGAATCGGCCCGGAACATGGAGGATCGGCCGATTGGTCCACACTTGAAGATTTGTCAAGCATCCCTTTCCAAGTTTGTCAAAGTCATCAAAGCTTTAGATTGTTTAAAAGAACCCTTCCCCACCCTTGAATAAATCGGCCCAAGCATGCTAAAGGAAGATCATCAAAAGTCCTCACAATCTTGCCAAATCTTGAAGATCTCCAAGCATGATGATAAGTCTTCACATCTTGCCAAAACAAGAAGATCTCATCTCTTGTCCCACCATGGAATTCGGCCGAGCATGCTTGTTCATGGAGACTTCCATTTTCGTTTTTTGTTGTTTTTGTATTATGTCGGCCGATTGTGATGTGTTAGGAAGTTTCCGTTGCTTTGTTGTATTTTCGTAAGGTCGTAAACTACTATATATAGTAGTGATCGTTGTACTTGTAATCCATCGAGAATCATAATAAACTTTGTATTTCCATTGAAATATACGTTGAACGAGTTCGACAAACCTTAGTTATTGTTTCGACGAGTTTCGAGATTTTAACTTTAATCAATTCTCAAAAGGTCTTGGGAAAAGATTACCCTTTTATCGAGTTATAGGTCTAGTTCGATAAAAACACACCAAACTCCGTAATTCTTACTATATCACGGCCGAATTCCATAATATTCGTCCACCACCTTTGTAGTTTCGACCCATATTGTAAACATAATAATCTTCCGTTGTGTTTTATACGCATTACTTACGTAATTCGTATCATAAGTGGTATCAGAGACACTTGTCTCACAGTTCTCGACATCACTGAAGAAAATGGCGTTCACCGATGAAGAAGTAGCACAACTACGTGACGTTCTTCGTGGCTTGCCGGAGCCCAGAATCCATGCACGACGAGGACATGACGCCATGCATGCACCACGGCATGCGGATGAATACAAGACCAGCGAACTTCCGGAGTTCGTAGGCGGCACCGATCCTGAAGTTTATCTGGAGTGGGAAAGAAAAATTGAACGAATGTTTGAGTTCAAGGAGCTCAATGACGAGGTACGTTGCAAGTACGCGATCCTCAAACTTGGAAAGGGAGCTTCCCTTTGGTTTGAGCGAATGAAGACGCAGAGAAGTCGTGCCGGAAAAGAGAAGATACGTTCGTGGGATTCCCTAAAAAGGAAACTACGAAAAAGATATGTCCCGGCTACACACAAGCTAAGCCTGTACCGAAAAATTTCTGACCTCACGCAAGGAAAGCTAAGTGTCGAGGAGTACATCGAGGAGTTTGAAAACTTATCCTTGATGGGAGAACTTGAAGAAAGCGAAGAATTGCGGATGTCCCGTTTCCTACGAGGTTTGAACAAAAATATTGCTAATTCCGTGGAACTCTACCCCTATTCTGACTTCGATACTTTATGCGGACTTTGCATAAAGTTGGAAAATCAAAACAAAACCAAACTCTCTAAACCCGAATTCCCACCTAAATACGGAAATACCAACTTTGGCGCGAGTTCTAGCTCGTTTCCAAAACCTGTCACCACAAGCCAGTCCGTTACTACCATTCCAAAAACCCCTACCACACCAAAAGAAACGAGCCTATCTAAAGTCCGATGTTTCAAATGTCAAGGATTTGGACACTATCAAAGTGCTTGTCCGAATCGGAGGATTGTGACGTTACGAGAAGCCATAGCCGCCCGAGAGGAATTATTAGCCGAAGAAGAAAGAGTTGGAGACGTGTTTAACTTAGAAGCTGACGAAGAAGAAGAATGCGAGACATACGATGCCCCGAACTATGACACGAACCTTGTCCTTCGCATGTTACAAACGAAGGCAGCCCCGAGTGACGAAGAACAACGAGACCAAATCTTTCACACGAAGTGTCGTGTCGGAGAGAAATGGTGTAGCTTGATCATTGACGGTGGAAGTTGTACAAACGTGGCATCGAGCGAGATGGTCTCAAAACTCGGCTTGATCACCACGGCCCATCCTAAGCCGTATGCACTCCATTGGCTCGATGATGGGAACAAAGTGAAGGTTTCAAGACAAGTGAAGGTCGGACTCACCATGGGTTCGTATGGCGATGATATTACATGCGATGTATTACCGATGGACGCATGTCACGTGTTATTAGGAAGACCTTGGTTATTTGATCGGGACGTACTACACCGAGGGAGGAGTAATGAGTATGAGCTACGTGACAAAGGTAAAAAAATTGTCCTTAAACCTATGTCACCTCAAGCTATCCGGACGATGAGTTCAAAAAAAGTCGAAGGACCGAAGCTTACAATGTTTGCAAACGAAAGAGAAGTCGAACACGCCATTGACGATGGCGAACGTGTTTACTTGATGATGATCAAGGAGGTCCGAAATCTTGCCACTAAATCGCAAAATGAGGAGGAGATAGATGCACTATTACATGAGTTTTCGGACGTATTTCCCGAAGACTTGCCGGTAGGATTACCACCTATCCGCGGGATTGAACACCAGATTGATCTTATACCGGGAGCTCCATTACCGAACAAAGCGGCGTATCGTTGTAATCCCGAAGAGACCAAAGAACTACAACGACAAATTGATGAACTCATGAATCACGGGTATGTCCGAGAAAGTTTAAGTCCGTGTGCGGTTCCAGTTCTACTCGTACCAAAAAAAGACGGAACATGGCGAATGTGTATTGACAGTAGAGCCGTGAATAACATCACCGTCAAGTATCGGTTTCCCATCCCGAGACTAGACGACATGCTGGACGAGTTACATGGCTCGGTTATATTTTCCAAAGTTGATTTACGGAGCGGATACCATCAAATCCGCATGCGAGAGGGAGACGAATGGAAAACGGCGTTTAAAACAAAGAATGGACTTTACGAATGGGTTGTGATGCCATTCGGCCTCACCAACGCCCCGAGCACCTTTATGAGGTTGATGAACGAGGTTCTAAAACCTTTCTTGGGAAAGTTTGTTGTCGTGTACTTAGACGACATTTTGATCTACAGTCGGTCCGTAGAAGAACATCTCGAACATTTGAGGTACGTGTTTGAGACGCTAAGGGAACAAAAGCTTTATGGAAAACGGGAGAAGTGTACTTTCCTAGTCGAGAGTCTTGTCTTTCTCGGCTATGTTGTTTCAAAATTCGGAGTTTTGGTCGACCAAGAGAAGATCGCGGCAATCAAGTCGTGGCCGACCCCAAAGACAATCACGGAGGTACGGTCATTTCATGGCCTCGCTTCTTTTACCGACGATTCATACGGACTTCAAAGACTATATCCAGTCCTATCACGGAGTGTCGAAAAGGAACCTTTGCTTGGAACGAGACGGCCCAAAAGGCTTTTGAAAACTTACAAGGAAAATTATGTGAAGCGCCGCTTTTGACGTTGCCCGATTTTTCACAACCGTTTGAGCTAGAATGCGATGCTAGCGGAGTTGGAATCGGGGCCGTACTCATTCCTAGAGGCCGTCCCATTGCCTATTTTTCGGAGAAGCTAAGTGGCGCCCGAGGGACTTATTGTACTGACGCCAAAGAGTTCTATGCGATCGTAAGAGCACTCGATCATTGGAGTCATTATCTGCGTTCGAAACATTTCGTGCTGCATTCGGATCACGAGTCGTTGAAATACATCAACGGACAGAGTAAGCTAAGCCCGAGACATGCAAAATGGGTGGAATTTTTACAATCTTTTCATTTTTCATCCAAGTACAAAGACGGGAAGAGTAATGTAGTGGCGGATGCACTATCGAGACGGTATGCCTTACTGTCGATGCTAGATGTTCGTTTGTTGGGGTTCGAGACTCTGAAAGATCACTACGACGACGATTTGGACTTCGGGGAAATCTTTAACCGTTGTAAAACGGCCCCGTACGAGGAATTTATTTTACAAGATGGCTTTCTCTTCAAGGGGAATAAACTATGTGTGCCGAGACACACAATTCGGGAATTGCTGGTTCGGGAGGCGCACGGAGGAGGATTAGCCGGTCACTTCGGCTCGACCAAGACTGTAGAAGTGCTAAAAGAACATTTCTTTTGGCCGAAGATGTATGGTGACGTCAGCACCATCGTGAGCAAATGCGTGACTTGTCATATGATGAAAAGTTCGTTCAAGTCGAGTACATACATGCCGTTGCCGATACCGTTACGACCGTGGGAAGATGTCTCGATGGATTTTATTGTGGCTTTACCTCGTACTCAACGAGGCAAGGACTCGATCATGGTGGTCGTCGACCGTTTTTCGAAAATGGCTCACTTTGTCGCGTGCCACAAAACCGATGACGCAAGCAATGTGGCGGACTTGTATTTTCGGGAAATAGTTCGTTTACACGGAGTGCCAAAAACTATCGTGTCGGATCGAGATTCCAAATTTCTGAGTTACTCGGAATACTTTATGGAGGAAAGTCGGTACTAAACTCCTATTCAAGACCTCACATCACCCGCAAACCGACTTGATGCACCGAGGTAACTAATCGAACCTTGGGAGCATTATTACGAGGTTGGTAAATAAAACTCGTAAAGATTGGGACGTTAAACTTGCTCATGCCGAATTTGCATACAACCGATCACCCGGGTATGCCACGGACCATTCACCATTTGAAGTGGTATACGGATTAAATCCACACTTGCCATTGGACTTGATTCCCTGCCGAGCAACGAATTGGTTCACAAGGACGCCAAGCAAAACTCAAATCGATGATAAAGTTACACGAAAAGATACGGAACGGATTAAAGAAGTGAATGAAATGTACAAACTAAGTCGAACAAAAATAAAAAAGCGAGATTATTTGATGTTGGCGACTTAGTTTGGATACATTTGAGAAAAGAAAGATTCGAGCAAACGGAAGAACAAATTGATGCCGAGAGCCGAAGGTCCGTACAAGATTGTGGAAAAAGTGAACGACAACGCTTACAAAGTCGAACTTCCGGGCGAATACGGAGTACACGCGACATTCAACGTAGGTGATCTCTCACCTTATCTTGACGACGATGGCATTGCAGAATTGAGGTCAATTCCTTTCAAAGACGGAGGGAATGATACGATATCTAATATTCCAGTCGAAGAAACTCCGATAAAAATCGACATTCATGATGATGCATCGTTATACTTAGGAGAAAATGTTAAACGGCTTGGAGTTACGTTATTAATCGGGAAAGGAGTTACGTAAATATGGCGACGGAATTAACATCGGAATCGCCCTAACATGGAGGATCGGCCGATTGGTCCACACTTGAAGATTTGTCAAGCATCCCTTTCCAAGTTTGTCAAAGTCATCAAAGCTTTAGATTGTTTAAAAGAACCCTTCCCCACCCTTGAATAAATCGGCCCAAGCATGCTAAAGGAAGATCATCAAAAGTCCTCACAATCTTGCCAAATCTTGAAGATCTCCAAGCATGATGATAAGTCTTCACATCTTGCCAAAACAAGAAGATCTCATCTCTTGTCCCACCATGGAATTCGGCCGAGCATGCTTGTTCATGGAGACTTCCATTTTCGTTTTTTGTTGTTTTTGTATTATGTCGGCCGATTGTGATGTGTTAGGAAGTTTCCGTTTTCGTTTTGTTGTATTTTCGTAAGGTCGTAAACTACTATATATAGTAGTGATCGTTGTACTTGTAATCCATCGAGAATCATAATAAACTTTGTATTTCCATTGAAATATACGTTGAACGAGTTCGACAAACCTTAGTTATTGTTTCGACGAGTTTCGAGATTTTAACTTTAATCAATTCTCAAAAGGTCTTGGGAAAAGATTACCCTTTTATCGAGTTATAGGTCTAGTTCGATAAAAACACACCAAACTCCGTAATTCTTACTATATCACGGCCGAATTCCATAATATTCGTCCACCACCTTTGTAGTTTCGACCCATATTGTAAACATAATAATCTTCCGTTGTGTTTTATACGCATTACTTACGTAATTCGTATCACTTAATGAAGAAGTAAAGGCTTAATCGGAGTTGTTGTAGCCAATTCTGAGTACAAAAGCCTCGAATCTAATCAATTAACCCGAATTTTGATAGAGTTCTGACTCAAATGCATGTAACGTGGTTTTATCTCATATTAACAAGACTTAATCAAGAAGTAAAGGCTTAGTCTAAGCTATTATAGCCAATTCTCAATATAACATGCTCGAATCTAATCAATAAACACGAGTTTTCATAGAGTTCAGACTCGAATGCATGTAATGGGCTCTTTTTTCAACAAGACTTAATCACGAAGTAAAGTTTTAATCGAAGCTATTATATCCAATCCTTGCTACAACAAGAATTAAGCAAGAAGTACAGGCTTAATCGGAGTTGTTATACCCAGTTCTTAGTACAAAAGGCTCGAATCTAACTAATAAACCCGAGTTTTTGTAGAGTTCCGACTCAAATACATGCAACATGGTCTTATCTCTTATTAACCAGAATTAATCAAGAAGAAAAGGCTTAATCGAAGTTGGTATATCTAGTTCTTAGTATAAATGGCTTGAATCTAACCAATATACCCGAGTTTTTATAGAGTTTCGACTTGAATACATACAACATGGTCTTATCTTCTATTAACCAGACTTAATGAAGAAGTAAAGGCTTAATCAGAGTTGTTGTAGCCAATTCTAAGTACAAAAGGCTCGAATCTAATCAATTAACCCGAGTTTTGATAGAGTTTCGACTCAAATGCATGTAACGTGGTTTTATCTCCTATTAACAAGACTTAATCAAGAAGTAAAGGCTTAATCTAAGCTATTATAGCCAACTCTCAATATAACATGCTCGAATCTAATCAATAAACACGAGTTCTCATAGAGTTCAAACTCGAATGCATGTAATGGGGTCTTATCTCAATAAGGCTTAATCACGAAGTAAAGTTTTAATCGGAGCTATTATATCCAATCCTTGCTACAACAAGAATTAATCAAGAAGTACAGCTTAATCGAGTTGTTATACCCAATTCTTAGTCCAAAAGGCTCGAATCTAACTAATAAACCCAAGTTTTTGTAGAGTTCCAACTCGAATACATGCAACATGGTCTTATCTCCTATTGACTTAATTAATCAAGAAGTTAAGGCTTAATCGAAGTTGTTGTAGCCAGTCCTTACCACAAATGGCTTGAATCTAACCAATCAACCCGAGTTTTTATAGAGTTCCGACTTGAATACATGCAACGTGGTCTTAACTACTATTAACCAGACTTAATGAAGAAGTAAAGGCTTAATCAGAGCTGTTGTAGCTAATTCTGAGTACAAAAGTCTCGAATCTAATCAATTAACCCGAGTTTTGATAGAGTTCCGACTTAAATGCATGTAATGTGGTTTTATCTCCTATTAACAAGACTTAATCAAGAAGTAAAGGCTTAATCTAACCTATTATAGCCAATTCTGAATATAACATGCTCGAATCTAATCAACAAACACGAGTTTTCATCGAGTTCTGACTCGAATGCATGTAATGGGGTCTTATCTCATATTATCAAGACTTAATCACGAAGTAAAGTCTTAATCGGAGCTATTATATCCAATTCTTACTATAACAAGAATTAATCAAGAAGTACAGGCTTAATCGGAGTTGTTATAGCCAATTCTTAGTACAAAAGGCTCGAATCTAACTAATAAACCCGAGTTTTTATAGAGTTCTGACTCGAATACATGCAAGATTGTCTTATTTCCTATTAACCAGAATTAATCAAGAAGTAAAGGCTTAATCGAAGTTGTTATAGCTAGTTCTTAGTACAAATGGCTCGAATCTAAACAATAAACCCGAGTTTTTGTAGAGTTCCAACTCGAATACATGCAATATATTCTTATCTTCTATTAACCAGACTTCATGAGGAAGTAAAGGCTTAATCAGAGCTACTGTATCTAATCCTTGCTACAAAAAGAATTAATCAAGAAGTAAAGGCTCAATCGGAGCTGTTGTAGCTAATTCTGAGTACAAAAGGCTCAAATGTAACCAATAGACCCGAGTTTTTGTAGAGTTCCGACTCCAATACATGCAACAGAGTCTTATCTCCTATTGATAGACTTAATCAAGAAGTAAAGGCTTTGTCGGAGCTGTTATAGCCAATTCTGAGTACAAAAGGCTCGAATCTAATCAATTAACGGGTTTTGATAGAGTTCCGACTCAAATGCATGTAAAATGGTTTTATCTCCTATTAACAAGACTTAATCAAGAAGTAAAGGCTTAATCTAAGTTATTATAGCCAATTCTCAATATATAATGCTCGAATCTAATTAATAAACACGAGTTTTCATAGAGTTCTGACTCAAATGCATGTAACAGGGGCTTATCTCATATTAACATGATTTAATCACGAAATAAAGTCTTAGTTGGAGCTATTATATCCAATCCTTGATACAACAACAATTAATCAAGAAGTAAAGGCTTAATTAGAGTTGTTATAGCTAGTTCTTAGAACAAAGGGCTCGATTCTAACCAATATACCCGAGTTTTAGTAGAGTTCTGACTCGAATGCATGCAACATGGTCTTATCTTCTATTAACCAGACTTAATGAAGAAGTAAAGGCTAAATAGGAGCTGTTATAGCCAATTCTGAGTATAAAAGGCTCGGATCTAATCAATTAACCCAAGTTTTCATAGAGTTCTGACTCAAATGCATGTAATGTGGTCTTATCTCCTATTAACAAGACTTAATCAAGAAGTAAAGGCTTAATCAGAGCTATTGTATCTAATACTTGCTACAACAAGAATTAATTAAGAAGTTGATACGAAGCCGACTACTCCAAGTGAAGAAGATGAAGTAAGAATTGACGTAAAACACCTCGACCACACTACAACCTACTTAGGCGAGAAAACAGAAACGAGGCACGGAGTTATCTTGATAGTCGGAATTGGAGTAACTTAAACAAAATACAAATAGCATCTTGGGGAGGGAAAAAGGATCAAGTGGCAACTAAACAAATAAAAGGATGTTCAGCTTTCTTGGCAAAAAGGGCGGCTGTCAGCAAACAACTTGGAGACAAAGACCCAGCTTTTACTTTTGTCAACAAGTGACCTGAAGAACCTTTTATTATCCTTTCATTATTTTAAAGAACAGCTTGTAATAGTTCAAGTTATTTTGTCAGGCCACTTTTGCCTATAAATAGTGGCAGTAGAGTTGTAATGGGGGAATTATTGAATGTTGAAGAATTAAGAACACTTTGTGTTTTCCCTGGTGAATGCTTTTCATCAAAACTTGGTTTTTATTCGACGCGTTTCGAATACTAATCTGATTGATTCTCAATAGGTCTTGAGGAGAAATCACTTTATCAAATTATAGGTCTAATTTGATAAAACAGCGGTTTATACCTTGTTTCGATATTCTGTTTATTTTTCGATACAGTTTTATACTTGTTCAATATTTCGTATAAAGTGTTGTTCGATCCTTCGAACGTGTTTCCTGTCTTAAATTCGCTTCCGAACGAAACGTGCTGTTTCAAATCTTTTCATTTGGACCAAATTCCTGTCTTGTGGCTGTATCGAATTACCGCCTTCATCACTCGTCAGTATTGTTGCTGTAGCGAGCTGTTGTCACCAGTTCCCGACAGTTTCTTGTCGATAGCTTCCGTTCATCAAAAAGCTTTCCGCTGTATCAATAGCGAATTCGCATCCCAAGTGAGAATTCGTATCATAAGTGGTATCGGAGACCAAGTTCTTGATCTTTGACATTATGGATCTCAACGACGCTGACTTCTTGGCAAAACTTCGTGACGCATTGCGTGACGTACCAGAACAACGCGACCAGCGTTGGCAACCTAGGCGTGGTGACTATGAACGACCCTCACGCCATGTCGAAGAGTTCAAGGTGAACGAGCTTCCAGAGTTCGTTGGAGGGACCGACCCTAAAGTTTACCTGGAATGGGAACGAAAAATTGATCGTATGTTCGAATTTAAAGACCTTGACGATGAGAAAAGGTGTAAGTATGCAATTCTCAAGTTGGGAAAAGGAGCTTCACTTTGGTACGAAGGAATTAAAACTCGGAGAGCTCGTGCGGAGAAGGAAAAGATTCGTTCGTGGGATTCATTAAAAAGAAAACTTCGTAAAAGATATGTGCCAACATCACACTGGTTATCCTTATACAGAAAGATTGCAGATCTCATGCAAGGAAAGTTGAATGTCAGTGAATACATTGAGGAGTTTGAGAATCTAACCTTAATGGGGGAGATAGAGGAGAATGAGGAGCAGAAGATGTCGCGATTCTTGCGTGGCTTAAACCGAAGCATAGCTAACTCGGTGGAACTGTATCCATACGAGGACTTCGATACATTATGTGGGTTATGTGTGAAGTTAGAAGCTCAGAACAGATGAAGTCAGATAAACCCGAGTTTCCATCAAATTTGGAAACCCAAGCTGGATCTAGTTCGGTTAAGGCAACCGTATCGACTCCTGCCTCGTTGCGATTCCTCGCTAAGGCAACCGTGTCCTACGCATCAGAGACGAGTTTGGCTAAAGTGAGATGTTTCAAATGTCAAGGATTCGGACATTATCAAAATGCTTGTCCAAACAAACGAGTGGTGACACTGAGAGAAGCTGTCACGATCCGAGATGAGTTGTTGGTTGAGGAAGAAAGGCTGGGTGACATATTTGATTTTGACATAAAGGATGAGGAAGGAGAAGAATGCGAGACTTACGATGCCCCAAGCTATGACACGGCTTTAGTTCTGCGAACGCTACAGGCTAAAGTCAGATCGAATGATTCGAACAAATAAATCAAATATTTAACACCAAATTTCAAATTTGTAAGAAATGGTGTTGTTTGTTCATTTATGGAGGGAGTTTCACCAACGCCGCCCAAATGAGATGGTGACTAAACTCGGGCTGACCACTACGGCTCACCCGAACCCTTACACTTTGCATTGGCTCGATGATGGGAGCAAAATAAGGGTAACTAAACAAGTGAGGATTGGACTAGCCATGGGTTCATATGAAGACAACGTATTATGTGATGTACTCCCGATGGATGCATGCCATGTACTGTTGGGGAGACCGTGGATGTTTGATAGGGACATTTTACACCGAGGAAGAAGCAATGAGTACGAGTTACGGGATAAGGGCAAGAAGATTGTGCTTAAACCAATGTCACCGCAAGCTATTAACTCTATGAGTTCTAGTAGGAGTGAAAAACCAAAACTGGCCATGTTTGCTAGCGAACGGGAGGTGGAACATGCTATTAATGATGGCAAATGCGTGTACTTATTGGTTTTGAAGGAGACACGGGATGGTAACATGGTTGTACGAAATGAAAGGATGGATGCCTTATTGCACGAATTTGCGGATGTTTTTCCCGAGGAATTACCGTCGGGTTTGCCACCTATTCGTGGGATTGAACATCAGATCGACCTCATACCGGGTGTGTCGCTCCCTAAAAAAGCTGCTTATAGATGTAATCCCGAGGAGACAAAGGAATTACAAAACCAAATCGAAGAACTGATGGATCGTGGATATGTTCGAGAAAGCCTAAGTCCTTGTGCGGTTCTGATACGAATTACGTATGTAAGTGTACGTAAAGCGTATGAAATACAACGGAAGATTATTACGTTTGGAAAAGTATCACAATATCAATCAAAGGCACAAGGTGGTGACCGAAATTTATACGGTTTTCGGCCGTGATGTAGGATAGTGTATGGGTTTGAATGTGTTTTACCGAATTAGACCTATAACTTGATAAAGATAATCTCTCCTCAAGACCTATTGAGAATCGATCAAGTTATAATTCGAGACGCGTCGAAATAATAACTAAAGTTTTGTTGAACTCGTTCAACGTATATTTCAAAGAAATACAAGGTTTATTACTTTCAAGATCCTTCCAAACACCAAATGAACTACTATATATATAGTAGTATACAAAGGATAATGATACAAAAACAACAAGAAGAAAACGAACTACCAAGCTTCCTCATGTTCTACGAAATGTGGTGTGGGGAAGGAAAGATTTTGGACAATCTTCAAGTATCTTGGACTATAGCATATGACTTTGACATGTAGAAAAAGACTTGATGAAAGTCTTTATCAAGGGGGAAATTTTGGCCGATTTGTGGGGAGGCTTTGGGGAGACTTTGATGATTTATTTAGGACATGATATCTTCATGGATCTTGGACTAGATAAGGTATGAAGGTGGGGACTTTATTTTTGTCTTGGCCGATTTTTAAAGAAGGTGGGGAAGGAGGATATCTTCATTATCTTGTGAAAGATATGAAGACAAGTAAGGGTCCCTTTCAAGCATAATTTGGCCGATTTTCCATGCTTTTGGACCGATCCCGTCGTCAAGTTTTACGTTACTCCGGTTCCGATTAACAATGTAACTCCAATCCGCGTGTTCTTTTCTCCTAAGTATAATGATGCATGGCCATGCGAATTTGTATCGTCGTGGATGTCGATTTTTATTGGAGCTTCTTCGATTGGAATATTAGATATCGTATCAGACATAAAACAAATACCAAAGGGGGGGTGTTCGGCCGATGTGTTGTAAGTATGGGAAGGAATTTTTCAACATGTGGGGGAAGTATCTTCAAAGTAGGGACAATATCAAAGGAAATCTTTGAAAGTGACATACTTGAACAAAATGGAAAGGGGGGGGGGGGGGAACGAATGGTGGTGGTGTTGAAGGATGATTGAAAGTGACACTTCAAGACTTTGAACATGAAAGGGGGGGGGGATATGTTTGTGATGTGGGGTGGGATCTTTGTGATGATCTTTGACAAAGATATGATATCTTTTATGATGATACAAGCATGGAATGGTGGGAGGAATCTTTTAATATGGGGACAAATCTTTGACAAAGATTTGTGAAGACCTTGTAATGAAAAGATAACAAATGTGACAAAATCTTCATGGTGTTGGGGAATGGGGCGGCCGAATGCAATTCATGACTTTAGTATGCATGGTGCATACTACGTATGCATGTCGACACGTCTACGATATTCCGAGTCCGATCACTAAAATGCATTCCAATCTTCTTCATTCGGAATATCATTTTCGTATCATTATTCGGAATAGTTGTTTTCGTATCATTCCCTCCCTCTTTAAAGGGAATTGTCCTCAATTCCGAACTCCCTTCGTCACCAAGATAATTAACTAAAGCCTCTAAGTATTTGATCTCGAAGATGTCCGCAGTGCGTACATGGCCCAAAATCTTGAGACGATAGGTAGTGGGGCCCCCTCGAGAATCACCAACAAAATAACTATCATTATTAATAAAATAATAATAATTACTCCGCCAGGTAATACAGATATCATGACATGAGTGAATATCTGAAATGGGACGCACGGTTAACTCCACATCGGGTTCCTCCTCCAGAATTGGAAACACTGATAATTCCATATCGGGTTCACCATCAAAAATGGAAAATACAGAATTTATTGCGGAGTCCTCTTCATCAACTGGTTCCTCATCAAATGTTGGCGGTCCGTCGCAATCTGACCAACTCTCCGTTTCAAAATTATTGGGCTCCCCGAATAATGGCCCATCACAAAATAATTTACTAACCTCAATTTGGTAATCATCCAAGACCACAAGTCCATCACCAGAAACTGAGTCGATATGAAATTTAGGCCCAAAATTGTCGTTTTCTTCTAACCGATCAATTTTAGTACCAAGCTCAATTTTGTCTTCCACAACTTTAAAAGGTTCCATTTGTGTGAATAATTCCTTCGACCCATCAATTCCGTTTTGGTCAATTTGACCAACACAACTGATTGGTTCATGCTCGTAATAGCAAGTTCCAAGTTCGTCAATTATGGAAACATGGCTCAACTCACTTTCTTCATTGTATTGCTCCGTTGAAAACTCTGTCTCGTCTACTTCATTGAAAATGACCGTAGGGACATTGTCTTCATCGAAAAAAAATTCTGTTGGGAATTCCTTGATGGAGGAAGACCTTAGATCGAATGCCGGTGGCGGGGCATCGAAGGATTGGTGGTAAGATGGGGATTTGAACCTTCGATTGAAATATTTTTTGAATTTAAGCCAATCTTGGATTTTAGGCTTACGTTGTTGTGAACGAGACTGTTTCAATTTTTGCCACCAGACGGCGGCGCTACCGCGGAGGCGCCTTGCCACCAACGAAATGCGGCGGTTGATCGGGGCAGCCTTGAAGTCCGAGTGCTCCTCACAAACACGAAGCCAATCTATGCACGCATCTGGATTACTATCTCCGTGAAATTCCGGTATGCTGCGGAATTTGGCCAAGAAATCAATATCGTTGGCGTCGTCTCTGTGTCTTTCTTGCATACGTTGCTCCGGTAAGCCGTTTAGTGCGTCACGGAGTTTCATCAAGAAATCGAGCTCGGAGAAATTCATAACAAGAATCAAGAGATAGTTCTTGATACGAAATCGGACAGAAAATTTGCCAAGAAATACGTGAAGAATGAACCAAGAAGATGATTGATACGATATCTAATATTCCAGTCGAAGAAACTCCGATAAAAATCGACATCCATGATGATACAAATTCGCATGGCCATGCATCGTTATACTTAGGAGAAAATGTTAAACGGATTGGAGTTACGTTGTTAATCGGAATCGGAGTAACGTAGAATTCGACGACGGGATCGGGCCGAAAGCATGATGGATCGGCCATATCATGCTTGAAAGGGACATATCTTGACCTCATATCTTTACAAAATAAAGAAGTGATTCCCTCCTTCCCCACCTTGTCACATACGGCCGAACCAAATGGATGGAGTGAAGATTTTCTTCATCATGTCACTATCCCTCATTTCATTGTCACCATGTAGTTCCAAGGAGGAGAATATCACAAATCTTCACCAAATAAGGTGGGATCGGCCGAACCAAAGGCATGGGAAGAGTGGTGTCTTGTTCTACTTCATGTCACCATCAAAGACCAAAACAACTTCATGTCCCTTTCACCTAATAACACCAAGAGATTTGATATCTCAATCCTTGTGATTTTCGGCCGATTAGGTGTTGTTAGGAAGTTTCCTTTTTTCGTTTTGTTGTATTTCCTTTCGGTTGTAAACTACTATATATAGTAGTGTTCGTTGTACTTGTAAAGCATCGAGAATCATAATAAACTTTGTATTTCCTTTGAAATATACGTTGAACGAGTTCGACAAACCTTAGTTATTGTTTCGACGAGTTTCGAGATTTTAACTTTAATCAATTCTCAAAAGGTCTTGGGAAACGATTACCCTTTTATCGAGTTATAGGTCTAGTTCGATAAAAACACACCAAACTCCGTACATCTTACTCATCACGGCCGAATCCCACATAAAATTCGTCCATCACCTTTGTAATTTCGATCCATATTGTAAACGTGTTAATCTTCCGTTGTGTTTTATACGTATTACTTACGTAATTCGTATCATAAGTGGTATCAGAGACACTTGTCTCACAGTTCTCGACATCACTGAAGAAAATGGCATTCACCGATGAAGAAGTAGCACAACTACGTGACGTTCTTCGTGGCTTGCCGGAGCCCAGAATCCATGCACGACGAGGACATGACACCATGCATGCACCACGGCATGCGGATGAATACAAGACCAGCGAACTTCCGGAGTTCGTAGGCGGCACTGATCCTGAAGTTTATCTGGAGTGGGAAAGAAAAATTGAACGAATGTTTGAGTTCAAGGAGCTCAATGACGAGGTACGTTGCAAGTACGCGATTCTCAAACTTGGAAAGGGAGCTTCCCTTTGGTTTGAGCGAATGAAGACGCAAAGAAGTCGTGCCGGAAAAGAGAAGATACGTTCGTGGGATTCCCTAAAAAGGAAGCTACGAAAAAGATATGTCCCGGCTACACACAAGCTAAGTCTCAGATCGAAAATTTCGACCTCACGCAAGGAAAGCTAAGTGTCGAGGAGTACATCGAGGAGTTTGAAAACTTATCCTTGATGGGAGAACTTGAAGAAAGCGAAGAATTGCGCATGTCCCGTTTCCTACGAGGTTTGAACAAAAATATTGCTAATTCCGTGGAACTCTACCCCTATTCGGACTTCGATACTTTATGCGGACTTTGCATAAAGTTGGAAAATCAAAACAAATCCAAACTCTCTAAACCCGAATTCCCACCTAAATACGGAAATACCAACTTGGGCGCGAGTTCTAGCTCGTTTCCAAAACCTGTCACCACAAGCCAGTCCGTTACTACCATTCCAAAAACCCCTACCACACCAAAAGAGACGAGCCTATCTAAAGTCCGATGTTTCAAATGTCAAGGATTTGGACACTATCAAAGTGCTTGTCCGAATCGGAGGATTGTGACGTTACGAGAAGCCATAGCCGCCCGAGAGGAATTATTAGCCGAAGAAGAAAGAGTTGGAGACGTTTTTAACTTAGAAGTCGACGAAGAAGAAGAATGCGAGGCATACGATGCCCGAACTATGACACGAACCTTGTCCTTCGCATGTTGCAAACGAAGGCACTTGAAAGTGACGAAGAACAACGAGACCAAATCTTTCACACGAAGTGTCGTGTCGGAGAGAAATGGTGTAGCTTGATCATTGACGGTGGAAGTTGTACAAACGTGGCATCAAGCGAGATGGTTTCAAAACTCGGCTTGGTCACCACGGCCCATCCTAAGCCGTATGCACTCCATTGGCTCGATGACGGAAACAAAGTGAAGGTTTCAAGACAAGTGAAGGTCGGACTCACCATGGGTTCGTATGACGATGACATTACTTGCGATGTACTACCGATGGACGCATGTCACGTGTTATTAGGAAGACCCTGGTTATTTGATCGGGACGTACTACATCGAGGGAGGAGTAATGAGTATGAGCTACGTGACAAAGGTAAAAAAATTGTCCTTAAACCTATGTCACCTCAAGCTATCCGGACGATGAGTTCGAAAAAAGTCGAAAGACCAAAGCTTACGATGTTTGCAAACGAGAAAGAAGTCGAGCACGCCATTGACGATGGCGAACGTGTTTACTTGATGATGATCAAGGAGGTCCGAAATCTTGCCACCAAATCGCAAAATGAGGAGGAGATAGATGCACTATTACATGAGTTTTAGGACGTATTTCAAGACTTGCGGTAGGATTACCACCTATCCGCGGGATTGAACACCAGATTGATCTTATACCGGGAGCTCCATTACCGAACAAAGCGGCGTATCGTTGTAATCCTGAAGAAACCAAAGAACTACAACGTCAAATTGATGAACTCATGAATCACGGATATGTCCGAGAAAGTTTAAGTCCGTGTGCGGTTCCAGTTCTACTTGTGCCAAAAAAAGACGGAACATGGCGAATGTGTATTGACGAGAGCCGTGAATAACATCACCGTCAAGTATCGGTTTCCCATCCCGAGACTAGACGACATGCTGGACGAGTTACATGGCTCGGTTATATTTTCCAAAGTTGATTTACGGAGCGGATACCATCAAATCCGCATGCGAGAGGGAGACGAATGGAAAACGGCGTTTAAAACGAAGAATGGACTTTACGAATGGGTTGTGATGCCATTCGGCCTCACCAACGCCCGAGCACCTTTATGAGGTTGATGAACGAGGTTCTAAAACCTTTCTTGGGAAAGTTTGTTGTCGTGTACTTAGACGACATTTTGATCTACAAGTCCGTAGAAGAACATCTCGAACATTTGCGGTACGTGTTTGAGACGCTAAGGGAACAAAAGCTTTATGGAAAACGGGAGAAGTGTACTTTCCTAGTCGAGAGTCTTGTCTTTCTCGGCTATGTTGTTTCAAAAGACGGAGTTTCGGTCGACCAAGAGAAGATCGCGGCAATCAAGTCGTGGCCGACCCCAAAGACAATCACGGAGGTACGGTCATTTCATGGCCTCGCTTCTTTTACCGACGATTCATACGGACTTCAAAGACTATATCCAAATTCTATCACGAGTGTCCAAAAAGGGAACCTTTGCTTGGAACGAGACGGCCCAAAAGGCTTTTGAAAACTTAAAGGGAAAATTATGTGAAGCCGATTTTGACGTTACCCGATTTTTCACAACCGTTTGAGGTAGAATGCGACGCTAGCGGAGTTGGAATCGGGGCAGTGCTCATTCAGAGAGGCCGTCCCATTGCCTATTTTTCGGAGAAGCTAAGTGGCGCCCGAGTGAATTATTGTACTTACGACAAGGAGTTCTATGCGATCGTAAGAGCACTCGATCATTGAGTCATTATCTGCGTTCAAACATTTCGTGCTACATTCGGATCACGAGTCGTTGAAATATATCAACGGACGAGTAAGCTAAGCCCGAGACATGCAAAATGGGTGGAATTTTTACAGTCTTTTCACTTTTCATCCAAATACAAAGACGGAAGAGTAATGTAGTGGCGGATGCACCGTCGAGACGGTATGCCCATCTGTCGATGCTAGATGTTCGTTTGTTGGGATTTGAGACTTTGAAAATCACTACAACGACGATTTGACTTCGGGAAATTTTTAACCGTTGTAAAACGGCCCCGCACGAGGAATTTGTTTTACAGATGGCTTTCTCTCAAGGGGAATAAATTATGTGTGCCGAGACATACAATTCGGGAATTCTTTGGTTCGGGAGGCGCACGGAGGAGGACTAGCCGGACACTTGGCTCGACCAAGATCAGAGGTGCTAAAAGAACATTTCTTTGGCCGAAGATGTATGGTGACGTCAAGACAATCGTGAGCAAATGCGTAACTTGTCATATGATGAAAAGTTCGCTCAAGTCGAGTACATACATGCCGCTGCCGATACTGCTACGACCGTGGGAGGATGTCTCGATGGATTTTATTGTGGCTTTACCTCGTACTCAACGAGGCAAGGACTCGATCATGGTAGTCGTCGACCGCTTTTTGAAAATGGCTCACTTTGTCGCGTGCCACAAAACCGATGATGCAAGCAATGTGGCGGACTTGTATTTAGGAAATAGTTCGCTTACACGGAGTTCCAAAACTATCGTGTCGGATCGAGATTCCAAATTTCGAGTTACTCGAATACTTTATGGAGGAAAGTCGGTACTAAACTCCTATTCAAGACTTCACATCACCCGCAAACCGACGATGCATCCGAGGTAACTAATCGAACCTTGGGAGCATTATTACGAGGGTTGGTAAATAAAACTCGAAAGATTGGGACGTTAAACTTGCTCATGCCAATTCGCATACAACCGATCACCCTGTTATGCCACGGCCCATTCACCTTTTGAAGTGGTATACGGATTAAATCCGCACTTGCCATTGGACTTGATTCCCTTACCGAGCAACGAGTTGGTTCACAAAGACGCGAAGCAAAACTCAAATCAATGGTGAAGTTACGAAAAGATACGGAACGGATTAAAGAAGTAAATGAAATATACAAACGGAAGTCGAACAAAAATAAAAAGGCGAGATTATTTGATGTTGGCGACTTGGTTTGGATACATTTGAGAAAAGAAAGATTCCCAAGCAAACGGAAGAACAAATTGATGCCGAGAGCCGAGGGTCCGTACAAAATTGTGGAAAAGGTGAACGACAACGCATACAAAGTCGAACTTCCGGCGAATACGAGTACACGCGACATTCAACGTAGGTGATCTCTCACCTTATCTTGACGACGATGGCATTGCGAATTGAGGTCAATTCCTTTCAAAGACGGAGGGAATGATACGATATCTAATATTCCATCAAGAAACTCCGATAAAAATCGACATCCATGATGATACAAATTCGCATGGCCATGCATCGTTATACTTAGGAGAAAATGTTAAACGGATTGGAGTTACGTTGTTAATCGGAATCGGAGTAACGTAGAATTCGACGACGGGATCGGGCCGAAAGCATGATGGATCGCCATATCATGCTTGAAAGGGACATATCTTGACC
This sequence comes from Orobanche coerulescens, assembly GCA_033398695.1. Classification (NCBI taxonomy): domain Eukaryota; kingdom Viridiplantae; phylum Streptophyta; class Magnoliopsida; order Lamiales; family Orobanchaceae; genus Orobanche; species Orobanche coerulescens. Next base: position 141,162,161 of record CM065803.1, on the reverse strand, counting down.
TCATATCTTTACAAAATAAAGAAGTGATTCCCTCCTTCCCCACCTTGTCACATACGGCCGAACCAAATGGATGGAGTGAAGATTTTCTTCATCATGTCACTATCCCTCATTTCATTGTCACCATGTAGTTCCAAGGAGGAGAATATCACAAATCTTCACCAAATAAGGTGGGATCGGCCGAACCAAAGGCATGGGAAGAGTGGTGTCTTGTTCTACTTCATGTCACCATCAAAGACCAAAACAACTTCATGTCCCTTTCACCTAATAACACCAAGAGATTTGATATCTCAATCCTTGTGATTTTCGGCCGATTAGGTGTTGTTAGGAAGTTTCCTTTTTTTCGTTTTGTTGTATTTCCTTTCGGTTGTAAACTACTATATATAGTAGTGTTCGTTGTACTTGTAAAGCATCGAGAATCATAATAAACTTTGTATTTCCTTTGAAATATACGTTGAACGAGTTCGACAAACCTTAGTTATTGTTTCGACGAGTTTCGAGATTTTAACTTTAATCAATTCTCAAAAGGTCTTGGGAAGCGATTACCCTTTTATCGAGTTATAGGTCTAGTTCGATAAAAACACACCAAACTCCGTACATCTTACTCATCACGGCCGAATCCCACATAAAATTCGTCCATCACCTTTGTAATTTCGATCCATATTGTAAACGTGTTAATCTTCCGTTGTGTTTTATACGTATTACTTACGTAATTCGTATCAATGATCAAAGAATCTGATCTCCATCGTTCAGACTGTAGTTCAATGAGTTGGCTTACCTTTGTCAAAATTTCGTGACGATCCAACGGTCGAATCCACGGGAAACTTTGTTTTCTTACGACTGCTCTAATCTCAAAAAAAAATCGTTGAATAACTCGCCCAAGGAGATGACCTTGGGCTCTGATACCACTTATGATACGAATTACGTATGTAAGTGTACGTAAAGCGTATGAAATACAACGGAAGATTATTACGTTTGGAAAAGTATCACAATATCGATCAAAGGCACAAGGTGGTGACCGAAATTTATACGGTTTTCGGCCGTGATGTAGGATAGTGTATGGGTTTGAATGTGTTTTACCGAATTAGACCTATAACTCGATAAAGATAATCTCTCCTCAAGACCTATTGAGAATCGATCAAGTTATAATTCGAGACGCGTCGAAATAATAACTAAAGTTTTGTTGAACTCGTTCAACGTATATTTCAAAGAAATACAAGGTTTATTACTTTCAAGATCCTTCCAAACACCAAATGAACTACTATATATATAGTAGTATACAAAGGATAATGATACAAAAACAACAAGAAGAAAACGAACTACCAAGCTTCCTCATGTTCGGCCGAAATGTGGTGTGGGGAAGGAAAGATTTTGGACAATCTTCAAGTATCTTGGACTATAGCATATCACTTTGACATGTAGAAAAAGACTTGATGAAAGTCTTTATCAAGGGGGAAATTTTGGCCGATTTGTGGGGAGGCTTTGGGGAGACTTTGATGATTTATTTAGGACATGATATCTTCATGGATCTTGGACTAGATAAGGTATGAAGGTGGGGACTTTATTTTTGTCTTGGCCGATTTTTAAAGAAGGTGGGGAAGGAGGATATCTTCATTATCTTGTGAAAGATATGAAGACAAGTAAGGGTCCCTTTCAAGCATAATTTGGCCGATTTTCCATGCTTTTGGACCGATCTCGTCGTCAAGTTTTACGTTACTCTGCCCGATTAACAATGTAACTCCAATCCGCGTGTTCTTTTCTCCTAAGTATAATGATGTATGGCCATGCGAATTTGTATCGTCGTGGATGTCGATTTTTATTGGAGCTTCTTCGATTGGAATATTAGATATCGTATCAGACATAAAACAAATACCAAAGGGGGGGTGTTCGGCCGATGTGTTGTAAGTATGGGAAGGAATTTTTCAACATGTGGGGGAAGTATCTTCAAAGTAGGGACAATATCAAAGGAAATCTTTGAAAGTGACATACTTGAACAAAATGGAAAGGGGAGGGGGGAAACGAATGGTGGTGGTGTTGAAGGATGATTGAAAGTGACACTTCAAGACTTTGAACATGAAAAGGGGGGGGGGGCGATATGTTTGTGATGTGGGGTGGGATCTTTGTGATGATCTTTGACAAAGATATGATATCTTTTATGATGATACAAGCATGGAATGGTGGGAGGAATCTTTTAATATGGGGACAAATCTTTGACAAAGATTTGTGAAGACCTTGTAATGAAAAGATAACAAATGTGACAAAATCTTCATGGTGTTGGGGAATGGGGCGGCCGAATGCAATTCATGACTTTAGTATGCATGGTGCATACTACGTATGCATGTCGACACGTCTACGATATTCCGAGTCCGATCACTAAAATGCATTCCAATCTTCTTCATTCGGAATATCATTTTCGTATCATTATTCGGAATAGTTGTTTTCGTATCAGGTTACGGTATTACTGGTTCCGAAGAAAGACGGATCCTGGAGGATGTGTATTGACAGTCGAGCGGTGAACAATATAACCATCAAGTATCGATTTCTGATTCCGAGGCTTGATGACATGTTGGACGAATTACACGGATCAGTGATCTTTTCAAAAGTTGATCTACGAAGTGGTTATCACCAAATTCGGATGCGGGAAGGAGATGAGTGGAAGACAGCCTTCAAAACAAAACAGGGGCTGTATGAATGGACCGTTATGCCGTTCGGTCTTACAAATGCACCGAGTACTTTCATGTGCTTGATGAATGAGGTACTTAAGCCATTTTTAGGGAAATTTGTGGTTGTATACTTAGATGATATTTTGATCTACAGCCGATCGTTGCAAGAACATTTCGAACACTTGAGGCAAGTCTTCGAAACCCTTAGAGACCAGAAGTTGTATGGAAAAAAGGAGAAGTGCTCATTTTTGGTCGAAAGTATAGTCTTTCTTGGCTATATTGTTTCAAAGAATGGAGTATCGGTCGATCAAGCGAAGATCGAAGCAATTAAGTCCTGGCCGGTTCCCACTATAGTGACGGAGGTTAGATCGTTCCATGGACTAGCTTCATTTTACCGAAGATTCATTCGAGACTTCAGTACCATTGCAAGCCCAATAACCGAATGTTTGAAGAAGGGCACGTTTAATTGGAGCCGGGCTGCTCAGGAGTCATTTGCAAAGTTGAAGGCGAAGTTGTGCGAAGCACCAATCTTAGAATTACCCGATTTTTCGCAACCGTTTGAGGTAGAATGTGATACGAATTACGTAAGTAATGCGTATAAAACACAACGGAAGATTATCACGTTTACAATATTGATCAAAATTACAAAGGGGATGGACGAATTTAATGGGATTCGGCCGTGATGTAGTATGATGTACGGAGTTTGGTGTGTTTTATCGAACTAGACCTATAACTCGATAAAAGGTAATCTCTTCCCAAGACCTTTTAAGAATTGATCAAGTTAAAATCTCGAGACGCTATTAAACAAGAATTCAAAGTTTGTTGAACTCGTTCAACGTATATTTCAAAGGAAATACAAGGTTTATTATGATTCAAGATGATTACAAATACAAGGGGAACTACTATATATAGTAGTATTTCAAAGATAAGGGAATAAAAAATACAAGAAAAAACGAAAATACAAGTCTCCATCAAAGCATGCTTCGGCCGATTCTTCAATGGTGGGGAGGAGGAGATCTTCAATATCTTGTATAAGATATGAAGACTTGGAGAGGTCCCTTTCAAGATGCTTTGGCCGATTTCTTCAATGGTGGGGAGGAGGAGATCTTCAATATCTTTGTATAAGATATGAAGACTTTGAGAGGTCTTTTTCAATGCTTTGGCCGAAAATTTCTTCAAAGGTGGGGGAAGGAGATCTTTATTTTGGACAAGATATAAAGATGAAGAAAAAAAATGCTAGACAAATCTTTCATGTGTCTTGGAGTGATTCGGCCGATTCCCCTATGATTTGGGCCGATTCCAACGTTAATTTGTCGCCATGTTTACGTAACTCCAGTTCCGATTAATAATGTAACTCCAATCCGCGTGTTCTTTTCGCCCAAGTATAATGATGCATGGTCATGCGTATCGTTGTGGACGTCGATTTTTATTGGAGCTTCTTCGATTGGAATATTAGATATCGTATCATTCCCTCCTTCTTTGAAAGGAATTGACCTCAATTCCGTAATGCCATCGTCATCAAGGTAAGGCGAGAGATGACCTACGTTGAAAGTCGCGTGTACTCCGTATTCGCCCGGAAGTTCGACTTTGTATGCGTTGTCGTTCACTTTTTCCACAATTTTGTACGGACCCTCGGCTCTCGGCATCAATTTGTTCTTCCGTTTACTTGGGAATCTTTCTTTTCTCAAATGTATCCAAACTAGGTCGCCAACTTCAAATAACCTCGCTTTTTTATTTTTGTTCGACTTCCGTTTGTAAATTTCATTCACTTCTTTAATCCGTTCCCGTATCTTTTCATGTAACCTCATCATTGATTTGAGTTTTGCTTCGGCGTCTTTGTGAACCAATTCGTTGCTCGGCAAGGGAATCAAGTCCAATGGCAAGTGCGGATTTAATCCGTATACTACTTCAAAAGGTGAATGGGCCGTGGCATAACCGGGTGATCGGTTGTATGCGAATTCCGCATGAGCAAGTTTAACGTCCCAATCCTTCTGTGTTTTATTTACCAACCCTCGCAATAATGCTCCCAAGGTTCGATTAGTTACCTCGGTCTGTCCATCGGTTTGTGGGTGATGTGAAGTACTGAATAGGAGTTTAGTACCCACTTTCCTCCATAAAGTATTCCAGAAGTAACTCAGAAATTTGGAATCTCGATCCGACATGATAGTTTTTGGAACTCCGTGTAAACGAACTACTTCCCGGAAGTACAAGTCCGCCACATTGCTTGCATCATCGGTTTTGTGGCACGCGATAAAGTGAGCCATTTTCGAAAAACGGTCGACGACCACCATGATCGAGTCTTTGCCTCGTTGAGTACGAGGTAAGGCCACAATAAAATCCATCGAGACATCCTCCCACGGTCGTAACGGTATTGGCAATGGCATGTATGTACTCGACTTGAACGAACTTTTCATCATGTGACAAGTGACGCATTTGCTCACGATTGTGCTTACGTCACCATACATCTTTGGCCAAAAGAAATGTTCTTTTAGCACCTCTACAGTCTTGGTCGAGCCGAAATGACCGGCTAGTCCTCCTCCGTGCGCCTCCCGAACCAAAGAATTCCCGAATTGTATGTCTCGGCACACATAATTTATTTCCCTTGAAAAGAAAGCCATCCTGTAAAACAAATTCCTCGTACGAGGCCGTTTTACAACGGTTAAAAATTTCCCCGAAGTCCAAATCGTCGTTGTAATGATCTTTCAAAGTCTCGAACCCCAACAAACGAACGTCTAGCATCGACAGTAAGGCATACCGTCTTGATAGTGCATCCGCCACTACATTACTCTTCCCGTCTTTGTACTTGGATGAAAAGTGAAAAGATTGTAAAAATTCCACCCATTTTGCATGTCTCGGGCTTAGCTTACTTTGTCCGTTGATGTATTTCAACGACTCGTGATCCGAATGCAGCACGAAATGTTTCGAACGTAGATAATGACTCCAATGATCGAGTGCTCTCACGATAGCATAGAACTCCTTGTCGTAAGTACAATAATTCACTCGGCGCCACTTAACTTCTCCGAAAATAGGCGATGGGACGGCCTCTTTGAATAAGCACCGCCCGATTCCAACTCCGCTAGCGTCGCATTCCACCTCAAACGGTTGTGAAAATCGGGTAACGTCAAAATCGGTGCTTCACATAATTTTCCCTTTAAATTTTCAAAAGCCTTTGGGCCGCCTGCGTTCCATGCAAAGGTTCCTTTTTTTAGACACTCCGTGATCGGACCGAGATAGTGCTAAAGTCCCGTATGAATCGCTAAAAAGAAGCGAGGCCATGAAATGACCGTTTCCGTGATTGTCTTTGGGGTCGGCCACGACTTGATTGCCGCGATCTTCTCTTGGTCGACCAAACTCCGTCTTTCAAACAACATAGCCGAGAAAGACAAGACTCTCGACTAGGAAAGTACACTTCTCCCGTTTTCCATAAAGTTTTGGTTCCCTTAGCGTCTCAAATACGTACCGCAAATGTTCGAGATGTTCCTCTACGGATCGACTGTAGATCAAAATGTCGTCTAAGTATACGACAACAAACTTTCCCAAGAAAGGTTTGAGAACCTCATTCATCAACCTCATAAAAGTGCTCGGGCGTTGAGGCCGAATGGCATCACAACCCATTCGTAAAGTCCATTCTTTGTTTTAAACGCCGTTTTCCATTCGTCTCCCTCTCGCATGCGGATTTGATGGTATCCGCTCCGTAAATCAACTTTGGAAAATATAACCGAGCCATGTAACTCGTCCAGCATGTCGTCTAGTCTCGGGATGGGGAACCGATACTTGACGGTGATGTTATTCACGACTCATCACAATACACATTCGCCATGCTCCGTCTTTTTTTGGTACAAGTAGAACTGGAACCGCACACGGACTTAAACTTTCTCGGACATATCCGTGATTCATGAGTTCATCAATTTGACGTTGTAGTTCTTTGGTTTCTTCGGGATTACAACGATACGCTGCTTTGTTCGGTAATGGAGCTCCCGGTATAAGATCAATCTGGTGTTCAATTCCGCGGATAGGCGGTAATCCTACCGGCAAGTCTTCGGGGAATACGTCCGAAAACTCGTGTAATAGTGCATCTATCTCTTCCTCATGGTGCGATTTGGTGGCAAGATTTCGGACCTCTTTGATCATCATCAAATAAACACGTTCGCCATCGTCAATGGCGTGTTCGACTTCTCTCTCGTTTGCAAACATCGTAAGTTTCGGTCCTTCGACTTTTTTTGAACTCATCGTCCGGATAGCTTGAGGTGACATAGGTTTAAGAACAATTTTTTTACCTTTGTCACGTAACTCATACTCGTTACTCCTCCCTCGATGTAGTACGTCCCGATCAAATAACCAAGGTCTTCCTAATAACACGTGGCATGCGTCCATCGGTAGTACATCGCATGTAATATCATCGCCATACGAACCCATGGTGAGTCCGACCTTCACTTGCCTTGATACTTTCACCTTGTTTCCATCATCGAGCCAATGGAGTGCATACGGCTTAGGATGGGCCGTGGTGATCAAACCGAGTTTTGAGACCATCTCGCTTGATGCCACGTTTGTACAACTTCCACCGTCAATGATCAAGCTACACCATTTATCTCCGACACGACACTTCGTGTGGAAGATTTGGTCTCGTTGTTCTTCGTCACTTGGGGCGGCCTTCGTTTGTAACATGCGAAGGACGAGGTTCGTGTCATAGTTCGGGGCATCGTATGCCTCGCATTCTTCTTCTTCGTCAGCTTCTAAGTTAAAAACGTCTCCAACTCTTTCTTCTTCGGCTAGTAATTCCTCTCGGGCGGCTATGGCTTCTCGTAACGTCACAATCCTCCGATTTGGACAAGCACTTTGATAGTGTCCAAATCCTTGACATTTGAAACACCGGACTTTAGATAGGCTTGTTTCTTTTGGTGTGATAGGAGTTTTTGGAATGGTAGTAACGGGTTGGCTTGTGGTGATAGTTTTTGGAAACGAGCTAGAACTCGCGCCAAAGTTGGTATTTCCGTATTTTGGTGGGAATTCGGGTTTAGAGAGTTTTGTTTTGTTTTGATTTTCCAACTTTATGCAAAGTCCGCATAAAGTATCAAAGTCGGAATAGGGGTAGAGTTCCACGGAATTAGCAATATTTTTGTTCAAACCTCGTAGGAAACGGGACATCCGCAATTCTTCGCTTTCTTCAAGTTCTCCCATCAAGGATAAGTTTTCAAACTCCTCGATGTACTCCTCGACACTTAGCTTTCCTTGCGTGAGGTCAGAAATTTTTCGATACAAGCTTAACTTGTGTGTAGCCGGGACATATCTCTTTCGTAGTTTCCTTTTTAGGGAATCCCACGAACGTATCTTCTCTTTCCTAAGACGAATTCTTTGTGTCTTCATTCGCTCAAACCAAAGGGAAGCTCCCTTTCCAAGTTTGAGAATCGCGTACTTGCAACGTACCTCGTCATCGAGATCCTTGAACTCAAACATTCGTTCAATTTTTCTTTCCCACTCCAAATAAACCTCAGGATCGGTGCCGCCTACGAACTCCGGAAGTTCGCTGGTCTTGTATTCATCCATATGTCGTGGTGCATGCATGGTGTCATGTCCTCGTCGTGCATGGATTCTGGGCTTCGGTAAGCCGCGAAGGACGTCACGTAGTTGTGCTACTTCTTCATCGGCGAAAGCCATCTTCTTGAGTAATGTCGAGAACTGTGAGACAAATGTCTCCGATACCACTTATGATACGAATTACGTAAGTAATGCGTATAAAACACAACGGAAGATTATCACGTTTACAATATTGATCAAAATTACAAAGGGGATGGACGAATTTAATGGGATTCGGCCGTGATGTAGTATGATGTACGGAGTTTGGTGTGTTTTATCGAACTAGACCTATAACTCGATAAAAGGTAATCTCTTCCCAAGACCTTTTGAGAATTGATCAAGTTAAAATCTCGAGACGCGTCGAAACAGTAACTAAAGTTTGTTGAACTCGTTCAACGTATATTTCAAAGGAAATACAAGGTTTATTATGATTCAAGATGATTACAAATACAAGGGGAACTACTATATATAGTAGTATTTCAAAGATAAGGGAATAAAAAAGACAAGAAAAAACGAAAATACAAGTCTCCATCAAAGCATGCTTCGGCCGATTCTTCAATGGTGGGGAGGAGGAGATCTTCAATATCTTGTATAAGATATGAAGACTTGGAGAGGTCCCTTTCAAGATGCTTTGGCCGATTTCTTCAATGGTGGGGAGGAGGAGATCTTCAATATCTTTGTATAAGATATGAAGACTTTGAGAGGTCTTTTTCAATGCTTTGGCCGAAAATTTCTTCAAAGGTGGGGGAAGGAGATCTTTATTTTGGACAAGATATGAAGATGAAGAAAAAAAATGCTAGACAAATCTTTCATGTGTCTTGGAGTGATTCGGCCGATTCCCCTATGATTTGGGCCGATTCCAACGTTAATTTGTCGCCATGTTTACGTAACTCCAGTTCCGATTAATAATGTAACTCCAATCCGCGTGTTCTTTTCGCCCAAGTATAATGATGCATGGTCATGCGTATCGTTGTGGACGTCGATTTTTATTGGAGCTTCTTCGATTGGAATATTAGATATCGTATCAGAATGTGATGCTAGCGGAGTGGGCATTGGAGCGGTTCTCATTCAGGGAAAGCGACCTATTGTTTATTTTTCCGAGAAGTTAAACGGTGCTCGTCTGAATTATTGTACCTACGACAAGGAGTTTTATGCGATTGTGAGGGCCCTAGAACATTGGAGTCACTATCTTCGGCCAAAGCATTTTATCATACACTCGGACCATGAATCTTTGAAGTACATTAACGGACAACACAAGTTAAGTCCCAGGCATGCGAAGTGGGTGGAATTCTTACAATCATTTCACTTCTCATCGAAGTATAAGGATGGCAAGAGCAATATTGTGGCAGATGCATTGTCTAGGCGTTATGCCTTACTCGCCACTCTTGATGTTCGTTTACTTGGTTTCGATACAGTAAAGGAGTATTACGAAGGTGATGCGGATTTTGGCGAAACCTTCGCCCTGTGCAAACCTGGCCTAGTGGGAGAATTTTCGATACAGGAGGGCTTTCTTTTTAAAGGGAATCGTCTTTGTCTACCAAGGCACACGATTCGAGAATTGCTGGTTCGAGAGGCCCATGGGGGAGGTTTGGCTGGCCATTTCGGTTCGGCCAAGACATTGGATGTACTTAAAGAACATTTTTATTGGCCAAGGATGCAAGGGGATGTTAATAATATAATCAGTAAATGTGTGACGTGCCATGTTGCGAAGAGTTCGTTCAAACCAGGAGTCTACACAGCTTTACCGATTCCGGAGAAGCCATGGGAAGATGTCTCAATGGATTTCATTGTGGCTTTGCCTCGCACCCAACGGGGTAAGGATGCGATTATGGTGGTTGTCGATCGTTTTTCAAAAATGGCTAATTTTGTTCCTTGTCACAAAACCGACGATGCGAGTAATGTTGCTGACTTGTATTTTCGAGAGGTGGTGCGATTACATGGAGTTCCGAAAACTATTGTTTCGGACCGGGACTCAAAGTTTCTAAGCTACTTTTGGAACACCTTGTGGAGAAAGGTGGGAACAAAGCTTTTATTTAGTACTTCGCATCATCCTCAAACCGACGGACAAACTGAAGTAACGAATCGAACACTGGGGACGCTGCTACAGGCTTGGTGAGCAAAACACAAAAGGATCGATCTCAAATCGCACATGCGGAATTTGCTTCTAATCGATCTCCTACTCATGCCACGGCACACTCTGCATTTGAAGTAGTTTACGGGTTGAATCCTTACATGCCGCTAGATCTAATTCCACTACCAAGCAACGAATTGGTGCATAAGGATGCGGAGTCAAAACTAAAATCAATGATGAAATTGCACGAGCAGGTGCGGGATCGAATCAAGGAAATAAACGAGGCATACAAAAGGAAGTCGAATAAGCAAAGAAAGCCGAGACTATTCGAGGTTGGAGATTTAGTTTGGTTACATTTGAGGAAGGAATGATTCCCGAGTAAGCGTAAGAACAAGCTAATGCCACGAGCTGAGGGACCATTTAAAATAATTGCGAAGGTGAATGACAATGCTTACAAGTTGGAACTTCCGGGTGATTACGGAGTGCATGCTACTTTCAACATAGGTGATCTATCCCCTTACCTCGACGACGACGGGATTGCGGAATTGAGGACAATTCCTTTTAAAGAAGGAGGAAATGATACGAAGCCGACTACTCCAAGCGAAGAAGATGAAGTAAGAATTGACGTAAAACACCTCGACCGCACTACAACCTACTTAGGCGAGAAAACAGAAACGAGGCACAGAGTTACCTTGATAGTCGGAATTGGAGTAACTTAAACAAAAGACAAATAGCATCTTGGGGAGGGAAAAAGGATCAAGTGGCAACTAAACAAATAAAAGGATGTTCAACTTTCTTGGCAAAAAGGGCGGCTGTCAGCAAACAACTTGGAGACAAAGACCCAGCTTTTACTTTTGTCAACAAGTGACCTGAAGAACCTTTTATTATCCTTTCATTATTTTAAAGAACAGCTTGTAATAGTTTAAGTTATTTTGTCAGGCCACTTTTGCCAATAAATAGTGGCAGTAGAGTTGTAATGGGAGAATTATTGAATGTTGAAGAATTAAGAACACTTTGTGTTTTCCCTGGTGAATGCTTTTCATCAAAACTTGGTTTTTATTCGACGCGTTTCGAATACTAATCTGATTGATTCTCAATAGGTCTTGAGGAGAAATCACTTTATCAAATTATAGGTCTAATTTGATAAAACAACTGTTTATACCTTGTTTCGATATTCTGTTTATTTTTCGATACAGTTTTATACTTGTTCAATATTTCGTATAAAGTATTGTTCGATCCTTCGAAAGTGTTTCCTGTCTTAAATTCGCTTCCGAACGAAACGTGCTGTTTCTAGTCTTTTCATTTGGACCAAATTCCTGTCTTGTGGCTGTATCGAATTACCGCCTTCATCACTCGTCAGTATTGTTGCTGTAGCGAGCTGTTGTCACCAGTTCCCGACAGTTTCTTGTCGATAGCTTCCGTTCATCAAAAAGCTTTCCGCTATATCAATAGCGAATTCGCATCCCAAGTGAGAATTCGTATCAGAAGTAAAGGCTTAATCTGAGTTGTATAGCTAATTCTTAGTACAGAAGGCTTGAATCTAACCAATAAACATGAGTTTTTGTAGAGTTCCAACTTGAATACATGAAACATAGTCTTATCTCCTATTACTAGACTTAACCAAGAAGTAAAGGCTTAATCGGAGCTGTTATAGCCAATTTTGAGTGCAAAAGGCTCGAATCTAATCAATTAACCCGAGTTTAGATAGAGTTCTGACTCAAATGCATGTAACATAGTTTTATTTCCTATTAACAAGACTTAATCAAGAAGTAAAGGCTTAATCTAAGCTATTAGAGCCGATTCTCAATATAAAATGCTCAAATCTAATCAATAAACCCGAGTTTTCTTAGAGTTCTGACTCAAATATGTGCAACGTGGTCTTATCTCCTATTAAGAAGACTTAATCAAGAAGTAAAGGCTTAATCAGAGCTATTATATCGAATCCTTGCTACAACAAGAATTAATCAAGAAGTATAGGCTTAATTGGAGTTGTTATACCCAATTCTTAGTCCAAAAGGCTCGAATCTAACTAATAAACTCGAGTTTTTGTAGAGTTCCAACTCGAATACATGCAACATGGTCTTATCTCCCATTGACCAGAATTAATCAAGAAGTAAAGGCTTAATCGAAGTTGTTATAGCCAGTTCTTAGCACAATTGGCTTGAATCTAACCAATAAACCCGAGTTTTTATAGAGTTCCGACTTGAATACATGCAACATGGTCTTATATTCTATTAACTAGACTTAATGAGGAAGTAAAGGCTTAATTGGAGCTGTTGTAGCTAATTCTGAGTACAAAAGGCTCGAATCTAATCAATTAACCCGAGTTTTAATAGAGTTCCGACTCAAATGCATGTAACGTGGTTTTATATCCTATTAACAAGACTTAATCAAGAAGTAAATGCTTAATCTAAGCTATTATAGCCAATTCTCAATATAACATGCTCGAATCTAATCAATAAACACGAGTTTTCATAGAGTTCTGACTCGAATGCATGTAACGGGGTCTTATCTCATATTATCAAGACTTAATCACGAAGTAAAGTCTTAATTGGAACTATTATATCCAATCCTTGCTACAACAAGAATTAATCAAGAAGTACAGGCTTAATCGGAGTTGTTATAGCCAGTTCTTAGTACAAATGGCTTGAATCTAGCCAATATGCCCGAGTTTTTATAGAGTTCTGACTTGAATACATACAACATGGTTTTATATTCTATTAACCAGACTTAATGAAGAAGTAAAGGCTTAATCGGAGTTGTTGTAGCCAATTCTGAGTACAAAAGCCTCGAATCTAATCAATTAACCCGAATTTTGATAGAGTTCTGACTCAAATGCATGTAACGTGGTTTTATCTCATATTAACAAGACTTAATCAAGAAGTAAAGGCTTAGTCTAAGCTATTATAGCCAATTCTCAATATAACATGCTCGAATCTAATCAATAAACACGAGTTTTCATAGAGTTCAGACTCGAATGCATGTAATGGGCTCTTTTTTCAACAATACTTAATCACGAAGTAAAGTTTAATCGAAGCTATTATATCCAATCCTTGCTACAACAAGAATTAAGCAAGAAGTACAGGCTTAATCGGAGTTGTTATACCCAGTTCTTAGTACAAAAGGCTCGAATCTAACTAATAAACCCGAGTTTTTGTAGAGTTCCGACTCAAATACATGCAACATGGTCTTATCTCTTATTAACCAGAATTAATCAAGAAGAAAAGGCTTAATCGAAGTTGGTATATCTAGTTCTTAGTATAAATGGCTTGAATCTAACCAATATACCCGAGTTTTTATAGAGTTTCGACTTGAATACATACAACATGGTCTTATCTTTTATTAACCAGACTTAATGAAGAAGTAAAGGCTTAATCAGAGTTGTTGTAGCCAATTCTAAGTACAAAAGGCTCGAATCTAATCAATAAACCCGTGTTTTGATAGAGTTTTGACTCAAATGCATGTAACATGGTCTTATCTCCTATTAACAAGACTTAATCAAGAAGTAAAGGCTTAATCTAAGGTATTATAGCTAATTCTCAGTACAAAAGGCTCGGATCTAATCAATTAACCCAAGTTTTCATAGAGTCCCGACTCGAATGCATGTAATGTGGTCTTATCTCCTATTAACAAGACTTTTTTTTTTTTTGAAAAAAACGGGCAGATTTTATTACATAGCGAAAAAATGAGGGTGTACGAGTCCCTTTACACGCCCCAACAGATGAATTTGAGGAGCCGACCCCCACACAAGGCAAATGCAACTGTTAATGGGATTCGCCTCTTAAAAACTAAGAAAAAACTTTCCTTCTCCTAATATGAGGATATGCCAATTTATCAAGTTTGATAAGGGCACGGATTTTCCCTTTAGGATTGGAGATATCATGGAAATTGAAATCTTGACGATCAAATCCTTGATTGGCCAAAAAATCAGCAACGGCATTTCCTTCACGAAAAATATGGGACAAACGAATGTCGAATTTGTCCACAATATCCCGAATTTTATAAATTAGGCCTTGGAGATGCCAATGACATGAAGAGGATTTCTCGATCAAATGAAGTACAACCTTCGAGTCGACCTCCACCCAAACTTTGGTGAAATTGTGTTCGATGCATAAATCGAGCCCCCTCCAAATGGCGTAGATTTCAGCGTAATTGTTGGTTTGATCCCCAAGAAATTCCGAAAACATGAAAAGTGGATTCCCGAAATGATCCCGAGCAATACCTCCCGCGGCCGCACCGCCCGGGTTGCCTTTCGCTGCACCATCCGTATTGAGTTTCCACCATCCCATATCCGGTTTAATCCAACGAACCGCCCGAGTTTTATATTTCGGACCCGGACTCGGTGTGATGCCCATGAAATCTGCAATTGTATCAGCCCCCTTCCAGAAATTTCTTTTAATTTTGCCTCGAACTTTAATGTTGTTAATGTAGTTCCAAATACGCTTGCATACAAGTTTCGACGTAAATGGAATATTATCAACCCTCTTATCGTTCCTACAACACCAAAGAAACCATAGAATGAGGATCGGAATGATGTGAAAAATGTGAAGAGTGCCCTTCGTTTTACCAAACCAATTGGCAATGACAAGATTAAAGTTAGAGGACACAAGAATTTTAATACCCGCAAGGTTATGAAAAAACTTCCACACATCTTTAGCAACCGGGCCATGAAGAAAGAGGTGTGGAAGATCTTCAACACCATTACAACAATAGCAATTATTGGTAGCAACAATGCCCCTCCGCAAGAGACCATCCGGCGTTGAGATCCATTTATTAAGCACCTTAACCATAAAAAGAGAGAGGGTAGGTGTGATAAGTGGATTCCAACAATACCGCAGAATATTATGCGGAGGGTTTTTTTTACGAACCAGCCCCCAAGCGGTTTTGAAAGAAAAAATCCCGTTAGGGGAAAGAGTCCATGAAGGATTGATGACGTAGGGGAAAGTAGGTAGGGAGCAAATATGATCACAAATGCCAAGCGGGAGTTTGCGACTAATTTTATCCCTATCCCACTCCCCATTATTCCAATAAACACCAGTTTTATCTTTGGACTTAGTATGGTGAAAGTTGGTGAGAGGACTGAATTCACACCAAATGTCATGCCAAAAAGACACATCATTATTCCCATTATGCAAAAAAATTTTATCATTCGCAATCGATCTAATACCACAAAGATTTTTCCAAGTAGGAGAACTTTTGGCATTAAATTAATAATCATGGGGTGGATCCGAGAACAATATTTTTGAAGTAAGAAATTGGACCAAATGTTTTTAGAAGTTCTCAATCTCCACCACATTTTAACATGGGCAGCCTGAATAATGTCATTGAGATCCCGACAGCCAAGGCCGCCCTCATCCTTGGGGAAACAAAGTCGACTCCATGCTGCCCAATGTAACTTACATTTGTTGTCGTTTGTTCCCCAAAGAAATTTGTTGAATAATCTTTCTATGCAAAGAATGACATTCCCAGGGGGTTTAAGTACTTGTAAGTTATAAAAGGCAATGGAGTTTAAAACCGAATTAATTAATTCAAGGCGCCCCCCGGTCGAAAGCAAATGATGGTTCCAAGTAGTGATTTTATTTTTAATTTTCGAGAGAAGAGGACCGTACATATCAAAGGATTGAAACCCTTTCCATAGGGGGACGCCAAGATACATAATCGGTAAATCAACTTTATTAAATCCCGATATTCTTTGCACCCAACTAGCAATTTGAGGGGTTGGTTTGTTCATAATAAAATTACTTTTGTGGTTGTTGATCTTATGCCCGGAAACATTCTCATAGTGAGTAATGCAATTATTAAGAATGTGGAGACTCCTTTTGGACGCATTAAGAAAAATGAGAATATCATCAGCATACGGAAGATGTGTGATTTTCACTTTTTTCTTAATCTTATAGTACATCGAAGGATTATTGGAAAACATTCGATCAATACTCCTAGAGAAGTAGTCCGCGGCAATCACAAAAATGATAGGGGAAAGAGGGTCCCCTTGTCGAATACCTCTCCCGCTTTTGAAAAAAAACCTCGGCTGCCCATTCACAAGGACCGAAAACCAACAATTGGAAATGCACGATTTGATAAATCCAATCCAAACATTAGAAAAACCAAAGCTAGACATCACTTGAAAAATAAAATTCCAATTGATCCTATCATAGGCTTTTTCCAAGTCAAGTTTAATAATGGTATTAGTAACCGATTGAGAAATATCATGGGTAACTTCGTGAGCCGTCAAAATATTATCCGTAATATTCCTACCTTTGATGAAGCCCGACTGAGCCGGATTGATAATGGATGGGAGAATTTTGCCAAGTCTCTTACTAAGAATATTCGAGATGATTTTATAAGAAGTGTTGCATAAGCTTATCGGGCGAAAATCTTTCCATGATTGAGGGTTATTATTTTTTGGGATGAGTGTAATGGTGGTCGAAGTGAGGGCCCGAGGCAACGAGGAACCACCAAAAAAATCCAAAACAGTATCCAAAACATCCCAACAAACAATATCCCAACATATTTGGAAAAATTTTGCATTAAATCCATCCGGCCCAGCAACACTGTCACCATCCATGTCAAAAACACAACTTCTAACTTCATCAATAGTAGGAATACTACACAGAATATTATTAACCTCATTGGATATATTGTTGGGGACCACCCGGGCGTCGATGTCGTCTAAACACGAGTTTTGCTCCGAAAAATAATTGGAGAAATAAGAAACCGCAGACTCACTTATCTCCTCGGGATTCGTGATCATGCGATCATTGTCCCGAATCGAGTGAATAAAGTTATTATGTCTTTTTTTTCACAATGGAATGAAAAAATTTGCTATTCCTTTCCCCTTCAATCATCCATTTCACATTAGATTTTTGTTTCTAAAAATCCTCTTCCATGGACAGTACCAGAGTAAGGTTGGCGTTCATTTTTCTAAGGTGGATGAGATTATTAATGGAGGGAACAAGATCAAAGTCATTTTCGGCAACTTCCACTGCATGTTGCGCTTGATCAACTTTAGTAAAAATATTCCCAAATTGAAACTTATTCCATTCCTTAAGGGTGTGTTTTAACCTCGACAACTTTTCAACGAGTTTAAGCATCCCTCTAGCATTGGTAAAAAGTTCCCAAGATTCCTTCACAGTAGGTTTGAAAAAATGATGTTTAACCCACATATTTTGAAATCTGAAGGAGGATTTGGGTTTAGAGATATTAGTACTAAATTCACACAATATGGAGTTATGGTCTGATTTGTATTTAGGGAGATGTCTAATGGACAAGAAAGGAAAAGCCGAATACCACTCTGGGGAGAGAAGAATCCTATCCAATCTTTGCCACACTCCATCCCTATACCAGGTATACGGGGAGCCCACAAATCCACCGTCAGTCAAGTTACAATTCAATAAAGCATCATTGAACTCCTCCATATCTAATTGGATTGGGACAGCCCCTCCTTTTTTCTCGTCCGGTTGGAGGATAATGTTGAAATCTCCCCCAACCATCCAAGGTATCTGGCTATTGCTAACAGAGAGAAGATCATCCCAGAGATCCCTTCTCTCAATTTTGGTATTTCTACCATAAACCGTAGTTAAAAGGAAGGGGTGGGGGAAAGAGTTACAAACCACTTCGACATGAAGCAATTGCGCTGTATTTTGTAAAATATTGATCCGAAAACCAGGTTCAGAAAAAAGCCATATATGGTTGCTAATATTTGAACAAACATTAGAAAACCCAAATCGTTTCAGAAAAAAATTGGAATCCAAAGTGACTTTAGGTTCAATGAGAACCAAAATGTTAAATTTGTGTTTTTTTTAAGCATTCTAATTTTGTTTTGGGCAGGTTTGTTCCCAATACCTCTAATATTCCAAAAAAGTGTACCAATCATTGATGTGTAGTACTACTCCTCGTCCTCCTTTTTGGAATATTATTAGTTTGGATTTTAATTTTTTCAGGCCTCTTCTTACCAGAAATATTGGTTTTTCCCTTAATATTCTTTTTGGCTAATTTATCCTCATCAAGATCAGAACATTCATCATTATTATCCGAGAGGGATTGCTCTCGGATTGATTTTTTGAAATTTGCGGGCTTGTCAGATCCTCCACCTGTATCATAATCAAGATCATCGTTAGATTCAGAAAACTGGTCACAGCTGCTTCCCGCATCACATTTCTCAATTGGGGAGTCCACATTGGATACCCTGACATCAACAAGATTTTCAAAGTCAGCAAGCATATCAATATCAGGGGGTTTAAAAACAACTATATCTGATATGGTGTCCCTAATAACATTATCATCCTCGGTTGGGCTGCCAGAAGCCCCAGTCGAATCCCTTTTTTTTTGAGTTGGTGTCACATTAAATTTTTCTGGGGGATGATCAATTGGTTTTGGGTTATGAGGATGTGAATTTATGATCAGATTTTCAATCCCTTGGTTACCAGGTTCCATATGGTGTATAGCAGTTTTTGGTGAAGCAGGGACCTGGATGGGACAGTTCATCTAGACTATGTTTCGACTGCCCCCCTTGCTGACCTCCGCCGACTCCTGACTTACCGCAAGGGCATGAAATTTATTTTGAATGCCGAGTCTCGGAGAGGAAGGGCTGACATTGTTGATCTTGGTTGGGCTTTTAGAACCTGTACTTTTTTGGGATTTACCTACCAGTACAAAACCATCATTAGCCTGAGTTTTTTGCTTTGAGGTAACATCCGCGGCATAGTTAACTTTTATACCAAGGTTTTTGTGTGTAAAGACAGCAGGTTTTAGGGTTGAGTTTTTAATATAGCACTCTTCTACATTGTGGCCAATATGTTTGCAGTGTTGGCAATATTTTGGCACTTTTTCAAATTCTATATCATATTCAGATTTCACATCCTCCACCTGGAGATTAATTTTTTTAATAAGAGGTTCTTCCAAATTTATAACCACACACATTCTGGCAAAATTCATTCTAGTCCGATTTAGCATAAAATCATCAATCTTAACAAAATTACCAACAAGACTCGCTATAGTTTTAAGTGGTCGAACATCAAACCATTGTGATGGTAAGCCATGAATTTTAAACCACACAGGAACTAAGGCCGGTTCCTGCTTGAAATCAAATGTTGGAGACCATTGAAATAATCTCATAGGAAAACCTTCACGGCCGAAATATTCCTCAAATGGCCGATTTTGTATGCATGAACATGCATACGTGTGCATGTTTTGATACGTCTAAGTTATCCCAGTTCCGATTATTAAGATCGTTCCCATTTCCGCGGATGTTTTCTCACCGAAGTACGTAGGTGCATGTGCATGCAACTTGGTATCGTCACCTACGTCAATTCTTACTTCGCTTACTTCGTTTGGAGATGCCGCAGTCGCATCATCCCCTCCCCCTTTGAAAGGAATTGACCTCAATTCAGTGATTCCCTCATCGTCAAGGTAAGAAGATAGATCGCCCACGTTAAAAGTGGCGTGTACCCCATAGTCGCCCGAAAGTTCTACTTTATACGCATTGTCGTTCACTTTTCCCACGATTTTGTAAGGTCCCTCGGCCCTCGGCATAAGTTTGTTCTTGCGTTTGCTCGGAAATCTCTCTTTTCTTAAGTGTACCCAAACCAAGTCGCCTACTTCGAATAGTCTCGGTTTTCTGTGATTGTTGGATTTTCGTTTGTATTCATCATTCACCTCTTTGATTCGATCATGTATTTGTCCGTGCAATTTGATCATCGACTTAAGTTTCGACTCCGCATCTTTGTGTACCAACTCGTCTTTCGGCAATGGAATCAAGTCCAAGGGTATGTAAGGATTTAATCCGTAAACGATTTCGAACGGAGAATGTGCCGTAGCATGTGTAGGGGATCGGTTATAGGCAAATTCCGCATGAGCAAGTTTCACGTCCCAATCCTTTTGTGTTTTATTCACAAGTCCTCGCACAAACATTCCTAATGTTCGATTTGTGACCTCGGTCTGACCATCGGTTTGCGGATGGTGCGAAGTGCTAAATAAGAGCTTCGTTCCCACTTTCCTCCATAAAGTATTCCAAAAATAGCTAAGGAATTTCGAATCCCAATCCGACACAATAGTCTTCGGAATTCCATGTAAACGAACCACCTCTCGGAAATATAAGTCGGCCACGTTGCTTGCGTCGTCGGTTTTGTGGCAAGCCACGAAATGAGCCATTTTTGAGAACCGATCAACAACCACCATAATAGCGTCTTTGCCTCGTTGAGTACGGGGTAAAGCGAAGATAAAATCCATGGATACATCTTCCCACGGTCTTTCTGGAACCGGTAGAGGCATATATGATCCCTGTTTTGAACGAACTCTTCGAGATGTGACATGTTACATATTTACTTAAAACATTGTAAACGTCTTTTAGCATTTTAGGCCAAAAGAAATGTTCTTTTAGTACTTCCAATGTTTTAGCCGTGCCAAAATGTCCTGCTAAACCTCCTCCGTGAGCTTCCCGGACCAATAATTCCCGAACCGCCTGTTTTGGAACACAAAGTCTATTTCCTTTAAATAGGAAATCATCTTGTAACATGAACTCCTCGAATGGACCAGATTTGTAACGAGTAAAAGTTTCTCCGAAATCCTCATCATTTTCATAACATTCCTTCAACATTTCGAAACCGAGTAACCGAACCTCTAGAGTAGAAAGTAAGGTATACCTCCTAGATAACGCATTCGCAACGACATTGCTTTTACCGTCTTTGTACTTGGATGAAAAGTGAAATGATTGTAGGAATTCCACCCACTTGGCATGCCTCGGATTTAGTTTATGTTGCCCGTTAATGTACTTCAATGATTCGTGATCCGAGTGTAGAATAAAATGCTTTGTCCGTAAGTAATGACTCCAATGATCAAGGGCCCGTACGATAGCATAGAATTCTTTATCGTAAGTACAATAATTCAACCGAGCTCCGTTCAACTTCTCCGAGAAGTAAGCGATAGGTCGTTTACCTTGAATAAGAACCGCTCCAATTCCAACTCCGCTAGCGTCACATTCCACCTCAAATGGTTGTGAAAAATCGGGTAACGTTAAAATCGGTGCTTCACATAACTTTTCTTTTAATTTTTCAAAAGCTTTTTGGGCAGCCTCCTTCCATGCAAATGAACCTTTTTTAAGACACTCCGTGATCGGACTAGAGATGGTACTAAAGTCCCGTATGAATCGTCAGTAAAAAGAAGCGAGGCCATGAAATGATCGTACCTCCGTGATAGTTTTTGGTGTCGGCCAAGACTTGATTGCCGCGATTTTCTCTTGATCCACCGAAACTCCTTCTTTAGAAACGACATAGCCGAGAAAGACAATACTCTCGACTAGAAAAGTACACTTTTCCCGCTTTCCATAAATTTTCTGTTTCCTTAGAGTTTCAAACACGTGCCGCAAGTGTTCAAGATGTTCCTCTAAGGATCGACTGTAGATTAGAATGTCGTCTAAGTACACGACAACAAACTTCCCCAAGAAAGGTTTAAGAACCTCGTTCATCAATCTCATGAAAGTGCTCGGGGCATTAGTGAGGCCGAATGGCATCACGACCCACTCGTAAAGTCCATTCTTCGTTTTAAATGCCGTCTTCCATTCGTCTCCCTCTCGCATGCGAATTTGATGGTATCCGCTCCGTAAATCAACTTTTGAGAATATAACCGAGCCATGAAACTCGTCTAACATGTCGTCTAGTCTCGGGATGGGGAACCGATACTTGACGGTGATGTTATTCACGGCTCTATTGTCAATGCACATCCGCCATGATCCGTCTTTTTTTGGTACAAGTAGGACTGGAACCGCACACGGACTTAAACTCTCTCGGACATATCCGTGACTCATGAGTTCTTCAATTTGACATTGTAATTCTTTGGTTTCTTCGGGATTACAACGATACGCCGCCTTGTTCGGTAATGGAGCTCCTGGTATAAGATCAATTTGGTGTTCGATTCCGCGGATAGGTGGTAATCCCGCCGGCAAGTCTTCGGGAAAGACATCCGCGAACTCGTGCAATAGTGTATCTATCTCTTCTTCGTGGTGTGATTTTGTAGCAAGGTTTCGGGTCTCTTTGATCATTATTAAATAAACACGTTCGCCATCGTCAATGGCGTGTCCGACTTCCTTTTCGTTTGCAAACATCATGAGCTTCGGTCCTTCGACTTTTTTTGAACTCATTGTTCGGATATCTTGAGGTGACATAGGTTTAAGAACAATTTTTTTACCTTTGTCTCGTAACTCATACTCGTTGCTCCTCCCTCGATGTAGTACGTCCCGATTAAATAACCAAGGTCTTCCCAACAACACGTGACATGCGTCCATCGGTAGTACATCGCATATAATATCATCACCATACGAACCCATGGTGAGTCCGACCTTCACTTGTATTGATACTCTCATTTTATTTCCATCATCGAGCCAATGGAGTGCATATGGCTTTGGATGAGCCGTAGTGGTTAGCCCGAGTTTTGATACCATCTCGCTTGATGCCACATTCATACAACTTCCACCGTCAATGATCAAGCTACACCATTTCTCTCCGACACGACACTTCGTGTGAAAGATTTGATCTCGTTGTTCTATGTCACTCGGGGCCGCCTTCATTTGTAACATGCGAAGGACGAGGTTCGTGTCATAATTCGGGGCATCGTATGCCTCGCAATCTTCTTCTTCTTCGTCGGCTTCCAAGTTAAAGACGTCTCCAATTCTTTCTTCTTCGGCTAGTAATTCTTCTCGGACGGCTATTGCTTCTCGTAACGTTACTATTCTTCGATTTGGACAAGCACTTTGATAGTGTCAAAATCCTTGACATTTGAAACACCGAACTTTAGATAAGCTTGTTTCCTTGGGCGTGAGGGGAGTTTTTGGAATGGTAGTAACGGGTGGACTCGCCGTGATAGTTTTTGGAAATGAGCTAGAACTCGTGCCAAAGTTGGTATTTCCGAATTTAGGTGGGAATTCGGGTTTTGAAATTTTTGTCTTGTTTTGAGTTTCCAACTTTATGCAAAGTCCGCACAAAGTATCAAAGTCGGAATAGGGGTAGAGTTCCACGGAATTAGCAATGTTTCTATTCAAGCCTCGTAAGAAACGGGACATCCGTAATTCTTCGCTCTCTTCAAGTTCTCCCATCAAGCTTAAGTTTTCAAACTCTTCGATGTATTCTCCCACACTTAGCTTTCCTTGTGTGAGATCAGAAATTTTTCGATATAAACTTAACTTGTGTGTAGTCGGTACATATCTCTTACGTAGTTTCTTTTTTAGAGAATCCCACGAACGTATCTTTTCTTTACCGGCCCGAACTCGTTGTGTCTTCATTCTTTCGAACCAAAGGGAAGCTCCCTTTCCAAGTTTGAGAATTGCGTACTTGCATCGTTTCCCGTCATCGAGGTCCTTGAACTCAAACATTCGTTCAATTTTCCTTTCCCACTCCAAATAAGTCTCGGGATCGGTGCCACCTACGAACTCTGGAAGTTCGCTTGTCTTGAATTCATCCGCATGTTGTGGTGCATGCATGGCGTCGTATCCTCATCGTGCCTGGATTCGGGGCTCCGGCAAGCCTCGAAGAACGTCACGCAATTTGGCTATTTCGTCATCGGTGAATGCCATCTTCTTGAGTAATGTCGAGAATCGTGAAATGAGTGGCTCTGATACCACTTATGATACGAATTACGTATAGAAGGGTACGTAAAACGTACAAAATACAACGGAAGATTATCACGGTTTTACAAGTATCAAAGTATCAATGAAAATAAAAGGTGGTGGCCGAATTTAGATGGTTTCGACCGTGAGGTAGGGTAGTGTATGGGATTGAATGTGTTTTATCGAATTAGACCTATAACTCGATAAAGATAATCTCTCCTCAAGACCTATTGAGAATTTATCAAGTTATAATTCGAGACACGTCGAAATAATAACCAAAGTTTTGTTGAACTCGTTCAACGTATATTTCAAGAGAAATACAATGTTTATAATTTTCAAGATGCTTACAAATGGTTGAGGGTGAGGCTATTATATAGCCATAATAACTCCTAACAAAGCCAAAGAAGATCACACATAATCTAGCTAAAATACAAACACTTATTAAACTATCTACAAAGACTTTTTTTAGGGAAAAGTCAATTGCATAAATAAAATAAGAGTGGCCAAAAAAGGCTGGCCAATACCCGACAACCATATAGAATGGTGCACCAAACAACGTAACAAAGAGCAAAAGTAGGAAAACAAAGCCTACGAACAAATGGCTACAAAAGCTACAAAGCCTAGAAAGTTACAAACAAAAGAGGAACTACCAAGCTATCCTCCAAATACGACGAAGAGCCACAGTAGATAGAGAACGAGCGGGCCATCTATGAGAGATAATATCACGAACAAGACCTAATATCTACAAAGACTTTGACAAGCAAAAGAAAATCACATCATTTTGGCTCCTTCCTTGTACAAATCGGCCGTGGGGTTTTGGAGAGGGAGTGGACAAGATCCTCCTCATGTGATATATTTTTTAAGGCTTGACAATGACTTGATCATGAAAGTGACACCTTGGCCTCTTCTTCCACATGGTTCGGCCGAAATAATTCCAAAGGAGTGGAGTGAATCAAATCTCTTTCCTTGATCTTGATGTGGTGGACTTGAAAATGAAAGCAAGTATTTAAAGTAGTGGGGACAAAAGATCCTTCAAGGGTGCATGTCACAATCGGCCGAAATCTTCCTCAAATGGCCGATTTTGTATGCATGAACATGCATACGTGTGCATGTTTTGATACGTCTAAGTTATCCCGGTTCCGATTATTAAGATCGTTCCCATTTCCGCGGATGTTTTCTCACCGAAGTACGTAGGTGCATGTGCATGCAACTTGGTATCGTCACCTACGTCAATTCTTACTTCGCTTACTTCGTTTGGAGATGCCGTAATCGCATCAATTTTGGACAAGATTTTGACATAAAAAAATATGCTGAAAAATCTTCATGCATCTTGGGCCAAATCGGCCGAATCTCCTGATACGAATTACGTGTTAAGATGAACGTAAATTCGCCGGAAAATGCAGCGGTTATATTTGTTTCCTCACAACACTCGTTTTTGTATAACACGTAAAATTCAACCGAAAGTAGGGCAATTTGGCTTTGCGAAAACACGAATAAAATGAAAGTAGATTATCAAACTAGACCTATAGTTTGATAAGACAATCTCTCCTCAAGACCTATTGAGAATTGATTAAATTACAACTCGAAAACGCGTCGAATTATAATCGAAGTGTGCTGAAAATCATTCAACTAGAATACATGTGATGTATTTTGTTTTTTCTTCATTCAAAGGTGATTACAAATGGTTGAGGATGAGGCTTATATATAGCTAATACAAGATCACACAAGATCAAATAAGATCAAGCTAAAAAACAAGCAAATAATAAACTAATCTACCAACTTTGACAAAGAGAAGAAAACACAACATGCTTGGTTTCCTCCTCTCATTTTCGGCCGTGGGGTAGCATCAAGGAGTAGATAACATCTTCTTCATGTGATATCTTTTTGTAAGACTTTGCTAAGGATAGGAAATGAAAGCAACATCTTGGCATCTTCTTAATGAAAGCAACATCTTGACATTTCTTCCTTGCATGTTCGGCCGATTTGGAGAAAGGTTGGAGTGAGCCAAATCTCTACCTTGATCTTATTATGGTGGACTTTGAGAACAAAATGAAAGCAAACTTTGAAAGTAGTGGGGACAAAATCTTTCATGAATCACCCATCACAATCGGCCGAAATCTCCCCTAATATGGCCGATTTTGTATGCATGAACATGCATACGTGTGCATGTTTTGATACATCTAAGTTATCCCGGTTCCGATTATTAAGATCGTTCCCATTTCCGCGGATGTTTTCTCACCAAAGTACGTAGGTGCATGTGCATGCAACTTGGTATCGTCACCTACGTCGATTCTTACTTCGCTTACTTCGTTTGGAGATGCCGTAATCGCATCATCCCCCCCCCCTTTGAAAGGAATTGACCTCAATTCAGTGATTCCCTCGTCGTCAAGGTAAGAAGATAGATCGCCCACGTTAAAAGTGGTGTGTACCCCATAGTCGCCCGGAAGTTCTACCTTATACGCATTGTCGTTCACTTTTCCCATGATTTTGTAAGGACCCTCGGCCCTCGGCATAAGTTTGTTCTTGCGTTTGCTCGGAAATCTCTCTTTTCTCAAGTGTACCCAAACCAAGTCGCCTACTTCGAATAGCCTCGGTTTTCTGTGATTGTTGGATTTCCGTTTGTATTCATCATTCACCTCTTTGATTCGATCATGTATTTGTCTGTGCAATTTGATCATCGACTTAAGTTTCGACTCCGCATCTTTATGTACCAACTCGTCTTTCGGCAATGGAATCAAGTCCAAGGGTATATAAGGATTTAACCCGTAAACGATTTCGAAAGGAGAATGTGCCGTAGCATGTGTAGGGGATCGGTTATAGGCAAATTCCGCATGAGCAAGTTTCACGTCCCAATCCTTTTGCGTTTTATTCACAAGTCCTCGCAACAACGTTCCTAATGTTCGATTTGTGACCTCGGTTTGACCATCGGTTTGCGGATGGTGCGAAGTGCTAAATAAGAGCTTCGTTCCCACTTTCCTCCATAAAGTATTCCAAAAATAGCTAAGGAATTTAGAATCCCTATCCGACACAATAGTCTTAGGTACTCCATGTAAACGAACCACCTCTCGGAAGTATAAGTCGGTCACGTTGCTTGCGTCGTCAGTTTTGTGGCAAGCCACGAAATGAGCCATCTTTGAGAACCGATCAACAAACACCATAATAGCATCTTTACCTCGTTGAGTACGGGGTAAAGCGACGATAAAGTCCATGGATACATCTTCCCACGGTCTTTCCGAACCTAGAGAGGCATATATGATCCCGGTTTGAACGAACTCTTCGAGATGTGACATGTTACACATTTACTTAAAACATTGTAAACGTCTTTTAGCATTTTAGGCCAAAAGAAATGTTCTTTTAGTACTTCCAACGTTTTAGCCGTGCCAAAATGTCCTGCTAAACCTCCTCCGTGAGCTTCTCGGACCAATAATTCCCGAACCGCCTGTTTTGGAACACAAAGTCTATTTCCTTTAAATAGGAAATCATCTTGTAACATGAACTCCCCGAATGGACCAGATTTGCAACGAGTAAAAATTTCTCCGAAATCTTCATCAATTTCATAACATTCCTTCAACATTTCAAAACCAAGTAACCGAACCTCCAGAGTAGAAAGTAAGGCATACCTCCTAGATAACGCATCCACAACGACATTGCTTTTACCGTCTTTGTACTTGGATGAAAAGTGAAATGATTGTAGGAATTCCACCCACTTGGCATGCCTCGGACTCAGTTTATGTTGCCCGTTAATGTACTTCAATGATTCGTGATCCGAGTGTAGGATAAAATGCTTCGTCCGTAAGTAATGACTCCAATGATCAAGAGCCCGTACGATAGCATAGAATTCTTTATCATAAGTACAATAATTCAACCGAGCTCCGTTCAACTTCTCCGAAAAGTAAGCGATAGGTTGTTTACCTTGAATAAGAACCGCTCCAATTCCAACTCCGCTAGCGTCACACTCAACTTCGAATGATTGAGAAAAATTGGGTAGTGTTAGAATCGGTGCTTCGCATAATTTGGCCTTTAACTTCTCGAAAGCTCCTTGGGCAGCCCCGTTTCATACAAATGGTCCATTTTTTAAACACTCCGTTATCGGACTTGAAATGGTGCTGAAGTCTCGAATAAACCTCCGGTAAAAAGAAGCAAGTCCGTGAAATGATCTCACTTCCGTCACGGTCGTAGGGGTCGGCTAAGATTTAATTGCTTCGATTTTTGTTTGATCAACCGCCACTCCGTCCTTCGAAACGACATAGCCAAGAAAGACTATACTTTCGACGAGGAACGAACACTTCTCTTTTTTTCCATACAATTTTCGGTCCCTCAAGGTTTCGAAGATTAGCCTTAAGTGTCTGAAATGTTCTTGTAGTGATTGACTATATATTAGAATGTCATCCAGATATACAACCACGAACTTCCCCAGAAATGGTTTAAGTACCTCGTTCATCAACCTCATGAAGGTACTAGGCGCATTTGTAAGACCGAAAGGCATAACGGTCCATTCGTATAATCCATTTTTCGTTTTGAAGGCCGTCTTCCACTCGTCACCTTCTCGCATTCGGATTTGATGATATCCGCTTCGTAAATCAACTTTGGAAAAGATCACCGAACCATGTAGTTCGTCTAACATATCATCAAGTCTCGGGATAGGGAACCGATACTTGATGGTGATATTGTTCATGGCCCGACTATCCACACACATCCGCCAAGAACCATCTTTCTTAGGGACAAGTAAGACCGGAACCGCACACGGACTCAAACTCTCCCGGACATATCCGCGGTCCAAAAGCTCCTCGACTTGTCTTTGTAATTCCTTCATCTCCTCGGGATTTGATACGAATTCTCCAAGAGAGGTGGATACGTATCGGTCGGAGTGTATGTAGGAATATCGTAGCGGAAGTCTTTTTACGAGTAGGGGGTTTTTAGATGTATTTTGTGGGAGTAATATCGAATATAACAATAAAAATATCGAACAAGAAGACTTCAACGATCAAGAACAAGATTTTATCGAATTAGACCTATAACTCGATAAGGTGATTTCTTCCCAAGACCTATTGAGAATCAATCGGATTAATACTCGAAAATGCGTCGAATAAAAATCAAGTTTCGGTAAAAATCATTTACCAATGATAGAAACACAAAGTGTATTCTTTCACATTCAACATTCATAATACATTATTTTCTTACAAGTGATAATCAAAGACTACTTATAGGGGATGTAGTCTAAGTCTAAGGAATCAAACAAAAAAAAGAAAATAATTCAAAGATTTAGAAAATCTTTGAATAATCAAAACAAATCAACAATAAAATACAAACAAGAAACATAAATCACAAAATATGGGAACACAATCCCTAAAATAAGTAAAGAAAGGAAAAGAGAAGACAAAACACACAAAAATCAGCAATTAAAAAAGTAGGCTGGCTGCCGGACACGGGCCGTGTCGCTTGACACGGCCGCGGCGCGCATCTGGCCGGCAGTGACTCGACCGTGTCCGACTGACACGGTCGCGGCGCGACAGGGACGTCCGACAGTGACTCGTCCGACAGTGACTCGGCACTAGGGCTGGCAATTTTCGGCACGACACGAAAACACGACACGGACCGACACGAAATTAATGGGTTAGTGTCAAGCCTTATTGGGTTCGGGTTCTTATCAGGTTGACCCAATAAGGACACGATAATTTCGGGTCGGGTTCGGGTTGGGTTCGGGTCGGGTTCAGGTAACCCGTTATAATTTATTTTTTTAATAAATATTTATTAAAAAAATAAACATTTAATAAATATTTAATAAATAATTTTTTAATAATTTATTTCTTTTAGACTTTTAGTTGAGGTTTATAATTCTTATTGTTTTTTATCATTTTTTTGTTAGTATTTATAGGTTATCAGGTTGTTATCGTGTTGAAACAGGTTTTTAACGTGTCGTGTCGTTATCGTGTTGCTATCGTGTCGGGTCAACACGAATCCAATCGTGTTTTTATCGTGTTCGTGTCGTGTCCGGGTCGTGTTTGGGTTTGACCTTATCAGGTCGGGTTCGTGTTCGGATTTAGGGAATGCTTATCGGGTCGTGTTCGGGTTTGACCTTAACAGGTCGGGTTGTTATCAGGTCAACCCGATAACAACCCGACCCGCACGATTTGCCATCCCTACTCGGCACGGGCGCGGCGCGACAAGGACGTTTGGCAGGACTCGACACGGGCGCGACGCGACAAGGACCGGCAGTGACTCGACCGTGCGGCGTGACAAGGACGTTTGGCAGGACTCGACCGTGTCGCCTGGCATGGTCGGGTTGGTCGGACAGCGAGATCTCCTTATCCGGAAGAGTGTGACTCGACCGTGTCGGACGACACGGTCGGGTTCGACCGGCGATCGGTTTCACACCTGCAGGACATCTCGGCACGGGCCGTGTCGGACGACACGGCCGGGTTCGGTCGGCAGTGCTCGGCCATTTCCGGCAGGTGCGATATTTTCCGGCAGGCGAGATATTTTCCGGCAGGTTGGATATTTTCCGGCCGGTTGGACATTTTCCGGTAGGTTGGACATTCCTTTTACGTCTTATGTCCGTTTTCTCGTCTAAAAATGTAGTCGCACGTGCACGGCGCGTTGTAAGGCCTTTAACGTCGATCCTTGCTTCGGTTTCTTTATTCGGACTATTCAATTCCGTATCATCCCCTCCCCATTTAAAGGGAATTGTCCTCAATTCCGATCTTCCTTCGTCATCAAGATAATTTTCTAAAGCCTCTACGTATTTGACCTCGAAAATGTCCGCAGTGCGTACATGGCCCAAAATCTTGATTCGATAAGTAGTATGGGATCTACGGGAATCACCGAACAAATAACTATCATTATTAATGAAATAATAATTATTATTATTCTGTGAGGCAAAATCTTTATCATCGTGGTTGAACTCATTGGATGCAATTTCAAGAACCAAGAAAATTGCCTCGGAATCACCTTTCACATCAAAATATTGGGAAGGCTCGTCTTTTGGCTCGGTATCATAAACAGGAATCACTGGGTAAATATAGCACCGTTCTTCATCTTTATCAAAAATAGGTGGTCCATCATAATCATGGATTTCATGAAGCATGGTCGTGGGGATATGGATTATGGTGGATGACTGGTGGTCCATCGTGGCGGAGGTCGTGTGGCACGGTGGTTGTGAGACATGGGAAGCTGGATCTCGATCTGGTACTGCTGTTATAGTGACAATCAGGGCTGCCAAGACTGGGGAAGATGGCAGTGGCGGCACAGGTAAATTGTCGTCATCCCATTGACAAGAACCGTCAAAAACTCCATTAATGGCGGTAGCCAAGCGAGACCAGAAGAAATCAAATTCCTCCATTTTAGTTCCAGAATTGGTGTGGCTAGAATCAAGTTCCTCACCATAAGTTGGTCCGTCTTGGTCAAATTTGCCAACACAACCAACTGGCTCATGCTCAAAGTAGCAAGATCCAGGTTCGTCAACTAGGGATACACGGCTCAACTCACCTTCTTCGTTGAATTGCTCCGTTGAAAACTCTGTCTCTTCTACTTCATTGAAAATGACCGTAGGGACATTGTCTTCATCGAAAAAAGATTCTGCTGGGAATTCCTTGATGGAGGAAGATCTTAGATCGAAAGCCGGTGGCGGGGCGTCGAAGGATTGGTGGTAAGATGGGGATTTGAACCTTCGATTGAAATATTTTTTGAATTTAAGCCAATCTTAGATTTTAGGCTTACATTGTTGTGAACGGGACTGTTTCAATTTTTGCCACCAGACGGCGGCGCTACCGCGGAGGCGCCTTGCCACCAACGAAACACGGCGGTTGATCGGGGCAGCCTTGAAGTCCGAGTGCTCCTCACAAACATGAAGCCAATCTATGCACGCATCTGGATTACTATCTCCGTGAAATTCCGGTATGCTGCGGAATTTGGCCAAGAAATCAATACCTTTGGCATCGTCTCTGCGTCTTTCTTGCATACGTGGTTCCGGTAGATCGCTTAGTGCATCACGGAGTTTCATCAATAAATCGAGATTGGAGAAATCCATAACAAGAATCAAGAGATAGTTCTTCACAAGAAATCGTTGAAGAAAATCGCCCAAGGAGATGACCCTGGTCTCCGATACCACTTATGATACGAATTATCCCGGGAAGGTGGATGCGTATCGGTCGGAGTGCGCGTAGAATATCGTAGCGGAAGTACAATGTAAACCTCCTGCTCTGATACCACTTATGATACGAATTCTCCGGGAGAGGCGGATACGTATCGGTCGGAGTGTATGTAGGAATATCGTAGCGGAAGTCTTTTTACGAGTAGGGGGTTTTTGGATGTATTTTGTGGGAGTAATATCGAATATAACAATAAAAATATCGAACAAGAAGACTTGAACGATCAAGAACAAGAGTTTATCGAATTAGACCTATAACTCGATAAGGTGATTTCTTCCCAAGACCTATTGAGAATCAATCGGATTAATACTCGAAAACGCGTCGAATAAAAATCAAGTTTCGGTAAAAATCATTTACCAATGATAGAAACACAAAGTATATTCTTTCACATTCAACATTCATAATACATTATTTTCTTACAAGTGATAATCAAAGACTACTTATAGGGGATGTAGTCTAAGTCTAAGGAATCAAACAAAAAAAAGAAAATAATTCAAAGATTTATAAAATCTTTGAATAATCAAAACAAATCAACAATAAAATACAAACAAGAAACATAAATCACAAAATATGGGAACACAATCCCTAAAATAAGTAAAGAAAGGAAAAGAGAAGACAAAACACACAAAAATCAGCAATTAAAAAAAGTAGGCTGGCTGTCGGACACGGGCCGTGTTGCTTGACACGGCCGCGGCGCGCATCTGGCCGGCAGTAACTCGACCGTGTCCGACTGACACGGTCGCGGCGCGACAGGGACGTCCGACAGCAACTCGTCCGACAGTGACTCGGCACGGGCGCGGCGCGACAAGGACGTTTGGCAGGACTCGACACGGGCGCGGCGCGACAAGGACCGGCAGTGACTCGACCGTGCGGCGTGACAAGGACGTTTGGCAGGACTCGACCGTGTCGCCTGGCACGGTCGGGTTGGTCGGACAGCAAGATCTCCTTATCCGGAAGAGTGTGACTCGACCGTGTCGGACGACACGGTCGGGTTCGGCCGATCGATTTCACAATGCAGGACATCTCAAGACGGCCGTGTCGGACGACACGGCCGGGTTCGGCCGGTGCTCGGCCATTTCCTAGTGCGATATTTTCCGGCAAGCGAGATATTTTCCGGCAGGTTGGATATTTTCCGGCCGGTTGGACATTTTCCGGCAGGTTGGACATTCCTTTTACGTCTTATGTCCGTTTTCTCGTCTAAAAATGTAGTCGCACGTGCACGGCGCATTGTAAGGCCTTTAACGCCGATCCTTGCTTCGGTTTCTTTATTCGGACTATTCAATTCCGTATCAGGATTACATCTATACGCGGCTTTATTAGGAAGTGGTGCTCCCGGTATAAGATCAATCTGGTGTTCGATCCCACGAATAGGTGGTAAACCCGACGGTAATTCTTCGGGAAAAACATCCTCAAATTCGCGTAACAACACATCTAGCTCTCCTCCATTTTGTACTCCTATGTTCTCTTCCCGTGTCTCTTTAAACATCACCAAATATACTCGCTCCCCGTCATTAATGGCGTGTTCCATTTCTCTTTCACTAGCAAGCATGGTAAGTTTCGGTTTCTCCACTCGACTAGAACTCATCGAACGGATGGCTTGCGGGGACATCGGTTTGAGTACAATCTTCTTTCCTTTGTCTTGTAATTCATATTCATTATTCCGACCTCAATGTAAAACATCTCGGTCGAACATCCACGGTCGTCCCAAAAGCACGTGGCATGCGTCCATCGGGAGTACGTAACATAACACATCGTCTCCGTATGATCCCATAGTTAAGTTGACCCGTACTTGTCTCGTCACCTTCACCTTGCTTCCATCATCGAGCCAATGTAAAGCATATGGTCTCGGGTGAGCCATAGTAGTTTGCCCGAGCTTGGTGACCATCTCGTTTGATGCCACATTCGTGCAACTCCCTCCGTCTATTATCAAGCTACACCACTTTTCTCCGAATTTGCATTTGGAATGAAAAATCTGGTCTCTTTGTTCCGTATCACTTGGAATAATTTTGGTATGTAATGCTCGAAGCACTAAAGTAGTATCATATTCCGGAGCATCATAAGTCTCGCAATCCTCATTCTCTTCCTCGGCCTCCATGTTAAATACGTCACCAAGGCCTTCCTTCTCGTCCTCGACCAAAAGTTCGTCTCGGACCGCAAGAGCTTCTCTTAAAGTGACCACCCGTTTATTTGGACATGCATTTTGATAGTGACCAAAGCCTTGACATTTAAAACATCGTACTTTAGCCAAGCTCGTTTCCTTGGAAACGTGCGGAACCTTCGGTGCCGGGGTAGGGACTTGAAAAGGTACGGTAGTTTTCGTAGTAGAACTTGAGCCGGCACTTGCATTTCCGAATTTGTATGGGAATTCGGGTTTGGTAAACTTCAAATTGTTTTGAGCTTCAATTTTTATGCATAGTCCGCATAAAGTGTCAAAATCTTCGTATGGGTATAATTCCACCGTATTTGAAATGTTTCGGTTTAGGCCACATAAGAAACGTGACATTCTTTGTTCTTGATTTTCTTCAAGTTCTCCCATTAAGGCCAAGCCTTCAAATTCGTCGATGTATTCTTCCACACTTAGTTTCCCTTGTACGAACTCCGTAATTTTTCGGTATAAGGTTAACCGATGTGATGTCGGGAGATACCTTTTACGTAGTTTTTTCTTCAAAGAATCCCAAGAACGGATTTTCTCTTTTCCCGCACGAGCTCGTTGTGTTTTCATACCCTCGAACCATAAGGAAGCGCCCTTCCCTAACTTGAGAATTGCATATTTGGAACGTTTCTCATCGTTAAGGTGTTTGAAGTCGAACATACGTTCAATCTTTCTCTCCCACTCCAAGTAAACTTCGGGATTAGTACCTCCGACAAATTCCGGAAGTTCATTAACTTTAATTTCATCCACATGACGCAGTGAATGAGCATCATATCCTCCTCTTCTTGCTTGAAAACGTGGTTCTTGCATGCTGTGTAGTGCCTCACGTAGTTTCTCTATGAAATCGTCGGAAAAATCCATGATAAGGTAGCTTTGATAAGAAAATCGCCAAGAGAAATTCGCCAAGGAAGTAACCTTGGGCTCCGATGCCACTAATGATACGAATTACGTGTTAAGATGAACGTAAATTCGCCGGAAAATGCAGCGGTTATATTTGTTTCCTCACAACACTTGTTTTTGTGTAACACTCATAAAATTCAACCGAAAGTAGGGCAATTCGGCTTTGCGAAAACACGAATAAAATGAAAGTAGATTATCAAACTAGACCTATAGTTTAATAAGACAATCTCTCCTCAAGACCTATTGAGAATTGATTAAATTACAACTCGAAAACGCGTCGAATTATAATCGAAGTGTGCTGAAAATCATTCAACTAGAATACATGTGATGTATTTCGTTTTTTCTTCATTCAAAGGTGATTACAAATGGTTGAGGATGAGGCTTATATATAGCCAATACAAGATCACACAAGATCAAATAAGATCAAGCTAAAAAACAAGCAAATAATAAACTAATCTACCAACTTTGACAAAGAGAAGAAAACACAACATGCTTGGTTTCTTCCTCTCATTTTCGGCCGTGGGGTAGCATCAAGGAGTAGATAACATCTTCTTCATGTGATATCTTTTTGTAAGACTTTGCTAAGGATAGGAAATGAAAGCAACATCTTGGCATCTTCTTAATGAAAGCAACATCTTGACATTTCTTCCTTGCATGTTCGGCCGATTTGGAGAAAGGTTGGAGTGAGCCAAATCTCTACCTTGATCTTATTATGGTGGACTTTGAACAAAATGAAAGCAAACTTTGAAAGTAGTGGGGACAAAATCTTTCATGAATCACCCATCACAATCGGCCGAAATCTCCCCTAATATGGTCGAGTTTGTATGCATGAACATGCATACGTGTGCATGTTTTGATACGTCTAAGTTATCCCGGTTCCGATTATTAAGATCGTTCCCATTTCCGCGGATGTTTTCTCACCAAAGTACGTAGGTGCATGTGCATGCAACTTGGTATCGTCACCTACGTCGATTCTTACTTCGCTTACTTCGTTTGGAGATGCCGTAATCGCATCATCTCCCATAATTTGGACCGATTCCGAGTCCAACGTTAATTTCATCGCCATGCTTACATAACTCCAGTTCCGATTAATAACGTAACTCCAATTCGCGTGTTCTTCTCTCCCAAGTATGATGATGCATGGGCGTGCAACTTTGTATCGTCGTGATACGAATTACGTATGAAAATGGATGTAAACTCATATGGAATGCAGCGGAAATATAATTGATCCTCACAACACTCGAATATGTGTAACACTCGTAAGATATAACCGAAAGTAGGGCAATTCGGCTTACGTAAACAAGAACAATATGAATGATTTATCAAACTAGACCTATAGTTTGATAAGATAATCTTTCCTCAAGACCTATTGAGAATCGATTCGATTAAAACTCGAAAACGCGTCGAATTATAATCAAGGTTTTGATGAAAAGCATTCACCAAGAAAACACAAGTGTATTCTTATTTCTTCAACATACAATACATAATGAAAGCACGAACAAGACTACTTATAGCATGGTAGTCTTCTTAGCAACTAAGGGATAAAACAAGATCACATGATCTTGAAATGAAAAACAAAACAACAAGATAAAATACAAGGGAATCCAATCAAGGGGAGGGGGAATCACACAACAAAATGAATATAAGACACCCTACATAACATGCAAGTCTAATCATGACATGTGAGGGAAGGAAAAACAACAAAAAATAAAAAAATCAGCAATAATGGTCATTTGCTGGTCTGTCGGACACGGCCCGTGCCGATCGGCACGGCCGCGGCGCGCATCTGGCCGGCAGGGACTCGACTGTGTCCGCTTGACACGGATGCGGTGCGAAGAGGCCTTCCGATAGTGACTCGTCCGATGTGACTTTCTGCGGCGGCGCTTCGGCATTGACTCGACCGTGTCCTGGAACACGGTCGGGCGTCTGGGCAGTCGGTTCTGGCTTATCCGGAAGAGTTCGACTCGGCCGTGCCAGACGACACGGTCGAGTCCTGTGGGCAGTGACTTCGGCATTTCCGGACGAGTACAGCACGGCCGTGTCGGACGACACGGCCGAGTTCGGTCGGCAGTGATCGGCCAATTCCGGCAGGTGGTGATTTTTCCGGCAGGTGGTGATTTTTCCGGTCGGTTGGACATTTTCCGGCAGATTGAACATTTTTCCGGCAGGTTGGATGTCGACCTTCCGGCACAGCATGACACGGGCCGTTGAGACCGATACTCCACGTCTTATGTCCGTTTTCTCGCCTAAATACATAGTAGTCCGTGCGTGGCGTGTAGTAAGGTCATTTATATCGATCCTTACTTCGTCTTCTTCGTTCATATCAAATGATTCCGTATCATCTCCTCCTCCTTTAAAAGGAATTGTCCTCAATTCCGAAATTCCATCATCATCGATGTAAGGTGAGAGGTCCCCAACATTAAAGGTTGCATGAATCCCATAATCTCCCGGAAGTTCTAATTTGTAAGCGTTGTCGTTCACTTTCGCGATTACTTTAAATGGTCCCTCCGCTCGCGGCATTAATTTGTTCTTACGTTTATTTGGAAATCGCTCTTTCCTTAAATGCAACCAAACCAAATCACCAACTTCGAACAATCTCGGCCTTCTTTGTTTGTTCGACTTTCTTTTGTAAGCCTCGTTTATTTCCTTGATTCGATTACGTACTTGCTCGTGTAATTTCATCATCGATTTCAATTTTGATTCCGCATCCTTGTGCACTAGCTCGTCACTTGGCAATGGAATTAGATCTAACGGCATGTACGGGTTTAGTCCGTAAACTACTTCGAACGGAGAGTGTGCCGTGGCATGAGTAGGAGAACGATTATAAGCGAACTCCGCATGTGCAAGTTTCAAGTCCCAATCCTTCTGTGTCTTGCTCACAAGACCACGTAGTAATGTGCCCAACGTTCGATTGGTCACTTCGGTTTGACCGTCCGTTTGTGGATGATGTGACGTGCTAAATAGTAGTTTGGTTCCCACCTTTCTCCACAAGGTGTTCCAAAAATAACTAAGGAATTTTGAGTCCCGATCCGAAACAATCGTTTTTGGAACTCCATGCAATCGTACGATTTCTCGGAAATACAAATCGGCGACGTTACTCGCGTCGTCCGTCTTGTGGCAAGCCACAAAGTGAGCCATCTTCGAAAATCGGTCTACGACAACCATAATAGCATCTCTCCCTCGTTGAGTACGAGGCAAAGCAACAATAAAATCCATTGAGACATCTTCCCACGGTCTTTCCAGAATCGGCAAAGGCATGTATACTCCCGTTTTGAATGAACTTTTAGCAATATGGCATGTCACACACTTATTAATTATGTCGTGTACATTCACTTGCATCTTCGGCCAATGAAAATGCTCTTTAAGGACCTCCAACGTTTTGGCCGAACCAAAATGACCGGCCAAGCCTCCACCGTGAGCTTCCCGAACTAATAATTCCCGAATCGGGTGTTTGGGTAAACATAGGCGATTTCCTTTGAAAAGGAATCCTTCTTGCAACGTAAATTCTCCAAATGGGCCAGATTTACACCGAATGAAAACCTCACCAAAATCCACATCCCCATCATAACACTCCTTCAATGCTTCGAACCCAAGCAATCGAATGTCAAGAGTAGAGAGCAAGGCATACCGTCTAGACAAAGCATCCGCCACAACGTTGCTCTTGCCATCTTTGTACTTCGATGAAAAGTGGAATGATTGCAAGAATTCCACCCATTTAGCATGTCTCGGACTCAACTTTAGTTGGCCGTTGATATATTTCAAGGACTCATGATCCGAATGTAGGATGAAATGTTTCGGCCGAAGGTAATGGCTCCAATGATCAAGAGCTCTCACAATGGCATAGAACTCCTTGTCATAAGTACAATAGTTGAGTCGAGCCCCACCCAATTTCTCCGAAAAGTAGGCAATTAGCCGCCTCCCTTGGACGAGGACCGCGCCAATACCCACTCCACTTGCGTCACATTCTACCTCGAAAGGTTGTGAAAAGTCGGGTAACGCCAAGATAGGTGCTTCACACATTTTCGCCTTCAATTTTTCAAACGCCCCTTAGGCAGCCCCGTTCCACATAAACCGTCCCTTTTTCAAGCATTCCGTTATCGTACTAGAAATGGTACTAAAGTCTCATATGAACCTCCGATAAAATGAAGCAAGTCCGTGAAAGGATCGGACTTCCGTGATGGCTTTGGGGGTAGGCCAAGATTTAATCGCCTCGATCTTGGTTTGATCAACCGATACCCCTTCCTTAGAAACGATGTAGCCGAGAAAGGCTACACTCTCGACTAGAAACGAACACTTCTCCTTTTTCCCATAAAGTTTTTGATCCCTAAGGATTTCGAAGACTTTCCTCAAGTGTCCGGTATGCTCTTGCAATGATCGACTATAAATCAAGATGTCGTCCAAGTATACGACGACAAATTTTCCCAAAAACGGCTTAAGTACCTCATTCATTAATCGCATGAAAGTACTTGGCGCATTTGTAAGGCCAAAGGGCATGACGAGCCATTCATATAATCTATGTTTTGTCTTGAAAGTCGTCTTCCATTCGTCTCCTTCCCGCATGCGAATTTGATGATAGCCGCTTCTCAAATCAACCTTCGAAAAAATCACCGAACCATGCAACTCGTCCAACATATCATCAAGTCTAGGAATTGGGAACCGATATTTGATGGTTATGTTGTTCACGGCTCTACTATCTATACACATCCGCCATGACCCATCCTTCTTTGGAACAAGTAAAACCGGAACCGCACAAGGGCTCAAACTTTCTCGAACGTACCCGCGATTCATTAGCTCCTCGATTTGTTTTTGCAACTCCTTTGTCTCCTCGGGGTTACATCGATAGGCGGCCTTGTTAGGGAGTGATGCACCCGGTACAAGGTCGACTTGGTGTTCAATCCCACGTAAGGGTGGCAAACCCGGCGGTAAGTCTTCCGGGAAGACATCCGCAAATTCTTGTAGCAAGGTATCGATATCTCTCTTGCCTTGCACAATCACGTCAACATCTCGTGTTTCTTTAATCATTAATAAATACACACGCTCGCCATCGTCAATAGCGTGTCTTACCTCTTTCTCACTAGCAAACATAGTAAGCTTCGGTTTCTCCATTTGATTAGAACTCATCGATCGAATGGCTTGGGGTGCCATTGGTTTGAGCACAATCTTCTTGCCTTTATCCCGTAATTCATATTCGTTACTCCTTCCTCGATGTAAAACGTCTCTATCAAATAGCCACGGTCGGCCCAGAAGTATGTGGCATGCATCCATCGGGAGTACATCACATAGTACGTTGTCACCATACGAACCCATAGTTAATCCGACCCGTACTTGTTTCGAAACTTTCACCTTACTCCTATCATCGAGCCAATGTAGCGCGTATGGTTTCAGATGAGTAGTAGTGATGAGTCCGAGCTTTGTCACCATCTCGCTTGAAGCAACATTCGTACAACTTCCTCCATCGATTATCAAACTACACCATTTGTCTTTAATTTGACACTTGGTGTGGAATATTTGATCTCGTTGCTCCGTGTCCCTCGAAACCGTCTTGACTTGTAAAGTGCGAAGGACTAGACTCGTGTCATAGTCCGGAGCATTGTAAGCCTCACACTCCTCTTCTTCTTCGGCGTTTACATCAAACACGTCGCCGATTCTTTCTTCTTCGTCCTCGGCCAATAATTCTTCCCGGACCTCAAGAGCCTCTCTTAGTGTCACGACCCGTTTGTTCGGACATGCATTTTGGTAATGGCCGAATCCTTGACAATTGAAACATCATACCTTCGCCAAACTTGTTTCTTTGGGTACGTAGGGAGTCTTAGGTGCCATGACAGGGACATGACTTGGTGTGGTGCTTTTAGTACCCGAACTCGAACCGGCACTTGGATTCCCGAATTTGGAAGGAAATTCGGGTCTTGAAAACTTCAATTTATTTTGGGCTTCTATCTTTATGCATAGTCCACATAAAGTATCGAAATCTTCATATGGATATAACTCCACCGTGTTGGCTATGTTTTTATTTAAGCCACGTAAAAAACGGGACATCTTTTGTTCTTCGTTTTCTTCTAGCTCTCCCATCAAGACCAAACTTTCGAACTCTTCAATATATTCACCGACACTTAGTTTGCCTTGCATGAAGTCGGCAATCTTCCGGTATAAGGTTAACCGGTGTGATATTGGCACATACCTCTTACGAAGTTTTCTTTTTAAAGAATCCCACGAACGGATTTTTGCTTTTCCCTCCCGAGTTCTTCGCGTCTTTACTCCTTCGAACCAAAGAGAAGCACCCTTCCCTAACTTGAGAATTGCATATTTGCAACGCTTTCTCGTTAAGGTCTTTGAATTCGAACATGCGTTCAATTTTCCGTTCCCACTCCAAATAAGCTTCGGGATCGGTACCTCCAACGAACTCCGGAAGTTCGTTTACTTTAAACTCATCCGCATGGTGTATTTGACGTGCGTCATCCCCGCGTCTTGCTTGCATACGTGGTTCCGGTAGACCGCTTAGTGCGTCCCGGAGTTTCATCCAGAAATCGGGATCGGAGAAATCCATAACAAGAATCAAGAGATAGTTTTGAACAAGAAATCTTCAATAAAATTGCCAAGGAAATAGCCTTGGGCTCCGATGCCACTAATGATACGAATTATGTATGAAAATGGACGTAAACTCGTATGGAATGCAGCGGAAATATAATTGATCCTCACAACACTCGAATATGTGTAACACTCGTAAGATATAACCGAAAGTAGGGCAATTCGGCTTACGTAAACAAGAACAATATGAATGATTTATCAAACTAGACCTATAGTTTGATAAGATAATCTTTCCTCAAGACCTATTGAGAATCGATTCGATTAAAACTCGAAAACGCGTCGAATTATAATCAAGGTTTCGATGAAAAGCATTCACCAAGAAAACACAAGTGTATTCTTATTTCTTCAACATACAACACATAATGAAAGCATGAACAAGACTACTTATAGCATGGTAGTCTTCTTAGCAACTAAGGGATAAAACAAGATCACATGATCTTGAAATGAAAAACAAAACAACAAGATAAAATACAAGGGAATCCAATCAAGGGGAGGGGGAATCACACAACAAAATGAATATAAGACACCCCACATAACATGCAAATCTAATCATGACATGTGAGGGAAGGAAAAACAACAAAAAATAAAAAAATCAGCAATAATGGTCATTTGCTGGTCTGTCGGACACCGCCCGTGCCGATCGGCACGGTCGTGGCGCGCATCTGGCCGGCAGGGACTCGACCGTGTCCGCTTGACACGGTCGCAGCGCGAAGAGGCCTTCCGATAGTGACTCGTC
This sequence comes from Orobanche coerulescens, assembly GCA_033398695.1. Lineage (NCBI taxonomy): Eukaryota > Viridiplantae > Streptophyta > Magnoliopsida > Lamiales > Orobanchaceae > Orobanche > Orobanche coerulescens. Next base: position 141,119,742 of record CM065803.1, on the reverse strand, counting down.
CGACAGTGACTCGGTACGGCGCGGCGTTTCGGCATTGACTCGACCGTGTCCTGGAACACGGTCGGGCGTCTGGGCAGTCGGTTCTGGCTTATCCGGAAGAGTTCGACTCGGCCGTGCCAGACGACATGGTCGAGTCCTGTGGGCAGTGACTTCGGCATTTCCGGATGAGTACAGCACGGCCGTGTCGGACGACACGGCCGAGTTCGGTCGGCAGTGATCGGCCAATTTCGGCAGGTGGTGATTTTTCCGGCAGGTGGTGATTTTTCCGGTCGGTTGGACATTTTCCGGCAGATTGAACATTTTTCCGGCAGGTTGGATGTCGACCTTCCGGCACAACATGACATGGGCCGTTGAGACCGATACTCCACGTCTTATGTCCGTTTTCTCGCCTAAATACATAGTAGTCCGTGCGTGGCGTGTAGTAAGGTCATTTATATCGATCCTTACTTCGTCTTCTTCGTTCATATCAAATGATTCCGTATCACGTCGTTGATGTCGATTTTTATTGACTTCTCTTCGATTGGGATAGTTGATATCGTATCATTTCCTCCCTCTTTGAAAGGAATTGACCTCAATTTTGTAATGCCATCGTCGTCAAGGTAAGGCGAGATATCGCCTACGTTGAAAGTCGCGTGTACTCCGTATTCGCCCGGAAGTTCTACTTTGTAAGCGTTGTCGTTCACTTTTCCCAAAATTTTGTACGGACCTTCGGCTCTTGGCATTAATTTGTTCTTGCGTTTGTTTGGGAATCGTTCTTTCCTCAAATGTTTCCAAACTAAGTCGCCAACATCAAATAGTCTCGACTTTTTATTTTTGTTCGACTTCCGTTTGTAAATTTCATTTACTTCTTTAATTCGATCTCGTACCTTTTCATGTAACTTCATCATTGACTTGAGTTTTGATTCTGCGTCTTTGTGAACCAATTCGTCGCTCGGCAAGGGAATCAAATTCAATGGCATGTGTGGATTTAGTCCGTACACTACTTCAAAAGGTGAATGGGCCGTGGCGAAACCGGATGATCGGTTGTATGCGAATTCCGCATGTGTAAGTTTAACGTCCCAATCTTTTTGTGTTTTGTTCACCAATCCTCGCAACAATGCTCCTAAGGTTCGATTAGTCACTTCGGTTTGTCCGTCGGTTTGTGGGTGATGTGAAGTATTGAATAGAAGTTTAGTTCCCACCTTTCTCCATAAAGTATTCCAAAAGTAACTCAGGAATTTAGAATCTCGATCCGACACGATAGTTTTTGGAACTCCATGTAAACGAACTACTTCTCGGAAATATAAGTCCGCCACATTGCTTGCATCATCGGTTTTGTGACATGCTATAAAGTGAGCCATCTTTGAAAAACGGTCGACGACAACCATGATCGAGTCTTTGCCCCGTTGAGTACGAGGTAAAGCAACAATAAAATCCATCGAGACATCATCCCACAGTCGCAAAGGTATTGGTAATGGCATGTGTGTACTTGGCTTGAACGAACTTTTCATCATGTGACAAGTGACGCATTTACTCACGATCGTGCTTACGTTACCATACATCTTTGGCCAAAAGAAATGCTCCTTTAAAACTTCTACGGTTTTAGCCGAACCGAAATGACCGGCTAGTCCTCCTCCGTGCGCCTCCCGAACTAGTAATTCCCGAATCGTATGCTTCGGCACACATAGTTTATTACCTTTGAAAAGAAAGTCATCCTGTAAAATAAATTCTTCGTACGGACCTGTTTTACAATGGGTAAAAATTTCTCCAAAATCCAAACCGTCAATGTAATGATTTTTCAGAGTCTCGAACCCCAACAAACGAACGTCTAGAATAGAAAGTAAGGCATACCGTCTTGATAGTGCATCCGCCACTATATTACTCTCACCGTCTTTGTACTTGGATGAAAAGTGAAAAGATTGCAAAAACTCCACCCATTTTGCATGTCTTGGACTTAGCTTGTTTTGCCCGTTAATGTATTTTAACGACTCGTGATCCGAATGTAACACGAAATGTTTCGAACGTAAATAGTGACTCCAATGATCTAGTGCTCTCACGATAGCATAGAATTCTTTGTCGTAAGTGCAATAATTAACTCGGGCACCACTAAGCTTTTCTGAAAAATAGGCGATGGGCCGACCTCCTTGAATAAGTACTGACCCGATTCCAACTCCACTAGCGTCGCATTCTACCTCAAATGGTTGTGAAAAATCGGGTAACGTTAAAATCGGTGCTTCACATAACTTTTCTTTTAATTTTTCAAAAGCTCTTTGGGCAGCCTCCTTCCATGCAAATGTACCTTTTTTAAGACACTCCGTGATCGGACTAGAGATGGTACTAAAGTCCTGTATGAATCGTCGGTAAAAAGAAGTGAGGCCATGAAATGATCGTACCTCCGTGATAGTTTTTGGTGTTGGCCAAGACTTGATTGCCGCGATTTTCTCTTGATCCACCGAAACTCCTTCTTTAGAAACGACATAGCCGAGAAAGACAAGACTCTCGACTAGAAAAGTACACTTTTCCCGCTTTCCATAAAGTTTCTGTTTCCTTAGAGTTTCAAACACGTCCCGCAAGTGTTCAAGATGCTCCTCTAAGGATCGACTGTAGATTAAAATGTCGTCTAAGTACACGACAACAAACTTCCCCAAGAAAGGTTTAAGAACCTTGTTCATCAATCTCATGAAAGTGCTCGGGGCATTAGTGAGGCCGAATGGCATCACGACCCACTCGTAAAGTCCATTCTTCGTTTTAAATGCCGTCTTCCATTCATCTCCCTCTCGCATGCGAATTTGATGGTATCCGCTCCGTAAATCAACTTTTGAGAATATAACCGACCCATGCAACTCATCTAACATGTCGTCTAGTCTCGAGATGGGGAATCGATACTTGACGGTGATGTTATTCACGGCTCTACTGATACGAATTACGTATTAAGATGAACGTAAATTCGCCGGAAAATGCAGCGGATATATTTTGTTACCTCACAGCACTCGTATATGTGTAACACTCGTAAGATATGACCGAAAGTAGGGCAATTCGGCTTACATAAACAACAACAATTTGAATGATTTATCAAACTAGACCTATAGATGAGATTTTAGTAAAACCCGAGTTACACACACTCTAGGGGCGATTTTCACACACAAAACAGCTCCCGGACCTGCGGCGTGTGTGGGCGCGTGACGAAGCCCCTCCATCATCGGCCGACGGCCGATTGTTCGTCTCTCCGAGACGAACGTCCCCTCCAAATTTCACTCAATTCCGACAACGTTTACCTGTGCAAATCTAGGTTGCAAATTCCGGCTGAAAACTACATTTTATTGAACTTGCAGATTTTCCGGCCACGTCGGTGGCGCAAACTCTTGGGCACCAACCGGAATAGACTCTGTTGTAATTTCGGTCATTTCCCCTCCGGTCTCGTCGGGTGAATCGCGGTCTCCTGGCGGACGTTTCTTGGTCAACCGCTTGACCGCGGCCGCATTTTCTCTTTTAGGCGTGCTCGGCCTCCTCTCGGTAGCGGACCACTTTCATTGGATTCCTCTTGTCGAGCCACTTGCTTACAATTTCGACTGTGTTCCGGCCACCTCGATTCCGGCGAGATTTTCCGGCGACCTCGCATTCGGCGAGATTTTCCGACGGGTCTTCCTTAGTGGTTCTTGGGAGCCGCTCTCCAGATTTGTTCCGGTCATGGCCGATGACGGCCGGACGCCGCGGTGAATGGGCGCCACCGGACTTTGTTCATCCATCGTCGATTCCGACAAAGATTTCTACGTAAGTCCTCATGTCATGCTTCAAACATATCATGTAATCTCTTACCAACATTTCATATTCGAAGACGACTTCGGTCTCTCCATCATTCCGGCCGGCGCCGCTCCATAATTCGCCCCCACTCGGTTCCTCAAACAAGACGACCCAAGTTTGGGAAAAACTATGGGTCCCTCTCCTTCATCTTTCAAGGAAGCTCGACGGGTAATCTTTCTAACTCGAGGAAAGATATTCATTTCTCGAGATGATATTTATCGTAACTCGTGATCCGGTGCGCAAAGGGGATTTCATATCTATTTCCTTAGATGAAAAAATTTACTCTGAAAGGGTTAAATACCTTCAAAATTCCTTAAATGGTCGGTTGTTGCAACCGAAAAACTCTAAGCCTTACTCTCTTGATCAACTGAAGGCTGAAATGCAAAATGCTTGGTCTATCTCCACGTCCTGGAAATTAATACCTTTGGGAAAAGGATACTTTAACGTTCAATTTAATAATTCGGAAGATAAAAATCGTGTTTTTAGCAAAACTTCATGGAACTTGGTCTCCGGATATTTTCGTTTATCCACTTTGGTTCCGGATTTCAACCCTTATAAAATTGCTACTTCTAAAGCACAAGTTTGGATCCAAATTTATGAGTTGCCGATTGAATACTGGCACCCTCAACTTATTTTTACAATTGCTAAGACTCTTGGCAACCCTCTGAAAATTGATGAACGTTCTCTGAATGGGGAAGTGGGTCATTTTGTTCGGGTCCTAATTGAAATTGACTTGAAAGACCATGTTCACAACAATGTCATGGTTGAATGTTCGGGTCATTGTGTTTTCCCTTCTATTGGCTACGAAAAATTTCCAGAGTTTTGCACTCATTGCTCAATCGTTGGTCACTCCAATAATTCCTGTAGAAGCAAAAATTGGCTCCGAACTCCAACTCTACGGTTCCTAGCGACCGCCAGAATCGTCAATCCAAATATGTTCGGAAACCATCCCCTACCCCTACTGTTAGGGTCAATAGTTCAAACAACAATAATCGCTTCAATGTGCTTGATGTTGAACCAACAGAAGGTGATTCTAATAATGATCACCATCAGCTCGCCTTGACGGTTTTCCAGCCTTCAATAGAGAAAAATGATACCATTGTCCCCACTTCTGAGTTCTCCGCTGAACATGCCAACAATAACATGTTATCCCTTACCACTAACGTCTTCCAGCCTGATAATAACAACACGTCAGTGTCTTCCAAGGGCACGATCTTGCCTAACCCTTCTTCATCCTCTCGTCATGAGCAATCGACTGACACGGTTGGGCCCCCTATTGTGTCTGCTGACCATGACAAAGATAAGAGCCATACCATTGCTGCTAAGGCAGGAAAATCTATTGTTATTTCTCCAATCATTCCCTCAGAAAAACCACAAGCTCCGCTAAAACAAGCTAAAAGGGATGTTACATTCCCAAAGACTGTGCAATTACTCCCTGCCAACTCCACGGCAGCGAAAAATCTTAATTTGGCCGCTTCTAAACCTTGGCGAAATTCTTCTGAGGAAGAGGATCAGCAAAAGAATCACTTTGAAGCACGGATAAATGCCGTTTCTAAATGAATATCCTTTCACGGAATATCGGGGGGATAAAGAAGCGGGTTGCTAGGGACGGCCGTCACTATATCACGGTTTGTAAGCGGATATTCTTTGTATCATCGAACCCTTCACTTCTTTTGCTCGTTCGATCTTTCTCTTTGGCGTTCGGGTGGTCTTTCTCTTCTTGCCGAGAATCGGCGAGGCAGGACCACGACATTTGGGTGCTCGGCTTCCTCAACATATCTAATTTCCAAGTCATCCATGTCTCTGATCAGGTTATCATCATGGACATCTCTTTTAATAGATGGGACTTTCGGGCGTCTGTTGTTCATGGTGCTCGTAACTATATTGGTCGCAGGAATCTTTGGGAGGATATCCTGAGCTTCCTTCACCCTAACCTTTTAGTCTTCGGAGATTTTAATGCCGTCATTGGAGCACATGAGCGTCGCAGTCTTCATGTTCCCAACGCTACTTCTTGTCGAGGCCTTGCTTGTCGGCATCCCTTTTACTGGTCATCGGTTTACCTGGAGAGGCAGGGTTCACGATGATTTTCATGTTGAGACCCGCATTGATCGATTTTTGGCCACCCCCGATTTTATCGATCACGGGGTTTCCACAAAATATCATGTTTTCCCTAGGACCTGCTCTGATCACCACCCGATCTGGCTCACCTCCACTTTGGGTAATACTTCTTTTCCCAGACCTTTCCGTTTTCAACGTATGTGGACTACTGATAATTCATTTATTGATGTTATTCGAAACTCTTGGAATCTTAATTGTGGGAACCGATCTCCTTGGGACTTGGTTTTGTACAAGCTTAAAAGACTGCGTCGTACCCTCAAGCATTGGAATTTTTCGTCTTTTGGTGATATTTTCACTAAAAAAAGTCAGCTTTTGGATCAACTTGGTGACATTCAGTCTCTCATTGATGCGGATGGGTATACCGATGAGCTCTTTTGTCAGGAGGTCGAAACAACTGCGCCCTTGAACGACATCCTTAATAAAGAGAGTCTTTTCTTCCAACAAAGGAGTAGGACTAATTGGCTTAAGGATGGTGATCAGAATACTGCCTTTTTCCATAGGACAGTTAAGATGAGGAATAATCGTCTTTAGATTTCCTCTCTCCTTATTGACGGTGATCTTTGTCGTGATCCGTCTACCATCTCGAACCACATTGTGAATTTTTATCAGCACCTTTTCGAAGGCCACCCGATTGCTACTAATTGGCCCACTGGTTTCTCTCTTCCTAAGGTTTCTCATCAGCATAACTCCATCCTTACTGTTATTCCCCATTCCGAGGAAATTCGTTCTACAGTTTTCGATATGGAGCCCCACAGTGCCCACAGGGCTGGCGCTCTTGGATTATTTTATCAGTTCTCTTGGGAGGTCATTGGTCCCGATATTGTGGCGGCTATTCGGCAATTTTTCATTGAGGGTGATCTTCCGACGGGTCTTAACTCTAGCTTAGTTGCTCTCATTTCTAAAGTCAAAGGGGCCATCTCTATTGAGCATTTCCGGCCTATTATCTTAAGTAACTTTATCTTCAAGATTATTACTAAAATCCTCACGGCCAGACTTTATAGTTTTATTCATGAGATCATCAGCCCCCATCAGTTTGGCTTTATTCCGGGTCGGCGTATCCACGATTGTATATCTATTGCTTCGGAATGCGTTAATTGTTTGAATCGCCGCGCGTTCGGCGGTAACATGGCTATTAAAATTGACATTCGTAAAGCTTTTGACACTCTCTCCTGGGAGTTCTTATTGGATGTTCTTCACAGTTTTGGTGTTCACGACCAGTTTGTTGCTTGGGTATCCACCATTCTTCACTCAGCGAAGCTTTCTATTCTTATAAATGGTGCTCCTACGGGTTACTTTGCGTGCAGTCAAGGGGTTCGGCAAGGTGATCCCATGTCCCCTCTTTTATTTTGTATTGCTGAGGAGATGCTCGGTCTCATGCTCTCCAATGCGGTTCGGACTACTCTCTTCAAGCCTATTTTTGCGGGCCGTAAGATTGTCTATCCTTCTCACCTTTTTTATGCGGATGATGCTATCGTGTTTGGTCGTGCCTCTACGGATAATGTGATACGAATTCTCACTTGGGATGCGAATTCGCTATCGATACAGCGGAAGGCTTTTTGACGAGTGGAAGCTATCGACAAGAAACTGTCGGGAACTGGTGACAACAACTCGCTACAGCAACAATACTAACGCGTGATGAAGGTGGTAATTCGATACAGCAACAAGATAGGAATTTGGCCTACTGGAAAATGACTCGAAACAGGCCACCTCCAAACAGCGACACTCGACACAGCACGTTTTGGACAGAAACAAAGTTAAAACGGGAAATAAGTTCGAAGGATCGAACAATACTTTATGCGAAATATCGGACAAGTATACAACTGTATCGAAAAATAAACAGAATATCGAAACAAGATATAAACAGATGTTTTATCAAATTAGACCTATAATTTGATAAAGTGATTTCTCCTCAAGACCTATTGAGAATCAATCAGATTAGTATTCGAAACGCGTCGAATAAAAACCAAGTTTTGATGAAAAGCATTCACCAGGAAAAAACACAAAGTGTTCTCAATTCTTCAACATTCAATAATAATCTTCATTACAACATCTTCGCCCTATTTATAGGTAAAACAGCTTGACAGGAGCCTGACAAGATAATCTTAACAATTACAAGCTGGTCTTAAAATAATAAAAGATAATAAAAAAAGGTTCCTCATGTCACTTGCTGACAAAAGTAAAAGTTGGGTCTTTGTCTCCAAGATGTTTGCTGCCAGCCGCTTTTTCCTTCAACATGTTGTCCAGAATCCTGCTACCTTTATAATAAAGAAATGCTGGGAATTGTTTTATTATATTGCTACTACTTGGGTCTTTCCCCCCCTTCAAGTTGCAATTTCCTTTTTGTTTAAGTTATTCCATTTCCGACTATCAAAGTAACTCCGTGTCTCGTAACTGTTTTCTCGCCCAAGTACGTTGGAGTCTGGTCGAAGTGTTTTATGTCAATTCTTACTTCGTCTACTTCGCTTGGAGTAGTCGGTTTCGTATCATCCCCTCCTTCTATAAAAGGAATTGTCCTCAATTCCGCAATCCCATCGTCGTCAAGGTAAGGGGATAGATCACCTACGTTGAAAGTAGCATGCACTCCGTAATCACCCGGAAGTTCCAACTTGTAAGCATTGTCATTCACCTTCGCAATTATTTTAAATGGTCCCTCAGCTCGTGGCATTAGCTTGTTCTTACGCTTACTCGGGAATCGTTCCTTCCTCAAATGTAACCAAACTAAATCTCCAACCTCGAATAGTCTCGGCTTTCTTTGCTTGTTCGACTTCCTTTTGTACGCCTCGTTTATTTCTTTGATTCGATCCCGCACCTGTTCGTGTAATTTCATCATTGATTTTAGTTTTGACTCCGCATCCTTATGCACCAATTCGTCACTTGGTAGTGGAATTAGATCTAGCGGCATGTAAGGATTCAGTCCGTAAACTACTTCAAATGGAGAATGCGCTGTGGCATGAGTAGGAGAACGATTATAAGCAAACTCCGCATGTGCCATTTTCAGATCCCAGTCCTTTTGTGTTTTGCTCACCAAGCCTCGCAACAGCGTCCCCAGTGTTCGATTCGTTACTTCAGTTTGTCCGTCGGTTTGAGGATGATGTGAGGTACTAAACAAAAGCTTGGTCCCCACCTTCCTCCATAATGTGTTCCAAAAGTAGCTTAGAAACTTCGAGTCCCGGTCCGAAACAATAGTTTTCGGAACTCCATGTAATCGCACCACCTCTCAGAAATACAAGTCAGCAACATTACTCGCATCATCGGTTTTGTGGCAAGGAACAAAATGAGCCATCTTTGAAAAACGATCGACGACCACCATAATCGCATCCTTACCTCGTTGGGTTCGAGGCAAAGCCACAATGAAATCCATTGAGACATCTTCCCACGGCCTCTCCGGAATCGGTAAAGGTGTGTAGACTCCTGGTTTGAACGAACTTTTCGCAACATGGCACGTCACACATTTGCTGATTATATTATTAACATCCCCTTACATCCTTGGCCAATAAAAATGTTCTTTAAGTACATCCAATGTCTTGGCTGAACCAAAGTGGCCAGCCAATCCCCCTCCGTGAGCCTCCCGAACCAGCATTTCGTCTCATCGTGTGCCTGGGTAAGCAAAGACGATTCCCCTTAAAAAGAAAGCCCTCCTGTATCGAAAATTCTCCCACCGGGCCAGGTTTGCACAGGGCGAAGGTTTCGCCAAAATCCGCATCACCTTCGTAATACTCCTTTACTGTATCGAACCCTAGCAAACGAACATCAAGAGTGGCGAGTAAGGCATAACGTCTAGACAATGCATCTGCCACAATATTGCTCTTGCCATCATTATACTTCGATGAGAAGTGAAATGATTGTAAGAATTCCACCCACCTCGCATGCCTGGGACTTAACTTGTGTTGCCCGTTAATGTACTTCAAAGATTCATGGTCCGAGTGGATGATAAAATGCCTTGGCCGAAGATAGTGACTCCAATGATCTAGAGCCCTCACAATAGCATAAAACTCTTTGTCGTACGTACAATAATTGAGACGAGCACCGTTTAATTTTTCTGAAAAATAAGCAATGGGTCGCTTTCCCTGAATGAGAACCGCTCCAATGCCCACTCCGCTAGCATCACATTCTACCTCAAACGGTTGCGAAAAATCGGGTAATGCTAAGATTGGTGCTTAGCACAACTTCGCCTTCAAATTTGCAAATGACTCTGGCGGCCGGCTCAATTAAACGTGCCCTTCTTCAAACATTCGGTTATTGGGCTTGCAATGGTACTGAAGTCTCGAATGAATCTTCGGTAAAATGAAGCTAGTCCATGGAACGATCTAACCTCCGTCACTGTAGTGGGAACCGGCCAGGACTTAATTGCTTCGATCTTCGCTTGATCGACCGACACTCCATTCTTTGAAACAATATAGCCAAGAAAGACTATACTTTCGACCAAAAATGAGCACTTCTCCCTTTTTCCATACAGCTTCTGGTCTCTAAGGGTTTCGAAGACTTGCCTCAAGTGTTCGAAATGTTCTTGCAACAATCGGCTGTAGATCAAAATATCATCTAAGTATACAACCACAAATTCCCTAAAAACGGCTTAAGTACCTCATTCATCAAGCGCATGAAAGTACTTGGTGCATTTGTAAGACCGAACGGCATAACGGTCCATTCATACAGCCCGTGTTTTGTTTTGAAGGCTGTCTTCCACTCATCTCCTTCCCGCATCCGAATTTGGTGATAACCACTTCGTAGATCAACTTTTGAAAAGATCACTGATCCGTGTAATTCGTCCAACATGTCATCAAGCCTCGGAATCGGAAATCGATACTTGATGGTTATATTGTTCACCGCTCGACTGTCAATACACATCCTCCAGGATCCATCTTTCTTCGGAACCAGTAATACAGGAACCGCACAAGGACTTAGGCTTTCTCGAACATATCCACGATCCATCAGTTCTTCGATTTGGTTTTGTAATTCCTTTGTCTCCTCGGGATTACATCTATAGGCAGCTTTGTTAGGCAATGACACACCCGGTATAAGGTCGATCTGATGTTCGATCCCACGAATAGGTGGCAAACCCGACGGTAATTCTTCGGGAAAAACATCCGCAAATTCGTGCAATAAGGCATCCATCCTTTCATTTCGTACAACCATGTTACCATCCCGTGTCTCCTTCAGAACCAATAAGTACACGCATTTTCCATCATTAATAGCATGTTCCACCTCCCGTTTGCTAGCAAACATGGCCAGTTTTGGTTTTTCACTCCTACTAGAACTCATAGAGTGAATAGCTTGAGGTGACATTGGTTTAAGCACAATCTTCTGGCCCTTATCCCGTAACTCGTACTCATTGCTTCTCCCTCGGTGTAAAACGTCCCTATCAAACATCCATGGTCTTCCCAATAGTACATGGCATGCATCCATCGGGAGTACATCACATAATACGTTGTCTTCATATGAACCCATGGCTAGTCCAATCCTCACTTGTTTAGTTACCCTTATTTTGCTCCCATCATCGAGCCAATGCAAAGTGTAAGGTTTCGGGTGAGCCGTAGTGGTCAGCCCGAGTTTAGTCACCATCTCGCTGGAAGCGACGTTGGTGCAACTCCCTCCATCAACGATCAAACTACACCATTTATTTCCAACTTGACACTTCGTGTAAAATATTTGATTCCGCTGTTCCGAATCATTCGATACAACTTTGGCTTGTAGCGTTCGCATAACTAAAGCCGTGTCATATCTTGGAGCATCGTAAGTCTCACATTCTTCTCCTTCTTCGTCCTTCATGTCGAAATCAAGTACGTCACCCAGTCTTTCCTCCTCAACCAACAACTCATCTCGGATCGTGACAGCTTCCCTTAGTGTCACTACTCGTTTGTTTGGACAAGCATTTTGATAATGCCCGAACCCCTGACATTTGAAACATCTTACTTTAGCCAAACTTGTCTCCTTCGGCACATAGGGTATAGTTGCCTTAGCAGGAATCGCAACAGGAACTGGAGTCGGTACAGTTGCCTTAGCAGCTGAACTAGATCCGACGCTTGGTGATACGAAAATGACTATTCCGAATAATGATACGACTCGGAATAACTTAGACGTATCAACATGCATACGTAACATACCCATGTTCAAAGTCAATGATTTTGTCCCCATGTTGAAAGGGACTTCTCCCTTCCATACATCAAGTTATACGTCCCCCCCCCCCCATTATAATCTTCAAAGTCTTCACATGTGAAGACTTGTCCCCACCCCTTTTTTTTAGTTTCAATTTTTGTCACTTTCAAGACTTGTCCCCATCACAATCTTCATATCTTTGATCTTGTCCCCATGAAGATTTTTCTCCACCCTCACCAACACCAAATTCGCCCCCCCATACGTAATTGACGAGCTCGAGTGAAAAAGGCGAAAAGCGGACAAAATTACCAATTCCCGCGCGTATGACTACTTCGTAGCAGTTTTCGTATTTTAATCATAACTCTCTCATACGAAGTCCGATTTAGGTGATTCAAGCGGCCATGGAAAGATAAAAGAAAGATCTATAAATCATGTGAAACGGTCCAAGGTCCAATTATGGTTCTATCAAGCCACACGAACCGTTCAAATGTACAGTGGTATTTATGACCGAAAATTATGGTCCAAGCTTGATGAAGATTTGGTGATTTTTGTTGTCTTTGTCAAGTATCACATGTGAAAGATTGTTGTCCCCTCCTCCTCTCCTACATCACGGCCAAAATGTCCTCTACCAAGTCTTAGTTTTTACTTTGTCAAATCTTGTTTTAATTGTTTAATCCTTTGTTTGATTGTTGTTGATCTTGTTAGACTTTTGTGTGATCTTGTAATGGCTATTTATAAGCCACATTTTCAGCCCTTGAAACATATCTTGAAAGTTATAAACATTGTATTTCTCTTGAAATATACGTTGAACGAGTTCAACAAAACCTTGGTTATTATTTCGACGCGTCTCGAATTATAACTTGATCAATTCTCAATAGGTCTTGAGGAGAGATTATCTTTATCGAGTTATAGGTCTAATTCGATAAAACACATTCAAACCCATACACTATCCTACCTCACGGCCGAAACCCATATAATTTCGGCCACCACCTTTTATTTTCATTGTTACTTTGATACTTGTAAAAACCGTGATAATCTTCCGTTGTATTTTATACGTATTACGTACACTTATATACGTAATTCGTATCATAAGTGGTATCGGAGCCCAAGGTCATCTCCTTGGGCGATTTATTCAACAATTGCTTGTCGAAGAAAATATCTCTTGATTCTTGTCATCGGAAACCACACCTGAATTTCTTAATTCAGTTAAGGTTCCTGATCTTTCAACAAAATGGAGTTCAACGATATTTATCTCTTGGCGATATTACGTGACGCATTACACAGCGTACCGGAGTTCATGGGACATTCCGATCCAGAAGCAGGTGTTGATTGGCTCCACGTTTGTGAGGAGTTTTTCAACCACAATTCAATTCCAGTAGACCGCCGAGTCTCATTGGCGACGAAACGCCTTCGTGGTCGCGCCTCGACCTGGTGGCAGAAATTGAAAACCAGCCGTTTACACCAAGGTAAACCCAAACTAAGAGACTGGAACAAATTCATAAAACACTTTACTCGGAAATTCATCCCCACAAATTCTCACCGCCACGATCCACCAACGGCACCACACCGAAAATTGCAGAAGTTCAGCGCCACCCCGCCACCGACCTTCGATCTAAGGTTTTTCCCCATCAAAGAATTTCCAGCAAAGCCTTTTGTCGATGAAGACGATGTTCCTACCACCATTTTCAATGAGGTAGACGAGACAGAGGTTTCAACGGCGCAATACAACGAAGAAGATGAGTTGAGCCGTGTTTCCCTAATTGATGAACCTGGATCTTGCTACTTTGAGCATGGGCCAGTTGGTTATGTTGGCCAAATTGACCAAAACGGACCAAATTATTTTAATGATGAGGAGCCGGTTAGTGTCATGGAAATTGGGCCGGATTATGAAGGGCCACCAGTATTTGATACCGAACCAGTTGACGAAGAGGAACCCATAATTGATTCCGTGTTTCCCATTTTTGATGTTGTGCCCGACGGCGATCCATGTCTCGCTGTAAGTTGTTTTGAAGATTTTTGTCCAAACTCCAATGAGGTGTTTTCGGTTCTTGATACGGAGCAAGAAGATGTTATAATTCCGGAACATCTATATCTTGAGCCTTACCAAGATTTTGATATGAAAGTAGACGACGAAGCGTTTTCCTGTGGCTTGAAGTGGCATCCGATGAAGAGCGACCTATTATTACTGTCGTGCTTCCCATTTCAGATGTCCGGTTATATGATGATTCATATCATGATATCGGTATTACCTCACAGAATAATTATTATTATTTCATTAATAATGATAGTTATTTGTTTGGTGATTCCCGGAGATCCCATATTACCTACCGTCTCAAGATTTTGGGCCATATACGCACTGCGGATATTTTCGAAATCAAGTACGTAGAGGTTCTAGCTATTTCATTTGGAAACGACAGGAGTTCGGAATTGAGGACAATTCCTTTTAAAGGGAGAGGGAATGATACGAAAATGACTATTCCGAATAATGATACGACTCGGAATAACTTAGACGTATCAACATGCATACGTAACATACCCATGTTCAAAGTCAATGATTTTGTCCCCATGTTGAAAGGGACTTCTCCCTTCCATACATCAAGTTATACGTCCCCCCCCCATTATAATCTTCAAAGTCTTCACATGTGAAGACTTGTCCCCACCCCTTTTTTTTAGTTTCAATTTTTGTCACTTTCAAGACTTGTCCCCATCACAATCTTCATATCTTTGATCTTGTCCCCATGAAGATTTTTCTCCACCCTCACCAACACCAAATTCGCCCCCCCATACGTAATTGACGAGCTCGAGTGAAAAAGGCGAAAAGCGGACAAAATTACCAATTCCCGCGCGTATGACTACTTCGTAGCAGTTTTCGTATTTTAATCATAACTCTCTCATACGAAGTCCGATTTAGGTGATTCAAGCGGCCATGGAAAGATAAAAGAAAGATCTATAAATCATGTGAAACGGTCCAAGGTCCAATTATGGTTCTATCAAGCCACACGAACCGTTCAAATGTACAGTGGTATTTATGACCGAAAATTATGGTCCAAGCTTGATGAAGATTTGGTGATTTTTGTTGTCTTTGTCAAGTATCACATGTGAAAGATTGTTGTCCCCTCCTCCTCTCCTACATCACGGCCAAAATGTCCTCTACCAAGTCTTAGTTTTTACTTTGTCAAATCTTGTTTTAATTGTTTAATCCTTTGTTTGATTGTTGTTGATCTTGTTAGACTTTTGTGTGATCTTGTAATGGCTATTTATAAGCCACATTTTCAGCCCTTGAAACATATCTTGAAAGTTATAAACATTGTATTTCTCTTGAAATATACGTTGAACGAGTTCAACAAAACCTTGGTTATTATTTCGACGCGTCTCGAATTATAACTTGATCAATTCTCAATAGGTCTTGAGGAGAGATTATCTTTATCGAGTTATAGGTCTAATTCGATAAAACACATTCAAACCCATACACTATCCTACCTCACGGCCGAAACCCATATAATTTCGGCCACCACCTTTTATTTTCATTGTTACTTTGATACTTGTAAAAACCGTGATAATCTTCCGTTGTATTTTATACGTATTACGTACACTTATATACGTAATTCGTATCACTTGGGTTTCCAAACTTGACTGGAAACTCGGGTTTATACATCTTCATCCTGTTTTGAGCCTCTAATTTCACACATAACCCACATAATGTATCGAAGTCCTCGTATGGATACAGTTCCACCGAGTTAGCTATGCCTCGGTTTAAGCCACGCAAGAATCGCGACATCTTTTGTTCCTCATTCTCCTCTATCTCTCCCATTAAGGTTAGATTCTCAAACTCCTCAATGTACTCACTGACATTCAACTTTCCTTGCATGAGATCTGCAATCTTTCTGTATAAGGATAACCGGTGTGATGTTGGCACATATCTTTTACGAAGTTTTCTTTTTAATGAATCCCACGAACGGATCTTTTCCTTCCCCGCACGAGCTCTTCGTGTTTTAATTCCTTCGTACCAAAGTGAAGCTCCTTTCCCCAACTTGAGAATTGCATACTTACACCTTTTCTCATCGTCAAGGTCTTTAAATTCGAACATACGATCAATTTTTCGTTCCCATTCCGTAAACTTCGTGGTCGGTCCCTCCAACGAACTCGGAAGCTCGCTCACCTTGAACTCTTCGACATGGCGTGAGGGTCGTTCATAGTCACCACGCCTAGGTTGCCAACGCCGGTCGCGTTGTTCGCACGTCACGCAATGCATCACGAAGTTTTGCCAAGAAATCGGGCCGTTGAGATCCATAATGTCAAAGATCAAGAACTTGGTCTCGATACCACTTATGATACGAATTCTCACTTGGGATGCGAATCGCTTATCGATACACGGAAGGCTTTTGACGAGTGGAAGCTATCGACAAGAAACTGCTTGAATCGGGTGACAACAACTCGCTACAAAGAACAATACTAACGCGTGATGAAGGTGGTAATTCGATACAAAGAACAAGATAGGAATTTGGCCTCTCGGAAAATGACTAAACAAAGCCACCTCCAAACAAATGACACTCGACACAAAGACGCTTTTGGACAAACAAAGTTAAAACGGAAATAAGTTTGAAGGATCGAACAATACTTTATGCGAAATATCGGACAAGTATACAAATCGTATCGAAAAATAAATGTAATATCGAAACAAGATATAAACAGATGTTTTATCAAATTAGACCTATAATTTGATAAAGTGATTTCTCCTCAAGACCTATTGAGAATCAATCAGATTAGTATTCGAAACGCGTCGAATAAAAACCAAGTTTTGATGAAAAGCATTCACCAGTAAAAAACACAAGTGTTCTCAATTCTTCAACATTCAATAATAATCTTCATTACAACATCTTCGCCCTATTTATAGGTAAAACAGCTTGACAGGAGCCTGACAAGATAATCTTAACAATTACAAGCTGGTCTTAAAATAATAAAAGATAATAAAAAAGGTTCCTCATGTCACTTGCTGACAAAAGTAAAAGCTGGGTCTTTGTCTCCAAGATGCTTGCTGCCAGCCGCTTTTTCCTTCAACATGTTGTCCAGAATCCTGCTACCTTTATAATAAAGAAATGCTGGGAATTGTTTTATTATATTGCTACTACTTGGGTCTTTCCCCCCCTTCAAGTTGCAATTTCCTTTTTGTTTAAGTTATTCCATTTCCGACTATCAAAGTAACTCCGTGTCTCGTAACTGTTTTCTCGCCCCAGTACGTTGGAGTCTGGTCGAAGTGTTTTATGTCAATTCTTACTTCGTCTACTTCGCTTGGAGTAGTCGGTTTCGTATCATAATGCCAATGCCATATTGAAGATTCTTGATGATTACTCAGCTATCTCGGGCCAGGCTATGAACCGTAATAAATCTAAGGTTTATTTCGGTTCTCATGTTCCTATCCACACCAAACGGGTCATTCTGCACACCCTTGGCATGCGCGAGGGATCACTCCCTTTCAATTACCTCGGGGTTCCGTTATTCTGCGGCATACCCCGTCTCATCCATATTGACCCGGTCGTTGACAAAATTATTAGTAAATTTTCTGCTTGGAAAGGATCCTCTCTCTCGATGGCTGGTCGTATTTGCTTAGTTAACTCTGTCATCATGAGCTCCTCCATTCAGTCAATGATGATATATAGTTGGCCGATCAAATTGATAAACAAATTAGATTCGGCGGCTAGAAATTTTATTTGGTCGGGGGACATTAGTCACAAGAACGCATGTACTGTGGCCTGGAGTAGAGTTTGTTCCCCTTTAGAGGAGGGAGGGCTTGGGGTGAGGCATCTTCGTACGATGAATGAATCCTTTTTGTTCCGTTTGCCTAGGTTATTCTGCAGGAGGATTCCTTTTGTGGACAATTCCTTCGTCAGAGGTTTCTCAGAAGTAATTTGGATACTCGCAAGATTGTTTCTTCCTCTATATTCAGGGGGGTTCGTAATCATATTCCCCGTCTTCTTAACACTTCCAGTTGGGTTATTGGTAATGGTCAGAATATTAATTTTTGGTGGGACAACTTGATACGAATTACGTATTAAGACGAACGTAAATTCGCCGGAAAATACAGCGGATATATTTTGTTACCTCACATCACTCGTATATATGTAACACTCGTAAGAAATAACCGAAAGTAGGGCAATTCGGCTTACGTAAACAAGAACAATATGAATGATTTATCAAACTAGACCTATAGTTTGATAAGGTAATCTTTCCTCAAGACCTATTGAGAATTGATTCGATTAAAACTCGAAAACGCGTCGAATTATAATCAAGGTTTCGATGAAAAGCATTCACCAAGAAAACACAAGTGTATTCTTATTTTCTTCAACATACAATATCCATCATGAAAGCATCAACAAGACTACTTATATCATGGTAGTCTTCTTAGCAACTAAGGAATCAAACAAGATCACATGATCTTGAAATGAAAAACAAAACACAAGATAAAATACAAGGGAATTAAATCAAAGGGAGGGGGAATCACACAACAAAATGAATATAAGACACCCCACATAACATGCAAGTCTAATCATGACATGTGAGGAGGAAAACAACAAAAATAAAAAAATCAGCAATAATGGCATTTCCGGTTCTGCTGAACACGGCCCGTGCCGATCGGCACGGCCGCGCGCACTGCCGGTAAGAGGACTCGACCGTGTCGCCCGGCACGGTCGGGTTGGTCGGACAACGGGATTTGTACTATCCGGAAGAGTGTGACTCGGCCGTGTAGCCTGGCACGGTCGGGTTGTGTCGGCACGGGCCGTGTCGGACGACACGGTCGGGTTCGATCGGCGAGATTTCATTATCCAGACACCTCGGCACGGGCCGTGTCGGATGACACGGCCGGATTCGCCGCAGTTGATCGCCGCCCAAAGCAGTGCTGATCGCCGCCCGGCAGTGGTGGTCGGCAGTGATCGCCGCCCGGCAGTGGTGAATTTTCCACGGTGGTGATGTTTCCTAGTCATTCGTCCATTTTCCGGTCGATTGTCGACCTTCCGCATAGCATGACACGGCCATGTTATATGACACGGCTGAGACCGAGACTCCACGTCTTATGTCCGTTTTCTCGCCTAAATACGTAGTAGCCCGTGCATGGCGTGTAGTAAGGTCATTTATATCGATCCTTACTTCGTCTTCTTCGTTCATATCAAATGATTCCGTATCATCTCTTCCTTCTTTAAAAGGAATTGTCCTCAATTCCGAAATTCCGTCATCATCGATGTAAGGTGAGAGGTCCCCAACATTAAAGGTTGCATGAATCCCATAATCTCCCGGAAGTTCTAATTTGTAAGCGTTGTCGTTCACTTTCGCGATTACTTTAAACGGTCCCTCCGCTCGTGGCATTAATTTGTTCTTACGTTTATTTGGAAATCGCTCTTTTCTTAAATGCAACCAAACCAAATCACCAACTTCGAACAATCTCGGCCTTCTTTGTTTGTTCGACTTTCTTTTGTAAGCCTCGTTTATTTCCTTGATTCGATTACATACTTGCTCGTGTAATTTCATCATCGACTTCAATTTTGATTCCGCATCCTTGTGCACTAACTCGTCACTTGGCAATGGAATTAGATCTAACGGCATGTACGGGTTTAGTCCGTAAACTACTTCGAACGGAGAGTGTGCCGTGGCATGAGTAGGAGAACGATTATAAGCGAACTCCGCATGTGCAAGTTTTAAGTCCCAATCCTTCTGTGTCTTGCTCACAAGACCACGTAGTAATGTGCCCAACGTTCGATTGGTCACTTCGGTTTGACCGTCCGTTTGTGGATGATGTGACGTGCTAAATAGTAATTTGGTTCCCACCTTTCTCCACAAGGTGTTCCAAAAATAACTAAGGAATTTTGAGTCCCGATCCGAAACAATCGTTTTTGGAACCCCATGCAATCGTACGATTTCTCGGAAATACAAATCGGCGACGTTACTCGCGTCGTCTGTCTTGTGGCAAGCCACAAAGTGAGCCATCTTCGAAAATCGGTCTACGACAACCATAATAGCATCTCTCCCTCGTTGAGTACGAGGCAAAGGAACAATAAAATCCATTGAGACATCTTCCCACGGTCTTTCCGGAATCGGCAAAGGCATGTATGCTCCCGGTTTGAATGAAATTTTAGCAATATGGCATGTCACACACTTATTAATTATGTCGTGTACATTCACTTGCATCTTCGGCCAATGAAAATGCTCTTTAAGGACCTCCAACGTTTTGGCCGAACCAAAATGACCGGCCAAGCCTCCACCGTGAGCTTCCCGAACTGATAATTCCCGAATCGGGTGTTTGGGTAAACATAGGCGATTCCCTTTGAAAAGGAATCCTTCTTGCAACGTAAACTTTCCAAACGGACCGGATTTACACCGAATGAAAACCTCACCAAAATCCACATCCCCATCATAATACTCCTTCAATGCTTCGAACCCAAGCAACCGAATGTCAAGAGTAGAGAGCAAGGCATACCGTCTAGACAAAGCATCCGCCACAACGTTGCTCTTGCCATCTTTGTACTTCGATGAAAAGTGGAATGATTGCAAGAATTCCACCCATTTAGCATGTCTCGGACTCAACTTTAGTTGGCCGTTGATATATTTCAAGGACTCATGATCCGAATGTAAGATGAAATGTTTCGGCCGAAGGTAATGGCTCCAATGATCAAGAGCTCTCACAATGGCATAGAACTCCTTGTCATAAGTACAATAGTTGAGTCGAGCCCCACCCAATTTCTCCGAAAAGTAGGCAATTGGTCGCCTCCCTTGGACGAGGACCGCCCCAATACCCACTCCACTTGCGTCACATTCTACCTCGGAAGGTTGTGAAAAGTCGGGTAAAGCCAAGATAGGTGCTTCACACATTTTCGCCTTCAATTTTTCAAACGCCCCTTGGGCAGCCCCGTTCCACATAAACGGTCCCTTTTTCAAGCATTCCGTTATCGGACTAGAAATGGTACTAAAGTCTCGTATGAATCTCCGATAAAATGAAGCAAGTCCGTGGAAGGATCGGACTTCCGTGATGGTTTTAGGCGTAGGCCAAGATTTAATCGCCTCGATCTTGGTTTGATCAACCGACACTCCTTCTTTAGAAACGATGTAGCCAAGAAAGGCTACACTCTCGACTAGAAACGAACACTTCTCCTTTTTCCCATAAAGTTTTTGATCCCTAAGGATCTCAAAGACTTTCCTCAAGTGCCCGGTATGCTCTTGCAATGATCGACTATAAATTAAGATGTCGTCCAAGTATACGACGACAAATTTTCCCAAAAATGGCTTAAGTACCTCATTCATTAATCGCATGAAAGTACTTGGCGCATTTGTAAGGCCAAAGGGCATGACGAGCCATTCATATAATCCATGTTGTGTCTTGAAAGCCGTTTTCCATTCATCTCCTTCCCGCATGCGAATTTGATGATAGCCGCTTCTCAAATCAACCTTCGAAAAAATCACCGAACCATGCAACTCGTCCAACATATCATCAAGTCTCGGAATTGGGAACCGATATTTGATGGTTATGTTGTTCACGGCTCTACTATCTATACACATCCGCCATGACCCATCCTTCTTTGGAACAAGTAAAACCGGAACCGCACAAGGGCTCAAACTTTCTCGAACGTACCCGCGGTTCATTAGCTCCTCGATTTGCTTTTGCAACTCCTTTGTCTCCTCGGGGTTACATCGATAGGCGGCCTTGTTAGGGAGTGATGCACCCAGTACAAGGTCGACTTGGTGTTCAATCCCACGCAAAGGTGGTAAACCCGGCGGTAAGTCTTCCGGGAAGACATCCGCAAATTCTTGTAGCAAGGTATCGATATCTCTCTTGCCTTGCACAACTACGTCAACATCTCGTGTTTCTTTAATCATCAATAAATACACACGCTCACCATCGTCAATAGCGTGTCTCACCTCTTTCTCGCTAGCAAACATGGTAAGCTTCGGTTTCTCCTTTTGATTAGAACTCATCGATCGAATGGCTTGGGGTGCCATCGGTTTAAGCACAATCTTCTTGCCTTTATCTCGTAATTCATATTCGTTACTCCTTCCTCGTTGCAAAACATCTCGGTCGAACATCCATGGTCGTCCCAAAAGTACGTGGCATGCGTCCATCGGGAGTACGTCACATAACACATCGTCTCCATATGATCCCATGGTTAAGTTGACCCGTACTTGTCTCGTCACCTTCACTTTGCTTCCATCATCGAGCCAATGTAAAGCATACAGTCTCGGGTGAGCCGTAGTAGTTAGCCCGAGCTTGGTGACCATCTCGTTTGATGCTACATTCGTGCAACTCCCTCCGTCTATTATCAAGCTACACCACCTTTCTCCGACTTTGCATTTGGAATGAAAGATTTGGTCTCTTTGCTCCGTATCACTTGGAACGATTTTGGTATGTAGTGCTCGAAGCACTAGAGTAGTATCATATTCCGGAGCGTCATAAGTCTCACAATCCTCATTATCTTCCTCGACCTCCATGTTAAATACGTCACCAAGGCCTTCCTTCTCGTCCTCGACCAAAAGTTCGTCTCGGACCGCAAGAGCTTCTCTTAAAGTGACCACCCGTTTATTTGGACATGCATTTTGATAGTGACTAAAGCCTTGACATTTAAAACATCGCACTTTAGCCAAGCTCGTTTCCTTGGAAATGTGGGGAACCTTCGGGGCCGGGGTAGGGACTTGAAAAGGTACGGTATGTTTCGTAGTCGAACTTGAGCCGGCACTTGTATTTCCGAATTTGTATGGGAATTCGGGTTTGGTAAACTTCAATTTGTTTTGAGCTTCAATTTTTATGCATAGCCCGCATAAAGTATCGAATCTTCATATGGATATAACTCCACCGTGTTGGCTATGTTTTTATTTAAGCCACGTAAAAAACGGGACATCTTTTGTTCTTCATTTTCTTCTAGCTCTCCCATCAAGACCAAACTTTCGAACTCTTCAATATATTCACCGACACTTAGTTTGCCTTGCATGAAGTCGGCAATCTTCCGGTATAAGGTTAACCGGTGTGATGTTGGCACATACCTCTTACGAAGTTTTCTTTTTAAAGAATCCCATGAACGGATTTTTGCTTTTCCCTCCCGAGTTCTTCGCGTCTTTACTCCTTCGAACCAAAGAGAAGCACCCTTCCCTAACTTGTGAATTGCATATTTGCAACGTTTCTCGTCGTTTAGGTCTTTGAATTCGAACATGCGTTCAATTTTCCGTTCCCACTCCAAATAAGCTTCGGGATCGGTACCTCCAACGAACTCCGGAAGTTCGTTTACTTTAAACTCATCCGCATGGTGTATTTGACGTGCGTCATCCCCGCGTCTTGCTTGCATACGTGGTTCCGGTAGACCGCTTAGTGCGTCCCGGAGTTTCATCAAGAAATCGGGATCGGAGAAATCCATAACAAGAATCAAGAGATAGTTTTGAACAAGAAATCTTCAATAAAATTGCCAAGGAAATAGCCTTGGGCTCCGATGCCACTAATGATACGAATTACGTATTAAGATGAACGTAAATTCGCCGGAAAATGCAGCGGATATATTTTGTTACCTCACATCACTCGTATATATGTAACACTCGTAAGAAATAACCGAAAGTAGGGCAATTCGGCTTACGTAAACAAGAACAATATGAATGATTTATCAAACTAGACCTATAGTTTGATAAGGTAATCTTTCCTCAAGACCTATTGAGAATTGATTCGATTAAAACTCAAAACGTCGAATTATAATCAAGGTTTCGATGAAAAGCATTCACCAAGAAAACACAAGTGTATTCTTATTTTCTTCAACATACAATATCCATCATGAAAGCATCAACAAGACTACTTATAGCATGGTAGTCTTCTTAGCAACTAAGGAATCAAACAAGATCACATGATCTTGAAATGAAAAACAAAACACAAGATAAAATACAAGGGAATCAAATCAAAGGGAGGGGGAATCACACAACAAAATGAATATAAGACACCCCACATAACATGCAAGTCTAATCATGACATGTGAGGAGGAAAAACAACAAAAATAAAAAATCAGCAATAATGGCATTTGCCGGTTCTGCCGGACACGGCCCGCCGATCGGCACGTCGCGGCGCGATCCTGCCGGCAGGACTCACCGTGTCGCTCGCACGGCCGGGTTGGTCTGACAATGGGATTTGTACTATCCGGAAGAGTGTGACTCGCCGTGTCGCCCGGCACGGTCGGGTTGTGTCGGCAGACGGCCGTGTCGGACGACACGGTCGGTTCGGTCGGCGAGATTTCATTATCCAGACACCTCGGCACGGCCATGTCGGATGACACGGCCGGATTCGCCGGGCAGTTGATCGGCCAGCCCAGCAGTGCTGATCGCCGATCCGGCAGTGGTGGTCGGCATGATCGCCGATCGGCAGTGGTGAATTTTCCTACGGTGGTGATTTTTCCTATAGTCATTGCCCATTTTCCGGTCGATTGTCGACCTTCCGGCATAGCATGACACGGGCCGTGTTATATGACACGGCTGAGACCGAGACTCCACGTCTTATGTCCGTTTTCTCGCCTAAATACGTAATAGCCCATGCATGGCGTGTAGTAAAGTCATTTATATCGATCCTTACTTCGTCTTCTTCGTTCATATCAAATGATTCCGTATCACAACTGGCTGGGTTATATCATTGGTGATCGGTTGGGTATTCCTCAACATCTCAGAAGTACCTTCTCCGACACCCTCAGCGATTTTTACTATGACGGGACCTGGCATCTTACCCTCAATTTTATGGAAAGGTGTCGTGATGTTGATTTAGATGTCGTCTATGCCCCCTCTGACTTTGAAGGAAAAGACGAGCGGGTTTGGGCTAAATCGGTGCATGGCAATGTTACCTCTCAAATCGCTTATTGGCACCTTCGCCACAACTTTCCTAAGGTGAGCTGGGGGAAATGGATTTGGCACAGATTAATCCCCGTTCGTCGTTCTCTCACGGTCTGGAAGGCTATTCACAACAGGCTGCCTGTTTTTGATCTTCTTCGTTTAAGGGGTTTCATTGGTCCTTCGGTTTGCCTTTTCTGTCTCTCTGCCCGTGAATCGATTGACCATATTTTCACCGAGTGTGTTGTTATCCGGCAGTTCTGGGACTATATTGAGCGGGGCTTCTTAAACTCTTTAGAATTGAACGCTGGGTTCGGGCACTTCATCATTCGAGCTATGGATATCAGATTTAGTCAGCAGATCTCTACTCTCTGGAGATTCACTATTATTACTGCCGTCTGGGCTATCTGGCATATTCGCTGTGAGGTTTTATATAATGATGCTAAATTTTCTATCATGTCTCTTCGTTCTATAGTTTGGTCTCTTCTGAGAGAATGTAATAACTATGACATGGGCACCATGGATAACTCTATTTCTGATCTGGTTCGTCTTCGGGCTCTGGGTGTGGTGGCCACTCGAGACCTCTGCTTTAAACTATATATGTGAAATGTTATCCCCCAATTGGCTGGATGAAAGTTAACACTGATGGGATGGCTAAAGGCTGCCCAGGCTTGGGTGCTATTGGCCTTGTTTATCGGAATCGTCTGGGCCGGGTTTTTGGCACTCTCTCTGCGGCAATTGGTTGCTGTTTTGCCTTCCAAGCTGAGTTGGTCGCGGCTATTCATGCTATCGAGATTGCTTTTTATCATGGTTGGGATTATTTGTGGCTCGAGTCTGACTCTACTTATGTTGTGAGTATTCTCTCGGATCGTAGTTCGGCTGTTCCCTGGATCTACCGTAGTTATTTGAGACGGATCTGGCGTATTATTGACGGCATGCACTTCAGGGTCTCTCATATCTATAGAGAAGGGAATGCTGTGGCAGACTGGCTTTCTAAAAGATTGGTTTCTTACGAGTGGTCTAGTGAAGCGCCAGAGCCTCTCCGAGATCTTCTGTTGAGGGATATGTCTCCTATGTATTTTAGCCGACATTAGTTTTCTCGCAGCATAACGCTCGGGTACTCTTTTTCCCTATCGTAGGTTTTTCCCATTGGGTTTTTCTATGATAGGGTTTTAACGAACTGCTGTTTGCAACCCCATACATCTGGTATGGGGGTATAGGTCCTTTTATTCTGTTTTCATAGATTGCTTTTGCATTTGTATTTTTCTCTCTATTTCTCTTGACTACCCACTTGTGGGATTAGCTTGAGATTTTATTTTGTTGTCTTGGATGGCCCTCTCTTTGTAACTCTTTTATGTTTCTCGTTTTTATAATAATATTGACCTTGATGAGTAAAAAAAAACTAGACCTATAGTTTGATAAGATAATCTTTCCTCAAGACCTATTGAGGATCGATTCGATTAAAACTCGAAAACGCGTCGAATTATAATCAAGGTTTCGATGAAAAGCATTCACCAAGAAAACACAAGTGTATTCTTATTTCTTCAACATACAATATACAATGAAAGCATGAACAAGACTACTTATAGCAAGGTAGTCTTCTTAGCAACTAAGGAATAAAACAAGATCACATGATCTTGAAATGAAAAACAAAACATCAAATAAAATACAAATGAATCAAATGATAGGGAGGGGGAATCACACAACAAAATGATTATAAGTCACCCCACATAACATGCAAGTTTAATCATGACATGTGAGGGGAGGGAAAACAACAAAAAAACACAAAAAAATCAGCAATAATGTGAGTTTGCTGGCTGTCGGACACGGCCCGTGCCGATCGGCACGGCCGCGGCGGCATGTGCGGGCGCACATGTTCGGCAGGACTCGACCGTGTCGCCTGGCACGGTCGGGTTGGTCGGACAGCGGGAATTTACTATCCGGAAGAGTGTGACTCGGCCGTGTCGCCTGGCACGGTCGGGTTGTGTCGGCACGGGCCGTGTCGGACGACACGGTCGGGTTCGGTCGGCAGCGAGATTTCACTTTCTAGGACATCTCGGCACGGGCCGTGTCGGATGACACGGCCGGGTTCGGTCGGCAGTGATCGGCCAGTTCCGGCAGGTGGTGATCGGCAGCGATCGGCCAGTTCCGGCAGGTGGTGATTTTCCGGCCGATTGTCGACCTTCCGGCATAGCATGACACGGGCCGTGTTATATGACACGGCTGAGACCGAGACTCCACGTCTTATGTCCGTTTTCTCGCCAAAAAATGTCGCCGTACGTGCATGACGCGTTGTAAGGCCGTTTATTTTTATCCTTGCTCCGTCTTCTTCATTTTGACTAGTTAAATTCCGTATCATCCCCTCCCCCTTTAAAAGAGATTCGTCCTCGAATCTAAAGTCCAAGGACAGTTGGTATTCTGGATAGGGTTGTGCTCCTCCCGGGTTGAAGATGTAATTTTCGTCGGATGTGTTGACGTTTGCTTGGGATTGCATTTTAAAAGATCAACCTGCAAAACAAACGACGTATCTAGGTGTCTGCCATTTCTCTTAACGGAATCCCCAAAAAAAGATTTGTGGTTTAACGGAATAATTTCCATTTCCGGCGTCATGTGGGCACAAATCTTGTCCTCATTCCTTTCATCAATGAGTTCGTCTTTTACTGTTTTCCAGTCACATATAGCCACATAGCTTTTACGTTGGTCGGTGTCGGGAACCGGATCAATGAGAACAATTGGATTGGGATCCTCCAATTTTTTAACAATAATAGGAATAACCTCATAGAAATTTTGGGGAACAATCGCCTTGTCCTCAATCTCTTCATCTTCTGTAGCTTGGGGAACGGACGGTTGTGTAGAACTAAAAAGTATACTTGTGAGTTCCTCACTTGTTAACTCGTCCTGATGCTCCAAATCATTTGAAACCGATTTGGTTTCTAAAGTACGAAGAACTAAGTCTGTATCATAATCGGGAGCATCGTAAACTACACATTCTTCTTCTCCTTCGTCCTCTATATCAAACTTGAGAATGTTTCCTAGCCTTTCTTGCTCTTCCTCGGCTATTAACTCGTCTCGGGTAGCAAGAGTCGGGCAAACATCTTGCACATGATCGAACCCTTGGCCAATGAAACAACTCACCTCCAGCAAACTCGTCTCATTAGGTAAGTCGAGAGCTTTAGAAACCGAGTTGGGGGCTGATGTTGTTACGATTTTGAGAGCCGAACTCAAGCCGAAAGGTACGTATCTCTTGCGAAGTTTTCTTTTCAACGACTCCCACGAACGGATCTTTTTTTTTCCAGCACGAGTCCTTTGCTTCTTCTTTAATTCGAACCAAACTGAAGCGCCTTTAACCAACTTGATAATTGCATATTTGCAACGCTCCTCATCGTTAAGACCTTTAAACTCGAACAAGCAATCCATCTTACGTTCCCATTCCAAATAAATTTTGGGATCGGTACCTCCGATGAACTTCGGAAGTTCGTTCAACTCGAACTCGTTAGTATGGCGTGGGGAACACAGGCCTTCTCCTCCTCGTCGAGGTTCCAGTAAGTCATGTAAAGCATCACGTAGCTTTACCAAGAATTCGGTATTGGAAAAGTTCATCTCTTCTAATGATCAAGAAATCGAACAGAAAATTTGCCAAGAAATCCGTGAAGAATGAACCAAGAAGATGATCAAAGAATCTGATCTTCACCGTTCAGACTGTAGTTTGATGAGTTGGCTTACCTTTATCAAAATTTCGTGACGATCCAACGGTCGAATCCATGAGAAACTTTATTTAGTTCCGACTGCACTAATCTGCCAATGTTATGCGAAAATTCTTCTAACCGTGAAGAACAACCCAAGAAGGTGACTAAATACTTCAACTAAAAATTCGTTGAATAAATCGCCCGAGGAGATGACCTTGGGCTCCGATACCACTAATGATACGAATTACGTATTAAGATGAACGTAAATTCGCCGGAAAATGCAGCGGATATATTTTGTTACCTCACAACACTCGTATATGTGTAACACTCGTAAGATATAACCGAAAGTAGGGCAATTCGGCTTACATAAACAACAACAATATGAATGATTTATCAAACTAGACCTATAGTTTGATAAGATAATCTTTCCTCAAGACCTATTGAGGATCGATTCGATTAAAACTCGAAAACGCGTCGAATTATAATCAAGGTTTCGATGAAAAGCATTCACCAAGAAAACACAAGTGTATTCTTATTTCTTCAACATACAATATACAATGAAAGCATGAACAAGACTACTTATAGCAAGGTAGTCTTCTTAGCAACTAAGGAATAAAACAAGATCACATGATCTTGAAATGAAAAACAAAACATCAAATAAAATACAAATGAATCAAATGATAGGGAGGGGGAATCACACAACAAAATGATTATAAGTCACCCCACATAACATGCAAGTTTAATCATGACATGTGAGGGGAGGGAAAACAACAAAAAAAACACAAAAAAAAATCAGCAATAATGTGAGTTTCTTTGTCGGTTCTGACACGTGCCGATCGGCACGGCCGCGGCGGCATGTGCGGGCGCACATGTTCGGCAGGACTCGACCGTGTCGCCTGGCACGGTCGGGTTGGTCGGACAGCGGGAATTTACTATCCGGAAGAGTGTGACTCGGCCGTGTCGCCTGGCACGGTCGGGTTGTGTCGGCACGGGCCGTGTCGGACGACACGGTCGGGTTCGGTCGGCAGCGAGATTTCACTTTCTAGGACATCTCGGCACGGGCCGTGTCGGATGACACGGCCGGGTTCGGTCGGCAGTGATCGGCCAGTTCCGGCAGGTGGTGATCGGCAGCGATTGGCCAGTTCCGGCAGGTGGTGATTTTCCGGCCAATTGTCGACATTCTGGCATAGCATGACACGGGCCGTGTTATATGACACGGCTGAGACCGAGACTCCACTTCTTATGTCCGTTTTCTCGCCAAAAAATGTCGCCGTACGTGCATGACGCGTTGTAAGGCCGTTTATTTTTATCCTTGCTCCGTCTTCTTCATTTTGACTAGTTAAATTCCGTATCATCTCCTCCCCCTTTAAAAGAGATTCGTCCTCGAATCTAAAGTCCAAGGACGGTTGGTATTCTGGATAGGGTTGTGCTCCTCCCGGGTTGAAGATGTAATTTTCGTCGGATGTGTTGACGTTTGCTTGGGATTGCATTTTTAAAAGATCAACCTGCAAAACAAACGACGTATCTAGGTGTCTGCCATTTCCCTTAACGGAATCCCCAAAAAAAGATTTGTGGTTTAACGGAATAATTTCCATTTCCGGCGTCATGTGGGCACAAATCTTGTCCTCATTCCTTTCATCAATGAGTTCGTCTTTTACTGTTTTCCAGTCACATATAGCCACATAGCTTTTACGTTGGTCGGTGTCGGGAACCAGATCAATGAGAACAATTGGATTGGGATCCTCCAATTTTTTAACAATAATAGGAATAACCTCATAGAAATTTTGGGGAACAATCGCCTTGTCCTCAATCTCTTCTTCTTCTGTAGCTTGGGGAACGGACGGTTGTGTAGAACTAAAAAGTATACTTGTGAGTTCCTCACTTGTTAACTCGTCCTGATGCTCCAAATCATTTGAAACCAATTTGGTTTCTAAAGTACGAAGAACTAAGTCTGTATCATAATCGGGAGCATCGTAAACTACACATTCTTCTTCTCCTTCGTCCTCTATATCAAACTTGAGAATGTCGCCTAGCCTTTCTTGTTCTTCCTCGGCTATTAACTCGTCTCGAGTAGCAAGAGTCGGGCAAACATCTTGCACATGATCGAACCCTTGGCCAATGAAACAACTCACCTCCAGCAAACTCGTCTCATTAGGCAAGTCGAGAGCTTTAGAAACCGAGTTGGGGGCTGATGTTGTTACGATTTTGAGAGCCGAACTCAAGCCGAAAGGTACGTATCTCTTGCGAAGTTTTCTTTTCAACGACTCCCACGAACGGATCTTTTTTTTTCCAGCACGAGTCCTTTGCTTCTTCTTTAATTCGAACCAAACTGAAGCGCCTTTAACCAACTTAATAATTGCATATTTGCAACGCTCCTCATCGTTAAGACCTTTAAACTCGAACAAGCGATCCATCTTACATTCCCATTCCAAATAAATTTTGGGATCGGTACCTCCGATGAACTTCGGAAGTTCGTTCAACTCGAACTCGTTAGTATGGCGTGGGAAACACAGGCCTTCTCCTCCTCATCGAGGTTCCAGTAAGTCATGTAAAGCATCACGTAGATTTACCAAGAATTCGGTATTGGAAAAGTCCATCTCTTCTAATGATCAAGAAATCGAACAGAAAATTTGCCAAGAAATCCGTGAAGAATGAACCAAGAAGATGATCAAAGAATCTAATCTCCACCGTTCAGACTGTAGTTCGATGAGTTGGCTTACCTTTGTCAAAATTTCGTAACGATCCAACGGTCGAATCCACGGGAAACTTTATTTAGTTCCGACTGCGCTAATCTGCCAATGTTATGCGAAAATTCTTCTAACCGTGAAGAACAACCCAAGAAGGTGACTAAATACTTCAACTAAAAATTCGTTGAATAAATCGCCCAAGGAGATGACCTTGGGCTCCGATACCACTAATGATACGAATTACGTATTAAGATGAACGTAAATTCGCCGGAAAATGCAGCGGATATATTTTGTTACCTCACAACACTCGTATATGTGTAACACTCGTAAGATATAACCGAAAGTAGGGCAATTCGGCTTACATAAACAACAACAATATGAATGATTTATCAAACTAGACCTATAGTTTGATAAGATAATCTTTCCTCAAGACCTATTGAGGATCGATTCGACTAAAACTCGAAAACGCGTCGAATTATAGTCAAGGTTTCGATGAAAAAGCATTCACCAAGAAAACACAAGTGTATTCTTATTTCTTCAACATACAATATACAATGAAAGCATGAACAAGACTACTTATAGCAAGGTAGTCTTCTTAGTAACTAAGGAATAAAACAAGATCACATGATCTTGAAATGAAAAACAAAACATCAAATAAAATACAAATGAATCAAATGATAGGGAGGGGGAATCACACAACAAAATGATTATAAGTCATCCCACATAACATGCAAGTTTAATCATGACATGTGAGGGGAGGGAAAACAACAAAAAAAACACAAAAAAAATCAGCAATAATGTGAGTTTGCTGGCTGTCGGACACGGCCCGTGCCGATCGGCACGGCCGCGGCGGCATGTGCGGGCGCACATGTTCGGCAGGACTCGACCGTGTCGCCTGGCACGGTCGGGTTGGTCGGACAGCGGGAATTTACTATCTAGAAGAGTGTGACTCGGCCGTGTCGCCTGGCACGGTCGGGTGCCGTGTCGGACGACACGGTCGGGTTCGGTCGGCAGCGAGATTTCACTTTCTAGGACATCTCGGCACGGGCCGTGTCGGATGACATGGCCAGGTTCGGTCGACAGTGATCGGCCAGTTCCGGCAGGTGGTGATTTTCTGGCCGATTGTCGACCTTCCGGCATAGCATGACACGGGCCGTGTTATATGACACAGCTGAGACCGAGACTCCACGTCTTATGTCCGTTTTCTCGCCAAAAAATGTCGTCGTACGTGCATAACGCGTTGTAAGGCCGTTTATTTTTATCCTTGCTCCGTCTTCTTCATTTTGACTAGTTGAATTCCGTATCATCTACTGTCAATGCACATCCGCCATGATCCGTCCTTTTTTGGTACAAGTACGACTGGAACCGCACACGGACTTAAACTCTCTCGGACATATCCGTGACTCATGAGTTCTTCAATTTGACGTTGTAGTTCATTGGTTTCTTCGGGATTACAACGATACGCCGCCTTGTTCGGTAATGGAGCTCCTAGTATAAGATCAATTTGGTGTTCGATTCCGCGGATAGGTGGTAATCCCACCGGCAAGTCTTCGAGAAAGACATCCGTGAACTCGTGTGATACGGAATCATTTGATATGAACGAAGAAGACGAAGTAAGGATCGATATAAATGACCTTACTACATGCCATGCACGGGCTACTACGTATTTAGGCGAGAAAACGGACATAAGACGTGGAGTCTCGGTCTCAGCCGTGTCATATAACACGGCCCGTGTCATGCTATGCCGGAAGGTCGACAATCGGCCGGAAAATGGACGAATCTAGGAAAAATCACCACTGCCGGGCCAGCGATCGCCGCCGACCACCACTGCCGGGCCGACACGCTGACCGAACGGCCGTGTCGTCCGACACGGCCCGTGCCGAGGTGTCCTGGATAATGAAATCTCGCTGCCGACCGAACCCGACCGTGTCGTCCGACACGTCCCGTGCCGACACAACCCGACCGTGCCAGGCGACACGGCCGAGTCACACTCTTCCGGATAATAAAATTCCCGCTGTCCGACCAACCCGACCGTGCCAGGCAACACGGTCGAGTCCTGCCGAACATGTGCGCCCGCACATGCCGCCGCGGCCGTGCCGATCGGCACGGGCCATGTCCGACAGCCAGCAAACTCACATTATTGCTGATTTTTTTTGTGTTTTTTTTGTTGTGTTCCCTCCCCTCACATGTCATGATTAAACTTGCATGTTATGTGGGATGACTTATAATCATTTTGTTGTGTGATTCCCCTTCCCTTTGATTTGATTCCTTTATATTTTATCTTGTTGTTTTGTTTTTCATTTCAAGATCATGTGATCTTGTTTTATTCCTTAGTTGCTAAGAAGACTACCATGCTATAAGTAGTCTTGTTCATGCTTTCATTATGCATTGTATGTTGAAGAAATAAGAATACACTTGTGTTTTCTTGGTGAATGCTTTTCATCGAAACCTTGGTTATAATTCGACGCATTTTCGAGTTTTAATCGAATCGATTCTCAATAGGTCTTGAGGAAAGATTATCTTATCAAACTATAGGTCTAGTTTGATAAATCATTTATATTGTTCTTGTTTATGTAAGCCGAATTGCCCTACTTTCGGTTATATCTTATGAGTGTTACACATATTCGAGTGTTGTGAGGATCAATTATATTTCCGCTGCATTCCATACGAGTTTACGTCCACTTTCATACGTAATTCGTATCATTAGTGGCATCGGAGCCCAAGGTTACTTCCTTGGCGAATTTCTCTTGGCGATTTTCTTATCAAAACTATCTTATCATGGATTTTTCCAACGATTTCATGGAGAAACTACGTGAGGCATTACACAGCATGCAAGAACCACGTTTTCAAGCAAGAAGAGGAGGATATGATGCACATTCACCGCGTCATGTGGATGAATTTAAAGTTAATGAACTTCCGGAATTTGTCGGAGGTACTAATTGTTGGGATTCCGAAAGTAAAACGAAATATGCAGCGGAAAATAAAAACGAATCCCAAACAGGATCGATCAAGTAACGTATATACGAAAAATAAATACGAAGATAAAAATCATACCCTTGAAGCCTTTGAAATAAATCTTTGTAAAATTTGATGACGATCACGAAACCCGTCCCGAACACGAAATCCCTTCGTTCCAAGCACCGAAACTTCGAAGCCTCTACTTCACACGCATCGGAAGTTGCCCGGAAAATTCGACGTAACTCCGTTCTCCAAGAACACGGCTAGGAAGTTACCGTAGGAATTTTCTCTCTATTTTTTTTTTCTTGAATTTCTTTCACCTCTAAGATGAAAATAACTTGAAAATAAAAATTTTTCTCTCTCCCTCAAGAATTCTTCACGGCTGAAGTAGCAGCAAGAAAGTATGTGTGTGTGTGTGTATAGTTGTTATCATGTGTGTTTAATATATATCTCTCAAACATATAATTAATATGTCTAATAATGAGATAAAATGTCAACACATAATAACAAAAATACAACTAACACATACACATGCATGGAAATGATTCCATGTGATGTGGGGAGAGGGAGGGTGGCCCATGGTGGAAGTTTCCTAGAAAACGAGCCGAGTCACTCGGCTCGTGTACCGGACGTTCGTCAAACGACTCCGTTAAATACACTCCGTTTAATCACCAATGTATTTATATTAATTAATTAATCTAATTAATTAATAATATCAAATACAAATATATTTCTCTAAGAAATATAATTTATGAATTAAATTAATTACCCGGTAACTTAATTTTAATTCATAAGACCGCTATTTTGATTTATCTAATAAATCATAATTAGATATCCAATATCTAATATTAATAGAGAGATAATAAATTCACATTTATCCGTCAACGCTCCTGATGCGCGACTCCGTAGGTCCGTCTCAGCCGGCATTGGGAGGAACCAATGAGTGCGGGCAGCACTTAGCCAGCCTAGCGGGCCGCACTGTAAACCCCGACTGAGAACGAATGAAGGGATCATTCCAGAACCATTATGTCGTGAATACTATATACATGTGTTAATGCAAATCAAGACCGACTGATTAATAGTGTATCTAATACGACTTCATCAGATGTCCCGGTCAAGTCTTCGGGTCACGGTAAAGTCAAACCCTACTGTTGACTAAACTCTATACATGTGTTAATGCAAATCAAGACCGACTGATTAATAGTGTATCTAATACGACTATATCAGAATGCTTTGGCCAAAGACTTATGATCTTATTTGCCATTAACCGTATAGGACATTCGCCTGCTCACTAACAGGAGATAGAATCCTTTCTTGGCGTACAGTAAAGACTGCTACCTGCCCGTATAGTCCGCACTTCGAGGTCGACTCAGCAATTAAGCAAATGAGTCTAACTACTCTAATGACAAACTAAACGTCACAGGCACATCTTCTACTGAACCCTCAAGTCAAAGGTCCACGTATACTATCACAACCTTTCGATTCGTCATCGACTCTCCGAGAGTGAATACCGTGTGACTGAATCGAATATGAGTCGTGTTCGAGTATACTGGCCCCACCAATATACTTATAACTATGCTATCAAGACGTGCACACGTCCTAGCATCAGTTATACAAGTCATATTAAAACTTAATGCCCATTTTAAGTTTATTGACTTGCGAACAATTTACGTAAATAAACTTTAAACACTTCCAGTACATTTTCTCTTATCCCATAACGAGAATGGAATGTTCGATTTATTTACATGGACTTCACTTCAATGTTTACCAAGTCAAGAATGCAATTGAAATACAATAAACAGTGAATGAATCGTATTGCCTTTTATTAATTATTCCATAATTACAAGTACAATGCCCCTACTCTCTCATCCCCGAGTGGCATTCGAGGGCATATTCCTAACAATCTCCCACTTGCACTCAATGCCACACATCATGGTATCCAATACCCATGTTCTTCAGATGTCTTTCTAAGACGGCCTGAGATAATGGCTTAGTCAGCGGGTCAGAGACATTGTCTTCTGAGTCTACTCTTTCCAATGAAACATATCCTTTTCCCACCATCTCTCGAACGATGTGGTACTTTCCCTCTATATGCTTGGTGTTGTGGTGAGCCCTCAGCTCCTTGGCTTGGGCGACAGCTCCATCATTATCACAGAATAGTGATATAGGCAACTCCGCGTTAGGCACCACTTGAAGTTCTTGTATAAACTTCTGCATCCAAAATGCTTCTTTGCTAGCCTCTGAGGCAGCTTGATACTCTGCTTGGCAGGTGGAATCTGCAGTAGCGGTTTGCTTGGAGCTTCTCCAAGATACTGCTCCTCCATTGAGAGTAAATAAATACCCAGATGTCGACTTAGAGTCGTCATTGTCTCCTTGAAAATCAGAATCGGTGAATCCAATCACCTTCAGTTCTCCACCACCATAAGTAAGAACTAAATCTCTAGTTCTTCTTAAGTACTTAAGAATGTTCTTTACGGCAGTCCAATGTTCCCTTCCCGGGTTTGCTTGAAATCGACTTACCATACTCACAACATGAGGCTACCCACTGCCGAGGCATAGGGTACCTTACTCATCTCTCTCTTGTCTTCCTCACTTTGAGGACACATTTTCGTGGTGAGATGAATTCCATGTCGCATGGGAAGGAACCCTCTCTTAGATTCATCCATCTTGAATCTTCTCAGGATTTTATCGATATAAAGGGCTTGGGAAAGTCCTATCATTCTTCGCGGTCTATCTCTGTAAAGACGGATCCCTAGAATATAGGAAGCTTCTCCCAAGTCTTTCATGGAGAACGTTTTAGAAAGCCAAGCTTTCACAAGGTCTTGAGCATTGCTATGTTATTTCCTATAAGTAGAATATCATCTACATATAGTACTAAGAACGCAATGTTGCTCCCACTGACCTTTTGTAAACACACGGTTCCTCCTCATTTCGTACGTAGTCAAAGTTCTTAAGCGCCCGTCAAATCGAAGGTTCAACTCCGAGAAGCTTGCTTCAGACCATAAATGGCTCGTTGCAGCTTACACACTTTATGAATATTAGCTTTGGACACAAAACCCTTAGGCTGTTCCATATAGATTTCCTCCTCGAGGTATCCATTTAGAAAAGCTATTTTGACGTCCATTTGCCATATTTCATAATCATAATAGGCAGCAATGGCAAGCATCATGCGAATCGACTTTATCATAGCTACGGGCGAGAAGGTATCATGATAATCGATTCCTTCCCTTTGGGTATAACCCTTTGCCACAAGCCTGGCCTTATAGGCATCAACCTTGCCATCCCCATCAGTCTTTCTCTTATAGATCCATTTATTTCCAATAGTCCTCATGCCAGTTGGAAGATCTACTAGAGTCCAGACCTGATTGGTATGCATCGAGTCTATCTCAGCTTTCATTGATTCTTGCCATTTATCGGAGTCTACATCCACTATCGCTTGGTCATAGGTGACAGGGTCGTTTTCACTGCTATCAGGTGTGTCGTGGAGACCCAGTTCCTCGACATGTGTATAGCCATACCTCTCAGGTAAGTGAGATACCTTATCAGACCTTCGAAGTGGAGGCTGTGTTACAATAGGTTCGGTTCTTGATCCCTGATCAGATGTCTCCTTAGGACTTTCATTATGCTCTTCCAAAGAGATATTACTACCCGAGCCACCAATCTGAAAGAATACATCCTCAAGGAAGAGCGCTTGTAATGCCACAACGACCCTATGGTCTTCTGGCATGTAGAATAGATAACCCATCGAGTCCTATGGGTATCCTATGAAACGTCCTTTTATGGACCTCGCTTCCAATTTGTCCACCTTAGCCTTTTTGACATAGGCTGGACATCCCCAGATCCTTATGTGATTAAGGCTTGGTTTCTTACCCTTCCACATCTCATGCGGAGTGATAGGAACAGATTTGGAAGGACATCTATTTAGGATATAGGCAGTGGTTAGTAAGGCATACCCCCACAGGTAAATAGGTAAATCAGTGTAATTTAACATGGAGCGAACCATGTCCAACAAAGTCCGATTTCTCCTTTCTGAAACACCATTTAACTGTGGGGTTCCTGGAGGCGTGAATTGTGAAACTATTCCATGTTCCTTAAGGAACTCATCAAACTCAGTGCTCATATATTCGCCACCTCGGTCCGACCGAAGTGCTTTGATATGACATCCAGTTTGTTTTTCAACTAGGGCCTTAAATTCTTTGAATTTAGCAAAGGCTTCGGATTTATGTTTCATTAAGTACACAATCCCATACCTAGTATGATCATCGTGAACGTTATGAAATATTGATATCCATCCGGGCTACTTCTAAAGCACCACAAACATCGGTATGCACCAATCCAAGTTTATCGGCGGCCCTTTCAAAAGTCCTGTGAAGGGAACTTAGTCATTTTGCCTCTAAGGCAAGATTCACAAGTTGGATAGGGTTCTACACCCAATGGACTTAAAAGTCCATCTTTCTCCATTTTTGAACCTTGGTCGACCAACTTGACCAAGTCTAAGGTGCCATTTAAGAGCTTGATTAGTATCTTGCCTACCACGTTTCCTAGTTATAGTGTTCCTTGTTTTATTTTGCATGTTCGGATGATATAAACCATTCAACAATGTAGTTATTTCCAACCAATTTATTTCGAAAATAAATTTTACAACCGCCATTGCCAATGAAGAAACAAAATCCTTTCCGGTCCAAGTGGAATGGATACAATGTTTTTATGCCCCTTGGGCAAAACAAGTACTTCATCTAATGTCAAAATAAAACCGATTCTAAACCGAAGGATTGATCCAATATCGGTTGCCTCGACACTTTGTCCGCTTCCAACGGTGATCATTATTTCCCGACTTCAAGGTTTCTACTTCATTCCAGATCTGATTCATAGTACAAATGTGAGAAGTGGCACTGAATCCGAGAATCCATGAAGCGAGAATATACGATGCGGAACAATTAGTTTCAAAAACAAAAGTTCCGTGCACTGATGCGCCATTAATCTTGGGACAAGTCCTTCGCGATGGCCCACTCACCGCATTCAAGGCATTTGTTCGTAGGTTTTGGACCGCCTACCTTTTGAACCTTTCGGGCCTTGCCCTTTCCTTTGCACCCCTTTCTTGGGTTTGTCTTGCTCGTAGGTCTTTTTCTTCTTGTTCTTGTACCTCTTAGGCCCGGAAGAAATCACAAGAGCAGCCTCTCTCGGTTTAGTCTTCATGTTAGGTGCGTGTCACCGGTTTATTCATTAGCCCGGCTAATGTGCATGTAATTTCATTACGGTTGAAATTCATTACAAGCTGCGTGAAAGAGTCAGTAGAGATTGAAGGATGAGATCAATTTGAAGGGATAAATCCATATTAAAGTTGAGCACCTCGAGCCTCTCAATCATAGAGATCATCTTGAGGACGTGGTCTCCCACTTTCTCCCCTTCTTTCATCCTAGCCTTTGAACAACCGCTTTGATATCTCATATCTAGCAGTCCTACTGTGCTCTCCATAAAGTTCGGTCAAGTGTGCGAGAATCGCCTAGCGAAGTCATTTTCTCGTGCGCTCTCTGCAGCTCATTAGTCATTGAGCCCATCATAAAACCACGGACTAGCACATCATCCTTGACCCATTTTTCATGGACGTCAATGTCTTCCCGATTACCCCTAGTCCGGATTGGATTCGGTGGAATGTCCGCCTCCAAGACGTATCCCGAGAGACTCCATACCGAGTACAATCATCGATTCGCAACGATCCAACAAAGTTAGGGCCGATCGGAGATTCTTTTCAAGTAGTATTGCAAGTGGGTTTTTAGCCATTTTAGAGAGATTCAATTTCGTTTTCTGCAAAGATTTAGACAAGATTAAATTAGTGACTTGTTTAATTATGATCGAGTATAGAACTTAAGGGCTTGTATAATTCTTGTCTCGGCTCCCACTAATTTTATCGGAATTATACACTCCCATGTTATAATCCGGAAATCATGGTTAGATCGACTTCATAGTGGTGATCAAGTTCTTTACAAATTTTAACAGACGCAACCTATCAGGTTTCTTGCCAATTAATTTCTGTAAAGTGGTGTCTAACACCAACCCGTCTAACGGATGATTTTGATCTTCTTTTACCCCTAGTCTTCATGCCCTCAACCTATCAGGTTTCTTGGCAATCCAGACTATCTAAGTTGTTGACCATCAACGTCTATCAGTTTGACTATTGAATCTCACCCGGCAACCTATCAGGTTTCTAGGGGCGAAATTTATCACCAACCGAAGGCATCTAATGCACTCAAGAATTTTTCAACCTCTACCAAATGTACTAACCCGATAACTCGGAAGCATAGCACACCAGCTCGGGTATCAATTTTCTACGAGTTTGATGGAGGGTAGGAAACCTCGTAACCTTTTTCAAACTTAGTCTGTTTGTAGTCGGGAGAATTTCGCGATTAATGTTACACTTTGCTCATTAATTCAATTATACGCGCGTTTGTTGGTTTGTCAATCATTCAAAATGAAAATGTAAAACGGTAACCTAGTTACTACCAACATATAGCTCATGGACCTAATTCCTAAATCTTGGGCCAAGCGAATGACCCAATAAAAAAATCTTCGATTCTTCGTCTTCTCGGTCGGTTGTCTTCGGTCTTCTTCATACCCAAAATAATAATTACATCATTGAAAAATTGCATCCTATTCAAGTTTTTCTAGTAAATATAAATAGGCTCAAACGGCCTTTACAACCCAATCGAATCGAACAAATCAAAAACTAAGTCCACGAGCTATATCACCATCACATAAGGATTCCATACAACATGTAATGGCAACGAAATTAAACAATTAATCTTTAATATAAATTAATCTAATTAATCTATAAATTAATCTATTCAATTTCTACTATATTAATCCAATTAATATAAAGTGGCATTAAAATTAAATAATCAATTAATATATTAATCCAATCAATATAAAATTAATCTATTCAATTTTAATGGTATTAATCCAATTAATACTAATAATTGTCATTTTAATTCGTTCGAAGTAATCCAGCCAAAATAATATTCTCGTTTAATTTATTTCCCTTAACACAAAAATATTCCAAATATTAATTTAGTCAAATTAAAATCCAATTTAAATTTTGGGAAATAATTAAAACGAAATATAAACTTAAACGGAATCCGGACAATCCGATTTTAGGCCCGGCCGCGGCCCGATTCAAAATCGGGCCAAAAACCCGAGTGCTGGCCGAGCCACCTTGCTCAGCGATCGCCCGTCGATCTCGGCCGTGGCGAGACATGGCCGATCATGACCGATCATGCTCGGCGATGCAGGCGACGGCCCAGTGATCTTGCCCCGCCACAAAGACGACCGTTTCTTCGTCTTTCGGCCCGTTTCAAAAACGTGATGCTACAACGAACAATTTAAAATCTACGATTATTCCAAACATGATTCTAAATCATAATCATCATCCAAAAGCATTCAAAATGCACAAATAATCGTATATACGGTATCATTGACCTCGCTCCGATACCACTGTTGGGTTATGAAAGTAAAACGAAATATGCAGCGGAAAATAAAAACGAATCACAAACAGGATCGATCAAGTAACGTATATACGAAAAATAAATACGAAGATAAAAATCATACCCTTGAAGCCTTTGAAATAAATCTTCGTAAAATTTGATGACGATCACGAAACCCGTCCCGAACACGAAATCCCTTCGTTCCAAGCACCGAAACTTCGAAGCCTCTACTTCACACGCGTCGAAAGTTGCCCGGAAAATTCGACGTAACTCCGTTCTCCAAGAACACGGCTAGGAAGTTACCGTAGGAATTTTCTCTCTATTTTTTTTTTCTTGAATTTCTTTCACCTCTAAGATGAAAATAACTTGAAAATAAAAATTTTTCTCTCTCCCTCAAGAATTCTTCACTTTGAAGTAGCGGCAAGAAAGTATGTGTGTGTGTGTGTATAGTTGTTATCATGTGTGTTTAATATATATCTCTCAAACATATAATTAATATGTCTAATAATGAGATAAAATGTCAACACATAATAACAAAAATACAACTAACACATACACATGCATGGAAATGATTCCATGTGATGTGGGGAGAGGGAGGGTGGCCCATGGTGGAAGTTTCCTAGAAAACGAGCCGAGTCACTCGGCTCGTGTACCTGACGTTCGTCAAACGACTCCGTTAAATACACTCCGTTTAATCACCAATGTATTTATATAAATTAATTAATCTAATTAATTAATAATATCAAATACAAATATATTTCTATAAGAAATATAATTTATGAATTAAATTAATTAACCGGTAACTTAATTTTAATTCATAAGACCGCTATTTTGATTTATCTAATAAATCATAATTAGATATCCAATATCTAATATTAATAGAGAGATAATAAATTCACATTTATCCGTCAACGCTCCTGATGCGCGACTCCGTAGTTCCGTCTCAGCCGGCATTGGGAGGAACCAATGAGTGCGGGCAGCACTTAGCCAGCCTAGCGGGCCGCACTGTAAACCCCGACTGAGAACGAATGAAGGGATCATTCCAGAACCATTATGTAGTGAATACTATATACGTATAGACCCTTCATCAGATGTCCCGGTCAAGTCTTCGGGTCACGGTAAAGTCAAACCCTACTGTTGACTAAACTCTATACATGTGTTAATGCAAATCAAGACCGACCGATTAATAGTGTATCTAATACGACT
The DNA here is from genome assembly GCA_033398695.1 of Orobanche coerulescens. NCBI lineage: Eukaryota > Viridiplantae > Streptophyta > Magnoliopsida > Lamiales > Orobanchaceae > Orobanche > Orobanche coerulescens. Next base: position 141,076,911 of record CM065803.1, on the reverse strand, counting down.
ATATCAGAATGCTTTGGCCAAAGACTTATGATCTTATTTGCCATTAACCGTATAGGACATTCGCCTGCTCACTAACAGAGATAGAATCCTTTCTTGGCGTACGGTAAAAGGCGCTACACCGCCCGTATAGTCCGCACTTCGAGGTCGACTCAGCAATTAAGCAAATGAGTCTAACTACTCTAATGACAAACTAAACGTCACAGGCACATCTTCTACTGAACCCTCAAGTCAAAGGTCCACGTATACTATCACAACCTTTCGATTCGTCATCGACTCTCCGAGAGTGAATACCGTGTGACTGAATCGAGTATGAGTCGTGTTCGAGTATACTAGCCCCACCAATATACTTATAACTATGCTATCAAGACGTGCACACGTCCTAGCATCAGTTATACAAGTCATATTAAAACTTAATGCCCATTTTAAGTTTATTGACTTGCGAACAATTTACGTAAATAAACTTTAAACACTTCCAATACATTTTCTCTTATCCCATAACGAGAATGGAATGTTCGATTTATTTACATGGACTTCACTTCAATGTTTACCAAGTCAAGAATGCAATTGAAATACAATAAACAGTGAATGAATCGTATTGCCTTTTTATTAATTATTCCATAATTACAAGTACAATGCCCCTACTCTCTCATCCCCTGAGTGGCATTCGAGGGCATATTCCTAACACTAATCCCGAAGTTTACCTAGAGTGGGAGAGGAAGATTGAACGTATGTTCGACTTCAAGCACCTTAACGATGAGAAACGTTGCAAATGTGCAATTCTCAAGTTAGGGAAGGGCGCTTCCTTATGGTTCGAGGGTATGAAAACACAACGAGCTCGTGCGGGAAAAGAGAAAATCCGTTCTTGGGATTCTTTGAAGAAAAAACTACGTAAAAGGTATGTCCCGACATCACATCGGTTAACCTTGTACCGAAAAATTGCAGAGTTTGTACAAGGGAAACTAAGTGTGGAAGAATATATCGAAGAATTTGAAGGCTTGGCCTTAATGGGAGAACTTGAAGAAAATGAAGAACAAAGAATGTCACGTTTCTTACGTGGTCTAAACCGAAACATTGCAAATACGGTGGAATTATACCCATACGGAGATTTTGACACTCTTTGCGGGCTATGCATAAAAATTGAAGCTCAAAACAAATTGAAGTTTACCAAACCCGAATTCCCATACAAATTCGGAAATACAAGTGCCGGCTCAAGTTCGACTACGAAACCTACCGTACCTTTTCAAGTCCCTACCCCGGCCCCGAAGGTTCCCCACGTTTCCAAGGAAACGAGCTTGGCTAAAGTGCGATGTTTTAAATGTCAAAGCTTTGGTCACTATCAAAATGCATGTCCAAATAAACGGGTGGTCACTTTAAGAGAAGCTCTTGCGGTCCGAGACGAACTTTTGGTCGAGGACGAGAAGGAAGGCCTTGGTGACGTATTTAACATGGAGGCCGAGGAAGAGAATGAGGATTACGAGACTTATGACGCTCCGGAATATGATTCTACTCTAGTGCTTCGAGCACTACATACCAAAATCGTTCCAAGTGATACGGAGCAAAGAGACCAAATCTTTCATTCCAAATGCAAAGTCGGAGAAAAGTGGTGTAGCTTGATAATAGACGGAGGGAGTTGCACGAATGTAGCATCAAGCGAGATGGTCACCAAGCTCGGGCTAACTACTACGGCTCACCCGAGACCGTATGCTTTACATTGGCTCGATGATGGAAGCAAAGTGAAGGTGACGAGACAAGTACGGGTCAACTTAACTATGGGATCATACGGAGACGATGTGTTATGTGACGTACTCCCGATGGACGCATGCCACATACTTTTGGGACGACCATGGATGTTCGACCGAGATGTTTTGCATCGAGGAAGGAGTAACGAATATGAATTACGAGATAAAGGCAAGAAGATTGTGCTTAAACCGATGGCACCCCAAGCCATTCGATCGATGAGTTCTAATCAAATGGAGAAACCAAAGCTTACCATGTTTGCTAGCGAGAGAGAGGTGAGACACGCTATTGACGATGGCGAGCGTGTGTATTTATTGATGATTAAAGAAACACGAGATGTTGACGTAGTTGTGCAAGGCAAGAGAGATATCGATACCTTGCTACAAGAATTTGCGGATGTCTTCCCAAAAGACTTACCGCCGGGTTTACCACCCTTACGTGGGATTGAACACCAAGTCGACCTTGTACCGGGTGCATCACTCCCTAACAAGGCCGCCTATCGATGTAACCCCGAGGAGACAAAGGAGTTGCAAAAACAAATCGAGGAGCTAATGAACCGCGGGTACGTTCGAGAAAGTTTGAGCCCTTGTGCGGTTCCGGTTTTATTTGTTCCAAAGAAGGATGGGTCATGGCGGATGTGTATAGATAGTAGAGCCGTGAACAACATAACCATCAAATATCGGTTCCCAATTCCGAGACTTGATGATATGTTGGACGAGTTGCATGGTTCGATGATTTTTTTCGAAGGTTGATTTGAGAAGCGGCTATCATCAAATTCGCATGCGGGAAGGAGACGAATGGAAAACGGCTTTCAAGACAAAACATGGATTATATGAATGGCTCGTCATGCCCTTTGGCCTTACAAATGCGCCAAGTACTTTCATGCGATTAATGAATGAGGTACTTAAGCCGTTTTTGGGAAAATTTGTCGTCGTATACTTGGACGACATCTTAATTTATAGTCGATCATTGCAAGAGCATACCGGGCACTTGAGGAAAGTCTTCGAGATCCTTAGGGATCAAAAACTTTATGGGAAAAAGGAGAAGTGTTCGTTTCTAGTCGAGAGTGTAGCCTTTCTTGGCTACATCGTTTCTAAAGAAGGAGTGTCGGTTGATCAAAAACCAAGATCGAGGTGATTAAATCTTGGCCTACGCCCAAAACCATCACGGAAGTCCGATCCTTTCATGGACTTGCTTCATTTTATCGGAGGTTCATACGAGACTTTAGTACCATTTCTAGCCCGATAACGGAATGCTTAAAAAAAGGACCGTTTGTGTGGAACGGGGCTGCCCAAGGGGCGTTTGAAAAATTGAAGGCGAAAATGTGTGAAGCACCTATCTTGGCTTTACCCGACTTTTCACAACCTTTCGAGGTAGAATGTGACGCAAGTGGAGTGGGTATTGGGGCGGTCCTCGTCCAAGGGAGGCGACCAATTGCATACTTTTCGGAGAAATTGGGTGGGGCTCGACTCAACTATTGTACTTATGACAAGGAGTTCTATGCCATTGTGAGAGCTCTTGATCATTGGAGCCATTACCTTCGGCCGAAACATTTCATCCTACATTCGGATCATGAGTCCTTGAAATATATTAACGGCCAACTAAAGTTGAGTCCGAGACATGCTAAATGGGTGGAATTCTTGCAACCATTCCACTTTTCATCGAAGTACAAAGATGGCAAGAGCAACATTGTGGCGGATGCTTTGTCTAGACGGTATGCCTTGCTCTCTACTCTTGACATTCGGTTGCTTGGGTTCGAAGCATTGAAGGAGTATTATGATGGGGATGTGGATTTTGGTGAGGTTTTCATTCGGTGTAAATCTGGTCCGTTTGGAGAGTTTACGTTGCAAGAAGGATTCCTTTTCAAAGGGAATCACCTATGTTTACCCAAACACCCGATTCGGGAATTATTAGTTTGGGAAGCTCACGGTGGAGGCCTGGCCGGTCATTTTGGTTCGGCCAAAATGTTGGAGGTCCTTAAAGAGCATTTTCATTGGCCGAAGATGCAAGTGAATGCACACGACATAATTAATAAGTGTGTGACATGCCATATTGCTAAAAGTTCATTCAAACCGGGAGCATACATGCCTTTGCCGATTCCGGAAAGACCGTGGGAAGATGTCTCAATGGATTTTATTATTGCTTTGCCTCGTACTCAACGAGGGAGAGATGCTATTATGGTTGTCGTAGACCGATTTTCGAAGATGGCTCACTTTGTGGCTTGCCACAAGACGGACGACGCGAGTAACGTCGCCGATTTGTATTTCCGAGAAATCGTACGATTGCATGGAGTTCCAAAAACGATTGTTTCGGATCGGGACTCAAAATTCCTTAGTTATTTTTGGAACACCTTGTGGAGAAAGGTGGGAACCAAACTACTATTTAGCACGTCACATCATCCACAAACGGACGGTCAAACCGAGGTGACCAATCGAACGTTGGGCACATTACTACGTGGTCTTGTGAGCAAGACACAGAAGGATTGGGACTTGAAACTTGCACATGCGGAGTTCGCTTATAATCGTTCTCGTACTCATGCCACGGCACACTCTCCGTTCGAAGTAGTTTACGGACTAAACCCGTACCTGCCGTTAGATCTAATTCCATTGCTGATACGATATCTAATATTCCAATCGAAGAAGCTCCAATAAAAATCGACGTCCACGACGATACGCATGGCCATGCATCATTATACTTGGGAGAAAAGAATACGCGGATTGGAGTTACGTTGTTAATCGGAATCGGAGTAACGTAAAATTCGACGACGGAATCGGTCCGAAAGCATGAAAAATCGGCCATATCATGCTTGAAAGGGACCTCACTTGACTTCATATCTTTGACAAGATAATGAAGATATTTCCTTCCCCACCATAATAACAAAATCGGCCCATGCATAGATTTGAAGAAGACTTTCATCCTTCATGTCCTTGTCCCTCATGTCATAATCACCTACATAATTCCAAAGAGGTTGATATCATACAAAATCCTCCTAATCACTTGGTATCTTTCGGCCGATTTGAAGCTTGCAAGAAAGGACAATTTGTGAAGATTTTCATCAAGGATCTTCTTCATGTCACCATCACCTTAATAAAGTCCAAGATATCTTCATGTCTCATTCAACATAAAAATCCAAGATGCTTGGTATCTACTTGGAGATTTTCGGCCGATTAGGATGTTACTAGGAAGTTTCGTTTTCTCGTTTTGTTGTATTTTCTTTCGGTTGGAAACTACTATATATAGTAGTGCTCGTTGTATTTGTAAGATATCTTGAAAGTAATAAACCTTGTATTTCTTTGAAATATACGTTGAACGAGTTCAACAAACTTTAGTTATTGTTTCGACGTGTCTCGAGATTTTAACTTGATCAATTCTCAATAGGTCTTGGGAAGAGATTACCTTTTATCGAGTTATAGGTCTAGTTCGATAAAACACATCAAAATCCGTACATCACACTACCTCACGGCCGAACACCATTCAAACTCGGCCACCCTTAGTAATTTTCAAGTGTTACTTTGATACTTGTTAAACTTCCGTTGTATTTTATACGTATTACTTACGTAATTCGTATCATAAGTGGTATCAGAGACATTTGTCTCACAGTTCTCGACGTTACTCAAGAAGATGGCATTCACCGATGAAGAAGTAGCACAACTACGTGACGTTCTTCGTGGCTTACCGGAGCCCAGAATCCAAGCACGACGAGGATACGACACCATGCATGCACCACGACATGCTGATGAATACAAGACAAGCGAACTTCCGGAGTTCGTAGGCGGCACCGATCCCGAGGTTTATTTGGAGTGGGAAAGAAAAATTGAACGAATGTTTGAGTTCAAGGATCTCAATGACGAGGTACGTTGCAAGTATGCGATTCTCAAACTTGGAAAGGGAGCTTCCCTTTGGTTTGAGCGAATGAAGACACAAAGAGTTCGTGCCGGAAAAGAGAAGATACGTTCGTGGGATTCTCTAAAAAAGAAACTACGAAAAAGATATGTCCCGACTACACACAAGTTAAGCTTGTATCGAAAAATTTCTGAACTCACGCAAGGAAAGCTAAGTGTCGAGGAGTACATCTAGGAGTTTGAAAACTTATCCTTGATGGGAGAACTTGAAGAAAGCGAAGAATTGCGGATGTCCCGTTTCCTACGAGGTTTGAACAAAAATATTGCTAATTCCGTGGAACTCTACCCCTATGCCGACTTTGATACTTTATGCGGGCTTTGCATAAAGTTGGAAAATCAAAACAAAGCAAAACTTTCTAAACCCGAATTCCCATCTAAATACGGAAATACCAACTTTGGCGCGAGTTCTAGCTCGTCTCCAAAAACTGTCACCACAAGCCAACCCGTTACTACCATTCAAAAAACTCCTATCACCCCAAAAGAAACAAGCCTATCTAAAGTCCGGTGTTTCAAATGTCAAGGATTTGGACACTATCAAAGTGCTTGTCCAAATCGGAGAATTGTGACGTTACGAGAAGCCATAGCCGCCCGAGAAGAATTACTAGCTGAAGAAGAAAAAATTGGAGACGTTTTTAACTTAGAAGCTGACGAAGAAGAAGAAGAATGCGAGGCATACGATGCCCCGAACTATGACACGAACCTCGTCTTTCGCATGTTACAAACGAAGGCAGCCCCGAGTGACGAAGAACAACGAGACCAAATCTTCCACACGAAGTGTCGTGTCGGAGATAAATGGTGTAGCTTGATCATTGATGGTGGAAGTTGTACAAACTTGGCATCAAGCGAGATGGTCTCAAAAATCGGTTTGATCACCACGGCCCATCCAAAGCCGTATGCACTCCATTGGCTCGATGATGGAAACAAGGTGAAAGTATCAAGGCAAGTAAAGGTCGGACTCACCATGGGTTCGTATGGTGATGATATTACATGCGATGTACTACCGATGGACGCATGTCACGTGTTATTAGAAAGACCTTGGTTATTTGATCGGGACGTACTACATCGAGGGAGGAGTAACGAGTATGAGTTACGTGACAAAGGTAAAAAAATTGTTCTTAAACCTATGTCACCTCAAGCTATCCAGACGATGAGTTCGAAAAAAGTCGAAGGACCGAAACTTACGATGTTTGCAAACGAGAAAGAAGTCAAACACGCCATTGACGATGGCGAACGTGTTTATTTGATGATGATCAAAGAGGTCCGAAATCTTGCCACCAAATCACACCATGAAGAAGAGATAGATGCGCTATTACACGAGTTTTCGGACGTATTTCCCGAAAACTTGCCGGTAGGATTACCACCTATCCGCGGAATTGAACACCAGATTGATCTTATACCGGGAGCTCCATTACCGAACAAAGCGGCGTATCGTTGTAATCCCGAAGAAACCAAAGAACTACAACGTCAAATTGATGAACTCATGAATCACGGATATGTCCGAGAAAGTTTAAGTCCGTGTGCGGTTCCAGTTCTACTTGTGCCAAAAAAAGACGGATCATGGCGAATGTGTATTGACAGTAGAGCCGTGAATAACATCACCGTCAAGTATCGGTTCCCCATCCCGAGACTAGACGACATGTTGGACGAGTTACATGGCTCGGTTATATTTTCCAAAGTTGATTTACGGAGCGGATACCATCAAATCCGCATGCGAGAGGGAGACGAATGGAAAACGGCGTTTAAAACAAAGAATGGACTTTACGAATGGGTTGTGATGCCATTCGGCCTCACTAACGCCCCGAGCACTTTTATGAGGTTGATGAACGAGGTTCTCAAACCTTTCTTGGGAAAGTTTGTTGTCGTATACCTAGACGACATTTTGATCTACAGTCGATCCGTAGAGGAGCATCTCGAACATTTGCGGCACGTATTTGAAATGCTAAGGGAACAAAAACTTTATGGAAAACGGGAGAAGTGTACTTTCCTAGTCGAGAGTCTTGTCTTTCTCGGCTATGTTGTTTCGAAAGAAGGAGTTTCGGTCGACCAAGAGAAGATCGCGGCAATCAAGTCGTGGCCGACCCCAAAGACCATCACGGAGGTACGATCATTTCATGGCCTCGCTTCTTTTTACCGACGATTCATACGGGACTTTAGCACTATCTCCAGTCCGATCACGGAGTGTCTGAAAAAAGGAACCTTTGCATGGAACGAGGCGGCCCAAAAGGCTTTTGAAAATTTAAAGGGAAAATTATGTGAAGCGCCGATTTTGACGTTACCCGATTTTTCACAACCGTTTGAGGTGGAATGCGACGCTAGCGGAGTTGGAATCGGGGCAGTGCTTATTCAAAGAGGCCGTCCCATCGCCTATTTTTCGGAGAAGTTAAGTGGCGCCCGAGTGAATTATTGCACTTACGATAAGGATTTCTATGCTATCGTGAGAGCACTCGATCATTGGAGTCACTATTTACGTTCGAAACATTTCGTGTTACATTCGGACCACGAGTCGTTGAAATACATCAACGGACAAAGCAAGCTAAGCCCGAGACATGCAAAATGGGTGGAATTTCTACAATCTTTTCACTTTTCATCCAAGTACAAAGACGGGAAGAGTAATATAGTGGCGGACTATCAAGACGGTATGACTTACTGTCGATTATAGATGTTCGTTTGTTGGGGTTCGAGACTTTGAAAGATCATTACAGCGACGATTTGGACTTCGGGGAAATTTTTAACCGTTGTAAAACATCCCCGTACGAGGAATTTGTTTTACAGGATGGCTTTCTTTTCAAGGGAAATAAATTATGTGTGCCGAGACATACAATTCGGGAATTGCTAGTTCGGGAGGCGCACGGAGGAGGACTAGCCGGTCATTTCGGCTCGGCCAAGACTGTAGAGGTCCCCGATGATGTTGGGGTTGAGATTCCTGAGTTTGTCGGCACGTCTCCTTGTTCTAGTTCTTCTTCTATGGGCCCTATATCTGATGCAGCCCTTCTCGAGGGTGTTAGATGATTCCGCTCGCAGTGTGGAATGTCCGTGGCCTGAACCGTCCGGACCATCAGAACTCGGTCCGGGAGGTCATTTCTTCTTTTAGTCTTTGTTGTGTTGCCTTACTGGAGACGAAAGTCTCGGTTGGTAACTCGAGGCATATTGCTTCTCTGGTTAATGCTTCATGGCAGTGGTTTTTTGATTATGGGAACGGGCCGGGTAAGCGGATTTGGCTGGGCTGGGATTCCGGCGTGGTCTCTGTTGATATTATTGCTATTGATCCTCAGCTTATTCACTGTCGGATTATTTCGCTTATTGACTCGTCCAGTTTCCTAGTTACTTTTGCTTATGGTTCTAATGATGCTATCCAGAGGAGACTTCTTTGGCAAGATTGACTGATTTTTACATTCGCATGTTAGCGAGCCTTGGGTGATTATGGGCGACTTTAATCTTTGTTTTGGATTGTAGCGAGATCTTAGGTGGAGAGGTGACTCATCATGATGATGAGCTCCTATGTTGGAGTTCGGGAGTTACGTCGGCGTCGATCTAGAGACGCTTCCGATGTTGGGCTCCTGGTTCTCGTGGCATAATAAGATCCCTTCTCCTAGATCCTTGTGGAAACGGTTAGATAGAGTCTGGGTAATCCGCGGTGGTTTATTTCTCATTCGACTACTCCTATACTTGCGATTTGCCTCGGACCTCGATCATAGCCCGCTTATCTTTGGTATTGGTAGCTTGTCCGTCGTAGGGGTAAGATGTTCGGGTTTGATAACTTTCAGCGGATTCGATGACTTTACTGCTTGTCTTTGGTATTTGGCATCATCTTATTGTGGGAGCCCCTTCTATGCGATTTGCGGAAGTTAGATGCCCTTAAGCATGTTTTTCGCTATGAGGAAGAGGAAAGGGGACTTGGCTATTAATGTGGCTTCGGCGTCGGTTTTCCTTTCTGCTTGCCCGATCTATCCTTAGAGAGTTTCCTTTGTCGGACTACGCTACGATTAGAAGGGTGTTGCGGTGGGTGTTCTCTTCCTGTTTCCCGAGCGATCCTCGCTCGAGCAACAGGCCAAGCTAGCGTGGCTCAAGGATGGGGACCGGTGTTACGCTTTCTTCTTAGGAGGGTTGCCTCTAGGAGGGCTCGTTCGCGGATTTTTAGGTGGTTTCGAGGTGGCATTGAGGTGTCGAGATCTGTTCTCATTCGGGATGAGGTAGTTGGGTTCTATGAGAGGTTATTGGGTTCTTCGGATCGGGTTCAGCCTATATCGTACAATCAGGTGAGACCCTTTGTCTCTTCTTCTCTTCCTCCTGAAGTTGCGTTACATATGATCAGACCGGTTTCTGATGAGGAAGTTCGTTCTGTTTTCTTTGGGTTCGATATGAATTCGGCCCCAGGCCCTGATGGGTTTAATGCCGCTTTTTATCGACGAGCTTGGCCGATTGTTGGGGGTGAGATTACTTACGCTATTAAACATTTTTTCTCCTCGGGTCATTTCGTCAAGCAGATCAATACTACCCTTATATCTCTTGTTCCTAAAGTTGCTTTGCCGAGGAGCATGTCTGATTTTAGACCGATTTCTTGTTGTAACCTTTTATATAAGGCTATATCTAAGATTATGGTCCATCGTATGCGTGATAGCCTTGATTCCTTGATTGATCCAGCTCAGACTGCTTTTATTCCTGGGAGAAGGATTAGTGATAATATCCTTCTCGCCCAGGAGCTTCTTCATGGTTATGGGCAAAGAGGGATGCCGAGTCGGTGTGTCTTTAAGGTTGATCTTATGAAAGCTTACGACCTTTGTTGAATGGGATTTTGTTTTGATTGCTCTGCAATGTATGGGGTTCCACCAGACGTTTATGCTTGGGTCGGGAGTGTATCACCACTCGGCTTACTCGATCTCCTTGAATGGGGATGCGAGGGTATCTTTAGGGGCCGTAGGGGTGAGGCGGGGTGACCCTATCTCTCCGTATCATTTGTTATTGTTATGGAGGTCCTCCATGGTATTATCGCCCATGAGATCGCTCGGACTCCGGGGTTCGATTCCACTGGAAGTGTTTGGCTACACGCACCTTCATGCTTGCTTTTGCCGATGACCTCCTCCTTTTCGTAATCTGATGTTGTCTCTGTCGGTGTTCTTAAGAAAAGTATTGAGATCTTTGCTTCCCTTTCTGGACTACGGGCCAACCCGAGTAAGAGTAATATCTTTCTTTCAGCTAGTGCTCAGGTGCAGGGGCCCCAGTTCCAGCAGTTGTTAGGGTTTCAGCTAGGTCGACTTCTGTGAGGTATTTGGGAGTTCCCTTGATTACTTCTAAGCCGACAATTGCTATGTGTTCCCCTTTGTTTGATTCGATTAATGGTCGTGCGAGTTCGTGGGCTAGTCTTGTTCTTTCCATGTCAGGTCGGTGCCAGCTTATTCGCTCTGTCTGATCTTCTTTACATATTTATTGGGCTGGTAGTTTTATTTTGCCTAAGAGCGTTCTCTCTTTGATTGAGAAACGTATCAGGCGGTTCCTCTGGCGGGGTTCTCATGATTCGGGCACGCCAAGGTGGCACAGGCTAAGGTTTGCTTGGATGTGGATTGTGGGGGCCGTGGCATCATTCCGTTGAGGCTCAGAATCGGCGGCGATGGCTCGTCATATCGGGCTCTTATCACGGGCTCTAATCGTTGCATGCAGGTTAATTGGGTTCGGACTTTTAGGTTGCGGCGGTGTTCTTTACGGGACCTTAGTGTTTCTCCGGCTTGACTTGGTATTGGCGTCGGCTTCAAAGCTGCGTCCCCTTGTTATGGGAGCATTTCAAGATTCCATTGAGATGGCTCATCCTTCTTCTTGTGGTCGGACCCACGGCATTCTATCGGTGTGATTAGGCATTCCGTTCCTAGAGCTCCTCGTGGTCGGCATCGACGTGGGTGCTAGGCTTGATTCGGTTATTGTTGAGGGTTCTTGGGAGTGGCCGGTGGTGGATAGGCGAGCCTGCAGATTATACGCTTTGCCACATATTAATGGGGGTCAGGATCGCGTTTTATGGAGACCGCTTAGTTCGGGAATTTTTTCATCCTCTTCTGCTCTTCGGTTCCTCAGAGGTTATTCGCCCCCTGTTCCTTGGGCTCCGCTCTTGCACGGACCGGGGAAGATCCCGAGACACTCTTTCATCCTCTGGTTGGCTATTCAGGAGCGGTTATCGACTATGGATAAGCCTTGGCTTCAGCATATTGATGGGATTTGTGTCCTTTGTGGTATGGCGGTAGAGACGCACTCCCACCTATTCTTTCAGTGCCCTTATTCTAGGAGGTGTATTTCTATTGCTAGGAGGGCCGTCGCTTTCGTTGGCCTCACTCTGTGGAGCTCGGGGTATTGTGGGTCGCTAGGAGGTGGAGAGGTAAGCATGTGGTCAACGTGGCTTACCGTATTCTTCTTCTTTGCGTTGGTCTATTTGATTTGGCGGAGAGGAACGAGAGGAGGTTTGGCAGGCCGTCGAGATCCTCATTCGGTTACTTTCTGGGGATAGGTCTTGTTCGTGATATTATCTCTCATAGATGGCCCGCTCGTTCTCTATCTACTGTGGCTCTTCGTCGTATTTGGAGGATAGCTTGGTAGTTCCTCTTTTGTTTGTATCTTTCTAGGCTTTGTAGCTTTGGTAGCCATTTGTTCATAGGCTTTGTTTTCCTACTTTTGCTCTTTGTTACGTTGTTTGGTGCACCATTCTATATGGTTGTCGGGTATTGGCCAGCCTTTCTAGGCCACTCTTATTTTATTTATGCAATTGACTTTTTCCAAAAAAAAAAAAAAAAAAAAAAAACATTTCTTCTGGCCAAAGATGTATGGTGACGTGAGCACAATCGTGAGTAAATGCGTCACTTGTCATATGATGAAAAGTTCGTTCAAGTCGAGTACATACATGCCGTTGCCAATACCGTTACGACCATGGGAGGATGTCTCGATGGATTTTATTGTGGCTTTACCTCGTACTCAACGAGGCAAAGACTCGATCATGGTGGTCGTCGACCGTTTTTCGAAAATGGCTCACTTTGTAGCATGCCACAAAACCGATGATGCAAGCAATGTGGCGGACTTGTACTTCCGGGAAATAGTTCGTTTACACGGAGTTCCAAAAACTATCGTGTCGGATCGAGATTCCAAATTTCTGAGTTACTTCTGGAATACTTTATGGAGAAAAGTGGGCACTAAACTCCTATTCAGTACTTCACATCACCCACAAACCGATGGACAGACCGAGGTGACGAATCGAACCTTGGGAGCGTTATTGCGAGGATTGGTGAATAAAACACAAAAGGATTGGGACGTTAAACTTGCTCATGCGGAATTCGCATACAACCGATCACCCGGTTATGCCACGGCCCATTCACCTTTTGAAGTAGTATACGGATTAAATCCGCACTTGCCATTGGACTTGATTCCCTTGCCGAGCAACGAATTGGTTCACAAAGACGCCGAAGCAAAACTCAAATCAATGATGAAGTTACATGAAAAGATACGGGAACGGATTAAAGAAGTGAATGAAATTTACAAACGGAAGTCGAACAAAAATAAAAAAGCGAGATTATTTGATGTTGGCGACTTAGTTTGGATACATTTGAGAAAAGAAAGATTCCCAAGTAAACGGAAGAACAAATTGATGCCGAGAGCCGAGGGTCCGTACAAAATTGTGGAAAAAGTGAACGACAACGCATACAAAGTCGAACTTCCGGGCGAATACGGAGTACATGCGACTTTCAACGTAGGTGATCTCTCGCCTTACCTTGACGACGATGGCATTACGGAATTGAGGTCAATTCCTTTCAAAGAAGGAGGGAATGATACGATATCTAATATTCCAATCGAAGAAGCTCCAATAAAAATCGACGTCCACGACGATACGCATGGCCATGCATCATTATACTTGGGAGAAAAGAATACGCGGATTGGAGTTACGTTGTTAATCGGAATCGGAGTAACGTAAAATTCGACGACGGAATCGGTCCGAAAGCATGAAAAATCGGCCATATCATGCTTGAAAGGGACCTCACTTGACTTCATATCTTTGACAAGATAATGAAGATATTTTCTTCCCCACCATAATAACAAAATCGGCCCATGCATAGATTTGAAGAAGACTTTCATCCTTCATGTCCTTGTCCCTCATGTCATAATCACCTACATAATTCCAAAGAGGTTGATATCATACAAAATCCTCCTAATCACTTGGTATCTTTCGGCCGATTTGAAGCTTGCAAGAAAGGACAATTTGTGAAGATTTTCATCAAGGATCTTCTTCATGTCACCATCACCTTAATAAAGTCCAAGATATCTTCATGTCTCATTCAACATAAAAATCCAAGATGCTTGGTATCTACTTGGAGATTTTCGGCCGATTAGGATGTTACTAGGAAGTTTCGTTTTCTCGTTTTGTTGTATTTTCTTTCGGTTGGAAACTACTATATATAGTAGTGCTCGTTGTATTTGTAAGATATCTTGAAAGTAATAAACCTTGTATTTCTTTGAAATATACGTTGAACGAGTTCAACAAACTTTAGTTATTGTTTCGACGTGTCTCGAGATTTTAACTTGATCAATTCTCAATAGGTCTTGGGAAGAGATTACCTTTTATCGAGTTATAGGTCTAGTTCGATAAAACACATCAAAATCCGTACATCACACTACCTCACGGCCGAACACCATTCAAACTCGGCCACCCTTAGTAATTTTCAAGTGTTACTTTGATACTTGTTAAACTTCCGTTGTATTTTATACGTATTACTTACGTAATTCGTATCAATTGCCAAGTGACGAGCTAGTGCACAAGGATGCGGAATCAAAATTGAAATCGATGATGAAATTACACGAGCAAGTACGTAATCGAATCAAGGAAATAAACGAGGCTTACAAAAGAAAGTCGAACAAACAAAGAAGGCCGAGATTGTTTGAAGTTGGTGATTTGGTTTGGTTGCATTTAAGGAAAGAGCGATTTCCAAATAAACGTAAGAACAAATTAATGCCGCGAGCGGAGGGACCGTTTAAAGTAATCGCGAAAGTGAACGACAACGCTTACAAATTAGAACTGCCGGGAGATTATGGGATTCATGCAACCTTTAATGTTGGGGACCTCTCACCTTACATCGATGATGACGGAATTTCGGAATTGAGGACAATTCCTTTTAAAGGAGGAGGAGATGATACGGAATCATTTGATATGAACGAAGAAGACGAAGTAAGGATCGATATAAATGACCTTACTACACGCCATGCACGGGCTACTATGTATTTAGGCGAGAAAATGGACATAAGACGTGGAGTCTCGGTCTCAGCCGTGTCATATAACACGGCCCGTGTCATGCTATGCCGGAAGGTCGACAATCGGCCGGAAAATGGACGAACTGCCGGAAAAATCACCACCGGCCGGAAAAATCACCACCGCCGGGCGGCCGATCAGCCGCCGACCACCACACGGAATCGGCGATCCGCCGACCGAACCCGACCGTGTCGTCCGACATGGCCCGTGCTGAGGTGTCCTGGATAATGAAATCTCGCTGCCGACCGAACCCGACCGTGTCGTCCGACACGGCCCGTGCCGACACAACCCGACCGTACCAGGCGACACGGACGAGTCACACTCTTCCGGATAATAAAATTCCCGCTGTCCGACCAACCCGACCGTGCCAGGTGACACGGTCGAGTCCTGCCGAATATGTGCGCCCGCACATGCCGCCGCGGCCGTGCCGATCGGCACGGGCCATGTTATGTGGGGTGGCTTATAATCATTTTGTTGTGTGATTCCCCCTCCCTTTGATTTGATTCCTTTGTATTTTATCTTGTTGTTTTGTTTTTCATTTCAAGATCATGTGATCTTGTTTTATTCCTTAGTTGCTAAGAAGACTACCATGCTATAAGTAGTCTTGTTCATGCTTTCATTATGCATTGTATGTTGAAGAAATAAGAATACACTTGTGTTTTCTTGGTGAATGCTTTTCATCGAAACCTTGGTTATAATTCGACGCGTTTTCGAGTTTTAATCGAATCGATTCTCAATAGGTCTTGAGGAAAGATTATCTTATCAAACTATAGGTCTAGTTTGATAAATCATTCATATTGTTCTTGTTTATGTAAGCCGAATTGCCCTACTTTCGGTTATATCTTACGAGTGTTACACATATTCGAGTGTTGTGAGGATCAATTATATTTCCGCTGCATTCCATACGAGTTTACGTCCACTTTCATACGTAATTCGTATCATCGTGCAACAGTGTATCTATCTCTTCTTCGTGGTGTGATTTTGTAGCAAGGTTTCGGGTCTCGTTGATCATTATTAAATAAACATGTTCGCCATCGTCAATGGCGTGTTCGACTTCCTTTTCGTTTGCAAACATCATGAGCTTCGGTCCTTCGACTTTTTTTGAACTCATTGTTCGGATAGCTTGAGGCGACATAGGTTTAAGAACAATTTTTTTACCTTTGTCTCGTAACTCATACTCGTTGCTCCTCCCTCGATGTAGTACGTCCCGATCAAATAGCCAAGGTCTTCCCAACAACACGTGACATGCGTCCATCGGTAGTACATCGCATATAATATCATCACCATACGAACCCATGGTGAGTCCGACCTTCACTTGTCTTGATACTCTCACTTTATTTCCATCATCGAGCCAATGGAGTGCATACGGCCTTGGATGAGCCGTAGTGGTTAGTCCGAGTTTCGATACCATCTCGCTTGATGCCACATTCGTACAACTTCCACCGTCAATGATCAAGCTACACCATTTCTCTGCGACACGACACTTCGTGTGAAAGATTTGATCTCGTTGTTCTATGTCACTCGGGGCCGCCTTCGTTTGTAACATGCGAAGGACGAGGTTCGTGTCATAATTCGGGGCATCGTATGCCTCGCAATCTTCTTCTTCTTCGTCGGCTTCCAAGTTAAAGACGTCTCCAATTCTTTATTCTTCGGCTAGTAATTCTTCTCGGACGGCTATTGCTTCTCGTAACGTCACTATTCTTCGATTTGGACAAGCACTTTGATAGTGTCCAAATCCTTGACATTTGAAACACCGAACTTTAGATAAGCTTGTTTCCTTTGGCGTGAGAGGAGTTTTTGGAATGGTAGTAACGGGTGGACTCGCCGTGACAGTTTTTGGAAATGAGCTAGAACTCGTGCCAAAGTTAGTATTTCCGAATTTAGGTGGAAATTCGGGTTTTGAAAATTTTGTCTTGTTTTGAGTTTCCAACTTTATGCAAAGTCCGCACAAAGTATCAAAGTCGGGATAGGGGTAGAGTTCCATGGAATTAGCAATGTTTCTATTCAAGCCTCGTAAGAAACGGGACATCCGTAATTCTTCGCTCTTTTCAAGTTCTCCCATCAAGGTTAAGTTTTCAAACTCTTTGATGTATTCTCCTACACTTAGCTTTCCTTGTGTGAGGTCAGAAATTTTTCGATATAAACTTAACTTATGTGTAGCCGGTACATATATCTTACGTAGTTTCTTTTTTAGAGAATCCCACGAACGTATCTTTTCCTTACCGGCCCGAACTCGTTGTGTCTTCATTCTTTCAAACCAAAGGGAAGCTCCCTTTCCTAGTTTGAGTATCGCGTACTGGCATCGTTTCCCGTCATCGAGGTCCTTGAACTCAAACATTCATTCAATTTTCCTTTCCCACTCCAAATAAGTCTCGGGATCGGTGCCACCTACGAACTCCGGAAGTTCGCTTGTCTTGAATTCATCCGCATGTTGTGGTGCATGCATGGCGTCATATCCTCGTCGTGCCTGGATTCGGGGCTCCGGCAAGCCTCGAAGAACGTCACGCAATTTGGCTATTTCGTCATCGGTGAATGCCATCTTCTTGAGTAACGTCAAAAAACCGTGAAACGAATGCGGGCTCCGATACCACTTATGATACGAAATACGTATATAAGTGTACGTAAAACATATAAAATACAACGGAAGATTATCACGGTTTTTACAAGTATCAAAGTAACAACGAAAATAAAAGGTGGTGGCCGAATTTATATGGTTTCGGCCGTGAGGTAGGATAGTGTATGGGTTTGAATGTGTTTTATCGAATTAGACCTATAACTCGATAAAGATAATCTCTCCTCAAGACCTATTGAGAATTGATCAAGTTATAATTCGAGACGCGTCGAAATAATAACCAAAGTTCTGTTGAACTCTTTCAACGTATATTTCAAGAGAAATACAATGTTTATAACTTTCAAGCTGCATACAACAACAATGTGAACTACTATATATAGTAGTATACAAAAATAAGGAAATAAAAACAACAAAGAAAAAACGAAAATTCAAGTCTTCTCCCTAAGCATGCTTCGGCCGAAATTTCAAAGGTGTGGGGGAGGAGATCTTCAAGATCTTGGACAAGATATGAAGACTTTGACATGAAGAAAAGTTTGATGAAAATCTTCACCAGGGAGGGGGGGTCGCGGTCATTCAAGGGAACAAAGGTAGGAGGAGATCTTCATGATGTTGGACATGATCTTGGACAAGATTTTGACATAAAAAAAATATGCTGAAAAATCTTGATGCATCTTGGGCCAAATCGGCCGAATCTCCCATAATTTGGACCGATTCCGAGTCCAACGTTAATTTCGTCGCCATGCTTACGTAACTCCGGTTCTGATTAATAACGTAACTCCAATTCGCGTGTTCTTCTCTCCCAAGTATGATGATGCATGGGCGTGCAACTTTGTATCGTCGTTGATGTCGATTTTTATTGACTTCTCTTCGATTGGGATAGTTGATATCGTATCAGTTATGACGATCCATCCCACTAATACACAATATTACATCATCCTTAGGTAAATCCACCACGATTAGGTCCACCAACCACTCGCGGTCATTAAGCTTAATTCGGTCAGTTCTTAACCTCATGATTTCCGGAAATTCTTCTACCGTCAGGTAGACCAATGATATAAGGTCCACAATTATTAGGACTGTCTAAGTGAAGTCTACTCAAACATGATTCGGAAATGAATGAATGCGGTGCACCGGTATCAAAAAGGGTACACACAGGTTTAGATAAAATTACGACTATACTTGAGATCGTTCGGGCCTCCGGATCGTCGGTCCTCTTCATCTCGTGAATCCGAGACTTTCCTGCCCCCAAACCGGACGCTCCCGTCTGATAAATATGAGCTCCGCTTTTATTCACTTCCGTCGTCTTAAACAGCCCGACAAAGATCGATTCGAGTCGGTGCTTCAGGGCCTGAGATGATACCGGAGTCAGCTTGGAGTCCCTTCGGCAAAAACGGGCTTTATGCCCAATAATCCCACAATTATGGCACGTGATAGACGGTTTCAGACACTTAGTGCTGAAATGACACTGTTCTTCACAGTTGAAACAGGTGATGGCCGAACTGGCCGCTCGGGACTAAGATCCCACACGATTATGCGCCGTAGGAGGTCGCTCAGAAACGTTAGGGCCTACACGAGGCTTCTTGGAGGTCGACTGACCGCCTTCGGACTGATTACGCTTTGTTGATTTCTTGCTGATAGATGAAGGTTGTTGCTCAGCAATTTCCTTAGCAGCAGGCTCACACGGGAGACTTCTCTCGATTAAATCGGCCAGAGTGGCGCAATGATGATTGAGCAATTGCATATGGGTTATCTTAACCTGCATAAGAGTGAGTGGATCAACCCGAACATCTTCCGAACGAGCTGAGCTCTGGGTATGACTTCCTGGCAGTGGGCGATTATTCCCTGGGTTTCGGCCTGCACCGCGGCCTCTCCCCGTGCATCCCCTGATAGCTCTCTCCATACTGAAGTAGGAAGGTCGCATGATAATCATAGATTTCGTATGACTACCGCATTATGATTTACGTCATGAAATGATGAAAATGAGCATACGCGCTCTAACACCGTGATTACATGAATGATTAACTGAGGTGACATGATTATCTGATGATATTCTTGAAATGATTATCTTGAACAAGTTAACAAGATTAATGATATGATCTTCAAGATCAACAACTGAGTAATGAAATTAATTGAGTGATTAATAAGTTAACATGATCAACATGATTAAAATGAAAATGATAAATGAAGAAATCTTACTGTTCTTTGGTCTGAATGGCTCGGCTCTTGCACAGGTCACACGTGACGCGAAAGTCCAATGATACTAGTCTGATGAACGATGATTTCAAATGAGACATGACTCGGAAGGTAGTATTCAAAATCACGCTCCGATACCAACTCTGTAACACCCCAAACTAGGCGGATATTACAGTGCCGTGGACCCCCGACTGGGACCCACCAGGCGAGTGAAAATGAATGAAATACACAGGGTAAATGTAGTACCGAACCACATTACATCATTAATTACTCCGATGAGGAGTTTCATACAACACACCCAAGGAAATGACCGAATAGAAGTATATTTTATATGGAGATAAAATATACAACACTGAATGAACTCAAAATCCAAACGGAAATCTGCAGTGGAAATAAAATAAGGAAACACGGTGAATGAAAGTACTGGGGTCCCCCTACTAGTATCACTGGGACTCCTCGCCGTCAATGTTATCTTCCCGTGCCTTAGCCTTGCCACGACCTGAAAAAAAAAATCCCCCAACGGGGTCAGTTACACAGAACAACAATCCTCAAGAGTTGAATAAACACAATCATATATATGCTGTATAAACCACAAGTTCAATAAAAAATGAATCGGTTAGATCATAACCCAATCTTGTTGAAAACATACGCAACCATACTGTATGAATCAACTAACGATACGACTCAAATGGTGGCGCCACACTATGCCCGGGATGGAAATGTGTCCGTGCACAAGCCACCATCGAGTATCGATCGAATACACGTGTGGTCTTGTACCTAATCAGTCTCACGAAGTGATCTTCTCGTGTGCACAGTCCAATGTGAGGCCAACAACCAACACACGACTTAATATGTGCCCGACATGAAAATCCTACACATACCAACCGGCCTGGAAGTATGACCCGAAATGCCACGAGATAACAAAAGTGACATTGAAATCAATAATGACTCACCGAGATGAAATGACAGTGAAATGAATGATAGCTCAATGAAATAATTGGAACCATCGTTCCTCGTGACTGAAGTGATTAATTGACAATGACAAGTCTCGATGTGGTTAATATAATATGAATGAGTTATGATTATGAATGAACAACAACGAAAGGAATGAATATCCCTTTAACTGAGTAAGAATTAACTTACCTTAACACCGGTGATGATACAATCTCTCTCGAACAACGTCCTAAGGAAACTACCGGTCGCTCAAACAACCTTGAATAACATAATTACCAACAATCCGTTCAACATACGAATCAAACACGAATATAACTAACTCAAAACGTCGATACGACTAAACCAAGTTCATTGGGGCATTATATCGAATACGTTGAGGCCAAACTTCGATTGTTTACAACCAAACCTCAATAATACCAATATCAAATCCCCAAGAAGTGTTTCAAACCAACAAAAGATCTTCAATACGATCAATAATCCAATATGAATATCCAAATTCGTGATTTCAATAACAATTAATCGAAACCCCCCAAATCCAACTCAATATTCAAAGTGTTCTTGAATAACCTTTCAATAATCTGATGAATATTCATACATACTCATAATCATATGTATATCTCTGCATACAACATGATTATAACATCCAAAACATCATATCTCAACACAAATCGAAATCCAAGAGGTTTGGGAAAATTACCTTTGAAGATCCAAACACTTTGATTCGATGAACACGCGTTAGATCGACGATCCGAGCTTCACAACCGAATGAAAATGATGAAGAAACGAGTATTCAAGTGATTGATGATGAAAATTTCTCCCAAAAACCCTCTCTCTCGGATATAGGATGAAGAAATGAGTTTTTCTTCTCAAAAAACGAAGTTATAGTGCAGACTGCACTGTGTGCCGCGACCCGGCCGAGTGTGCCGCGGCACAGGGCCGAAATCTGCCCCCAGTGCTCGGCAGTGTGCTGCGGCTCAGCTGAGTGTGCCGCAGCAGTGACTCGGCAGTGTTCCGCGGCCCTGCCGGCAGGAGCCGCGGCCCCCGGTACAGGCGGGTCGGCCAAAATTGCAACATGTGTGTGTCTTAGCTATTTCGACCATAACTCCCTCCTCCGGACTCCGATTGACTCACCGTTTGAACCATTGGAAAGCTAACTTGATGCTCTATAATATTGAAAAGATTCAGAATTTTTGGAGTTTCCAAACATTAATGGTGATTTTACAAAGTCGAACTCATACGTGGAAAAGTCGCTTAAGAACATGGAACTCAACAGAACGACACCGAGACGAACTCGAATGACAAAAAGTGTAGAATTAATGATTCTCAGAATGACGAAACGGTAACAATAGAGTCGCTAAGATGGACTTCTGCTAAAAAAAAAAATTACCGGAAATCCAAATTGCGGATATTACATACTACCCTCCTTAAAAGAAGTTTCGTCCCGAAACTTAAAACAAGTAGGGAGAAGCAATATCCCGCTAGAAAAACTCAACGAGATACACAAGAACCGCAAATGTACCCAACAATAGCATGATTCGAACAAGAAGGAAATTTGAAATGGCATGAATTCCAATATCAACATCGATTAATGAAGTAATTATAACGATCAAGATAATACTCTTGTCTCGATTCCCAAGTAAGGTTGAAACAATAAACAATATCGATACACAACTCGAAGTTATTCCGAACGGTGAACATGGATGAATGAATGTGGATGATGAACGATTATTAACAAGTGAAAAATTACATAGAGACAATTATCGAATGAAATTACTAAATGATAATGACTGAATTACAACCGGGCGGAAATCCAAATTGCGGATATTACATACTACCCTCCTTAAAAGAAGTTTCGTCCCGAAACTTAAAACAAGTAGGGAGAAGCAATATCCCGCTAGAAAAACTCAACGAGATACACAAGAACCGCAAATGTACCCAACAATAGCATGATTCGAACAAGAAGGAAATTTGAAATGGCATGAATTCCAATATCAATATCGATTAATGAAGTAATTATAAGGATCAAGATAATACTCTTGTCTCGATTCCCAAGTAAGGTTGAAATAATAAACAATATCGATACACAACTCGAAGTTATTCCGAACGGTGAACATGGATGAATGAATGTGGATGATGAACGGTTATTAACAAGTGAAAAATTACATAGAGACAATTACCGAATGAAATTACTGAATGATAATGACTGAATTACAACCGGGTATTATATACACCCCCCTTAAAAGAGTTTCGTCCTCGAAACTAAGGGTCAAACAACTCGGAATAACTCTCTCGCATACTATCCTCGGTTTCCCAAGTAGCCTCTTCGACTCCGTGTCTAGACCACTGAATTTTAACCAAAGGAATCGCCTTATTCCTCAACTGTTTGATTCGCCGCTCTAAGACTCGTATGGGATGCTCCTCCTATGAATGATCATCTGCGATCTCGATTTCATCGAACTGAAGTATGTGGCTAGGGTCGGCAATATACTTCCGCAACTGAGATACGTGAAACACATAATGAATTCGGCTCGACGCCGGAGGTAAGGTCAATATAAGCTAGCTCGCCTACTCGTTCCAAAATCTCAAACGGTCCAATAAATCTTGGACTCAACTTTCCCCGCTTCCCGAAACGGAAGATACCTCGACTCGGGGATACCTTGACCAACACGTGGTCACCTATCTCGAACTCTAATGGTCGACGACGATTGTCTGCATAAGATTTGTATCGAGTCTGAGCGGTCAACAAATGACTCTTGATCAAAGTTACCTTTTCACGGGCGGCTATAAGCATATCGGGCTCGATGGCGATTGATTCTGATAAGTCATCCCAACACAAAGGAGATCAACAACGATGATCGTACAAGGCCTCGTAAGGTGCCATCTTAATCGAAGCATGCCAACTATTATTATATGTGAATTCAATCAACGGTAGTTGGGCTTCCCAATCATCTTTCCAATCGAGAACACATGCACTCAACATGTCCTCCAAAGTCTGAATAGTCCTCTCCGATGTGTCCATCGGACTGAGGATGAAAAGCTGTACTGAGATTAAGCTGAGTTCCCATAGCACGATGAACTGATTTCCAAAAATGAGACACGAATCGTCCGTCACGATCGGAAATGATACTTAGGAGTACCGTGCAATCTCACTATTTCTTTGATGAACAACTGGGCAAGTCTCTCGGGACCCCAAGTATCCTCAATCTCGAGAAAATGAGCTGACTTAGCTAGGCGATCCACAATTACCCAGATTGTATTCATGCCACGACGACTCGTTGGCAAACTCGTGATGAAGTCCATTGAAATATCTTCCCACTTCCATTCTGGAATAGGGAGAGGTTTCAGCATACCCGTCGGTCGCTGATGTTCGATCTTGACTTGCTGACAGGTCAAACATCTCGAAACAAATTCCGCGACTTCCTGCTTCATATTACTCCACCAGTAATTTTGTTTCAAGTCTTTATACATCTTGCTAGACCCCGGATGAATGGAATAAGGGGTAGCATGAGCTTCTCTCAAAATCGAGTTTTTCAACTCATCATTCGCCGGTATGCACAACCGATTCTTAAAACGCAAAAGTCCATCCTCGTGGACCACAAACCCGGGGGCTTTCCCCTGAGTCACATCCTCTCGAATGCGTAACAAAAATGGGATCGAACCCTGATTCTCCCTGATCGCCTCCTCAAGTGGCGATGAAATCTCCAACGTACAAAGTTGCCCTTGTACTCGCTGTAACCAGACCTTGATCTCGGGTCTCAAAAATTTCTGTTGAAGTTCCTTCTGAACTATTAATCGAGCAAGCATCTGCTTCTGAACGGACTTACGACTCAAGGCGTCGGCGACAACGTTTGCCTTGCCCGGGTGGTAAAGTATCTCGATATCATAATCTTTGATCAGTTCCAACCACCGTCTCTGCCGCATATTCAACTCCTTCTGAGTAAATATATACTTTAAACTCTTATGATCGGTGAATATCTGACAGGTAACGCCATAAAGATAATGACGCCAAATCTTCAATGCGAACACCACGGCTGCTAGCTCCAGGTCGTGGGTCGGATAATTAACCATCTAATTCGAGGAAACTTCGGATTTCCTTAACATTCTTCGGAGGTTGCCAATCTCGGATAGCCTCCGTCTTCTGAGGGTCGACACGAACTCCGTCTGATGAAATTACATCCCCGAGAAACGTCGCTTCGGACATCCAGAACTCACATATGGAAAACTTTCTATAAAGTTGCTCTCGTCTCAATATGTCGAGAACCTGATGAAGGTGAAGCTCGTGCTCCTCCCGGTCACGAGAATAAATTAAAATGTCATCAATAAAGACAACCACGAACTGATCCAAAAAGTCGATGAAGACCCAATTCATTAACTCCATGAATACCGCAGGTGCATTAGTGCATTAATTAACTCCACGAACTCATAATGGCCATAGCGTGTTTGAAACGCAGCCCTCGTGATTTCCGACTCTCGAATGCGCAACTGGTGATATCCAGATCTTAAGTCGATCTAGGAAAATACTGAAGCTCCCTGAAGTTGATCTAAGAGATCATCAATACGGGGTAGAGGATACTTATTCTTGATCGTCACCCTATTCAACTCCCGATAATTAATACACACATGAAACGAAACATCTTTCTTCTTGACAAACAACACTGGTGCTCCCCACGGGGATGTACTCGGTCGGATATAACCCTTCTCGGTCAAATCCTCTAATTGATTCTTTAGTTCCTGCACTTCGGTTGGGGCCATCCGATACGGTGCCTTCGATAATGGAGACATACCAGGCTCCAACTCTATCGTGAATTCCATATCCCTCGGTGGAGGTAGAACAGGTAGCTCGTCTGGGAGTACATCGTCAAACGATAACAATGATACCACGAATGGTTGAACACCTCGATTGCCTTAGAACGGCCAATCGATGGAAATGATACAATGAATGACTGAACACCTCGACTGCCTTAGAATGGTCAATCGATGACAATGATATATAATGAATGATTGAACATCCCTGGTTGAGTAATTTACTGCTTTCATCATATTAATGATTCTTCCGGAACAACGGGGATCACCTCCCTGAAATACACACTCGACTCCAACGACGGAAATGATAGGGACCATACGCTTACGAACATTGAGCATGGTGTCATGACGATCCATCCCATTAATACCCAATATTACATCGTCCTTAGGTAAATCCACCACGATTAGCTCCACCAACCACTCGCGGTCATTAAGCTTAATTCGGTCAGTTCTTAACCTCATAATTTCCAAAAATTCTTCTACCGTCAGGTAGACCAATGATATAAGGTCCACAATTATTAGGACTGTCTAAGTGAAGTCTACTCAAACATGATTCGGAAATGAATGAATGCGGTGCACCAGTATCAAAAAGTATATACACAGGTTTAGATAAAATTACGAGTATACTTGAGATCGTTCGGGCCTCCGGATCTCCGGTCCTCTTCATCTCGTGAATCCGGGACTTGCCGGCCCCCAAACCGGACGCTCCCATCTGATAAATATGAGCTCCGCTTTTATTCGCTTCCGTTGTCTTAAACGACACTGACAAAGCAGTCTGATTCTGAGTCGCTGATTGCTTCGGGGCCTGAGATGCTACCGGAGTCAGCTTGGAGTCCCTTCGGCAAAAACGGTCTTTATGCCCAACAATCCCACAATTATGGCACGTGATAGACGGTTTCAGACACTTAGTGCTGAAATGACGCTGTTCTTCACAGTTGAAACAGGTGATGGCCGAACTGGCCGCTCGGGACTGAGATCCCGCACGATTATGTGCCGTAGGAGGTCGCTCAGAAACGTTAGGGCCCACACGAGGCTTCTTGGAGGTTGACTGACCGCCTTGGGACTGATTACGCTTTGTTGATTTCTTGCTGACAGATGAAGGTTGTTGCTCAGCAATTTCCTTAGCAGCAGGCTCACACGGGAGACTTCTCTCGATTAAATCGGCCAGAGTGGCGCAATGATGATTGAGTAATTGCATATGGGTCATCATGACCTGCATAAGAGTTAGTGGATCAACCCGAACATCTTCCGAACGAGCTGAGCCCTGGGTACGACTTCCTGGCAGTGGGCGATTATTCCTCGGGTTTCGGCCTGCACCGCGGCCTCTCCCCGTGCATCCCCTGATAGCTCTCTCCATACTGAAGTAGGAAGGTCGCATGATAATCATAGATCTCGTATGAGTACCGCATTATGATTTACGTCATGAAATGATGAAAATAAGCATACGCGCTCTAACACCGTGATTACATGAATGATTAACTGAGGTGACATGATTATCGGATGATATTATTGAAATAATTATCTTGAACAAGTTAACAAGATTAATGATATGATCTTCAAGATCAACAACTGAGTAATGAAATGAATTGAGTGATTAATGAGTTAACATGATCAACATGATTAAAATGAAAATGATAAATGAAGAAATCTTACTGTTCTTTGGTCTGAATGGCTCGGCTCTTGAACAGGTCACACGTGACGCGAAAGTCCAATGATACTAGTCTGATGAATGATGATTTCAAATGAGACATGACTCATAAGGTAGTATTCAAAACCACGCTCCGATACCAACTCTGTAACACCCCAAACTAGGCGGATATTACAGTGCCGTGGACCCCCGACTGGGACCCACCAGGCGAGTGAAAATGAATGAAATACACAGGGTAAATGTAGTACCGAACCACATTACATCATTAATTACTCCGATGAGGAGTTTCATACAACACACCCAAGGAAATGACCGAATACAAGTATATTTTATATGGAGATAAAATATACAACACTGAATGAACTCAAAATCCAAACGAAAATCTGCAGCGGAAATAAAATAAGGAAACACGGTGAATGAAAGGACTGAGGTCCCCCTACTAGTATCACTGGGACTCCTCACCGTCAATGTTATCTTCCCGTGCCTTAGCCTTGCCACGACCTGAAAAACAAAATCCCCAACGGCCGGGCCATACGTAACAACAATCCTCAAGAGTTGAATAAACACAATCATATATATGCTGTATAAACCACAAGTTGAATAAAAAATGAATCGGTTAGATTATAACCCAATCTTGTTGAAAACATACGCAATCAAACATGCTGTATGAATCAACTAACGGTACGGCTCAAAGGGTGGCGCCACACTATGCCCGGGATGGAAATGTGTCCGTGCACAAGCCACCATCGAGTATCGATCGAATACATGTGTGGTCTTGTACCTAATCAGTCTCACGAAGTGATCTTCTCGTGTGCACAGTCCAATGTGAGGCCAACAACCAACACACGATTTAATATGTGTCCGACATGAAAATCCTACACATACCAACCGGCATGCCAGTATGACCCGGAATGCCACGAGATAACAAAAGTGACATCGAACTCAATAATGACACACCGAGATGAAATGACAGTGAAATGAATGATAGCTCAATGAAATAATTGGAACCGTCGTTCCTCGTGACTGAAGTGATTAATTGATAATGACAAGTCTCGATGCAGTTAATACAATATGATGAGTTATGATTATGAATGAACAACAACGAAAGGAATGAATATCCCTTTAACTGAGTAAGAATTAACTTACCTTAACACCGGTGATGATACAATCTCTCTCGAACAACATCCTAAGGAAACTACCGGTCGCTCGAACAACCTTGAATAACACAATTACCAACAATCCGTTCAACATACGAATCAAACATGAATATAACTAACTCAAAACATGATACGATATCTATTATTCCAGTCGAAGAAACTCCGATAAAAATCGACGTTCATGCATCGTTATACTTAGGAGAAAATGTTAAACGGCTTGGAGTTACGTTGTTAATCGGAATCGGAGTGACGTAGAATTCGACGACGGATCGACCCGGAAGCATGAAGATCGGCCGAATTTATGCTTGAAAGGGACATCTTGACTTCATATCTTGACAAGATAATGAAGTTATCTTCATTAACCCCACCCTTCACAAACGGCCGAACCAAGTCTAATGGAGTGGAGACTTTCTTCATCATGTCACTATCCCTCCTTTCATTATCATCTATATAGTTCCAAGAAAGAGTATGTCACAAATCTACACCAAATCCTTAAGTATGAATCGGCGAAACAATGCATGGAGGAATGAGATTTTCTACTTCATGTCACCATCAAAGACCAAGATTGCTTCATCATGTCACCATCTTCATGTCCCTTTCACCTAATCACACCAAGAGACTTGATATCATCCTTGGATTTCGGCCGAAATGATGTTGCTAGGAAGTTTCCTTTTTTTCGTTTTGTTGTATTTGCTTTCGGTTGTAAACTACTATATATAGTAGTGTTCGTTGTACTTGTAATTCATCGAGAATCATAATAAACTTTGTATTTCCTTTGAAATATACGTTGAACGAGTTCGACAAACCTTAGTTATTGTTTCGACGAGTTTCGAGATTTTAACTTTAATCAATTCTCAAAAGGTCTTGGGAAACGATTACCCTTTTATCGAGTTATAGGTCTAGTTCGATAAAAACACACCAAACTCCGTAAATCTTACTATATCACGGCCGATCATCACCAAATTTCGGCCACCACCTTTGTTGTTTTTATCCATATTGTAAACGTGATCATCTTCCGTTGTGTTTATACGCATTACTTACGTAATTCGTATCATAAGTGGTATCAGAGCCACTTGTCTCACAGTTCTCGACATCACTGAAGAAAATGGCATTCACCGATGAAGAAGTAGCACAACTACGTGACGCTCGCGTGGCTTGCCGAGCCTTAATCCATGCACGACGAGGACATGACACCATGCATGCACCACGACATGCGGATGAGTACAAGACCGGCGAACTTAGGAGTTCGTAGGCGGCACCGATCCTGAAGTTTATCTGGAGTGGGAAAGAAAAATTGAACGAATGTTTGAGTTCAAGGAACTCAATGACGAGGTACGTTGCAAGTACGCGATCCTCAAACTTGGAAAGGGAGCTTCCCTTTGGTTTGAGCGAATGAAGACACAGAAGTCGTAGGAAAAGAGAAGATACGTCGTGGATTCCCTAAAAAGGAAACTACGAAAAGATATGTCCCGCTACACACAAGCCGAGCCTGCATCCGAAAAATTTCGACCTCACGCAAGGAAAGCTCGGTGTCGAGGAGTACATCGAGGAGTTTGAAAACTTATCCTTGATGGGAGAACTTGAAGAAAGCGAAGAATTGCGGATGTCCGTTTCCTACGAGGTTTGAACAAAAACATTGCTAATTCCGTGGAACTCTACCCATATTCGACTTCGATACTTTATGCGGACTTTGCATAAAGTTAGAAAATCAAAACAAAACCAAACTCTCTAAACCCGAATTCCCACCTAAATACGGAAATACCAACTTTGGCGCGAGTTCTAGCTCGTTTCCAAAACCTGTCACCACAAGCCACCACATTACTACCATTCCAAAACCCCTACCACACCAAAAGAAACGAGCCTATCTAAAGTCCGATGTTTCAAATGTCAAGGATTTGGACACTATCAAAGTGCTTGTCCGAATCGGAGGATTGTGACGTTACGAGAAGCCCTAGCCGCCCGAGAGGAATTATTAGCCAAGAAGAAAGAGTTGGAGACGTTTTAACTTAGAAGTCGACGAAGAAGAAGAATGCGAGGCATACGATGCCCGAACTATGACACGAACCTTGTCCTTCGCATGTTACAAACGGGCGGCCCGAGTAACGAAGAACAACGAGACCAAATCTTTCACACGAAGTGTCGTGTCGGAGAGAAATGGTGTAGCTTGATCATTGACGGTGGAAGTTGTACAAACGTGGCATCAAGCGAGATGGTTTCAAAACTCGGCTTGGTCACCACGGCCCATCCTAAGCCGTATGCACTCCATTGGCTCGATGACGGAAACAAAGTGAAGGTTTCAAGACAAGTAAAGGTCGGACTCACCATGGGTTCGTATGGCGACGAGATTACATGCGATGTATTACCGATGGACGCATGTCACGTGTTGTTAGGAAGACCTTGGTTATTTGATCGGGACGTACTACACCGAGGAAGGAGTAATGAGTATGAGCTACGTGACAAAGGTAAAAAAATTGTCCTTAAACCTATGTCACCTCAAGCTATCCGGACGATGAGTTCGAAAAAAGTCGAAGGGCCGAAACTTACGATGTTTGCAAACGAGAAAGAAGTCGAACACGCCATTGACGATGGCGAACGTGTTTATTTGATGATGATCAAGGAGGTCCGAAATCTTGCCACCAAATCGCAAAATGAGGAGGAGATAGATGCACTATTACACGAGTTTTGGACGTATTTCCGAAGACTTGCGGTAGGATTACCACCTATCCGCTGGATTGAACACGATTGATCTTATACCGAGCTCCATTACCGAACAAAGCGGCGTATCGTTGTAATCCCAAGAAACAAAAGAACTACAACGTCAAATTGATGAACTCATGAATCACGGATATGTCCGAGAAAGTTTAAGTCCGTGTGCGGTTCCGGTTCTACTTGTGCCAAAAAAGACGGAACATGGCGAATGTGTATTGACAAGAGAGCCGTGAATAACATCACCGTCAAGTATCGGTTTCCCATCCCGAGACTAGACGACATCTGCCGGACGAGTTACATGGCTCGGTTATATTTTCCAAAGTTGATTTACGGAGCGGATACCATCAAATCCGCATGCGAGAGGGAGACGAATGGAAAACGGCGTTTAAAACGAAGAATGGACTTTACGAATGGGTTGTGATGCCATTCGGCCTCACCAACGCCCGAGCACCTTTATGAGGTTGATGAACGAGGTTCTAAAACCTTTCTTGGGAAAGTTTGTTGTCGTGTACTTAGACGACATTTTGATCTACAAATGGTCCGTAGAAGAACATCTCGAACATTTGCAGTACGTGTTTGGGACGCTAAGGGAACAAAAGCTTTATGGAAAACGGAGAAGTGTACTTTCCTAGTCGAGAGTCTTGTCTTTCTCGGCTATGTTGTTTCAAAAGACGGAGTTTGGTCGACCAAGAGAAGATCGCGGCAATCAAGTCGTGGCCGACCCCAAAGACAATCACGAGGTACGGTCATTTCATGGCCTCGCTTCTTTTACCGACGATTCATACGGACTTCAAAGACTATATCCAGTCCTATCACGAGTGTCCGAAAAAGGAACCTTTGCTTGGAACGAGACGGCCCAAAAGGCTTTTGAAAACTTAAAAGGAAAATTATGTGAAGCGCCGATTTTGACGTTGCCCGATTTTTCACAACCGTTTGAGGTAGAATGCGATGCTAGCGGAGTTGGAATCGGGGCAGTACTCATTCAGAGAGGCCGTCCCATTGCCTATTTTTCGGAGAAGCTAAGTGGCGCCCGAGTGAATTATTGTACTTACGACAAAGAGTTCTATGCGATCGTAAGAGCACTCGATCATTGGAGTCATTATCTGCGTTCGAAACATTTCGTGCTGCATTCGGATCACGAGTCGTTGAAATACATCAACGGACAGAGTAAGCTAAGCCCGAGACATGCAAAATGGGTGGAATTTTTACAATCTTTTCATTTTTCATCCAAGTACAAAGACGGGAAGAGTAATGTAGTGGCGGATGCACTATCGAGACGGTATGCCTTACTGTCGATGCTAGATGTTCGTTTGTTGGGGTTCGAGACTCTGAAAGATCACTACGACGACGATTTGGACTTCGGGGAAATCTTTAACCGTTGTAAAACGGCCCCGTGCGAGGAATTTATTTTGCAGGATGGTTTTCTTTTCAAGGGAAACAAATTATGTGTGCCGAGACATACAATTCGGGAATTGTTGGTTCGGGAGGCGCACGGAGGAGGATTAGCCGGTCACTTCGGCTCGACCAAGACTGTAGAAGTGCTAAAAGAACATTTCTTTTGGCCGAAGATGTATGGTGACGTCAGCACCATCGTGAGCAAATGCGTGACTTGTCATATGATGAAAAGTTCGTTCAAGTCGAGTACATACATGCCGTTGCCGATACCGTTACGACCGTGGGAAGATGTCTCGATGGATTTTATTGTGGCTTTACCTCGTACTCAACGAGGCAAGGACTCGATCATGGTGGTCGTCGACCGTTTTTCGAAAATGGCTCACTTTGTCGCGTGCCACAAAACCGATGATGCAAGCAATGTGGCGGACTTGTATTTCCGGGAAATAGTTCGTTTACACGGAGTGCCAAAAACTATCGTGTCGGATCGAGATTCCAAATTTCTGAGTTACTTCTGGAATACTTTATGGAGGAAAGTCGGTACTAAACTCCTATTCAAAGACTTCACATCACCCGCAAAACCGACGATGCACCGAGGTAACTAATCGAACCTTGGGAGCATTATTACGAGGGTTGGTAAATAAAACTCAGAAAGATTGGGACGTTAAACTTGCTCATGCTGAATTCGCATACAACCGATCACCCGGTTATGCCACGGCCCATTCACCTTTTGAAGTGGTATACGGATTAAACCCGCACTTGCCATTGGACTTGATTCCCCTGCCGAGCAACGAATTGGTTCACAAAGACGCCGAAGCAAAACTCAAATCCATGATGAAGTTACGAAAAGATACGGGAACGGATTAAAGAAGTGAATGAAATGTACAAACGGAAGTCGAACAAAAATAAAAAGCGAGATTATTTGATGTTGGCGACTTAGTTTGGATACATTTGAGAAAAGAAAGATTCTGAGCAAGCGGAAGAACAAATTGATGCCGAGAGCCGAAGGTCCGTACAAGATTGTGGAAAAGTGAACGACAACGCATACAAAGTCGAACTTCCGGCGAATACGGAGTACACGCGACATTCAACGTAGGTGATCTCTCACCTTATCTTGACGACGATGGCATTGCACTGAGGTCAATTCCTTTCAAAGACGGAGGGAATGATACGATATCTATTATTCGATCGAAGAAACTCCGATAAAAATCGACGTTCATGCATCGTTATACTTAGGAGAAAATGTTAAACGGCTTGGAGTTACGTTGTTAATCGGAATCGGAGTGACGTAGAATTCGACGACGGATCGACCGGAAGCATGAAGATCGGCGAATTTATGCTTGAAAGGGACATCTTGACTTCATATCTTGACAAGATAATGAAGTTATCTTCATTAACCCCACCCTTCACAAACGGCCGAACCAAGTCTAATGGAGTGGAGACTTTCTTCATCATGTCACTATCCCTCCTTTCATTATCATCTATATAGTTCCAAGAAAGAGTATGTCACAAATCTACACCAAATCCTTAAGTATGAATCGGCCGAAACAATGCATGGAGGAATGAGATTTTCTACTTCATGTCACCATCAAAGACCAAGATTGCTTCATCATGTCACCATCTTCATGTCCCTTTCACCTAATCACACCAAGAGACTTGATATCATCCTTGGATTTCGGCCGAAATGATGTTGCTAGGAAGTTTCCTTTTTTTCGTTTTGTTGTATTTGCTTTCGGTTGTAAACTACTATATATAGTAGTGTTCGTTGTACTTGTAATTCATCGAGAATCATAATAAACTTTGTATTTCCTTTGAAATATACGTTGAACGAGTTCGACAAACCTTAGTTATTGTTTCGACGAGTTTCGAGATTTTAACTTTAATCAATTCTCAAAAGGTCTTGGGAAACGATTACCCTTTTATCGAGTTATAGGTCTAGTTCGATAAAAACACACCAAACTCCGTAAATCTTACTATATCACGGCCGATCATCACCAAATTTCGGCCACCACCTTTGTTGTTTTTATCCATATTGTAAACGTGATCATCTTCCGTTGTGTTTATACGCATTACTTACGTAATTCGTATCAAAACATCGATACGACTAAACCAAGTTCATTGGGGCATTATATCGAACACGTTGAGGCCAAACTTCGATTGTTTACATCCAAACCTCAATAATACCAATATCAAATCCCCAAGAAGTGTTTCAAACCAAAAAAACATCTTCAATACGATCAATAATCCAATATGAAAATCCAAATTCGTGATTTCAACAAAAATTAATCGAAAACTCCCAAATCCAACTCAATATTCAAAGTGTTCTTGAATAACCTTTCAATAATCCGATGAATATTCATACATACTCATAATCATATGTATATCTCTTCATACAACATGATTATAACATCTAAAACATCATATCTCAACACAAATCGAAATCCAAGAGGTTTGGGAAAATTACCTTTGAAGATCCAAACACTTTGATTCGATGAACACGCGTTAGATCGACGATCCGAGCTTCACAACCGAATGAAAATGATGAAGAAATGAGTATTCAAGTGATTGATGATGAAAATTTCTCCCACAAACCCTCTCTCTCGGATGTAGGATGAAGAAATGAGTTTTTCTTCTCAAAAAATGAAGTTATAGTGCAGACTGCACTGTGTGTCGCGGCCCGGCCGAGTGTGCTGCGGCACAGGGCCGAAATCTGCCCCTAGTGCTCGGCAGTGTGATGCGGCTCAGCTGAGTGTGCCGCAGCAGGGACTCGGCAGTGTGCCACGGCCCTGCCGGCAGGAGCCGCGGCCCCCGGTACAGGCGGGTCGGCCAAAATTGCAACATGTGTGTGTCTTAGCTATTTCGACCATAACTCACTCGTACGGACTCCGATTGACTCACCGTTTGAACCATTGGAAAGCTAACTTGATGCTCTATAATACTGCAAAGATTCAGAATTTTTGGAGTTTCCAAACATTAATGGTGATTTTACAAAGTCGAACTCATACGTGGAAAAGTCGCTTAAGAACATGGAACTCAACAGAACAACACAGAGACGAACTCGAATGACAAAAAGTGTAGAATTAATGATTCTCAGAATGACGAAACGGTAATAATAGAGTTGCTAAGATGGACTTCCGCCAAAAAAAATAAAATTACCGGAAATCCAAATTGCGGATATTACATACTACCCTCCTTAAAAGAAGTTTCATCCCGAAACTTAAAACAAGTAGGGAGAAGCAATATCCCGCTAGAAAAACTCAACGAGATACACAAGAACCGCAAATGTACCCAACAATAGCATGATTCGAACAAGAAGGAAATTTGAAATGGCATGAATTCCAATATCAACATCGATTAAAGAAGTAATTATAACGATCAAGATAATACTCTTGTCTCGATTCCCAAGTAAGGTTGAAACAATAAACAATATCGATACACAACTCGAAGTTATTCCGAACGGTGAACATGGATGAATGAATGTGGATGATGAACGATTATTAACAAGTGAAAAATTACATAGAGACAATTATCGAACGAAATTACTAAATGATAATGACTGAATTACAACCGGGCGGAAATCCAAATTGCGGATATTACATACTACCCTCCTTAAAAGAAGTTTCGTCCCGAAACTTAAAACAAGTAGGGAGAAGCAATATCCCGCTAGAAAAACTCAACGAGATACACAAGAACCGCAAATGTACCCAACAATAGCATGATTCGAACAAGAAGGAAATTTGAAATGGCATGAATTCCAATATCAACATCGATTAATGAAGTAATTATAACGATCAAGATAATACTCTTGTCTCGATTCCCAAGTAAAGTTGAAACAATAAACAATATTGATACACAACTCGAAGTTATTCCGAACGGTGAACATGGATGAATGAATATGGATGATGAACGGTTATTAACAAGTGAAAAATTACATAGAGACAATTACCGAATGAAATTACTGAATGATAATGACTGAATTACAACCGGGTATTACAGACACCCCCCCTTAAAAGAGTTTCGTCCTCGAAACTAAGGGTCAAACAACTCGGGATAACTCTCTCGCATACTATTCTCGGTTTCCCAAGTAGCCTCTTCGACTCCGTGTCTAGACCACTGAATTTTAACCAAAGGAATTGCCTTATTCCTCAACTGTTTGATTCGCCGCTCTAAGACTCGTATGGGACGCTCCTCATACGAATGATCATCTGTGATCTCGATTTCGTCGAACTGAAGTATGTGGCTAGGTGACTCCACGCGAAGAAGACGAAGTAAGGATCGACGTAAAACACCTCGACCGCACTACAACATACTTGGGCGAGAGAGCTGAAACGAGGCATGGAGTCACCTTGATAATTGGAATTGGAGTAACTTAAACAAAAGACAACTTGCATCTTGGGGAGGGGAAGAGATTCAAGTGGTAACTAAACAAATAAAGAATATTCAGCATCTTCTTACAAAAGCAGCAGGATTCTTGGCAAAAGGGCGGCTGTCAGCAAACAATTTGGAGACAAAGACCCAGCTCTTACTTTTGTCAACAAGTGACATGAAGAACCTTTTATTATCTTTTCATTATTTTAAAGAACAGGTTGTAATAGTTTAAGTTATTTTGTCAGGCCACTTTTGCCTATAAATAGTGGCAGTAGAGTTGTAACGAGAAAAAAATTATTATTGAATGTTGAAGAAATAAGAACACTTTGTGTTTTTCCCTGGTGAATGCTTTTCATCAAAACTTGGTTTTTATTCGACGCGTTTCGAGTATTAATCTGATTGATTCTCAATAGGTCTTGAGGAGAAATCACTTTATCAAATTATAGGTCTAATTTGATAAAAACATCTGTTTATACCCTGTTTCGATATTCTGTTTATTTTTCGATACAGTTTTATACTTGTTCAATATTTCGTATAAAGTGTTGTTCGATCCTTTGAACTTGTTTCCTGTTTTAACTTCGCTTCCGTCCAAAACGTGCTGTTTCGAGTGTCGCTGTTTGGAGGTGGCCTGTTTCGAGTCATTTTCCAGTTGGCCAAATTCCTATCTTGTTGCTGTATCGAATTACTGTCTTCATCAATTATCAGTATTGCTGCTGTAGCAAGCTGTTGTCACCAGTTCCCGACAGTTTCTTGTCGATAGCTTCCGCTCGTCAAAAAGTCTTCCACTGTATCGATAGCGAATTCGCTTCATAAGTAAGAATTCGTATCATAAGTGGTATCGGAGCCCAAGTTCTTGATCTTTGACATTATGGATCTCAACGACGCTGATTTCTTGGCAAAACTTCATGATGCATTGCGTGACGTACCAGAAAAACGCGACCAGCGTTGGCAACCTAGGCGTGGTGACTATGAACGACCCTCACGCCATGTCGAAGAGTTCAAGGTGAACGAGCTTTCAGAGTTCGTTGGAGGGACAGACCCTGAAGTTTACCTGGAATGGGAACGAAAAATTGATCGTATGTTCGAGTTTAAAGACCTCGACGATGAGAAATGGTGCAAGTATGCCATTCTCAAGTTGGGGAAAGGAGCTTCACTTTGGTACGAAGGAATTAAAACACGAAGAGCTCGTGCGGGGAAGGAAAAGATCCGTTCGTGGGATTCATTAAAAAGAAAACTTCGTAAAAGATATGTGCCAACATCACACCGGTTATCCTTATACAGAAAGATTGCAGATCTGATGCAAGGAAAGTTGAATGTCAGTGAATACATTGATGAGTTTGAGAATCTAACCTTAATGGGAGAGATAGAGGAGAATGAGGAGCAGAAGATGTCGCGATTCTTGCGTGGCTTAAACCGAAGCATAGCTAACTCGGTGGAACTGTATCCATAAGAGGACTTCGATACATTATGTGGGTTATGTGTGAAATTAGAAGCTCAAAACAGGATGAAGATGTATAAACCCGAGTTTCCAGTCAAGTTTGGAAACCCAAGCGTCGGATCTAGTTCAGCTGCTAAGGCAACTGTACCGACTCCGGTTCCTGTTGCGAATCCTGCTAAGGCGACTGTACCCTACGTACCGAAGGAGACGAGTTTGGCTAAAGTGAGATGTTTCAAATGCCAAGGATTCGGACATTATCAAAATGCTTGTCCGAACAAACGAGTGCTGACACTGAGAGAAGCTGTCACGATTCGAGACGAGTTGTTGGTTGAGGAAGAAAAACTGAGTGATGTATTTGATTTCGACACAAAGGACGAAGAAGGAGAAGAGTGTGAGACTTACGATGCTCCAAGCTATGACACGGCTTTAGTTCTGCGAACGCTACAAGCCAAACTGTATCGAATGATTCGGAACAGCGGAATCAAGTTGGAAATAAATGGTGTAGTCTGATCGTTGATGGAGGGAGTTGCACCAACGTCGCTTCCAGCGAAATGGTGACTAAACTCGGACTGACCACTACGGCTCACCCGAAACCTTACAGTTTGCATTGGCTCGATGATGGGAGCAAGATAAGGGTGACTAAACAAGTGAGGATTGGACTAGCCATGGGTTCATATGAAGACAACGTATTATGTGATGTACTCCCGATGGATGCATGCCATGTACTATTGGGAAGACCATGGATGTTTGATAGGGACGTTTTACACTGAGGGAGAAGCAATGAGCACGAGTTACGGGATAAGGGCAAGAAGATTGTGCTTAAACCAATGTCACCTCAAGCTATTCACTCTATGGGTTCTAGTCGGAGCGAAAAGCCAAAACTGGCCATGTTTGCTAGCGAATGAGATATGGAACATGCTATTAATGATGGCAAGTATGTGTACTTGTTGGTTCTGAAGGAGACACGGAATGGTAACATGGTTGTGCGGAACGAAAGGATGGATACCTTGTTACACGAATTTGCGGATATTTTTCCCGAAGAATTACCGTCGGGTTTGCCACCTATTCGTGGGATTGAACATCAGATCGACCTCATACCGGGTGTGTCGCTCCCTAACGAAGCTGCCTATAGATGTAATCCCGAGGAGACGAAGGAATTGCAAAACCAAATCGAGGAACTGATGGATCGTGGGTATGTTCGAGAAAGCCTAAGTCCTTGTGCGGTTGCGGTATTACTGGTTCCTAAGAAAG
This sequence comes from Orobanche coerulescens, assembly GCA_033398695.1. Lineage (NCBI taxonomy): Eukaryota > Viridiplantae > Streptophyta > Magnoliopsida > Lamiales > Orobanchaceae > Orobanche > Orobanche coerulescens. The sequence goes on along the minus strand of CM065803.1, from coordinate 141,037,519 downwards.
ACGGATCTTGGAGGATGTGTATTGATAGTCGAGCCGTGAATAACATAACCATCAAGTATCGATTTCCAATTCCAAGGCTTGATGACATGTTGGATGAATTACACGGATCCGTGATCTTTTCAAAGGTTGATCTACGAAGTGGTTATCACCAAATTCGGATGCGGGAAGGAGATGAGTGGAAGACAGCCTTCAAAACTAAACACGGGCTGTATGAATGGACTGTTATGCCATTCGGTCTTACAAATCCACCGAGTACTTTCATGCGCTTGATGAATGAGGTACTTAAGCCATTTTTAGGGAAATTTGTGGTTGTATACTTAGATGATATTTTGATCTACAGCCGATCGTTGCAAGAACATTTCGAACACTTGAGGCAAGTCTTCGAAACCCTTAGAGACCAGAAGCTGTATGGAAAAAAGGAGAAGTGCTCATTTTTGGTCGAAAGTATAGTCTTTCTTGGCTATATTGTTTCAAAGAATGGAGTGTCGGTCGATCAAGCGAAGATCGAAGCAATTAAGTCCTGGCCAGTTCCCACTACAGTAACGGAGGTTAGATCGTTCCACGGACTGGCTTCATTTTACCGAAGATTCATTCGAGACTTCAGTACCATTGCGAGCCCAATAACTGAATGTTTGAAGAAGGGCAAGTTTAATTGGAGCCGGGCTGCTCAGGAGTCATTTGCAAATTTGAAGGCGAAGTTGTGCGAAGCACCAATCTTAGCATTACTCGATTTTTCGCAACCGTTTGAGGTAGAATGTGATGCTAGCGGAGTGGGCATTGGAGCGGTTCTCATTCAGGGAAAGCGACCTATTGCTTATTTTTCAGAGAAATTAAACGGTGCTCGTCTCAATTATTGTACGTACGACAAAGAGTTTTATGCTATTGTGAGGGCTCTAGATCATTGGAGTCACTATCTGCGGCCAAAGCATTTTATCATACACTCGGACCATGAATCCTTGAGGTATATTAACGGACAGCACAAGTTAAGTCCCAGGCATGCGAAGTGGGTGGAATTCTTATAATCATTTCACTTCTCATCAAAGTATAAGGATGGCAAGAGCAATATTGTGGCAGATTGATACGAATTACGTATGAAAGTGGACGTAAACTCGTATGGAATGCAGCGGATATATTTTGTTACCTCACAACACTCAAATATGTGTAACACTCGTAAGATATAACCGAAAGTACGGCAATTCGGCTTACGTAAACAAGAACAATATGAATGATTTATCAAACTAGACCTATAGTTTGATAAGATAATCTTTCCTCAAGACCTATTGAGAATCGATTCGATTAAAACTCGAAAACGCGTCGAATTATAATCAAGGTTTCGATGAAAAGCATTCACCAAGAAAACACAAGTGTATTCTTATTTCTTCAACATACAATACATAATGAAAGCATGAACAAGACTACTTATAGCATGGTAGTCTTCTTAGCAACTAAGGAATAAAACAAGATCACATGATCTTGAAATGAAAAACAAAACAACAAGATAAAATACAAGGGAATCAAATCAAAGGGAGGGGGAATCACACAACAAAATGATTATAAGTCATCCCACATAACATGCAAGTCTAATCATGACATGTGAGGGGAGGAAAAACAACAAAAAATAAAAAAAATCAGCAATAATGGACATTTGCTGGTCTGTCGGACACGGCCCGTGCCGATCGGCACGGCCGCGGCGGCATGTGCGGGCGCACATATTCGGCAGGACTCGACCGTGTCGCCTGGCACGGTCGGGTTGGACGGACAGCGGGAATTTTATTATCCGGAAGAGTGTGACTCGGCCGTGTCGCCTGGTACGGTCGGGTTGTGTCGGCACGGGCCGTGTCGGACGACACGGTCGGGTTCGGTCGGCAGCGAGATTTCATTATCCAGGACACCTCGGCACGGGCCGTGTCGGACGACACGGTCGGGTTCTTGGCCAGTGATCGTCGATTCCGGCAGTGGTGGTCGGCGGCGATCGGCGCCCGACAGTGTGGTGAATTTTCCTACGGTGGTGATTTTTCCTAGTCATTCGTCCATTTTCCGGCCGATTGTCGACCTTCCGGCATAGCATGACACGAGCCGTGTTATATGACACGGCTGAGACCGAGACTCCACGTCTTATGTCCGTTTTCTCGCCTAAATACGTAGTAGCCCGTGCATGGCGTGTAGTAAGGTCATTTATATCGATCCTTACTTCGTCTTCTTCGTTCATATCAAATGATTCCGTATCATCTCCTCCTCCTTTAAAAGGAATTGTCCTCAATTCCGAAATTCCGTCATCATCGATGTAAGATGAGAGGTCCCCAACATTAAAGGTTGCATGAATCCCATAATCTCCCGGAAGTTCTAATTTGTAAGCGTTGTCGTTCACTTTCGCGATTACTTTAAACGGTCCCTCTGCTCGCGGCATTAATTTGTTCTTACGTTTATTTGGAAATCGCTCTTTTCTTAAATGCAACCAAACCAAATCACCAACTTCGAACAATCTCGGTCTTCTTTGTTTGTTCGACTTTCTTTTGTAAGCCTCGTTTATTTCCTTGATTCGATTACGTACTTGCTCGTGTAATTTCATCATCGATTTCAATTTTGATTCCGCATCCTTGTGCACTAACTCGTCACTTGGCAATGGAATTAGATCTAACGGCATGTACGGGTTTAGTCCGTAAACTACTTCGAACGGAGAGTGTGTCGTGGCATGAGTAGGAGAACGATTATAAGCGAACTCCGCATGTGCAAGTTTCAAGTCCCAATCCTTCTGTGTCTTGCTCACAAGACCACGTAGTAATGTGCCCAACGTTCGATTGGTCACCTCGGTTTGACCGTCCGTTTGTGGATGATGTGACGTGCTAAATAGTAGTTTGGTTCCCACCTTTCTCCACAAGGTGTTCCAAAAATAACTAAGGAATTTTGAGTCCCGATCCGAAACAATCGTTTTTGGAACCCCATGCAATCGTACGATTTCTCGGAAATACAAATCGGCGACGTTACTCGCGTCGTCTGTCTTGTGGCAAGCCACAAAGTGAGCCATCTTCGAAAATTGGTCTACGACAACCATAATAGCATCTCTCCCTCGTTGAGTACGAGGCAAAGCAACAATAAAATCCATTGAGACATCTTCCCACGGTCTTTCCGGAATCGGCAAAGGCATGTATGCTCCCGGTTTGGATGAACTTTTAGCAATATGGCATGTCACACACTTATTAATTATGTCGTGTACATTCACTTGCATCTTCGGCCAATGAAAATGCTCTTTAAGGACCTCCAACATTTTGGCCGAACCAAAATGACCGGCCAAGCCTCCACCGTGAGCTTCCCGAACTAATAATTCCCGAATCGGGTGTTTGGGTAAACATAGGTGATTCCCTTTGAAAAGGAATCCTTCTTGAAATGTAAACTCTCCAAACAGACCAGATTTACACCGAATGAAAACCTCACCAAAATCCACATCCCCATCATAATACTCCTTCAATGCTTCGAACCCAAGCAACCGAATGTCAAGAGTAGAGAGCAAGGCATACCGTCTAGACAAAGCATCCACCACAACGTTGCTCTTTCCATCTTTGTACTTCGATGAAAAGTGGAATGATTGCAAGAATTCCACCCATGTAGCATGTCTCGGACTCAACTTTAGTTGGCCGTTAATATATTTCAAGGACTCATGATCCGAATGTAGGATGAAATGTTTCGGCCAAAGGTAATGGCTCCAATGATCAAGAGCTCTCACAATGGCATAGAACTCCTTGTCATAAGTACAATAGTTGAGTCGAGCCCCACCCAATTTCTCCGAAAAGTAGGCAATTGGTCGCCTCCCTTGGACGAGGACCGCCCCAATACCCACTCCACTTGCGTCACATTCTACCTCGAAAGGTTGTGAAAAGTCGGGTAAAGCCAAGATAGGTGCTTCACACATTTTCGCCTTCAATTTTTCAAACGCCCCTTGGGCAGCCCCATTCCACACAAACGGTCCTTTTTTTAAACATTCCGTTATCGGGCTAGAAATGGTACTAAAGTCTCGTATGAACCTCCGATAAAATGAAGCAAGTCCGTGAAAGGATCGGACTTCCATGATGGTTTTAGGCGTAGGCCAAGATTTAATCGCCTCGATCTTGGTTTGATCAACCGACACTCCTTCTTTAGAAACGATGTAGCCAAGAAAGGCTACACTCTCGACTAGAAACGAACACTTCTCCTTTTTCCCATAAAGTTTTTGATCCCTAAGGATCTCGAAGACTTTCCTCAAGTGCCCGGTATGCTCTTGCAACGATCCACTATAAATTAAGATGTCGTCCAAGTATACGACGACAAATTTTCCCAAAAACGGCTTAAGTACCTCATTCATTAATCGCATGAAAGTACTTGGCGCATTTGTAAGGCCAAAGGGCATGACGAGCCATTCATATAATCCATGTTTTGTCTTGAAAGCCGTTTTCCATTCGTCTCCTTCCCGCATGCGAATTTGATGATAGCCGCTTCTCAAATCCACCTTCGAAAAAATCACCGAACCATGCAACTCGTCCAACATATCATCAAGTCTCGGAATTGGGAACCGATATTTGATGGTTATGTTGTTCACGGCTCTACTATCTATACACATCCGCCATGACCCATCCTTCTTTGGAACAAGTAAAACCGGAACCGCACAAGGGCTCAAACTTTCTCGAACGTACACGCGGTTCATTAGCTCCTCGATTTGATTTTGCAACTCCTTTGTCTCCTCGGGGTTACATCGATAGGCGGCCTTGTTAGGGAGTGATGCACCCGGTACAAGGTCGACTTGGTGTTCATGATACGAATTACGTAAGTAATACGTATAAAATACAACGGAAGTTTAACAAGTATCAAAGTAACACTTGAAAATTACTAAGGGTGGCCGAGTTTGAATGGTGTTCGGCCGTGAGGTAGTGTGATATACGGATTTTGATGTGTTTTATCGAACTAGACCTATAACTCGATAAAAGGTAATCTCTTCCCAAGACCTATTGAGAATTGATCAAGTTAAAATCTCGAGACACGTCGAAACAATAACTAAAGTTTGTTGAACTCGTTCAACGTATATTTCAAAGAAATACAAGGTTTATTACTTTCAAGATATTTTACAACTACAACGAGCACTACTATATATAGTAGTTTCCAACCGAAAGAAAATACAACAAAACGAGAAAATGAAACTTCCTAGTAACATCCTAATCGGCCGAAAATCTCCAAGTAGATACCAAGCATCTTGGATTTTTATGTTGAATGAGACATGAAGATATCTTGGACTTTATTAAGGTGATGGTGACATGAAGAAGATCCTTGATGAAAATCTTCACAAATTATCCTTTCTTGCAAGCTTCAAATCGGCCGAAAGATACCAAGTGATTAGGAGGATTTTGTATGATATCAACCTCTTTGGAATTATGTAGGTGATTATGACATGAGGGACAAGGACATGAAGGATGAAAGTCTTCTTCAAATCTATGCATGGGCCGATTTTGTTATTATGGTGGGGAAGGAAATATCTTCATTATCTTGTCAAAGATATGAAGTCAAGTGAGGTCCCTTTCAAGCATGATATGGCCGATTTTTCATGCTTTGATCGATTCCGTCGTCGAATTTTACGTTACTCCGATTCCGATTAACAACGTAACTCCAATCCGCGTATTCTTTTCTCCCAAGTATAATGATGCATGGCCATGCGTATCGTCGTGGACGTCGATTTTTATTGGAGCTTCTTCGATTGGAATATTAGATATCGTATCATTCCCTCCTTCTTTGAAAGGAATTGACCTCAATTCCGTAATGCCATCGTCGTCAAGGTAAGGCGAGAGATCACCTACGTTGAAAGTCGCATGTACTCCGTATTCGCCCGGAAGTTCGACTTTGTATGCGTTGTCGTTTACTTTTTCCACAATTTTGTACGGACCCTCGGCTCTCGGCATCAATTTGTTCTTTCGTTTACTTGGGAATCTTTCTTTTCTCAAATGTATCCAAACTAAGTCGCCAACATCAAATAATCTCACTTTTTTATTTTTGTTCGACTTCCGTTTGTAAATTTCATTCACTTCTTTAATCCGTTCCCGTATCTTTTCATGTAACTTCATCATTGATTTGAGTTTTGCTTCGGCGTCTTTGTGAACCAATTCGTTGCTCGGCAAGGGAATCAAGTCCAATGGCAAGTGCGGATTTAATCCGTATACTACTTCAAAAGGTGAATGGGCCGTGGCATATCCGGGTGATCGGTTGTATGCGAATTCCGCATGAGCAAGTTTAACGTCCCAATCCTTTTGTGTTTTATTCACCAATCCTCGCAATAACGCTCCCAAGGTTCGATTCGTCACCTCGGTCTGTCCATCGGTTTGTGGGTGATGTGAAGTACTGAATAGGAGTTTAGTGCCCACTTTTCTCCATAAAGTATTCCAGAAGTAACTCAGAAATTTGGAATCTCGATCCGACACGATAGTTTTTGGAACTCCATGTAGACGAACTATTTCCCGGAAGTACAAGTCCGCCACATTGCTTGCATCATCGGTTTTGTGGCATGCTATAAAGTGAGCCATTTTCGAAAAACGGTCGACGACCACCATGATCGAGTCTTTGCCTCGTTGAGTACGAGGTAAAGCCACAATAAAATCCATCGAGACATCCTCCCATGGTCGTAACGGTATTGGCAACGGCATGTATGTACTCGACTTGAACGAACTTTTCATCATATGACAAGTGACGCATTTACTCACGATTGTGCTCACGTCACCATACATCTTTGGCCAGAAGAAATGTTCTTTCAACACCTCTACAGTCTTGGCCGAGCCGAAATGACCGGCTAGTCCTCCTCCGTGCGCCTCCCGAACTAGCAATTCCCAAATTGTATGTCTCGGCACACATAATTTATTTCCCTTGAAAAGAAAGCCATCATGTAAAACAAATTCCTCGTACGAGGCTGTTTTACAACGGTTAAAAATTTCCCCGAAGTCCAAATCGTGGCTGTAATGATCTTTCAAAGTCTCGAACCCCAACAAACGAACATCTAGAATCGACAGTAAGGCATACCGTCTTGATAGTGCATCCGCCACTATATTACTCTTCCCGTCTTTGTACTTGGATGAAAAGTGAAAAGATTGTAGAAATTCCACCCATTTTGCATGTCTCGGGCTTAGCTTGCTTTGTCCGTTGATGTATTTCAACGACTCGTGGTCCGAATGTAACACGAAATGTTTCGAACGTAAATAGTGACTCCAATGATCGAGTGCTCTCACGATAGCATAGAACTCCTTATCGTAAGTACAATAATTCACTCGGGCGCCACTTAACTTCTCCGAAAAATAGGCGATGGGACGGCCTCTTTGAATAAGCAACGCCCCGATTCCAACTCCGCTAGCGTCGCATTCCACCTCAAGCGGTTGTGAAAAATCGGGTAACGTCAAAATCGGCGCTTCACATAATTTTCCCTTTAAATTTTCAAAAGCCTTTTGGGCCGCCTCGTACCATGCAAAGTATTCCTTTTTCAGACACTCCGTGATCGGACTGGAGATAGTGCTAAAGTCCCGTATGAATCGTCGGTAAAAAGAAGCGAGGCCATGAAATGATCGTACCTCCGTGATGGTCTTTGGGGTCGGCCACGACTTGATTGCCGCGATCTTCTCTTGGTCGACCGAAACTCCTTCTTTCGAAACAACATAGCCGAGAAAGACAAGACTCTCGACTAGGAAAGTACACTTTTCCCGTTTTCCATAAAGTTTTTGTTCCCTTAGCGTTTCAAATACGTGCCACAAATGTTCGAGATGCTCCTCTACGGATCGACTGTAGATCAAAATGTCGTCTAGGTATACGACAACAAACTTTCCCAAGAAAGGTTTGAGAACCTCGTTCATCAACCTCATAAAAGTGCTCGGGGCGTTAGTGAGGCCGAATGGCATCACAACCCATTCGTAAAGTCCATTCTTTGTTTTAAACGCCGTTTTCCATTCGTCTCCCTCTCGCATGCGGATTTGATGGTATCCGCTCCGTAAATCAACTTTGGAAAATATAACCGAGCCATGTAACTCGTCCAACATGTCGTCTAGTCTCGGGATGGGGAACCGATACTTGACGGTGATGTTATTCACGGCTCTACTGTCAATACACATTCGCCATGATCCGTCTTTTTTTGGCACAAGTAGAACTGGAACCGCACACGGACTTAAACTTTCTCGGACATATCCGTGATTCATGAGTTCATCAATTTGACGTTGTAGTTCTTTGGTTTCTTCGGGATTACAACGATACGCCGCTTTGTTCGGTAATGGAGCTCGGTATAAGATCAATCGGTGTTCAATTCCGCGGATAGGTGGTAATCCTACCGCAAGTCTTCGGAAATACGTCCGAAAACTCGTGTAATAGCGCATCTATCTCTTCTTCATGGTGTGATTTGGTGGCAAGATTTCGGACCTCTTTGATCATCATCAAATAAACACGTTCGCCATCGTCAATGGCGTGTTCGACTTCTTTCTCGTTTGCAAACATCGTAAGTTTCGGTCCTTCGACTTTTTTCGAACTCATCGTCCGGATAGCTTGAGGTGACATAGGTTTAAGAACGATTTTTTTACCTTTGTCACGTAACTCATACTCGTTACTCCTCCCTCGATGTAGTACGTCCCGATCAAATAACCAAGGTCTTCCTAATAACACGTGACATGCGTCCATCGGTAGTACATCGCATGTAATATCATCGCCATACGAACCCATGGTGAGTCCGACCTTCACTTGCCTTGATACTTTCACCTTGTTTCCATCATCGAGCTAATGGAGTGCATACGGCTTAGGATGGGCCGTGGTGATCAGACCGAGTTTTGAGACCATCTCGCTTGATGCCACGTTTGTACAACTTCCACCGTCAATGATCAAGCTACACCATTTATCTCCGACACGACACTTCGTGTGGAAGATTTGGTCTCGTTGTTCTTCGTCACTTGGGGCGGCCTTCGTTTGTAACATGCGAAGGACGAGGTTCGTGTCATAGTTCGGGCATCGTATGCCTCGCATTCTTCTTCTTCTTCGTCAGCTTCTAAGTTAAAAACGTCTCCAACTCTTTCTTCTTCGGCTAGTAATTCTTCTCGGACGGCTATGGCTTCTCGTAACGTCACAATCCTCCGATTTGGACAAGCACTTTGATAGTGTCCAAATCCTTGACATTTGAAACACCGGACTTTAGATAGGCTTGTTTCTTTTGGTGTGATAGGAGTTTTTGGGATGGTAGTAACGGGTTGGCTTGTGGTGATAGGTTTTGGAAACGAGCTAGAACTCGCGCCAAAGTTGGTATTTCCGTATTTAGGTGGGAATTCGGGTTTAGAGAGTTTTGTTTTGTTTTGATTTTCCAACTTTATGCAAAGTCCGCATAAAGTATCAAAGTCGAAATAGGGGTAGAGTTCCACGGAATTAGCAATGTTTTTGTTCAAACCTCGTAGGAAACGGGACATCCGTAATTCTTCGCTTTCTTCAAGTTCTCCCATCAAGGATAAGTTTTCAAACTCCTCGATGTACTCCTCGACACTTAGCTTTCCTTGCGTGAGTTCAGAAATTTTTCGATACAAGCTTAACTTGTGTGTAGTCTGGACATATCTTTTTCGTAGTTTCTTTTTAGAGAATCCCTAACGTATCTTCTCTTTTCCGGCACGAACTCTTTGTGTCTTCATTCGCTCAAACCAAAGGGAAGCTCCCTTTCCAAGTTTGAGAATCGCATACTTGCAACGTACCTCGTCATTGAGATCCTTGAACTCAAACATTCGTTCAATTTTTCTTTCCCACTCCAAATAAACCTCGGGATCGGTGCCGCCTACGAACTCCGGAAGTTCGCTTGTCTTGTATTCATCAGCATGTCGTGGTGCATGCATGGTGTCGTATCCTCGTCGTGCTTGGATTCTGGGCTCCGGTAAGCCACGAAGAACGTCACGTAGTTGTGCTACTTCTTCATCGGTGAATGCCATCTTCTTGAGTAACGTCGAGAACTGTGAGACAAATGGCTCTGATACCACTTATGATACGAATTACGTAAGTAATACGTATAAAATACAACGAAAGTTTAACAAGTATCAAAGTAACACTTGAAAATTACTAAGGGTGGCCGAGTTTGAATGGTGTTCGGCCGTGAGTGATACGATATCTAATATTCCAGTCGAAGAAACTCCGATAAAAATCGACATCCATGATGATGCAAATTCGCATGGCCATGCATCGTTATACTTAGGAGAAAATGTTAAACGGATTGGAGTTACGTTGTTAATCGGAATCGGAGTAACGTAGAATTCGACGACGGGATCGGTCCGAAAGCATGATGGATCGGCCATATCATGCTTGAAAGGGACATATCTTGACCTCATATCTTTACAAAATAAAGAAGTGATTCCCTCCTTCCCCACCTTGTCACATACGGCCGAACCAAATGGATGGAGTGAAGATTTTCTTCATCATGTCACTATCCCTCATTTCATTGTCACCATGTAGTTCCAAGGAGGAGAATATCACAAATCTTCACCAAATAAGGTGGGATCGGCCGAACCAAAGGCATGGGAAGAGTGGTGTCTTGTTCTACTTCATGTCACCATCAAAGACCAAAACAACTTCATGTCCCTTTCACCTAATAACACCAAGAGATTTGATATCTCAATCCTTGTGATTTTCGGCCGATTAGGTGTTGTTAGGAAGTTTCCTTTTTTTCGTTTTGTTGTATTTCCTTTCGGTTGTAAACTACTATATATAGTAGTGTTCGTTGTACTTGTAAAGCATCGAGAATCATAATAAACATTGTATTTCCTTTGAAATATACGTTGAACGAGTTCGACAAACTTTAAGTTATTGTTTCGACGAGTCTCGAGATTTTAACTTTGATCAATTCTCAAAAGGTCTTGGGAAGAGATTACCCTTTTTATCGAGTTATAGGTCTAGTTCGATAAAAACACACCAAACTCCGTACATCATACTCATCACGGCCGAATCCCACATAAAATTCGTCCATCACCTTTGTAATTTCGATCCATATTGTAAACGTGTTAATCTTCCGTTGTGTTTTATACGTATTACTTACATAATTCGTATCATAAGTGGTATCGGAGAGCCACTTGTCTCACAGTTCTCGACATCACTGAAGAAAATGGCATTCACCGATGAAGAAGTAGCACAACTACGTGACGTTCTTCGTGGCTTGCCGGAGCCCAGAATCCATGCACGACGAGGACATGACACCATGCATGCACCACGGCATGCGGATGAATACAAGACCAGCGAACTTCCGGAGTTCGTAGGCGGCACTGATCCTGAAGTTTATCTGGAGTGGGAAAGAAAAATTGAACGAATGTTTGAGTTCAAGGAGCTCAATGACGAGGTACGCTGCAAGTACGCGATTCTCAAACTTGGAAAGGGAGATTCCCTTTGGTTTGAGCGAATGAAGACGCAAAGAAGTCGTGCCGGAAAAGAGAAGATACGTTCGTGGGATTCCCTAAAAAGGAAGCTACGAAAAAGATATGTCCCGGCTACACACAAGCTAAGTCTGTACCGAAAAATTTCTGACCTCACGCAAGGAAAGCTAAGTGTCGAGGAGTACATCGAGGAGTTTGAAAACTTATCCTTGATGGGAGAACTTGAAGAAAGCGAAGAATTGCGCATGTCCCGTTTCCTACGAGGTTTGAACAAAAATATTGCTAATTCCGTGGAACTCTACCCCTATTCGGACTTCGATACTTTATGCGGACTTTGCATAAAGTTGGAAAATCAAAACAAATCCAAACTCTCTAAACCCGAATTCCCACCTAAATACGGAAATACCAACTTGGGCGCGAGTTCTAGCTCGTTTCCAAAACCTGTCACCACAAGCCGATCACATTACTACCATTCCAAAAACCCCTACCACACCAAAAGAGACGAGCCTATCTAAAGTCCGATGTTTCAAATGTCAAGGATTTGGACACTATCAAAGTGCTTGTCCGAATCGGAGGATTGTGACGTTACGAGAAGCCATAGCCGCCCGAGAGGAATTATTAGCCAAGAAGAAAGAGTTGGAGACGTTTTAACTTAGAAGGCGACGAAGAAGAAGAATGCGAGGCATACGATGCCCCGAACTATGACACGAACCTTGTCCTTCGCATGTTGCAAACGAAGGCACCGAGTGACGAAGAACAACGAGACCAAATCTTTCACACGAAGTGTCGTGTCGGAGAGAAATGGTGTAGCTTGATCATTGACGGTGGAAGTTGTACAAACGTGGCATCAAGCGAGATGGTTTCAAAACTCGGCTTGGTCACCACGGCCCATCCTAAGCCGTATGCACTCCATTGGCTCGATGACGGAAACAAAGTGAAGGTTTCAAGACAAGTGAAGGTCGGACTCACCATGGGTTCGTATGACGATGACATTACTTGCGATGTACTACCGATGGACGCATGTCACGTGTTATTAGGAAGACCCTGGTTATTTGATCGGGACGTACTACATCGAGGAGGAGTAATGAGTATGAGCTACGTGACAAAGGTAAAAAAATTGTCCTTAAACCTATGTCACCTCAAGCTATCCGGACGATGAGTTCGAAAAAAGTCGAAAGACCAAAGCTTACGATGTTTGCAAACGAGAAAGAAGTCGAGCACGCCATTGACGATGGCGAACGTGTTTACTTGATGATGATCAAGGAGGTCGAAATCTTGCCACCAAATCGCAAAATGAGGAGGAGATAGATGCACTATTACATGAGTTTTCGGACGTATTTCGAAGACTTGCGGTAGGATTACCACCTATCCGCGGGATTGAACACCAGATTGATCTTATACCGAGCTCCATTACCGAACAAAGCGGCGTATCGTTGTAATCTGAAGAAACCAAAGAACTACAACGTCAAATTGATGAACTCATGAATCACGGATATGTCCGAGAAAGTTTAAGTCCGTGTGCGGTTCCAGTTCTACTTGTGCCAAAAAAGACGGAACATGGCGAATGTGTATTGACATGAGCCGTGAATAACATCACCGTCAAGTATCGGTTTCCCATCCCGAGACTAGACGACATCTTTGGACGCAGTTACATGGCTCGGCCATATTTTCCAAAGTTGATTTACGGAGCGGATACCATCAAATCCGCATGCGAGAGGGAGACGAATGGAAAACGGCGTTTAAAACGAAGAATGGACTTTACGAATGGGTTGTGATGCCATTCGGCCTCACCAACGCCCGAGCACCTTTATGAGGTTGATGAACGAGGTTCTAAAACCTTTCTTGGGAAAGTTTGTTGTCGTGTACTTAGACGACATTTTGATCTACATCGGTCCGTAGAAGAACATCTCGAACATTTGCAGTACGTGTTTGAGACGCTAAGGGAACAAAAGCTTTATGGAAAGCGGAGAAGTGTACTTTCCTAGTCGAGAGTCTTGTCTTTCTCGGCTATGTTGTTTCAAAAGACGGAGTTTCGGTCGACCAAGAGAAGATCGCGGCAATCAAGTCGTGGCCGACCCCAAAGACAATCACGGAATACGGTCATTTCATGGCCTCGCTTCGTTTACCGACGATTCATACGGGACTTGACACTATATCCATCTATCACGGAGTGTCCGAAAAAGGGAACCTTTGCTTGGAACGAGACGGCCCAAAAGGCTTTTGAAAACTTAAAGGGAAAATTATGTGAAGCGCCGATTTTGGCGTTGCCCGATTTTTCACAACCGTTTGAGGTAGAATGCGACGCTAGCGGAGTTGGAATCGGGCGTGCTCATTCAGAGAGGCCGTCCCATTGCCTATTTTCGGAGAAGCTAAGTGGCGCCGAGTGAATTATTGTACTTACGACAAGGAGTTCTATGCGATCGTAAGAGCACTCGATCATTGAGTCATTATCTGCGTTGAAACATTTCGTGCTACATTCGGATCACGAGTCGTTGAAATATATCAACGGACGAGTAAGCTAAGCCCGAGACATGCAAAATGGGTGGAATTTTTACAATCTTTTCACTTTTCATCCAAATACAAAGACGGGAAGAGTAATGTAGTGGCGGATGCCTTTGTCGAGACGGTATGCCTTCTTGTCGATGCTAGATGTTCGTTTGTTGGGATTCGAGACTTTGAAAAATCACTACAACGACGATTTGGACTTCGGGAAATTTTTAACCGTTGTAAAACGGCCCGTCTGAGGAATTTGTTTCTGAGGATGGCTTTCTCTTCAAGGGAATAAATTATGTGTCTTGAGACATACTGATTCGGGAATTCTTGGTTCGGAGGCGCACGGAGGAGGACTAGCCGGACACTTGGCTCGACCAAGATGTAGAGGTGCTAAAAGAACATTTCTTTTGGCGAAGATGTATGGTGACGTCGGACAATCGTGAGCAAATGCGTAACTTGTCATATGATGAAAAGTTCGTTCAAGTCGAGTACATACATGCCGTTGCCGATACCGTTACGACCGTGGGAGGATGTCTCGATGGATTTTATTGTGGCTTTACCTCGTACTCAACGAGGCAAGGACTCGATCATGGTAGTCGTCGACCGTTTTTCGAAAATGGCTCACTTTGTCGCGTGCCACAAAACCGATGATGCAAGCAATGTGGCGGACTTGTATTTCCAGGAAATAGTTCGTTTACACGGAGTTCCAAAAACTATCGTGTCGGATCGAGATTCCAAATTTACGAGTTATACGGAATACTTTATGGAGGAAAGTCGGTACTAAACTCCTATTCAAGACTTCACATCACCCGCAAACAGACGCATCGAGGTAACTAATCGAACCTTGGGAGCATTATTACGAGGGTTGGTAAATAAAACTCAGAAAGATTGGGACGTTAAACTTGCTCATGCTGAATTCGCATACAACCGATCACCCGGTTATGCCACGGCCCATTCACCTTTTGAAGTGGTATACGGATTAAATCCGCACTTGCCATTGGACTTGATTCCCTTACCGAGCAACGAGTTGGTTCACAAAGACGCCGAAGCAAAACTCAAATCAATGGTGAAGTTACACGAAAAGATACGGGAACGGATTAAAGAAGTAAATGAAATATACAAACGGAAGTCGAACAAAAATAAAAAGGCGAGATTATTTGATGTGGGCGACTTGGTTTGGATACATTTGAGAAAAGAAAGATTCCCAAGCAAACGGAAGAACAAATTGATGCCGAGAGCCGAGGGTCCGTACAAAATTGTGGAAAAGGTGAACGACAACGCATACAAAGTCGAACTTAGGGCGAATACGAGTACACGCGACATTCAACGTAGGTGATCTCTCACCTTATCTTGACGACGATGGCATTGCGGTGAGGTCAATTCCTTTCAAAGACGGAGGGAATGATACGATATCTAATATTCCAGTCGAAGAAACTCCGATAAAAATCGACATCCATGATGATGCAAATTCACATGGCCATGCATCGTTATACTTAGGAGAAAATGTTAAACGGATTGGAGTTACGTTGTTAATCGGAATCGGAGTAACGTAGAATTCGACGACGGGATCGGTCCGAAAGCATGATGGATCGGCCATATCATGCTTGAAAGGGACATATCTTGACCTCATATCTTTACAAAATAAAGAAGTGATTCCCTCCTTCCCCACCTTGTCACATACGGCCGAACCAAATGGATGGAGTGAAGATTTTCTTCATCATGTCACTATCCCTCATTTCATTGTCACCATGTAGTTCCAAGGAGGAGAATATCACAAATCTTCACCAAATAAGGTGGGATCGGCCGAACCAAAGGCATGGGAAGAGTGGTGTCTTGTTCTACTTCATGTCACCATCAAAGACCAAAACAACTTCATGTCCCTTTCACCTAATAACACCAAGAGATTTGATATCTCAATCCTTGTGATTTTCGGCCGATTAGGTGTTGTTAGGAAGTTTCCTTTTTTTCGTTTTGTTGTATTTCCTTTCGGTTGTAAACTACTATATATAGTAGTGTTCGTTGTACTTGTAAAGCATCGAGAATCATAATAAACATTGTATTTCCTTTGAAATATACGTTGAACGAGTTCGACAAACTTTAAGTTATTGTTTCGACGAGTCTCGAGATTTTAACTTTGATCAATTCTCAAAAGGTCTTGGGAAGAGATTACCCTTTTTATCGAGTTATAGGTCTAGTTCGATAAAAACACACCAAACTCCGTACATCATACTCATCACGGCCGAATCCCACATAAAATTCGTCCATCACCTTTGTAATTTCGATCCATATTGTAAACGTGTTAATCTTCCGTTGTGTTTTATACGTATTACTTACATAATTCGTATCAGTGAGGTAGTGTGATATACGGATTTTGATGTGTTTTATCGAACTAGACCTATAACTCGATAAAAGGTAATCTCTTCCCAAGACCTATTGAGAATTGATCAAGTTAAAATCTCGAGACACGTCGAAACAATAACTAAAGTTTGTTGAACTCGTCAACGTATATTTCAAAGAAATACAAGGTTTATTACTTTCAAGATATTTTACAACTACAACGAGCACTACTATATATAGTAGTTTCCAACCGAAAGAAAATACAACAAAACGAGAAAACGAAACTTCCTAGTAACATCCTAATCGGCCGAAAATCTCCAAGTAGATACCAAGCATCTTGGATTTTTATGTTGAATGAGACATGAAGATATCTTGGACTTTATTAAGGTGATGGTGACATGAAGAAGATCCTTGATGAAAATCTTCACAAATTATCCTTTGTTGCAAGCTTCAAATCGGCCGAAAGATACCAAGTGATTAGGAGGATTTTGTATGATATCAACCTCTTTGGAATTATGTAGGTGATTATGACATGAGGGACAAGGACATGAAGGATGAAAGTCTTCTTCAAATCTATGCATGGGCCGATTTTGTTATTATGGTGGGGAAGGAAATATCTTCATTATCTTGTCAAAGATATGAAGTCAAGTGAGGTCCCTTTCAAGCATGATATGGCCGATTTTTCATGCTTTCGGACTGATTCCGTCGTCGAATTTTACGTTACTCCGATTCCGATTAACAACGTAACTCCAATCCGCGTATTCTTTTCTCCCAAGTATAATGATGCATGGCCATGCGTATCGTCGTGGACGTCGATTTTTATTGGAGCTTCTTCGATTGGAATATTAGATATCGTATCAGTTCAATCCCACGTAAGGGTGGTAAACCCGGCGGTAAGTCTTCTGGGAAGACATCCACAAATTCTTGTAGTAAGGTATCGATATCTCTCTTGCCTTGCACAACTACGTCAACATCTCGTGTTTCTTTAATCATTAATAAATACACACGCTCGCCATCGTCAATAGCGTGTCTCACCTCTCTCTCGCTAGCAAACATGGTAAGCTTTGGTGATACGAATCGGTCAACATCAAGAAGATTATCCGACCAAGCTTGATTGAGTCGCAGGCATACATAAAATCCTCATGCAAAATACATGGACAAATTACCAATTCTCGCGCGCACGACGACTTCGTAGCAGTTTTAGTATTTTGCCCATAACTTTCTCGTCCGAAATCCGATTCAGGTGATTCAAGTGGCCATGGAAAGCTAAGAAAGAGAGCTACAAATCTTATAAGATCATAGGACCAAATTCAGACCCATTGGATCCCAGAAATGACAAAACCGACAGCATCATATTTGGTCCAAGATCATGAAGATTTTTGTCTCTTCTAGTTTCAAGACTTCATTTTCAAAGTCCACTACAATGCTTGGATCCTGATACGATACCTAATATTCCAATCGAAGAAGCTCCAATAAAAATCGACATCCACGACGATATAAATTCGCATGGTCATGCATCATTATACTTGGGAGAAAAGAACACGCGGATTGGAGTTACGTTGTTAATCGGAACCGGAGTAACGTAAAACTCGACGACGGAATCGGTCCGAAAGCATGAAAATTCGGCCATATCATGCTTGAAAGGGACTCATGATTTGTCAAGATGCATGAGGATATTTCTCCTTCCCCACCTCAATAAAAAACGGCCCAAGCATGAGAATTTGATGAAGACTTTCATCAAATATCTTCTTCATGTCACCATCACCATAATACCTCCAAATGAAGATATTTCTCCTTCCCCACCTCAATAAAAAACGGCCCAAGCATGAGAATTTGATGAAGACTTTCATCAAATATCTTCTTCATGTCACCATCACCATAATACTTCCAAATGAAGATATTTCTCCTTCCCCACCTCAATAAAAAACGGCCCAAGCATGAGAATTTGATGAAGACTTTCATCAAATATCTTCTTCATGTCACCATCACCATAATAACTCCAAATGAAGATATTTCTCCTTCCCACCATGATACCTCACGGCCGAAACACAAGATTGGAAGAAGACTTTCCTCAAAACTTTCCTTCATGTCATTATCCTTCATGTCCTAACATGATAATTCCAAAAAGACTTGATATCATATCACCACAAAATCCTCACGAACCCTACATGATTCGGCCAATTTGAAAGGAGTTGCTAGGAAGTTTGCTAGGAAGTTTCATTTGCTTGCTTTTGTTGTATTTTCTATGGTTGGAAACTACTATATATAGTAGTGCTTGTTGTATTTGTAAAGCATCTTGAATATTAATAAACCTTGTATTTCTTTGAAATATAAGTTGAACGAGTTCAACAAAACTTTAGTTATTATTTCGACGCGTCTCGAATTATAACTTGATCGATTCTCAATAGGTCTTGAGGAGAGATTATCTTTATCGAGTTATAGGTCTAATTCGGTAAAACACATTCAAACCCATACACTATCCTACATCACGGCCGAAAACCGTATAAATTTCGGTCACCACCTTGTACTTTTGATCGATATTGTGATACTTTTCCAAACATAATAATCTTCCGTTGTATTTCATACGCATTACGTACACTTACATACGTAATTCGTATCATAAGTGGTATCGGAGCCCAAGGTCATCTCCTTGGGCGAGTTATTCAACAATTTTTTTTTTTGTTGAGATTAGAGCAGTCGGAAGAAAACAAAGTTTCCCGTGGATTCGACTGTTGGATCGTCACGAAATTTTGACAAAGGTAAGCCAACTCATTGAACTACAGTCTGAACGGTGGAGATCAGATTCTTTGATCATCTTCTTGGTTCATTCTTCACGGATTTCTTGGCAAATTTTCTGTCCGATTTCTTATCAAGAACTATCTCTTGATTCTTGTTATGGATTTCTCCGAGCTCGATTTCTTGATGAAACTCCGTGACGCACTAAACGGCTTACCGGAGCAACGTATGCAAGAAAGACGCAGAGACGATGCCAACGATATTGATTTCTTGGCCAAATTCCGCAAAGATAGGAATTTCACGGAGATAGTAATCCAAATGCGTGCATAGATTGGCTTCGTGCTTGTGAGGAGCACTCGGACTTCAAGGCTGCCCCGATCAACCGCCGCGTTTCGTTGGTGGCAAGACGCCTCCGCGGTAGCGCCGCCGTCTGGTGGCAAAAATTGAAACAGTCCCGTTCACAACAACGTAAGCCTAAAATCCAAGATTGGCTTAAATTCAAAAAATATTTCAATCGAAGGTTCAAATCCCCATCTTACCACCAATCCTTCGACGCCACGCCACCGGCATTCGATCTAAGGTCTTCCTCCATCAAGGAATTCCCAGCAGAATCTTTTTTCGATGAAGACAATGTCCCTACGGTCATTTTCAATGAAGTAGACGAGACAGAGTTTTCAACGGAGCAATTCAACGAAGAAGGTGAGTTGAGCCGTGTATCCCTAGTTGACGAATCCGGATCTTGCTACTTTGATCATGGGCCAGTTGGTTGTGTTGGTCAAATTGACCAAA
Organism: Orobanche coerulescens; assembly: GCA_033398695.1. Taxonomy (NCBI): domain Eukaryota; kingdom Viridiplantae; phylum Streptophyta; class Magnoliopsida; order Lamiales; family Orobanchaceae; genus Orobanche; species Orobanche coerulescens. The sequence continues at coordinate 141,017,798 of CM065803.1, read as the reverse complement.
ACGGACCAAATTATTTTAATGGTGAGGAGCCTTTTTGTGTCATGGAAATTGGGTCGGGTTATGATGGACCGCCAATATTTGATACAGAATCAGATGACAAAGAGGACCCCATAATTGATCTCGAGCTTCCCATTTTTGAAGGTGAGCATGAACACATACGGGTGCTTAAGGAGACCCGAGATAATGGCGTGGTTATGCAAAGCGAACTAATCGAACAAAGACCGCCTTGTTATATTCCACACAAGGTTGTTTCAATTATTGTCAAAGAACTAGAGGGTCCTAATCCATTTGTTCTTGTTGAACCAGTTCTTGATACCGACCAACGTGAAGGCAGCGTGGCTGCGTATGATCGGAAAATAGTAAGGGACGAATTCATTATTGAAGGGAGTGAGGACGCGATTTGTGTTCACTTAGCACAGGAGTTGGAAATTACTCCGTTAAATCATAAATCACCTTTTCGGGATTCCATTAAGGGGAATGGAAGACTCCTAGGTATGTCGTTTGTTTCCATCTTGCATGTTGTTCTTTTGGATACGCAATCACAAGTTAAAGTCAACATTATGGACGAAAATTACATCTTCAAACCGGGAGGAGTGCAATTATATCCGGAGTATCAACCCTTCTTTCGGGCATTAGAATCAAGAATGAATCTTCTTGAAAAAGAAGGGAATGATGTGATTAAGACCGAGCATCCAATGAACTACATGTCAAGTCTTACAGCACAAAAAAAAAAGTTCAAAATCTGGATTTGAGGTCAAATCCTTTGAAAGGGGGAGGGTATGATACGAATCGGTCAACATCAAGAAGATTATCCGACCAAGCTTGATTGAGTCGCAGGCATACATAAAATCCTCATGCAAAATACATGGACAAATTACCAATTCTCGCGCTGACGACTTCGTAGCTTGCTTTAGTATTTTGCCCATAACTTTCTCGTCAAATCCGATTCGGGTGATTCAAGTGGCCATGGAAAGCTAAGAAAGAGAGCTACAAATCTTATAAGATCATAGGACCAAATTCGGACACATTGGATCCCAGAAATGACAAAACCGACAGCATCATATTTGGTCCAAGATCATGAAGATTTTTGTCTCTTCTAGTTTCAAGACTTCATTTTCAAAGTCCACTACAATGCTTGGATCCTGATACGATACCTAATATTCCAATCGAAAAAGCTCCAATAAAAATCGACATCCACGACGATACAAATTCGCATGGTCATGCATCATTATACTTGGGAGAAAAGAACACGCGGATTGGAGTTACGTTGTTAATCGGAACCGGAGTAACGTAAAACTCGGCAGCGGAATCGGTCCGAAAGCATGAAAATTCGGCCATATCATGCTTGAAAGGGACTCATGATTTGTCAAGATGCATGAGGATATTTCTCCTTCCCTACCTCAATAAAAAACGGCCCAAGCATGAGAATTTGATGAAGACTTTCATCAAATATCTTCTTCATGTCACCATCACCATAATACCTCCAAATGAAGATATTTCTCCTTCCCCACCTCAATAAAAACGGCCCAAGCATGAGAATTTGATGAAGACTTTCATCAAATATCTTCTTCATGTCACCATCACCATAATACTTCCAAATGAAGATATTTCTCCTTCCCCACCTCAATAAAAACGGCCCAAGCATGAGAATTTGATGAAGACTTTCATCAAATATCTTCTTCATGTCACCATCACCATAATAACTCCAAATGAAGATATTTCTCCTTCCCACCATGATACCTCACGGCCGAAACACAAGATTGGAAGAAGACTTTCCTCAAAACTTTCCTTCATGTCATTATCCTTCATGTCCTAACATGATAATTCCAAAAAGACTTGATATCATATCACCACAAAATCCTCATGAACCCTACATGATTCGGCCGATTTGAAAGGAGTTGCTAGGAAGTTTGCTAGGAAGTTTCATTTGCTTGTTTTTGTTGTATTTTCTATGGTTGGAAACTACTATATATAGTAGTGCTTGTTGTATTTGTAAAGCATCTTGAATATTAATAAACCTTGTATTTCTTTGAAATATAAGTTGAACGAGTTCAACAAAACTTTAGTTATTATTTCGACGCGTCTCGAATTATAACTTGATCGATTCTCAATAGGTCTTGAGGAGAGATTATCTTTATCGAGTTATAGGTCTAATTCGGTAAAACACATTCAAACCCATACACTATCCTACATCACGGCCGAAAACCGTATAAATTTCGGTCACCACCTTGTACTTTTGATCGATATTGTGATACTTTTCCAAACATAATAATCTTCCGTTGTATTTCATACGTATTACGTACACTTACATACGTAATTCGTATCATAAGTGGTATCGGAGCCCAAGGTCATCTCCTTGGGCGAGTTATTCAACAATTTTTTTTTTTGTTGAGATTAGAGCAGTCGGAAGAAAACAAAGTTTCCCGTGGATTCGACTGTTGGATCGTCACGAAATTTTGACAAAGGTAAGCCAACTCATTGAACTACTGATGCGAGCGGTGGAGATCAGATTCTTTGATCATCTTCTTGGTTCATTCTTCACGGATTTCTTGGCAAATTTTCTGTCCGATTTCTTATCAAGAACTATCTCTTGATTCTTGTTATGGATTTCTCCGAGCTCGATTTCTTGATGAAACTCCGTGACGCACTAAACGGCTTACCGAGCAACGTATGCAAGAAAGACGCAGAGGCGATGCCAACGATATTGATTTCTTGGCCAAATTCCATGACATCTGAATTTCACGGAGATAGTAATCCAAATGCGTGCATAGATTGGCCGTGCTTGTGAGGAGCACTCGGACTTCAAGGTGCCCGATCAACCGCGCGTTTCGTTGGTGGCAAGACGCCTCAGCGGTAGCGCCGCCGTCTGGTGGCAAAAATTGAAACGATCCGTTCACAACAACGTAAGCCTAAAATCCAAGATTGGCTTAAATTCAAAAATATTTCAATCGAAGGTTCAAATCCCCATCTTACCACCAATCCTTGACGCCACGCCACCGGCATTCGATCTAAGGTCTTCCTCCATCAAGGAATTCCCGAGAATCTTTTTCGATGAAGACAATGTCCCTACGGTCATTTTCAATGAAGTAGACGAGACAGAGTTTTCAACGGAGCAATTCAACGAAGAAGGTGAGTTGAGCCGTGTATCCCTAGTTGACGAATCCGGATCTTGCTACTTTGATCATGGGCCAGTTGGTTGTGTTGGTCAAATTGACCAAAACGGACCAAATTATTTTAATGGTGAGGAGCCTTTTTGTGTCATGGAAATTGGGTCGGGTTATGATGGACCGCCAATATTTGATACAGAATCAGATGACAAAGAGGACCCCATAATTGATCTCGAGCTTCCCATTTTTGAAGGTGAGCATGAACACATACGGGTGCTTAAGGAGACCCGAGATAATGGCATGGTTATGCAAAGCGAACTAATCGAACAAAGACCGCCTTGTTATATTCCACACAAGGTTGTTTCAATTATTGTCAAAGAACTAGAGGTCCTAATCCATTTGTTCTTGTTGAACGATTCTTGATACCGACCAACGTGAAGGCAGCGTGGCTGCGTATGATCGGAAAATAGTAAGGGACGAATTCATTATTGAAGGGAGTGAGGACGCGATTTGTGTTCACTTAGCACAGGAGTTGGAAATTACTCCGTTAAATCATAAATCACCTTTTCGGGATTCCATTAAGGGGAATGGAAGACTCCTAGGTATGTCGTTTGTTTCCATCTTGCATGTTGTTCTTTTGGATACGCAATCACAAGTTAAAGTCAACATTATGGACGAAAATTACATCTTCAAACCGGGAGGAGTGCAATTATATCCGGAGTATCAACCCTTCTTTCGGGCATTAGAATCAAGAATGAATCTTCTTGAAAAAGAAGGGAATGATGTGATTAAGACCGAGCATCCAATGAACTACATGTCAAGTCTTACAGCACAAAAAAAAAAGTTCAAAATCTGGATTTGAGGTCAAATCCTTTGAAAGGGGGAGGGTATGATACGAATCGGTCAACATCAAGAAGATTATCCGACCAAGCTTGATTGAGTCGCAGGCATACATAAAATCCTCATGCAAAATACATGGACAAATTACCAATTCTCGCGCGCACGACGACTTCGTAGCAGTTTTAGTATTTTGCCCATAACTTTCTCGTCCGAAATCCGATTCAGGTGATTCAAGTGGCCATGGAAAGCTAAGAAAGAGAGCTACAAATCTTATAAGATCATAGGACCAAATTCGGACACATTGGATCCCACAAATGACAAAACCGACAGCATCATATTTGGTCCAAGATCATGAAGATTTTTGTCTCTTCTAGTTTCAAGACTTCATTTTCAAAGTCCACTACAATGCTTGGATCCTGATACGATACCTAATATTCCAATCGAAGAAGCTCCAATAAAAATCGACATCCACGACGATACAAATTCGCATGGTCATGCATCATTATACTTGGGAGAAAAGAACACGCGGATTGGAGTTACGTTGTTAATCGGAACCGGAGTAACGTAAAACTCGACGACGGAATCGGTCCGAAAGCATGAAAATTCGGCCATATCATGCTTGAAAGGGACTCATGATTTGTCAAGATGCATGAGGATATTTCTCCTTCCCTACCTCAATAAAAAACGGCCCAAGCATGAGAATTTGATGAAGACTTTCATCAAATATCTTCTTCATGTCACCATCACCATAATACCTCCAAATGAAGATATTTCTCCTTCCCCACCTCAATAAAAAACGGCCCAAGCATGAGAATTTGATGAAGACTTTCATCAAATATCTTCTTCATGTCACCATCACCATAATACTTCCAAATGAAGATATTTCTCCTTCCCCACCTCAATAAAAAACGGCCCAAGCATGAGAATTTGATGAAGACTTTCATCAAATATCTTCTTCATGTCACCATCACCATAATAACTCCAAATGAAGATATTTCTCCTTCCCACCATGATACCTCACGGCCGAAACACAAGATTGGAAGAAGACTTTCCTCAAAACTTTCCTTCATGTCATTATCCTTCATGTCCTAACATGATAATTCCAAAAAGACTTGATATCATATCACCACAAAATCCTCATGAACCCTACATGATTCGGCCGATTTGAAAGGAGTTGCTAGGAAGTTTGCTAGGAAGTTTCATTTGCTTGTTTTTGTTGTATTTTCTATGGTTGGAAACTACTATATATAGTAGTGCTTGTTGTATTTGTAAAGCATCTTGAATATTAATAAACCTTGTATTTCTTTGAAATATAAGTTGAGCAGTTCAACAAAACTTTAGTTATTATTTCGAGCGTCTCGAATTATAACTTGATCGATTCTCAATAGGTCTTGAGGAGAGATTATCTTTATCGAGTTATAGGTCTAATTCGGTAAAACACATTCAAACCCATACACTATCCTACATCACGGCGAAAACCGTATAAATTTGGTCACCACCTTGTACTTTTTTTCGTTATTGTGATATTTTTCCAATCTTAATTATCTTACGTTGTTTTTCATACGTATTACGTACACTTACATACGTAATTCGTATCATAAGTGGTATCGGAGCCCAAGGTCATCTCCTTGGGCGAGTTATTCAACAATTTTTTTTTGTTGAGATTAGAGCGATCGGAAGAAAACAAAGTTTCCGTGGATTCGTTGGATCGTCACGAAATTTTGACAAAGGTAAGCCAACTCATTGAACTACGGTGCGAGCGGTGGAGATCAGATTCTTTGATCATCTTCTTGGTTCATTCTTCACGGATTTCTTGGCAAATTTTCATCCGATTTCTTATCAAGAACTATCTCTTGATTCTTGTTATGGATTTCTCCGAGCTCGATTTCTTGATGAAACTCCGTGGCGCACTAAACGGCTTACCGAGCAACGTATGCAAGAAAGACGCAGAGGCGATGCCAACGATATTGATTTCTTGGCCAAATTCCGCGGCATACCGGAATTTCACGGAGATAGTAATCCAAATGCGTGCATAGATTGGCCGTGCTTGTGAGGAGCACTCGGACTTCAAGGCTGCCCGATCAACCGCCGCGTTTCGTTGGTGGCAAGACGCCTCAGCGGTAGCGCCGCCGTCTGGTGGCAAAAATTGAAACGATCCGTTCACAACAACGTAAGCCTAAAATCCAAGATTGGCTTAAATTCAAAAATATTTCAATCGAAGGTTCAAATCCCCATCTTACCACCAATCCTTCGACGCCACGCCACCGGCATTCGATCTAAGGTCTTCCTCCATCAAGGAATTCCCAATGAGAATCTTTTTCGATGAAGACAATGTCCCTACGGTCATTTTCAATGAAGTAGACGAGACAGAGTTTTCAACGGAGCAATTCAACGAAGAAGGTGAGTTGAGCCGTGTATCCCTAGTTGACGAATCCGGATCTTGCTACTTTGATCATGGGCCAGTTGGTTGTGTTGGTCAAATTGACCAAAACGGACCAAATTATTTTAATGGTGAGGAGCCTTTTTGTGTCATGGAAATTGGGTCGGGTTATGATGGACCGCCAATATTTGATACAGAATCAGATGACAAAGAGGACCCCATAATTGATCTCGAGCTTCCCATTTTTGAAGGTGAGCATGAACACATACGGGTGCTTAAGGAGACCCGAGATAATGGCATGGTTATGCAAAGCGAACTAATCGAACAAAGACCGCCTTGTTATATTCCACACAAGGTTGTTTCAATTATTGTCAAAGAACTAGAGGGTCCTAATCCATTTGTTCTTGTTGAACCAGTTCTTGATACCGACCAACGTGAAGGCAGCGTGGCTGCGTATGATCGGAAAATAGTAAGGGACGAATTCATTATTGAAGGGAGTGAGGACGCGATTTGTGTTCACTTAGCACAGGAGTTGGAAATTACTCCGTTAAATCATAAATCACCTTTTCGGGATTCCATTAAGGGGAATGGAAGACTCCTAGGTATGTCGTTTGTTTCCATCTTGCATGTTGTTCTTTTGGATACGCAATCACAAGTTAAAGTCAACATTATGGACGAAAATTACATCTTCAAACCGGGAGGAGTGCAATTATATCCGAGTATCAACCCTTCTTTCGGGCATTAGAATCAAGAATGAATCTTCTTGAAAAAGAAGGGAATGATGTGATTAAGACCGAGCATCGAATGAACTACATGTCAAGTCTTACGGCACAAAAAAAAGTTCAAAATCGGATTTGAGGTCAAATCCTTTGAAAGGAGGGTATGATACGAATCGGTCAACATCAAGAAGATTATCCGACCAAGCTTGATTGAGTCGCAGCATACATAAAATCCTCATGCAAAATACATGGACAAATTACCAATTCTCGCATGACGCATTTGATTTTAGTATTTTGCCCATAACTTTCTCGTCCGAAATCCGATTCAGTGATTCAAGTGGCCATGGAAAGCTAAGAAAGAGAGCTACAAATCTTATAAGATCATAGGACCAAATTCGGACACATTGGATCCCAGAAATGACAAAACCGACAGCATCATATTTGGTCCAAGATCATGAAGATTTTTGTCTCTTCTAGTTTCAAGACTTCATTTTCAAAGTCCACTACAATGCTTGGATCGATACGATACCTAATATTCCAATCGAAGAAGCTCCAATAAAAATCGACATCCACGACGATACAAATTCGCATGGTCATGCATCATTATACTTGGGAGAAAAGAACACGCGGATTGGAGTTACGTTGTTAATCGGAACCGAGTAACGTAAAACTCGGCAGCGGAATCGGTCAAAGCATGAAAATTCGGCCATATCATGCTTGAAAGGGACTCATGATTTGTCAAGATGCATGAGGATATTTCTCCTTCCCTACCTCAATAAAAAACGGCCCAAGCATGAGAATTTGATGAAGACTTTCATCAAATATCTTCTTCATGTCACCATCACCATAATACCTCCAAATGAAGATATTTCTCCTTCCCCACCTCAATAAAAACGGCCCAAGCATGAGAATTTGATGAAGACTTTCATCAAATATCTTCTTCATGTCACCATCACCATAATACTTCCAAATGAAGATATTTCTCCTTCCCCACCTCAATAAAAACGGCCCAAGCATGAGAATTTGATGAAGACTTTCATCAAATATCTTCTTCATGTCACCATCACCATAATAACTCCAAATGAAGATATTTCTCCTTCCCACCATGATACCTCACGGCGAAACACAAGATTGGAAGAAGACTTTCCTCAAAACTTTCCTTCATGTCATTATCCTTCATGTCCTAACATGATAATTCCAAAAAGACTTGATATCATATCACCACAAAATCCTCATGAACCCTACATGATTCGGCCGATTTGAAAGGAGTTGCTAGGAAGTTTGCTAGGAAGTTTCATTTGCTTGTTTTTGTTGTATTTTCTATGGTTGGAAACTACTATATATAGTAGTGCTTGTTGTATTTGTAAAGCATCTTGAATATTAATAAACCTTGTATTTCTTTGAAATATAAGTTGAGCAGTTCAACAAAACTTTAGTTATTATTTCGACGCGTCTCGAATTATAACTTGATCGATTCTCAATAGGTCTTGAGGAGAGATTATCTTTATCGAGTTATAGGTCTAATTCGGTAAAACACATTCAAACCCATACACTATCCTACATCACGGCCGAAAACCGTATAAATTTCGGTCACCACCTTGTACTTTTGATCGATATTGTGATACTTTTCCAAACATAATAATCTTCCGTTGTATTTCATACGCATTACGTACACTTACATACGTAATTCGTATCATAAGTGTGCTCGGGCCCAAGGTCATCTCCTTGGGCGAGTTATTCAACAATTTTTTTTTGTTGAGATTAGAGCGATCGGAAGAAAACAAAGTTTCCGTGGATTATTTGTTGGATCGTCACGAAATTTTGAGAAAGGTAAGCCAACTCATTGAACTACGATGCGAGCGGTGGAGATCAGATTATTTGATCATCTTCTTGGTTCATTCTTCACGGATTTCTTGGCAAATTTTCATCCGATTTCTTATCAAGAACTATCTCTTGATTCTTGTTATGGATTTCTCCGAGCTCGATTTCTTGATGAAACTCCGTGGCGCACTAAATGGCTTACCGAACGCGTATGCAAGAAAGACGCGAGGCGATGCCAACGATATTGATTTCTTGGCCAAATTCGCGACATCCGGAATTTCACGGAGATAGTAATCCAAATGCGTGCATAGATTGGCCGTGCTTGTGAGGAGCACTCGGACTTCAAGGTGCCCGATCAACCGCCGCGTTTCGTTGGTGGCAAGACGCCTCCGCGGTAGCGCCGCCGTCTGGTGGCAAAAATTGAAACAGTCCCGTTCACAACAACGTAAGCCTAAAATCCAAGATTGGCTTAAATTCAAAAAATATTTCAATCGAAGGTTCAAATCCCCATCTTACCACCAATCCTACGACGCCACGCCACCGGCATTCGATCTAAGGTCTTCCTCCATCAAGGAATTCCCAGCAGAATCTTTTTTCGATGAAGACAATGTCCCTACGGTCATTTTCAATGAAGTAGACGAGACAGAGTTTTCAACGGAGCAATTCAACGAAGAAGGTGAGTTGAGCCGTGTATCCCTAGTTGACGAATCCGGATCTTGCTACTTTGATCATGGGCCAGTTGGTTGTGTTGGTCAAATTGACCAAAACGGACCAAATTATTTTAATGGTGAGGAGCCTTTTTGTGTCATGGAAATTGGGTCGGGTTATGATGGACCGCCAATATTTGATACAGAATCAGATGACAAAGAGGACCCCATAATTGATCTCGAGCTTCCCATTTTTGAAGGTGAGCATGAACACATACGGGTGCTTAAGGAGACCCGAGATAATGGCGTGGTTATGCAAAGTGAACTAATCGAACAAAGACCGCCTTGTTATATTCCACACAAGGTTGTTTCAATTATTGTCAAAGAACTAGAGGGTCCTAATCCATTTGTTCTTGTTGAACCAGTTCTTGATACCGACCAACGTGAAGGCAGCGTGGCTGCGTATGATCGGAAAATAGTAAGGGACGAATTCATTATTGAAGGGAGTGAGGACGCGATTTGTGTTCACTTAGCACAGGAGTTGGAAATTACTCCGTTAAATCATAAATCACCTTTTCGGGATTCCATTAAGGGGAATGGAAGACTCCTAGGTATGTCGTTTGTTTCCATCTTGCATGTTGTTCTTTTGGATACGCAATCACAAGTTAAAGTCAACATTATGGACGAAAATTACATCTTCAAACCGGGAGAAGTGCAATTATATCCGGAGTATCAACCCTTATTTCGGGCATTAGAATCAAGAATGAATCTTCTTGAAAAAGAAGGGAATGATGTGATTAAGACCGAGCATCCAATGAACTACATGTCAAGTCTTACAGCACAAAAAAAAAAAGTTCAAAATCTGGATTTGAGGTCAAATCCTTTGAAAGGGGGAGGGTATGATACGAATCGATCAACATCAAGAAGATTATCCGACCAAGCTTGATTGAGTCGCAGGCATACATAAAATCCTCATGCAAAATACATGGACAAATTACCAATTCTCGCGCATACGCGACGTACTTGATTTTAGTATTTTGCCCATAACTTTCTCGTCCGAAATCCGATTCAGGTGATTCAAGTGGCCATGGAAAGCTAAGAAAGAGAGCTACAAATCTTATAAGATCATAGGACCAAATTCGGACACATTGGATCCCAGAAATGACAAAACCGACAGCATCATATTTGGTCCAAGATCATGAAGATTTTTGTCTCTTCTAGTTTCAAGACTTCATTTTCAAAGTCCACTACAATGCTTGGATCCTGATACGATACCTAATATTCCAATCGAAGAAGCTCCAATAAAAATCGACATCCACGACGATACAAATTCGCATGGTCATGCATCATTATACTTGGGAGAAAAGAACACGCGGATTGGAGTTACGTTGTTAATCGGAACCGGAGTAACGTAAAACTCGACGACGGAATCGGTCCGCAAGCATGAAAATTCGGCCATATCATGCTTGAAAGGGACTCATGATTTGTCAAGATGCATGGGGATATTTCTCCTTCCCTACCTCAATAAAAAACGGCCCAAGCATGAGAATTTGATGAAGACTTTCATCAAATATCTTCTTCATGTCACCATCACCATAATACCTCCAAATGAAGATATTTCTCCTTCCCCACCTCAATAAAAAACGGCCCAAGCATGAGAATTTGATGAAGACTTTCATCAAATATCTTCTTCATGTCACCATCACCATAATACTTCCAAATGAAGATATTTCTCCTTCCCCACCTCAATAAAAAACGGCCCAAGCATGAGAATTTGATGAAGACTTTCATCAAATATCTTCTTCATGTCACCATCACCATAATAACTCCAAATGAAGATATTTCTCCTTCCCACCATGATACCTCACGGCCGAAACACAAGATTGGAAGAAGACTTTCCTCAAAACTTTCCTTCATGTCATTATCCTTCATGTCCTAACATGATAATTCCAAAAAGACTTGATATCATATCACCACAAAATCCTCATGAACCCTACATGATTCGGCCGATTTGAAAGGAGTTGCTAGGAAGTTTCATTTGCTTGTTTTTGTTGTATTTTCTATGGTTGGAAACTACTATATATAGTAGTGCTTGTTGTATTTGTAAAGCATCTTGAATATTAATAAACCTTGTATTTCTTTGAAATATACGTTGAACGAGTTCAACAAAACTTTAGTTATTATTTCGACGCGTCTCGAATTATAACTTGATCGATTCTCAATAGGTCTTGAGGAGAGATTATCTTTATCGAGTTATAGGTCTAATTCGGTAAAACACATTCAAACCCATACACTATCCTACATCACGGCCGAAAACCGTATAAATTTCGGTCACCACCTTGTACTTTTGATCGATATTGTGATACTTTTCCAAACATAATAATCTTCCGTTGTATTTCATACGCATTACGTACACTTACATACGTAATTCGTATCATTTGGTTTCTCCATTTGATTAGAACTCATCGATCGAATGGCTTGGGGTGCCATCGGTTTAAGCACAATCTTCTTGCCTTTATCTCGTAATTCATATTCGTTACTCCTTCCTCGATGCAAAACATCTCGGTCGAACATCCATGGTCGTCCCAAAAGTACGTGGCATGCGTCCATCGGGAGTACGTCACATAACACATCGTCTCCGTATGATCCCATAGTTAAGTTGACCCGTACTTGTCTCGTCACCTTCACTTTGCTTCCATCATCGAGCCAATGTAAAGCATACGGTCTCGGGTGAGCCGTAGTAGTTATCCCGAGCTTGGTGACCATCTCGTTTGATGCTACATTCGTGCAACTCCCTCCGTCTATTATCAAGCTACACCACTTTTCTCCGACTTTGCATTTGGAATGAAAGTTTTGGTCTGTTTGCTCCGTATCACTTGGAACGATTTTGGTATGTAGTGCTCGAAGCACTAAAGTAGTATCATATTCCGGAGCGTCATAAGTCTCGCAATCCTCATTCTCTTCCTCGGCCTCCATGTTAAATACGTCACCAAGGCCTTCCTTCTCGTCCTCGACTAAAAGTTCGTCTCGGACCGCAAGAGCTTCTCTTAAAGTGACCACCCGTTTATTTGGACATGCATTTTGATAGTGACCAAAGCCTTGACATTTAAAACATCGTACTTTAGCCAAGCTCGTTTCCTTGGAAACGTGGGGAACCTTCGGGGCCGGGGTAGGGACTTGAAAAGGTACGGTAGGTTTCGTAGTCGAACTTGAGCCGGCACTTGTATTTCCGAATTTGTATGGGAATTCGGGTTTGGTAAACTTCAACTTGTTTTGAGCTTCAATTTTTATGCATAGCCCGCATAAAGTGTCAAAATCTCCATATGGGTATAATTCCACCGTATTTGAAATGTTTCGGTTTAGGCCACGTAAGAAACGTGACATTCTTTGTTCTTCATTTTCTTCAAGTTCTCCCATTAAGGCCAAGCCTTCAAATTCTTCGATATATTCTTCCACACTTAGTTTCCCTTGTACGAACTTCGCAATTTTTCGGTATAAGGTTAACCGATGTGATGTCGGGACATACCTTTTACGTAGTTTTTTCTTCAAAGAATCCCAAGAACGGATTTTCTCTTTTCCCGCACGAGCTCATTGTGTTTTCATACCTTCGAACCATAAGGAAGCGCCCTTCCCTAACTTGAGAATTGCATAATTGCAACGTTTCTCATCGTTAAGGTGCTTGAAGTCGAACATACGTTCAATCTTCCTCTCCCACTCCAAGTAAACTTCGGGATTAGTACCTCCGACAAATTCCGGAAGTTCATTAACTTTAAATTCATCCATATGACGCGGTGAATGTGCATCATATCCTCCTCTTCTTGCTTGAAAACGTGGTTCTTGCATGCTGTGTAGTGCCTCACGTAGTTTCTCCATGAAATCGTCGGAAAAATCCATGATAAGATAGTTTTGATAAGAAAATCGCCAAGAGAAATTCGCCAAGGAAGTAACCTTGGGCTCCGATGCCACTAATGATACGAATTACGTATGAAAGTGGACGTAAACTCGTATGGAATGCAGCGGATATATTTTGTTACCTCACAACACTCAAATATGTGTAACACTCGTAAGATATAACCGAAAGTAGGGCAATTTGGCTTACGTAAACAAGAACAATATGAATGATTTATCAAACTAGACCTATAGTTTGATAAGATAATCTTTTCTCGAGACCTATTGAGAATCGATTCGATTAAAACTCGAAAACGCGTCGAATTATAATCAAGGTTTCGATGAAAAGCATTCACCAAGAAAACACAAGTGTATTCTTATTTCTTCAACATACAATACATAATGAAAGCATGAACAAGACTACTTATAGCATGGTAGTCTTCTTAGCAACTAAGGAATAAAACAAGATCACATGATCTTGAAATGAAAAATAAAACAACAAGATAAAATACAAGGGAATCAAATCAAAGAGAGGGGGAATCACACAACAAAATGATTATAAGCCACCCCACATAACATGCAAGTCTAATCATGACATGTGAGGGGAGGAAAAACAACAAAAAATAAAAAAAATCAGCAATAATGGACATTTCTTTGATGCAGCCGGACGGCCCGTGCCGATCGGCACGGTCGCGGCGGCATGTGCGGGCGCACATGTTCGGCAGGACTCGACCGTGTCGCCTGGCACGGTCGGGTTGGTCGGACAGCAGGAATTTTATTATCCGGAAGAGTGTGACTCGCCCGTGTCGCCTGGCACGGTCGGGTTGTGTCGGCACGGGCCGTGTCGGACGACATGGTTGGGTTCGGTCGGCAGCGAGATTTCATTATCCAGGACACCTCGGCATGGGCCGTGTCGGACGACACGGTCCGGTTCGTCAGCGATGTCGGCGATTCGGCAGTGGTGGTGGCGGCGTCGGCGATTCCGACATGTGGTGAATTTTCCAGCCGGTGGTGATTTTTCCGGCAGTTCGTCCATTTTCTGGCCGATTGACGACCTTCCGGTATAGCATGACACGGGCCGTGTTATATGACACGGCTGAGACCGAGACTCCATGTCTTATGTCCGTTTTCTCGCCTAAATACGTAGTAGCCCGTGCATGGCGTGTAGTAAGGTCATTTATATCGATCCTTACTTCGTCTTCTTCGTTCATATCAAATGATTTCGTATCACAGATGCATTGTCTAGGCGTTATGTCTTACTCGCCACTCTTGATGTTCGTTTGCTTGGATTCTATACAGTAAAGGAGTATTACGAAGGTGATGCGGATTTTGGCGAGACCTTCGCCCTGTGCAAACCTGGCCCGGTGGAAGAATTTTCGATACAGGAGGGCCTTCTTTTTAAGGGAAATCATCTTTGTCTACCGAGGCACACGATTCGAGAATTGCTGGTTCGAGAGGCTCATGGGGAGGTTTGGCTGGCCACTTCGGTTCGGCCAAGACATTAGAAGTGCTTAAGGAACATTTTTACTGGCCAAGGATGCAGGGGGATGTTAATAATATAATCAGTAAATGTGTGACGTGCCATGTTGCGAAAAGTTCGTTCAAACCAGGAGTCTACATACCTTTGCCGATTCGGGAGAGGCCATGGGAAGATGTCTCAATGGATTTCATTGTGGCTTTGCCTCGAACCCAACGAGGTAAGGATGCGATTATGGTGGTTGTCGATCGATTTTCAAAAATGGCTCATTTTGTTCCTTGTCACAAAACCGATGATGCGAGTAACGTTGCTGACTTGTATTTCCGAGAGGTGGTGCGATTACATGGAGTTCTGAAAACTATTGTTTCGGACCAGGACTCAAAGTTTCTAAGCTACTTTTGGAACACCTTGTGGAGAAAGGTGGGAACAAAGCTTTTATTTAGTACTTCGCATCATCCTCAAACCGACGGACAAACTGAAGTAACGAATCGAACACTAGGGACGCTGTTGCGAGGCTTGGTAAGCAAAACACAAAAGGACTGGGATCTGAAACTGGCACATGCGGAGTTTGCTTATAATTGTTCTCCTACTCATGCCACAGCGTACTCTCCATTTGAAGTAGTTTACGGGTTGAATCCTTACATGCCGCTAGATCTAATTCCACTACCAAGTGACGAATTGGTGCATAAGGATGCGGAGTCAAAACTAAAATCAATGATGAAATTACACGAACAGGTGCGGGATCGAATCAAGGAAATAAACGAGGCGTACAAAAGGAAGTCGAATAAGCAAAGAAGGCCGAGACTATTCGAGGTTGGAGATTTAGCTTGGTTACATTTGAGGAAGGAACGATTTCCGAGTAAGCGTAAGAACAAGCTAATGCCACGAGCTGAGGGACCATTTAAGATAATTGCGAAGGTGAATGACAATGCTTACAAGTTAGAACTTCCGGGTGACTACGGAGTGCATGCTACTTTCAACGTAGGTGATTGATACGAATTCTCCGGGAGAGGCGGATACGTATCGGTCGGAGTATATGTAGGTGTATGATAGCGGAAGGCTTTTTACGAGTAGGGGTGTTTTTGGATGTATCTTGTGATGTAATATCGAATATGACGAGGAAAATTCGAACAAATGAAAAATGGAAGTAATATCGGAAAAGTGATAAAAATATCGAACAAGAAGACTTGAACGATCAAGAACAAGAGTTTATCGAATTAGACCTATAACTCGATAAGGTGATTTCTTCTCAAGACCTATTGAGAATCAATCGGATTAATACTCGAAAACGCGTCGAATAAAAATCAAGTTTGGTAAAATCATTTACCAATGATAGAAACACAAAGTGTTTTCTTTCTCATTCAACATTCATAATACATTCTCCTTACAAGTGATAATCAAAGACTACTTATAGGGGATGTAGTCTAAGTCTAAGGAATCAAACAAAAAAAAAGAAAATAATTCAAAGATTTATAAAATCTTTGAATAATCAAAACAAATAAAATAAAATACAAACAAGGAACACAAAATCACAAAATGGGGAAAACATAATCCCTAAAATATGTAAAAAGGAAAAGAGAAGTCAAAAATACACAAAAGTGTATAAAATATGTGGGTCGGCGGAGACTCGACCGTGTCCGTGACACGGCCGCGGCGTGATCAGCGGCGCCGGCGAGACTTCGGCCGTGTCCGCTTGACACGGTCGCGGCGCGACAACGACGTCCGGCAGTGACTCGTCAAGCGATGACTTCGTCCGACGGTGACTCGGCGCGGCGGCGTGGCGAGGGCGTTCGGCAATGACTTCGGCCGTGCTAAGCGACACGGTCGCGGCGTGACAAGGGCGTCGGCGGCTTCGGCCAAGCGGTGACTTCGGCATTGACTCGACCGTGTCCTGGAGCACGGTCGGGTCGTCTGGCAGTAGGTTTTGGCTTATCCGGCATAGTTCGACTCGACCGTGCCGGACAACACGGTCGAGTCCTGTGGGCAGTGACTTGTATGTTTCTGGACGAGTGCGGCACGGGCCGTGTCGGACGACACGGTCGGGTCCGGCCGGCAGTGCTCGGCTGATGAGAAACCACTGGATTATCCATCGGACCTAGTAAAAATACCTGTTGGTCCAGTCACAAGAGCACGAGCTAAACAATTCAAAGAATCAATCAACGGACTAGTACAAATCATCTGGGATAGTGAAATTGCTAAGAAACCAATCGAGATGGACCCTAAAAGCGAAGCGGTTGTCAACATCATCAAGATACGGGAAGAGAAATGTCCAACTCATAGCCGTTGTATTTGATTTAATTTCGGCCATACAATTGAAGACAAATCGGCCATGACATGAAGAAGTCTTAGATCATCATCATCATCAAAGTCATGATATGTGTATCATGAATATCTAGCAAGAAGATTTGGAAGGAGACTTTGAAGAAAGATAATTCAGCCCTCTATTTTCATATAGCCGTTGTCTTAAAGATTAAAATCCTCATTATCACCATCAAAGTCTTGATATGTATATCAAGAGAATCTAGCAAGAAAAGACTTCTTCCACCACATGACCTTTGCATTTGAAAATTCAGCTCATGACCGTTGCTATGTGAGAGAGATTCACCATTTTCTTCATGCTTTATTCCTTTGTCAAAAGTAATCTTTGTTTATTTTATTTTAGTTTGAATTAAGCTTAAAATGGCACCTATTTAAAGGCCATTTTCGGATTTGCAAGAGATCAGATTTTTATCCATCATAAACGTATTGTTTTACTTGAGTTTTATTAACTCTTTGTGTTCGGTTTTGTTACTATACAAGGCAGCCTTCGTTTTCTTCACTCAAGTCTTGTTTTTCACCTTGATTCTAAAGTTCTACTTACGTATATTTGTTGGGTTCTAGAATTATTTCTAGAGTTCGCATTTTGCGATTCGTAGGGTTGAGGACCGATTATCTTCCATCAACTTACATCCCTCCTTGTTACGTTATATTTCAGCCCACTATACATCAAACTACGCTTCCGCATTACTCGAAGTCATATCACTCCAAACATTTTATATCACTTCGTTTTTTCCAAGTTCATATCATTTGGCATCGGAGCCAAGGTCCAACCCTACGTTCCACCTTACTATATTTTCATAACACTCATCACCTTTTTTTTTCATACCAACGAAACAACTTCATAACATCATGTCGGATATCGGAGGATCATCTCATTCATCTCCAAAGTTTGATATGAAGTTGATGATGACACAACTTGAACAAATGATTGATGCAAAGATGGAAGCATTTCATCAAAAGAAAAATCACAAGTCTGACGACCAATTCTTCCTCGGAGACTTCCGAGCGTGCAAATAGAGGAAGACTATTCGGATGAAGAAGACACCGAGAAATCCAACGAGGTTTGAAGAGGCCATGATCAAAGAAACGACAATCGACAAGATGGAAACTTGGGGAATATCAAGTTAAATGTACCTATGTTCCAAGGTAAGAGTGACCCCGAAATTTATCTTGATTGGGAAAGAAAAGTTGAACTTATGTTCGAATGCCATAACTATACGAGCCTAAAGAAAGTAAAGATGGCAGCCATCGAGTTTACTGATTATGCCATTATTTGGTGGGATCAATTGTTGAACAACCGAAGAAGGAACCACGAACCACCTATTGAAACTTGGGAAGAAATGAAGGCGGTTATGAGAAGACGTTTTGTTCCAAGTTACTACTATCGAGAACTCTATAACCGATTGCAAACACTACGACAAGGTACTCGAACAGTTGAAGAATACTTTAAAGAAATGGAGATAATAATGATTCGAGCCAATATTGAAGAAGATCGAGAAGCTACCATGGCAAGGTTCCTAGCGGGACTAAACCGAGAAATACAAAACATGGTGGTGATACGAATTATCCGGGAGAAGCGGATACGTATCGGTCGGAGTGATTGTAGGAATATTGTAGCGGAAGGCTTTTATACGAGTTGATACGAATTACGTACGTAATGCGTATGAAATACAACGGAAGATTATTATGTCTTGATAAGTATCAAAGTATCACTCAAAATTACAAGGTGGTGACCGAACTTAAATGGATTTCGGCCGTGAAGTAGTATGGGATACGGATTTGGATGTGTTTTATCGAACTAGACCTATAACTCGATAAAAGTAATCTCTCCTCAAGACCTATTGAGAATTGATCAAGTTAAAATCTCGAGACGCGTCGAAACAATAACTAAAGTTTTGTTGAACTCGTTCAACGTATATTTCAAAGAAATACAAGGTTTATTAAACTTCAAGCTTATTACAAATACAATCAAGTACTACTATATATAGTAGTTTCCAACTTTAAGAAAATACAACAAAAACAAGAAAATGAAGCTTCCTAGCATGCTTCCATTTCCGAAATATCTAAGGAGGAGATACCAAGCATCTTGGTTTTATTAGGTGATTAAGACATGAAGAAATCTTTGATGAATCTTGGACTTGTGATGGTGATGGTGACATGAAGAAGATCTTCACTAAATATCATCCCTTATTCTTCAAATCGGCCGAACTCAACTTAGGTGATTAGGAGGATTTTGTGAAGATATGATATCAACCCCTTTGGAATTATTATGGTGATTATGACATGAGGGAAAATGACATGAAGGATGAAAGTCTTCTTCAAATCTTATGCACGGGACGTGAGGTATCATGGTGTGAAGATATGATATCACCTCTTTGGAATTATTATGGTGATTAAGACATGAGGGACAATGACATGAAGGAAAGTTTTGAGGAAAGTCTTCTTCCAATCTTGTTTCTTACGTTTTGTATTATGGTGGGAGAAATGTCTTCATTTGGAAGTATTATGGTGATGGTGACATGAAGAAGATATTTGATGAAAGTCTTCATCAAATCTTAAGCTTGGGCGATTTTGTAGTGAGGTGGGGAAGGAGAAATATCTTCATGCATCTTGACAAATCATGAGTCCCTTTCAAGCATGATATGGCCGAATTTTCATGCTTTCGGACCGATTCCGTCGTCGAGTTTTACGTTACTCCGGTTCCGATTAACAACGTAACTCCAATCCGCGTGTTCTTTTCTCCCAAGTATAATGATGCATGACCATGCGAATTTGTATCGTAGTGGATGTCGATTTTTATTGGAGCTTCTTCGATTTAGATATCGTATCAAGTCTTGAAACTAGAAGAGACAAAAATCTTCATGATCTTGGACCAAATATGATGCTGTCGGTTTTGTCATTTCTGGGATCCAATGAGTCCGAATTTGGTCCTACGGTCTCATAAGATTTGTAGATCTCTTTCTTAGCTTTCCATGGCCACTTGAATCACCTGAATCGGATTTCGGACGAGAAAGTTATGGGCAAAATACTAAAGCACTCTGAAGTCGTAAATGCGCGCGAGAATTGGTAATTTGTCCATGTATTTTGCATGAGGATTTTATGTATGTCTGCGACTCAACCAAGCTTGGTCGGATAATCTTTTTTTTTGTATTTGATGATGTTGACCGATTCGTATCATACCCTCTCTCTTTAAAGGGAATTGTCCTCAATTCCGAACTCCCTTCGTCACCAAGATAATTAACTAAAGCCTCTAAGTATTTGATCTCGAAGATGTCCTGATACGTACATGACCCAAAATCTTGAGACGATAGGTAGTGGGGCCCCTCGAGAATCACCAACAAAATAACTATCATTATTAATAAAATAATAATAATTACTCCGAGTAATATCGATATCATGACATGAGTGGATATACGAAATGGGGCCTTGCAGTTAACTCCACATCGGGTTCCTCCTCCAGTGGAAACACCGATTTCTCGGGTTCATCATCAAAATGGAAAACACGAATTTATTACGGTGGGAACCATAGGATTTATTACGGATTCCTCTTCATCAATTGGTTCTGCATCAAAGACCGGTGGCCCTTCATAATCCGACCAACTCTCCGTTTCAAAATTATTGGGTTCCCCGAATAACGGCCCATCACAAAATAATTTACTAACCTCAATTTGGTAATCATCCAAGACCATAAGTCCATCACCAGAAACTGAGTCGATATGAAATTTAGGCCCAAAATTGTCGTTTTCTTCTAACCGATCAATTTTAGTACCAAGCTCAATTTTGTCTTCCACAACTTTAAAAGGTTCCATTTGTGTGAATAATTCCTTCGACCCATCAATTCCGTTTTGGTCAATTTGACCAACACAACTGATTGGTTCATGCTCGTAATAGAAAGTTCCAAGTTCGTCAATTATGGAAACATGGCTCAACTCACTTTCTTCATTGTATTGCTCCGTTGAAAACTCTGTCTCGTCTACTTCATTGAAAATGACCGTAGGGACATTGTCTTCATCGGAAAAAAGTCATTGGGAATTCCTTGATGGAGGAAGACCTTAGATCGAATGCCGGTGGCGGGGCATCGAAGGATTGGTGGTAAGATGGGGATTTGAACCTTCGATTGAAATATTTTTTGAATTTAAGCCAATCTTGGATTTTAGGCTTACGTTGTTGTGAACGGGACTGTTTCAATTTTTGCCACCAGACGGCGGCGCTACCGCGGAGGCGCTTTGTCACCAGTGAAACGCGGCGGTTGATCGGGCAGCCTTGAAGTCCGAGTGCTCCTCACAAACACGAAGCCAATCTATGCACGCATTTGGATTACTATCTCCGTGAAATTAGGTATCTTGCGGAATTTGGCCAAGAAATCAATATCGTTGGCATCGTCTATGCGTCTTTCTTGCATACGTTGCTCCGGTAAGCCGTTTAGTGCGTCACGGAGTTTCATCAAGAAATCGAGCTCGGAGAAATCCATAACAAGAATCAAGAGATAGTTCTTGATAAGAAATCGGACAGAAAATTTTCCAAGAAATCCGTGAAGAATGAACCAAGAAGATGATCAAAGAATCTGATCTCCACCGTTCAGACTGTAGTTCAATGAGTTGTCTTACCTTTGTCAAAATTTCGTGATGATCCAACGGTCGAATCCACGGGAAACTTTGTTTTCTTCCGACTGCGCTAATCTGCCAATGTTATGCGAAAATTCTTCTAACCGTGAAGAACAACCCAAGAAGGTGACTAAATACTTCAACAAAAAAACTTCGGTGAATATAGTTGATCGCCCAAGGAGATGACCTTGGGCTCCGATACCACTTATGATACGAATTATCCGGGGAGAGGTGGATACGTATCGGTCGGAGTATATGCAAGTGTATGATAGCGGAAGGCTTTTACGAATATGGAGTTTTCGGATGTATTTTGTATGTGAATAATATCGGATATAACAATAAAAAATATCGAACAAGAAGATGATACGAATTACGTACGTAATGCGTATGAAATACAACGGAAGATTATTATGTCTTGACGAGTATCAAAGTGTCACTCGAAATTACAAGGTGGTGACCGAACTTAAATGGATTTCGGCCGTGAGGTAGTAGTGTATACGGATTTGGATGTGTTTTATCGAACTAGACCTATAACTCGATAAAAGGTAATCTCTTCCCAAGACCTATTGAGAATTGATCAAGTTAAAATCTCGAGACGCGTCGAAACAATAACTAAAGTTTTGTTGAACTCGTTCAACGTATATTTCAAAGAAATACAAGGTTTATTAAACTTCAAGCTTATTACAAATACAATCAAGTACTACTATATATAGTAGTTTCCAACTTTAAGAAAATACAACAAAAACAAGAAAATGAAGCTTCCTAGCATGCTTCCATTTCGGCCGAAATATCTAAGGAGGAGATACCAAGCATCTTGGTTTTATTAGGTGATTAAGACATGAAGAAATCTTTGATGAATCTTGGACTTGTGATGGTGATGGTGACATGAAGAAGATCTTCACTAAATATCATCCCTTATTCTTCAAATCGGCGAACTCAACTTAGGTGATTAGGAGGATTTTGTGAAGATATGATATCAACCCCTTTGGAATTATTATGGTGATTATGACATGAGGAAAATGACATGAAGGATGAAAGTCTTCTTCAAATCTTATGCACGGGACGTGAGGTATCATGGTGTGAAGATATGATATCACCTCTTTGGAATTATTATGGTGATTAAGACATGAGGGACAATGACATGAAGGAAAGTTTTGAGGAAAGTCTTCTTCCAATCTTGTTTCTTACGTTTTGTATTATGGTGGGAGAAATGTCTTCATTTGGAAGTATTATGGTGATGGTGACATGAAGAAGATATTTGATGAAAGTCTTCATCAAATCTTAAGCTTGGGCCGATTTTGTAGTGAGGTGGGGAAGGAGAAATATCTTCATGCATCTTGACAAATCATGAGTCCCTTTCAAGCATGATATGGCCGAATTTTCATGCTTTCGGACCGATTCCGTCGTCGAGTTTTACGTTACTCCGGTTCCGATTAACAACGTAACTCCAATCCGCGTGTTCTTTTCTCCCAAGTATAATGATGCATGACCATGCTAATTTGTATCGTAGTGGATGTCGATTTTTATTGGAGCTTCTTCGATTTAGATATCGTATCAAGTCTTGAAACTAGAAGAGACAAAAATCTTCATGATCTTGGACCAAATATGATGCTGTCGGTTTTGTCATTTCTGGGATCCAATGAGTCCGAATTTGGTCCTATGGTCTCATAAGATTTGTAGCTCTCTTTCTTAGCTTTCCATGGCCACTTGAATCACCTGAATCGGATTTCGGACGAGAAAGTTATGGGCAAAATACTAAAACTGCTACGAAGTCGTCGTGCGCGCGAGAATTGGTAATTTGTCCATGTATTTTGCATGAGGATTTTATGTATGCCTGCGACTCAACCAAGCTTGGTCGGATAATCTTTTTTTTTGTATTTGATGATGTTGACCGATTCGTATCAGGTGGAGTTACATCACTATGTTGAAGTGGAAGAGATGGTACACATGGCCACAAAAATAGAAAATCAAATCAAAAGACGAGGTAATGTTCGAACCACTCCTCAAAATTCTACTTGGAGGTCAGCCCCGAACACAAATACCTCAAACGGAAAGGCCACTTCATGGAAGACCGAACCATCTACAACTAAACTCACGGCCGAAGGAAGTAATCCGGCAAAACAAGTTCAGCCAAGTTCTAATTTTAATAGAAGTCGAGACGTTCAATGTCATCGTTGCAAAGGAAGAGGACATTACGCCAATAATTGTCCAAATCAACGAGTCATGGTAATAAGGCCAAACGGAGACATCGAATCCGAAAGTGACACCGAAGAAAATGAACCCCGGGACGAAGGTTCCGAAGATGAAATTCGGCGACCCTCACTTTAGTCACTCGACGTGCTTTAAGCATACAAGTTAAAGACGAACCAAATGAACAACGGGAGAATCTTTTCCACACGAGATGTTACATTAAAGATAAGGTGTGCAGCATGATTATAGACGGAGAATCATGTACAAATGTTGCAAGTATCGTGTTGGTGGAAAAACTCGGATTAATCACTTTGAAACATCCGAAACCATATAAATTGCAATGGTTGAACAATAGTGGCGAAACAAAAGTCACCAAACAAGTGTTGGTGGCATTCAAAATCGGAAAATATCAAGACGAAGTATTATGTGACGTAGTGCCGATGCAAGCCGGACATGTATTGTTGGGTCGACCCTGGCAATTTGACAGAAAAGTATCTCACAACGGATACACTAATAAGTATTCGTTCGAATTCGAACAGCGCAAAGTTACCCTCGCCCCGTTAACTCCGCAACAAGTCTACGAAGATCAACTCAAATTACAAGTGAAAATGTACCAAAAGGAGTAGTCGAGACCAAGGAAAAGAAAGAGGAGAGTTCGAAAATCAGCCTCTATGCTAGAAATTTGGAGAAATTAAAAGGGCAATAAAGAAAAACAGCCCATGATTGTTATCCTATTTAAAGAAACACTACTAACCAATAACGGGCTTAAAAGCTCTTTGCCCGATGTTGTTGTTTCTCTTTGCAGAATACAAGGATGTGTTTGCGAAGAAATTCCACAGTTTTACCGCCCATCCGTGGAATCGAACATCGAGATAGACTTTGTTCGGTGCACCAATTCCTAATCGGCGGCTTATCGGAGTAATCCGGATGAAACGAAAGAAATTCAGCGGCAAGTGACCGAGCTAATGGAAAAAGGACATGTACGAGAAAGTCTAAGCCCTGTCTTTGCACCGTGCTACTCGTTAGAAGAAGGATTCAACTGGAGGATGTGTGTTGGTTGTCGAGCTATAAACAATATTACGGTAAAGTATCGACATCCTATCCTCGCTTAGATGATATGTTAGATGAATTACGGTTCTAGCGTGTTCTCTAAAATTGATCTTAAAAGTGGTTATCACCAAATTAGGATGAAAGAAGGAGACGAATGGAAGCGCATTTAAAACTAAATACGGGTATACGAATGGATGGTTACGCCATTTGGTTTAACTAACGCCCCTAGTACCTTTATGCGTTTAATGAACCATATTTTGCGTGCCTATTTAGGAAAATTCGTAGTTGTGTATTTTGACGACATACTTATATATAGCAAGAATTTGGAAGAACATGTTGAACATCTCCGAATGGTAATAATGGTACTTAAGAAGGAAAACTTATATGCTAATCTAAGCAAATGCACTTTTTGCACAGATAGACTAGTATTTTTGGGATTCATTGTTAGTGCTCAGGGAATTCAAGTAGATGACGAGAAAATTAAAGCCATCCAAGAATGGTCAAGTCCTAAGAATATAGGAGAAGTAAGAAGTTTTCACGGTTTAGCAAGTTTCTACAGGAGGTTTGTACCAAATTTCAGTTCCATAGCCGCACCTATGACTGAAGTAATGAAAAAGACTGTAGGCTTTCACTGGGGAGAAGTTCAAGAAACGGCTTTTCAACTATTAAAGGAAAAACTGACTAAGGCCCCGGTTTTATCCCTCCCTAATTTTTCTAAATCTTTTGAGATTGAATGTGACGCTTGAGAGCAGGGAATAGGAGCTGTATTAATGCAAGAAGGGAAACCTTTAGCTTACTTCAGCGGAAAATTGGGTGGTCCTACACTCAACTATCCGACATACGACAAAGAACTCTATGCGTTGGTAAGAGCTTTGAAAACGTGGCAACATTATCTGTGGCCAAAGCAATTTGTGATTCACACGGATCAAGAATAACAAAAACACCTAAAAAGTCAGCACCGACTCAACAAACGACACGCTAAATGGGTAGAGTTTATTGAAACTTTTCCATATGTTATTCGTTACAAAAAGGGTAAAGAAAATGTGGTCGCCGATGCTCTCTCTCGAAGGTATACACTTATCTCCACTCTTGATGCTAAATTGCTCGGTTTTGAACATATTAAAGAATTGTATTGCAATGATAATGATTTTGGACAAATTTACAAAGAATGTGAACAAACAGCTCACGGGCAATTCTACAAACATAATGATTATTTGTTTCATGGAAATCGATTATGTATCCCCTTGTTCATTACGAGAATTATTTGTGCATGAAGCACATAGTGGTGGTTTAATGGGACACTTTGGGATAGCAAAAACTTTAGCTATTTTACATGAGCATTTTTATTGGCCACATATGAAACGAGATGTTGAACGAATTTGTAGTCGATGCATAACACCGTAAACAAGCTAAATCAAAAGTGTTACCAAATGGACTATATACACCCTTACCTATTTCTACCGAACCATGGGTAGATATATCGATGGATTTCATTCTAGGACTACCAAGAAGTAAAACGGAAAAGACTCAATTTTTGTGGTAGTTGATAGGTTTTCAAAAATGGCACACTTTATTTCATGTCACAAAGCGATGATGCTTCACACATCGCAAATCTATTCTTTAAGGAAATAATAAGACTACATGGAATGCCTCGGACAATTGTGTCGATCGAGATACAAAATTTTTAAGTTATTTTTGGAAAACTTTGTGGGGAAAACTGGGCACAAAACTACTATTTTCAACTACTTGCCATCCCCAAACAGACGGACAAATGAAGTTGTTAGCAGAACATTATCCACTTTATTAAGAGCAGTTATTAAAAAGAATATCAAAACATGGGAAGAAAGCCTCCCTCACGTTGAATTTGCATATAATCGATCGGTACATTCAGCTACTAAATATTCTCCGTTCGAAATTGTATATGGATTTAACCCCTTAACTCCTTTGGATTTAATCCCTCTGCCTATTTCGAGTTTGTTAACTTAGATGGTGCTAAAAAGGCTGAGTACGTCAAGAAAATACATGAGCAAACACGCCTAAACATTGAAAGAAGAACTGAGCAATATGCTAAGCAAGCCAACAAAGGGCGCCGTAAGGTAACATTCGAACCAGGGGATTGGGTTTGGTTGCACATGAGAAAAGAAAGATTTCGGCTGGCAGACGATCTAAACTACTTCCCGAGGAGATGGTCCTTTTCAAGTCTTGGAACGCGTCAATGATAATGCTTACAAGTGGAGTTACCAGTGAGTATAATGTGAGTACTACTTTTAATGTGGTGACTTAAGCTGTTTTGATGTAGGAGACGAAGCGGATTTGAGGACAAATCCTTTTCAAGAGG
Organism: Orobanche coerulescens; assembly: GCA_033398695.1. Taxonomy (NCBI): domain Eukaryota; kingdom Viridiplantae; phylum Streptophyta; class Magnoliopsida; order Lamiales; family Orobanchaceae; genus Orobanche; species Orobanche coerulescens. The sequence goes on along the minus strand of CM065803.1, from coordinate 140,990,418 downwards.
AAGGAATGATGAGAAACCCTTTGGATTATCCATCGGACCCGGTAAAAATACTGTTGGTCCGATCACAAGAGCACGAGCTAAACAATTCAAAGAATCAATCAACGGACTAGTACAAATCATCCGGGATAGTGAAATTGCTAAGAAACCAATCGAGATGGACCTAAAAGCGAAGCGGTTGTCAACATCATCAAGATACGGGAAGAGAAATGTCCAACTCATAGCCGTTGTATTTGATTTAATTTCGCCCTACAATTGAAGACAAATCGGCCATGACATGAAGAAGTCTTAGATCATCATCATCAAAGTCATGATATGTGTATCATGAATATCTAGCAAGAAGATTTGGAAGGAGACTTTGAAGAAAGATAATTCAGCCTCTATTTTCATATAGCCGTTGTCTTAAAGATTAAAATCCTCATTATCACCATCAAAGTCTTGATATGTATATCAAGAGAATCTAGCAAGAAAAGACTTCTTCCACCACATGACCTTTGCATTTGAAAATTCAGCTCATGACCGTTGCTATGTGAGAGAGATTCACCATTTTCTTCATGCTTTATTCCTTTGTCAAAAGTAATCTTTGTTTATTTTATTTTAGTTTGAATTAAGCTTAAAATGGCACCTATTTAAAGGCCATTTTCGGATTTGTAAGAGATCAGATTTTTATCCATCATAAACGTATTGTTTTACTTGAGTTTTATTAACTCTTTGTGTTCGGTTTTGTTACTATACAAGGCAGCCTTCGTTTTCTTCACCCGAAGTGCTGTTTTTCACCTTGATTCTAAAGTTCTACTTACGTATATTTGTTGGGTTCTAGAATTATTTCTAGAGTTCGCATTTTGCGATTCGTAGGGTTGAGGACCGATTATCTTCCATCAACTTACATCCCTCCTTGTTACGTTATATTTCAGCCCACTATACATCAAACTACGCTTCCGCATTACTCGAAGTCATATCACTCCAAACATTTCATATCACTTCGTTTTTTCCAAGTTCATATCATCGGCCAGTTCCGGCAGGAGGTGATTTTTCCGGCCGGTGGTGAATTTTCCGGCAGTGCTCGGCATTTTCCGGCAGGGTGACATTTTCCGGCAGGTTGTGACATTTTCCGGCAGGTTGTGTCATTTTCCGGCTTGTGTCCGTTTTCTCGCCTAAAAATGTAGTCGCACGTGCACGGCGCGTTGTAAGGCCTTTAACGTCGATTCTTGCTTCGGTTTCTTTATTCGGACTATTAAATTCCGTATCATCCCCTCCCCCTTTAAAGGGAATTGTCCTCAATTCCGAACTTCCTTCGTCGTCAAGATAATTAATTAAAGCTTCTAAGTACTTGATCTCGAAAATGTCCATGACGTACATGGCCCAAAATCTTGAGACGATAGGTAGTGGGGCCCCTCGAGAATCACCAACAAAATAACTATCATTATTAATAAAATAATAATAATTACTCATGAGATAATACCGATATCATGACATGAGTGGATATCCGAAATGGGGCATGCAGTTAACTCCACATCGGGTTCCTCCTCGAGTGGAAACACCGATAATTCCATATCGGGTTCACCATCAAAAATAGAAAACACATGATTTATTACGGACTCCTCTTCATCAATCGGTTCCGCATCAAAGACCGGTGGCCCTTCGTAATCCGACCCAATTTCCATGACACTAAAAGGCTCCTCATCATTAAAATAATTTGGTCCGTTTTGGTCAATTTGGCCAACACAACCAAGCGACCCATGTTCAAAGTAGCAAGATCCGGGTTCGTCGACTAGGAGACACGGCTCAACTCATCTTCTTCGTTGAATTGCTCGTTGAAAACTCTGTCTTGTCTACTTCATTAAAAATGGTGGTAGGGACATCGTCTTCGTCAAAAAAAAATTATTTGAAATTCTTCGATGAAAAAAATCTTTGATCAAAGGTTGGCGGCGGGCGTCGAAAGATTGGTGGTGGGGAAAAAACGATTGGTGGTAAGATGTGGCTATGAACCTTCGCTTGAAATATTTTCTGAATTTTTGCCAATCTGTAATTTTAGGCTTACGTTGTTGTGAACGGGACTGTTTCAATTTTTGCCACCAGAAGGCGGCGCTACCGCGGAGGCGCTTTGTCACCAGTGAAACGCGGCGGTTGATCGGGGCAACCTTGAAGTCCGAGTGCTCCTCACAAGCATGGAGCCAATCTATGCACGCATCTGGATTACTATCTCCGTGAAATTCCGGTATGCTGCGGAATTTGGCCAAGAAATCAATATCGTTGGCATCGTCTCTGCGTCTTTCTTGCATACGTTGCTCCGGTAAGCCGTTTAGTGCGTCACGGAGTTTCATCAAGAAATCGAGCTCGGAGAAATCCATAACAAGAATCAAGAGATAGTTCTTGATAAGAAATCGGACAGAAAATTTACCAAGAAATTCGTGAAGAATGAACCAAGAAGATGATCAAAGAATCTGATCTCCACCGTTCAGACCGTATTTCAATGAGTTGGCTTACCTTTGTCAAAATTTCGTGACGATCCAACGGTCGAATCCACGGGAAACTTTGTTTTCTTCCGACTGCTCTAATCTCAACAAAAAAAAAATTCGTTGAATAAATCGCCCAAGGAGATGACCCTGGGCTCCGATACCACTTATGATACGAATTCTCCGGGGAGAGGCGGATACGTATCGGTCGGAGTGTTTGTAAGTGTATGATAGCGGAAGGCTTTTATGAATATGGTAATTCGAGTGTATGAATATGCATGAAATATCGGATATAACAATAAAAATATCGAAGGATGAAATATCGGATATAACAATAATTATCATTGGTAAATGATTTTTACCGAAACTTGATTTTTATTCGACGCGTTTTCGAGTATTAATCCGATTGATTCTCAATAGGTCTTGAGAAGAAATCACCTTATCGAGTTATAGGTCTAATTCGATAAACTCTTGTTCTTGATCGTTCAAGTCTTCTTGTTCGATATTTTTATCACTTTTCCGATATTACTTCCATTTTTCATTTGTTCGAATTTTCCTCGTCATATTCGATATTACATCACAAGATACATCCAAAAACACCCCTACTCGTAAAAAGCCTTCCGCTATCATACACCTACATATACTCCGACCGATACGTATCCGCCTCTCCCGGAGAATTCGTATCATAAGTGGTATCGGAGCCCAGGGTCATCTCCTTGGGCGATTTCTTCAAAGATTTTTTTTTTTTTTTCGAAGAAAATATCTCTTGCTTCTTTTCATCGGAAACCACACCTGAATTTCTTAATTCAGTCAAGGTTCTTGATCTTTCAACCAAATGGAGTTCAACGATATTTATCTCTTGGCGATATTACGCGACGCATTACACAGCGTACCGGAGTTCATGGGACATTAGATCCGAGCGGTGTTGATTGGCTCCACGTTTGTGAGGAGTTTTTCAACCACAATTCAATTCGATGAACCGCCGAGTCTCGTTGGCGACAAAACGCCTTCGTGGTCGCGCCTCGACACAGTGGCGAAATTGAAAACCAGTCGTTTACACCAAGGTAAACCCAAACTAAGAGACTGGAACAAATTCATAAAACACTTTACTCGGAAATTCATCCCCACAAATTCTCACCGCCACGATCCACCAACGGCACCACTCCGGAAATTGCAAAAGTTCGGCGCCACCCTGCCACCAACCTTCGATCTAAGGTTTATCCCCATCGAAGAATTTCCAGCAAAGCCATTTTTCGGTGAAGATGATGTCCCTACCACCGTTTTCGATGGAGTAGACGAGACAGAGGTTTCAATGCCGCAATACAACGAAGAAAGTGAGTTGAACCATGTTTCCATAATTGACGAACTTGGAACTTGCTATTATGAGCATGAACCAATCAGTTGTGTTGGTCAAATTGACCAAAACGGAATTGATGGGTCGAAGGAATTATTCACACAAATGGGATCTTTTAAAGTTGTGGAAGACAAAATTGAGCTTGGTACTAAAATTGATCGGTTAAAAGAAAACGACAATTTTGGGCATAAATTTCATATCGACTCAGTTTCTGGTGATGGACTTATTGTCTTGGATGATTACCAAATTGAGGTTAGTAAAATATTTTGTGATGGGTCATTATTGGAGGAGCCCAACAATATTGGAACGGAGAGTTGGTCAGATTATGATGGACCGCCAGCATTTGATGAGGAACCAGTTGTTGAAGAGGAATCCGTAATAAATCCTGTGTTTCCCATTCTTGATGGTGAAACCGATGTGGAATTATCGGTGTTTCCAATTCTGGAGGATGAACCCGATGTGAAATTAACCGTGCGTCCCATTTCTGATGTCCACTCATTTCATGATATCGGTATTACCTGGCAGAGTAATTATTATTATTTAATTATTAATGATAGTTATTTTGTTGGTGATTCTCGAGGGGGCCCCACTACCTATCGTCTCAAGATTTTGGGCCATGTACGTACTGCGGACATTTTCGAGATCAAGTACTTAGAAGCTTTAGTTAATTATCTTGATGACGAAGGAAGATCGGAATTGAGGACAATTCCCTTTAAAGGGGGAGGGGATGATACGGAATTTAATACAGGAAGACTTCCTACATGATTCTATTCGCACGAATAAAATGATTCTATGTATAAAGACGTCCGAACATAGTCCGAATTCGTATCCTTTAACGCCGAACTTCGAAGGTGTATGATTTTATGTAGGAAGTGTATGTAGGCGTATCGGTCGGAGTATATGTAGGTGTATGACAGCGGAAGGCTTTTTACGAGTAGGGGTGTTTTTGGATGTATCTTGTGATGTAATATCGAATATGACGAGGAAAATTCGAACAAATGAAAAATGGAAGTAATATCGGAAAAGTGATAAAAATATCGAACAAGAAGACTTGAACGATCAAGAACAAGAGTTTATCGAATTAGACCTATAACTCGATAAGGTGATTTCTTCTCAAGACCTATTGAGAATCAATCGGATTAATACTCGAAAACGCGTCGAATAAAAATCAAGTTTCGGTAAAAATCATTTACCAATGATAGAAACACAAAGTGTTTTCTTTCTCATTCAACATTCATAATACATTCTCCTTACAAGTGATAATCAAAGACTACTTATAGGGGATGTAGTCTAAGTCTAAGGAATCAAACAAAAAAAAAGAAAATAATTCAAAGATTTATAAAATCTTTGAATAATCAAAACATATAAAATAAAATACAAACAAGGAACACAAAATCACAAAATGGGAAAACATAATCCCTAAAATATGTAAAAGGAAAAGAGAAGTCAAAAATACACAAAAGTGTATAAAATATGTAAATTTGTCGGCGGAGACTCGGCCGTGTCCGTGACACGGCCGCGGCCTTGATCGCGGCGTCGCGAGACTCGACCGTGTCCGCTGACACGGTCGCGCGCGACAACGACGTCCGGCAGTGACTCGTCCGACAGTGACTCGGCACGGCGCGGCGTAGCGAGGGCGTTCGGCAATGACTCGGCCGTGCTAAGCGACACGGTCGCGGCGTGACAAGGGCGTCCCGGCGGCGACTCGGCCAAGCGGTGACTCGGCATTGACTCGGCCGTGTCACGGAGCACGGTCGGGTCGTCTAGCGATAGGTTTTGGCTTATCGGCATAGTTCGACTCGGCCGTCTTAGGACAACACGGTCGAGTCACGTGGCGGTGACTTGCGTTTACGGGACGAGTGCGGCACGGGCCGTGTCGGACGACACGGTCGGGTCCGGCCGGGTGCTCGGCGATTCGGCGGAGGTGATTTTTCCGGCCGGTGGTGAATTTTCCGGCAGTGCTCGGCATTTTCCGGCAGGGTGACATTTTCCGGCAGGTTGTGACATTTTCCGGCAGGTTGTGACATTTTCCGGCAGGTTGTGTCATTTTTCGGCTTGTGTCCGTTTTCTCGCCTAAAAATGTAGTCGCACGTGCACGGCGCGTTGTAAGGCCTTTAACGTCGATTATTGCTTCGGTTTCTTTATTCGGACTATTAAATTCCGTATCAGTGATCTATCCCCTTACCTTGACGACGATGGGATTGCGGAATTGAGGACAATTCCTTTTAAAGAAGGAGGGAATGATACGAAGCCGACTACTCCAAGCGAAGAAGATGAAGTAAGGATCGACGTAAAACACCTCGACCGCACTACAACATACTTGGGCGAGAGAGCTGAAACAAGGCATGGAGTCACCTTGATAATTGGAATTGGAGTAACTTAAACAAAAGACAACTTGCATCTTGGGGAGGCGAAGAGATTCAAGTGGTAACTAAACAAATAAAGAATATTCAGCATCTTCTTACAAAAGCAGCAGGATTCTTGGCAAAAGGGCGGCTGTCAGCAAACAATTTGGAGACAAAGCTCTTACTTTTGTCAACAAGTGACATGAAGAACCTTTTATTATCTTTTCATTATTTTAAAGAACAGGTTGTAATAGTTTAAGTTATTTTGTCAGCCACTTTTGCCTATAAATAGTGGCAGTAGAGTTGTAACGAGAAAAAAATTATTATTGAATGTTGAAGAAATAAGAACACTTTGTGTTTTTCCCTGGTGAATGCTTTTCATCAAAACTTGGTTTTTATTCGACGCGTTTCGAGTATTAATCTGATTGATTCTCAATAGGTCTTGAGGAGAAATCACTTTATCAAATTATAGGTCTAATTTGATAAAAACATCTGTTTATACCCTGTTTCGATATTCTGTTTATTTTTCGATACAGTTTTATACTTGTTCAATATTTCGTATAAAGTGTTGTTCGATCCTTTGAACTTGTTTCCTGTTTTAACTTCGCTTCCGTCCAAAACATGCTGTTTCGAGTGTCGCTGTTTGGAGGTGGCATGTTTCGAGTCATTTTCCAGTTGGCCAAATTCCTATCTTGTTGCTGTATCGAATTACCGTCTTCATCAATTATCAGTATTCTTTCGTAGCTTGTTGTCACGATTCGACAGTTTCTTGTCGATAGCTTCCGCTCGTCAAAAAGTCTTCCGCTGTATCGATAGCAAATTCGCTTCATAAGTAAGAATTCATATCAGAGATACGTGAAACACATAATGAATTCGGCTCGACGCCGGAGGTAAGGCCAATCGATAAGCTAGCTCGCCTACTCGTTCCAAAATCTCAAACGGTCCAATAAATCTTGGACTCAAGTTTCCCCGCTTCCCAAAACGGAAGATACCTCGACTCGGGGATACCTTGACCAACACGTGGTCACCTGTCTCGAACTCTAATGGTCGGCGACGATTGTCTGCATAACATTTCTGTTGACTCTGAGCGGTCAACAAACGACTCTTGATCAAAGCTACCTTCTCACGGGCGGCTATAAGCATATCGGGCTCGGTGTCGATTGATTCTAATAAGTCATCCCAACACAAAGGAGATCAACAACGACGACCGTACAAGGCCTCGTAAGGTGCCATCTTAATCGAAGGATGCCAACTATTATTATACGTGAATTCGATCAACGGTAGTTGGGCTTCCCAATCATCTTTCCAATCGAGAACACATGCCCTCAACATGTCCTCCAAAGTCTGAATAGTCCTCTCCGATTGTCCATCGGACTGAGGATGAAAAGCTGTACTGAGATTATGCTGAGTTCCCATAGCACGATGAACTGATTTCCAAAAATGAGACACGAATCGTCCGTCACGATCGGAAACGGTACTTTTAGGAGTACCGTGCAATCTCACTATTTCTTTGATGAACAACTGGGCAAGTCTCTCGGTACCCCAAGTATCCTTAATCTCGAGAAAATGAGCTGACTTAGCTAGGCGATCCACAATTACCCAGATTGTATTCATGCCACGACGACTCGTTGGCAAACTCGTGATGAAGTCCATTGAAATATCTTCCCACTTCCATTCTGGAATAGGGAGAGGTTTCAGCATACCCGCCGGTCGCTGATGTTCTATCTTGACTTGCTGACTGGTCAAACATCTCAAAACAAATTCCGCGACTTCCCGCTTCATATTACTCCACCAGTAATTTTGTTTCAAGTCTTTATACATCTTGCTAGACCCCGGATGAATGGAATAAGGGGTAGCATGAGCTTCTCTCAAAATCGAGTTTTTCAACTCCTCATTCGCCGGTACGCACAACCGATTCTTAAAACGCAAAAGTCCATCCTCGTGAACCACAAACCCGGGGGCTTTCCCCTGAGTCACATCCTCTCGAATGCGTAACAAAAATGGGTTCGAACCCTGATTCTCCCTGATCGCCACCTCAAGTGGCGATGAAATCTCCAACGTACAAAGTTGCCCTTGTACTCGCTGTAACCAGACCTTGATCTCGGGTCTCAGAAATTTCTGTTGAAGTTCCTTCTGAACTATTAATCGAGCAAGCATCTGCTTCTGAACGGACTTACGACTAAAGGCGTCGGCGACAACGTTTGCCTTGCTCGGGTGGTAAAGTATCTCGATATCATAATCTTTGATCAGTTCCAACCACCGTCTCTGCCGCATATTCAACTCCTTGTGAGTAAATATATACTTTAAACTCTTTTGATCAGTGAATATCTGACAGGTAATGCCATAAATATAATGACGCCAAATCTTCAATGCGAACACAACGGCTGCTAGCTCCAGGTCGCGGGTTGGATAATTAACCAGCTAATCCGAGGAAACTTCGGATTTCCTTAACATTCTTCGCAGGTTGCCAATCTCGGATAGCCTCCGTCTTCTGAGGGTTGACACGAACTCCGTCTGATGAAATTACATGCCCGAGAAACATCGCTTCGGACATCCAGAACTCACATATGGAAAACTTTCCATAAAGTTGCTCTCGTCTCAACATGTCGAGAACCTGGTGAAGGTGAAGCTCGTGCTCCTCCCGGTCACGAGAATAAATTAAAATGTCATCAATAAAGACAACCACGAACTGATCCAAAAAGTCGATGAAGACCCGATTCATTAACTCCATGAATACCGCAGGTGCATTAGTGCATTAATTAACTCCACGAACTCATAATGGCCATAGTGATACGAATTACGTATTAAGATGTACGTAAATTCGCCGGAAAATGCAGCGGTTATCTTTATTTCCTCACAACACTCGTTTTTGTGTAACACTCGTAATATTCAACCGAAAGTAGGGCAATTCGGCTTTGCGAAAACACGAATAAAATGAAAGTAGATTATCAAACTAGACCTATAGTTTGATAAGACAATCTCTCCTCAAGACCTATTGAGAATTGATTAAATTACAACTCGAAAACGCGTCGAATTATAATCGAAGTGTGCTGAAAATCATTCAACTAGAATACATAACATGTATTTCATTTTTGCAAGCTTCAAGATCGTTTATTCAAGGTTGAGGATGAGGCTATTATATAGCCATTACAACTTACTACTAAGTTCACACAAGATCACACAAAATCTAGCTAAAATACAAGCAAGTAATAAACTAAGCTATCAAGACTTTTGACAAAGATTGAAAAATGACACATGCTTGGCTTCTTCCTTAGCATTTCGGCCGTGGGGTTCTTGAAGTAGTGGACAAGATATTTCTCATGTGATATCTTCTTGCAAGTCTTTGATAAGGATAGAAAATGAGATCAACATCTTGGTGTCTTCTTCCTCCTTGATTTCGGCCGATTTGGGAGATGGTGACATGAACTAAATCTTCATCAATCTTGATATGGTGGACTTTGAACAAAAAGAAAACAAACTTTGAAAGTAGTGGGGACAAAGATCCTTTATGGATCCTTCATCAAATCGGCTGAAATCTTCCCCCTAATATGGCCGATTTTGTATGCATGAACATGCATAGGTATGCATGCTTTGATACGTCTAAGTTATCCCGGTTCCGATTATTAAGATCGTTCCCATTTCCGCGGATGTCTTCTCACCAAAGTACGTAGGTGCATGTGCATGCAACTTGGTATCGTCACCTACGTCGATTCTTACTTCGCTTACTTCGTTTGGAGATGCCGTAATCGCATCATCCCCTCCCCCTTTGAAAGGAATTGACCTCAATTCAGTGATTCCCTAGTCGTCAAGGTAAGAAGATAGATCGCCCACGTTAAAAGTGGCGTGTACCCCATAGTCGCCCGGAAGTTCTACTTTATACGCATTATCGTTCACTTTTCCCACGATTTTGTAAGGCCCCTCGGCCCTCGGCATAAGTTTGTTCTTGCGTTTGCTCGGAAATCTCTCTTTTCTTAAGTGTACCCAAACCAAGTCGCCTACTTCGAATAGTCTCGGTTTTCTGTGATTGTTGGATTTTCGTTTGTATTCATCATTCACCTCTTTGATTCGATCATGTATTTGTCCGTGCAATTTGATCATCGACTTAAGTTTTGACTCCGCATCTTTGTGTACCAACTCGTCTTTCGGCAATGGAATCAAGTCCAAGGGTATATAAGGATTTAATCCGTAAACGATTTCGAAAGGAGAATGTGTCGTAGCATGTGTAGGGGATCGGTTATAGGCAAATTCCGCATGAGCAAGTTTCACGTCCCAATCCTTTTGCGTTTTATTCACAAGTCCTCGCAACAACGTTCCTAATGTTCGATTTGTGACCTCGGTTTGACCATCGGTTTGCGGATGGTGCGAAGTGCTAAATAAGAGCTTCGTTCCCACTTTCCTCCATAAAGTATTCCAAAAATAGCTAAGGAATTTAGAATCCCGATCCGACACAATAGTCTTCGGTACTCCATGTAAACGAACCACCTCTCGGAAGTATAAGTCGGCCACGTTGCTTGCGTCGTCGGTTTTGTGGCAAGCCACGAAATGAGCCATCTTTGAGAACCGATCAACAACCACCATAATAGCATCTTTACCTCGTTGAGTACGGGGTAAAGCGACGATAAAGTTCATGGATACATCTTCCCACGGTCTTTCTGGAACCGGTAGAGGCATATATGATCCCGGTTTGAATGAACTCTTCGAGATGTGACATGTTACACATTTACTTAAAATATTGTAAACGTCTTTTAGCATTTTAGGCCAAAAGAAATGTTCTTTTAGTACTTCCAACGTTTTAGCCGTGCCAAAATGTCCTGCTAAACCACCTCCGTGAGCTTCCCGGACCAATAATTCCCGAACCGCCTGTTTTGGAACACAAAGCCTATTTCCTTTAAATAGGAAATCATCTTGTAACATGATCTCCCTGAACGGACCAGATTTGCAACGAGTAAAAATTTCTCCGAAATCCTCATCATTTTCATAACATTCCTTCAATATGTCGAAACCAAGTAACCGAACCTCCAAAGTAGAAAGTAAGGCATACCTCCTAGATAACGCATCCGCAACGACATTGCTTTTACCGTCTTTGTACTTGGATGAAAAGTGAAATCATTGTAGGAATTCCACCCACTTGGCATGCCTCGGACTCAGTTTATGTTGCCCGTTAATGTACTTCAATGATTCGTGATCCGAGTGTAGAATAAAATGCTTCGTCCGTAAGTAATGACTCCAATGATCAAGGTCCCGTACGATAGCATAGAATTCTTTATCGTAAGTACAATAATTCAACCGAGCTCCGTTCAACTTCTCCGAAAAGTAAGCGATAGGTCGTTTACCTTGAATAAGAACCGCTCCAATTCCAACTCCGCTAGCGTCACACTCAACTTCGAATGGTTGAGAAAAATCGGGTAGTGTTAGAATCGGTGCTTCGCATAACTTGGCCTTTAACTTCTCGAAAGCTCCTTGGCGGCCCGTTCCATACAAATGGTCCTTTTTTAAACACTCCGTTATCGGACTTGAAATGGTCTTTGAAGTCTCGAATAAACCTCCGGTAAAAAGAAGCAAGTCCGTGAAATGATCTCACTTCCGTCACGGTTGTAGGGGTCGGCCAAGATTTAATTGCTTCGATTTTTGTTTGATCAACCGCCACTCCGTCCTTCGAAACGACATATCCGAGAAAGACTATACTTTCGACTAGGAACGAACACTTCTCTTTTTTTCCATACAATTTTCGGTCCCTCAAGGTTTCGAAGATTAGCCTTAAGTGCCCGAAATGTTCTTGTAGTGATTGACTATAGATTAGAATGTCATCCAAATATACAACCACGAACTTCCCCAGAAATGGTTTAAGTACCTCGTTCATCAACCTCATGAAGGTACTGGGTGCATTTGTAAGACCGAAAGGCATAACGGTCCACTCATATAATCCATTTTTCGTTTTGAAGGCCGTCTTCCACTCGTCACCTTCTCGCATTCGGATTTGATGATATCCGCTTCGTAAATCAACTTTGGAAAAGATCACCGAACCATGTAGTTCGTCTAACATATCATCTGATACGAATTACGTAAGTAATGCGTATAAAACACAACGGAAGATTATCACGTTTACAATATTGATCAAAATTACAAAGGGGATGGACGAATTTAATGGGATTCGGCCGTGATGTAGTATGATGTACGGAGTTTGGTGTGTTTTATCGAACTAGACCTATAACTCGATAAAAGGTAATCTCTTCCCAAGACCTTTTGAGAATTGATCAAGTTAAAATCTCGAGACGCGTCGAAACAGTAACTAAAGTTTGTTGAACTCGTTCAACGTATATTTCAAAGGAAATACAAGGTTTATTATGATTCCAGATGATTACAAATACAAGGGGAACTACTATATATAGTAGTATTTCAAAGATAAGGGAATAAAAAAGACAAGAAAAACGAAAATACAAGTCTCCATCAAAGCATGCTTGGCCGATTCTTCAATGGTGGGAGGAGCAGATCTTCAATATATTGTATAAGATATGAAGACTTGGAGAGGTCCCTTTCAAGATGCTTTGGCCGATTTCTTCAATGGTGGGGAGGAGGAGATCTTCAATATCTTTGTATAAGATATGAAGACTTTGAGAGGTCTTTTTCAATGCTTTGGCCGAAAATTTCTTCAAAGGTGGGGGAAGGAGATCTTTATTTTGGACAAGATATGAAGATGAAGAAAAAAAATGCTAGACAAATCTTTCATGTGTCTTGGAGTGATTCGGCCGATTCCCCTATGATTTGGGCCGATTCCAACGTTAATTTGTCGCCATGTTTACGTAACTCCAGTTCCGATTAATAATGTAACTCCAATCCGCGTGTTCTTTTCGCCCAAGTATAATGATGCATGGTCATGCGTATCGTTGTGGACGTCGATTTTTATTGGAGCTTCTTCGATTGGAATATTAGATATCGTATCATTCCCTCCTTCTTTGAAAGGAATTGACCTCAATTCCGTAATGCCATCGTCGTCAAGGTAAGGCGAGAGATCACCTACGTTGAAAGTCGCGTGTACTCCGTATTCGCCCGGAAGTTCGACTTTGTATGCGTTGTCGTTCACTTTTTCCACAATTTTGTACGGACCCTCGGCTCTCGGCATCAATTTGTTCTTCCGTTTGCTTGGGAATCTTTCTTTTCTCAAATGTATCCAAACTAGGTCGCCAACTTCAAATAACCTCGCTTTTTTATTTTTGTTCGACTTCCGTTTGTAAATTTCATTCACTTCTTTAATCCGTTCTCGTATCTTTTCATGTAACCTCATCATTGATTTGAGTTTTGCTTCGGCGTCTTTGTGAACCAATTCGTTGCTCGGCAAGGGAATCAAGTCCAATGGCAAGTGCGGATTTAATCCGTATACTACTTCAAAAGGTGAATGGGCCGTGGCATAACCGGGTGATCGGTTGTATGCGAATTCCGCATGAGCAAGTTTAACGTCCCAATCCTTCTGTGTTTTATTTACCAACCCTCGCAATAATGCTCCCAAGGTTCGATTAGTTACCTCGGTCTGTCCATCGGTTTGTGGGTGATGTGAAGTACTGAATAGGAGTTTAGTACCCACTTTCCTCCATAAAGTATTCCAGAAGTAACTCAGAAATTTGGAATCTCGATCCGACACGATAGTTTTTGGAACTCCGTGTAAACGAACTACTTCCCGGAAGTACAAGTCCGCCACATTGCTTGCATCATCGGTTTTGTGGCACGCGATAAAGTGAGCCATTTTCGAAAAACGGTCGACGACCACCATGATCGAGTCTTTGCCTCGTTGAGTACGAGGTAAGGCCACAATAAAATCCATCGAGACATCCTCCCACGGTCGTAACGGTATTGGCAATGGCATGTATGTACTCGACTTGAACGAACTTTTCATCATGTGACAAGTGACGCATTTGCTCACGATTGTGCTTACGTCACCATACATCTTTGGCCAAAAGAAATGTTCTTTTAGCACCTCTACAGTCTTGGTCGAGCCGAAATGACCGGCTAGTCCTCCTCCGTGCGCCTCCCGAACCAGCAATTCCCGAATTGTATGTCTCGGCACACATAATTTATTTCCCTTGAAAAGAAAGCCATCCTGTAAAACAAATTCCTCGTACGGGGCCGTTTTACAACGGTTAAAAATTTCCCCGAAGTCCAAATCGTCGTTGTAATGATCTTTCAAAGTCTCGAACCCCAACAAGCGAGCGTCTAGCATCGGCGATAAGGCATACCGTCTTGATAGTGCATCCGCCACTACATTACTCTTCCCGTCTTTGTACTTGGATGAAAAGTGAAAAGATTGTAAAAATTCCACCCATTTTGCATGTCTCGGGCTTAGCTTACTTTGTCCGTTGATGTATTTCAACGACTCGTGATCCGAATGCGGACGAAATGTTTGACGTAGATAATGACTCCAATGATCGAGTGCTCTCACGATAGCATAGAACTCCTTGTCGTAAGTACAATAATTCACTCGGGCGCCACTTAACTTCTCCGAAAAATAGGCGATGGGACGGCCTCTTTGAATAAGCACTGCCCCGATTCCAACTCCGCTAGCGTCGCATTCCACCTCAAACGGTTGTGAAAAATCGGGTAACGTCAAAATCGGTGCTTCACATAATTTTCCCTTTAAATTTTCAAAAGCCTTTTGGGCCGCCTCGTTCCATGCAAAGGTTCCTTTTTTTAGACACTCCGTGATCGGACTGGAGATAGTGCTAAAGTCCCGTATGAATCGTCGGTAAAAAGAAGCGAGGCCATGAAATGACCGTACTTCCGTGATTGTCTTTGGGGTCGGCCACGACTTGATTGCCGCGATCTTCTCTTGGTCGACCGAAACTCCGTCTTTCGAAACAACATAGCCGAGAAAGACAAGACTCTCGACTAGGAAAGTACACTTCTCCCGTTTTCCATAAAGTTTTTGTTCCCTTAGCGTCTCAAATACGTACCGCAAATGTTCGAGATGTTCCTCTACGGATCGACTGTAGATCAAAATGTCGTCTAAGTATACGACAACAAACTTTCCCAAGAAAGGTTTGAGAACCTCATTCATCAACCTCATAAAAGTGCTCGGGGCGTTGGTGAGGCCGAATGGCATCACAACCCATTCGTAAAGTCCATTCTTTGTTTTAAACGCCGTTTTCCATTCGTCTCCCTCTCGCATGCGGATTTGATGGTATCCGCTTCGTAAATCAACTTTGGAAAATATAACCGAGCCATGTAACTCGTCCAGCATGTCGTCTAGTCTCGGGATGGGGAACCGATACTTGACGGTGATGTTATTCACGGCTCTACTGTCAATACACATTCGCCATGCTCCGTCTTTTTTTGGTACAAGTAGAACTGGAACCGCACACGGACTTAAACTTTCTCGGACATATCCGTGATTCATGAGTTCATCAATTTGACGTTGTAGTTCTTTGGTTTCTTCGGGATTACAACGTCTGTTGCTTTGTTCGGTAATGGAGCTCGGTTATAAGATCAATCGGTGTTCAATTAGCGGATAGGCGGTAATCCTACCGGCAAGTCTTCGGGGAATACGTCCGAAAACTCGTGTAATAGTGCATCTATCTCTTCCTCATGGTGCGATTTGGTGGCAAGATTTCGGACCTCTTTGATCATCATCAAATAAACACGTTCGCCATCGTCAATGGCGTGTTCGACTTCTCTCTCGTTTGCAAACATCGTAAGTTTCGGTCCTTCGACTTTTTTTGAACTCATCGTACGGATAGCTTGAGGTGACATAGGTTTAAGAACAATTTTTTTACCTTTGTCACGTAACTCATACTCGTTACTCCTCCCTCGATGTAGTACGTCCCGATCAAATAACCAAGGTCTTCCTAATAACACGTGGCATGCGTCCATCGGTAGTACATCGCATGTAATATCATCGCCATACGAACCCATGGTGAGTCCGACCTTCACTTGCCTTGATACTTTCACCTTGTTTCCATCATCGAGCCAATGGAGTGCATACGGCTTAGGATGGGCCGTGGTGATCAAACCGAGTTTTGAGACCATCTCGCTTGATGCCACGTTTGTACAACTTCCACCGTCAATGATCAAGTTACACCATTTATCTCCGACACGACACTTCGTGTGGAAGATTTGGTCTCGTTGTTCTTCGTCACTTGGGGCGGCCTTCGTTTTTAACATGCGAAGGACGAGGTTCGTGTCATAGTTCGGGGCATCGTATGCCTCGCATTCTTCTTCTTCGTCAGCTTCTAAGTTAAAAACGTCTCCAACTCTTTCTTCTTCGGCTAGTAATTCCTCTTGGGCGGCTATGGCTTCTCGTAACGTCACAATCCTCCGATTTGGACAAGCACTTTGATAGTGTCCAAATCCTTGACATTTGAAACACCGGACTTTAGATAGGCTTGTTTCTTTTGGTGTGATAGGAGTTTTTGGAATGGTAGTAACGGGTTGGCTTGTGGTGACAGTTTTTGGAAACGAGCTAGAACTCGCGCCAAAGTTGGTATTTCCGTATTTTGGTGGGAATTCGGGTTTAGAGAGTTTTGTTTTGTTTTGATTTTCCAACTTTATGCAAAGTCCGCATAAAGTATCAAAGTCGGAATAGGGGTAGAGTTCCACGGAATTAGCAATATTTTTGTTCAAACCTCGTAGGAAACGGGACATCTGCAATTCTTCGCTTTCTTCAAGTTCTCCCATCAAGGATAAGTTTTCAAACTCCTCGATGTACTCCTCGACACTTAGCTTTCCTTGCGTGAGGTCAGAAATTTTTCGATACAAGCTTAACTTGTGTGTAGCCGGGACATATCTCTTTCGTAGTTTCCTTTTAGGAATCCCACGAACGTATCTTCTCTTTTAAGCCACGAATTCTTTGTGTCTTCATTCGCTCAAACCAAAGGGAAGCTCCCTTTCCAAGTTTGAGAATCGCGTACTTGCAACGTACCTCGTCATCGAGATCCTTGAACTCAAACATTCGTTCAATTTTTCTTTCCCACTCCAAATAAACCTCAGGATCGGTGCCGCCTACGAACTCCGGAAGTTCGCTGGTCTTGTATTCATCCGTATGTCGTGGTGCATGCATGGTGTCATGTCCTCGTCGTGCATGGATTCTGGGCTCCGGTAAGCCGCGAAGGACGTCACGTAGTTGTGCTACTTCTTCATCGGTGAAAGCCATCTTCTTGAGTAATGTCGAGAACTGTGAGACAAATGTCTCCGATACCACTTATGATACGAATTACGTAAGTAATGCGTATAAAACACAACGGAAGATTATCACGTTTACAATATTGATCAAAATTACAAAGGGGATGGACGAATTTAATGGGATTCGGCCGTGATGTAGTATGATGTACGGAGTTTGGTGTGTTTTATCGAACTAGACCTATAACTCGATAAAAGGTAATCTCTTCCCAAGACCTTTTGAGAATTGATCAAGTTAAAATCTCGAGACGCGTCGAAACAGTAACTAAAGTTTGTTGAACTCGTTCAACGTATATTTCAAAGGAAATACAAGGTTTATTATGATTCCAGATGATTACAAATACAAGGGGAACTACTATATATAGTAGTATTTCAAAGATAAGGGAATAAAAAAGACAAGAAAAAACGAAAATACAAGTCTCCATCAAAGCATGCTTCGGCCGATTCTTCAATGGTGGGGAGGAGGAGATCTTCAATATCTTGTATAAGATATGAATACTTGGAGAGGTCCCTTTCAAGATGCTTTGGCCGATTTCTTCAATGGTGGGGAGGAGGAGATCTTCAATATCTTTGTATAAGATATGAAGACTTTGAGAGGTCTTTTTCAATGCTTTGGCCGAAAATTTCTTCAAAGGTGGGGGAAGGAGATCTTTATTTTGGACAAGATATGAAGATGAAGAAAAAAAATGCTAGACAAATCTTTCATGTGTCTTGGAGTGATTCGGCCGATTCCCCTATGATTTGGGCCGATTCCAACGTTAATTTGTCGCCATGTTTACGTAACTCCAGTTCCGATTAATAATGTAACTCCAATCCGCGTGTTCTTTTCGCCCAAGTATAATGATGCATGGTCATGCGTATCGTTGTGGACGTCGATTTTTATTGGAGCTTCTTCGATTGGAATATTAGATATCGTATCATCATCAAGTCTCGGGATAGGGAACCGATACTTGACGGTGATATTGTTCACGGCCCGACTATCCACACACATCCGCCAAGAACCATCTTTCTTAGGGACAAGTAAGACCGGAACCGCACACGGACTCAAACTCTCCCGGACATATCCACGGTCCAAAAGCTCCTCGACTTGTCTTTGCAATTCCTTCGTCTCCTCGGGATTTGATACGAATTACGTAAGTAATACGTATAAAATACAACGGAAGTTTAACAAGTATCAAAGTATCACTTGAATTTTACTAAGGGTGGCCGAAATTTGATGGTGTTCGGCCGTGATGTAGTATGATGTACGGAGTTTGATGTGTTTTATCGAACTAGACCTATAACTCGATAAAAGGTAATCTCTTCCCAAGACCTTTTGAGAATTGATCAAGTTAAAATCTCGAGACGCGTCGAAACAATAACTAAAGTTTGTTGAACTCGTTCAACGTATATTTCAAAGGAAATACAAGGTTTATTATGATTCAAGATATGTTACAATCACCAAATGGACTACTATATATAGTAGTTTACAAGGATATGATACAAAAACAACAAGAAAAAAACGAAACACCAAGCTTCCTTATGTCTTGGCGAGATGTGGTGTGGGGAAGGAGAGATCTTGGACAATCTTCAAGCATCTTGGACTTATTGCATATGATTTTGACATGTAGAAAAAGATTTGATGGAAGTCTTCATCAAGGGAAATTTCGCCGATCTTGTGGGGAGACTTGATGATTTATTTAGGACATGCTATCTTTCATGGATTTTGGACTAGATAAGATATGGAGGTGGGGACTTTGTTTGTTGTCTTTGGCGATTTTCAAAGATGGTGGGGAAGGAGGTGATCTTCACTTATCTTGTGAAAGATATGAAGACAAAGGGTCCCTTTCAAGCATGTTTTGGCGATCTTCATGCTTTTGGACCGATCTCGTCGTCAAGTTTTACGTTACTCCGGTTAACAACGTAACTCCAATTCGCGTATTCTTTTCTCCCAAGTAGAACGATGCATGGCCATGCGAATTTGCATCATCACGGATGTCGATTTTTATTGGAGTTTCTTCGACTGGAATATTCGATATCGTATCATTCCCTCCGTCTTTGAAAGGAATTGACCTCAATTCCGTAATGCCATCGTCGTCAAGGTAAGGCGAGAGATCACCTACGTTGAAAGTCGCGTGTACTCCGTATTCGCCCGGAAGTTCGACTTTGTATGCGTTGTCGTTCACTTTTTCCACAATTTTGTACGGACCCTCGGCTCTCGGCATCAATTTGTTCTTCCGTTTGCTTGGGAATCTTTCTTTTCTCAAATGTATCCAAACTAAGTCGCCAACATCAAATAATCTTTGATTTTTGTTCGACTTCCGTTTGTAAATTTCATTCACTTCTTTAATCCGTTCCCGTATCTTTTCATGTAACTTTATCATTGATTTGAGTTTTGCTTCGGCGTCTTTGTGAACCAATTCGTTGCTCGGCAAGGGAATCAAGTCCAATGGCAAGTGCGGATTTAATCCGTATACCACTTCAAAAGGTGAATGGGCCGTGGCATAACCGGGTGACCGGTTGTATGCGAATTCCGCATGAGCAAGTTTAACGTCCCAATCCTTCTGTGTTTTATTTACCAACCCTCGCAATAATGCTCCCAAGGTTCGATTAGTTACCTCGGTCTGTCCGTCGGTTTGCGGGTGATGTGAAATCTTGAGCAGGAGTTTAGTACCTACTTTCCTCCATAAAGTATTCGAGTAACTCGAAATTTGGAATCTCGATCCGACACGATAGTTTTGGAACTCCGTGTAAGCGAACTACTTCCGGAAGTACAAGTCCGCCACATTGCTTGCGTCATCGGTTTTGTGGCACGCGATAAAGTGAGCCATTTTGAAAAAGCGGTCGGCGACCACCATGATCGAGTCTTTGCCTCGTTGAGTACGAGGTAAAGCCACAATAAAATCCATCGAGACATCCTCCCAGTCGTAGCGGTATTGGCAGCGGCATGTATGTACTCGACTTGAGCGAACTTTTCATCATGTGACAAGTTACGCATTTGCTCACGATTGTGCTTACATCACCATACATCTTCGGCCAAAAGAAATGTTCTTTTAGCACCTCTGATCTTGGTCGAGCCGAAATGACCGGCTAGTCCTCCTCCGTGCGCCTCCCGAACCAAGCAATTCCGAATTGTATGTCTCGGCACACATAATTTATTTCCCTTGAAAAGAAAGCCATCTGTAAAACAAATTCCTCAATGCGGGGCCGTTTTACAACGGTTAAAAATTTCCCGTAGTCCAAATCGTCGTTGTAATGATCTTTCAAAGTCTCGAACCCCAACAAACGAACATCTAGCATCGGCGAAGGCATACCGTCTCGATAGTGCATCCGCCACTACATTACTCTTCCCGTCTTTGTACTTGGATGAAAAGTGAAAAGATTGTAAAAATTCCACCCATTTTGCATGTCTCGGGCTTAGCTTACTCTGTCCGTTGATGTATTTCAACGACTCGTGATCCGAATGCAGCACGAAATGTTTCGAACGCAGATAATGACTCCAATGATCGAGTGCTCTTACGATAGCATAGAACTCCTTGTCGTAAGTACAATAATTCACTCGGGCGCCACTTAACTTCTCCGAAAAATAGGCGATGGGACGGCCTCTTTGAATAAGCAACGCCCGATTCCAACTCCGCTAGCGTCGCATTCCACCTCAAACGGTTGTGAAAAATCGGGTAACGTCAAAATCGGCGCCTCACATAATTTTCCCTTTAAATTTTCAAAAGCCTTTTGGGCCGCCTCGTTCCATGCAAAGGTTCCTTTTTTCAGACACTCCGTGATCGGACTGGAGATAGTGCTAAAGTCCGTATGAATCGTCGGTAAAAGAAGCGAGGCCATGAAATGACCGTACCTCCGTGATTGTCTTTGGGGTCGGCCACGACTTGATTGCCGCGATCTTCTCTTGGTCGGCGAAACTCCGTCTTCGAAACAACATAGCCGAGAAAGATAAGACTCTCGACTAGGAAAGTACACTTCTCCGTTTTCCATAAAGTTTTGTTCCCTTAGCGTCTCAAATACATACCGCAAATGTTCGAGATGTTCCTCTACGGACCGACTGTAGATCAAAATGTCGTCTAAGTACACGACAACAAACTTTCCCAAGAAAGGTTTAAGAACCTCGTTCATCAACCTCATAAAAGTGCTCGGGGCGTTGGTGAGGCCGAATGGCATCACAACCCATTCGTAAAGTCCATTCTTTGTTTTAAACGCCGTTTTCCATTCGTCTCCCTCTCGCATGCGGATTTGGTGGTATCCGCTCCGTAAATCAACTTTGGAAAATATAACCGAGCCATGTAACTCGTCCAGCATGTCGTCTAGTCTCGGGATGGGAAACCGATACTTGACGGTGATGTTATTCACGGCTCTACTGTCAATACACATTCGCCATGTTCCGTCTTTTTTTGGTACAAGTAGGCGGAACCGCACACGGACTTAAACTTTCTCGGACATATCCGTGATTCATGAGTTCATCAATTTGACGTTGTAGTTCTTTGGTTTCTTCGGGATTACAACGATACGCCGCTTTGTTCGGTAATGGAGCTCCTGGTATAAGATCAATCTGGTGTTCAATCCCGCGAATAGGTAGTAATCCTACCGGCAAGTCTTCGGGAAATACGTCCGAAAACTCGTGTAATAGTGCGTCTATCTCTTCCTCATGTTGCGATTTGGTGGCAAGATTTCGGACCTCTTTGATCATCATCAAATAAACACGTTCGCCATCGTCAATGGCGTGTTCGACTTCTTTCTCGTTTGCAAACATCGTAAGTTTCGGTCCTTCGACTTTTTTCGAACTCATCGTCCGGATAGCTTGAGGTGACATAGGTTTAAGAACGATTTTTTTACCTTTGTCACCTAACTCATACTCGTTACTCCTCCCTCGATGTAGTACGTCCCGATCAAATAACCAAGGTCTTCCTAATAACACGTGACATGCGTCCATCGGTAGTACATCGCATGTAATATCATCGCCATACGAACCCATGGTGAGTCCGACCTTCACTTGCCTTGATACTTTCACCTTGTTTCCATCATCGAGCCAATGGAGTGCATACGGCTTAGGATGGGCCGTGGTGATCAAACCGAGTTTTGAGACCATCTCGCTTGATGCCACGTTTGTACAACTTCCACCGTCAATGATCAAGCTACACCATTTATCTCCGACACGACACTTCGTGTGGAAGATTTGGTCTCGTTGTTCTTCGTCACTTGGGGCGGCCTTCGTTTGTAACATGCGAAGGACGAGGTTCGTGTCATAGTTCGGGCATCGTATGCCTCGCATTCTTCTTCTTCTTCTTCGTCAGCTTCTAAGTTAAAAACGTCTCCAACTCTTTCTTCTTCGGCTAGTAATTCTTCTCGGACGGCTATGGCTTCTCGTAACGTCACAATCCTCCGATTTGGACAAGCACTTTGATAGTGTCCAAATCCTTGACATTTGAAACACCGGACTTTAGATAGGCTTGTTTCTTTTGGTGTGATAGGAGTTTTTGGGATGGTAGTAACGGGTTGGCTTGTGGTGATAGGTTTTGGAAACGAGCTAGAACTCGCGCCAAAGTTGGTATTTCCGTATTTAGGTGGGAATTCGGGTTTAGAGAGTTTTGTTTTGTTTTGATTTTCCAACTTTATGCAAAGTCCGCATAAAGTATCAAAGTCGGAATAGGGGTAGAGTTCCACGGAATTAGCAATGTTTTTGTTCAAACCTCGTAGGAAACGGGACATCCGCAATTCTTCGCTTTCTTCAAGTTCTCCCATCAAGGATAAGTTTTCAAACTCCTCGATGTACTCCTCGACACTTAGTTTTCCTTGCGTGAGTTCGAAATTTTCGATACAAGCTTAACTTGTGTGTAGTCGGGACATATCTCTTTCGTAGTTTCTTTTTAGAGAATCCCACGACGTATCTTCTCTTTTAAGGCACGTACTCTTTGTGTATTCATTCGCTCAAACCAAAGGGAAGCTCCCTTTCCAAGTTTGAGGATCGCATACTTGCAACGTACCTCGTCATTGAGATCCTTGAACTCAAACATTCGTTCAATTTTTCTTTCCCACTCCAAATAAACCTCGGGATCGGTGCCGCCTACGAACTCCGGGAGTTCGCTTGTCTTGTATTCATCAGCATGTCGTGGTGCATGCATGGTGTCGTATCCTCGTCGTGCTTGGATTCTGGGCTCCGGTAAGCCACGAAGAACGTCACGTAGTTGTGCCACTTCTTCATCGGTGAATGCCATCTTCTTGAGTAACGTCGAGAACTGTGAGGCAAATGGCTCTGGTACCACTTATGATACGAATTACGTAAGTAATACGTATAAAATACAACGGAAGTTTAACAAGTATCAAAGTATCATTTGAATTTTACTAAGGGTGGCCGAAATTTGATGGTGTTCGGCCGTGATGTAGTATGATGTACGGAGTTTGATGTGTTTTATCGAACTAGACCTATAACTCGATAAAAGGTAATCTCTTCCCAAGACCTTTTGAGAATTGATCAAGTTAAAATCTCGAGACGCGTCGAAACAATAACTAAAGTTTGTTGAACTCGTTCAACGTATATTTCAAAGGAAATACAAGGTTTATTATGATTCAAGATATGTTACAATCACCAAATGGACTACTATATATAGTAGTTTACAAGGATAATGATACAAAAACAACAAGAAAAAAACGAAACACCAAGCTTCCTTATGTCTTCGGCCGAGATGTGGTGTGGGGAAGGAGAGATCTTGGACAATCTTCAAGCATCTTGGACTTATTGCATATGATTTTGACATGTAGAAAAAGATTTGATGGAAGTCTTCATCAAGGGGAAATTTCGGCCGATCTTGTGGGGAGACTTGATGATTTATTTAGGACATGCTATCTTTCATGGATTTTGGACTAGATAAGATATGGAGGTGGGGACTTTGTTTGTTGTCTTTGGCCGATTTTCAAAGATGGTGGGGAAGGAGGTGATCTTCACTTATCTTGTGAAAGATATGAAGAGAAAGGGTCCCTTTCAAGCATGTTTTGGCCGATCTTCATGCTTTTGGACCGATCTCGTCGTCAAGTTTTACGTTACTCCGGTTAACAACGTAACTCCAATTCGCGTATTCTTTTCTCCCAAGTAGAACGATGCATGGCCATGCGAATTTGCATCATCATGGATGTCGATTTTTATTGGAGTTTCTTCGACTGGAATATTCGATATCGTATCAGGATTACATCTATATGCGGCTTTATTAGGAAGTGGTGCTCCCGGTATAAGATCAATTTGGTGTTCGATACCGCGAATAGGTGGTAAACCCGACGGTAATTCTTCGGGAAAAACATCCTCAAATTCGCGTAACAACACATCTAGCTCTCCTTCATTTTGTACTCCTATGTTCTCGTCCCGTGTCTCTTTAAACATCACCAAGTATACTCGCTCCCCGTCATTAATGGCATGTTCCATTTCTCTTTCACTAGCAAGCATGGTAAGTTTCGGTTTCTCCACTCGACTAGAACTCATCGAACGGATGGCTTGCGGGGACATCGGTTTGAATACAATCTTCTTTCCTTTGTCTTGTAATTCATATTCATTACTCCGACCTCGATGTAAAACATCTCGGTCGAACATCCACGGTCGTCCCAAAAGCACGTGGCATGCATCCATCGGGAGTACGTCACATAACACATCGTCTCCGTATGATCCCATAGTTAAGTTGACCCGTACTTGTCTCGACACCTTCACCTTGCTTCCATCATCGAGCCAATGTAAAGCATACGGTCTCGGGTGAGCCGTAGTAGTTAGCCCGAGCTTGGTGACCATCTCGTTTGATGCCACATTCATGCAACTCCCTCCGTCTATTATCAAGCTACACCATTTTTCTCCGACTTTGCATTTGGAATGAAAAATCTGGTCTCTTTGTTCCGTGTCACTTGGAATAATTTTGGTATGTAATGCTCGAAGCACTAAAGCAGTATCATATTCCGGAGCGTCATAAGTCTCGCAATCTTCATTTTCTTCCTCGGCCTCCACGTTAAATACGTCACCAAGGCCTTCTGATACGAAACCGACTACTCCAAGCGAAGTAGACGAAGTAAGAATTGACATAAAACACTTCGACCAGACTCCAACGTACTTGGGCGAGAAAACAGTTACGAGACACGGAGTTACTTTGATAGTCGGAAATGGAATAACTTAAACAAAAAGGAAATTGCAACTTGAAGGGGGGAAAGACCCAAGTAGTAGCAATATAATAAAACAATTCCCAGCATTTCTTTATTATAAAGGTAGCAGGATTCTGGACAACATGTTGAAGGAAAAAGCGGCTGGCAGCAAGCATCTTGGAGACAAAGACCCAGCTTTTACTTTTGTCAGCAAGTGACATGAGGAACCTTTTTTTTATTATCTTTTATTATTTTAAGACCAGCTTGTAATTGTTAAGATTATCCTGTCAAGCTCCTGTCAAGCTGTTTTACCTATAAATAGGGCGAAGATGTTGTAATGAAGATTATTATTGAATGTTGAAGAATTGAGAACACTTTGTGTTTTTTCCTGGTGAATGCTTTTCATCAAAACTTGGTTTTTATTCGACGCGTTTCGAATACTAATCTGATTGATTCTCAATAGGTCTTGAGGAGAAATCACTTTATCAAATTATAGGTCTAATTTGATAAAACATCTGTTTATATCTTGTTTCGATATTCTGTTTATTTTTCGATACAGTTGTATACTTGTCCGATATTTCGCATAAAGTATTGTTCGATCCTTCGAACTTATTTCCCGTTTTAACTTTGTTTCTGTCCAAAACGTGCTGTGTCGAGTGTCGCTGTTTGGAGGTGGCCTGTTTCGAGTCATTTTCCAGTAGGCCAAATTCCTATCTTGTTGCTGTATCGAATTACCACCTTCATCACGCGTTAGTATTGTTGCTGTAGCGAGTTGTTGTCACCAGTTCCCGACAGTTTCTTGTCGATAGCTTCCACTCGTCAAAAAGCCTTCCGCTGTATCGATAGCGAATTCGCATCCCAAGTGAGAATTCGTATCATAAGTGGTATCAGAGACCAAGTTCTTGATCTTTGACATTATGGATCTCAACGACGCTGATTTCTTGGCAAAACTTCGTGATGCATTGCGTGACGTACCAGAACAACGCGACCAGCGTTGGCAACCTAGGCGTGGTGACTATGAACGACCCTCACGCCATGTCGAAGAGTTCAAGGTGAACGAGCTTCCAGAGTTCGTTGGAGGGACCGACCCTGAAGTTTACCTGGAATGGGAACGAAAAATTGATCGTATGTTCGAATTTAAAGACCTTGACGATGAGAAAAGGTGTAAGTATGCAATTCTCAAGTTGGGGAAAGGAGCTTCACTTTGGTACGAAGGAATTAAAACACGAAGAGCTCGTGCGGGGAAGGAAAAGATCCGTTCGTGGGATTCATTAAAAAGAAAACTTCGTAAAAGATATGTGCCAACATCACACCGGTTATCCTTATACAAAAAGATTGCAGATCTCATGCAAGGAAAGTTGAATGTCAGTGAGTACATTGAGGAGTTTGAGAATCTAACCTTAATGGGAGAGATAGAGGAGAATGAGGAATAAAAGATGTCGCGATTCTTGCGTGGCTTAAACCGAGGCATAGCTAACTCGGTGGAACTGTATCCATACGAGGACTTCGATACATTATGTGGGTTATGTGTGAAATTAGAGGCTCAAAACAGGATGAAGATGTATAAACCCGAGTTTCCAGTCAAGTTTGGAAACCCAAGCGTCGGATCTAGTTGTTTGCTAAGGCAAGCTGTCGACTCCGATTCTGTTGCGATTCTGCTAAGGCAAGCTGTACCCTACGTGCCGAAGGAGACAAGTTTGGCTAAAGTAAGATGTTTCAAATGTCGGGGTTCGGGCATTATCAAAATGCTTGTCCAAACAAGCGAGTAGTGACACTAAGGGAAGGCATCACGATCCGAGATGAGTTGTTGGTTGAGGAAGAAAGACGGGTGGCGTATTTGATTTCGACATGAAGGACGAAGAAGGAGAAGAATGTGAGACTTACGATGCTCCAAGCTATGACACGGCTTTAGTTCTGCGACGCTACAAGCCAAAGTCAGTATCGAATGATTGAACAGCGGAATCAAATATTTCACACGAAGTGTCAAGTTGGAAATAAATGGTGTAGTTTGATCGTTGATGGAGGGAGTTGCACCAACGTCGCTTCCAGCGAGATGGTGACTAAACTCGGGCTGACCACTACGGCTCACCCGAAACCTTACACTTTGCATTGGCTCGATGATGGGAGCAAAATAAGGGTAACTAAACAAGTGAGGATTGGACTAGCCATGGGTTCATATGAAGACAACGTATTATGTGATGTACTCCCGATGGATGCATGCCATGTACTATTGGGAAGACCATGGATGTTTGATAGGGATGTTTTACACCGAGGGAGAAGCAATGAGTACGAGTTACGGGATAAGGGCAAGAAGATTGTGCTTAAACCAATGTCACCTCAAGCTATTCACTCTATGAGTTCTAGTAGGAGTGAAAAACCAAAACTGGCCATGTTTGCTAGCGAACGGGAGGTGGAACATGCTATTAATGATGGCAAATGCGTGTACTTATTGGTTCTGAAGGAGACACGGGATGGTAACATGGTTGTACGAAATGAAAGGATAGATGCCTTATTGCAGGAATTTGCGGATGTTTTTCCCGAAGAATTACCGTCAGGTTTGCCACCTATTCGTGGGATCGAACATCAGATCGACCTCATACCGGGTGTGTCATTGCCTAGCAAAGATGCCTATAGATGTAATCCCGAGGAGACAAAGGAATTACAAAACCAAATCGAAGAACTGATGGATCGTGGATATGTTCGAGAAAGCCTAAGTCCTTGTGCGGTTCCGGGATTACTGGTTCCGAAGAAAGACGGATCCTGGAGGATGTGTATTGACAGTCGAGCGGTGAACAATATAACCATCAAGTATCGATTTCCGATTCCGAGGCTTGATGACATGTTGGACGAATTACACGGATCAGTGATCTTTTCAAAAGTTGATCTACGAAGTGGTTATCACCAAATTCGGATGCGGGAAGGAGATGATTGAAAGACAGCCTTCAAAACAAAACACGGGATGTATGAATGGACCGTTATGCCGTTCGGTCTTACAAATGCACCAAGTACTTTCATGCGCTTGATGAATGAGGTACTTAAGCCGTTTTTAGGGAAATTTGTGGTTGTATACTTAGATGATATTTTGATCTACAGCCGATCGTTGCAAGAACATTTCGAACACTTGAGGCAAGTCTTCGAAACCCTTAGAGACCAGAAGCTGTATGGAAAAAGGGAGAAGTGCTCATTTTTGGTCGAAAGTATAGTCTTTCTTGGCTATATTGTTTCAAAGAATGGAGTGTCGGTCGATCAAGCGAAGATCGAAGCAATTAAGTCCTGGCCGGTTCCCACTACAGTGATGGAGGTTAGATCGTTCCATGGACTAGCTTCATTTTACCGAAGATTCATTCGAGACTTCAGTACCATTGCAAGCCCAATAACCGAATGTTTGAAGAAGGGCACGTTTAATTGGAGCCGGGCTGCTCAGGAGTCATTTGCAAATTTGAAGGCGAAGTTGTGCGAAGCACCAATCTTAGCATTACCCGATTTTTCGCAACCGTTTGAGGTAGAATGTGATGCTAGCGGAGTGGGCATTGGAGCGGTTCTCATTCAGGGAAAGCGACCTATTGCTTATTTTTCAGAAAAATTAAACGGTGCTCGTCTCAATTATTGTACGTACGACAAAGAGTTTTATGCTATTGTGAGGGCTCTAGATCATTGGAGTCACTATCTTCGGCCAAGGCATTTTATCATCCACTCGGACCATGAATCTTTGAAGTACATTAACGGGCAACACAAGTTAAGTCCCAGGCATGCGAGGTGGGTGGAATTCTTACAATCATTTCACTTCTCATCGAAGTATAAGGATGGCAAGAGCAATATTGTGGCAGATGCATTGTCTAGACGTTATGCCTTACTCGCCACTCTTGATGTTCGTTTGCTAGGGTTCGATACAGTAAAGGAGTATTACGAAGGTGATGCGGATTTTGGCGAAACCTTCGCCCTGTGCAAACCTGGCCCGGTGGGAGAATTTTCGATACAGGAGGGCTTTCTTTTTAAGGGGAATCGTCTTTGCTTACCCAGGCACACGATTCGAGAACTGCTGGTTCGGGAGGCTCACGGAGGGGGATTGGCTGGCCACTTTGGTTCAGCCAAGACATTGGATGTACTTAAAGAACATTTTTATTGGCCAAGGATGCAAGGGGATGTTAATAATATAATCAGCAAATGTGTGACGTGCCATGTTGCGAAAAGTTCATTCAAACCAGGAGTCTACACACCTTTACCGATTCCGGAGAGGCCGTGGGAAGATGTCTCAATGGATTTCATTGTGGCTTTGCCTCGAACCCAACGAGGTAAGGATGCGATTATGGTGGTCGTCGATCGTTTTTCAAAGATGGCTCATTTTGTTCCTTGCCACAAAACTGATGATGCGAGTAATGTTGCTGAATTGTATTTCCGAGAGGTGGTGCGATTACATGGAGTTCCGAAAACTATTGTTTCGGACCGGGACTCGAAGTTTCTAAGCTACTTTTGGAACACATTATGGAGGAAGGTGGGGACCAAGCTTTTGTTTAGTACCTCACATCATCCTCAAACCGACGGACAAACTGAAGTAACGAATCGAACACTGGGGACGCTGTTGCGAGGCTTGGTGAGCAAAACACAAAAGGATCGGGATCTCAAATCGCACATGCGGAGTTTGCTTATAATCGTTCTCCTACTCATGCCACAGCGCATTCTCCATTTGAAGTAGTTTACGGACTGAATCCTTACATACCGCTAGATCTAATTCCACTACCAAGTGACGAATTGGTGCATAAGGATGCGGAGTCAAAACTAAAATCAATGATGAAATTACGAGCAGTGCGGGATCGAATCAAAGAAATAAACGAGGCGTACAAAAGGAAGTCGAACAAGCAAAGAAAGCCGAGACTATTCGAGGTTGGAGATTTAGTTTGGTTGCATTTGAGGAAGGAACGATTCCCGAGTAAGCGTAAGAACAAGCTAATGCCACGAGCTGAGGGACCATTTAAAATAATTGCGAAGGTGAATGACAATGCTTACAAGTTGGAACTTCCGGGTGATTACGGAGTGCATGCTACTTTCAACGTAGGTGATCTATCCCCTTACCTTGACGACGATGGGATTGCGGAATTGAGGACAATTCCTTTTATAGAAGGAGGGGATGATACGAAACCGACTACTCCAAGCGAAGTAGACGAAGTAAGAATTGACATAAAACACTTCGACCAGACTCCAACGTACTTGGGCGAAAGCGATTCACGAGACACGGAGTTACTTTGATAGTCGGAAATGGAATAACTTAAACAAAAAGGAAATTGCAACTTGAAGGGGGGGAAAGACCCAAGTAGTAGCAATATAATAAAACAATTCCCAGCATTTCTTTATTATAAAGGTAGCAGGATTCTGGACAACATGTTGAAGGAAAAAGCGGCTGGCAGCAAGCATCTTGGAGACAAAGACCCAGCTTTTACTTTTGTCAGCAAGTGACATGAGGAACCTTTTTTATTATCTTTTATTATTTTAAGACCAGCTTGTAATTGTTAAGATTATCTTGTCAGGCTCCTGTCAAGCTGTTTTACCTATAAATAGGGCGAAGATGTTGTAATGAAGATTATTATTGAATGTTGAAGAATTGAGAACACTTTGTGTTTTCCAGTGAATGCTTTTCATCAAAACTTGGTTTTTATTCGACGCGTTTCGAATACTAATCTGATTGATTCTCAATAGGTCTTGAGGAGAAATCACTTTATCAAATTATAGGTCTAATTTGATAAAACATCTGTTTATATCTTGTTTCGATATTCTGTTTATTTTTCGATACAGTTGTATACTTGTCCGATATTTCGCATAAAGTATTGTTCGATCCTTCGAACTTATTTCCCGTTTTAACTTTGTTTCTGTCCAAAATGTGTTGTGTCGAGTGTCGCTGTTTGGAGGTGGCCTGTTTCGAGTCATTTTCCAGTAGGCCAAATTCCTATCTTGTTGCTGTATCGAATTACCACCTTCATCACGCGTTAGTATTGTTGCTGTAGCGAGTTGTTGTCACCAGTTCCCGACAGTTTCTTGTCGATAGCTTCCACTCGTCAAAAAGCCTTCCGCTGTATCGATAGCGAATTCGCATCCCAAGTGAGAATTCGTATCACCTTCCTTCTCGTCCTCGACTAAAAGTTCGTCTCGGACCGCAAGAGCTTCTCTCAAAGTGACCACGCATTTATTTGGACATGCATTTTGATAGTGACCAAAGCCTTGACATTTAAAACATCGTACTTTAGCCAAGCTCGTTTCCTTGGAAACGTGAGGAACCTTTGGTGCCGGGGTAGGGACTTGAAAAGGTACGGTAGTTTTCGTAGTAGAACTTGAGCCGGCACTTGTATTTCCGAATTTGTATGGGAATTCGGGTTTGGTAAACTTCAACTTGTTTTGAGCTTTAATTTTTATGCATAGTCCGCATAAAGTGTCAAAATCTCCGTATGGGTATAATTCCACCGTATTTGAAATGTTTCGGTTTAGGCCACGTAAGAAACGTGACATTCTTTGTTCTTGATTTTCTTCAAGTTCTCCCATTAAGGCCAAGCCTTCAAATTCGTCGATGTATTCATCCACACTTAGTTTCCCTTGTACGAACTCCGCAATTTTTCGGTATAAGGTTAACCGATGTGATGTCGGGACATACCTTTTACGTAGTTTTTTCTTCAAAGAATCCCAAGAATGGATTTTCTCTTTTCCCGCACGAGCACGTTGTGCTTTCATACCCTCGAACCATAAGGAAGCGCCCTTCCCTAACTTGAGAATTGCATATTTGCAACGTTTCTCATCATTAAGGTGTTTGAAGTGGAACATACGTTCAATCTTCCTCTCCCACTCCAAGTAAACTTCGGGATTAGTACCTCCGACAAATTCCGGAAGTTCATTAACTTTAAATTCGTCCACATGACGCGGTGAATGTGCATCATATACTCCTCTTCTTGCTTGAAAACGTGGTTCTTGCATGGTGTGTAGTGCTTCACGTAGTTTCTCCATGAAATCATCGGAAAAATCCATGATAAGGTAGTTTTGATAAAAAAAAATCGCCAAGAGAATTTCGCCAAGGAAGTAACCTTGGGCTCTGATGCCACTTATGATACGAATTACGTATGAAGATGTACGTAAATTCGCCGGAAAATGCAGCGGTTATCTTTATTTCCTCACAACACTCGTTTTTGTGTAACACTCGTAATATTCAACTGAAAGTAGGGCAATTCGGCTTTGCGAAAACATGAATAAAATGAAAGTAGATTATCAAACTAGACCTATAGGTTGATAAGACAATCTCTCCTCAAGACCTATTGAGAATTGATTAAATTACAACTCGAAAACGCGTCGAATTATAATCGAAGTGTGCTGAAAATCATTCAACTAGAATACATAACATGTATTTCGTTTTTGCAAGCTTCAAGATCGTTTATTCAAGGTTGAGGATGAGGCTATTATATAGCCATTACAACTTACTACTAAGTTCACACAAGATCACACAAAATCTAGCTAAAATACAAGCAAGTAATAAACTAAGCTATCAAGACTTTTGACAAAGATTGAAAAATGACACATGCTTGGCTTCTTCCTTAGCATTTCGGCCGTGGGGTTCTTGAAGTAGTGGACAAGATATTTCTCATGTGATATCTTCTTGCAAGTCTTTGATAAGGATAGAAAATGAGATCAACATCTTGGTGTCTTCTTCCTCCTTGATTTCGGCCGATTTGGGAGATGGTGACATGAACTAAATCTTCATCAATCTTGATATGGTGGACTTTGAACAAAAAGAAAACAAACTTTGAAAGTAGTGGGGACAAAGATCCTTTATGGATCCTTCATCAAATCGGCCGAAATCTTCCCCCTAATATGGCCGATTTTGTATGCATGAACATGCATACGTATGCATGCTTTGATACGTCTAAGTTATCCCGGTTCCGATTATTAAGATCGTTCCCATTTCCGCGGATGTCTTCTCACCAAAGTACGTAGGTGCATGTGCATGCAACTTGGTATCGTCACCTACGTCGATTCTTACTTCACTTACTTCGTTTGGAGATGCCGTAATCGCATCACATAGCGTGTTTGAAATGCCGCCCTCGCGATTTCCGACTCTCGAATGCGCAACTGGTGATATCCAGATCTTAAGTCGATCTAGGAAAATACTGAAGCTCCCTGAAGTTGATCTAAGAGATCATCAATACGGGGTAGAGGATACTTATTCTTGATCGTCACCCTATTCAATTCCCGATAATTAATACACACATGAAACGAAACATCCTTCTTCTTGACAAACAACACTGGTGCTCCCCACGGGGACGTACTCGGTCGGATATAACCCTTCTCGGTCAAATCCTCTAATTGATTCTTTAGTTCCTGCACTTCGGTTGGGGCCATCCGATACGGTGCCTTCGATAATGGAGACGTACCAGGCTCCAACTCTATCGTGAATTCCATATCCCTCGGTGGAGGTAAAACAAGTAGCTCGTCTGGGAGTACATCGTCAAACGATAACAATGATACCACGAATGGTTGAACACCTCGATTGCCTTATAACGGCCAATCGATGGAAATGATACAATGAATGATTGAACACCTAGACTGCCTTAGAATGGTCAATCGATGACAATGATATATAATGAATGATTGAACATCCCTGGTTGAGTAATTTACTGCTTTCATCATTTAATGATTCTTCCGGAACAACGGGGATCACCTCCCGGAAATACACACTCGACTCCAACGACGGAAATGATAGGGACCATACGCTTACGAACATTGAGCATGGTGTCATGACGATCCATCCCACTAATACCCAATATTACATCGTCCTTAGGTAAATCCACCATGATTAGGTCTACCAACCACTCGCGGTCATTAAGCTTAATTCGGTCAGTTCTTAACCTCATGATTTCCGGAAATTCTTCTACCGTCAGGTAGACCAATGATATAAGGTCCACAATTATTAGGACTGTCTAAGTGAAGTCTACTCAAACATGATTCGGAAATGAATGAATGCGGTGCACCGGTATCAAAAAGGGTACACACAGGTTTAGATAAAATTACGAGTATACTTGAGATCGTTCGGGCCTCCGGATCGTCGGTCCTCTTCATCTCGTGAATCCGGGACTTGCCGGCCCCCAAACCGGACGCTCCCGTCTGATAAATATGAGCTTCGCTTTTATTTGCTTCCATCGTCTTAAACGACGCTGACAAAGCAGTCTGATTCTGAGTCGCTGATTGCTTCGGGGCCTGAGATGCTACCGGAGTCGGCTTGGAGTCCCTTCGGCAAAAACAGGCTTTATGCCCAACAATCCCACAATTATGGCACGTGATAGACGGTTTCAGACACTTAGTGCTGAAATGACACTGTTCTTCACAGTTGAAACAGGTGATGGCCGAACTGGCCGCTCGGGACTGAGATCCCGCATGATTATGCGCCGTAGGAGGTCCCTCAGAAATGTTAGGGCCCACACGAGGCTTCTTGGAGGTTGACTGACCGCCTTCAGACGGATTACGCTTTGTTGATTTCTTGCTGACAGATGAAGGTTGTTGCTTAGAAATTTCCTTAGCAGCAGGCTCACACGGGAGACTTCTCTCGATTAAATCGGCCAGAGTGGCGCACTGATGATTGAGCAATTGCATATGGGTCATATGACCTGCATAAGAGTGAGTGTATCAACCCGAACATCTTCCGAACGAGGTGAGCCCTGGGTACGACTTCCTGGCAGTGGGCGATTATTCCACGGGTTTCGCCCTGCACCGCGGCCTCTCCCCGTGCATCCCCTGATAGCTCTCTCCATACTGAGGTAGGAAGGTCGCATGATAATCATAGATCTCGTATGAGTACCGCATTATGATTTACGTCATGAAATGATGAAAATGAGCATACGCGCACATGAATGATTAACTGAGGTGGCATGATTATCTGATAATATTCTTGAAATGATTATCTTGAACAAGTTAACAAGATTAATGATATGATCTTCAAGATCAACAACTGGGTAATGAAATGAATTGAGTGATTAATGAGTTAACATGATCAACATGATTAAAATGAAAATGATAAATGAAGAAATCTTACTGTTCTTTGGTCTGAATGGCTCGGCTCTTGCACAGGTCACACGTGACGCGAAATTCCAATGATACTAGTCTGATGAACGATGATTTCAAATGAGACATGACTCGGAAGGTAGTATTCAAAACCACGCTCCGATATCAACTCTGTAACACCCCAAACTAGGGGGATATTACAGTGCCGTGGACCCCCGACTGGACCCACCAGGCGAGTGAAAATGAATGAAATACACAGGGTAAATGTAGTACCGAACCACATGACATCATTAATTACTCCGATGAGGAGTTTCATACAACACACCCAAGGAAATGACCGAATACAAGTATATTTTATATGGAGATAAAATATACAACATTGAATGAACTCAAAATCCAAACGGAAATCTGCAGCGGAAATAAAATAAAGAAACACGGTGAATGAAAGGACTGGGGTCCCCCTACTAGTATCACTGGGACTCCTCGCCGTCAACGTTATCTTCCCGTGTCTTAGCCTTGCCACGACCTGAAAAACAAAATCCCCCAACGGGGTCAGTTACACAGAACAACAATCCTCAAGAGTTGAATAAACACAATCATATATATGCTGTATAAACCACAAGTTCAATCAAAAATGAATCGGTTAGATTATAACCCAATCTTGTTGAAAACATACGCAATCAAACATGCTGTATGAATCAACTAACGGTACGGTTCAAAGGGTGGCACCACACTACGCCCGGGATGGAAATGTGTCCGTGCACAAGCCACCATCGAGTATCGATCGAATACACGTGTGGTCTTGTACCTAATCACTCTCACGAAGTGATCTTCTCGTGTGCACAGTCCAATGTGAGGCCAACAACCAACACATGAGTTAATATGTGTCCGACATGAAAATCCTACACATACCAACCGGCACGCCAGTATGACCCGGAATGCCACGAGATAACAAAAGTGACATCGAAATCAATAATGACTCACCGAGATGAAATGACAGTGAAATGAATGATAGCTCAATGAAATAATTGGAACTGTCGTTCCTCGTGATTGAAGTGATTAATTGACAATGACAAGTCTCGATACGGTTAATACAATATGAATGAGTTATGATTATGAATGAACAACAACTAAAGGAATGAATATCCCTTTAAATGAGTAAGAATTAACTTACCATAACACCGGTGATGATACAATCTCTCTCGAACAACGTCCTAAGGAAACTACCGGTCGCTCGAAAAACCTTGAATAACACAATTACCAACAATCCGTTCAACATATGAATCAAACACGAATATAACTAACTCAAAACGTCGATACGACTAAACCAAGTTCATTGGGGCATTATATCGAACACGTTGAGGCCAAACTTCGATTGTTTACAACCAAACCTCAATAATACCAATATCAAATCCCCAAGAAGTGTTTCAAACCAACAAAACATCTTCAATACGATCAATAATCCAATATGAATATCCAAATTCGTGATTTCAACAACAATTAATCAAAAACCCCGAATCCAACCCAATATTCAAAGTGTTCTTGAATAACCTTTCAATAATCCGATGAATATTCACACATACTCATAATCATATGTATATCTCTTCATACAACATGATTATAACATCCAAAACATCATATCTCAACACAAATCGAAATCCAAGAGGTTTGGGAAAATTACCTTTGAAGATCCAAACACTTTGATTCGATGAACACGCGTTAGATCGACGATCCGAGCTTCACAACTGAATGAAAATGATGAAGAAACGAGTATTCAAGTGATTGATGATGAAAATTTCTCCCACAAACCCTCTCTCTCGGATGTAGGATGAAGAAATGAGTTTTTCTTCTCAAAAAACGAAGTTATAGTGCAGACTGCACTGTGTGCCGCAGCCCGGCCGGACTTCGATTGACTCACTGTTTGAACTATTGGAAAGCTAACTTGATGCTCTATAATATTGAAAAGATTCAGAATTTTTGGAGTTTCCAAAAATTAATGGTGATTTTACAAAGTCAAACTCATACGTGGAAAAGTCGCTTAAGAACATGGAACTCAACAGAACGACACCGAGACGAACTCGAATGACAAAAAGTGTAGAATTAATCATTCTCAGATGAACGGTAACAATAGAGTCGCTAAGATGGACTTCCGCCAAAAAAATAAAATTACCGGAAATCCAAATTGCGGATATTACATACTACCCTCCTTAAAAGAAGTTTCGTCCCGAAACTTAAAACAAGTAGGGAGAAGCAATATCCCGCTAGAAAAACTCAACGAGATACACAAGAACCGCAAATGTACCCAACAATAGCATGATTCGAACAAGAAGGAAATTTGAAATGGCATGAATTCCAATATCAACATCGATTAATGAAGTAATTATAACGATCAAGATAATACTCTTGTCTCGATTCCCAAGTAAGGTTGAAACAATAAACAATATCGATACACAACTCGAAGTTATTCCGAACGGTGAACATGGATGAATGAATGTGGATGATGAACGATTATTAACAAGTGAAAAATTACATAGAGACAATTATCGAATGAAATTACTGAATGATAATGACTGAATTACAACCGGGCGGAAATCCAAATTGCGGATATTACATACTACCCTCCTTAAAAGAAGTTTCGTCCCGAAACTTAAAACAAGTAGGGAGAAGCAATATCCCGCTAGAAAAACTCAACGAGATACACAAGAACCGCAAATGTACCCAACAATAGCATGATTCGAACAAGAAGGAAATTTGAAATGGCATGAATTCCAATATCAACATCGATTAATGAAGTAATTATAACGATCAAGATAATACTCTTGTCTCGATTCCCAAGTAAGGTTGAAACAATAAACAATGTCGATACACAACTCGAAGTTATTCCGAACAGTGAACATGGATGAATGAATGTGGATGATGAACGGTTATTAACAAGTGAAAAATTACATAGAGACAATTACCGAATGAAATTACTGAATGATAATGACTGAATTACAACCGGGTATTACATACACCCACCCTTAAAAGAGTTTCGTCTTCGAAACTAAGGGTCAAACAACTCGGGATAACTCTCTCGCATACTATCCTCAGTTTCCCAAGTAGCCTCTTCGACTCCGTGTCTAGACCACTGAATTTTAACCAAAGGAATCGCCTTATTCCTCAACTGTTTGATTCGCCGCTCTAAGACTCGTATGGGACGTTCCTCATACGAATGATCATCTGCGATCTCGATTTCGTCGAACTGAAGTATGTGGCTAGGGTCGGCAATGTACTTCCGCAACTGAGATACGTGAAACACATAATGAATTCGGCTCGACGCCGGAGGTAAGGCCAATCGATAAGCTAGCTCGCCTACTCGTTCCAAAATCTCAAACGGTCCAATAAATCTTGGACTCAACTTTCCCCGCTTCCCGAAACGGAAGATACCTCGACTCGGGGATACCTTGACCAACACGTGGTCACCTGTCTCGAACTCTAATGGTCGGCGATGATTATCAGCATAAGATTTTTGTCAACTCTGAGCAGTCAACAAACGACTCTTGATCAAAGCTACCTTCTCACGGGCGGCTATAAGCATATCGGGATCGGTGCCGATTGATTATGATAAGTCATCCCAACACAAAGGAGATCAACAACGACGACCGTACAAGGCCTCGTAAGGTGCCATCTTAATCGAAGCATGCCAACTATTATTATACGTGAATTCAATCAACGGTAGTTGGGCTTCCCAATCATCTTTCCAATCGAGAACACATGCCCTCAACATGTCCTCCAAAGTCTGAATAGTCCTCTCCGATTGTCCGTCGGACTGAGGATGAAAAGATGTACTGAGATTAAGCTGAGTTCCCATAGCACGGTGAACTGATTTCCATAAATGAGACACGAATTGTCCGCCACGATCGGAAACGATACTTTTAGGAGTACCGTGCAATCTCACTATTTCTTTGATGAACAACTGGGCAAGTCTCTCGGGACCCCAAGTATCCTTAATCTCGAGAAAATGAGCTGACTTAGCTAGGCGATCCACAATTACCCAGATTGTATTCATGCCACGACGACTCGTTGGCAAACTCGTGATGAAGTCCATTGAAATATCTTCCCACTTCCATTCTGGAATAGGGAGAGGTTTCAGCATACCCGCCGGTCGCTGATGTTCTATCTTGACTTGCTGACAGGTCAAACATCTCGAAACAAATTCCGCGACTTCTCGCTTCATAATACTCCACCAGTAATTTTGTTTCAAGTCTTTATACATCTTGCTAGACCCCGGATGAATGGAATAAGGGGTAGCATGAGCTTCTCTCAAAATCGAGTTTTTCAACTCCTCATTCGCCGGTACGCACAACCGATTCTTAAAACGCAAAAGTCCATCCTCGTGGACCACAAACCCGGGGGCTTTCCCCTGAGTCACATCCTCTCGAATGCGTAACAAAAATGGGTTCGAACCCTGATTCTCCCTGATCGCCTCCTCAAGTGGCGATGAAATCTCCAACGTACAAAGTTGCCCTTGTACTCGCTGTAACCAGACCTTGATCTCGGGTCTCAGAATTTTTTGTTGAAGTTCCTTCTGAACTATTAATCGAGCAAGCATCTGCTTCTGAACGGACTTATGACTCAAGGCGTCGGCGACAACGTTTGCCTTGCCCGGGTGGTAAAGTATCTCGATATCATAATCTTTGATCAGTTCCAACCACCGTCTCTGCCGCATATTTAACTCCTTCTGAGTAAATATATACTTTAAACTCTTATGATCGGTGAATATCTGACAGGTAATGCCATAAAGATAATGACGCTAAATCTTCAATGCGAACACCACGGCTGCTAGCTCCAGGTCGTGGGTCGGATAATTAACCAGCTAATCCGAGGAAACTTCGGATTTCCTTAACATTCTTCGGAGGTTGCCAATCTCGGATAGCCTCCGTCTTCTGAGGGTCGACACGAACTCCGTATGATGAAATTACATGTCCGAGAAACGTCGCTTCGGTCATCCAGAACTCACATCTGGAAAACTTTCCATAAAGTTGCTCTCGTCTCAATATGTCGAGAACCTAATGAAGGTGAAGCTCGTGCTCCTCCCGGTCACGAGAATAAATTAAAATTTCATCAATAAAGACAACCACGAACTGATCCAAAAAGTCGATGAAGACCCGATTCATTAACTCCATGAATACCGCAGGTGCATTAGTGCATTAATTAACTCCACGAACTCATAATGGCCATAGCGTGTTTGAAACGCCGCCCTCGCCATTTCCGACTCTCGAATGTGCAACTGGTGATATCCACATCTTAAGTCGATCTAGGAAAATACTGAAACTCCTTGAAGTTGATCTAAGAGATCATAAATACGGGGTAGAGGATACTTATTCTTGATCGTCACCCTATTCAACTCCCGATGATTAATACACACACGAAACGAAACATCCCTCTTCTTGACAAACAACACTGGTGCTCCCCACGGGGACGCACTCGGTCGGATATAACCCTTCTCGGTCAAATCCTTTAATTGATTCTTTAGTTCCTGCACTTCGGTTGGGGCCATCCGATACGGTGCCTTTGATAATGGAGACGTACCAGGATCCAACTCTATCGTGAATTCCATATCCCTCGGTAGAGGTAAAACAGGTAGCTCGTCTGGGAGTACATCGTCAAACGATGAATGGTTGAACACCACGATTGCCTTAGAACGGTCAATCGATGGAAATGATACAATGAATGATTGAACACCTCGACTGCCTTAGAATGGTCAATCGATCACAATGATCTATAATGAATGATTGAATATCCCTGGTTGAGTAATTTACTGCTCTCATCATATTAATGATTCTTCCGGAACAACGGGGATCACCTCCCTGAAATACACACTCGACTCCAACGACGAAAATGATAGGGACCATACGCTTACGAACATTGAGCATGGTGTCATGACGATCCATCCCACTAATACCCAATATTACATCGTCCTTAGGTAAATCCACCACGATTAGGTCCACCAACCACTCGCGATCATTAAGCTTAATTCGGTCAGTTCTTAACCTCATGATTTCTGGAAATTCTTCTACCGTCAGGTAGACCAATGATATAAGGTCCACAATTATTATGACTATCTAAGTGAAGTCTACTCAAACATGATTCAGAAATGAATGAATGCGATGCACCGGTATCAAAAAGGGTAGACACAGGTTTAGATAAAATTACGAGCATACTTGAGATCATTCGGGCCTTTGGTTCGTCGGTCCTCTTCATCTCGTGAATCCGGGACTTGCCGGCCCCCAAACCGGACGCTCCCGTCTGATAAATATGAGCTCCGCTTTTATTCGCTTCCGTCGTCTTAAACGACACTGACAAAGCAGTCTGATTCTGAGTCGCTGATTGCTTTGGGGCCTGAGATGCTACCGGAGTCAGCTTGGAGTCCCTTCGGCAAAAACGGGCTTTATGCCCAATAATCCCACAATTATGGCACGTGATAAACGGTTTCAGACACTTAGTGCTGAAATGACACTGTTCTTCACAGTTGAAACATGTGATGGCCGAACTGGCCGCTCGGGACTGAGATCCAGCACGATTATGCGCCGTAGGAGGTTGCTCAGAAACGTTAGGGCCCACACGAGGCTTCTTAGAGGTTGACTGACCGCCTTCGGACTGATTACACTTTGTTGATTTCTTGCTGACAGATGAAGGTTGTTGCTCAGCAATTTCCTTAGCAGTAGGCTCACACAGGAGACTTCTCTCGATTAAATCGGCCAGAGTGGCGCAATGATGATTGAGCAATTGCATATGGGTCATCATGACCTGCATAAAAGTGAGTGGATCAACACGAATATCTTCCGAATGAGCTGAGCCCTGGGTACGACTTCCTAGCAGTGGGCGATTATTCCCCGGGATTCGGCCTGCACCGCGGCCTCTCCCCGTGCATCCCCTGATAGCTCTCTCCATACTGAAGTAGGAAGGTCGCATGATAATCATAGATCTCGTATGAGTACCGCATTATGATTTACGTCATGAAATGATGAAAATGAGCATACGCGCTCTAACACCGTGATTACATGAATGATTAACTGAGGTGACATGATTATCTGATGATATTCTTGAAATGATTATCTTGAACAAGTTAACAAGATTAATGATATGATCTTCAAGATCAACAACTGAGTAATGAAATGAATTGAGTGATTAATGAGTTAACATGATCAACATGATTAAAATGAAAATGATAAATGAAGAAATCTTACAGTTCTTTGGTCTGAATGGCTCGGCTCTTGCACAGGTCACACGTGACGTGAAAGTCCAATGATACTAGTCTGATGAACGATGATTTCAAATGAGACATGACTCGAAAGGTAGTATTCAAAACCACGCTCCGATACCAACTCTGTAACACCCCAAGCTAGGCGGATATTACAGTGCCATGGACCCCCGACTGGGACCCACCAGGCGAGTGAAAATGAATGAAATACACAGGGTAAATGTAGTACCGAACCACATCACATCATTAATTACTCTGATGAGGAGTTTCATACAACACACCCAAGGAAATGACCGAATACAAGTATATTTTATATGGAGATAAAATATACAACACTGAATGAACTCAAAATCCAAACGGAAATCTGCAGCGGAAATAAAATAAGGAAACACGGTGAATGAAAGGACTGGGGTCCCCCTACTAGTATCACTGGGACTCCTCGCCGTCAACGTTATCTTCCCGTGCCTTAGCCTTGCCACGACACGAAAAACAAAATCCCCAACGGCCGATTTACTGAACAACAATCCTCAAGGGTTGAATAAACACAATCATATATATGCTGTATAAACCACAAGTTCAATCAAAAATGAATCGGTTAGATTATAACCCAATCTTGTTGAAAACATACGCAATCAAACATGCTGTATGAATCAACTAATGGTACGGCTCAAAGGGTGGCGCCACACTACGCCCGGGATGGAAATGTGTCCGTGCACAAGCCACCATCGAGTATCGATCGAATACACGTGTGGTCTTGTACCTAATCAGTCTCACAAAGTGATCTTCTCATGTGCACAGTCCAATGTGAGGCCAACAACCAACACACGACTTAATATGTGCCCGACATGAAAATCCTACACATACCAACCCGCACGCCAGTATGACCCGGAATGCCACGAGATAACAAAAGTGACATCGAAATCAATAATGACTCACCGAGATGAAATGACAGTGAAATGAATGATAGCTCAATGAAATAATTGGAACCGTCGTTCCTCGTGACTGAAATGATTAATTGACAATGACAAGTCTCGATACGGTTAATACAATATGAATGAGTTATGATTATGAATTAACAACAACGAAAGGAATGAATATCCCTTTAACTGAGTAAGAATTAACTTACCTTAACACCGGTGATGATACAATCTCTCTCGAACAACGTCCTAAGGAAACTACCGGTCGCTCGAACAACCTTGAATAACACAACTACCAACAATCCGTTCAACATACGAATCAAACACGAATATAACTAACTCAAAACGTCGATACGACTAAACCAAGTTCATTGGGGCATTATATCGAACACGTTGAGGCCAAACTTCGATTGTTTACAACCAAACCTCAATAATACCAATATCAAATCCCCAAGAAGTGTTTCAAACCAACAAAACATCTTCAATACGATCAATAATCCAATATGAATATCCAAATTCGTGATTTCAACAACAATTAATCGAAAACCCCTAAATCCAACTCAATATTCAAAGTATTCTTGAATAACCTTTCAATAATCCGATGAATATTCATACATACTCATAATCATATGTATATCTCTTCATACAACATGATTATAACATCCAAAACATCATATCTCAACACAAATCAAAATCCAAGAGATTTGGGAAAATTACCTTTGAAGATCCAAACACTTTGATTCGATGAACACGCGTTAGATCAACGATCCGAGCTTCACAACCGAATGAAAATGATGAAGAAATGAGTATTCAAGTGATTGATGATGAAAATTTCTCCCACAAACCCTCTCTCTCGGATGTAGGATGAAGAAATGAGTTTTTCTTCTCAAAAAACGAAGTTATAGTGCATCGCACTTTGTGTGCCGCGACCGCCAAGTGTGCCGCGGCACGGGGCAATCTGCCCCGGTGCTCGGCGGTGTGCATGGCCGGCCGAGTGTGCTGCGCGGTGACTCGGCAGTGTGGCGCGGCCTGGCAGGAGCCGCGGCCCCCTGCAGAGTCGGCCAAAATTGCAACATGTGTGTGTGTCTTAGCTTTTTCGACCATAACTCCCTGGTCCGGACTCCGATTGACTCACCGTTTGAACCATTGGAAAGCTA
Organism: Orobanche coerulescens; assembly: GCA_033398695.1. Classification (NCBI taxonomy): domain Eukaryota; kingdom Viridiplantae; phylum Streptophyta; class Magnoliopsida; order Lamiales; family Orobanchaceae; genus Orobanche; species Orobanche coerulescens. The sequence continues at coordinate 140,945,660 of CM065803.1, read as the reverse complement.
ACTTGATGCTCTATAATATTGAAAAGATTCAGAATTTTTGGAGTTTCCAAAAATTAATGGTGATTTTACAAAGTCGAACTCATACGTGGAAAAGTCGCTTAAGAACACGGAACTCAACAGAACGACACCGAGACGAACTCGAATGACAAAAAGTGTAGAATTAATCATTCTCACAATGATGAAACGGTAACAATAGATCCGCTAAGATGGACTTCTGCCAAAAAAAAAAAATTACCGGAAATCCAAATTGCGGATATTACATGTTCGAGTCGGAACACTACAAAAACTCGGGTTTATTAGTTAGATTCGAGCCTTTTGTACTAAGAATTGGGTATAACAACTCTAATTAAGCCTATACTTCTTTATTAATTCTTGTTGTAGCAAGGATTGGATATAATAGCTCTGATTAAGCCTTTACTTCTTGATTAAGTCTTGTTAATAGGAGATAAGACCACGTTGTACATATTTGAGTCGGAACTCTAAGAAAACTCGGGTTTATTGATTAGATTTGAGCATTTTATATTGATAATTGGCTCTAATAGCTTAGCTTAAGCCTTTACTTCTTGATTAAATCTTGTTAATAGGAGATAAAACCATATTACATGCATTTGAGTCAGAACTCTATCAAAACTAAGAACTGGCTATAACAGCTCCGATTAAGCCTTTACTTCTTGATTAAGTCTGGTAATAGGAGATAAGACTATGTTTCATGTATTCGAGTTGGAACTCTACAAAAACTCATGTTTATTAATTAGATTCGAGCCTTCTTTATTAAGAATTAGCTATACAACTCAGATTAAGCCTTTACTTCTTAATTAATTCTTGTTGTAGCAAGGATTAGATACAATAGCACTGATTAAGCCTTTATTTCTTGATTAAGTCTTGTTAATAGGAGATAAGACCACATTACATGCATTCGAGTCAGAACTCTATGAAAACTTGGGTTAATTGATTAGATCCGAGCCTTTTGTACTCAGAATTGGCTATAACAGCTCCTATTTAGCCTTTACTTCTTCATTAAGTCTGGTTAATAGAAGATAAGACCATGTTGCATATATTTGAGTCAGAACTCTACTAAAACTCGGGTATATTGGTTAGAATCGAGTCCTTTGTACTAAGAACTAGCTATAACAACTCCAATTAAGCCTTTACTTTTTGATTAATTGTTGTTGTATCAAGGATTGTATATAATAGCTCGGACTTTATTTCGTGATTAAATCTTGTTAATATGAGATAAGACCCTGTTACATGCATTTGAGTCAGAACTCTATGAAAACTCGTGTTTATTAATTAGATTCGAGCATTTTATATTGAGAATTGGCTATAATAGCTTAGATTAAGCCTTTACTTCTTGATTAAGTCTTGTTAATAGGAGATAAAACCATTTTACATGCATTTGAGTCGGAACTCTATCAAAACCCATTAATTGATTAGATTTGAACATTTTGTACTCAGAATTGGCTATAACAGCTATGACAAAGCCTTTACTTCTTGATTAAGTCTGTCAATAGGAGATAAGACTCTGTTGCTTGTATTGGAGTCGGAACTCTACAAAAACTCGGGTCTATTGGTTACATTTGATCCTTTTGTGATACGAATTACGTAAGTAATGCGTATAAAATACAACGGAAGATTATTATGTCTTGACAATTATCAAAGTATCACTCAAAAATTAAAAGGGATAGCCGAACTTAAATGGATTTCGACCGTGAAGTAGTATGGTATACGGATTTGGATGTGTTTTATCGAACTAGACCTATAACTCGATAAAAGTAATCTCTCCTCAAGACCTATTGAGAATTGATCAAGTTAAAATCTCGAGACGCGTCGAAACAATAACTAAAGTTTTGTTGAACTCGTTCAACGTATATTTCAAAGAAATACAAGGTTTATTACTTTCAAGATGATTTACAAATACAACGAGTACTACTATATATAGTAGTTTCCAACCGTAAGAAAATACAACAAAACGAGAAAACGAAACTTCCTAGTAACACACCAATCGGCCGAAATATCCAAGGAGATACCAAGCATCTTGGATTTTGTGGTGATTAAGACATGAAGAAATCTTTGATGAATCTTGGACTTTATTAAGGTGATGGTGACATGAAGAAGATCTTGTGATGAAAGTCTTCACCAAATATCCTCTCTTGGCCGATTTGAAGGAAGGTGGGGAAGGAGAAAGATCTTCATGCATCTTGACAAATCATGAGTCCCTTTCAAGCATGATATGGCCGATTTTTCATGCTTTCGGACCGATTCCGTCGTCGAGTTTTACGTTACTCCGGTTCCGATTAACAACGTAACTCCAATCCGCGTATTCTTTTCTCCCAAGTATAATGATGCATGGCCATGCGAATTTGCATCGTCGTGGATGTCGATTTTTATTGGAGCTTCTTCGATTGGAATATTAGATATCGTATCATTCCCTCCTTCTTTGAAAGGAATTGACCTCAATTCCGTAATGCCATCGTCGTCAAGGTAAGGCGAGAGATCACCTACGTTGAATGTTGCGTGTACTCCGTAATCGCCCGGAAGTTCGACTTTGTAGGCGTTGTCGTTCACTTTTCCCACAATTTTGTACGGACCTTCGGCTCTCGGCATTAATTTGTTCTTCCGTTTGCTTGGGAATCTTTCTTTTCTCAAATGTATCCAAACTAAGTCGCCAACATCAAATAATCTCGCTTTTTTATTTTTGTTCGACTTCCGTTTGTAAATTTCATTCACTTCTTTAATCCGTTCTCGTACCTTTTCATGTAACTTCATCATTGACTTGAGTTTTGACTCTGCGTCTTTGTGAACCAATTCGTCGCTCAGCAACGGAATCAAATCCAATGGCATGTGCGGATTTATTCCGTATACTACTTCAAAAGGTGAATGGGCCGTGGCGAAGCCGGTTGATCGGTTGTATGCGAATTCCGCATGTGCAAGTTTAACGTCCCAATCCTTTTGTGTTTTATTCACCAATCCTCGCAATAATGCTCCCAAGGTTCGATTGGTCACCTCGGTCTGTCCATCGGTTTGTGGGTGATGTGAAGTACTGAATAGGAGTTTAGTACCCACTTTTCTCCATAAAGTATTCCAGAAGTAACTCAGAAATTTAGAATCTCGATCCGACACGATAGTTTTTGGAACTCCGTGTAAACGAACTACTTCCCGGAAGTACAAGTCCGCCACATTGCTTGCATCATCGGTTTTGTGGCATGCTACAAAGTGATCCATTTTCGAAAAACGGTCGACGACCACCATGATCGAGTCTTTGCCTCGTTGAGTACGAGGTAGAGCCACAATAAAATCCATCGAGACATCCTCCCATGGTCGTAACGGTATTGGCAACGGCATGTATGTACTTGACTTGAACGAACTTTTCATCATGTGACAAGTGACGCATTTACTTACGATCGTGCTTACGTCACCATACATCTTTGGCCAAAAGAAATGTTCTTTTAGCACCTCTACGGTCTTGGCCGAGCCGAAATGACCGGCTAGTCCTCCTCCGTGCGCCTCCCGAACTAGCAATTCCCGAATTGTATGTCTCGGCACACATAATTTATTTCCCTTGAAAAGAAAGCCATCCTGTAAAACAAATTCTTCGTGCGGGGCCATTTTACAACGGTTAAAAATTTCCCCGAAGTCCAAATCGTCACTGTAATGATCTTTCAAAGTCTCGAACCCCAACAAACGAACATCTAGAATCGACAGTAAGGCATACCGTCTTGATAGTGCATCCGCCACTATATTACTCTTCCCGTCTTTGTACTTGGATGAAAAGTGAAAAGATTGTAAAAATTCCACCCATTTTGCATGCCTCGGGCTTAGCCTGCTTTGTCCGTTGATGTATTTCAATGACTCGTGATCCGAATGCAACACGAAATGTTTCGAACGTAAATAGTGACTCCAATGATCAAGTGCTCTCACGATAGCATAGAACTCCTTGTCGTAAGTACAATAATTCACTCGGGCGCCACTTAATTTCTCCGAAAAATAGGCGATGGGACGGCCTCTTTGAATAAGCACTGCCCCGATTCCAACTCCGCTAGCGTCGCATTCCACCTCAAACGGTTGTGAAAAATCGGGTAACGTCAAAATCGGCGCTTCACATAACTTTCCCTTTAATTTTTCAAAAGCCTTTTGGGCCACCTCGTTCCATGCAAAGGTTCCTTTTTTTAGACACTCCGTGATCGGACTGGAGATGGTGCTAAAGTCCCGTATGAATCGTCGGTAAAAAGAAGCGAGGCCATGAAATGATCGTACCTCCGTGATTGTCTTTGGGGTCGGCCACGACTTGATTGCCGCGATCTTCTCTTGGTCGACCGAAACTCCTTCTTTCGAAACAACATAGCCGAGAAAGACAAGACTCTCGACTAGGAAAGTACACTTCTCCCGCTTTCCATAAAGTTTCTGTTCCCTTAGCGTTTCAAATACGTGCCGCAAATGTTCGAGATGCTCCTCTAAGGATCGACTGTAGATCAAAATGTCGTCTAAGTATACGACAACAAACTTTCCCAAGAAAGGTTTGAGAACCTCGTTCATCAATCTCATAAAAGTGCTCGGGGCATTAGTGAGGCCGAATGGCATCACAACCCATTCGTAAAGTCCATTCTTTGTTTTAAATGCCGTCTTCCATTCGTCTCCCTCTCGCATGCGAATTTGATGGTATCCGCTCCGTAAATCAACTTTTGAAAATATAACCGAGCCATGTAACTCGTCTAACATGTCGTCTAGTCTCGGGATGGGGAACCGATACTTGACGGTGATGTTATTCACGGCTCTACTGTCAATGCACATTCGCCATGATCCGTCTTTTTTTGGTACAAGTAGAACGGGAACCGCACACGGACTTAAACTTTCTCGGACATATCCGTGATTCATGAGTTCATCAATTTGTCGTTGTAGTTCTTTGGTTTCTTCAGGATTACAACGATACGCCGCTTTGTTCGGCAATGGAGCTCCTGGTACAAGATCCATTTGGTGTTCAATTCCGCGGATAGGTGGTAATCCTACCGGCAAGTCTTCGGGAAATACATCCGAGATCTCGTGTAATAGTGTATCTATCTCTTCTTCGTGGTGTGATTTGGTGGCAAGATTTCGGACTTCTTTGATCATCATCAAATAAACACGTTCGCCATCGTCAATGGCGTGTTCGACTTCTTTTTCGTTTGCAAGCATCGTAAGTTTCGGTCCTTCGACTTTTTTCGAACTCATCGTCCGGATAGCTTGAGGTGACATAGGTTTAAGAACAATTTTTTTACCTTTGTCACGCAACTCATACTCGTTACTCCTCCCTCGATGTAGTACGTCCCGATCAAATAACCAAGGTCTTCCTAATAACACGTGACATGCGTCCATCGGTAGTACATCGCATGTAATATCATCGCCGCATGATCCCATGGTGAGTCCGACCTTCACTTGTCTCGATACTTTCACCTTATTTCCATCATCGAGCCAATGGAGTGCTGATACGATATCTAATATTCCAGTCGAAGAAACTCCAATCAAAATCGACATCCACGACGATACAAATTCACATGGTCATGCATCATTATACTTGGGAGAAAAGAACACGCGAATTGGAGTTACGTTGTTAATCGGAATCGGAATAACGTAAAATTCGACGACGGAATCGGTCCGAAAGCATGAAAAATCGGCCATATCATGCTTGAAAGGGACCTCACTTGACTTCATATCTTGACAAGATAATGAAGTTATTTTCTCCTTCCCCACCATAACACAAACGGCCGAAACATAAAGATGGAGTGAAGACTTTCATCCTTCATGTCATTGTCTCTCATGTCCTATTCACCATAATAAGTCCAAAGAGGTTGATATCAATCTTCACAAAATCCTCCTCACTCCTTGATAAAGATCGGCCGATTTGTTGCTTGCAAGAAAGGACAATTTGTGAAGACAATTGGTGAAGATCTTCTTCTTGTCACCATCAAGTCCAAGATTGCTTCATGTCAACATAATAAAACCAAGATACTTGGTATCTCATCTTTAGATTTTCGGCCGAAATGGAAGTTGCTAGGAAGTTTCATTTCTCGTTTTGTTGTATTTTCTTACGGTTGGAGACTACTATATATAGTAGTGCTCGTTGTATTTGTAACATATCTTGAATATTAATAAACCTTGTATTTCTTTGAAATATACGTTGAACGAGTTCAACAAAACTTTAGTTATTATTTCGACGCGTCTCGAATTATAACTTGATCGATTCTCAATAGGTCTTGAGGAGAGATTATTTTTATCGAGTTATAGGTCTAATTCGGTAAAACACATTCAAACCCATACACTATCCTACATCCCGGCCGAAAACCGTATAAATTTCGGCCACCACCTTTTATTTTGCTGTATCGACGAGTTGCTGTATCGAGCGAGTCCTGCTGTTGAAATTCTTTGTATCGAGCGAGTCTTGCTGTTCGGAAGTGCTATATCGACGAGTTCTGTCTTGTTCGGGCTAGCGGCTTGCTTCATTTCGGTGATCTTGTTCGCTACCGACGTGATGAGTCTTCATTGCATCGAGAGAGAATTCGTATCATAAGACCGTGATAATCTTCCGTTGTATTTTATACGTTTCGTACACTTACATACGTAATTCGTATCATAAGTGGTATCGAGCCATTTGTCTCACGTTCTCGACGTTACTCAAGAAGATGGCATTCACCGATGAAGAAGTAGCACAACTACGTGGCGTTCTTCGTGGCTTACGAGCCCAGAATCCAAGCACGACGAGGATACGACACCATGCATGCACCACGACATGCTGATGAATACAAGACAAGCGAACTTCCGGAGTTCGTAGGCGGCACCGATCCCGAGGTTTATTTGGAGTGGGAAAGAAAAATTGAACGAATGTTTGAGTTCAAGGATCTCAATGACGAGGTACGTTGCAAGTATGCGATTCTCAAACTTTGAAAGGGAGCTTCCCTTTGGTTTGAGCGAATGAAGACACAAAGAGTTCGTGCCGGAAAAGAGAAGATACGTTCGTGGGATTCTCTAAAAAGGAAACTACGAAAAAGATATGTCCCGACTACACACAAGTTAAGCTTGTATCGAAAAATTTCGACCTCACGCAAGGAAAGCTAAGTGTCGAGGAGTACATCGAGGAGTTTGAAAACTTATCCTTGATGGGAGAACTTGAAGAAAGCGAAGAATTGCGGATGTCCCGTTTCCTACGAGGTTTGAACAAAAATATTGCTAATTCCGTGGAACTCTACCCCTATGCCGACTTTGATACTTTATGCGGACTTTGCATAAAGTTGGAAAATCAAAACAAAGCAAAACTTTCTAAACCCGAATTCCCATCTAAATACGGAAATACCAACTTTGGCGCGAGTTCTAGCTCGTTTCCAAAAACTGTCACCACAAACCAACCCGTTACTACCATTCAAAAAACTCCTATCACCCCAAAAGAAACAAGCCTATCTAAAGTCCGGTGTTTCAAATGTCAAGGATTTGGACACTATCAAAGTGCTTGTCCAAATCGGAGAATTGTGACGTTACGAGAAGCCATAGCCGTCCGAGAAGAATTACTAGCCGAAGAAGAAAGAAGTGGAGAAGTTTTTAACTTAGAAGCTGGCGAAGAAGAAGAAGAATGCGAGGCATACGATGCCCCGAACTATGACACGAACCTCGTCCTTCACATGTTACAAACGAAGGCAGCCCCGAGTGACGAAGAACAACGAGACCAAATCTTTCACACGAAGTGTCGTGTCGGAGAGAAATGGTGTAGCTTGATCATTGACGGTGGAAGTTGTACAAACGTGGCATCAAGCGAGATGGTCTCAAAACTCGGTTTGATCACCACGGCCCATCCTAAGCCGTATGCACTCCATTGGCTCGATGATGGAAACAAGGTGAAAGTATCAAGGCAAGTGAATGCGATGTACTACCGATGGACGCATGTCACGTGTTATTAGGAAGACCTTGGTTATTTGATCGGGATGTACTACATCGAGGGAGGAGTAACGAGTATGAGTTATGTGACAAAGGTAAAAAAATTGTTCTTAAACCTATGTCACCTCAAGCTATCCGGACGATGAGTTCAAAAAAAGTCGAAGGACCGAAACTTACGATGTTTGCAAACGAGAAAGAAGTCGAACACGCCATTGACGATGGCGAACGTGTTTATTTGATGATGATCAAAGAGGTCCGAAATCTTGCCACCAAATCACACCATGAAGAAGAGATAGATGCGCTATTACACGAGTTTTCGGACGTATTTCCCGAAGACTTGCCGGTAGGATTACCACCTATCCGCGGAATTGAACACCAGATTGATCTTATACCGGGAGCTCCATTACCGAACAAAGCGGCGTATCGTTGTAATCCCGAAGAAACCAAAGAACTACAACGTCAAATTGATGAACTCATGAATCACGGATATGTCCGAGAAAGTTTAAGTCCGTGTGCGGTTCCAGTTCTACTTGTGCCAAAAAAAGACGGATCATGGCGAATGTGTATTGACAGTAGAGCCGTGAATAACATCACCGTCAAGTATCGGTTCCCCATCCCGAGACTAGACGACATGCTGGACGAGTTACATGGCTCGGTTATATTCTCCAAAGTTGATTTACGGAGTGGATACCATCAAATCCGCATGCGAGAGGGAGACGAATGGAAAACGGCGTTTAAAACAAAGAATGGACTTTACGAATGGGTTGTGATGCCATTCGGCCTCACCAACGCCCCGTGCACTTTTATGAGGTTGATGAACGAGGCTCTCAAACCTTTCTTGGGAAAGTTTGTTGTCGTATACTTAGACGACATCTTGATCTACAGTCGATCCTTAGAGGAACATCTCGAACATTTGCGGCACGTATTTGAAACGCTAAGAGGAAGAAACTTTACGGAAAGCGGGAGAAGTGTACTTTCCTAGTCGAGAGTCTTGTCTTTCTCGGCTATGTTGTTTCGAAAGAAGGAGTTTCGGTCGACCAAGAAAAGATCGCGGCAATCAAGTCGTGGCCGACCCCAAAGACAATCACGGAGGTACGATCATTCCATGGCCTCGCCTCTTTTTACCGACGATTCATACGGGACTTTAGCACCATCTCCAGTCCGATCACGGAGTGTCTAAAAAAAGGAACCTTTGCATGGAACGAGGTGGCCCAAAAGGCTTTTGAAAATTTAAAAGGAAAATTATGTGAAGCGCCGATTTTGACGTTACCCGATTTTTCACAACCGTTTGAGGTGGAATGCGACGCTAGCGGAGTTGGAATCGGGGCAGTGCTTATTCAAAGAGGCCGTCCCATCGCCTATTTTTCGGAGAAACTAAGTGGCGCCCGAGTGAATTATTGTACTTACGACAAGGAGTTCTATGCTATCGTGAGAGCACTCGATCATTGGAGTCATTATCTACGTTCGAAACATTTCGTGCTGCACTCGGATCACGAGTCGTTAAAATACATCAACGGACAAAGTAAGCTAAGCCCGAGGCATGCAAAATGGGTGGAATTTTTACAATCTTTTCACTTTTCATCCAAGTACAAAGACGGGAAGAGTAATATAGTGGCGGATGCACTATCGAGACGGTATGCCTTACTGTCGATGCTAGATGTTCGTTTGTTGGGGTTCGAGACTTTGAAAGATCATTACAGCGACGATTTGGACTTCGGGGAAATTTTTAACCGTTGTAAAACGGCCCCGTACGAGGAATTTGTTTTACAAGATGGCTTTCTTTTCAAGGGAAATAAATTATGTGTGCCGAGACATACAATTCGGGAATTGCTGGTTCGGGAGGCGCACGGAGGAGGACTAGCCGGTCACTTCGGCTCGACCAAGACTGTAGAAGTGCTAAAAGAACATTTCTTTTGGCCAAAGATGTATGGTGACGTAAGCACAATCGTGAGTAAATGCGTCACTTGTCACATGATGAAAAGTTCGTTCAAGTCGAGTACATACATGCCGTTGCCAATACCGTTACGACCATGGGAGGATGTCTCGATGGATTTTATTGTGGCTTTACCTCGTACTCAACGAGGCAAAGACTCGATCATGGTGGTTGTCGACCGTTTTTGAAAATGGCTCACTTTATAGCATGCCACAAACCGATGATGCAAGCAATGTGGCGGACTTGTACTTAGGAAATAGTTCGTTTACGGAGTTCCAAAAACTATCGTGTCGGATCGAGATTCCAAATTTACGAGTTATACGGAATACTTTATGGAGAAAAGTGGGCACTAAACTCCTATTCAGTACTTCACATCACTCACAAACCGATGGACAGACCGAGGTGACGAATCGAACCTTGGGAGCGTTATTGCGAGGATTGGTAAATAAAACACAAAAGGATTGGGACGTTAAACTTGCTCATGCGGAATTCGCATACAACCGATCACCGGTTATGCCACGGCCCATTCACCTTTTGAAGTAGTATACGGAATAAATCCGCACATGCCATTGGATTTGATTCCCTTACCGAGCGACGAATTGGTTCACAAAGACGCCGAATCAAAACTCAAATCAATGGTGAAGTTACATGAAAAGATACGGGAACGGATTAAAGAAGTGAATGAAATTTACAAACGGAAGTCGAACAAAAATAAAAAGGCGAGATTATTTGATGTTGGCGACTTAGTTTGGATACATTTGAGAAAAGAAAGATTCCCAAGCAAACGGAAGAACAAATTGATGCCGAGAGCCGAAGGGCCGTACAAAATTGTGGGAAAAGTGAACGACAACGCATACAAAGTCGAACTTAGGCGAATACGGAGTACACGCGACTTTCAACATAGGAGATCTCTCGCCTTACCTTGACGACGATGGCATTACGGAATTGAGGTCAATTCCTTTCAAAGAAGGAGGGAATGATACGATATCTAATATTCCAGTCGAAGAAACTCCAATCAAAATCGACATCCACGACGATACAAATTCACATGGTCATGCATCATTATACTTGGGAGAAAAGAACACGCGAATTGGAGTTACGTTGTTAATCGGAATCGGAATAACGTAAAATTCGACGACGGAATCGGTCCGAAAGCATGAAAAATCGGCCATATCATGCTTGAAAGGAACCTCACTTGACTTCATATCTTGACAAGATAATGAAGTTATTTTCTCCTTCCCCACCATAACACAAACGGCCGAAACATAAAGATGGAGTGAAGACTTTCATCCTTCATGTCATTGTCTCTCATGTCCTATTCACCATAATAAGTCCAAAGAGGTTGATATCAATCTTCACAAAATCCTCCTCACTCCTTGATAAAGATCGGCCGATTTGTTGCTTGCAAGAAAGGACAATTTGTGAAGACAATTGGTGAAGATCTTCTTCTTGTCACCATCAAGTCCAAGATTGCTTCATGTCTTAATCACATAATAAAACCAAGATACTTGGTATCTCATCTTTAGATTTTTGGCCGAAATGGAAGTTGCTAGGAAGTTTCATTTCTCGTTTTGTTGTATTTTCTTACGGTTGGAGACTACTATATATAGTAGTGCTCATTGTATTTGTAACATATCTTGAATATTAATAAACCTTGTATTTCTTTGAAATATACGTTGAACGAGTTCAACAAAACTTTAGTTATTATTTCGACGCGTCTCGAATTATAACTTGATCGATTCTCAATAGGTCTTGAGGAGAGATTATTTTTATCGAGTTATAGGTCTAATTCGGTAAAACACATTCAAACCCATACACTATCCTACATCCCGGCCGAAAACCGTATAAATTTCGGCCACCACCTTTATTTTCTTTGTATCGACGAGTTCTTTGTATCGAGCGAGTCCGCTGTTCAAATTCTTTGTATCGAGCGAGTCTTGCTGTTCGGAAGTGCTATATCGACGAGTTCTTCTTGCTCGGGCTAGTAGCGGCTTGCTTCATTTCGGTGATCTTGTTCGCTACCGTGACGTGATGAGTCTTCTTGCATGAGAGAGAATTCGTATCATAAGACCGTGATAATCTTCCGTTGTATTTTATACGTTTTACGTACACTTACATACGTAATTCGTATCAAGTGCATACGGCTTTGGATGAGCCGTGGTGATTAATCCGAGCTTCGAGACCATCTCGCTTGATGCCACGTTTGTACAACTTCCACCGTCAATGATCAAGCTACACCATTTCTCTCCGACACGACACTTCGTGTGAAAGATTTGGTCTCGTTGTTCTACGTCACTCGGGGCTGCCTTCGTTTGTAACATGCGAAGGACGAGGTTCGTATCATAGTTCGGGGCATCGTATGCCTCGCATTCTTCGTCTTCTTCGTCAGCTTCCAAGTTAAAGACGTCTCCAATTCTTTCTTCTTCGGCTAGTAATTCTTCTCGGACGGCTATGGCTTCTCGTAGCGTCACAATTCTCCGATTTGGACAAGCACTTTGATAGTGTCCAAATCCTTGACATTTGAAACACCGGACTTTAGATAGGCTTGTTTCATTTGGTGTGATAGGAGTTTTTGGAATGGTAGTAACGGGTGGACTTGTGGTGACAGTTTTTGGAAACGAGTTAGAACTCGCGCCAAAGTTGGTATTTCCGTATTTAGATGGGAATTCGGGTTTAGAAAGTTTTGTCTTGTTTTGATTTTCCAACTTTATGCAAAGTCCGCATAAAGTATCATAGTCGGAATAGGGGTAGAGTTCCACGGAATTAGCAATATTTTTGTTCAAACCTCGTAGGAAACGGGACATCCGCAATTCTTCGCTTTCTTCAAGTTCTCCCATCAAGGATAAGTTTTCAAACTCCTCGATGTACTCCTCGACACTTAGCTTTCCTTGCGTGAGGTCAGAAATTTTTCGATACAAGCTTAACTTGTGTGTAGCCGGGACATATCTTTTTCGTAGTTTCTTTTTTAGAGAATCCCACGAACGTATCTTCTCTTTTCCGGCACGAACTCTTTGTGTCTTCATTCACTCAAACCAAAGGGAAGCTCCCTTTCCAAGTTTGAGAATCGCATACTTGCAACGTACCTCGTCATTGAGATCCTTGAACTCAAACATTCGTTCAATTTTTCTTTCCCACTCCAAATAAACCTCGGGATCGGTGCCGCCTACGAACTCCAGAAGTTCGCTTGTCTTGTATTCATCAGCATGTCGTGGTGCATGCATGGTGTCGTATCCTCGTCGTGCATGGATTCTGGGCTCCGGTAAGCCGCGAAGAACGTCACGTAGTTGTGCTACTTCTTCATCGGTGAATGCCATCCCCTTGAGTAACGTCGAGAACCGTGAGACAAATGGCTCCGATACCACTTATGATACGAATTACGTAAGTAATGCGTATAAAATACAACGGAAGATTATTATGTCTTGACAATTATCAAAGTATCACTCGAAAATTAAAAGGGATGGCCGAACTTAAATGGATTTCGACCGTGAAGTAGTATGGTATACGGATTTGGATGTGTTTTATCGAACTAGACCTATAACTCGATAAAAGTAATCTCTCCTCAAGACCTATTGAGAATTGATCAAGTTAAAATCTCGAGACGCGTCGAAACAATAACTAAAGTTTTGTTGAACTCGTTCAACGTATATTTCAAAGAAATACAAGGTTTATTACTTTCAAGATGATTTACAAATACAACGAGTACTACTATATATAGTAGTTTCCAACCGTAAGAAAATACAACAAAACGAGAAAACGAAACTTCCTAGTAACACACCAATCGGCCGAAATATCCAAGGAGATACCAAGCATCTTGGATTTTGTGGTGATTAAGACATGAAGAAATCTTTGATGAATCTTGGACTTTATTAAGGTGATGGTGACATGAAGAAGATCTTGTGATGAAAGTCTTCACCAAATATCCTCTCTTGGCCGATTTGAAGGAAGGTGGGGAAGGAGAAAGATCTTCATGCATCTTGACAAATCATGAGTCCCTTTCAAGCATGATATGGCCGATTTTTCATGCTTTCGGACCGATTCCGTCGTCGAGTTTTACGTTACTCCGGTTCCGATTAACAACGTAACTCCAATCCGCGTATTCTTTTCTCCCAAGTATAATGATGCATGGCCATGCGAATTTGCATCGTCGTGGATGTCGATTTTTATTGGAGCTTCTTCGATTAGAATATTAGATATCGTATCATTTTGTACTCAGAATTAGCTACAACAGCTCCGATTGAGCCTTTACTTCTTGATTAATTCTTTTTGTAGCAACGATTAGATACAGTAGCTCTGATTAAGCCTTTACTTCTTCATTAAGTCTGGTTAATAGAAGATAAGAATATATTGCATGTATTCGAGTCGGAACTCTACAAAACCTCGGGTTTATTGGTTAGATTCGAGCCATTTGTACTAAGAACTAGCTATAACAACTTCGATTAAGCCTTTACTTCTTGATTAATTCTGGTTAATAGAAAATAAGACAATCTTGCATGTATTCGAGTCAGAACTCTACAAAAACTCGGGTTTATTAGTTAGATTCGAGCCTTTTGGACTAAGAATTGGGTATAACAACTCCGATTAAGCCTGTACTTCTTGATTAATTCTTGTTGTAGCAAGGATTGGATATAATAGCTTCGATTAAAACTTTATATCGTGATTAAGTCTTGTTGAGATAAGACCCCATTACATGCATTCGAGTCTGAACTCTATGAAAACTCGTGTTTATTGATTAGATTCGAGCATGTTATATTGAGAATTGGCTATAATAGCTTAGACTAAGCCTTTACTTCTTGATTAAGTCTTTCACATATTTTTCGTGAGGGCAATGCCGTTGCCGACCTTTTGGCTAACAAAGGTTGTGATCATCATGATTTTCATTTCCACGACATCTCCAATCTTGATAGGAAAATCCGAGGCCTTATTAAACTCGATAAAATGTCCTACCCCTATATTAGGAGTAGGAAAGTTTACATGTAATCGTCTTTTAATTTGGGAGATACTTGGCAAACTTTAGCCTTGCTTTGGGGTCGGCTACCCATAATTTTCATGTGTTTTATTTTAGGACGTGTTGAGGAAATCGTCCTCCCTCATTTGCTTGGGCGTGTAGAGGGACTCGTCCACCCTCAATTTTTCGGGATAATATAAGATCAGTGTTTTTAAAAAAAAAAAAAAAAAAGTCTTGCTAATAGGAGATAAAACCACGTTACATGCATTTGAGTCGGAACTCTATCAAAATTCGGGTTAATTGATTAGATTCGAGGCTTTTGTACTCAGAATTGGCTACAACAACTCTGATTAAGCCTTTACTTCTTCATTAAGTCTGGTTAATAGAATATAAAACCATGTTGTATGTATTCAAGTCAGAACTCTATAAAAACTCGGGCATATTGGTTAGATTCAAGCCATTTGTACTAAGAACTGGATATAACAACTTCGATTAAGCCTTTACTTCTTGATTAATTTTGGTTAATAGGAGATAAGAGCATGTTGCATGTGTTCGAGTCGGGCACTACAAAAACTCGGGTCTATTAGTTAGATTCGAGCCTTTTGTACTAATAATTGGGTATAACAACTCCAATTAAGCCTATACATCTTGATTAATTCTAGTTAATAGGAGATAAGACCATGTTGCATGTATTCGAGTCAGAACTCTACAAAAACTCATGTTTATTAGTTAGATTCGAGCCTTTTGTACGAAGAATTGGCTATAACAACTCCGGTTAAGCCTGTACTTCTTGATTAATTCTTGTTGTAGCAAGGATTGGATATAATAGTTCCGATTAAGACTTTACTTCGTGATTAAGTCTTGATAATATGAGATAAGACCCCGTTACATGCATTCGAGTCAGAACTCTATGAAAACTCGTGTTTATTGATTAGATTCGAGCATGTTATATTGAGAATTGGCTATAATAGCTTAGATTAAGCCTTTACTTCTTGATTAAGTCATTTGAGACGGATCTGGCGTATTATTGACGGCATGCACTTCACGGTCTCTCATATCTATAGAGAAGGGAATGCTGTGGCAGACTGGCTTTCTAAAAGATTGGTTTCTTACGAGTGGTCTAGCGAAGCGCCAGAGCCTCTCCGAGATCTTCTGTTGAGGGATATGTCTCCTATGTATTTTAGCCGACATTAGTTTTCTCGCAGCATAACGCTTGGGTACTCTTTTTCCCTATCGTAGGTTTTTCCTAGTGGGTTTTTCTACGATAGGGTTTTAACGAGGCCTGCGGCTGCAACCCCATACATCTGGTATGGGGGTATAGGTCCTTTTATTCTGTTTTCATAGATTGCTTTTGCATTTGTATTTTTCTCTCTATTTCTCTTGACTACCCGCTTGTGGGATTAGCTTGAGATTTTATTTTGTTGTCTTGGATGGCCCTCTCTTTGTAACTCTTTTCTGTTTCTCGTTTTTATAATAATATTGACCTTGATGAGTCAAAAAAAAGTCTTGTTAATAGGAGATAAAACCACGTTACATGCATTTGAGTCGGAACTCTGTCAAAACTCGGGTTAATTGATTAGATTCGAGCCTTTTGTACTCAGAATTAGCTACAACAACTCCAATTAAGCCTTTACTTCTTCATTAAGTCTGGTTAATAGAAGATAAGACCATGTTGCATGTATTCAAGTCGGAACTCTATAAAAACTCGGGTTTATTGGTTAGATTCAAGCCATTTGTGCTAAGAACTGGCTATAACAACTTCGATTAAGCTTTTACTTCTTGATTAATTCTGGTCAATGGGAGATAAGACCATGTGGCATGTATTCGAGTTGGAACTCTACAAAAACTCGAGTTTATTAGTTAGATTCGAGCCTTTTGGACTAAGAATTGGGCATAACAACTCCAATTAAGCCTATACTTCTTGATTAATTCTTGCTAATAGGAGATAAAACCACATTACATGCATTTAAGTCGGAACTCTATCAAAACTCGGGTTAATTGATTAGATTCGAGACTTTTGTACTCAGAATTAGCTACAACAGCTCCGATTAAGCCTTTACTTCTTCATTAAGTCTGGTTAATAGTAGTTAAGACCATGTTGCATGTATTCAAGTCGGAACTCTATAAAAACTCGGGTTGATTGGTTAGATTCAAGCCATTTGTGGTAAGAACTGGCTATAACAACTTCGATTAAGCCTTAACTTCTTGATTAATTAAATTGATAGGACATAAGACCATGTTGCATGTATTCGAGTTGGAACTCTACAAAAATTTGGGTTTATTAGTTAGATTCGAGCCTTTTGGACTAAGAATTGGGTATAACAACTCCGATTAAGCCTGTACTTCTTGATTAATTCTTGTTGTAGCAAGGATTAAATATAATAGCTCCGATTAAAACTTTACTTCGTGATTAAGCCTTATTGAGATAAGACCCCATTACATGCATTCGAGTTTGAACTCTATGAGAACTCGTGTTTATTGATTTGATTCGAGCATGTTATATTGAGAATTGGCTATAATAGCTTAGATTAAGACTTTCCTTCTTCATTAAGTCTGGTTAATAGAAGATAAGACCATGTTTCATGTATTCAAGTTGGAACTCTACAAAAACTCATGTTTATTGGATAGATTCAAGCCTTCTGTACTAAGAATTAGCTATACAACTCAGATTAAGCCTTTACTTCTTAATTAATTCTTGTTGTAGCAAGGATTAGATACAATAGCTCTGATTAAGACTTTATTTCTTGATTAAGTCTTGTTAATAGGATAGCAAGTCTCATTAAGAGGTCACTTTTTTTCGAATGCTCTCTCTCTCTAGAATTTTTCTCCTCCTTCTCTCTACATCCTTCATCTGTTCTTCATCATTTTTTGAATTTTCCGGACGTTATCAGCCTATTTACTGACAACGTCTTTTTTTTTCTGCTTTTCTGCCGCCTAGTGCGGCGGTCCTCTTTACTTTTTTTTATCTGTTTTTGAATGGCAGATAAAATTTTGGCAGATGGGGATTATCCCCAGGCATCAAATGAGAATCTATTGTCAAAAATCACATGTGGGGCGATTCCACACTCTACAGATAAAATTAATACTTGGGAGACTACAGATCTGATTCCCCATGATTCAAAAAAGAATCTCCAAACAACTGCTCAAAATAAAAAACTCAATACCAACACAAAAAACGGATCGCACCAGCCTGTTATTTTCACAAGTGGAGAGAGTCAATGTACTGGGGCCGCTCAAACCATCCCCTACCCCCTCAAAAAATCTGCCCCACGTGATGTCTCTAATATAGATGGGGTTATTCCCCAAATTTCAGATCTCAACCCATCACATGGAGCTGCTTGTTCTTTTAATATCACAGATCTCACATTACACGATGCTCCACTTGAAAATATTAATCTGCAAATGGGGGAAAAACAAACAACAGCATACAAAACTCCTCTCTCCTCGGCTTCATTTCACCCAGGCGGGATTTCCGTCGAAATCAACACAGGCGCGCTCCATGCGCCGGTCGGCGGGCTTTTGCCGGAAATAACGTCGGTGGTCGGCGGGAGCTCTTCCCCTATTGACGTCCCCTCTCCTATCGACGGTGGCGTAGTTGGTGCCAATTCGGTGGCCGAGGTGGCGACGGGTTAAGCCCATCAAAACCTTGGATCTTCTTCTAAACCCGTCGCGACAATTTTGACATCAAAAAATCCCCATCCACCTACTCAAATCGTCGCCGGAGCTCCATTACCTCCGAGCCCAACATCCAAATCATCTTCCCCGACCTCGTTTCCTTCTCAGGTATGGTCCCTGGCTAATCAGATCACGGAAAACATGCCAAACAAGATCACATAATATCAAGCTAAAAAACAAGCAATTATTAATCTAAAACATCAAGACTTTTGACAAAGGTTGAAAACAACACATGATTGGCTTCTTCCTTAGCATCTTTGGACGTGGGGTAGCATGAAGGAAGGAGACAATCATCTTTCTCATGTGTTAAGGCTTTGACAAGGACTTGAACATGAAAGGGACTTCTTGGCACCTTCTTCTCCATGTGGTTCGTTTGTTTTCATTTCAAAAGGGTGGAGTGAATCAAATCTATATCCTTCATCTTGATATGGTGGACTTTGAAAATGAAAATAAATTTTAAAGTAGTGGGGACAAAGATCCTTCATGGATCCTTCATCAAATCTTCACAAATCTTTGTCAATTTTCGGCCATAAAAATCACTGCACATTTAAACGGTTCGTGTGGCTTGATAGAAGCATAATTGGACCTTGGACCGTTTCATATGATTTATAGATATTTCTTCTATCTTTCCATGGCCGCTTGAATCACCTAAATCGGACTTCGTATGAGAGAGTTATGATTAAAATAGCAAAACTGCTACGAAGTAGTCATACGCGCGGGAATTGGTAATTTTGTCCGCTTTTCGCCTTTTTCTCTCGGACTAGTAGCAAATGTAAAATATGTTCAAGGTTGCTTCAAGTCTCGTATTAGTCGTCTCGTCCAAAGAAGTAAGTGCATGTCGTGTAGGTGCATGTGTGTGCATGGCCGTATGCATGGTTGCATGGTCGTCTACGTCATCTTTCTTCGGTTGGCCATGTTGATCTCGTATCACATATCTATAACCTGATAATAGCTTTTTTTTTTGTTTTGTTTGAGTACACACTCAAATATTTACACACACACTGCCCACACACAAAACACAAACACACACAAACACAAACACACATAAACACAAAGACACACACATACTCACAGCACACACAGCACACACTGCACACAAACACACACAAATACAAACACACAGCACACACACACACACACACTGCATAGAAAAAAAAAACACAAACAAACGGACACTTCATACACGATATGTTGGGAGAAGATCATTAAGACGAAAGTTAACATCTATCTCAAAGGGAGAAGATCCTTACGACGTTAACCACGTCTATCCCAAAATAATTCGTGTTTCCAAAAACAATATTGTCGTACACACTCAAATATTCATACACACAAACACACATATTTACACTCATGTAATTAAATGTATTACCTTGGGATATATCCAACTAACCGCCTGCTTTGATTTACTTGTATGCATACCATCCATGGTCTTGAATGCGGTCACGACACTGCTTAAAAGTAAAAATAATATATTGAGTCGTTGATATAAAATTTTTAAGCAAATATGTTATAAATAAAATCTTACTTTTGGAGTATGGCCTTAATGCGAGAGTCAGGCCTACTATGTAGTGAGCAAAACCATATAATAGTTCCTCTTCCTGGCACAATGACCAGAAGTTGCCAATGATGCCTACATAGATAAATGCATTTGAAAGAAAGAACATATTACTACAGTATGTTGTAAAAAAAAAGGAAATAGTTTTGTTAAAAAGAAAATATTTTGAAATTTACAATCTTTTATCTTACTTATGATGGTAAGCTCCCATGTATATTTGCTTCTTCGACTCAAGCATACGCGTCGATATATATCTCGAGATCTCTTCTCCCCTCTGTCCCATATTTTGTATGGATTGAGGATCAAAATATCCATACAAAACCTCGTCCATCGTGCCCACATTCATAGTAGACAAATACCTAATTTGTTAAGCAAAATATTAATATAAAAAAAACACTCCACACACTGCGCGCACACACACACACACACACACACTTCACACACACACACACACTGCCACACAATAAAAACACACACACACACTGCACATACACACACACACACACTGCACACACAAACACTGCACACACACAGCACATACAAACACACACACACACACTGTACACACACATACTACGAATGTAGAGAAATTCCATAAAGGAAATTACTCACATAGTCCAAAGCTGTAAAACTGATAAACTAAGCCACTCCTTTCCTTGAACGATCTCTAAAATATCAGTGTGAGCGATGTACAATGGAACATCATCACCACCACGATCCAAAGATAGTCTGTATCCCACAGCGATATCGGACTATTGTACATACTCGACGACCATAAGTAAGTCTCTCATGATGTCATCTTTGGTCCTCGACCCGTCATTCTGACGAGCCTGCTTCTTTGGTCGCTGAATATCCTATTTCATATAGTATAGTGTAAAATACAAGTAAATTTGAAATAATTTATTTTGTTTTCTTTCCATTGTAACTTCAGAAAGGATGAAGGATAAACGTATCTATTGAATACTATATAAACTCATTAATAATGATCCGAACCTATATCTATTATTTGAATATTAAAAAGAGAAGAATTGGTGCGAATTTCTTCTATATTGAATAAAGAATATTCATTCATCAAATCATTCACTCCATAGTCTGATAAATCTTTTAAAGAACTGATTAATCACACGAAAATAAAGATAGAGTCCCATTCTACATGTCAATACATGTCAGGGGTTAAAATATTTTTATATATATACTATCTAAAAATATACTCCAATAAAGTCAATAAAACAAAAAAAGAATAGGGCTTATTATTTTTATTTATTATTATTCCTACATGTTTCCATTCCTTTGGGATGTTACTACGCATTTTGGTTGCGTTTAATCTTTTCCATATTAAAAATCATAATCAATTTATATTGGATTGATTTTGCAATAATATTTGGTAGTTACTAAAAAGAAAAAGAAAATTTTTACCTTTGAAAAATCGGAGAAAATAAAATCTTGTGGCCATGCAATAAATCCACCTAAAGCTTTCCCCACGACTCTCACCTCATCAGTCGCCACAGGGACTTCAGCGCTGGCATCTACGGCCTCCTCAACCACTACCTTAACCAAATGAGCTGGTAAAGGAGCACAATGTAGGGTCGAATCGCCCTGAATAACCCTACCGATAGCAACTAGACGGGGAGGATGCTCGTCCACATAAAATCTAACTCGATGAGTGTCTCGATCCACGAGCCTCTCTCGGAAGGGCGGAAATAGCATCGGCACAACTCCCTTCGTGCTAACACGAGTAACCTCATCCGGTGTATGAATATCAACGGTAGTGGGAAATAGCACCCATTGTGCGGCCGAACTCTTTCCTCAAAGTCTTTGTGACATCAAGGGTGATCTCTTTCCTTACCGCTCAACACATCTTTACTTACGGAAGACGTCAATCCACATGATCGTCCAAAGTAATCGCGAATACCCACACCAAAACCAATGCCACGAACACGACCAGTGGTGCTCGGGTCTCCCAATGGCGGCCGCCAATATATCCTGTCGTCCCTCGGGAATGAAGGTACCTTGTGTATACCGCTTCTCCAAATCATCCTACAAAAATTTAATTTGGCACCATATTACAAAATTTTGAAATTTGCAAACAATCTGATACAAGTTGATGAAGGAGAAAAAACAATACAAGAATGTAGATAAAAATAATTGGGTAGAAAAGTGGTTATTTACATTTAATAAAGCAAATAATTTACCTCAAATTTTTAATGTTTGCTAACACTTAGCAACAAAAAGTGGAGCTTTTTCTTTTTCTTACAAGAAAAAATAATTCTTAAAAAAGAACTTACAATCCTCTCGACAATCTCCCGTGCAGCATCGGATGACGTACCCTCCCGTCTTTTTGTATGACCAAGCTTCCACCTTTGATGACGCGTAGGTGGAGACGGAGGATCAATAACAATATCTTCTTCAGATTTGGATACTTCTCGACGCTCCTTCATCTTCCTCTCCATCTCCCGTATATCCACCAAGTCGTACCCTCCTCGAGCCATATAATGCGGAATGTTCATTTTGGCTAATTCTTGTTTCTTACTTCTTTGTTCCTGGTACAAATATCAAATAATCCATAAACAATTTTATAAATATTTTCAAATTCAAAACATTTTTTTTCATATTTTATGTTCTTAATTAGAAATAGGTTCTTAATTAGAAATTGTTTTATTTGATTCTTGTAAAATTATTCAGATTTTATGTTATTAATTAGAAATTGTTTTATTTGATTGTCGTTCATTATTTTCAAGATTGAACTTTAAAAAAATAAAACATTTTTTTATTTGATTTTATGTTATTAATTAGACATTATTTTATTTGATTGTGCGTTCATTATTTTCATATTGAACTTTAAAAAAACTTAAAACATTTTTTATTTGATTTTATGTTATTAATTAGAAATTATTTTATTTGATTGTGCGTTCATTATTTTCAAGATTGAACTTTAAAAAAATTAAAACATTTTTTTATTTGATTTTATGTTATTAATTAAAAATTATTTTATTTGATTGTCGTTCATTATTTTCACATTAAACTTTAAAAAAACTTAAAACATTTTTTATTTGATTTTATGTTATTAATTAGAAATTATTTTATTTGATTGTGCGTTCATTATTTTCAGCATTGAACTATAAAAAAAAACTTAAAACATTTTTTATTTCAGATTTTATGTTATTAATTAGAAATTATTTTATTTGATTGTGCGTTCATTATTTTCAGCATTGAACTTTAAAAAAAAACTTAAAACATTGTATTCGGTTTTACCTCTCAAGTGGAGTCCTCACGAATCCTTTTGAAATCTCTCCAGTCCTCCTCGGAGATACCATACTGATACGAATTACGTATATAAGTGTACGTAAAATGTATAAAATACAACGGAAGATTATCACGGTTTTTACAAGTATCAAAGTAACAACGAAAATAAAAGGTGGTGGCCGAATTTATATAGTTTCGGCCGTGAGGTAGGGTAGTGTATGGGATTGAATGTGTTTTTATCGAATTAGACCTATAACTCGATAAAGATAATCTCTCCTCAAGACCTATTGAGAATTGATCAAGTTATAATTCGAGACGCGTCGAAGTGATAACCAAAGTTTTTGTTGAACTCGTTCAACGTATATTTCAAGAGAAATACAATGTTATAACTTTCAAGATGCTTACAAATGGTTGAGGATGAGGCTATTATATAGCCATAATGACTCCTAACAAAGCCAAAGAAGATCACACAAAATCTAGCTAAAATACAAACACTCATTAAACTATCTACAAAGACTTTGACATGGAAAAGAAAATCACAACATTTTGGCTCCTTCCTTGTACAAATCGGCCGTGGGGTTTACATCGAGGGAGTGGACAAGATCCTCCTCATGTGATGTATTTTGTAAGGCTTGACAATAACTTGATCATGAAAGTGACACCTTGGCCTCTTCTTTCCACATGGTTCGGCCGAAATAATTCCAAATGAGTGGAGTGAATCAAATCTCTTTCCTTGATCTTGATGTGGTGGACTTGAAAATGAAAGCAAGTATTTAAAGTAGTGGGGACAAAAGATCCTTCAAGGATGCATGTCACAATCGGCCGAAATCTTCCTCAAATGGCCGATTTTGTATGCATGAACATGCATACGTGTGCATGTTTTGATACGTCTAAGTTATCCCGGTTCCGATTATTAAGATCGTTCCCATTTCCGCGGTTGTTTTCTCACCGAAGTACGTAGGTGCATGTGCATGCAACTTGGTATCCTCACCTACGTCAATTCTTACTTCGCTTATTTCGTTTGGAGATGCCGTAATCGCATCATCCCCTCCCCCTTTGAAAGGAATTGACCTCAATTCAGTGATTCCCTCGTCGTCAAGGTAAGAAGATAGATCGCCTACGTTAAAAGTGGCGTGTACCCCATAGTCGTTCGAAAGTTCTACTTTATACGCATTGTCGTTCACTTTTCCCACGATTTTGTAAGGTCCCTCGGCCCTCGGCATAAGTTTGTTCTTGCGTTTGCTCGGAAATCTCTCTTTTCTTAGGTGTACCCAAACCAAGTCGCCTACTTCAAATAGTGATACGATATCTATTATTCCAGTCGAAGAAACTCCGATAAAAATCGACATCCATGATGATGCAAATTCGCATGGCCATGCATCATTGTACTTAGGAGAAAATGTTAAACGGATTGGAGTTACGTTGTTAATCGGAATCGGAGTGACGTAGAATTCAACGACGGATCGACCCGAAAGCATGAAGATCGGCCGAATTTATGCTTGAAAGGGACATGTTTTGACTTCATATCTTGACAAGATAATGAAGTTATCTTCTCCTTCCCCACCATGTACACATACGGCCGAAGCATGAAGATAGAGGGAAGACTTTCTTCTTCATGTCATTATCTCCCATATCTTGTAGGGATCGGCCGAATTGGAAGCTTGCAAAAAGGAAAGATTTGTGAAGATTTTCATCAAGAATATCTCATGTCACCATCATGAAATAAAGACCAAGATTGCTTGGTATCTCTTTGTGATTTTCGGCCGATTAGGTGTTGTTAGGAAGTTTCCTTTTTTTCGTTTTGTTGTATTTTCGTTCGGTTGTAAACTACTATATATAGTAGTGTTCGTTGTACTTGAAAAATATCGAGAATCATAATAAACATTGTATTTCCTTTGAAATATACGTTGAACGAGTTCGACAAACTTTAAGTTATTGTTTCGACGAGTCTCGAGATTTTAACTTTGATCAATTCTCAAAAGGTCTTGGGAAGAGATTACCCTTTTTATCGAGTTATAGGTCTAGTTCGATAAAAACACACCAAACTCCGTACATCATACTCATCACGGCCGAATCCCACATAAAATTCGTCCATCACCTTTGTAATTTCGATCCATATTGTAAACGTGTTAATCTTCCGTTGTGTTTTATACGTATTACTTACATAATTCGTATCATAAGTGGTATCAGAGAGCCACTTGTCTCACAGTTCTCGACATCACTGAAGAAAATGGCATTCACCGATGAAGAAGTAGCACAACTACGTGACGTTCTTCGTGGCTTGCCGGAGCCCAGAATCCATGCACGACGAGGACATGACACCATGCATGCACCACGGCATGCGGATGAATACAAGACCAGCGAACTTCCGGAGTTCGTAGGCGGCACTGATCCTGAAGTTTATCTGGAGTGGGAAAGAAAAATTGAACGAATGTTTGAGTTCAAGGAGCTCAATGACGAAGTACGTTGCAAGTACGCGATTCTCAAACTTGGAAAGGGAGCTTCCCTTTGGTTTGAGCGAATGAAGACGCAAAGAAGTCGTGTTTAAAAGAGAAGATACGTTCGTGGGATTCCTAAAAAGGAAACTACGAAAAGATATGTTCCGGCTACACACAAGCTAAGTCTCAGATCAAAAATTTCGACCTCACGCAAGGAAAGTTAAGTGTCGAGGAGTACATCGAGGAGTTTGAAAACTTATCCTTGATGGGAGAACTTGAAGAAAGCGAAGAATTGCGCATGTCCCGTTTCCTACGAGGTTTGAACAAAAACATTGCTAATTCCGTGGAACTCTACCCCTATTCGACTTCGATACTTTATGCGGACTTTGCATAAAGTTAGAAAATCAAAACAAAACCAAACTCTCTAAACCCGAATTCCCACCTAAATACGGAAATACCAACTTTGGCGCGAGTTCTAGCTCGTTTCCAAAACTCGTCACCACAAGCCACCACATTACCATTCCAAAAACCCCTACCACACCAAAAGAAACGAGCCTATCTAAAGTCCGATGTTTCAAATGTCAAGGATTTGGACACTATCAAAGTGCTTGTCCGAATCGGAGGATTGTGACGTTACGAGAAGCCATAGCCGCCCGAGAGGAATTATTAGCCGAAGAAGAAAGAGTTGGAGACGTTTTTAACTTAGAAGCTGACGAAGAAGAAGAATGCGAGGCATACGATGCCCCGAACTATGACACGAACCTTGTCCTTCGCATGTTGCAAACGAAGGCCGCCCCAAGTGACGAAGAACAACGGGACCAAATCTTCCACACGAAGTGTCGTGTCGGAGATAAATGGTGTAGCTTGATCATTGACGGTGGAAGTTGTACAAACGTGGCATCAAGCGAGATGGTTTCAAAACTCGGTTTGATCACCACGGCCCATCCCAAGCCGTATGCACTCCATTGGCTCGATGATGGGAACAAAGTGAAGGTTTCAAGACAAGTGAAGGTCGGACTCACCATGGGTTCGTATGGCGATGACATTACGTGCGATGTACTACCGATGGACGCATGTCACGTGTTATTAGGAAGACCTTGGTTATTTGATCGGGACGTACTACACCGAGGGAGGAGTAATGAGTATGAGCTACGTGACAAAGGTAAAAAATTGTCCTTAAACCTATGTCACCTCAAGCTATCCGGACGATGAGTTCGAAAAAGTCGAAGGGCCGAAACTTACGATGTTTGCAAACGAAAGAAGTCGAACACGCCATTGACGATGGCGAACGTGTTTATTTGATGATGATCAAGGAGGTCCAAATCTTGCCACCAAATCGCAAAATGAGGAGGAGATAGATGCACTATTACACGAGTTTTCGGACGTATTTCCCAAGACTTGCCGGTAGGATTACCACCTATCCGCGGGATTGAACACCGATTGATCTTATACGGGAGCTCCATTACCAACAAGGCAACAGATCGTTGTAATCCGAAGAAACAAAAGAACTACAACGTCAAATTGATGAACTCATGAATCACGGATATGTCCGAGAAAGTTTAAGTCCGTGTGCGGTTCAGTTCTACTCGTACCAAAAAAAGCGGAACATGGCGGATGTGTATTGTGATGAGAGCCGTGAATAACATCACCGTCAAGTATCGGTTTCCCATCCCGAGACTAGACGACATCTTTGACGAGTTACATGGCTAGGTTATATTTTGCAAAGTTGATTTACGGAGCGGATACCATCAAATCCGCATGCGAGAGGAGACGAATGGAAAACGGCTATTAATACGAATAATGGACTTTACGAATTCGTTGTGATTCAATTCGGACTAACCAACGCAAAGAGCACCTTTATGAGGTTGATGAACTACGTTCTTAAAACTTTCTTGGGAAAGTTTTTTGTCGTGTCAATAGACGACATTTTGATCTGATCGGTCCGTAGAAGAACATCTCAAACATTTGCGGTACGTGTTTGAGACGCTAAGAGAACAAAAACTTTATGGAAAACGGGAGAAGTGTACTTTCCTAGTCGAGAGTCTTGTCTTTCTCGGCTATGTTGTTTCGAAAGACGGAGTTTCGGTCGACCAAGAGAAGATCGCGGCAATCAAGTCGTGGCCGACCCCAAAGACAATCACGGAGGTACGGTCATTTCATGGCCTCGCTTCTTTTTACCGACGATTCATACGGGACTTCAGCACTATATCCAGTCCTATCACGGAGTGTCTGAAGAAGGGAACCTTTGCTTGGAACGAGACGGCCCAAAAGGCGTTTGAAAACTTAAAGGGAAAATTATGTGAAGCGCCGATTTTGACGTTGCCCGATTTTTCACAACCGTTTGAGGTAGAATGCGACGCTAGCGGAGTTGGAATCGGGGCAGTGCTTATTCAGAGAGGCCGTCCCATTGCCTATTTTTCGGAGAAGTTAAGTGGCGCCCGAGTGAATTATTGTACTTACGACAAGGAGTTCTATGCTATCGTAAGAGCACTCGATCATTGGAGTCATTATCTGCGTTCGAAACATTTCGTGCTACATTCGGATCACGAGTCGTTGAAATACATCAACGGACAAAGTAAGCTAAGCCCGAGGCATGCAAAATGGGTGGAATTTTTACAATCTTTTCACTTTTCATCCAAATACAAAGACGGGAAGAGTAATGTAGTGGCGGATGCACTGTCGAGACGGTATGCCTTACTGTCGATGCTAGATGTTCGTTTGTTGGGATTCGAGACTTTGAAAAATCACTACAACGACGATTTGGACTTCGGGGAAATTTTTAACCGTTGTAAAACGGCCCCGTCTGAGAATTTGTTTTACAGATGGCTTTCTCTTCAAGGGAATAAATTATGTGTCCGAGACATACAATTCGAGAATTCTTTGGTTCGGGAGGCGCACGGAGGAGGACTAGCCGGACACTTCGGCTCGACCAAGGCTAGAGGTGCTAAAAGAACATTTCTTTTGGCCGAAGATGTATGGTGACGTCGGACAATCGTGAGCAAATGCGTAACTTGTCATATGATGAAAAGTTCGCTCAAGTCGAGTACATACATGCCGTTGCCGATATTCTACGGCCAGTGGGAGGATGTCTCGATGGATTTTATTGTGGTTTTACCTCGTACTCAACGAGGCAAGGACTCGATCATGGTGGTCGTCGACCGTTTTCGAAAATGGCTCACTTTGTCGCGTGCCACAAAACCGATGATGCAAGCAACGTGGCGGACTTGTACTTAGGAGATAGTTCGTTTACACGGAGTTCCAAAACTATCGTGTCGGATCGAGATTCCAAATTTCGAGTTACTTACGGAATACTTTATGGAGGAAAGTAGGTACTAAACTCCTATTCAAGACTTCACATCACCCGCAAACCGACGGACCGAGGTAACTAATCGAACCTTGGGAGCATTATTACGAGGGTTGGTAAATAAAACTCGAGAAAGATTGGGACGTTAAACTTGCTCATGCGGAATTCGCTTACAATCGATCACCGGTTATGCCACGGCCCATTCACCTTCGAAGTGGTATACGGATTAAACCCGCACTTGCCATTGGACTTGATTCCCTTGCCGAGCAACGAATTGGTTCACAAAGACGCCAAGCAAAACTCAAGTCAATGATGAAGCTACGAAAAGATACGGAACGGATTAAAGAAGTGAATGAAATGTACAAACTAAGTCGAACAAAAATAAAAAAGCGAGATTATTTGATGTTGGCGACTTAGTTTGGATACATTTGAGAAAAGAAAGATTCCCGAGCAAACGGAAGAACAAATTGATGCCGAGAGCCGAAGGACCGTACAAGATTGTGGAAAAAGTGAACGACAACGCATACAAAGTCGAACTTCCGGGCGAATACGGAGTACACGCGACATTCAACGTAGGTGATCTCTCACCTTATCTTGACGACGATGGCATTGCAGAATTGAGGTCAATTCCTTTCAAAGACGGAGGGAATGATACGATATCTATTATTCCAGTCGAAGAAACTCCGATAAAAATCGACATCCATGATGATGCAAATTCGCATGGCCATGCATCGTTGTACTTAGGAGAAAATGTTAAACGGATTGGAGTTACGTTGTTAATCGGAATCGGAGTGACGTAGAATTCAACGACGGATCGACCCGAAAGCATGAAGATCGGCCGAATTTATGCTTGAAAGGGACATGTTTTGACTTCATATCTTGACAAGATAATGAAGTTATCTTCTCCTTCCCCACCATGTACACATACGGCCGAAGCATGAAGATAGAGGGAAGACTTTCTTCTTCATGTCATTATCTCCCATATCTTGTAGGGATCGGCCGAATTGGAAGCTTGCAAAAAGGAAAGATTTGTGAAGATTTTCATCAAGAATATCTCATGTCACCATCATGAAATAAAGACCAAGATTGCTTGGTATCTCTTTGTGATTTTCGGCCGATTAGGTGTTGTTAGGAAGTTTCCTTTTTTTCGTTTTGTTGTATTTTCGTTCGGTTGTAAACTACTATATATAGTAGTGTTCGTTGTACTTGAAAAATATCGAGAATCATAATAAACATTGTATTTCCTTTGAAATATACGTTGAACGAGTTCGACAAACTTTAAGTTATTGTTTCGACGAGTCTCGAGATTTTAACTTTGATCAATTCTCAAAAGGTCTTGGGAAGAGATTACCCTTTTTATCGAGTTATAGGTCTAGTTCGATAAAAACACACCAAACTCCGTACATCATACTCATCACGGCCGAATCCCACATAAAATTCGTCCATCACCTTTGTAATTTCGATCCATATTGTAAACGTGTTAATCTTCCGTTGTGTTTTATACGTATTACTTACATAATTCGTATCACTTCAATCCGTGATTTTATTTGGCACAAGATTGGTTCAGGTACTCGCACCTCTTTATGGTACGATAAATGGTGTGTTGCTTGTCCGTTGTCTAATCATCTCACTAATCGTGATATTCATAGAGCTGGTCTTACTCCTCAAGCTACGGTGAGTGATATTATTATTGATGGTATTTGGTCATGGCCCCAATACCTCACGGGGAAGCACCCATTTTTATCTACATGTAACGTTCCGACCTCTGATGCTAATGATCAATTGGAATGGCGTTCTAATGATGGTTCGGTTAAGAGTTTTTCGGTCAGCCAGGTTTGGGAATCAATTCGCCCTCGAGACAGCAAAGTTTTATGGTATGATGTGGTTTGGTTCCCTAATAATATTCCCCGTCATGCGTTTAACTTATGGCTTATTATTAAGCGTAAGCTGAAAACGCAAGATCGGATTAGCATTTGGGGCGTAGATCAGAACCTTGGAAGTAATTGCTCGTTATGTGATACGGTGCCGGACTCCCATGATCACTTATTTTTCCAATGTGCCTTTGCGGATGGTGTTTGGAATCGCATTAAATTTCTTGCTGGTCTAGATAAAGTGGCACATAATATTTATGCCATCGTTGAGCATATTGGAGTGAATTCGATAAAGAAGTCTTCCCATGGTGGTATTGCGAGATTGGTGCTTGCGGCTACGGCCTACTTTATTTGGCAAGAACGCAATTGGAGGTTGTTTAAAAAGTTGAAGAGATCCGTTGCTCAAGTTAGTGAGTGCATCTCAGCAGCAGTTCGGCTCAAGCTTCTTTCGTGTAGGTTCAAGCGAACCAAGGAGGGAGAGGCTTATGCTCGAGTTTGGGACCTTCCTGATTCTATTTTTAGATGATTGATCATTTTTTTGCTTATGTTCCATTAGGTGGTTTTTCCCTATTGGAGTCATCGGTTTTGTAGTTGATTTGTAATTCGTTTGGCATGTCATTCGAATAGGATGTTCAAGCTTTGCTTGAGGTTAATGTGACACTCAGTCACATTCCAGTGTACTTATCGGTTTTTGGGTGTTTAATATATTTTACCAGGGTATGATCCCCTTTTACCCAAAAAAAAAGGAGTGAAAACACGAAGAGCTCGTGCGGGAAAAGAAAAGATCCGTTCGTGGGATTCATTAAAAAGAAAACTTCGTAAGAGATATGTACCAACGTCGCATCGATTATCCTTGTACCGGAAGATTGCAGATCTCATGCAAGGAAAGTTGAATGTCAGTGAATACATTAAGGAGTTTGAGAATATGACCTTAATGGGAGAAATAGAGGAGAATGGGGAGCAGAAGATGTCGCGATTCTTGCGTGGCTTGAACCAAAGCATAGCTAACTCGGTGGAACTGTATCCATACGAGGACTTCGATACATTATGTGGGCTATGTGTAAAGTTAGAAGCTCAAAACAGAATGAAGTTGTATAAACCCGAGTTTCCAGTCAAATTTGGAAACCCAAGCGTCGGGTCTAGTTCAACCACTAAGACAACTGTATCGACTCCGGTCCCTGTTGCGATCCCTAAGACACCCTACGTACCGAAGGAGATGAGTCTGGCTAAAGTAAGATGTTTCAAATGTCAAGGGTTCGGGCATTATCAAAATGCTTGTCCGAACAAACGAGTGACGACACTAAGGGAAGCTGCCACGATCCGAGACGAATTATTGGTTGAAGACGAAAAAGAAAGACTGGGGGTGATACGGAATCATTTGATATGAACGAAGAAGACGAAGTAAGGATCGATATAATGACCTTACTACACGCCATGCACGGGCTACTACGTATTTAGGCGAGAAAACGGACATAAGACGTGGAGTCTCGGTCTCAGCCGTGTCATATAACACGGCCCGTGTCATGCTATGCCGGAAGGTCGACAATCGACCGGAAAATGGACGAATAGGAAAAATCACCACCGTAGGAAAATTCACCACTGCCGAATCGCCGATCACCGCCGACCACCACTGCCGGATCGGCGATCAGCACGTCATTGGGCCCGGCCGATCACGCTGAGCGAATCCGGCGTGTCATCCGACACGGCCGTCTTGAGGTGTCTGGATAATGAAATCTCGCCGACCGAACCCGGCCGTGTCGTCCGACACGGCCGTCTGCCGACACAACCCGTGCCGGGCGACACGGCCGAGTCACACTCTTCCGGATAGTACAAATCCCTGTCATTTGTCAACCCGACCGTGCCGGGCGACACGGTCGACCCTCTTGCCAGTCCTCGCCGCCAAATACCCGATCCGGCCGACGCAGAACCGGCATCAAATGCCATTATTGCCGATTTTTTATTTTATGTTGTTTTTCCTCCCCTCACATGTCATGATTAGACTTGCATGTTATGTGGGGTGTCTTATATTCATTTTGTTGTGTGATTCCCTCTCCCTTTGATTTGATTCCCTTGTATTTTATCTTGTGTTTTGTTTTTCATTTCAAGATCATGTGATCTTGTTTGATTCCTTAGTTGCTAAGAAGACTACCATGCTATAAGTAGTCTTGTTGATGCTTTCATTATGGATATTGTATGTTGAAGAAACTAAGAATACACTTGTGTTTTCTTGGTGAATGCTTTTCATCGAAACCTTGATTATAATTCGACGCGTTTTCGAGTTTTAATCGAATCAATTCTCAATAGGTCTTGAGGAAAGATTACCTTATCAAACTATAGGTCTAGTTTGATAAATCATTCATATTGTTCTTGTTTACGTAAGCCGAATTGCCCTACTTTCGGTTATTTCTTACGAGTGTTACATATATACGAGTGTTGTGAGGTAACAAAATATATCCGCTGCATTTTCCGGCGAATTTACGTTCATCTTAATACGTAATTCGTATCATTAGTGGCATCGGAGCCCAAGGTTACTTCCTTGGCAAATTTCTCTTGGCGATTTTCTTATCAAAAATATTCTGGCATGGATTTTTCCGACGATTTCATGGAGAAACTACGTGAGGCATTACACAGCATGCAAGAACCACGTTTTCAAGCAAGAAGAGGAGGATATGATGCACATTCACCGCGTCATGTGGATGAATTTAAAGTTAATGAACTTCCGGAATTTGTCGGAGGTACTAATCCCGAAGTTTACCTAGAGTGGGAGAGGAAGATTGAACGTATGTTCGACTTCAAGCACCTTAACGATGAGAAACGTTGCAAATATGCAATTCTCAAGTTAGGGAAGGGCGCTTCCTTATGGTTCGAGGGTATGAAAACACAACGAGCTCGTGCGGGAAAAGAGAAAATCCGTTCTTGGGATTCTTTGAAGAAAAAACTACGTAAAAGGTATGTCCCGACATCACATCGGTTAACCTTATACCGAAAAATTGCGGAGTTCGTACAAGGGAAACTAAGTGTGGAAGAATATATCGAAGAATTTGAAGGCTTGGCCTTAATGGGAGAACTTGAAGAAAATGAAGAACAACGAATGTCACGTTTCTTACGTGGTCTAAATCAAAACATTGCAAATACGGTGGAATTATACCCATATGGAGATTTTGACACTTTATGCGGACTATGCATAAAAATTGAAGCTCAAAACAAGTTGAAGTTTACCAAACCCGAATTTCCATACAAATTCGGAAATACAAGTGCCGGCTCAAGTTCGACTACGAAACATACCGTACCTTTTCAAGTCCCTACCCCGGCCCCGAAGGTTCCCCACGTTTCCAAGGAAACGAGCTTGGCTAAAGTACGATGTTTTAAATGTCAAGGCTTTGGTCACTATCAAAATGCATGTCCAAATAAACGGGTGGTCACTTTAAGAGAAGCTCTTGCGGTCCGAGACGAACTTTTGGTCGAGGACGAGAAGGAAGGCCTTGGTGACGTATTTAACATGGAGGCCGAGGAAGAGAATGAGGATTACGAGACTTATGATGCCCCAGAATATGATACTACTTTAGTGCTTCGAGCACTACATACCAAAATCGTTCCAAGTGATACGGAGCAAAGAGACCAAATCTTCCATTCCAAATGCAAAGTCGGAGAAAAGTGGTGTAGCTTGATAATAGACGGAGGGAGTTGCACGAATGTAGCATCAAACGAGATGGTCACCAAGCTCGGGCTAACTACTACGGCTCACCCGAGACCGTATGCTTTACATTGGCTCGATGATGGAAGCAAAGTGAAGGTGACGAGACAAGTACGGGTCAACTTAACTATGGGATCGTACGGAGACGATGTGTTATGTGACGTACTCCCGATGGACGCATGCCACGTACTTTTGGGACGACCATGGATGTTCGACCGAGATGTTTTGCATCGAGGAAGGAGTAACGAATATGAATTACGAGATAAAGGCAAGAAGATTGTGCTTAAACCGATGGCACCCCAAGCCATTCGATCGATGAGTTCTAATCAAATGGAGAAACCAAAGCTTAACATGTTTGCTAGTGAGAAAGAAGTGAGACACGCTATTGACGATGGCGAGCGTGTGTATTTATTGATGATTAAAGAAACACGAGATGTTGACGTGATTGTGCAAGGCAAGAGAGATATCGATACCTTGCTACAAGAATTTGCGGATGTCTTCCCGGAAGACTTACCGCCGGGTTTGCCACCCTTACGTGGGATTGAACACCAAGTCGACCTTGTACTGGGTGCATCACTCCCTAACAAGGCCGCCTATCGATGTAACCCCGAGGAGACAAAGGAGTTGCAAAAGCAAATCGAGGAACTAATGAACCGCGGGTACGTTCGAGAAAGTTTGAGCCCTTGTGCGGTTCCGGTTTTACTTGTTCCAAAGAAGGATGGGTCATGGCGGATGTGTATAGATAGTAGAGCCGTGAACAACATAACCATCAAATATCGGTTCCCAATTCCGAGACTTGATGATATGTTGGACGAGTTGCATGGTTCGGTGATTTTTTCGAAGGTTGATTTGAGAAGCGGCTATCATCAAATTCGCATGCGGGAAGGAGATGAATGGAAAACGGCTTTCAAGACAAAACATGGATTATATGAATGGCTCGTCATGCCCTTTGGCCTTACAAATGCGCCAAGTACTTTCATGCGATTAATGAATGAGGTACTTAAGCCATTTTTGGGAAAATTTGTCGTCATATACTTGGACGACATCTTAATTTATAGTCGATCATTGCAAGAGCATACCGGGCACTTGAGGAAAGTCTTTGAGATCCTTAGGGATCAAAAACTTTATGGGAAAAAGGAGAAGTGTTCATTTCTAGTCGAGAGTGTAGCCTTTCTTGGCTACATCGTTTCTAAAGAAGGAGTGTCGGTTGATCAAACCAAGATCGAGGCGATTAAATCTTGGCCTACGCCTAAAACCATCACGGAAGTCCGATCCTTTCACGGACTTGCTTCATTTTATCGGAGGTTCATACGAGACTTTAGTACCATTTCTAGTCCGATAACGGAATGCTTGAAAAAGGGACCGTTTATGTGGAACTTGGCTGCCCAAGGGGCGTTTTAAAAATTGAATTCGAAAATGTGTGAAGAACCTATCTTGGCATTACCCGACTTTTAAAAACCTTTCTAGTTAGAATTTGAAGCAAGTGTAGTGGGTATTGGGGCGGTCCTCGTCGAGGAGGCGACCAATTGCCTACTTTTCGGAGAAATTGTGTGGGGCTCGACTCAACTATTGTACTTATGACAAGGAGTTCTATGCCATTGTGAGAGATCTTGATCATTGGAGCCATTACCTTAGGCCGAAACATTTCATCCTACATTCGGATCATGAGTCCTTGAAATATATCAACGGCCAACTAAAGTTGAGTCCGAGACATGCTAAATGGGTGGAATTCTTGCAATCATTCCACTTTTCATCGAAGTACAAAGATGGCAAGAGCAACGTTGTGGCGGATGCTTTGTCTAGACGGTATGCCTTGCTCTCTACTCTTGACATTCGGTTGCTTGGGTTCGAAGCATTGAAGGAGTATTATGATGGGGATGTGGATTTTGGTGAGGTTTTCATTCGGTGTAAATCCGGTCCGTTTGGAGAGTTTACGTTGCAAGAAGGATTCCTTTTCAAAGGGAATCGCCTATGTTTACCCAAACACCCGATTCGGGAATTATTAGTTCGGGAAGCTCACGGTGGAGGCTTGGCCGGTCATTTTGGTTCGGCCAAACGTTGGAGGTCCTTAAAGAGCATTTTCATTGGCGAAGATGCAAGTGAATGTACACGACATAATTAATAAGTGTGTGACATGCCATATTGCTAAAAGTTCATTCAAACCGAGCATACATGCCTTTGCCGATTCGGAAAGACCGTGGGAAGATGTCTCAATGGATTTTATTGTTGCTTTGCCTCGTACTCAACGAGGAGAGATGCTATTATGGTTGTCGTAGACCGATTTTCGAAGATGGCTCACTTTGTGGCTTGCCACAAGGCAGACGGCAGTAACGTCGCCGATTTGTATTTCCGAGAAATCGCATTTATTGCATGGGGTTCCAAAACGATTGTTTCGGATCGGGACTCAAAATTCCTTAGTTATTTTTGGAACACCTTGTGGAGAAAGGTGGGAACCAAACTACTATTTAGCACGTCACATCATCCACAAACGGACGGTCAAACCGAAGTGACCAATCGAACGTTGGGCACATTACTACGTGGTCTTGTGAGCAAGACACAGAAGGATTGGGACTTAAAACTTGCACATGCGGAGTTCGCTTATAATCGTTCTCCTACTCATGCCACAGCACACTCTCCGTTCGAAGTAGTTTACGGACTAAACCCGTATATGCCGTTAGATCTAATTCCATTGCCAAGTGACGAGTTAGTGCACAAGGATGTGGAATCAAAATTGAAATCGATGATGAAATTACACGAGCAAGTACATAATCGAATCAAGGAAATAAACGAGGCTTACAAACGAAAGTCGAACAAACAAAGAAGGCCGAGATTGTTCGAAGTTGGTGATTTGGTTTGGTTGCACTTGAGGAAAGAGCGATTTCCAAGTAAACGTAAGAACAAATTAATGCCGCGAGCGGAGGGACCGTTTAAGGTAATCGCTAAAGTGAACGACAACGCTTACAAATTAGAACTTCCGGGAGATTATGGGATTCATGCAACCTTTAATGTTGGGGATCTCTCACCTTACATCGATGATGACGGAATTTCGGAATTGAGGACAATTCCTTTTAAAGGAGGAGGAGATGATACAGAATCATTTGATATGAACGAAGAAGACGAAGTAAGGATCGATATAAATGACCTTACTACACGCCATGCACGGGCTACTACGTATTTAGGCGAGAAAACGGACATAAGACGTGGAGTCTCGGTCTCAGCCGTGTCATATAACACGGCCCGTGT
Source organism: Orobanche coerulescens (assembly GCA_033398695.1). Taxonomy (NCBI): domain Eukaryota; kingdom Viridiplantae; phylum Streptophyta; class Magnoliopsida; order Lamiales; family Orobanchaceae; genus Orobanche; species Orobanche coerulescens. The sequence goes on along the minus strand of CM065803.1, from coordinate 140,907,863 downwards.
CATGCTATCTTAGGAAGGTCGACAATCGACCGGAAAATGGACGACTGCCGGAAAAATCACCACCGGCCGGAAAATTCACCACTGCCGGAACTAGCCGATCACCGCCGACCACCACTGCCGGAATCGCCGACACTTCATTGGGCTGGCCGATCACGCTGAGCGAATCCGTAGTGTCATCCGACACGGCCGTCGAGGTGTCTGGATAATGAAATCTCATTGCCGATCAACCCGATGTGTCGTCCGACACGGCCGTGCCGACACAACCCGACCGTGCCGGGCGACACGCCGAGTCACACTCTTCGGATAGTACAAATCCATTGTCCGACCAACCCGACCGTGCTGGGCGACACGGCCGAGTCCTCGCCGGTGCAAGGCGCGACCGTGCCGATCGGCACGGGCGTGTCGGCAGAACCAGAAATGCCATTATTGCTGATTTTTTTATTTTTGTTGTTTTTCCTCCTCACATGTCATGATTAGACTTGCATATTATGTGGGGTGTCTTATATTCATTTTGTTGTGTGATTCCCCTCCCTTTGATTTGATTCCCTTGTATTTTATCTTGTGTTTTGTTTTTCATTTCAAGATCATGTGATCTTGTTTGATTCCTTAGTTGCTAAGAAGACTACCATGCTATAAGTAGTCTTGTTGATGCTTTCATTATGGATATTGTATGTTGAAGAAAATAAGAATACACTTGTGTTTTCTTGGTGAATGCTTTTCATCGAAACCTTGATTATAATTCGACGCGTTTTCGAGTTTTAATCGAATCAATTCTCAATAGGTCTTGAGGAAAGATTACCTTATCAAACTATAGGTCTAGTTTGATAAATCATTCATATTGTTCTTGTTTACGTAGTTTCTAATTGCCCTACTTTCGGTTATTTCTTACGAGTGTTACATATATACGAGTGTTGTGAGGTAACAAAATATATCCGCTGCATTTTCCGGCGAATTTACGTTCATCTTAATACGTAATTCGTATCAGGGGGATGTATTTGATTTCAACATGGAAGACGAAGAAGGAGAAGAATGTGAGGCTTACAATGCTACGAATTATGATACAGCCTTGGTCCTTCGCACTTTGCTATTTAAGTCGGTTCCGAGCGAGTCAGAACAACGGGACCAAATATTCCATACAAAGTGTCAAGTTGGAGATAAGTGGTGTAGTTTGATTATCGACGGAGGGAGTTGCACCAACGTAGCTTCGAGTGAAATGGTGACGAAGCTTGGACTAACCACCATAGCTCACCCTAAGCCATATGCTTTACATTGGCTTGATGACGGAAGTAAGGTGAGGGTTTCGAAGCAAGTTCGGGTCGGATTAGCAATGGGTTCATATCACGATGAGATATTATGTGATGTGATTCCAATGGATGCTTGTCACGTACTTTTGGGACGCCCTTGGCTAATTGATAGGGATGTTTTACATCGGGGAAGAAGTGACGAATACGAGTTGCGAGATAAGGGAAAGAAGATCGTGTTGAAGCCGATGTCACCCCAAGCTATCCGTTCCATGAGTGCCAAACGAGGGGAAAAACCGAACCTCACCATGTTCGCTAGCGAAAGGGAAGTTGAACACACTATGGAGAGTGGTGAGTGTGTTTACATGCTGTGATAAAGGAGACTCAAGATGATTTCGTGGCAGCGAAAAATGAGGATACAGTGGCCGACTTATTACATGAGTTCGCGAACGTCTTCCCTAAAGAATTGTCGTCGGGTTTGCCGCCAATTCGTGGAATTGAGCATCAAATCGACCTTATACCAAGTGCACCTCTTCTGAATAAAGCTGCCTATAGGTGTAATCCCGAGGAAACAAAGGAACTTCATAAGCAGATTGAAGAACTAATGAGCTACGGGCATGTTCGAGAAAGTTTAAGTCCATGTGCGGTTCCGGTCCTACTTGTTCCTAAGAAGGATGGTTCTTGGCGGATGTGTATCGATAGCCGCGCCGTAAATAACATAACGATCAAGTATCGATTCCCGATACCAAGGCTTGATGATATGTTGGACGAGCTACATGGCTTGGTGGTCTTCTCTAAAATTGATTTGCGAAGTGGCTATCACCAGATTCGTATGCGGGAGGGAGATGAATGGAAGACGGCTTTCAAAACTAAGCATGGGCTGTATGAGTGGACCGTCATGCCATTTGGACTTACGAATGCCCCAAGTACTTTCATGCGTTTGATGAACGAAGTACTTAAGGCATTTTTGGGCAGATTTGTAGTTGTTTATTTGGATGATATTTTGGTTTATAGTCGGTCGGTGGAGGAGCATCTCAGACATCTACGACAAGTATTCGAGACTCTTAGGTCTCAAAGGCTTTATGGAAAGAAAGAAAAGTGTGCGTTTCTCGTCGAGAGTATAACTTTTCTTGGCTATGTTGTTTCGAAGGATGGAGTTGATACGAAATTGACTAGTCCGAGTGAAAAAGGCGAAAAGCGGACAAAATTACCAATTCCCGCGTGTATGACTACTTCGTAGCAGTTTTGGCATTTTAATCATAACTCTCTCATACGAAGTCCGATTTAGGTGATTCAAGCGGCCATGGAAAGATAAAAGAAAGATCTATAAATCATGTGAAACGACCCACGGTCCAATTATGCTTCTATCAAGCCACACGAACCATTCAAATGTGCAGTGATGTTTATGGCCGAAAATTGATGAAGATTTGTGAAGATTTTGCCCAAGATTGTTGAAGATTTTCCATGCCTTCATTTTTCAAGTTCATACCTTCATTTTCAAAGTCTTGCAAGAGTATCAAAGGAGGAAGACTTCAGCCCCTCTCCATTTCACCTTATGGCCGTGAAAGAAGCAAGAGACAAGGTTAGTAGATTGATTTGTTTAATTTTAATCTTGATTTCCTTTGCTTTGTCAAAGTATTGTTTATTTTGTTTGATTTTGTTTGATCTTGTGTGATCATGTAAGCTTAGTATATATATGCCACATTTGGCATGTTGTAACATATCTTGAATGTTAAAAACGAAATACACTTTGTATTACTTCTTGTTGAATGATTTTCAGCAAAACCTTGGTTATAATTCGACGCGTTTTCGAGTTGTAATTTAATCAATTCTCAATAGGTCTTGAGGAGAGATTGCCTTATCAAACTATAGGTCTAGTTTGATAAATCACTTTCATATTATTCTTGATTAAGTAAGCCGAATTGCCCTACTTTCGGTTAATTCTTACGAGTGTTACACATATTCGAGTGTTGTGAGAATAAAAGACATTTCCGGTGATACGAAATTGACTAGTCCGAGTGAAAAAGGCGAAAAGCGGACAAAATTACCAATTCCCGCGCGTATGACTACTTCATAGTAGTTTTGATATTTTAATCATAACTCTCTCATACGAAGTCCGATTTAGGTAATTCAAGCGTCCATGGAAAGATAAAAGAAAGATATATAAATCATGAGAAACAACCCAAGGTCCAATTATGCTTCTATCAAGCCACACGAACCGTTCAAATGTGCAGTGATGTTTATGGCCGAAAATTGATGAAGATTTGTGAAGATTTTATCCAAGATTGTTGAAGATTTTCCATGCCTTCATTTTTCAAGTTCACACCTTCATTTTCAAAGTCTTGCAAGAGTATCAAAGGAGGAAGACTTCAGCCCCTCTCCATTTCACCTTATGGCCGTGAAAGAAGCAAGAGACAAGCTTAGTAGATTGATTTGTTTAATTTTAATCTTGATTTCCTTTGCTTTGTCAAAGTCTTGTTTATTTTGTTTGATGTTGTTTGATCTTGTGTGATCATGTAAGCTTAGTATATATATGCCACATTAAGCGCCTCCAATCGCTCTGATCCCGAGGGCGATTTGCTCCTTCACACACACGCCGCCACTTCTCTCTTCAACCGCACCATCGTCCGGCCACCATCTCCGGCCATCTCACCCACCACCCGAGTCCCGCTTCAACATCAGATAACAGATCTGTCGTCGCCTTATCATCCCGCATCTACTTGTCGCAAAGTTTCATGCCCGACTTTGTTCACGCCGACTGAAGTCTTCCGTCCATGCCGAAGAAAAAAAGAAAGTCGCAGTCGCCCGCAAAAGCAAACGCCATATCACCTGCAACATGTGACGTCATCTGCAGGAAGTCATCTTCGTCCCCGGAGCCATCTCCGTCGCTTTCTTCATCACCACTTCATCGCCGGGGAAAACTCACCAACGTCGCTCGGTCGCCATTCCTGACAGCAAAGGTGTACCTAATTCCATAATGCCAAAGATCAAGAACTTGGGCTCCGATGCCACTTATGATACGAATTCTCACTGGTTATGCGAATTCGCTATCGATACAGCGGAAGACTTTTTGACGAGCGGAAGCTATCAGCAAGAAACTGTCGGGAACTGGTGACAACAGCTCGCTACAGCAACAATACTGGCGAGTGATGAAGGCGGTGATCCGATACAGCCACAGGATAGGAATTTGGCCAATTGGAAAAATGACTCGAAACAGCACGTTTCGTTCGGAAGCGACTTTAAGATAGGAAACACGTTCGAAGGATCGAACAACACTTTATACGAAATATTGAACAAGTATAAAACTGTATCGAAAAATAAACAGAATATCGAAACAAGATATAAACAGATGTTTTATCAAATTAGACCTATAATTTGATAAAGTGATTTCTCCTAAAGACCTATTGAGAATCAATCAGATTAGTATTCGAAACGCGTCGAATAAAAACCAAGTTTTGATGAAAAGCATTCACCAGGAAAAAACACAAAGTGTTCTCAATTCTTCAACATTCAATAATCTTCATTACAACTCTACTGCCACTATTTATAGGCAAAAGTGGCCTGAAAAAATAACTTAAACTATTACAAGTTGTTCCTTAAAATAATGAAAGGATAATAAAAGGTTCTTTATGTCACTTGTTGACAAAAGTAAAAGCTGGGTCTTTGCCTCCAAGTTGTTTGTTGACAGCCGCCCTTTTTGCCAAGAATCCTGCTGCTTTTGTAAGAAGATGCTGAATATTCTTTATTTGTTTAGTTACCACTTGAATCTCTTCCCCTCCCCAAGATGCAAGTTGTCTTTTGTTTAAGTTACTCCAATTCCAATTATCAAGGTGACTCCATGCCTCGTTTCAGCTCTCTCGCCCAAGTATGTTGTAGTGCGGTCGAGGTGTTTTACGTCGATCCTTACTTCGTCTTCTTCGCTTGGAGTAGTCGGCTTCGTATCATCCCCTCCCACTTTAAGAGGAATTTTCCTCAATTCTGCAATCCCGTCATCATCAAGATAAGGAGAAAGATCACCTATGTTGAAAGTAGCATGCACTCCATAGTCGCCCGGAAGTTCTAATTTGTAAGTATTGTCGTTCACCTTCGCAACTATTTTAAATGGCCCCTCGGCTCGTGGCATTAACTTATTCTTACGCTTACTCGGGAATCGTTCCTTCCTCAAATGTAACCAAACTAAATCTCCAACCTCGAATAGTCTCGGCTTTCTTTGCTTGTTCGACTTCCTTTTATACGCCTCGTTTATTTCCTTGATTCGATCCCGCACCTGTCCGTGTAATTTCATCATTGATTTTAGTTTTGACTCCGCATCCTTATGCACCAATTCGTCACTTGGTAGTGGAATTAGATCTAGTGGTATGTAAGGATTCAACCCGTAAACTACTTCAAATGGAGAGTGTTCAGTGGCATGAGTAGGAGATCGATTATAAGCAAACTCCGCATGTGCCAGTTTCAGATCCCAGTCCTTTTGTGTCTTGCTCACCAAGCCTCGCAACAGCGTCCCCAGTGTTCGATTCGTTACTTCAGTTTGTCCGTCGGTTTGAGGATGATGTGAGGTACTAAACAAAAGCTTGGTTCCCACCTTCCTCCATAATGTGTTCCAAAAGTAGCTTAGAAACTTCGAGTCCCGGTCCGAAACAATAGTTTTCGGAACTCCATGTAACCGCACCACCTCTCGGAAATACAGGCCAGCAACATTACTCGCATCATCGGTTTTGTGACAAGGAACAAAATGAGCCATCTTTGAAAAACGATCGACAACAACCATGATCGCATCCTTACCTCTTTGGGTTCGAGGTAAAGCCACAATGAAATCCATTGATACATCTTTCCATGGCCTCTCCGGAATCGGTAAAGGTGTGTAGACTCCTGGTTTGAACGAACTTTTCGCAATATGGCACGTCACACATTTACTGATTATATTATTAACATCCCCCTGCATCCTTGGCCAATAAAAATGTTCCTTAAGCACTTCTAATGTCTTGGCCGAACCGAAGTGGCCAGCCAAACCTCCCCCATGAGCCTCTCGAATCAGCAATTCGCGAATCGTGTGCCTGGGTAGACAAAGACGATTTCCCTTAAAAAGAAAGCCCTCCTGTATCGAAAATTCTCCCACCGGGCCTGGTTTGCACCGGGCGAAGGTCTCGCCAAAATCCGCATCACCTTCGTAATATTCCTTTATTGTATCGAATCCAAGCAAACGAACATCAAGAGTGGCGAGTAAGGCATAACGCCTAGACAATGCATCTGCCACAATATTGCTCTTGCCATCCTTATACTTCGATGAGAAGTGAAATGATTGTAAGAATTCCACCCACTTCGCATGCCTGGGACTTAACTTGTGTTGTCCGTTAATATACTTCAAGGATTCATGGTCCATCAGTTCTTCGATTTGGTTTTGTAATTCCTTTGTTTCCTCGGGATTACATCTATAGGCAGCTTTGTTAGGCAACGACACACCCGGTATGAGGTCGATCTGATGTTCAATCCCGCGAATTGGTGGTAAACCCGACGGTAACTCTTTGGGAAAAACATCCGCAAATTCGCGTAATAAGGCATCCATCCTTTCGTTCCGCACAACAATGTCACCATTCCGTGTCTCCTTCAGAACCAACAAGTACACGCACTTGCCATCATTAATAGCATGTTCCACCTCCCGTTCGCTAGCAAACATGGCCAATTTTGGTTTTTCACTCCTACTAGAACTCATAGAGTGAATAGCTTGTGGCGACATTGGTTTAAGCACAATCTTCTTGCCCTTATCCCGTAACTCGTACTCATTGCTTCTTCCTCGGTGTAAAACGTCCCTATCAAACATCCATGGTCTTCCCAACAGTACATGGCATGCATCCATCGGGAGTACATCACATAATACGTTGTCTTCATATGAACCCATGGCTAGTCCAATCCTCACTTGTTTAGTTACCCTTATTTTGCTCCCATCATCGAGCCAATGCAAAGTGTAAGGTTTCGGGTGAGCCGTAGTGGTCAGCCCGAGTTTTGTCACCATCTCGCCGAAGGCGGCGTTGGTGCAACTCCTCCATCAACGATCAAACTACACCATTTATGTCCCACTCGACACTTCGTGTGAAATATTTGATTTCATTGTTCGAATCATTCGATACTGACTTTGGCTTGTAGCGTTCGCAGAACTAAAGCCGTGTCATAGCTCGGAGCATCGTAAGTCTCGCATTCTTCTCCTTCTTCATCCTTCAAGTCGAAATCAAATACGTCACCCGGTCTTTCTTCCTCAACCAACAACTCGTCTCGGATCGTGAGCCTTCCCTTAGTGTCACCACTCGCTTGTTCGGACAAGCATTTTGATAATGCCCGAATCCTTGACATTTGAAACATCTCACTTTAGCCAAACTCGTCTCCTTCAGACGTAGGTACAGTTGCCTTAGCGAGAATCGCAACAGAGGCTGGAGTCAGATGATTGCCTTAACAGCTTGAACTAGACCCGACGCTTGGGTTTCCAAATTTGACTGAAATTCGGGTTTATACATCTTCATCCTGTTTTGAGCTTCTAATTTCACACATAACCCACATAATGTATCGAAGTCCTCGTATGGATACAGTTCCACCGAGTTAGCTATGCTTCGGTTTAAGCCACGCAAGAATCGCGACATCTTCTGTTCCTCATTCTCCTCTATCTCTCCCATTAAGGTTAGATTCTCAAACTCCTCAATGTACTCACTGACATTTAACTTTCCTTGCATGAGATCTGCTATCTTCCTGTACAAGGATAACCGGTGTGATGCTGGTACATATCTTTTGCGAAGTTTTCTTTTTAACGAATCCCACGAACGGATCTTTTCTTTCCCCGTACGAGCTCTTCGTGTTTTCACTCCTTCGTACCAAAGTGAAGCTCCTTTCCCCAAGTTGAGAATTGCATACTTACACCTTTTCTCATCGTCAAGGTCTTTAAATTCGAACATACGATCAATTTTTCGTTCCCATTCTAGGTAAACTTCAGGATCGGTCCCTCCAACGAACTCTGGAAGCTCGTTCACCTTGAACTCTTCGACATGGCGTGAGGGTCGTTCATAGTCACCACGCCTAGGTTGCCAACGCTGGTCGCCTTGTTCTGGTACGTCACGTAATGCGTCACGAAGTTTTGCTAAGAAATCAGCGTCGTTGAGATCCATAATGCCAAAGATCAAGAACTTGGGCTCCGATGCCACTTATGATACGAATTCTCACTGGTTATGCGAATTCGCTATCGATACAGCGGAAGACTTTTTGACGAGCGGAAGCTATCAGCAAGAAACTGTCGGGAACTGGTGACAACAGCTCGCTACAGCAACAATACTGGCGAGTGATGAAGGCGGTGATCCGATACAGCCACAGGATAGGAATTTGGCCAACTGGAAAAATGACTCGAAACAGCACGTTTCGTTCGGAAGCGACTTTAAGACAGGAAACACGTTCGAAGGATCGAACAACACTTTATACGAAATATTGAACAAGTATAAAACTGTATCGAAAAATAAATAGAATATCGAAACAAGATATAAACAGATGTTTTATCAAATTAGACCTATAATTTGATAAAGTGATTTCTCCTCAAGACCTATTGAGAATCAATCAGATTAGTATTCGAAACGCGTCGAATAAAAACCAAGTTTTGATGAAAAGCATTCACCAGGAAAAAACACAAAGTGTTCTCAATTCTTCAACATTCAATAATCTTCATTACAACTCTACTGCCACTATTTATAGGCAAAAGTGGCCTGAAAAAATAACTTAAACTATTACAAGTTGTTCCTTAAAATAATGAAAGGATAATAAAAGGTTCTTTATGTCACTTGTTGACAAAAGTAAAAGCTGGGTCTTTGCCTCCAAGTTGTTTGTTGACAGCCGCCCTTTTTGCCAAGAATCCTGCTGCTTTTGTAAGAAGATGCTGAATATTCTTTATTTGTTTAGTTACCACTTGAATCTCTTCCCCTCCCCAAGATGCAAGTTGTCTTTTGTTTAAGTTACTCCCATTCCAATTATCAAGGTGACTCCATGCCTCGTTTCAGCTCTCTCGCCCAAGTATGTTGTAGTGCGGTCGAGGTGTTTTACGTCGATCCTTACTTCGTCTTCTTCGCTTGGAGTAGTCGGCTTCGTATCATAATTCTAGTCATAATGGTCAGCTCGTCTCAGCAGAAGCTCCGCCGCATCCGCTGCATGAAACCCTAGCGGCGGAAATCGTTCAAACTATTCAGCTGCCTCCGGACGTACACAAGTCGTCGATATTAGGGCCAGCTCCAGCGCTCGGTTCAGATGCTACGGGCTTGGCTAACGGACCACCTCCAAAAACCCAACAAAATAATAAGGTACGACCCAATTCACCCATACCCAATCATACTGGACCGGCTACCATCTGGCCCACTGCATATTTTCAAGCTGAGCCCAGTACTAATATAAGCCTGAATAAAATCCCCAACATTCCTAATCTTAATCCCGGCCCATCTATAGTGGCCCATTCAAACTTACCCCACCAATCTACATCCATCCTTAACCTAAATGCAACTAAGCCCAACACTATTCTTAATTATTTTAAACCACAAGATAAAACCAATTTTTCTAGATTAAACCCAAACAACTTGAGCCCTGCTACTTACGGCCCTTCTGCATTATTCACCCACCAATTGGCCATATCTCCCACCCTGACCCGCGACCCACCACTTATTAATACCTCCCAACCCACCCAAACTATCCTCTCTCCCAGCCCAATTACCCTTCTGCAACCCATCTCCTCCGGCCCAACCACACCTTTTTTAACCCAGCCCAGCCTTTTTAAAAAACATCCGGACCATATTTCTCAACCTCCCACAGGACCGAAACCTGCCAACCCAACCCTCCAATCCCGAGTAGCTGCAGCACCGGTTTCAACCAAATCAACTGTCTAACCGAGCAACACAACCCAGGTTCCGACCCGCCCCCTTGACGAACCAGCTCGGCCGAAACCGTCATATGCCCAGACGGTCAACAATTCATCCGGCTCGGCACAACAAGCCGGTTTTATCCAGCAGCCCGGGTCGACAGTTAAAAGTTTCAATTTCGACGGAGCGAAGGTATGTCCTTTTGGTACTATTTCCTCCGTAAATGAGAAGACGCGTGTTACCTTTTCTTCATCTGATATGATTACTCTTGCTGCGTCATGGGAACGAACTTTGATTCTTAAATTCTCGCATTCTATTCCCTCCCCTCGAGATGTGTCTACGGGATTGAATGATATGAAACTGAGGGGTAAATTTAGTTGGAGTTGGATAAATTATTGTCATGTAGCGATTAGGTTTGATAATGATGAGGATTTTAGATGGATTTGGTTAGGATCAACGTGGAATTTTTCTGGATGTCCTGCCCGTGTTTTTAAGTGGTCACCTAATTTTTCGGTTAGGACAGAGACTTCGATCTGCCCGGTTTGGATTAGACTTCCGGGTCTACCTTTGCATTTATTTCACCCACGCGCATTATACACGATTAACAAGGTTGTTGCCAATCCAATTTTAGTTGATGCCCCGATGGCCATACAGTCACGACTTTCTGTCGCCCGTGTGTGTGTCGAGATTGATCTTTTGGCGCCCAGAGTGCCCGAGATTGAAGTTGAATTTGATGATCACATCCTTACGCAGCGCGTCATCTACGAGAGAGTTCCATTGTATTGCTCTCTTTGCTCTCATGTGGGGCATGACCCGTCCAGTTGCTACATAGTTGGCAAAAAAGAACGGCCTCCTCCGCCCCAGCGTAAGAAGCCTGCCGTTGTCACATCTAGACAACAAAAGGCGCAGCCAGCCCCTGCTAAAGCCCCTAAGGCTAATACCTCTCAGGCTGCTCCTAAGACCACAAAAGGGAAGGAGCCTGCCATTTGGCAGGTTGTTACCAAAAAAGGAGCTAGAGAGACGGGGCTGATCCCCAAGGGCACGGCTGCCACTGGACAGCACTCGTACTTTGCATCGTTAGACTCCTCTGCTAGTGATACGAATTCTCACTGGTTATGCGAATTCGCTATCGATACAGCGGAAGGCTTCTTTGTGACGGAAGCTATCGGTAAGAAAGCGTCGGGAACAGTGACAACCGCCGCTACATGACAATAATGCGATAATTGATGAAGACGGTAATTGATACAAAGAACAGGATAGGAATTTGGCCAATCGGAAAATGACTCAAAGCAGTCCACCTCCAAACAGCGACACTTTCAAAGCGGACGTTTTGGACGGAAACAAAGTCAAAACAGGAAATAAGTTCGAAGGATCGAACGACACTTTATGCGGAATATCGGACAAGTATACAACTGTATCGAAAAATAAACAGAATATCGAAACAAGATATAAACAGATGTTTATCAAATTAGACCTATAATTTGATAAAGTGATTTCTCCTCAAGACCTATTGAGAATCAATCAGATTAGTATTCGAAACGCGTCGAATAAAAACCAAGTTTTGATGAAAAGCATTCACAAGGGAAAAACACAAAGTGTTCTCAATTCTTCAACATTCAATTATTGTTCATTACAACTCTCCGCCACTATTTATAGGCAAAAGCAAATGACACGATAACTTAAACTAATACAAGCTGAGCTTAGAATAATAAAAGATAATAAAAAGGTTCTTCATGTCACTTGTTGACAAAAGTAAAAGTTGGGTCTTGTCTCCAAGTTGAAGTTTGACAGCCGCCCTTTTTGCCAAGAATCCTGCTGCTTTTGTAAGAGAAAGCTGAACATTCTTTTATTGTTTAATTGCCACTTGAATTTCCTCCCCTCCCCAAGATGCAAGTTGTCTTTAAGTTACCCCAATTCCGATTATCAATGTAACTCCAGGCCTCGTTTCAGTTCTCTCGCCCAAGTACGTTGGAGTATGGTCGAGGTGTTTTATGTCAATTCTTACTTCGTCTTCTTCACTTGGGGTAGTCGGTTTCGTATCATTCCCTCATTCTTTAAAAGGAATTGTCCTCAATTCCGCAATCCCATTGTCGTCAAGGTAAGGGGATAGATCACCTACGTTGAAAGTAGCATGTACTCCGTAATCACCCGGAAGTTCTAACTTGTAAGCATTGTCATTCACCTTCGCAATTATTTTAAATGGTCCCTCAACTCGTGGCATTAACTTGTTCTTACGCTTACTCGGGAATCGTTCCTTCCTCAAATGTAACCAAACTAAATCTCCAACCTCGAATAGTCTCGGCCTTCTTTGCTTATTCGACTTCCTTTTGTATGCCTCGTTTATTTCCTTGATTCGATCCCGCACTGCTCGTGTAATTTCATCATTGATTTCAGCTTCGACTCCGCATCCTTATGCACTAATTCGTCACTTGGTAGTGGAATTAGATCTAGTGGTATGTAAGGATTCAGTCCGTAAACTACTTCAAATGGAGAGTGTGTCGTGGCATGAGTAGGAGATCGATTATAGGCAAACTCCGCATGTGCGATTTCGAATCCCGATCCTTTTGTGTTTTGTTCACCAAGCCTCGCAGCGTCCCAGTGTTCGATTCGTTACTTGGTTTGTCCGTCGGTTTGAGGATGATGCGAAGTACTAAACAACGACTTGGTCCCCACCTTCCTCCATAATGTGTTCCAAAAATAGCTTAGAAACTTTGAGTCGGTCAAACAATAGTTTTGGAACTCCATGTAGTCGCACCACCTCCGGAAATACAAGTCGGCAACATTACTCGCATCATCGGTTTTGTGACAAGGAACAAAATGAGCCATCTTTGAAAAGCGATCGACCACCATAATCGCATCCTTACCTCGTTGGGTTCGAGGCAAAGCCACAATGAAATCCATTGAGATATCTTCCTACGGTCTCTCCGGAATCGGTAAAGGTGTGTAGACTCCTGGTTTGAACGAACTCTTCGCAACATGGCACGTCACACATTTACTAATTATATTATGAACATCCCCCGCATCCTTGGCCAATAAAAATGTTCTTTAAGCACCTCCAATGTCTTGCCGAACCAAAGTGGCCACCAAACCTCCCCATGAGCCTCTCGAACCACAATTCTCGAATCGTGTGCTTTGGTAGACAAAGACGATTCCCTTAAAAAGAAAGCCCTCTGTATCGAAAATTCTCCCACCGGCCAGTTTGCACCGGACGAAGGTCTCGCCAAAATCCGCATCACCTTCGTAATACTCCTTTCAGTATCGAATCCAAGCAATCGAACATCAAGAGTGGCGAGTAAGGCATAACGCCTAGACAATGCATCTGCCACAATATTGCTCTTGCCATCCTTATACTTCGATGAGAAGTGAAATGATTGTAAGAATTCCACCCACTTCGCATGCCTGGGACTTAACTTGTGTTGTCCGTTAATATACTTCAAGGATTCATGGTCCGAGTGGATGATAAAATGCTTTGGTCGAAGATAGTGACTCCAATGATCTAGAGCCCTCACAATAGCATAAAACTCCTTGTCGTACGTACAATAATTCAGACGAGCACCATTTAACTTCTCGGAAAAATAAGCAATAGGTAGCCTTCCCTGAATGAGAACCGATCCAATGCCCACCCCGCTAGCATCACATTCCACCTCAAACGGTTGCGAAAAATCGGGTAATGCTAAGATTGGTGCTTCGCACAACTTCGCCTTCAAATTTGCAAATGACTCCTGAGCAGCTCTGCCCCAATTAAACGTGCCCTTCTTCAAACATTCGGTTATTGGGCTTGCAATGGTACTGAAGTCTCGAATGAATCTTCGGTAAAATGAAGCTAGTCCATGGAACGATCTAACCTCCACATCAGTAGGGAACCGGCCAGACTTAATTGCTTCGATCTTCGCTTGATCGACCGACACTCCATCCTTTGAAACAATATAGCCAAGAAAGACTATACTTTCGACCAAAAATGAGCACTTCTCCTTTTTCCATACAACTGGGTCTCTAAGGGTTTCAAAGACTTGCCTCAAGTGTTCGAAATGTTCTTGCAATGATCGTGTAGATCAAAATATCATCTAAGTATACAACCACAAATTTCCCTAAAAATGGCTTAAGTACCTCATTCATCAAGCGCATGAAAGTACTCGGTGCATTTGTAAGACCGAACGGCATAACGGTCCATTCATACGGCCAGTGTTTAGTTTTGAAGGTGTCTTCCACTCATCTCCTTCTCGCATTCGACCGTGATAACCACTTCGTAGATCAACTTTTGAGAAGATCACTGATCCGTGTAATTCGTCCAACAAGTCATCAAGCCTCGAAATCGGAAATCGATACTTGATGGTTATATTGTTCACAGCTCGACTGTCAATACACATCCTCCAAGATCCGACTTTCTTTGGAACCCGATGTCTAGGAACCGCACAAGGGCTTAGGCTTTCGAACATATCCTCGATCCATCGCTTCTTCGATTTGGTTTTGTAATTCCTTTGTCTCCTCGGGATTACATCTATAGGCAGCTTTGTTAGGCAACGACACACCCGGTATGAGGTCGATCTGATGTTCAATCCCGCGAATTGGTGGTAAACCCGACGGTAACTCTTTGGGAAAAACATCCGCAAATTCGCGTAATAAGGCATCCATCCTTTCATTTCGTACAACCATGTTACCACTCCGTGTCTCCTTCAAGACCAACAAGTACACACAACTGCCATCATTGATAGCATGTTCCACCTCCCGTTCGCTAGCAAACATGGCCAGTTTTGGTTTTTCACTCCTACTAGAACTCATAGAGTGAATAGCTTGCGGTGACATTGGTTTAAGCACAATCTTTTTGCCCTTATCCCGTAACTCGTACTCATTGCTTCTTCCTCGGTGTAAAACGTCCCTATCAAACATCCATGGTCTTCCCAACAGTACATGGCATGCATCCATCGGGAGTACATCACATAATACGTTGTCTTCATATGAACCCATGGCTAGTCCAATCCTCACTTGTTTAGTTACCCTTATTTTGCTCCCATCATCGAGCCAATGCAAAGTGTAAGGTTTCGGGTGAGCCGTAGTGGTCAGCCCGAGTTTAGTCACCATCTCGCTGGAAGCGATGTTGGTGCAACTCCCTCCATCAACGATCAAACTACACCATTTATTTCCCACTCGACACTTCGTGTGAAATATTTGATTTCGCTGTTCCGAATCATTCGATACAGCTTTGGCTTGTAGCGTTCGCAGAACTAAAGCCGTGTCATAGCTTGGAGCATCGTAAGTCTCACATTCCTCTCCTTCTTCGTCCTTAATGTCGAAATCAAATACGTCACCCAGTCTTTCTTCCTCGACCAACAACTCATCTCGGATCGTGACAGCTTCCCTGAGTGTCACCACTCGTTTGTTTGGACAAGCATTTTGATAATGCCCGAACCCTTGACATTTGAAACATCTCACTTTAGCCAAACTTGTCTCCTTCGGTACGTAGGGTACATCGCCTTTAGCAGAATCGCAACAGAACCTGAGTCGATTGCCTTAACCGAACTAGATCCGACGCTGGGTTTCCAAACTTGACTGAAACTCGTGTTTGTATGCCTTCATCTGTTTCGAGCTTCTATCTTCTCACATAACCCACATAATGTATCGAAGTCCTCGTATGGATACAGTTCCACCGAGTTAGCTATGCTTCGGTTTAAGCCACGCAAGAATCGCGACATCTTTTGTTCCTCATTCTCCTCTATCTCTCCCATTAAGGTTAGATTCTCAAACTCCTCAATGTACTCGCTGACATTTAACTTTCCTTGCATGAGATCTGCTATCTTCCTGTACAAGGACAACCGGTGTGATCTTTGGTACATATCTTTTGCGAAGTTTTCTTTTTAACGAAT
This sequence comes from Orobanche coerulescens, assembly GCA_033398695.1. NCBI lineage: Eukaryota > Viridiplantae > Streptophyta > Magnoliopsida > Lamiales > Orobanchaceae > Orobanche > Orobanche coerulescens. Next base: position 140,891,891 of record CM065803.1, on the reverse strand, counting down.
CCCACGAACGGATCTTTTCTTTCCCCGTACGAGCTCTTCGTGTTTTCACTCCTTCGTACCAAAGTGAAGCTCCTTTCCCCAACTTGAGAATTGCATACTTACACCTCTTCTCATCGTCAAGGTCTTTAAATTCGAACATACGATCAATTTTTCGTTCCCATTCCAGGTAAACTTCAGGGTCGGTCCCTCCAACGAACTCTGGAAGCTCGTTCACCTTGAACTCTTCGACATGGCGTGAGGGTCGTTCATAGTCACCACGCCTAGGTTGCCAACGCTGGTCGCGTTGTTCTGGTACGTCACGTAATGCGTCACGAAGTTTTGCCAAGAAATCAGCGTCGTTGAGATCCATAATGCCAAAGATCAAGAACCGGGGCTCCGATGCCACTTATGATACGAATTCTCACTGGTTATGCGAATTCGCTATCGATACAGCGGAAGGCTTCTTTGACGAGCGGAAGCTATCAGCAAGAAACTGTCGGGAACAGGTGACAACCGCTCGCTACAGCAACAATACTGATAATTGATGAAGACGGTAATTCGATACAGCAACAGGATAGGAATTTGGCCAACTGGAAAATGACTAAATACCCACCTCCAAACAATGACACTCAAACAAAGACGTTTTGGACGGAAACAAAGTTAAAACAGGAAATAAGTTCGAAGGATCGAACGACACTTTATGCGGAATATCGGACAAGTATACAACTGTATCGAAAAATAAACAGAATATCGAAACAAGATATAAACATATGTTTATCAAATTAGACCTATAATTTGATAAAGTGATTTCTCCTCAAGACCTATTGAGAATCAATCAGATTAGTATTCGAAACGCGTCGAATAAAAACCAAGTTTTGATGAAAAGCATTCACCAGAAAAACACAAAGTGTTCTCAATTCTTCAACATTCAATAATCGTTCATTACAACTCTACTGCCACTATTTATAGGCAAAAGCAGCCTGACACGATAACTTAAACTAATACAATATGAGCTTAGAATAATAAAAGATAATAAAAAGGTTCTTCATGTCACTTGTTGACAAAAGTAAAAGTTGGGTCTTGTCTCCAAGTTGAAGTTTGACAGCCGCCCTTTTTGCCAAGAATCCTGCTGCTTTTGTAAGAGAAAGCTGAACATTCTTTTATTGTTTAATTGCCACTTGAATTTCCTCCCCTCCCCAAGATGCAAGTTGTCTTTAAGTTACCCCAATTCCGATTATCAATGTAACTCCAGGCCTCGTTTCAGTTCTCTCGCCCAAGTACGTTGGAGTATGGTCGAGGTGTTTTATGTCAATTCTTACTTCGTCTTCTTCACTTGGGGTAGTCGGTTTCGTATCAGCTAGAGAGGAAGAGGATTTAGTAGGCACAGATGACATTATTAGCGTTGGTAATAAAGATAGCGTGTTGGGTAGTGATGACGGTGGTCGAGATAACGCTATTGAGCGTGCTTTAGAGGATGACACGGAGTCCTCTACTGTCCCACATTTTTCTAGACTCGCAGAGTCTACCTGCCCCCGCCATGACGATGAGGGCTCCACCGATGATTCATCGTCGAGACTAAGACCCTTGCCATGGTAGTTTACGAGCCTCCCCCTCCTCCCCCTTCTTTTTCTTTCCCTTATCTTTCTCAGGCTGAGTGTGGTCTTCACCGCACTCAATTTGAGATTTCTAAGTCCAGTCTGTCTTCCTCGGCAATGGTGCCTCTTCCGACGGCACCGAAGCCCCCGGCTAAGAGACGTTTGATGACTTCTACTACTGCTCCTGGTGTCACCACTAGGGGCAAAGCTGCTTCCGACTCCTCGATTTCCACATGAGGAAGAACAGCTTCTCGTGGACCCTCCTCCTCGAAGGGGCGATCTTCATCGCCTTTGAAAGGGGGAACATCTGCCCGGCAGGATACACCTCAGAGACGGGGCCGCTCCAGTCAGCATCCTAGGTCTTCGCCTGAGTCGGTTGTTTAGTTTATGTCAATACCCATTCTTACATGGAACGCTCGTGGTCTGGCTAACACCGGAGCACAGAAGCGCATTCGACATCTCAACCGTGCTCATGGGTTTTCTTTTATTGGCATTTTAGAACCCATGGGTTCCAATGCTAATTTTGATTTTTATATTCGTTCTTTAGGTTTTGCGTCAGGACTTTATAATCGGTCTAACAAAATTTGGTTCTTTTCTTCCCCTCACTTTCAGCATCAAGTTTTGTTGGATACCGATCAAGTGCTCCATCTTTCTATTTCTTCACCCCTTGTTCCTCAGTTGATTTATATAACTTATGTCTATGTCAGCACTGTCCGTGTTGGTCGTTACGCCCTTTGGGACACCCTCCGTGAGATTGCTTTGGAAGTAGAAGGGTTGTCGTGGCTAGTCAGCGGTGACTTCAACATCTTCTTGCATTCACATGAGCGCGAGGGTAGCACCACAGATCGTTCTCCAGAGATTCTGGACTTCGCACAGGCTATTGCTGACTGTGAGTTGATTGACGCGGGCTGCTAGGGCGACATTTTCACTTGGGAGCGCAATGGTTTGAGGGAAAGGCTAGATCGTGCTTTATTTAATGAAGCATGGTCGAACGTGTTTGCGGTTTCTACCGTCTCTCACCTGCCCAGACTTCGGTCGGACCATGCGCCCCTTCTTATCCAGTGTCGCTTCTCCGCGACTCGACAAAAGTCGTCATTTCGTTTCCAGAGTATGTGGATCTAGCATCACACATTTCTGGACACTGTTAGGGAGGTCTGGCTTACCCCGACTGGATTATCTGGCATGTGTAACCTACAGGCCAAACTCCTTAGGGTTAAGCGCAGGCTGAAACAGTGGAACTGGTCTGTTTTTGGAAATCTTCATACGAAGTTGGATGAGGCCTTGAGGGCTGCTGGCGAGGCCGAGCGGCGATATGATTCGGATCCTACTCCGGAGAATAAAACCGCTATGCACCATTTTCGTGCTGAGTACCATCTTCGTCTCTCTATGGAGGAGGATTTCTGGAAACAGAAGGCCGCAGTTCGTTGGGTTACTGAAGGCGAGCGCAACACCCGATTTTTTCAGGGTTTTGCGAAGCAGAAGCGTTGTCAGTCGCATATTCACAGCATTGAGGATGGTGGTACGACGATCGCTGTAGAGTCGGACATCCGATCATCCACTGTGAATTTCTTTAGGACTCTGCTTACATCGGATGGTGATGTTCTCATCCTCCCGGATGACACTTGTTTTCCCTCTATCCCCTGTTCTTTTGATTCTGATAATTTGTGTGTCCCACCCTCTCCCCCGGAGATTCGTGCTGCGGTATTTGATATCGATCCTCACAGCGCTTCTGGGCCTGACGGGTTCTCGTCTTTGTTTTTTCAGCACTATTGGGAGATTATATCTTCCGACGTGGAGGGGGCTGTGCTCGAGTTTTTTGAGGGTCATCCTATGCCTCCGGCTTTCACGGCGACTACGGTCATCTTGATCCCGAAGAAGCCTGGTCCGAGCAGTTGGTCAGATTACCGGCTTATTAGTCTGTGTAATGTGACCAATAAGATTATCACGAAAATCCTTAACGCTCGGCTTGCTCCCCTCCTTCCCTCTGATTATCTCTCCGAACCAGAGTGGATTTGTTCACGGGCAGGTTATTATTGATAATATCCTTCTGGCCCAAGAACTTATTCACGACCTCCACGTCGCGGACATTCATGGTGTCCCGAACCTTGCGCTGAAGCTTGATATGGCTAAGGCGTAGGGTTGACTGGCAGTTTTTACATGAGGTCCTGGTGAGGATGGGATTCCCGGCTAGATGGATTTTGTTCATCCGTCATTGTGTCGAGAGTTGCACGTTCTCCATTTTAGTGAACGGCAGTCCGGCCGGCTATTTTGCCTCTAGTCGGGGTTTGTGTCAGGGCAACCCTATTTCTCCGTCGCTCTTCGTGCTTGCTGCTGATTATTTATCGCGCTGCTTGGACCGATTCATTCGAGATCATCCTTTGATGACGTATAGGATGGCTGGACGGCCTTTCCCCATCTCGCACCTATCCTACTCCGATGACATCATTATATTCACACGGGCTGTGGATGATGGTCTCGTTGATCTTATGCGTCTCCTGGATCACTATTCTATGGCTTCGTGCCAAATGGTTAGTATCCAGAAGAGCACTTTTATTCTCGCTCCTAAGCATGCGCCTCGTTGGCATCAGAGAGTTCACGATCTTACTGGTTTTCGCCAGGGCGATCTCCCCATCACTTATCTTGGTGTGCCCCTTTACAAAGGCTTTATGAGACGCGAGCTCCTTGCTGGGTGAAGCAACGGATGTTGGATAGGATCTCTGGTTCGTCCCATCGCCACCTTGCTTTTGGGGGACGCTTGGCTCTTATTAAGAGCACTCTCTGCACGATTCCTCTACACCTGCTTCAGGTGTTGGACCCTACACAGTACATTATCCAGGAGCTCGAGCAGATCATTGCGAGATACTTCTGGGGTGTTGTTGGTCCGAAGAGGAAGACGCACTGGGTCAGTTGGCGGCAGATTTGTCGTCCTGTCTCTGAGGGAGGCCTTGGGATTCGGAGCCTTTCGGATATGGCGAGAGCTATTAGTTATAAGCTCTGGTGGCGCCTTCACGCGGGCACCTCTCTGTGGGCGCAGTTTATGCTCCGTAGAAACTGCTCTGCTGGCCTTTATACGCCTATGCATACCACTCTTAAAGCTCGTGCCAGCCACCCTTGGCGCCGTCTCCTCCGCGTGGGTATTGAGGCTCAGGAGTTCATCCGCTGGACTCTTGGTCATGGCTGTGGGGAGGTCAGCTTTTGGGATGATACTTGGATTGGGGATATGCCTATTCCTTCTTTTCATCAGGTTTCTGGTAGACCCCATCTTAGGATTAATGAGTTATGGGTTGATGGGACGTGGGACATGGGTAGATTGGAGTCTATTATTGGAGAGGAGCTAGGATTTATCCCTCAGTTCATCCAGGAGATCTCCGCGATTCCCATCACCGAGGAGGATTTGGATAGTATGTGCTGGACTCTTACCTCTTTGGGTGCGTTCTCATTGTCGTCGGATTGGTCTCATATCAGGGTGAGGGGTCAGGCTAATCTTATTTACGGGTCCATCTGGACTGCCTTACTTACACCGACCATTTCGGTGTTTATTTGGCGACTTCTCATGCGACGGATACCGACTGATGATATTCTACAGAGGAGGGGCATTTCACTAGCTTCTACATGTTTGTGCTACTCGCATACCCTTACCCAGACCTACCATACCGAGGCCATTGCCCACCTTTTCTTGGAGAGTGATGTGGCTCGTGATGTGTGGGAGTATTTTGGCGCATGGACACATTTATCCCTACCCCATACTCAGAATATCTTTGAGCTCCTGAGTTTTTTCACACACGGCACACACTTTAGGCACGCGACTTTCATTATTCCTTGTCTCATCCTTTGGTTCATCTGGACAGAAAGGAATAGTGCAAAGCATAGGGCGGTTACTTTTCTTTCGTCTCATGTTATTGTGCAGGTGGAGCGCCATGTTGCTTTATTGGTTTCTGCGGGGCTTATTTCATCTGAGTTTTGGGCGGGTTGCTCGCCCCCAGATCGTTTCCAGCGAGCTACATCTTCCCCCGCTCAAACTCGTCGCCCCGTTCCGGTGGTTTGGCTTCGACGCGAGACCCTTTGGATCAAGCTGAACACGGATGGTTCGTTCGATAGAGACACACAGATTGCGGGTGGGGGAGGTCTGATTAGAGATCATCACGGAGAGCTCATTCTTGCTTTCCATTCCTCTTTTCAGGCCTCTTCGAGTTTTGATGCTGAGGTCCAAGCGTTGGCGACTGGTTTGATTCTAGCTTCCCAGAGATCGAGACATGTTTGGATTGAGCTTGATGCTGCTGCTGTGGTGACCCTGCTATCATCTGGCCATCGGGCCATTGGCGAGTGTTCACACTCTTATGCGTATCCGACACATTCTCAGGGATATTCAGTTCAGAGTCACTCACATTTTCCGGGAGGGCAACAGGCCGGCCAACTATCTTTCTGAGCTCGGCATGTCTTCCCTCTGCATTCATACTTATACTTACGATACTGCTCCTCCGTTTCTTCTCTCCCTTATACGGATGGATCAGCTTGGTTATCCGTCTTTTATATTTAGATAGGTTTTTATTTTATTGATTGCTTGCTTGCCATTGGTCCGCACATTAGCCCACAGTTTCAGTGGTGCACCTTGTATTGATCTAGCGGGCCATAGGCAATTTAGATTTTAGGTTCTGGATTATGGCTCACTTTTGGTCATGATTCGGAGTTTGAGTTATTCTAGTATACGGGTCCGCACATTAGCCCACGGTTTGTGGTGCACTTTGTATTTCTTTAGCGGGCCGTAGATTTCTTTGATGTTTGGAACCGAATTATGGCCCATTTTTGGTCATAATTTGGGGTTGATACTTTGTATTTCTTGATCTCTTCTTATCTACAGGTTGGTGGGTCCCGCCTCAACCCTCCGTCCACTCTGGACGTTTTTTTCCTTTTTTTTAAAAAAAAAAAAAGAAGCAAGAGACAAGCTTAGTAGATTGATTTGTTTAATTTTAATCTTGATTTCCTTTGCTTTGTCAAAGTCTTATTTATTTTGTTTGATTTTGTATGATCTTGTGTGATCATGTAAGCTTAGTATATATATGCCACATTTGGCATGTTGTAACATATCTTGAATGTAAAAAATGAAATACACTTTGTATTACTTCTTGTTGAATGATTTTCAGCAAAACCTTAGTTATAATTCGACGCGTCTTCGAGTTGTAATTTAATCAATTCTCAATAGGTCTTGAGGAAAGATTGCCTTATCAAACTATAGGTCTAGTTTGATAAATCACTTTCATATTGTTCTTGTTTACGTAAGCCGAATTGCCCTACTTTCGGTTATTTTTCTAACGAGCGTTACATATATTCGAGTGTTGTGAGGATAAAAAATATTTCCGCTGCATTACCGGCGAATTTACGTCCGTCTTTATACGTAATTCGTATCATTATTGGTATCGGAGCCCAAGGTCATCTCCTTGGGCGATTTATTCGACGATTGCTTGTTAAGAACTATCTCTTGACTCTTGTTATGGATTTCTCCGATCTCGATTTATTGATGAAACTCCGTGACACACTAAACGGCTTACCGGAACCACGTATACAAGCAAGATGCAGAGGCGACGCCAACGATATTGATTTCTTGGCTAAATTCCGCAGCATACTGGAGTTTCATGGATCTAGTAATCCAGATGCGTGCATAGATTGGCTCCACGCTTGTAAAGAGCACTCGGACTTCAAGGCTGCCCCGATCAACCGCCGTGTTTTGTTGGTGGCAAGGCGCCTCCGCGGTAGCGCCGCCGTCTGGTGGCAAAAACTGAAACAGTCCCGTTCACAACAACGTAAGCCAAAAATCAGAGATTGGCAAAAATTCATAAAACATTTCAATCGAAGGTTCAAATCATACCACCACTCGTTGTTTCCCCACCACCAATCCTTCGACGCCCCGCCGCCGACCTTCGATCTAAGGTTTTTACCCATTGAAGAATTTCTATCAAGGCCGTTTTTTCGATAAAGACGATGTCCCTACCACCATTTTTAATGAAGTAGACGAGACAGAGGTTTCAACGACGCAATACAACGAAGAAGATGAGTTGAGTCGTGTTTCCCTAATTGACGAACCTGGATCTTACTACTTTGAGCATGGGCCAGTTGGTTGTGTTGGCCAAATTGACCAAAATGGACCAAATAATTTTAATGGTGAGGAGCCTACTAGTGTCATGGAAATCGGGCCGGATTATGAAGGATCACTATTATTTGATGCAGAACCAGTTGACGAAGAGGAGTCCGTAATTCATCCTGTGTTTCCCATTCTTGATGGTGAACCAGACGTGAAATTATAAGTACTTCCCATTTTTGATGTTTTGTCCAACGACGATCCATATCTCGATGAAAGTTGTTTTGAAGATTTTTGTCCAAACTCCAATGAGATGTTTTCAGTTTATGATACGGAGTACGAGGATGTTATGATTCCGGAACATCTATATCCCGAACCTTACCAAGAGTTTGACACGAAAGACGACGACGAGGCATTTTTCCCAGGGCTTGAAATGGCATCCGATGAAGAGCGACCTATTATTACTGTCGTGCTTCCCATTTCAGATGTCCGGTTATATGATGATTCATATCGTGATATCGGTATTATCTCGCAGAATAATTATTATTATCTCATTAATAATGATAGTTATTTGTTTGGTGATTCCCTGAGATCCCCTATTACCTACCGTCTCAAGATTTTGGGCCATATACGCACTGCGGATATTTTCGAAATCAAGTACGTAGAGGTTTTAGCTATTTCATCTGGAAACGACGGGAGTTCGGAATTGAGGACAATTCCCTTTAAAGGGGGAGGAAATGATATGAAATTGACTAGTCCGAGTGAAAAAGGCGAAAAGCGGACAAAATTACCAATTCCCGCGCGTATGACTACTTCGTAGCAGTTTTGGTATTTTAATCATAACTCTCTCATACGAAGTCCGATTTAGGTGATTCAAGCGGCCATGGAAAGATAAAAGAAAGATCTATAAATCATGTGAAATGATCCAAGGTCCAATTATGCTTCTATCAAGCCACACGAACCGTTCAAATGGGCAGTGGTGTTTATGACAGAAAATTGATGAAGATTTGTGAAGATTTTGTCCAAAATTGTTGAAGATTTTACATGCCTTTATTTTTCTAGTTCACGCCTTTATTTTTAAAGTCTTGCAAGAGTATCAAAGGAGGAAGATTTCAGCCCCTCTCCATTTCACCTTATGGCCGTGAAAGAAGCAAGAGACAAGCTTAGTAGATTGATTTGTTTAATTTTAATCTTGATTTCCTTTGCTTTGTCAAAGTCTTGTTTATTTTGTTTGATTTTGTTTGATCTTGTGTGATCATGTAAGCTTAGTATATATATGCCACATTTGGCATATTGTAACATATCTTGAATGTTAAAAATGAAATACACTTTGTATTACTTCTTCTTTAATGATTTTCAGCAAAACCTTAGTTATAATTCGACGAGTCTTCGAGTTGTAATTTAATCGATTCTCAATAGGTCTTGAGGAAAGATTGCCTTATCAAACTATAGGTCTAGTTTGATAAATCACTTTCATATTGTTCTTGTTTACGTAATCCGAATTTGATACGGAATTGACTAGTCCAAATAAAGAAAACGAAGCAAAGATCGACGTAAATGGCCTTACAACGCGGCATGCACGTACGGAAACATTTTAGGCGAGAAAACGGACACAAGCCGGAAAATGACACAACCTGCCGGAAAATGTCGTCGCCTGCCGGAAAATGTCGAGCCTGCTGGAAAACATCACATCTGCCAGAAAATGCCGGCCACTGCCGACCGAACCCGGCCGTGTCGTCCGGCACGGCCCGTCCTGTACTCGTCCGGAAATGCCAAGGTCACTGTCGGTCGAACCCGACCGCGTTGCGACACGGCCGAGTCCTACGCCTAGAAATGCCGAAAATGATCGTCCATACGCCCGACCGTGCTCCGTGACACGGCCGAGTCAATGCCGAGTCACCGCTTCGGCCGAGTCGCCGCCGACGTCCTTGTCACGCCGCGACCGTGTCAAGCGGACACGGTCGAGTCATTGCCGAATGTCCCTGTCGCGCCACGCCCGTGCCGAGTCACTGTCGGACGAGTCACTATCGGACGTCGTTGTCGCGCCGTGACCATGTCAAGCGGACACGGTCGAGTCCCTGCCGGCGCCTGTCGACCGCGCCGCGGCCGTGTCACGGGACACGGTCGAGTCCTGCCAACAACCCACTTTTTTATACACTTTTTTGTATTTTTGACTTCTCTTTTCCTTTTTACATATTTTAGGGATTATGTTTTCCCCATTTTGTGATTTTATGTTCCTTGTTTGTATTTTATGTTGATTTGTTTGGATTATTCAAAGATTTTATAATCTTTGAATTATTTTATTTTTTTGTTTGTTTCCTTAGTAGTAGGAGACTTCACCTCCTATAAGTAGGAGTTGATTAGCCTTGTAATATAGAGAGTATTATGAATGTTGAAGTATAAGAATACATATTGTGTTTTCTATTCTTGGTGAATGATTTTTACCGAAACTTGATTTTTATTCGACGCGTTTTCGAATATTAATCCGATTGATTCTCAATAGGTCTTGGGAAGAAATCACCTTATTGAGTTATAGGTCTAATTCGATAAACCCTTGTTCTTGATCGTTCAAGTCTTCTTGATCGATATTATCACTTTTCCCGATATTACTTCCATTTTCCATTTGTTCGAATTTTCATTGTCATATTCGATATTACTCCCACAAAATACATCCAAAAACACCCTAATCGTAAAAAGACTTCCGCTACGATATTCTTACACACACTCCGAACGATACGCATCCACCCTCTCCCCGGAGAAATTCGTATCATAAGTGGTATCGGAGCCCAAGGTCATCTCCTTGGGCGATTTATTCAACGATTGCTTGTCGAAGAAAATATCTCTTGATTCTTGTCATCGGAAACCACACCTGAATTTATTAATTCGGTTAAGGTTCTTGATCTTTCAACAAAATGGAGTTCAACGATATTTATCTCTTGGCGATATTATGCGACGCATTACACAAATGCACGGAGTTCATGGGACATTCGATCCGTAAGGTGTGTTGATTGGCTCCACGTTTGTGAGGAGTTTTTCAACCACAATTCAATTCCAGTAGACCGCCGAGTCTCGTTGGCGACAAAACGCCTTCGTGGTCGCGCCTCGGCCTTGTGGCAGAAATTGAAAACCAGTCGTTTACACCAAGGTAAACCCAAACTAAGAGACTGGAACAAATTCATAAAATACTTTACTCGGAAATTCATCCCCACAAATTCTCACCGCCACGATCCACCAATGGCACCACCCCGGAAATTGCAGAAGTTCGGCGCCACCCCGCCACCAACCTTCGATCTAAGGTTTATCCCCATCGAAGAATTTCCAGCAAAGCCATTTTTCGATGAAGACGATGTCCCTACCACCGTTTTCGATGGAGTAGACGAGACAGAGGTTTCAACGCCGCAATACAACGAAGAAAGTGAGTTGAGCCATGTTTCCATAATTGACGAACTTGGAACTTGCTATTATGAGCATGAACCAATCAGTTGTGTTGGTCAAATTGACCAAAACGGAATTGATGGGTCGAAGGAATTATTCACACAAATCGGACCTTTTAAAGATGTGGAAGACGAAATGGAGCTTGGGACTAAAATTGGTTGGTTGAAAGAAAACGACAATTTTGAGTCCAATTTTTATATCGACTCAGTTTCTGGTGATGGACTTATGGTCTTGGATGATTACCAAATTGAGGTTAGTAAATTATTTTGTGATGGGCCATTATTGGGGGAGCCCAATAATTTTGAAACGGAGAGTTGGTCAGATTGCGACGGACCGCCAACATTTGATGAGGAACCAGTTGATGAAGAGGACTCCGCAATAAATTCTGTGTTTTCCATTTTTGATGGTGAACCCGGTATGGAATTATCAGTGTTTCCACTCGGAGGAGGAACCCATGTGGAGTTAACTAAGGCCCCATTTCAGATATCCACTCATGTCATGATATCGGTATTACCTGGTGGAGTAATTATTATTATTTTATTAATAATGATAGTTATTTTGTTGGTGATTCTCGAGGGGGCCCCACTACCTATCATCTCAAGATTTTGGGCCATGTACGTACTACGGACATTTTCGAGATCAAGTACTTAGAAGCTTTAATTAATTATCTTGACGACGAAGGAAGTTCGAAATTGAGGACTATTCCCTTTAAAGGGGGAGAGGATGATACGGAATTGACTAGTCCAAATAAAGAAAACGAAGCAAGGATCGACGTAAATGGCCTTACAACGCGGCATGCACGTACGGCAACATTTTTAGGCGAGAAAACGGACACAAGCCGGAAAATGACACAACCTGCCGGAAAATGTCGTCGCCTGCCGGAAAATGTCGAGCCTGCCGGAAAACATCACACCTGCCGGAAAATGCCGGCCACTGCCGACCGAACCCGGCCGTGTCGTCCGGCACGGCCCGTGCTGTACTCGTCCGGAAATGCCAAGGTCACTGTTGATACGATATCTAATATTCCAGTCGAAGAAACTCCAATAAAAATCGACATCCATGATGATGCAAATTCAAACGGCCATGCATCGTTATACTTAGGAGAAAATGTTAAACGGATTGGAGTTACGTTGTTAATCGGAATCGGAGTAACGTAGAATTCGACGACGGAATCGGTCTGAAAGCATGAAAAATCGGCCATATCATGCTTGAAAGGGACATATCTTGACTTCATATCTTTACAAAATAATGAAGTCATTTCCTACTTCCCCACCATGTCACAAACGGCCGAACTAAGTGATACGAATTACGTAAGTAATACGTATAAAACACAACGGAAGATTAACACGTTTACAATATGGATCGAAATTACAAAGGTGATGGACGAATTTTATGTGGGATTCGGCCGTGATGAGTAAGATGTACGGAGTTTGGTGTGTTTTTATCGAACTAGACCTATAACTCGATAAAAGGGTAATCGCTTCCCAAGACCTTTTGAGAATTGATTAAAGTTAAAATCTCGAAACTCGTCGAAACAATAACTAAGGTTTGTCGAACTCGTTCAACGTATATTTCAAAGGAAATACAAAGTTTATTATGATTCTCGATGCTTTACAAGTACAACGAACACTACTATATATAGTAGTTTACAACCGAAAGGAAATACAACAAAACGAAAAAAAGGAAACTTCCTAACAACACCTAATCGGCCGAAAATCACAAGGATTGAGATATCAAATCTCTTGGTGTTATTAGGTGAAAGGGACATGAAGTTGTTTTGGTCTTTGATGGTGACATGAAGTAGAACAAGACACCACTCTTCCCATGCCTTTGGTTCGGCCGATCCCACCTTATTTGGTGAAGATTTGTGATATTCTCCTCCTTGGAACTACATGGTGACAATGAAATGAGGGATAGTGACATGATGAAGAAAATCTTCACTCCATCCATTTGGTTCGGCCGTATGTGACAAGGTGGGGAAGGAGGGAATCACTTCTTTATTTTGTAAAGATATGAGGTCAAGATATGTCCCTTTCAAGCATGATATGGCCGATCCATCATGCTTTCGGCCCGATCCCGTCGTCGAATTCTACGTTACTCCGATTCCGATTAACAACGTAACTCCAATCCGTTTAACATTTTCTCCTAAGTATAACGATGCATGGCCATGCGAATTTGTATCATCATGGATGTCGATTTTTATCGGAGTTTCTTCGACTGGAATATTAGATATCGTATCATTCCCTCCGTCTTTGAAAGGAATTGACCTCAATTCTGCAATGCCATCGTCGTCAAGATAAGGTGAGAGATCACCTACGTTGAATGTCGCGTGTACTCGTATTCGCCCTAAGTTCGACTTTGTATGCGTTGTCGTTCACCTTTTCCACAATTTTGTACGGACCCTCGGCTCTCGCATCAATTTGTTCTTCCGTTTGCTTGGGAATCTTTCTTTTCAAATGTATCCAAACCAAGTCGCCAACATCAAATAATCTCGCCTTTTTAATTTTGTTCGACTTCCGTTTGTATATTTCATTTACTTCTTTAATCCGTTCCCGTATCTTTTCGTAACTTCACCATTGATTTGAGTTTTGCTTCGGCGTCTTTGTGAACCAACTCGTTGCTCGGTAAGGGAATCAAGTCCAATGGCAAGTGCGGATTTAATCCGTATACCACTTCAAAAGGTGAATGGGCCGTGGCATAACCGGGTGATCGGTTGTATGCGAATTCGGCATGAGCAAGTTTAACGTCCCAATCTTTCGAGTTTTATTTACCAACCCTCGTAATAATGCTCCCAAGGTTCGATTAGTTACCTCGGTGCGTCAAGTCGGTTTGCGGGTGATGTGAAGTCTTGAATAGGAGTTTAGTACCGACTTTCCTCCATAAAGTATTCGAGTAACTCGAAATTTGGAATCTCGATCCGACACGATAGTTTTGGAACTCCGTGTAAACGAACTATTTCGAAATACAAGTCTGCCACATTGCTTGCATCATCGGTTTTGTGGCACGCGACAAAGTGAGCCATTTTCGAAAAAGGTCGACGACTACCATGATCGAGTCCTTGCCTCGTTGAGTACGAGGTAAAGCCACAATAAAATCCATCGAGACATCCTCCCACGGTCGTAACGGTATCGGCAACGGCATGTATGTACTCGACTTGAACGAACTTTTCATCATATGACAAGTTACGCATTTGCTCACGATTGTCGACGTCACCATACATCTTCGCCAAAAGAAATGTTCTTTTAGCACCTCTGATCTTGGTCGAGCCGAAGTGTCGGCTAGTCCTCCTCTCGTGCGCCTCCCGAACCAAAGAATTCAATTGTATGTCTCGGACACATAATTTATTCCCCTTGAAGAGAAAGCCATCCTGTAAAACAAATTCCTCAGACGGCCGTTTTTACAACGGTTAAAAATTTCCCGAAGTTCAAATCGTCGTTGTAGTGATTTTTCAAAGTCTCAAATCCCAACAAACGAACATCTAGCATCGATAAGGCATACCGTCTCGACGATGCATCCGCCACTACATTACTCTTCCGTCTTTGTATTTGGATGAAAAGTGAAAAGGCGTAAAAATTCCACCCATTTTGCATGTCTCGGGCTTAGCTTACTCGTCCGTTGATATATTTCAACGACTCGTGATCCGAATGTAGCACGAAATGTTTCAACGCAGATAATGACTCCAATGATCGAGTGCTCTTACGATCGCATAGAACTCCTTGTCGTAAGTACAATAATTCACTCGGGCGCCACTTAGCTTCTCCGAAAATAGGCAATGGGACGGCCTCTACGAATGAGCACGCCGATTCCAACTCCGCTTAGCCGCATTCTACCTCAAACGGTTGTGAAAAATCGGGCAACGCGTCAAAATCGGGCGCTTCACATAATTTTCCCTTTAAGTTTTCAAAAGCCTTTTGGGCCGTCTCGTTCCAAGCAAAGGTTCCCTTTTGAGACACTCCGTGATAGATGGATATAGTCTTGAAGTCCCGTATGAATCGTCGGTAAAAGAAGCGAGGCCATGAAATGACCGTACCTCCGTGATTGTCTTTGGGGTCGGCCACGACTTGATTGCCGCGATCTTCTCTTGGTCGACCAAACTCCGTCTTTTGAAACAACATAGCCGAGAAAGACAAGACTCTCGACTAGGAAAGTACACTTCTCCGTTTTCCATAAAGCTTGTTCCCTTAGCGTCTCAAACACGTACCGCAAATGTTCGAGATGTTCTTCTACGGACCGATCAGATCAAAATGTCGTCTAAGTACACGACAACAAACTTTCCCAAGAAAGGTTTTAGAACCTCGTTCATCAACCTCATAAAGGTGCTCGGGGCGTTGGTGAGGCCGAATGGCATCACAACCCATTCGTAAAGTCCATTCTTCGTTTTAAACGCCGTTTTCCATTCGTCTCCCTCTCGCATGCGGATTTGATGATATCCGCTCCGTAAATCAACTTTGGAAAATATAACCGAGCCATGTAACTCGTCCAGCATGTCGTCTAGTCTCGGGATGGGAAACCGATACTTGACGGTGATGTTATTCACGGCTCTACTGTCAATACACATTCGCCATGTTCCGTCTTTTTTTGGCACAAGTAGAACTGGAACCGCACACGGACTTAAACTTTCTCGGACATATCCGTGATTCATGAGTTCATCAATTTGACGTTGTAGTTCTTTGGTTTCTTCAGGATTACAACGATACGCCGCTTTGTTCGGTAATGGAGCTCCCGGTATAAGATCAATCTGGTGTTCAATCCCGCGGATAGGTGGTAATCCTACCGGCAAGTCTTCGGGAAATACGTCCGAAAACTCATGTAATAGTGCATCTATCTCCTCCTCATTTTGCGATTTGGTGGCAAGATTTCGGACCTCCTTGATCATCATCAAGTAAACACGTTCGCCATCGTCAATGGCGTGCTCGACTTCTTTCTCGTTTGCAAACATCGTAAGCTTTGGTCTTTCGACTTTTTTCGAACTCATCGTCAGGATAGCTTGAGGTGACATAGGTTTAAGGACAATTTTTTACCTTTGTCACGTAGCTCATACTCATTACTCCTCCCTCGATGTAGTACGTCCCGATCAAATAACCAGGGTCTTCCTAATAACACGTGACATGCGTCCATCGGTAGTACATCGCAAGTAATGTCATCGTCATACGAACCCATGGTGAGTCCGACCTTCACTTGTCTTGAAACCTTCACTTTGTTTCCGTCATCGAGCCAATGGAGTGCATACGGCTTAGGATGGGCCGTGGTGACCAAGCCGAGTTTTGAAACCATCTCGCTTGATGCCACGTTTGTACAACTTCCACCGTCAATGATCAAGCTACACCATTTCTCTCCGACACGACACTTCGTGTGAAAGATTTGGTCTCGTTGTTCTTCGTCACTGGCCGCCGTTTGCAACATGCGAAGGACAAGGTTCGTGTCATAGTTCGGGGCATCGTATGCCTCGCATTCTTCTTCTTCGTCGACTTCTAAGTTAAAACGTCTCCAACTCTTTCTTCTTCGGCTAATAATTCCTCTCGGGCGCTATGGCTTCTCGTAACGTCACAATCCTCCGATTCGGACAAGCACTTTGATAGTGTCCAAATCCTTGACATTTGAAACATCGGACTTTAGATAGGCTCGTCTCTTTTGGTGTGGTAGGGGTTTTTGGAATGGTAGTAACGGATTGGCTTGTGGTGACAGGTTTTGGAAACGAGCTAGAACTCGCGCCCAAGTTGGTATTTCCGTATTTAGGTGGGAATTCGGGTTTAGAGAGTTTGGATTTGTTTTGATTTTCCAACTTTATGCAAAGTCCGCATAAAGTATCGAAGTCCGAATAGGGGTAGAGTTCCACGGAATTAGCAATATTTTTGTTCAAACCTCGTAGGAAACGGGACATCCGCAATTCTTCGCTTTCTTCAAGTTCTCCCATCAAGGATAAGTTTTCAAACTCCTCGATGTACTCCTCGACACTTAGCTTTCCTTGCGTGAGGTCGAAATTTTTCTGAGACTTAGCTTGTGTGTAGCGGGACATATCTTTTCGTAGCTTCCTTTTAGGAATCCCACGAACGTATCTTTTCTTTTAAGCCACGACTTCTTTGCGTCTTCATTCGCTCAAACCAAAGGGAAGCTCCTTTCCAAGTTTGAGAATCGCGTACTTGCAACGTACCTCGTCATTGAGCTCCTTGAACTCAAACATTCGTTCAATTTTTCTTTCCCACTCCGGATAAACTTCAGGATCGGTGCCGCCTACGAACTCCTAAGTTCGGGTCTTGTATTCATCCGCATGCCGTGGTGCATGCATGGTGTCATGTCCTCGCCGTGCATGGATTCTCGGGCTCGGCAAGCCACGAAGAACGCCACGTAGTTGTGCTACTTCTTCATCGGTGAATGCCATTTTCTTGATGATGTCGAGAAGCGTGAGACAAGTGTCTCGATACCACTTATGATACGAATTACGTAAGTAATACGTATAAAACACAACGGAAGATTAACACGTTTACAATATGGATCGAAATTACAAAGGTGATGGACGAATTTTATGTGGGATTCGCCGTGATGAGTAAGATGTACGGAGTTTGGTGTGTTTTATCGAACTAGACCTATAACTCGATAAAAGGGTAATCGCTTCCCAAGACCTTTTGAGAATTGATTAAAGTTAAAATCTCAAACTCGTAAACAATAACTAAGGTTTGTCGAACTCGTTCAACGTATATTTCAAAGGAAATACAAAGTTTATTATGATTCTCGATGCTTTACAAGTACAACGAACACTACTATATATAGTAGTTTACAACCGAAAGGAAATACAACAAAACGAAAAAGGAAACTTCCTAACAACACCTAATCGGCCGAAAATCACAAGGATTGAGATATCAAATCTCTTGGTGTTATTAGGTGAAAGGGACATGAAGTTGTTTTGGTCTTTGATGGTGACATGAAGTAGAACAAGACACCACTCTTCCCATGCCTTTGGTTCGGCCGATCCCACCTTATTTGGTGAAGATTTGTGATATTCTCCTCCTTGGAACTACATGGTGACAATGAAATGAGGGATAGTGACATGATGAAGAAAATCTTCACTCCATCCATTTGGTTCGGCCGTATGTGACAAGGTGGGGAAGGAGGGAATCACTTCTTTATTTTGTAAAGATATGAGGTCAAGATATGTCCCTTTCAAGCATGATATGGCCGATCCATCATGCTTTCGGCCCGATCCCGTCGTCGAATTCTACGTTACTCCGATTCCGATTAACAACGTAACTCCAATCTGTTTAACATTTTCTCCTAAGTATAACGATGCATGGCCATGCGAATTTGTATCATCATGGATGTCGATTTTTATCGGAGTTTCTTCGACTGGAATATTAGATATCGTATCACTAAGAGATGGAGTGAAGACTTTCTTCTTCATGTCATTGTCACTCATTTCTTTATCATCCATGTAATTCCAAGGAGGAGGATATCACAATCTACACCAAATCCTTTGAAGTATGCTCGGCCGAAATGATGCAAAGGAGGAATAATGTTTTGATTCTACTTCATGTCACCATCAAGACCAAAGGTTGCTTCATGTCTCTTTCATCTAATAACACCAAGATTGCTTGGTATCTACTTGGAGATTTCGGCCGAAATAGGAAGTTGCTAGGAAGTTCGTTTTCTCGTTTTGTTGTATTTTCTTACGGTTGGAAACTACTATATATAGTAGTGTTCGTTGTACTTGTAAATCATCGAGAATCATAATAAACATTGTATTTCCTTTGAAATATACGTTGAACGAGTTCGACAAACTTTAGTTATTGTTTCGACGAGTCTCGAGATTTTAACTTGATCAATTCTCAAAAGGTCTTGGGAAGAGATTACCCTTTTATCGAGTTATAGGTCTAGTTCGATAAAAACACACCAAACTCCGTACATCATACTATATCACGGCCGAATCCCATTAAATTCGTCCCATCACCTTTGGAATTTTTGATCCATATTGTAAACTTGTTAATCTTCCGTTGTGTTTATACGCATTACTTACGTAATTCGTATCATAAGTGGTATCGTAGACATTTGTCTCACGTCTCGACGTTACTCAAGAAGATGGCATTCACCGATGAAGAAGTAGCACAACTACGTGACGTTCTTCGCGCTTACGGAGCCTTAATCCATGCACGACGAGGACATGACACCATGCATGCACCACGACATGCGGATGAATACAAGACCAAATAACTTCCGAGTTCGTAGGCGGCACCGATCCCGAGGTTTATTTGGAGTGGGAAAGAAAAATTGAACGGATGTTTGAGTTCAAGGAGCTCAATGACGAGGTTCGTTTCAAGTACGCGATTCTCATTCTTGGAAAGGGAGCTTCCCTTTGGTTTGAGCGAATGAATACGCAAAGTAGTCGTGGTTTAAAAGAGAAGATACGTTCGTGGATTCCCTAAAAAGGAAACTACGAAAAGATATGTCCCGCTACACACAAGCCGAGTCTGTACGAAAAATTTCCGACCTCACGCAAGGAAAGCTAAGTGTCGAGGAGTACATCGAGGAGTTTGAAAACTTATCCTTGATGGGAGAACTTGAAGAAAGCGAAGAATTGCGCATGTCCCGCTTTCCTACGAGGTTTGAACAAAAATATTGCTAATTCCGTGGAACTCTACCCTATTCCGACTTCGATACTTTATGCGGGCTTTGCATAAAGTTGGAAAATCAAAACAAAATAAAACTCTCTAAACCCGAATTCCCACCTAAATACGGAAATACCAACTTTGGCGCGAGTTCTAGCTCGTTTCCAAAACCTGTCACCACAAGCCACCTTACTACCCTTCCAAAACTCCTATCACACCAAAAGAAACAAGCCTATCTAAAGTCCTGTTTCAATGTCAAGGATTTGGACACTATCAAAGTGCTTGTCCAAATCGGAGGATTGTAACGCGGAGAAGCCATAGCCGCCCGAGAGGAATTATTAGCCAAGAAGAAAGAGTTGGAGGCGTTTTAACTTAGAAGTCGACGAAGAAGAAGAAGAATGCGAGGCATACGATGCCCCGAACTATGACACGAACCTTGTCCTTCGTATGTTACAAACGAAGGCCGCCCCAAGTGACGAAGAACAACGGACTAAATCTTCCACACGAAGTGTCGTGGTCGAGATAAATGGTGTAGCTTGATCATTGACGGTGGAAGTTGTACAAACGTGGCATCAAGCGAGATGGTTTCAAAACTCGCTTGATCACCACGGCCCATCCTAAGCCGTATGCACTCCATTGGCTCGATGATGGGAACAAAGTGAAGGTTTCAAGACAAGTGAAGGTCGGACTCACCATGGGTTCGTATGGCGATGACATTACATGCGATGTACTACCGATGGACGATGTCACGTGTTATTAGGAAGACCTTGGTTATTTGATCGGGACGCATTACATCGAGGAGGAGTAATGAGTATGAGTTACGTGACAAAGGTAAAAATTGTTCTTAAACCTATGTCACCTCAAGCTATCCGGACGATGAGTTCAAAAAGTCGAAGGACCGAAGCTTACGATGTTTGCAAACGAAAGAAGTCGAGCACGCCATTGACGATGGCGAGCGTGTTTATTTGATGATGATCAAAGAGGTCCAAATCTTGCCACCAAATCGCAACATGAGGAAGAGATAGACGATTTATTACACGAGTTTTGGACGTATTTCGAAGACTTGCGGTAGGATTACCACCTATCCGCTGGATTGAACACCGATTGATCTTATACCGGAGCTCCATTACCGAACAAAGCGGCGTATCGTTGTAATCCCGAAGAAACTAAAGAACTACAACGTTAAATTGATGAACTCATGAATCACGGATATGTCCGAGAAAGTTTAAGTCCGTGTGCGGTTCCAGTTCTACTTGTACCAAAAAAAGACGGAACATGGCGAATGTGTATTGACAGTAGAGCCGTGAATAACATCACCGTCAAGTATCGGTTTCCCATCCCGAGACTAGACGACATGCTGGACGAGTTACATGGCTCTGTTATATTTTCCAAAGTTGATTTACGGAGCGGATACCATCAAATCCGCATGCGAGAGGGAGACGAATGGAAAACGGCGTTTAAAACGAAGAATGGACTTTACGAATGGGTTGTGATGCCATTCGGCCTCACCAACGCCCGAGCACCTTTATGAGGTTGATGAACGAGGTTCTTAAACCTTTCTTGGGAAAGTTTGTTGTCGTGTACTTAGACGACATTTTGATCTACAATGTCCGTAGAAGAACATCTCGAACATTTGTACGTGTTTGAGACGCTAAGGGAACAAAACTTTATGGAAAACGGGAGAAGTGTACTTTCCTAGTCGAGAGTCTTGTCTTTCTCGGCTATGTTGTTTCGAAGACGGAGTTTTGGCCGACGAAGAGAAGATCGCGGCAATCAAGTCGTGGCCGACCCCAAAGCCAATCACGGAGGTACGGTCATTTCATGGCCTCGCTTCTTTTTACCGACGATTCATACGGACTTCAAAGACTATATCCATCCGATCACTGAGTGTCCAAAAGAGAACCTTTGCTTGGAACGAGACGGCCCAAAAGGCTTTTGAAAATTTGAAGGGGAAATTATGTGAAGCGCCGATTTTGACGTTACCCGATTTTTCACAACCGCTTGAGGTAGAATGCGACGCTAGCGGAGTTGGAATCGGGCGTTGCTTATTCAAAGAGGCCGTCCCATTGCCTATTTTTCTGAGAAGTTAAGTGGCGCCCGAGTGAATTATTGTACTTACGACAAGGAGTTCTATGCTATCGTAAGAGCACTCGACCATTGAGTCATTATCTACGTTCAAACATTTCGTGCCGCATTCGGATCATGAGTCGTTGAAATACATCAACGGACAATGTAAGCTAAGCCCGAGGCATGCATAATGGGTGTAATTTTTACTATCTTTTCTCTTTTCATCCAAGTAAAAAGACGGGAAGAGTAATGTAGTGGCGGATGCCCTATCGAGACGGTATGCTTTATCGTCGATGCTAGATGTTCGCTTTGTTGGGGTTCGAGACTTTGAAAGATCATTACAACGACGATTTGACTTCGGGAAATTTTTAACCGTTGTAAAACGGCCCCGCATTTGAGGAATTTGTTTTACAGATGGCTTTCTTTTCAAGGGAAATAAATTATGTGTGCCGAGACATACACGGGAATTGGCTGGTTCGGGAGGCGCACTGAGGAGGATTAGCTTGGTCATTTCGGCTCGACCAAAATCAGAGAGGTGCTAAAAGAACATTTCTTTGGCCGAAAATGTATGGTGACGTCAAGACAATCGTGAGCAAATGCGTAACTTGTCACATGATGAAAAGTTCGCTCAAGTCGAGTACATACATGCCGCTGCCGATACCGCTACGACCGTGGGAGGATGTCTCGATGGATTTTATTGTGGCTTTACCTCGCACTCAACGAGGCAAGGACTCGATCATGGTGGTCGCCGACCGTTTTTCGAAAATGGCTCACTTTGTCGCGTGCCACAAAACCGATGATGCAAGCAACGTGGCGGACTTGTACTTCCGGAAGTAGTTCGCTTACACGGAGTTCCAAAACTATCGTGTCGGATCGAGATTCCAAATTTCGAGTTACTCGAATACTTTATGGAGGAAAGTAGGTACTAAACTCCTATTCAAGACTTCACATCACCCGCAAAACCGACGGACAGACCGAGGTAACTAATCGAACCTTGGGAGCATTATTACGAGGGTTGGTAAATAAAACTCAGAAGGATTGGGACGTTAAACTTGCTCATGCTGAATTCGCATACAACCGATCACCCGGTTATGCCACGGCCCATTCACCTTTTGAAGTGGTATACGGATTAAATCCGCACTTACCATTGGACTTGATTCCCTTGCCGAGCAACGAATTGGTTCACAAGGACGCCGAAGCAAAACTCAAATCCATGATGAAGTTACATGAAAAGATACGGGAACGGATTAAAGAAGTGAATGAAATTTACAAACGGAAGTCGAACAAAAATAAAAAGGCAAGATTATTTGATGTTGGCTACTTAGTTTGGATACATTTGAGAAAAGAAAGATTCCCAAGCAAACGGAAGAACAAATTGATGCCGAGAGCCGAGGGTCCGTACAAAATTGTGGAAAAGGTGAACGACAACGCATACAAAGTCGAACTTCCGGGCGAATACGGAGTACACGCGACATTCAACGTAGGTGATCTCTCACCTTATCTTGACGACGATGGCATTGCGGAATTGAGGTCAATTCCTTTCAAATACGGAGGGAATGATACGATATCTAATATTCCAGTCGAAGAAACTCCAATAAAAATCGACATCCATGATGATGCAAATTCAAACGGCCATGCATCGTTATACTTAGGAGAAAATGTTAAACGGATTGGAGTTACATTGTTAATCGGAATCGGAGTAACGTAGAATTCGACGACGGAATTGGTCCGAAAGCATGAAAAATCGGCCATATCATGCTTGAAAGGGACATATCTTGACTTCATATCTTTACAAAATAATGAAGTCATTTCCTACTTCCCCACCATGTCACAAACGGCCGAACTAAGAGATGGAGTGAAGACTTTCTTCTTCATGTCATTGTCACTCATTTCTTTATCATCCATGTAATTCCAAGGAGGAGGATATCACAATCTACACCAAATCCTTTGAAGTATGCTCGGCCGAAATGATGCAAAGGAGGAATAATGTTTTGATTCTACTTCATGTCACCATCAAGACCAAAGGTTGCTTCATGTCTCTTTCATCTAATAACACCAAGATTGCTTGGTATCTACTTGGAGATTTCGGCCGAAATAGGAAGTTGCTAGGAAGTTCGTTTTCTCGTTTTGTTGTATTTTCTTACGGTTGGAAACTACTATATATAGTAGTGTTCGTTGTACTTGTAAATCATCGAGAATCATAATAAACATTGTATTTCCTTTGAAATATACGTTGAACGAGTTCGACAAACTTTAGTTATTGTTTCGACGAGTCTCGAGATTTTAACTTGATCAATTCTCAAAAGGTCTTGGGAAGAGATTACCCTTTTATCGAGTTATAGGTCTAGTTCGATAAAAACACACCAAACTCCGTACATCATACTATATCACGGCCGAATCCCATTAAATTCGTCCATCACCTTTGGAATTTTTGATCCATATTGTAAACTTGTTAATCTTCCGTTGTGTTTATACGCATTACTTACGTAATTCGTATCAACTGTCGGTCGAACCCGACCGTGCCAGACGACACGGTCGAGTCCTACTCGCCTAGAAATTCCGAAAATGACTGTCCATACGCCCGACCGTGCTCCAGGACACGGTCGAGTCAATGCCGAAAATCGCCGGCCGAGTCGCCGCCGACGTCCTTGTCACGCCGCGACCGTGTCAAGCGGACACGGTCGAGTCATTGCCGAACGTCCCTATCGCGCCGCGCCCGTGCCGAGTCACTGTCGGACGAGTCACTATCGGACGTCGTTGTCGCGCCGCGACCGTGTCAAGCGGACACGGTCGAGTCCCTGCCGGCGCCTGCCGACCGCGCCGCGGCCGTGTCACGGGACACGGTCGAGTCCTACCGACAACCCACTTATTTTATACACTTTTTTTTTATTTTTGACTTCTCTTTTCCTTTTTACATATTTTAGGGATTATGTTTTCCCCATTTTGTGATTTTATGTTCCTTGTTTGTATTTTATGTTGATTTGTTTGGATTATTCAAAGATTTTATAATCTTTGAATTATTTTATTTTTTTGTTTGTTTCCTTAGTAGTAGGAGACTTCACCTCCTATAAGTAGGAGTTGATTAGCCTTGTAATATAGAGAGTATTATGAATGTTGAAGTATAAGAATACACATTTTGTTTTCTATTCTTGGTGAATGATTTTTACCGAAACTTGATTTTTATTCGACGCATTTTCGAATATTAATCCGATTGATTCTCAATAGGTCTTGGAAAGAAATCACTTTATCGAGTTATAGGTCTAATTCGATAAACCCTTGTTCTTGATCGTTCAAGTCTTCTTGATCGATATTATCACTTTTCCCGATATTACTTCCATTTTCCATTTGTTCGAATTTTCATTGTCATATTCGATATTACTCCCACAAAATACATCCAAAAACACCCTAATCGTAAAAAGACTTCCGCTACGATATTCTTACATACACTCCGAACGATACGCATCCACCCTCTCCCCGGAGAAATTCGTATCAGAATTGCCCTACTTTCGGTTATTTTTCTAACGAGCGTTACATATATTCGAGTGTTGTGAGGATCAAAAATATTTCCGCTGCATTACCGGCAAATTTACGTCCGTCTTTATACGTAATTCGTATCAGGAGTGTCGGTTGATCAGGGTAAAATTGAAGCTATTAAGTCGTGGCCTACTCCTAAAACTTTAACTGAAGTTAGATCATTCCACGGTCTTGCCTCTTTTTATCGGAGGTTTATTCGAGATTTCAGCACCATAACGAGTCCGATAATTGAGTGTTTAAATAAGGGTCCGTTTGTGTGGAGCAGGGCTGCCCAAGGGGCGTTTGAAAAGTTGAAGGCAAGGTTATGTGAAGCACCTATCTTGGCGTTACCCGATTTTGCACAAACGTTCGAGGTGGAGTGTGATGCTAGTGGAGTTGGTATTGGGGCGGTCCTCATTCAAGGCAGGCGGCCTATTTCGTACTTTTCGGAGAAGTTAAGTGGAGCTCGACTCAACTATTGCACTTACGACAAGGAGTTCTACACCATAGTGAGAGCTCTTGATCATTGAAGTCATTACCTCCGGCCGAAACATTTTATTCTGCATTCGGACCATGAATCTTTAAAGTATATTAATGGGCAACAGAAGTTGAGTCCCAGACATGCGAAGTGGGTGGAATTCTTGCAATCATTTCACTTTTCATCGAAGTATAAGGACGGTAAGAGCAATGTGGTGGCTGATGCGCTGTCCAGGCGGTATGCCTTACTCTCTACCCTTGATGTTCGATTGCTTGGATTCGATACAGTGAAAGAATATTATGACAGTGATGCGGATTTTGGCGAAACCTTCGCCCTTTGCAAATCTGGACCGATGGGAAAATTTTCGATACAGGAAGGCTTTATTTTTAAGGGAAATTGTCTTTGTCTACCCAGGCACACGATTCGAGAATTGCTGGTTCGAGAGGCTCACGGGGGAGGTTTGGCTGGCCACTTTGGTTCGGCCAAAACATTAGATGTGCTTAAAGAATATTTTTATTGGCCAAAGATGCAGGGGGATGTCAATAATATAATTAGTAAGTGTGTGACATGCCATATTGCGAAGAGTTCATTCAAACCAGGAATATACACACCTTTACCGATTCCGGAGAGGCCATGGGAAGATGTCTCGATGGATTTCATTGTTGCTTTGCCTCGAACCCAATGAGGTAAGGATGCGATTATGGTTGTTGTCGATCATTTTTCAAAGATGGCTCATTTTGTTTCTTGTCACAAAACTGATGATGCGAGTAATGTTGCTGACTTGTATTTCCGAGAGGTGGTACGATTACATGGAGTTCCGAAAACTATTGTTTCGGACCGGGACTCGAAGTTTCTGAGCTACTTTTGGAACACATTGTGGAGAAAGGTGGGAACCAAGCTTTTGTTTAGTACTTCGCATCATCCTCAAACAAACGGACAAACTGAAGTGACTAATCGAACACTGGGAACGCTGTTGCGAGTCTTGGTAAGCAAAACACAAAAGGATTGGGATTTGAAGCTCGCACATGCGGAGTTTGCATATAATCACTCTCCTACTCATGCCACGGCACACTCTCCATTTGAAGTAGTTTACGAGCTGAACCCTTATATTACCGTTAGATCTAATCCCATTACCAAGTAACGAATTGGTGCATAAGGATGCGGAGTCAAAACTGAAATCAATGATGAAATTACACGAACAGGTACGTGGCCGAATCAAGGAGATAAACAAGACGTACAAAAGGAAGTCGAGCAAGCAAAGAAAACCGAGATGATTCGAAGTTGGAGATTTAGTTTGGGTGCATTTGAGGAAGGAACGATTCCCGAGTAAGCGTAAGAATAAGTTAATGCCACGAGCTGAGGGACCATTTAAAATAGTTGTGAAGGTAAACGACAATGCTTACAAGTTAGAACTTCCGGGTGATTATGGAGTGCATGCTACTTTCAACATAGGTGATCTATCTCCTTATCTTGATGACGACGGGATTGCAGAATTGAGGATAATTCCTTTTAAAGGGGGAGGGGATGATACGGGATTGACAAATCCAAGGGAAAAAGACGAGGTGATGATCAACGTAAACAACCATGCAACTTACTTGGGCGAGAAAACGGAGACGAGACACGGAGTTACCTTAATAACCGGACTTGGAGTAACTTAAACAATAGGTAACTTGCATCTTGAGGAAAGAGGTCCAAGTGGTAAAAGAATAAAAGAATTTCAGCATTTTCTTTATTATAAAGGCAGCAGGATTCTCGGCAACATGCTGTGTGAAAAAGTGGCTATCAGCTTTCAATTTGGAGACAAGGCCCAGCTTTTACTTTTGTCAGCAAGTGACATGAGGAACCTTTTATTATCTTTTCATTATTTTAAAACCAGCTTGTAATAATTTAAGATTATCTTGTCAGGCTCTTGTCAGGCTACTTTTGCCTATAAATAGGGCGATGAAGTTGTAATGAAAATTATTGAATGTGGAAGAAATAAGAATACACTTTGTGTTTTCCTTGGTGAATGCTTTTCATCAAAACTTTGATTATTATTCGACGCGCTTTCGAATCTTAATCCGATTGATTCTCAATAGGTCTTGAGAAAAAATCACTTTATCGAATTATAGGTCTAATTCGATAAAACAACTGTTTCTGTCCTGTTTCGATATTCTGCTTATTTTTTATACAGTTTTATACTTGTTCGGTATTTCGCATCAAGTGTTGTTCGATCCTTCAAACTTGTTTCCTGTTTTCAATTCGCATTAGACCGAAACGTGCTGTTTCGAGTGTCGCTGTTTGGAGATGGCCTGTATCAAGTGATGCGAATTCTCACTTGTGATGCGAATTCTCTATCGGTACAGCGGAAGGCTATTTTGACGAGCGGAAGCGATCAGCAAGGAACTCGCAGAATCGATCACAACAGCCACATACAAGAATAACATCGGCGAGCAAGATGCGCGCGATGAAGACGGCAACTCGATACAAAGAACAAGACAGAACTTGATCAATGAAAAGACTCAAACAGTAATCCTCCAAACAATGCGCACTCAAACAAAGAAACTTCAGTCGAATGCAAATAAAAACAGGAAACAAGTTCGAACAATCGAATAGCACTTGAAGCGAAATTTTGATTAAGTACAACACTGTATCGATAACAAGAAGAATATCGAAACAGGATAGAAACAATTGTTTTTATCGAATTAGACCTATAATTCGATAAAGAGATTTCTCCTCAAGATATATTGAGAATCAATCAGATTAATACTCGAAAACGCGTCGAATAAAAATCAAGTTTTGATGAAAAGCATTCACCAGGGAAAACACAAAGTGTATTCTTAATCCTTCAACATTCAATAATCTCATTACAACTTTATCGCCCTATTTATAGGAAAAACAGCCTGACAGGAGCCTGAAAAGATAATCTTAACTATTACAAGCTGGTCTTTAAAATAATAAAAGATAATAAAAAGGTTCCTCATGTCACTTGCTGACAAAAGTAAAAGCTGGGCCTTGTCTCCAAGTTGAAAGCTGACAGCCGCTTTTTCATACAACATGTAGTCAAGAATCGTGATGCCTTTATAATAAAGAAATACTGAAAATTCTTTTATTGTTTTGCTACCACTTGGACCTCCCCCCCCCCTCAAGTTGCAATTTGCCTTTTGTTTAAGTTATTCCAATTCCGACTATCAAGGTAACTCCGTGTCTTGTATCTGTTTTCTCACCCAAGTACGTTGGAGTATGGTCGAGGTGTTTTATGTCAATTCTTACTTCGTCTTCTTCGCTTGGAGTCGTCGGTTTCGTATCATCCCCTCCTTCTTTAAAAGGAATTGTCCTCAATTCCGCAATCCCATCGTCGTCGAGATAAGGAGATAAATCACCTATGTTGAAAGTAGCATGCACTCCATAATCACCCAGAAGTTCTAACTTGTAAGCATTGTCGTTCACCTTCGCAACTATTTTAAATGGTCCCTCGGCTCGTGGCATTAACTTATTCTTACGCTTACTCGGAAATCGCTCCTTTCTCAAATGTACCCAAACTAAATCTCCAACCTTGAATAATCTCGGTTTTCTTTGCTTGCTTGACTTCCTTTTGTATGCCTCATTTATCTCTTTGATTCGGTCACGCACCTGTTCGTGTAATTTCATCATCGCTTTCAGTTTTGACTCCGCATCCTTATGCACCAATTCGTCACTCGGTAATGGAATTAAGTCTAGCGGTATGTAAGGATTTAGGCCGTAAACTACTTCGAATGGAGAATGCGCTGTGGCATGAGTAGGAGATCGATTATAAGCAAACTCTGCATGTGCTAGTTTCAGATCCCAGTCCTTTTGTGTTTTGCTCACCAAGCCTCGCAACAGTGTTCCCAGTGTTCGATTAGTTACTTCAGTTTGTCCGTCGGTTTGAGGGTGGTGTGAAGTGATAAACAAGAGTTTTGTTCCCACCTTCCTCCATAGGGTGTTCCAAAAGTAGCTAAGAAATTTGGAGTCTCGATCGGAAACAATAGTCTTCGGAATCCCATGTAATCGTACCACCTCTCGGAAATAAAAATCAGCAACATTACTCGCATCATCGGTTTTGTGACAAGCAACAAAATGAGCCATCTTTAAAAAACAATCGACAACAACCATAATCGCATCTCTACCTCGTTGGGTTCGAGGTAAAGCAACAATAAAATCCATCGAGACATCTTCCCATGGCCTCTTCGGAATCGGTAAAGGTGTGTAGACTCCTGGTTTGAACGAACTCTTCACAACATGGCATGTCACACATTTACTAATTATATTATTAACATCCCCCTGCATCTTTGGCCAATAAAAATGTTCTTTAAGCACATCCAATGTCTTGTCCGAACCAAAGTGGCCAGCCAAACCTCCCCCGTGAGCCTCTCGAACCAGCAATTCTCGAATCGTGTGCCTTGGTAGACACAAATGATTTCCCTTAAAAAGAAAGCCTTCCTGTATCGAAAATTCTCCCATCGGGCCAGGTTTGCACAGGGCGAAGGTCTCGCCAAAATCCGCATCATCATCGTAATAGTCCTTCACTGTATCGAATCCAAGCAATCGAACGTCAAGGGTAGAGAGTATGGCATACCGCCTGGACAACGCATCTGCTACAATGTTTCTCTTGCCATCCTTATACTTCGATGAAAAGTGAAATGATTGCAAGAACTCCACCCACTTTGCATGTCTCAGACTCAACTTCTGCTGTCCATTAATATACTTTAAAGATTCATGGTCCGAATGCAGAATAAAATGCTTCGGCCGAAGGTAATGACTCCAATGATCAAGAGCTCTCACTATGGCATAGAACTCCTTGTCGTAAGTGCAATAGTTGAGTGGAGCCCCACCCAACTTTTCCGAAAAGTACGCAATAGTCTGCCTGCCTTGAATGAGGACCGCCCCAATACCAACTCCACTAGCATCACACGCCACCTCGAATGGCTGTGCAAAATCGGGTAACGCCAATATAGGTGCTTCACATAACCTTGCCTTTAACTTTTCAAATGCCCCTTGGGCAGCCCTGCTCCACACAAACGGACCCTTCTTCAAACACTCAGTTATCGGACTCGTTATGGTGCTGAAATCTCGAATAAACCTCCGATAAAAAGAGGCAAGACCGTGGAACGATCTAACTTCAGTTATGGTTTTAGGAGTAGGCCACGACTTAATAGCTTCAATTTTCCCCTGATAAACCGACACTCCCTCCTTCGAAACAACATAGCCAAGAAAAGTTATGCTCTCGACGAGAAACGCACACTTTTCTTTCTTCCAATGCAGCCTTTGAGACCTAAGAGTCTCGAATACTTGCCGTAGATGTCCGAGATGCTCCTCCACCGACCGACTATAAACCAAAATATCATCCAAATAAACAACCACAAATCTGCCAAAAAATGCCTTAAGTACTTCGTTCATCAAATGCATGAAAGTACTGGGGGCATTCGTAAGTCCAAATGGCATGACGGTCCACTCGTACAGCCCATGCTTAGTTTTGAAATCCGTCTTCCATTCATCTCCGTCCCGAATATGAATCTGGTGATAGCCACTTCGCAAATCAATTTTTGAGAAGACCACCGAGCCATGTAGCTCGTCCAACATATCATCAAGCCTTGGTATCGGGAATCGATACTTGATCGTTATGTTGTTTATGGCCCGGCTATCGATACACATCCACCCAGACCCATCCTTCTTAGGAACAAGCAGGACCGGAACCGCACACGGACTTAAACTTTCTCGAACATACCCGTGGCTCATTAGTTCTTCAATCTGCTTCTGAAGTTCCTTCGTTTCCTCGGGATTACACCTATAGGCAGCTTTATTCGGAAGAGGTGCACCTAGTATAAGGTCGATTTGATGCTCAATTCCGCGAATTGGCGGCAAACCCGACAGTAATTCTTCATGGAAGTCGTCCGCGAACTCATGTAATAAGTTGGCCACTGTATCCTCGTTTTTCGCTGCCACGAAATCATCTCGAGTCTCCTTTATCACCAGTATATAAACACGCTCACCACTCTCCATAGCGTGTTCAACTTCCCTTTCGCTAGCGAACATGGTGAGGTTCGGTTTTTCCCCTCGTTTGGCACTCATGGAACGAATAGCTTGGGGTGACATCGGCTTTAACACGATCTTTTTTCCCTTATCTCACAACTCGTATTCGTTGCTCCTTCCCCGATGCAAAACATCCCTATCAAATAACCAAGGGCGTCTCAAAAGTACGTGACAAGCATCCATTGGAATCACATCACATAATATCTCATCGTGATATAAACCCATTGCCAATCCGACCCGAACTTGCTTCGAAATCCTCACCTTACTTCCGTCATCAAGCCAATGTAAAGCATATGGCTTAGGGTGAGTTGTGGTGGTTAGTCCAAGCTTCGTCACCATTTCACTGGAAGCTACGTTGGTGCAACTCCCTCCATCAACGATCAAACTACACCATTTATTTCCGATTTGACACTTTGTGTGAAATATTTGATCCCGCTGTTCCGATTCATTCGAAACTGCTTTGGCTTGTAGAGTACGCAGAACTAAAGCCATGTCATAGTTTGGAGCATCGTAAGTCTAGCATTCTCCTCCCTCCTCGTCCCCCATGTTGAATTCAAACACATCACCCAGTCTTTCCCTTTTGTCCTCGACTAACAACTCATCTCGGATCGTGACAGCTTCTCTTAATGTCACCACTCATTTGTTTGGACAAGCATTTTGATAATGCACGAACCCTTGACATTTGAAACATCTTACTTTAGCCAGACTCGTCTCCTTCGGTACGTAGGGTGTCTTAGGAATCGCAACAGGGACCGGAGTCGGTACAGTTGCTTTAGTAGTTGAACTAGACCCGACGCTTGGGTTTCCAAATTTGACTGGAAACTCGGGTGTATACAACTTCATCCTATTTTGAGGTTCTAACTTCATACATAGCCCACATAATGTATCGAAGTCCTCGTATGGATACAGTTCCACCGAGTTAGCTATGCTTCGGTTCAAGCCACGCAAGAATCGCGACATCTTCTGCTCTTCATTCTCCTCTATCTCTCCCATTAAGGTTAGATTCTCAAACTCCTCAATGTATTCACTGACACTCATCTTCTCTTGCATGAGATCTGCAATTTTTCTGTACAAGGACAATCGATGTGATGTTGGTACATATCTTTTACGAAGTTTTCTTTTTAACGAATCCCACGAACGGATCTTATCTTTTTCCGCACGGGTTCTTCGTGTTTTCACTCATTCGTACCAAAGCGAAGCGCCTTTCCCCAACTTGAGAATTGCATACTTGCACCGTTTCTCATCGTCGAGGTCTTTGAACTCGAACATACGATCAATTTTACGTTCCCATTCCAGGTAAACCTCAGGGTCTGTTCTGCCAACGAACTCCGGAAGCTCGTTCACCTTGAATTCTTCGACATGGCGTGAGGGTTATTCATAGTCACCACGCCTAGGTTGCCAACACTGGTCGCGTTGTTCTGGTACATCACGCAATGCATCGCAAAGTTTTGCCAAGAAATCAGCGTCGTTGAGATCCATAATGCCATAGATCAAGAACTTGGGCTCCAATACCACTTATGATGCGAACTCTCACTTGTGATGCGAATTCTCTATCGGTATAGGGGAAGGCTGTTTTGACGAGCGGAGGCGACCAGCAAGGAACTGTCAGGAACTGATCATAATAGTTCGCTACAACAATAACACTGGCGAGCAGTATGCGTGCGCGATGAAGACGGCAGCTTGATACAGCAACAAGATAGGAACTTGACCGAATGGAAAAGACTCGAAACAGGTAATCCTCCAAACAGCGGCACTCGAAACAGCAAACTTCGGTCGAATGCAAATAAAAACAGGAAACAAGTTTGAACAATCGAACAACACTTGAAGCAAAATTTTGATTAAGTACAACACTGTATCAATAAAAAGAAGAATATCAAAACAGGATAGAAACAGTTGTTTTTATCGAATTAGACCTATAATTTGATAAAGAGATTTCTCCTCAAGACCTATTGAGAATCAATCAGATTAATACTCGAAAACGCGTCGAATAAAAATCAAGTTTTGATGAAAAGCATTCACCAGGGAAAACACAAAGTGTATTCTTAATCCTTCAACATTCAATAATCTCATTACAACTTTATCGCCCTATTTATAGGAAAAACAGCCTGACAGGAGCCTGAAAAGATAATCTTAACTATTACAAGCTGGTCTTTAAAATAATAAAAGATAATAAAAAGGTTCCTCATGTCACTTGCTAACAAAAGTAAAAGCTGGGCCTTGTCTCCAAGTTGAAAGCTGACAGCCGCTTTTTCATACAACATGTAGTCAAGAATCCTGCTGCCTTTATAATAAAGAAATGCTGAAAATTCTTTTATTGTTTTGCTACCACTTGGACCTTTTCCCCCCCTCAAGTTGCAATTTGCCTATTGTTTAAGTTATTCCAATTCCGACTATCAAGGTAACTCCGTATCTCGTATCTGTTTTCTCGCCCAAGTACGTTAGAGTATGGTCGAGGTGTTTTATGTCAATTCTTACTTCATCTTCTTCGCTTGGAGTAGTCGGTTTCGTATCATCAAGTCTTTTACATTTGGCCAAGTTCCTGTCTTGTTGCTGTATCGAGTTGCCGTCATCCTTTCCTGTCGCGAGTGCGTACCGCTAGCCCGTGTTATTACTGTATCGAACTGGTGTTCTCAGTTCCTGACAGTTTCTTGCTGATCGCTTCCGCTCGTCAAAACAGCCTTCCGCTGTACCGATAGAGAATTCGCATCAATTATGCGGCGGTTTTTTTTTCCGAACCAGCCCCCAAGCGGTTTTGAAAGAGAAAATTCCGTTAGGGGAAAGCGCCCATGAAGGCTTGTTGTCGGAAGGGAAAGTAGGTAGAGAGCAAATATGATCACAAATGCCAATCGGGAGTTTGCGACTAATTTTATCCATATCCCATTCCCCATTATTCCAATAAAAACTGATTTTATCTTTGGACTTATTATGGTAAAAGTTGGTGAGAGATCTAAATTCACACCAATTGTCATGCCAAAAAGACACATCACCATTACCACTATGCCAAAAAATTTTATCATTCGCGATCGATCTAATACCACAAAGGTTTTTCCAAGTAGGAGAACTTTTGGGGTTAAATTTAATAATCATGGGGTGGATCTGAGAACAATATTTTTGAGATATTAACAAGACTGATACGAAACCGACTACTCCAAGCGAAGAAGACGAAGTGAGGATTGACGTAAAACACCTTGAACATACTCCTACATACTAAGGCGAGAAAACGGATATGAGACCCGGAGTAACCTTGGTGATCGGACTTGGAATAACTTAACATGGCAACTTGCATCATATGGGGGTCCAAGTGGTGAAGATAAAATAATAAAAATTTCATCCCTTTCTTTATAATAAAAGAGGCAGGATTCTCTGCCTGCACGGCTATCACCTTGGAGACAAAACCCATCTTTTATTCCCTTTATTTGCAAGTGACGTGGAGTACATTTTATTGTCTTTTCCTTTATTTTAAGACCATGTGGTCTTATCTTGTAATATTTTAAGTAATCTTGTCAGGCTACTCTTACCTATAAGTAGTCATGTTGAGTTGTAATGAAGATATCATTAAATCATCAAACAAAAATACCCTGTGTATTGTTTAAATATTGGACGAGTTTCCTTCCAAAATTTGATTACTATTCGACACGTTTTCGAATCTTAATCTGATCAATTCTCAATAGGTCTTGAGAAGAAATCACCTTATCGAATTATAAGTCTAGTTCGATAAACAACTGTTTCCTATCCTGTTTCGATATTCCTCTTGTTTTCGATACAGGGTTGTACTTGGTCGGGAGTTCGCATCAATTGCTTTTTGATACAGGGACGTACCAGAACAATGCGACCAGCGTTGGCAACCTAGGCGTGGTGACTATGAACGACCCTCATGCCATGTCGAAGAGTTCAAGATGAACGAGCTTCCGGAGTTCGTTGGCGGGACAAACCCTGAAGCTTACTTGGAATGAGAACGTAAAATTGACCGCATGTTCGAGTTTAAAGACCTCGACGATGAGAAACGGTGCAAATATGCAATTCTCAAGTTGGGGAAAGGCGCTTCACTTTGATACGAAAACTTCGTTAAAGATCTGTACCAACATCACACCAGTTGTCCTTATAGCGGAAGATTGCCGACCTCATGCAAGGAAAGTTGAGTGTCAGTGAATACATTGAGAAGTTTGTGAATTTGACCTTAATGGGAGAAATAGAGGAGAATGAGGAGTATAAGATGTCGCGTTTCTTACGTGGCTTGAACCAAAGCATAGCTAACTCGGTGGAATTATACCCATACAAAGACTTCGATACATTATGTGGACTATATGTGAAGTTGGAAGCTCAAAACAAGATGATGTTGTGTAAACCCGAGTTTCCATCCAAATTTGGAAACCCAAGTATCGGTTCCAGTTCAGCTACTAAAACGACTGTACCAACTCCTACCCCTATTACAGCTCCTAAGGCTCCCTACATACCCAAAGAAACGAGTTTGGTGAAGGTACGATGTTTCACATGTCAAGGGTTCGGGCATTACCAAAATGCGTGTCCGAACAAATGGGTGGTAACACTAAAGGAGGCTCTTGAGGTCCGGGAAGAATTGTTAGTCGAGGACGAAAGAGAAAGGCTCGGTGATGTATTTAACATGGACATCGAAGAAGAAGAGGAGTGCAAGGCTTACGATGCTCCAGATTATGATACGAGTCTAGTCCTTCGCACTTTACAAGTCAAAACGGTTTCGAGGGATACAGAACAACGAGAACAAATATTCTACACCAAGTGTCAAATCAAAGACAAATGGTGTAGTTTGATAATCGATGGGGGAAGTTGTACTAATGTAGCTTCAAGCGAGATGGTGATGAAGCTCGGACTCATCACTACTATTCATCCAAAACCCTACGCGTTACATTGGCTAGATGATGGGAGTAAAGTGAAAGTTTCGAAACAAGTACTGGTCGGTTTAACTATGTGTTCATATGGTGACGACGTATTATGTGATGTACTCCCGATGGATGCATGACATATAGTCTTGGGACGACCATGGCAATTTGATAGAGATGTTCTGCATCGAGGAAGGAGTAACGAATATGAATTACGGGATAAAGGCAAGAAGATTGTGCTTAAACCAATGGCACCTCAAGCCATTCGTTCGATGAGTTCTAGCCAAATGGAAAAAATGAAACTTACTATGTTTGCTAGTGAGAAAGAGGTGAATCACGCTATTGATGATGGCGAGCGTGTGTATTTGTTGATGATTAAAGAAAAACGAGACGTGGACATGGTTGTGCAAGACAAAGGGGAGATCGATACCTTGTTACGCGAATTTGCGGATGTTTTTTCGGAAGACTTACCGCCGGGTTTGCCTCCATTACGTGGGATTGAACACCAAGTCGATCTTATACCGAGTGCATCACTCCCTAACAAGGCCGCCTATCGATGTGATCCCAAGGAGATGAAGGAGTTACAAAAACAAATCGAGGAACTAATGAACCACGGGTACGTTCGAGAGAGTAAGAGTCCTTGTGTGGTTCAAGTTTTGCTTGTCCCGAAGAAAGATGGATCATGACAAATGTGCATAGATAGTAGAGCCATGAATAACATAACCATCAAGTATCGATTTCCAATTCTGAGACTTGATGACATGTTGGATGAATTACTCGGATCCATGATCTTTTCAAAAGTTGACTTATGAAGTGGTTATCACCACATCCAGATGCGAGAAGGAGGTAAGTGTAAGACGGCCTTCAAAATGATACGAATTCCCACTTGTGATGTGAATTCTCTATCGGTACAGCGGAAGGCTGTTTTGACGAGCGGAAGCGATAAGCAAGGAACTGTCGGGAACTGATAATAACAGTTCACTACAGCAATAATACTGGCGAGCAGTATCCGCGCGCGATGAAGACGTCAACTCGATACAGAAACAAGACAGGAACTTGACCAAATGTAGAAGACTTGATACAGGCTACCTCCGAACAGCGACACTCGAAACAGCATGTTTTGATCAGATGTGAATTGAAAACAGGAAACAAGTTCGAAGAATCGGACAACACTTTATGCGAACTACCGAACATGTATGAAACTGTATCGAAAACAAACAGAATATCGAAACAGGATAGAAACAGTTGTTTTTATCGAATTAGACCTATAATTCGATAAAGTGATTTCTCCTCAAAACCTATTGAGAATCAATCAGATTAAGATTCGAAAACGCGTCGAATAATAATCAAAGTTTTGAAGGAAACTCGTCCAACACTTAAACAATACACAAGGTATGTTGTTTTTATCATTCAAAAAGCAATCCCTATTACAACTTCATCGCCACTATTTATAGGCAAAAGGGGCCTGACAAAATAACTTAAACTATTACAAGCTATTCTTTAAAATAATGAAAAGATAATAAAAGGTTCCCCATGTCACTTGCAAACAAAAGTAAAAGATGGGTTTTGTCTTCAAGGTGATAGCCACCCTTTATACTGCCGAGAGTCCTGCTACTTTAATAATAAAGAAAGTGCTAAATCTCCTTTTTTATTCTTTTGCCTTCACTACTTGGACCCCTTCCCCAAGGTGCAAGTTGCCTATGTTTGTGATACGAATTACGTATGAAAATGGACGTAAACTCGTATGTAATGCAGCGGAAATATAATTGATCCTCACAACACTCGAATATGTGTAACAATCGGAAGATATAACCGAAAGTAGGGCAATTCGGCTTACGTAAACAAGAACACTATGAATAATTTATCAAACTAGACCTATAGTTTGATAAGATAATCTTTCCTCAAGACCTATTGAGAATCGATTGGATTAAAACTCGAAAACGCGTCGAATTATAATCAAGATTTCGATGAAAATCATTCACCAAGAAAGCACAAGTGTATTCTTATTTCTTCAACATACCATGTTTCATACAAGCATGAACAAGACTACTTATAGAAGTGTAGTCTTCTAAACAACTAAGGGATGAAAACAAGATCACATGATCTTGAAATGAAAAACAAAACATCA
Source organism: Orobanche coerulescens (assembly GCA_033398695.1). Taxonomy (NCBI): domain Eukaryota; kingdom Viridiplantae; phylum Streptophyta; class Magnoliopsida; order Lamiales; family Orobanchaceae; genus Orobanche; species Orobanche coerulescens. The sequence goes on along the minus strand of CM065803.1, from coordinate 140,853,140 downwards.
AGATAAAATACAAAGGAATCAAATCAAAGGGAGGGAATCACACAATAAATATAGTTGCAAGTCACCCCATATAACATGTAAGTCTAATCATGACATGTGAGGGGAGGGAAAACAACAAAAAACACAAAAAATCAGCAATAATGGGAGTTTGCTGTCTGTCGGACACGGGCCGTGCCGATTGGCACGGCTGCGGCGGCATGTGCGGGCGCACATGTTCGGCAGGACTCGACCGTGTCGCCTGGCACGGTCGGGTTGGTCGGGCAGTGAGAAATCACTATCCGGAAGAGTGTGACTCGGCCGTGTCGCCTGACACGGTCGGGTTGGTCGGGAAGCGAGATTTCACTATCCGGGACATCTCGGCACGGGCCGTGTCGGACGACACGGTCGGGTATAGTCGGCAGCGAGATTTCACTATTTGGGACATCTCGGCACGGGCCGTGTCGGACGACACGGTCGGGTTCGGTCGGCAGCGCTCGGCCAGTTCCGGCAGGTGGTGATTTTTCCGGCAGTTTGGACATTTTCTGGCCGATTGTCGACCTTCCGGCCGTGTCATATGACACGGCCGAGATCGAGACTCCACGTCTTATGTCCGTTTTCTCGCCTAAATACGTAGTGATCTGTGCATGGCGTGTTGTAAGGTCATTTACGTCGATCCTTACTTCGTCTTCTGCATTTGATACGATTGATTCCGTATCATCTCCTCCTTCTTTAAAAGGAATTGTCCTCAATTCTGAAATTCCGTCATCATCGATGTAAGGCGAAAGGTCCCCAACATTAAAGGTTGCATGAATCCCATAATCTTCCGGAAGTTCTAATTTGTATGCGTTGTCGTTCACCTTTGCGATTACTTTAAATGGTCCCTCCGCTCGCGGCATTAATTTGTTCTTATGTTTATTTGGAAATCGCTCTTTCCTCAAATGCAACCAAACCAAATCACCAACTTCGAACAATCTCGGCCTTCTTTGCTTGTTCGACTTTCTTTTGTAAGCCTCATTTATTTCCTTGATTCGATTACGTACTTGCTCGTGTAATTTCATCATCGATTTCAATTTTGATTCCGCATCCTTGTGCACTAACTCGTCACTTGGCAATGGAATTAGATCTAACGGCATGTACCGGTTTAGTCCGTAAACTACTTCGAACAGAGAGTGTGCCGTGGCATGAGTAGGAGAACGATTATAAGCGAACTCCGCATGTGCAAGTTTCGAGTCCCAATCCTTCTGTGTCTTGCTCACAAGACCACGTAGTAAAGTGCCCAACGTTCGATTGGTCACCTCGGTTTGACCGTCCGTTTGTGGATGATGTGACGTGCTAAATAGTAGTTTGGTTCCCACCTTTCTCCACAAGGTGTTCCAAAAATAACTAAGGAATTTTGAGTCCCGATCCAAAACAATCGTTTTTGGAACTCCATGCAATCGTATGATTTCTCGGAAATACAAATCGGCGATGTTACTCGCGTCGTCCGTCTTGTGGCAAGCCACAAAGTGAGCCATCTTCGAAAATCGGTCTACGACAACCATAATAGCATCTCTCCCTCGTTGAGTACGAGGCAAAGCAACAATAAAATCCATTGAGACATCTTCCCACGGTCTTTTCGGAATCGGCAAAGGCATGTATACTCCCGGTTTGAATGAACTTTTAGCAATATGGCATGTTACACACTTATTAATTATGTCGTGTACATCCACTTGCATCTTCGGCCAATGAAAATGCTCTTTAAGGACCTCCAACGTTTTGGCCGAACCAAAATGACCGGCCAAGCCTCCACCGTGAGCTTCCAGAACTAATAATTCCCGAATCGGGTGTTTGGGTAAACATAGGCAATTTCCTTTGAAAAGGAATCCTTCTTGCAACGTAAACTCTCCAAATGGGCCCGATTTACACCGAATGAAAACCTCACCAAAATCCACATCTCCATCATAACACTCCTTCAATGCTTCGAACCCAAGCAACCGAATGTCAAGAGTAGAGAGAAAGGCATACTGTCTAGACAAAGCATCCGCCACAACGTTGCTCTTGCCATCTTTGTACTTCGATGAAAAGTGGAATGATTGCAAGAATTCCACCCATTTAGCTTGTCTCGGACTCAACTTTTGCTGGCCGTTAATATATTTCAAGGACTCATGATCCGAATGTAGGATGAAATGTTTCGGTCGAAGGTAATGGCTCCAATGATCAAGAGCTCTCACAATGGCATAGAACTCCTTGTCATAAGTACAATAGTTGAGTCGAGCCCCACCCAATTTCTCCGAAAAGTATGCAATTGGTCGCCTCCCTTGGACGAGGACCGCCCCAATACTCACTCCACTTGCGTCACATTCTACCTCGAAAGGTTGTGAAAAGTCGGGTAAAGCCAAGATAGGTGCTTCACACATTTTCGCCTTCAATTTTTCTAACGCCCCTTGGGCAGCCTCGTTCCACACAAACGGTCCTTTTTTTAAGCATTCCGTTATCGGGCTAGAAATGGTACTAAAGTCTCGTATGAACCTCTGATAAAATGAAGCAAGTCCGTGAAAGGATCGGACTTCCATGATGGTTTTGGGCGTAGGCCAAGATTTAATCGCCTCGATCTTGGTTTGATCAACCGACACTCCTTCTTTAGAAACGATGTAGCCAAGAAAGGCTACACTCTCGACTAGAAATGAACACTTCTCTTTTTTCCCATAAAGTTTTTGATCCATAAGGATCTCGAAGACTTTCCTCAAGTGCCCGGTATGCTCTTGCAATGATCGACTATAAATCAAGATGTTGTCCAAGTATACGACGACAAATTTTCCCAAAAACGGCTTAAGTACCTCATTCATTAATCGCATGAAAGTACTTGGCGCATTTGTAAGGCCAAAGGGCATGACGAGCCATTCATATAATCCATGTTTTGTCTTGAAAGCCATTTTCCATTCGTCTCCTTCCCGCATGCGAATTTGATGATAGTCGCTTCTCAAATCAACCTTCGAAAAAATCACCGAACCATGCAACTCGTCCAACATGTCATCAAGTCTCGGAATTGGGAACCGATATTTGATGGTTAGGTTGTTCACGGCTCTACTATCTATACACATCCGCCATGACCCATCCTTCTTTGGAACAAGTAAAACCGGAACTGCACAAGGGCTCAAACTTTCTCGAACGTACCCGCGGTTCATTAGCTCCTCGATTTGTTTTTGCAACTCCTTTGTCTCCTCGGGGTTACATCGATAGGCGGCCTTGTTAGGGAGTGATGCACCCGGTACAAGATCGACTTGGTGTTCAATCCCACGTAAGGGTGGTAAACACGGCGGTAAGTCTTCCAGGAAGACATCCGCAAATTCTCGTAGCAAGGTATCGATATCTCTCTTGTCTTGCACGATCACGTCAACATCTCGTGTTTCTTTAATCATCAATAAATACACACGATCGCCATCGTCAATAGCGTGTCTTACTTCTTTCTCACTAGCAAACATAGTAAGCTTCGGTTTCTCCATTTGATTAGAACTTATCGATCGAATGGCTTGGGGTGCCATCGGTTTAAGTACAATCTTTTTGCCTTTATCCCGTAACTCATATTCGTTACTCCTTCCTCGATGTAAAACGTCTCTATCAAATAGCCACGGTCGTCCCAAAAGTATGTGGCATGCATCCATCGGGAGTACATCACATAGTACGTTGTCACCATACGATCCCATAGTTAATCCGTGATACGAATTACGTATGTAAGTGTACGTAATGCGTATGAAATACAACGGAAGATTATTATGTGATACGAATTATCCGGGGAGAAGCGGATACGTATCGGTCGGAGTATATGTAAGTGTATGATAGCGGAAGGCTTTTACGAATATGGAGTTTTTCGGATGTATTTTGTATGTGAATAATATCGGATATAACAATAAAAAATATCGAACAAGAAGATGATACGAATTACGTACGTAAAGCGTATGAAATACAACGAAAGATTATTATGTCTTGACGATTATCAAAGTGTCACTCGAAAATACAAGGGGTGGCCGAACTTAAATGGATTTCGACCGTGAGGTAGTAGTGTATACGGATTTGGATGTGTTTTATCGAACTAGACCTATAACTCGATAAAAGTAATCTCTTCCCAAGACCTATTGAGAATTGATCAAGTTAAAATCTCGAGACGCGTCGAAATAATAACCAAGGTTTTGTTGAACTCGTTCAACGTATATTTCAAAGAAATACAAGGTTTTTTTTTTTTACTTTCAAGATATATTACAAATACAATCAAGCACTACTATATATAGTAGTTTCCAACCGAAAGAAAATACAACAAAACGAGAAAAGGAAACTTCCTAGCACTAACATTTCGGCCGAAAATCAAAGGTGAGATATCAAGTATCTTGGTGTTATTAGGTGAAAGAGACATGAAGCAATCTTGGTCTTGATGGTGACATGATGAAGCAATCTTGGTCTTTGATGGTGACATGAAGTAGAACAAAATATCATTCCTCCATGCATCAATTCGGCCGAACTTGTGAGGAGGATTTGGTGTAGATTTGATGAAGATATCTTGATGGTGACATGAAGAGCATGCTTGAAGAAAGTCTTCCTCAATCTCTTGATATGGCCGATTTTTGTGGGGGAAGGAGATCATGGTGAGTTTTGGTTTTATTAGGTGATGGTGACTTGATGAAAGTCTTAGGTGATGGTGACTTGATGAAAGTCTTTCTCAAGGTGGGGAATATGGCCGATTTTCAAATAAGGTGGGGAAGGAGGTGATCTTCACTTATCTTGTGAAAGATATGAAGACAAAGGGTCCCTTTCAAGCATGTTTAGGTGATGGTGACTTGATGAAGATCCTTTGATGAAAGTCTTCACAAATCTTGTGTCTTTGGCCGTTTGTTATTTCTGGGGTCCAATGGGTCCGAATTTGATCCTATGATCTCATAAGATTTGTAGCTCTCTTTCTTAGCTTTCCATGGCCACTTGAATCACCTGAATCGGATTTCGGACGAGAAAGTTATGGGCAAAATACTAAAACTGCTACGAAGTAGTCGTGCGCGCGAGAATTGGTAATTTGTATTTGATGATGTTGACCGATTCGTATCATTATGTTTGGAAAAGTATCAAAGTATCAACCAAAAGTACAAGGTGGTGACCGAAATTTATACGGTTTTCGGCCGTGATGTAGGATAGTATATGGGTTTGAATGTGTTTTACCGAATTAGACCTATAACTCGATAAAGATAATCTCTCCTCAAGACCTATTGAGAATCGATCAAGTTATAATTCGAGACGCGTCGAAATAATAACTAAAGTTTTGTTGAACTCGTTCAACGCATATTTCAAAGAAATACAAGGTTTATTAATATTCAAGATTCTTCCAAACACCAAATGAACTACTATATATATAGTAGTATACAAAGGATAATGATACAAAAACAACAAGAAGAAAACGAACTACCAAGCTTCCTCATGTTCGGCCGAAATGTGGTGTGGGGAAGGAAAGATTTTGGACAATCTTCAAGTATCTTGGACTATAGCATATGACTTTGACATGTAGAAAAAGACTTGATGAAAGTCTTTATCAAGGGGGAAATTTTGGCCGATTTGTGGGGAGGCTTTGGGGAGACTTTGATGATTTATTTAGGACATGATATCTTCATGGATCTTGGACTAGATAAGGTATGAAGGTGGGGACTTTATTTTTGTCTTGGCCGATTTTTAAAGAAGGTGGGGAAGGAGGATATCTTCATTATCTTGTGAAAGATATGAAGACAAGTAAGGGTCCCTTTCAAGCATAATTTGGCCGATTTTCCATGCTTTTGGACCGATCCCGTCGTCAAGTTTTACGTTACTCCGGTTCCGATTAACAATGTAACTCCAATCCGCGTGTTCTTTTCTCCCAAGTATAATGATGCATGGCCATGCGAATTTGTATCGTCGTGGATGTCGATTTTTATTGGAGCTTCTTCGATTGGAATATTAGATATCGTATCAGACATAAAACAAATACCAAAGGGGGGGTGTTCGGCCGATGTGTTGTAAGTATGGGAAGGAATTTTTCAACATGTGGGGGAAGTATCTTCAAAGTAGGGACAATATCAAAGGAAATCTTTGAAAGTGACATACTTGAACAAAATGGAAAGGGGGGGAAACGAATGGTGGTGGTGTTGAAGGATGATTGAAAGTGACACTTCAAGACTTTGAACATGAAAAGGGGGGGGGGGGCGATATGTTTGTGATGTGGGGTGGGATCTTTGTGATGATCTTTGACAAAGATATGATATCTTTTATGATGATACAAGCATGGAATGGTGGGAGGAATCTTTTAATATGGGGACAAATCTTTGACAAAGATTTGTGAAGACCTTGTAATGAAAAGATAACAAATGTGACAAAATCTTCATGGTGTTGGGGAATGGGGCGGCCGAATGCAATTCATGACTTTAGTATGCATGGTGCATACTACGTATGCATGTCGACACGTCTACGATATTCCGAGTCCGATCACTAAAATGCATTCCAATCTTCTTCATTCGGAATATCATTTTCGTATCATTATTCGGAATAGTTGTTTTCGTATCAATCCGACCCGTACTTGTTTCGAAACTTTCACCTTATTCCCATCATCGAGCCAATGTAACGCGTATGGTTTCGGATGAGTAGTAGTGACGAGTCCGAGCTTCGCCATCATCTCACTTGAAGCAACATTTTGATACGAATCGGTCAACATCATCAAATACAAATTACCAATTCTCGCGCGCACGACGACTTCGTAGCAGTTTTAGTATTTTGCCCATAACTTTCTCGTCCGAAATCCGATTCAGGTGATTCAAGTGGCCATGGAAAGCTAAGAAAGAGAGCTACAAATCTTATGAAGACCATAGGACCAAATTCGGACCCATTGTATCTCGGAAATGACAAAACCGACAGCATCATATTTGGTCCAAGATAATGAAGATATTCTTTCCTTCCCCACCTCACTAAAAAAACGATCCAAGCTTGAGATTTGATGAAGACTTTCATCAAATGTCTTCTTCATGTCATCTTCCATCAAGTCACCATCACCTAATAAAACCAAGGTTCATCATATTTTCCTTCCCCACAAAATCGGCCATATCATGCTTGAAAGGGACCCTTTGTCTTCATATCTTTCACAAGATAAGTGAAGATCACCTCCTTCCCCACCTTATTAGAAAATCGGCCATATTCCCCACCTTGAGAAAGACTTTCATCATGTCACCATCAAAGACCAAGATTGCTTCATCATGTCACCATCAAGACCAAGATTGCTTCATGTCTCTTTCACCTAATAACACCAAGATACTTGATATCTCACCTTTGATTTTCGGCCGAAATGTTAGTGCTAGGAAGTTTCCTTTTCTCGTTTTGTTGTATTTTCTTTCGGTTGGAAACTACTATATATAGTACTGCTCGTTGTAGTTGTAACAGAATCTTGAATCTTGAATCTGAAAAGTAATAAACCTTGTATTTCTTTGAAATATACGTTGAACGAGTTCAACAAAACTTTAGTTATTATTTCGACGCGTCTCGAGATTTTAACTTGATCAATTCTCAATAGGTCTTGGGAAGAGATTACTTTTATCGAGTTATAGGTCTAGTTCGATAAAACACATCCAAACCCGTATACACTACTACCTCACGGCCGAAATCCATTTAAGTTCGGCCACCCCTTGTATTTTTCGAGTGACACTTTGATAATCGTCAAGACATAATAATCTCCCGTTGTATTTCATACGCATTACGTACGTAATTCGTATTATATTTTTTTATTGTTATATCCGATATTATTCACATACAAAATACATCCGAAAAACTCCATATTCGTAAAAGCCTTCCGCTATCATACACTCACATATACTCCGACCGATACGTATCCGCTTCTCCCGGATAATTCGTATCATAAGTGGTATCGGAGCCCAAGGTCATCTCCTTGGGCGATCAACTATATTCACCGAATTTTTTTTGTTGAAGTATTTAGTCACCTTCTTGGGTTGTTCTTCACGGTTAGAAGAATTTTCGCATAACATCGGCAGATTAGAGCAGTCGGAAGAAAACAAAGTTTCCCGTGGATTCGACCGTTGGATCGTCACGAAATTTTGACAAAGGTAAGCAAACTCATTGAACTACAGTCTGAACGGTGGAGATCAGATTCTTTGATCATCTTCTTGGTTCATTCTTCACGGATTTCTTGGCAAATTTTCTGTCCGATTTCTTATCAAGAACTATCTCTTGATTCTTGTTATGGATTTCTCCGAGCTCGATTTCTTGATGACACTCCGTGACGCACTAAACGGCTTACCGGAGCAACGTATGCAAGAAAGACGCAGAGACGATGCCAACAATATTGATTTCTTGGCCCAATTCCGCAGCATACCGGAATTTCACGGAGATAGTAATCCAAATGCGTGCATAGATTGGCTTCGTGCTTGTGAGGAGCACTCGGACTTCAAGGCTGCCCCGATCAACCGCCGCGTTTCGTTGGTGGCAAGGCGCCTCCGCGGTAGCGCCGCCGTTTGGTGGCAAAATCAAAGCGATCCGTTCACAACAACGTAAGCCTAAAATCCAAGATTGGCTTAAATTCAAAAAAAAATTCAATCGAAGGTTCAAATCCCCATCTTACCACCAATCCTTCGACGCCCCACCACCGGCATTCGATCTAAGGTCTTCCTCCATCAAGGAATTCCCAACAGAATTTTTTTTCGATGAAGACAATGTCCCTACGGTCATTTTTAATGAAGTAGACGAGACAGAGTTTTCAACGGAGCAATACAATGAAGAAAGTGAGATGAGCCATGTTTCCCTAATCGATGAACTTGGAACTTGCTATTACGAGCATGAACCAATCAGTTGTGTTGGTCAAATTGACCAAAACGGAATTGATGGGTCGAAGGAATTATTCACACAAATGGAACCTTTTAAAGTTGTGGAAGACAAAATTGAGCTTGGTACTAAAGTTGATCGGTCAGAAGAAAATGACAATTTTGGGCCTAAATTTCATATCGACTCAGTTTCTGGTGATGGACTTATGGTCTTGGATGATTACCAAATTGAGGTTAGTAAACTATTTTGTGATGAGCCATTATTCAGGGAGCCGAATAATTTTGAAACGGAGAGTTGGTCAGATTGCGACGGACCGCCAACATTTGATGATGAACCAGTTGATGAAGAGGGCTCCACAATAAATTCTGTATTTGCCATTTTTGATGGTGAACCCGATATGGAATTATCAGTGTTTCCAATTCTGGAGGAGGAACCCGACATGGAGATAACCGTGCGTCCCATTTCAGATATCCACTCATGTCATGATATCTGTATTACCTGGCGGAGTAATTATTATTATTTTATTAATAATGATAGTTATTTTGTTGGTGATTCTCGAGGGGGCCCCACTACCTATCGTCTCAAGATTTTGGGTCATGTACGTACTGCGGACATCTTCGAGATCAAATACTTAGAGGCTTTAGTTAATTATCTTGGTGACGAAGGGAGTTCGGAATTGAGGACAATTCCCTTTAAAGAGAGAGGGTATGATACGAATCGGTCAACATCATCAAATACAAATTACCAATTCTCGCGCGCACGACGACTTCGTAGCAGTTTTAGTATTTTGCCCATAACTTTCTCGTCCGTAATGCGTATGAAATACAACGGAAGATTATTATGTCTTGACGATTATCAAAGTGTCACTCGAAAAATACAAGGGGTGGCCGAACTTAAATGGATTTCGGCCGTGAGGTAGTAGTGTATACGGGTTTGGATGTGTTTTATCGAACTAGACCTATAACTCGATAAAAGTAATCTCTTCCCAAGACCTATTGAGAATTGATCAAGTTAAAATCTCGAGACGCGTCGAAATAATAACTAAAGTTTTGTTGAACTCGTTCAACGTATATTTCAAAGAAATACAAGGTTTATTACTTTTCAGATTCAAGATTCAAGATTCTGTTACAACTACAACGAGCACTACTATATATAGTAGTTTCCAACCGAAAGAAAATACAACAAAACGAGAAAAGGAAACTTCCTAGCACTAACATTTCGGCCGAAAATCAAAGGTGAGATATCAAGTATCTTGGTGTTATTAGGTGAAAGAGACATGAAGCAATCTTGGTCTTGATGGTGACATGATGAAGCAATCTTGGTCTTTGATGGTGACATGATGAAAGTCTTTCTCAAGGTGGGGAATATGGCCGATTTTCTAATAAGGTGGGGAAGGAGGTGATCTTCACTTATCTTGTGAAAGATATGAAGACAAAGGGTCCCTTTCAAGCATGATATGGCCGATTTTGTGGGGAAGGAAAATATGATGAACCTTGGTTTTATTAGGTGATGGTGACTTGATGGAAGATGACATGAAGAAGACATTTGATGAAAGTCTTCATCAAATCTCAAGCTTGGATCGTTTTTTAGTGAGGTGGGGAAGGAAAGAATATCTTCATTATCTTGGACCAAATATGATGCTGTCGGTTTTGTCATTTCCGAGATACAATGGGTCCGAATTTGGTCCTATGGTCTTCATAAGATTTGTAGCTCTCTTTCTTAGCTTTCCATGGCCACTTGAATCACCTGAATCGGATTTCGGACGAGAAAGTTATGGGCAAAATACTAAAACTGCTACGAAGTCGTCGTGCGCGCGAGAATTGGTAATTTGTATTTGATGATGTTGACCGATTCGTATCACATTTGTACAACTTCCTCCATCAATTATCAAACTACACCACTTGTCTTTAATTTGACACTTGGTGTGGAATATTTGATCTCGTTGTTCTGTGTCCCTCGAAACCGTCTTGACTTGTAAAGTGCGAAGGACTAGACTCGTGTCATAGTCCAGAGCATTGTAAGTCTCGCACTCCTCTTCTTCTTCTTCGGCGTTTACGTCAAACACGTCACCGAGTCTTTCTTCTTCGTCCTCGGCCAATAATTCTTCCCGGACCTCAAGAGCCTCTCTTAGTGTCACCACCCGTTTGTTCGGACATGCATTTTGGTAATGGCCGAATCCTTGACACTTGAAACATCGTACCTTCGCCAAACTTGTTTCCTTGGGTACGTAGGGAGCCTTAGGTGCCATGACAGGGACATGACTTGGCGTGGTGTTTTTAGTACCCGAACTTGAACCGGCACTTGGATTTCCGAATTTGGAAGGAAATTCGGGCCTTGAAAACTTCAATTTATTTTGGGCTTCTATCTTCACACATAATCCACATAAAGTGTCGAAATCTTCATATGGGTATAACTCCACCGTGTTGGCTATGTTTTTGTTTAAGCCACGTAAAAAATGTGACATCTTTTGCTCTTCGTTTTCTTCTAGCTCTCCCATCAAGACCAAACTTTCGAATTCTTCAATATATTCACCGACACTTAGTTTGCCTTGCATGAAATCGGCAATCTTCCGGTATAAGGTTAACTGGTGTGATGTTGGCACATATCTCTTACGAAGTTTTCATTTTAAAGAATCCCAAGAACGGATTTTTGCTTTTCCCTCCCGAGTTCTTCACGTCTTTACTCCTTCGAACCAAAGAGAAACACCCTTCCCTAACTTGAGAATTGCATATTTGCAACGTTTCTCGTCGTTAAGGTCTTTGAATTCGAACATGCGTTCAATTTTCCGTTCCCACTCCAAATAGGCTTCGGGGTCGGTACCTCCAACGAACTCCGGAAGTTCGTTTACTTTAAACTCATCCGCATGGTGTATTTGACGTGCGTCATCTCCGCGTCTTGCTTGCATACGTGGTTCCGGTAGACCGCTTAGTGCGTCTGATACGATATCTAATATTCCAGTCGAAGAAGCTCCAATAAAAATCGACATCCATGATGATGCAAATTCGCATGGCCATGCATCATTATACTTGGGAGAAAAGAATACGCGGATTGGAGTTACGTTGTTAATCGGAATCGGAGTAACGTAAAATTCGACGACGGAACCGGTCCGAAAGCATGAAAATCGGCCATATCATGCTTGAAAGGGACCTCACTTGACTTCATATCTTGACAAGATAATGAAGTTATCTTCTCCTTCCCCACCATGACACAAACGGCCGAAATTGAAGATGGAGTGAAGACTTTCTTCTTCATGTCATTGTCTCTCATATCTTTTCCACCTTAATAAGTCCAAAGAGGTTGATATCAATCTTCACAAAATCCTCCTCAATCCTTGATTAAGATCGGCCGATTGGAAGCAAGTGCAAGGGATGATATTTTGTTCTACTTCATGTCACCATCAAGACCAAGATTGCTTCATGTCTCTTTCACCTAATAACACCAAGATACTTGGTATCTCACCCTTAGATTTTCGGCCGAAATGAAAGTGCTAGGAAGTTTCATTTCTCGTTTTGTTGTATTTTCTTACGGTTGGAGACTACTATATATAGTAGTGCTCGTTGTATTTGTAAAACATCTTGAAAGTAATAAACCTTGTATTTCCTTTGAAATATACGTTGAACGAGTTCAACAAACTTTAGTTATTGTTTCGACGTGTCTCGAGATTTTAACTTGATCAATTCTCAAAAGGTCTTGGGAAGAGATTACCTTTTATCGAGTTATAGGTCTAGTTCGATAAAACACATCAAACTCCGTACATCATACTACATCACGGCCGAACACCATATAATTTCGGCCACCACCTTTTATTTTTATCGTTACTTTGATACTTTTAAAAGCCGTGATAATCTTTCGTTGTATTTTATACGTTTTACGTACACTTATATACGTAATTCGTATCATAAGTGGTACCAGAGCCATTTGTCCCACAGTTCTCGACGTTACTCAAGAAGATGGCATTCACCGATGAAGAAGTAGCACAACTACGTGACGTTCTTCGTGGCTTACCGGAGCCCAGAATCCAAGCACGACGAGGATACGACACCATGCATGCACCACGACATGCTGATGAATACAAGACAAGCGAACTCCCGGAGTTCGTAGGCGGCACCGATCCCGAGGTTTATTTGGAGTGGGAAAGAAAAATTGAACGAATGTTTGAGTTCAAGGATCTCAATGACGAGGTACGTTGCAAGTATGCGATCCTCAAACTTGGAAAGGGAGCTTCCCTTTGGTTTGAGCGAATGAAGACACAAAGAGTTCGTCTTAGGAAAAGAGAAGATACGTTCGTGGGATTCTCTAAAAAAGAAACTACGAAAGAGATATGTCCCGACTACACACAAGTTAAGCTTGTATCGAAAAATTTCTGAACTCACGCAAGGAAAGCTAAGTGTCGAGGAGTACATCGAGGAGTTTGAAAACTTATCCTTGATGGGAGAACTTGAAGAAAGCGAAGAATTGCGGATGTCCCGTTTCCTACGAGGTTTGAACAAAAATATTGCTAATTCCGTGGAACTCTACCCCTATTCCGACTTCGATACTTTATGCGGACTTTGCATAAAGTTGGAAAATCAAAACAAAACAAAACTCTCTAAACCCGAATTCCCACCTAAATACGGAAATACCAACTTTGGCGCGAGTTCTAGCTCGTTTCCAAAACCTGTCACCACAAGCCAACCCGTTACTACCATTCCAAAAACTCCTATCACACCAAAAGAAACAAGCCTATCTAAAGTCCGGTGTTTCAAATGTCAAGGATTTGGACATTATCAAAGTGCTTGTCCAAATCGGAGGATTGTGACGTTACGAGAAGCCATAGCCGCCCGAGAGGAATTACTAGCCGAAGAAGAAAGAGTTGGAGACGTTTTTAACTTAGAAGCTGACGAAGAAGAAGAAGAATGCGAGGCATACGATGCCCCGAACTATGACACGAACCTCGTCCTTCGCATGTTACAAACGAAGGCCGCCCCCAGTGACGAAGAACAACGAGGCCAAATCTTCCACACGAAGTGTCGTGTCGGAGATAAGTGGTGTAGCTTGATCATTGACGGTGGAAGTTGTACAAACGTGGCATCAAGCGAGATGGTCTCAAAACTCGGTTTGATCACCACGGCCCATCCTAAGCCGTATGCACTCCATTGGCTCGATGATGGAAACAAAGTGAAAGTATCAAGACAAGTGAAGGTCGGACTCACCATGGGTTCGTATGGCGATGATATTACATGCGATGTACTACCGATGGACGCATGTCACGTGTTATTGGGAAGACCTTGGTTATTTGATCGGGACGTACTACATCGAGGGAGGAGTAACGAGTATGAGTTACGTGACAAAGGTAAAAAAATCGTTCTTAAACCTATGTCACCTCAAGCTATCCGGACGATGAGTTCGAAAAAAGTCGAAGGACCGAAACTTACGATGTTTGCAAACGAGAAAGAAGTCGAACACGCCATTGACGATGGCGAACGTGTTTATTTGATGATGATCAAAGAGGTCCGAAATCTTGCCACCAAATCGCACCATGAGGAAGAGATAGATGCTCTATTACACGAGTTATCGGACGTATTCCCCGAAGACTTGCCGGTAGGATTACCACCTATCCGCGGAATTGAACACCAGATTGATCTTATACCGGGAGCTCCATTACCAAACAAAGCGGCGTATCGTTGTAATCCCGAAGAAACCAAAGAACTACAACATCAAATTGATGAACTCATGAATCACGGATATGTCCGAGAAAGTTTAAGTCCGTGTGCGGTTCCAGTTCTACTTGTACCAAAAAAAGACGGAACATGGCGAATGTGTATTGACAGTAGAGCCGTGAATAACATCACCGTCAAGTATCGGTTTCCCATCCCGAGACTAGACGACATGCTGGACGAGTTACATGGCTCGGTTATATTTTCCAAAGTTGATTTACGGAGCGGATACCATCAAATCCGCATGCGAGAGGGAGACGAATGGAAAACGGCGTTTAAAACAAAGAATGGACTTTACGAATGGGTTGTGATGCCATTCGGCCTCACCAACGCCCCGAGCACTTTTATGAGGTTGATGAACGAGGTTCTTAAACCTTTCTTGGGAAAGTTTGTTGTCGTGTACTTAGACGACATTTTGATCTACAGTCGGTCCGTAGAAGAACATCTCGAACATTTGCGGTACGTATTTGAGACGCTAAGGGAACAAAAACTTTATGGAAAATGGGAGAAGTGTACTTTCCTAGTCGAGTCTTGTCTTTCTCGGCTATGTTGTTTCGAAGACGGAGTTTCGGTCGACCAAGAGAAGATCGCGGCAATCAAGTCGTGGCCGACCCCAAAGACAATCACGGAGGTACGGTCATTTCATGGCCTCGCTTCTTTTACCGACGATTCATACGGGACTTTAGCACCATCTCCATCCGATCACGGAGTGTCGAAAAAGGAACCTTTGCATGGAACGAGGCGGCCCAAAAGGCTTTTGAAAATTTAAAAGAAAATTATGTGAAGCGCCGATTTTGACGTTACCCGATTTTTCACAACCGCTTGAGGTGGAATGCGACGCTAGCGGAGTTGGAATCGGGCAATGCTTATTCAAAGAGGCCGTCCCATCGCCTATTTTTCGGAGAAGTTAAGTGGCGCCGAGTGAATTATTGTACTTACGACAAGGAGTTCTATGATATCGTAAGAGCACTAGATCATTGGAGTCATTATATGCGTTCGAATCATTTCGTGCTTCATTCGGATATCGAGTCGTTGAAATAGATAAACGGACTGAGTAAGCTTAGACCGAGACATGCAAAATGGGTGGAATTTTTACAATCTTTTCACTTTTCATCCAAGTACAAAGACGGGAAGAGTAATGTAGTGGCGGATGCACTATCGAGACGGTATGCCTTACTGCCGATGCTAGATGTTCGCTTGTTGGGGTTCGAGACTTTGAAAGATCATTACAACGACGATTTGGACTTGGGAAATTTTTAACCGTTGTAAAACGGCCCGTCTGAGGAATTTGTTTTATAGGATGGCTTTCTTTTCAAGGGAAATAAATTATGTGTGCCGAGACATACAATTCGGGAATTCTTTGGTTCGGGAGGCGCACGGAGGAGGACTAGCGGTCATTTCGGCTCGACCAAGATCAGAGGTGCTAAAAGAACATTTCTTTTGGCCAAGATGTATGGTGATGTAAGCACAATCGTGAGCAAATGCGTAACTTGTCACATGATGAAAAGTTCGTTCAAGTCGAGTACATACATGCCGCTGCCAATGCTACGGCCGTGGGAGGATGTCTCGATGGATTTTATTGTGGCTTTACCTCGTACTCAACAAGGCAAAGACTCGATCATGGTGGTCGCCGACCGCTTTTTCGAAAATGGCTCACTTTATCGCGTGCCACAAAACCGATGATGCAAGCAATGTGGCGGACTTGTACTTAGGAAGTAGTTCGTTTGCACGGAGTTCCAAAACTATCGTGTCGGATCGAGATTCCAAATTTCGAGTTACTCGGAATACTTTATGGAGGAAAGTAGGTACTAAACTCCTATTCAAGATTTCACATCACCCGCAAACCGACGGATGCACCGAGGTAACTAATCGAACCTTGGGAGCATTATTGCGAGGGTTGGTAAATAAAACACGAAGGATTGGGACGTTAAACTTGCCCATGCGAATTCGCATACAACCGATCACCCGGTTATGCCACGGCCCATTCACCTTTTGAAGTGGTATACGGATTAAATCCGCACTTGCCATTGGACTTGATTCCCTTGCCGAGCAACGAATTGGTTCACAAAGACGCCGAAGCAAAACTCAAATCAATGATGAAGTTACATGAAAAGATACGGGAACGGATTAAAGAAGTGAATGAAATTTACAAACGGAAGTCGAACAAAAATAAAAAAGCGAGGTTATTTGATGTTGGCGACTTAGTTTGGATACATTTGAGAAAAGAAAGATTCCCAAGCAAACGGAAGAACAAATTGATGCCGAGAGCCGAGGGTCCGTACAAAATTGTGGAAAAAGTGAACGACAACGCATACAAAGTCGAACTTCCGGGCGAATACGGAGTACACGCGACTTTCAACGTAGGTGATCTTTCGCCTTACCTTGACGACGATGGCATTACGGAATTGAGGTCAATTCCTTTCAAAGACGGAGGGAATGATACGATATCTAATATTCCAGTCGAAGAAGCTCCAATAAAAATCGACATCCATGATGATGCAAATTCGCATGGCCATGCATCATTATACTTGGGAGAAAAGAATACGCGGATTGGAGTTACGTTGTTAATCGGAATCGGAGTAACGTAAAATTCGACGACGGAACCGGTCCGAAAGCATGAAAATCGGCCATATCATGCTTGAAAGGGACCTCACTTGACTTCATATCTTGACAAGATAATGAAGTTATCTTCTCCTTCCCCACCATGACACAAACGGCCGAAATTGAAGATGGAGTGAAGACTTTCTTCTTCATGTCATTGTCTCTCATATCTTTTCCACCTTAATAAGTCCAAAGAGGTTGATATCAATCTTCACAAAATCCTCCTCAATCCTTGATTAAGATCGGCCGATTGGAAGCAAGTGCAAGGGATGATATTTTGTTCTACTTCATGTCACCATCAAGACCAAGATTGCTTCATGTCTCTTTCACCTAATAACACCAAGATACTTGGTATCTCACCCTTAGATTTTCGGCCGAAATGAAAGTGCTAGGAAGTTTCATTTCTCGTTTTGTTGTATTTTCTTACGGTTGGAGACTACTATATATAGTAGTGCTCGTTGTATTTGTAAAACATCTTGAAAGTAATAAACCTTGTATTTCCTTTGAAATATACGTTGAACGAGTTCAACAAACTTTAGTTATTGTTTCGACGTGTCTCGAGATTTTAACTTGATCAATTCTCAAAAGGTCTTGGGAAGAGATTACCTTTTATCGAGTTATAGGTCTAGTTCGATAAAACACATCAAACTCCGTACATCATACTACATCACGGCCGAACACCATATAATTTCGGCCACCACCTTTTATTTTTATCGTTACTTTGATACTTTTAAAAGCCGTGATAATCTTCCGTTGTATTTTATACGTTTTACGTACACTTATATACGTAATTCGTATCAGCGTCCCGGAGTTTCATCAAGAAATCGAGATCGGAGAAATCCATAACAAGATTCAAGAGATAGTTTTGAACAAGAAATCTTCAATAAAATTGCCAAGGAAATAGCCTTGGGCTCCGATGACACTAATGATACGAATTACGTATGAAAATGGACGTAAACTCGTATGTAATGCAGCGGAAATATAATTTGTCTGAACAACACTCGAATATGTGTAACACTCGTAAGATATAACCGAAAGTAGGGCAATTCGGCTTACGTAAACAAGAACAATATGAATGATTTATCAAACTAGACCTATAGTTTGATAAGATAATCTTTCCTCAAGACCTATTGAGAATCGATTGGATTAAAACTCGAAAACGCGTCGAATTATAATCAAGATTTCGATGAAAAGCATTCGCCAAGAAAACACAAGTGTATTCTTATTTCTTCAACATACCATGTTTCATACAAGCATGAACAAGACTACTTATAGAAGTGTAGTCTTCTAAACAACTAAGGGATGAAAACAAGATCACATGATCTTGAAATAAAAACAAAACATTAAGATAAAATACAAAGGAATCAAATCAAAGGGAGGGAATCACATAATAAACATAGTTGCAAGTCACCCCACATAACATGTAAGTCTAATCATGACATGTGAGGGGAGGGAAAACAACAAAAAACACAAAAAATCAGCAATAATGGGAGTTTGCTGTCTGTCGGACACGGGCCGTGCCGATTGGCACAGCCGCGGCAGCATGTGCGGGCGCACATGTTCGGCAGGACTCGACCGTGTCGCCTAGCACGGTCGGGTTGGTCGGGCAGCGAGAAATCACTATCCGGAAGAGTGTGACTCGACCGTGTCGCCTGACACGGTCGGGTTGGTCGGGCAGCGAGATTTCACTATCCGGGACCTCTCGGCATGGGCCGTGTCGGACGACACGGTCGGGTTCGGTCGGCAGCGAGATTTCACTATCCGGGACATCTCGGCACGGGCTGTGTCGGACGACACGGCCGGGTTCGGTCGGCAGCGCTCGGCCAGTTCCGGCAGGTGGTGATTTTTCCGGCAAGTGGTGATTTTTCCGGTAGTTTGGACATTTTCTGGCCGATTGTCGACCTTCCGGCATAGCATGACACGGGCCGTGTCATATGACACGGCCGAGACCGAGACTCCACGTCTTATGTCCGTTTTCTCGTCTAAATACGTAGTGATCTGTGCATGGCGTGTTGTAAGGTCATTTACGTCGATCCTTACTTCGTCTTCTGCATTTGACACGATTGATTCCGTATCAGTTTGATTTACTCCAAGCCCGATTATCAAGGTAACTCCTGGTCTCGTATCTGTTTTCTCGCCCAAGTATGTTGGAATATGATCGAGGTGTTTTACGTCAATCCTTACTTCATCTTCTTCGTGTGGAGTAGTCGGTTTTGTATCATTCCCTCCTTCTTTAAAAGGAATTGTCCTCAATTCCGCAATCCCATTGTCGTCGAGATAATGAGATAGATCACCTATGTTGAAAGTAGCATGCACTCCATAATCGCCTGGAAGTTCTATCTTGTAAGCGTTGTCGTGCACCTTCGCAATTATTTTAAATAGTCCCTCAGCTCGTGGCATTAACTTGTTCTTACGCTTACCCGGGAATCTTTCCTTCCTCAAATGCACCCAAACTAAATCCCCAACCTCGAATAATCTCGATTTTCTTTGACTGTTCGACTTCCTTTTGTACGTCTCGTTTATCTCCTTGATTCGTTCACGCACCTGTTCGTGTAATTTCATCATGGATTTCAGTTTTGACTCCGCATCCTTATGTACCAATTCGTCACTTGGTAATGGAATTAGATCTAGCGGTATGTAAGGATTCAGCCCGTAAACTACTTCGAATGGAGAGTGTGCCGTGGCATGAGTAGGAGAGTGATTATATACGAACTCTGATACGAATTCTCACTTGGGATGCGAATTCGCTCTCGGTACAGCGGAAGGCTTTTGACGAGCGGAAGCTATTGACAAGAAACTGTCGGGAACTGGTGACAACAGCTCGCTACAGCAATGATACTGACGATTGACGAAGGCGGTAATTCGATACAGTCTCCAGACAGGAATTTGGTCCAAATGAAAAGACTCGAAACAGCACGTTTTGTTTGGAAGCGAATTGAAGACAGGAAACACGTTCGAAGGATCGAACAACACTTTATACGAAATATTTAACACGTATCAAACTGTATCGAAAAATAAACAGAATATCGAAACAAGGTATAAACAAAAGTTTTATCAAATTAGACCTATAATTTGATAAAGTGATTTCTCCTCAAGACCTATTGAGAATCAATCAGATTAGTATTCGAAACGCGTCGAATAAAAACCAAGTTTTGATGAAAAGCATTCACCAGGAAAAACACAAAGTGTTCTTAATTCTTCAACATTCAATAATCCTTCATTACAACTCTACTGCCACTATTTATAGGCAAAAGCAGCCTGACAAGATAATTTAAACTAATACAAGCTGAGCTTAGAATAATAAAAGATAATAAAAAAGGTTCCTTATGTCACTTGTGGACAAAAGTAAAAGCTGGGTCTTTGCCTCCAAGTTGTTTGTTGACAGCCGCCCTTTTTGCCAAAAATCCTGCTGCTTTTGTAAGAGAAGGCTGAACATCTTTTTATTTGTTTAGTTGCCACTTGATCCTTTTTCCCTCCCCAAGATGCTATTTGTCTTTTGTTTAAGTTACTCCAATTCCGACTATCAAGGTAACTCCGTGCTTCATTTATGTTTTCTCGTCTAAGTAGGTTGTAGTGCGATCGAGGTGTTTTACGTCAATTCTTACTTCATCTTCTTCGCTTGGAGTATTCGGCTTCGTATCATCCCCTCCCCCTTTAAGAGGAATTGTCCTCAATTCTGCAATCCCGTCATCATTAAGATAAGGAGAAAGATCACCTATGTTGAAAGTAGCATGTACTCCATAGTCGCCTGGAACTTCTAATTTGTAAGCATTGTCGTTCACCTTTGCAACTATTTTAAATGGCCCCTCGGCTCGTGGCATTAACTTATTCTTACGCTTACTCGGGAATCGTTCCTTCCTCAAATGTAACCAAACTAAATCTCCAACCTCGAATAGTCTCGGCTTTCTTTGCTTGTTCGACTTCCTTTTGTACGCCTCGTTTATTTCTTTGATTCGATCCCGCGCCTGTTCGTGTAATTTCATCATTGATTTTAGTTTTGACTCCGCATCCTTATGCACCAATTCGTCACTTGGTAGTGGAATTAGATCTAGCGGCATGTAAGGATTCAGTCCGTAAACTACTTCAAATGGAGAATGCGCTGTGCCATGAGTAGGAGAACGATTATAAGCAAACTCCGCATGTGCGATTTGAGATCCTGATCCTTTTGTGTTTTGCTCACCAAGCCTCGCAACAGCGTCCCCAGTGTTCGATTCGTTACTTCAGTTTGTCCGTCGGTTTAGGATGATGTGAGGTACTAAACAAAAGCTTGGTCCCCACCTTTCTCCATAATGTGTTCCAAAAGTAGCTTAGAAACTTCGAGTCCCGGTCCGAAACAATAGTTTTCGGAACTCCATGTAATCGCACCACCTCTCGGAAATACAAGTCAGCAACATTACTCGCATCATCGGTTTTGTGACAAGGAACAAAATGAGCCATCTTTGAAAAACGATCGACAACTACCATGATCGCATCCTTACCTCTTTGGGTTCGAGGCAAAGCAACAATAAAATCCATCGAGACATCTTCCCACGGCCTCTCTGGAATCGGTAAAGGTGTGTAGACTCCTGGTTTGAACGAACTTTTCACAACATGGCACGTCACACATTTACTGATTATATTATTAACATCCCCTTGCATCCTTGGCCAATAAAAATGTTCTTTAAGTACATCCAATGTCTTGGCTGAACCAAAGTGGCCAGCCGATCCCCCTCCGTGAGCCTCCCGAACCAGCAGTTCTCGAATCGTGTGCCTGGGTAAGCAAAGACGATTCCCCTTAAAAAGAAAGCCCTCCTGTATCGAAAATTCTCCCACCGGGCCAGGTTTGCACAGGGCGAAGGTTTCGCCAAAATCCGCATCACCTTCGTAATACTCCTTTACTGTATCGAACCCTAGCAAACGAACATCAAGAGTGGCGAGTAAGGCACAACGCCTAGACAATGCGTCTGCCACAATATTGCTCTTGCCATCCTTATACTTTGATGAGAAGTGAAATGATTGTAAGAATTCCACCCACTTCGCATGCCTGGGACTTAACTTGTGTTGCCCGTTAATGTACTTCAAAGATTCATGGTCCGAGTGGATGATAAAATGCCTTGGCCGAAGATAGTGACTCCAATGATCTAGAGCCCTCACAATAGCATAAAACTCCTTGTCGTAGGTACAATAATTCAGACGAGTACCGTTTAACTTCTCGGAAAAATAAGCAATAGGTCGCTTTCCCTGAATGAGAACCGCTCCAATGCCCACTCCGCTAGCATCACATTCTACCTCAAACGGTTGCGAAAAATCGGGTAATGCTAAGATTGGTGCTTCGCACAACTTCGCCTTCAACTTTGCAAATGACTCCTGAGCAGCCCGACTCCAATTAAACGTGCCCTTCTTCAGACATTCGGTTATTGGGCTTGCAATGGTGCTGAAGTCTCGAATGAATCTTCGATAAAATGAAGCTAGTCCATGGAACGATCTAACCTCCGTCACTGTAGTGGGAACCGGCCAGGACTTAATTGCTTCGATCTTCGCTTGATCGACCGACACTCCATTCTTTGAAACAATATAGCCAAGAAAGACTATACTTTCGACCAAAAATGAGCACTTCTCCTGTTTTCCATACAGCTTCTGGTCTCTAAGGGTTTCGAAGACTTGCCTCAAGTGTTCGAAATGTTCTTGTAACGATCGGCTGTAAATCAAAATATCATCTAAGTATACAACCACAAATTTCCCTAGAAATGGCTTAAGTACCTCATTCATCAAGCGCATGAAAGTACTTGGTGCATTTGTAAGACCGAATGGCATAACAGTCCATTCATACAGTCCGTGTTTAGTTTTGAAGGCTGTCTTCCACTCATCTCCTTCCCGCATCCGAATTTGGTGATAACCACTTCGTAGATCAACCTTTGAAAAGATCACTGATCCGTGTAATTCGTCCAACATGTCATCAAGCCTCGGAATCGGAAATCGATACTTGATGGTTATATTGTTCACCGCTCGACTGTCAATACACATCCTCCAGGATCCGTCTTTCTTCGGAACCAGTAATACCGGAACCGCACAAGGACTTAGGCTTTCTCGAACATATCCACGATCCATCAGTCCTTCGATTTGGTTTTGTAATTCCTTTGTCTCCTCGGGATTACATCTATAGGCAGCTTTGTTAGGGAGCGACACACCCGGTATGAGGTCGATCTGATGTTCAATCCCACGAATAGGTGGCAATCCCGACGGCAATTCTTCGGGAAAAACATCCGCAAATTCGTGCAATAAGGCATCCATCATTTCGTTTCGTACAACCATGTTACCATCCTGCGTCTCCTTCAGAACCAATAAGTACACGCATTTGCCATCATTAATAGCATGTTCCACCTCCCGTTCGCTAGCAAACATGGCCAGTTTTGGTTTTTCACTCCTACTAGAACTCATAGAGTGAATAGCTTGAGGTGACATTGGTTTAAGCACAATCTTCTTGCCCTTATCCCGTAACTCGTACTCATTGCTTCTCCCTCGGTGTAAAACGTCCCTATCAAACATCCATGGTCTTCCCAACAGTACATGGCATGCATCCATCGGGAGTACATCACATAATACGTTGTCTTCATATGAACCCATGGCTAGTCCAATCCTCACTTGTTTAGTCACCCTTATTTTGCTCCCATCATCGAGCCAATGCAAAGTGTAAGGTTTCGGGTGAGCCGTAGTGGTCAGCCCGAGTTTAGTCACCATCTCGCTGGAAGCGACGTTGGTGCAACTCCCTCCATCAACGATCAAACTACACCATTTATTTCCAACTTGACACTTCGTGTGAAATATTTGATTCCGCTGTTCCGAATCATTTGAAACAGCTTTGGCTTGTAGCGTCCGCAGAACTAAAGCCGTGTCATAGCTTGGAGCATCGTAAGTCTCGCATTCTTCTCCTTCTTCGTCCTTCATGTCGAAATCAAATACGTCACCCAGTCTTTCTTCCTCAACCAACAACTCATCTCGGATCGTGACAGCTTCCCTTAGTGTCACTACTCGTTTGTTTGGACAAGCATTTTGATAATGCCCGAACCCCTGACATTTGAAACATCTTACTTTAGCCAAACTTGTCTCCTTCGGCACGTAGGGTACAGTTGCCTTAGCAGGAATCGCAACAGGAACTGGAGTCGGTACAGTTGCCTTAGCAGCTGAACTAGATCCGACGCTTGGGTTTCCAAACTTGACTGGAAACTCGGGTTTATACATCTTCATCCTGTTTTGAGCTTCTAATTTCACACATAACCCACATAATGTATCGAAGTCCTCGTATGGATACAGTTCCACCGAGTTAGCTATGCCTCGGTTTAAGCCACGCAAGAATCGCGACATCTTTTGTTCCTCATTCTCCTCTATCTCTCCCATTAAGGTTAGATTCTCAAACTCCTCATTGTACTCACTCACATTCAACTTTCCTTGCATGAGATCTGCAATCTTTCTGTATAAGGATAATCGGTGTGATGTTGGCACATATCTTTTTCGAAGTTTTCTTTTTAATGAATCCCACGAACGGATCTTTTCCTTCCCCGCACGAGCTCTTCGTGTTTTAATTCCTTCGTACCAAAGTGAAGCTCCTTTCCCCAACTTGAGAATTGCATACTTACACCTTTTCTCATCGTCAAGGTCTTTAAATTCGAACATACGATCAATTTTTCGTTCCCATTCCAGGTAAACTTCCGGGTCGGTCCCTCCAACGAACTCTGGAAGCTCGTTCACCTTGAACTCTTCGACATGGCGTGAGGGTCGTTCATAGTCACCACGCCTAGGTTGCCAACGCTGGTCGCGTTGTTCTGGTACATCACGCAATGCATCACGAAGTTTTGCCAAGAAATCAGCGTCGTTGAGATCCATAATGTCAAAGATCAAGAACTTGGTCTCCGATACCACTTATGATACGAATTCTCACTTGGGATGCGAATTCGCTCTCGGTACAGCGGAAGGCTTTTGACGAGCGGAAGCTATTGACAAGAAACTGTCGGGAACTGGTGACAACAGCTCGCTACAGCAACGATACTGACGATTGACGAAGGCGGTAATTCGATACAGTCGCCAGACAGGAATTTGGTCCAAATGAAAAGACTCGAAACAGCACGTTTTGTTTGGAAGCGAATTGAAGACAGGAAACACGTTCGAAGGATCGAACAACACTTTATACGAAATATTTAACACGTATCAAACTGTATCGAAAAATGAACAGAATATCGAAACAAGGTATAAACAAAAGTTTTATCAAATTAGACCTATAATTTGATAAAGTGATTTCTCCTCAAGACCTATTGAGAATCAATCAGATTAGTATTCGAAAAGCGTCGAATAAAAACCAAGTTTTGATGAAAAGCATTCACCAGGAAAAACACAAAGTGTTCTTAATTCTTCAACATTCAATAATCCTTCATTACAACTCTACTGCCACTATTTATAGGCAAAAGCAGCCTGACAAGATAATTTAAACTAATACAAGCTGAGCTTAGAATAATAAAAGATAATAAAAAAGGTTCCTTATGTCACTTGTGGACAAAAGTAAAAGCTGGGTCTTTGCCTCCAAGTTGTTTGTTGACAGCCGCCCTTTTTGCCAAAAATCCTGCTGCTTTTGTAAGAGAAGGCTGAACATCTTTTTATTTGTTTAGTTGCCACTTGATCCTTTTTCCCTCCCCAAGATGCTATTTGTCTTTTGTTTAAGTTACTCCAATTCCGACTATCAAGGTAACTCCGTGCTTCGTTTCTGTTTTCTCGCCTAAGTAGGTTGTAGTGCGATCGAGGTGTTTTACGTCAATTCTTACTTCATCTTCTTCGCTTGGAGTATTCGGCTTCGTATCAAACTCTACATGTGCGAGCTTCAAATCCCAATCCTTTTGTGTTTTGCTTACCAAGTCTCGCAACAACATTCCCAGTGTTCGATTAGTCACTTCAGTTTGTCCGTCTGTTTGAGGATGATGCGAAGTACTAAACAAAAGCTTGGTTCCCACCTTTCTCCACAATGTGTTCCAAAAGTAGCTCAGAAACTTCGAGTCCCGGTCCGAAACAATAGTTTTCGGAACTCCATGTAATCGTACCACCTCTCGGAAATACAAGTCAGCAACATTACTCGCATCATCGGTTTTGTGACAAGAAACAAAATGAGCCATCTTTGAAAAACGATCAACAACAACCATAATCGCATCCTTACCTCATTGGGTTTGCGGCAAAGCAACAATGAAATCCATCGAGACATCTTCCCATGGCCTCTCCGGGATCGGTAAAGGTGTGTAGACTCCTGGTTTGAACGAACTTTTCGCAACATGGCATGTCACACATTTACTAATTATATTATTAACATCCCCCTGCATCTTTGGCCAATAAAAATGTTCCTTCAGCACATCTAATGTCTTAGCCAAACCAAAGTGGCCAGCCAAACCTCCCCCATGAACCTCTCGAACCAACAATTCTCGAATCGTGTGCTTAGGTAAGCAAAGACGATTTCCCTTAAAAAGGAAGCCTTCCTATATCGAAAATTCTCCCATCAGCCCAGATTTGCAAAGGGCGAAGGTCTCGCCAAAATCCGCATCACCGTCGTAATACTCCTTTACTGTCTCGAATCCAAGCAAACGAACATCAAGAGTAGAGAGTAAGGCATGACGCCTAGACAATGCATCTGCTATAATATTGCTCTTTCCATTCTTATACTTTGATGAGAAGTGAAATGATTGTAAGAATTCCACCCACTTCGCATGCATGGGACTTAACTTGTGCTGTCCGTTAATATACTTCAAGGATTCATGGTCCGAATGTATGATGAAATGCTTCGGCCGAAAATAGTGACTTCAATGATCTAGAGCCCTCACAATAGCATAAAACTCCTTGTCATACGTACAATAATTGAGACGAGCACCGTTTAACTTTTCTGAGAAATAAGCAATAGGCCGCTTTCCTTGAATAAGAACTGTCGCAATGCCAACTCTACTAGCATCACATTCTACCTCAAATGGTTGTGAATAATCGGGTAGTGCTAAGATTAGTGCTTCGCACAACTTTGCCTTCAAATTTACGAACGACTCCTGAGCAGCCCAGCTCCAATTAAACGTGCCCTTCTTTAAACATTCGGTTATTGGGCTTGCAATGGTACTGAAATCTCGAATGAATCTTCGGTAAAATGAGGCCAGTCCGTGGAACGATCTAACTTCCGTCACTGTAGTGGGTACTGGCCAGGACTTGATTGCTTCGATCTTTGCTTGATCGACCGACACTCCATCCTTGGAAACAACATAGCCAAGAAATACTATACTCTCAACCAAAAATGAGCACTTCTCCTTTTTTCCATACAGCCTTTGTTCCCTAAGGGTTTCGAAGACTCGTCTCAAGTGTTCGAAATGTTCTTGCAACGATTGGGTGTAAATCAAAATATCATCTAAGTATACAACCACAAATTTCCCTAAAATGGTTTAAGTACCTCATTCATCAAGCGCATGAAAGTACTCAGCGCATTTGTAAGGCTGAACGGCATAACGGTCCATTCATATAGCCCGTGTTTAGTTTTGAAGGCCGTCTTCCACTCATCCCCTTCTCGCATCCGGATTTGGTGATAACCACTTTGTAGGTCAACTTTTGAAAAGATCACTGATCCATGTAATTCGTCAAACATGTCATCAAGCCTTGGAATCGGAAATCGATACTTGATGGTTATATTGTTCACAGCTCGACTGTCAATACACATTCGCCAAGATCCATCTTTCTTAGGAACCAGTAATACCGGAACCGCACAAGGACTTAGGCTCTCTCGAACATACCCGCGGTTCATTAGTTCTTCGATTTGGTTTTGTAATTCCTTCGTCTCCTCTGGATTACATCTATAAGCAGCTTTGTTAGGAAGCGACGCACCCGGTATGAGGTCGATCTGATGTTCAATCCCACGAATAGGTGGCAAACCCGACGGTAATTCTTTGGGAAAAACATCCGCAAATTCGTGCAATAAGGCATCCATCCCTTCGTCGTTCCGCACAACCATGTTACCATTCCGCGTCTCCTTCAGAATCAACAAGTACACGCACTCGCCATCATTAATAGCACGTTCCACATCCCGTTCGCTAGCAAACATGGCCAGTTTTGGTTTTTCACTCCGACTAGAACTCATAGAGTGAATAGATTGAGGTGTCATTGGTTTAAGCACAATCTTTTTGCCCTTATCCCGTAACTCGTACTCATTGCTTCTTCCTCGGTGTAAAACATCCCTATCAAACATCCATGGCCTTCCCAAAAGTACATGGCATGCATCCATTGGGAGTACATCACATAATACGTTGTCTCCATACGAACCCATGGTTAGTCCAATCCTCACTTGTTTAGTCACCCTTATCTTGCTCCCATCATCGAGCCAATGCAAAGTGTAAGGTTTCGGGTGAGCCGTAGTGGTCAGCCCAAGTTTAGTCAACATCTCGCTGGAAGCTACATTGGTACAACTCCCTCCATCCACGATTAAACTACACCATTTTTTTTTCGATTTGACACTTTGTCTGAAATATTTGATCCTGCTGTTCCGAATCATTCGAAACAGCTTTGGCTTGTAGAGTACGCAGAACTAAAGCCGTGTCATAGTTTGGAGCATCGTAAGTCTCACATTCTTCTCCTTCTTCGTCCTCCATGCTGAAATCAAATACATCACCCAATCTCTCCTTTTCGTCCTCGACCAACAACTCGTCTCGGATCGTGACAGCTTCTCTTAGGGTTACCACTCGTTTGTTTGGACACGCCTTTTGATAATGTCTGAACCCTTGACATTTGAAACATCTTACTTTAGCCAAACTCGTCTCCTTCGGTACGTAGGGGTTCTTAGGAATCGCAACAGGGACCGGGGTCGGTACAGTTGCCTTAGCAGTTGAACTAGACCCGACGCTTGGGTTTCCAAATTTGACTGGAAACTCGGGTTTATACAACTTCATCCTGTTTTGAGCTTCTAACTTCACACATAGCCCACATAATGTATCAAAGTCCTCGTATGGATACAGTTACACCGAGTTAGCTATGCTCCGGTTCAAGCCACGCAAGAATCGCGACATCTTCTGCTCTTCATTCTCCTCTATCTCTCCCATTAAGGTTAGATTCTCAAACTCCTCAATGTATTCATTGACACTCATCTTTCCTTGCATGAGATCTGCAATCTTCCTGTAGAAGGACAACCGGTGTGATGTTGGTACATATATTTTACGAAGTTTTCTTTTTAATGAATCCCACGAATGGATCTTTTCTTTCCCCGCACGAGCTCTTTGTGTTTTAATTCCTTCATACCAAAGTGAAGCTCCTTTCCACAACTTGAGAATTGCATAGTTACACCTTTTCTCATCGTCAAGGTCTTTAAACTCGAACATACGATCAATTTTCCCTTCCCATTCCTGGTAAACTTCAGGGTCTGTTCCGCCAACGAACTCCGGAAGCTCGTTCACCATGAACTCTTCGACATGGCGTGAGGGTCGTTCATAGTCACCACGCCTAGGTTGCCAACGCTGGTCGCATTGTTCTGGTACGTCACGTAATGCATCGCGAAGTTTTGCCAAGAAATCAGCGTCGTTGAGATCTATAATGTCAAAGATCAAGAACTTGGGCTCCAATGCCACTTATGATACGAATTCCCACTTGTGATGTGAATTCTCTATCAGTGCAGTGGAAGGTTGTTTTGTGACGGAAGCGATCGGTAGGAACCGTCGAGGCGATAATAACGATTCGCTACGGCAATATCTTGGCGGCGGTATGCACGCGATGAAGACGTCAACTCGATATAGCAACAAGATAGGAACTTGACCAAATGTAGAAGACTTGATACAGGCTACCTCCGAACAGCGACACCCGAAACAGCACGTTTCGGTCGGATGCGAATTGAAAACAGGAAACAAGTTCGAAGAATCGGACAACACTTGATGCGAACTACCGAACAAGTATGAAACTGTATCGAAAACAAACAGAATATCGAAACAGGATAGAAACAGTTGTTTTTATCGAATTAGTCCTATAATTCGATAAAGTGATTTCTCCTCAAGACCTATTGAGAATCAATCAGATTAAGATTCGAAAACGCATCGAATAATAACCAAAGTTTTGAAGGAAACTCGTCCAACACTTAAACAATACACAAGGTATGTTGTTTTTATCATTCAAAAATCAATCCCTATTACAACTTCATCGCCACTATTTATAGGCAAAAGTGGCCTGACAAAATAACCTAAACTATTACAAGCTGTTCTTTAAAATAATGAAAAGATAATAAAAGGTTCCCCATGTCACTTCCAAACATAAGTAAAAGATGGGTTTTGTCTTCAAGGTGATAGCCGCCCTTTATACTGCCGAGAATCCTGCTACTTTAATAATAAAGAAAGTGCTAAAGCTCCTTTTTTATTCTTTTGCCTTCACTACTTGGACCCCTTCCCCAAGGTGCAAGTTGCCTATGTTTGATTTACTCCAAGCCCGATTATCAAGGTAACTCCTGGTCTCGTATCCATTTTCTCGCCCAAGTATGTTGGAATATGATCGAGGTGTTTTACGTCAATCCTTACTTCGTCTTCTTTGCGTGGAGTAGTCGGTTTCGTATCACAAAACTAAACACGGGTTGTATGAATGGACCGTTATGCCGTTCGGCCTTACAAATGCGCCGAGTACTTTCATGCGTTTGATGAACAAAGTACTTAAGCCGTTTGTGGGGAAATTTGTGGTTGTATACTTAGATGACATTTTGATTTATAGTCGATCGTTGCGAGAACATTTCGGACACTTAAGGCAAATATTCAAGACCATTAGGGATCCAAAGCTGTATGAAAAAAGGGAGAAGTGCTCAATTTTAGTCGAAAGTATAGTCTTTCTTGGCTATATTGTTTCGAAGGACGGAGTATCGGTTGATCAAACCAAGACCGAAGCAATTAAGTCATGGATGATTCCCGCTACAGTGACAGAAGTTAGGTCGTTCCACGGACTTGCTTCATTCTATCGAAGATTCATTCGATATTTCAGCACCATTACAAGCCCAATAACGGAGTGTTTGAAGAAAGGTACGTTTAATTGGAGCAGGGCTGCCCAGGAGTCGTTCGAAAATTTGAAAACAAAGTTATGTGAAGCACCAATCTTGGCATTACCTGATTTTTCGCAACCGTTCAAAGTAGAGTGTGATGCTAGTGGAGTTGGCATTGGAGCGGTTCTCATTCAAGGAAAGCGTCATATTGCCTATTTTTCAGAAAATTTAAACGGTGCTCGTCTCAATTATTGTACGTACGACAAGGAGTTCTATGCTATTGTAAGGGCTCTAGATCATTGGAGTCACTATCTTCGGCCAAAGCATTTCATCCTACATTCGGACCATGAGTCATTGAAGTATATTAATGGGCAACACAAGTTAAGTCCGAGGCATGCTAAGTGGGTGGAATTCCTACAATCATTTCACTTTTCATCGAAGTATAAGGATGGCAAGAGCAACATCTTAGCGGATGCGTTGTCTATGCGGTATGCATTACTCTCTACTATTGATGTTCGTTTGCTTGGGTTCGAGACAGTGAAGGAATATTATGATGGTGATGCGGATTTTGGTGAGACTTTCACTCTTTGCAAATCTGGTCCGTTTGGAGAATTTTCGATACAGGAAGGCTTCCTGTTCAAAGGAAATTGTCTTTACTTGCCCAAACACATAGTTCGGGATTGTTGGTTCGGGAGGCTCACGGGAGAGGCTTGGCTGGCCACTTTGTTTTGACTAAGACATTAGATGTACTTAAGGAATATTTTTATTGGCCAAGGATGCAGGGGGATGTGAATGACATAATTACTAAATGTGTGACATGCCATATTGCGAAGAGTTCGTTCAAGCCGGGAGTATACACGCCTTTACCGATTCCGGAAAGGCCATGGGAAGATGTCTCGATGGATTTCATTGTTGCTTTACCTCGTACTCAACGAGGGAGGGATGTTATTATGGTAGTCATAGATCATTTTTCGAAATGGCTCATTTTGTACCGTGCCACAAGACATACGATGCAAGCAATGTAGCCGACTTATATTTCCGAGAGGTGGTACGTTTACATGGGATTCCGAAGACTATTGTTTCGGATCGGGATTCAAAATTTCTTAGTTACTTTTGGAACACCCTATGGAGGAAGGTTGGAACAAAACTCTTGTTTAGCACTTCGCACCACCCTCAAATCGACGGGCAAACCGAAGTGACTAATCGAACTATGGAAACACAGTTGCGAGGTCTTGTAAGCAAGACATAAAAAGACTGGGATCTAAAACGGGCACATGTGGAGTTTGCTTATAATCGTTCTCCTACTCATGCCACAACGCACTCTCCATTTGAAGTAGTTTACGGAATGAATCCTTACATACCGTTAGATCTAATTCCATTACCGAGTGACGAATTGGTGCATAAGGATGTGGAGTCAAAGCTGAAGTCAATGATGAAATTACACGAACAAGTACGCAACCAAATCAAGGAGATAAACGAGACTTACAAAATAAAGTCGAACAAGCAAAGAAAACCGAGGTTATTCGAGGTTGGGGATTTAGTTTGGGCGCATTTGAGGAAAGAGCGATTTTCGAGTAAACGTAAGAACAAGTTAATGCCACGAGCTGAGGGACCGTTTAAAGTAGTTGCGAAGGTGAACGATAATGCATACAAGTTAGAACTTCTGGGTGATTATGGAGTGCATGCTACTTTTAACATAGGTGATCTATCTCCTTATCTCGATGACAATGGAATTGCGGAATTGAGGACAATTCCTTTTAAAGAAGGAGGGAATGATACGAAACCAACTACTCCAAGCGAAGAAGACGAAGTGAGGATTGACGTAAAACACTTTGAACATACTCCTACATACTTAGGCGAGAAAATGGATACGAGACCCGGAGTAACCTTGGTGATCGGACTTGGAATAACTTAACATGGCAACTTGCATCATATGGGGGTCCAAGTGGTGAAGATAAAATAATAAAAATTTCAGCCCTTTCTTTATAATAAAAGTGGCAGGATTCTCGGCCTGCACGGCTATCACCTTGGAGAAAAAACCCATCTTTTATTCCCTTTGTTTGCAAGTGGTGTGGAGTACCTTTTATTATCTTTTCCTTTATTTTAAGACTATGTGGTCTTATCTTGTAATAGTTTAAGTAATCTTATCAGGCTACTCTTACCTATAAGTAGTCATGTTGAGTTGTAATGAAGATCATTGAATCATCAAACAAAAATACCCTGTGTATTGTTAAGTGTCGGACGAGTTTCCTTCCAAAATTTGATTATTATTCGACGCGTTTTCGAATATTAATTTGATCAATTCTCAATAGGTCTTGAGAAGAAATCACCTTATCGAATTATAGGTCTAGTTCGATAAACAAAAGTTTCCTGTCCTGTTTCGATATTCCTCTTGTTTTCGATACAGGGTTGTACTTGGTCGGGAGTTCGCATCAATTGTTGTTCGGTTGTCCGAAACTTACTTCCTATTTCCATTGGCATCGGACCGAAACTTGCTTTGTTTGAGTGCATTGTTGGAGTTACTGTTAGAGTTATTTTCACTCGGCAGTTCTGTCTTGTTCTTTATGTCAGTTGTTATAAGTTCCTGTCATTGTGCGCGTGCCGCTATTGCTGCTGTATCGAACTGTTTCTATCAGTTCCTGTCAATTTCTAACTGTATTGTTCGATTTCTTTCTGGCTAAGTACTGTTCGCTTCCGCTCGTCAAAATAGCCTTCCGCTGTAGCGATAGAGAATTCGCATCAAAGACTTAATTAAGAAGTAGAGGCTTAAATCGGAGCTATTATATCCAATTATTTCTACAACAAGAATTAATCAAGAAGTAAAGACCTAATTAGTTGTTATAGCCAATTCTCTATACAAAAGGATCAATCTAACCAATAATCGCGAGTTTTCACAGATTTCCAAAGCGAATACATGCAACATCGTCTTAATCAAGAAGTAAAGTCTTAATTGAAGCTATTAGAGCCAATTCTGAGTACAAAAGGCTCAAATCTAACTAATAAACTCGAGTTTTCATAGAGTTCTGACTCGAATGCATGTAACGTGGTCTTATCTCTTATTAACAAGACTTAATTAAGAAGTAAATGTTTAATCGGAGCTATTATGTCAATCCTTGTTATAACAAGACTTAATTAAGAAGTAAAATCTCAATCGGAGCTATTGTACCAATTCTGAGTACAAAAGGCTCAAATCTAACTAATAAGCCCGAGTTTTCGTAGAGTTCTGACTCGAATACATGTAATATGGTCTTGTCTCCTATTAACAAGACTTAATCAAAAAGTAAAGGCTTAATTGGAGCTATTATAGCCAATCCTTGCTATAACAAGACTTAATCAAGAAGTAAAAGCTTAATCGGAGCTGTGTACCTGATACGAAACTGACTACTCCAAGTGAAGAAGACGAAGTAAGGATTGACGTAAAACACCTCGACCATACACCAACGTACTTAGGTGAGAAAAGAGATACGAGACCCGGAGTTACCTTAATAGCCGGACTTGGAGTAACTTAAACAATAGGCAACTTGCATCTTGGGGAAAGGGGTCCAAGTGGTAAAGGTAAAACAATAAAATAATTTCAGCATTTTCTTTATTATAAAAGCAGTAGGATTCTCGGCAGCATGCTTTGTGAAAGGCGGCTATCACCTTGAAGACAAAACCCAGCTTTTACTCTTGTTTGCAAGTGACGTGGGGAACCTTGTATTTTCTTTTCCTTATTTTAAGAGCAGCTTGTAATAGTTTAGATTATCTTGTCAGGCTACTTTTGCCTATAAATAGTGGCGATGGAGTTGTAATGAAGGAGATTATTATTGAATGATAAAACAACATACCTTGTGCATTGTTTAAGTGTTGGACGAGTTTCCTTCAAAACTTTGATTACTATTCGACGCGTTTTCGAATCTTAATCTGATCGATTCTCAATAGGTCTTGAAAAGAAATCACTTTATCGAATTATAGGTCTAGTTCGATAAAACAACTGTTTCCTGTCCTGTTTCGATATTCTTCTTGTTTTCGATACAAGGTTGTACTTGTTCGGGATTTCGCATCAAGTGTTGTTCGATCGTTCGAACTTGTTTCCTAATTTCAATTAACATCCGACCGAAACTTGCTGTTTCGAGTGCTGCTGTTTGGAGGTTGTCTGTTTCGAGTCATTTCCATTCGGCCAGATCCTGTCGTGTTGCTGTATCGAGCTGCCACCATCATTTCCTATCGCGTGCGCATACCGCTAGCCAGTGTTATTGCTGTAGTGAACTGTTGTTATCCGTTCCTGACAGTTTCTTGCTGTTCGCTTCCGCTCGTCAAAACAACTTGCCACTGTATCGATACAGAATCCATATCAGTACCAATTCTGATACGAATTACGTATGAAGATGGACGTAAATTCGCCGGTAATGCAGCGGAAATATTTTTGATCCTCACAACACTCGAATATGTGTAACACTCGTAAGAATTAACCGAAAGTAGGGCAATTCGGCTTATGTAAACAAGAATAATATGAAAGCGATTTATCAAACTAGACCTATAGTTTGATAAGGCAATCTTTCCTCAGGACCTATTGAGAATAGATTAAATTACAACTCGAAGACGCGTCGAATTATAACCAAGGTTGTGCTGAAATCATTCAACAAGAAGTAATACAAAGTGTATTTCGTTTTTAACATTCAAGATGCTTTGAAAAGGCTTAAGGTGTGGCCTATAAATAGCCAATACAAGATCAAACAAGATCAAACTAAAATCAAGCAAATATTAAACTAATCTATCAAGACTTTGACAAAGAAAAAGAATCAACAACAAGCTTGGCCACTTCCTTGTATTTCGGCCGTGAGGTAGTTCAAAGGAAGAGACAAAATCTTTCCCATGTGATATTCTTTTGTAAGACTTTGACAAAAGGATTGAAAATGGAAGCAACTTCTTGGCATCTTCTTTCTTCTTGTTCGGCCGAGTTAGGTGGTTTGGAGTGAGCCAAATCTCTATCTTTGATTTTCTTGTAAGACTTTGAAAAATGTAGGCATGAACCAAAATCTTCTCCATTTAATTTTCTCCACATGTGATGTGAAGACTTTGAAGGATCTCCATATGGTGCGGCCGAAATGTGAAGTGATGTGGGGTGGAATATATCTTTCAACATGTGGGACAAGGTGTGGATACATATGAAGACTTTGAAAAGGGAAAATAATAAAAATAAAGGGACAAAATCTTCATGAATTTGGATCAAATCTGATGCTGTCGGTTTTATCATTTCTGGGATCCAATCGGTCCGAATTTGGTCCTATGGTCTCATAAGATTTGTAGCTCTCTTTCTTAGCTTTCCATGGCTACTTGAATCACCTGAATCGGATTTCAGACGAGTAAGTTATGGCCAAAAAACTAAAACTGCTACGAAGTCGTCGTGTGCGCGAGAATTGGTAATTTGTCCGTGTATTTTGCATGAGGATTTTATGTACGCCTGCGACTCAATCAAGCTTGGTCGGATAATCTTCTTTTTGTATTTGATGATGTTGACCGATTCGTATCATACCCTCCCCCTTTCAAAGGATTTGACCTCAAATCCAGATTTTGAACTTTTTTTTTTAATTTTGTGATGTAAGACTAGACTTGTAGTTCATTGGATGCTCGGTCTTGATCACATCATTCCCTTCTTTTTAAGAAGACTCATTCTTGATTATAATGCCCGAAAGAAGGGTTGGTACTCCGGATATGGTTGCACTCCTCCTGGTTTGAATATATAATTTTCGTCCATAATGTTGACTTTAACTTCTGATTGCGTATCCAAAAGGACAACATGCAAAATGGAACAAACGACGTACCTAGGAGTCTTCCATTCCCCTTAATGGGATCCCGAAAAGATGATTTATGGCCTAACGGAGTAATTTCCAACTCCTGTGCTAAGTGAACACAAATCGCATCCTCACTCCCTTCAATAATGAATTCGTCCCTTACTATTTTCCGATTATACGCAGCCACGCTGCTTTCACGTTGGTTGGTGTCAAGAACTGGATCAACAAGAAAAAATGGATTAGGAGCCTCCAGTTCTTTGACAATAATTGAAACAACCTTGCGCGGAATATAACAAGACGGTCTTTCTTCGATTAGTTCGCTTTCCACAACTACGCCATTATCTCGGGTCTCCTTAAGCACCCGCATGTGTACACGCTCACCTTCAAAAATGGGAAGCTCGAGATCAATTATGGGCTCCTCTTTGTCATCTGATTCTGTATCAAATATTGGCGGTCCATCATAACCCGATCCACATTCCATTTTAATATTATCGGGCTCCTTGAATAATGTCTCATCAAAAATTAATCCACTAAGCTCGTTTCGTACCGCAACAAAGTCATACGACCCACTTTTCTCCTATAGGGCAACTCGACTCCAACCATCGTCTTCTTTGTCATCAGAAAATGCCGCAGGAAACTCTGTCATATCAAAGTCGGCAATGACAAGGAGTTCATCTTCAAGATTAGCCGTTTCAGCAAGCATAAAGCCGTGATCTTGTTTCGCATTTGGGATAAATTTTCTGGCGAAATATTTCCTGAATTTTTGCCAATCTCTGATTTTAGGCTTACGTTGTCGTGAACGAGACTGTTTCAGTTTTTGCCACCAGACGGCGATGCGGCCACGAAGGCATTTCATCGCCAATGAAACTCGGCGGTCGACTGGAATCGACTGGTAGTTGAGAATATCCTCACAGGCGTGAAGCCAATCAACGCAT
This sequence comes from Orobanche coerulescens, assembly GCA_033398695.1. Classification (NCBI taxonomy): domain Eukaryota; kingdom Viridiplantae; phylum Streptophyta; class Magnoliopsida; order Lamiales; family Orobanchaceae; genus Orobanche; species Orobanche coerulescens. The sequence continues at coordinate 140,815,372 of CM065803.1, read as the reverse complement.
GCTTATGGATCGGTACCTCCAACGAATTCCGGAAGTTCATTTAATTTAAATTCATCTGCATGACGTGGTGAATGTGCGTCATATCCTCCTCTTCTAGCTTGAAAACATGGCTCTTGTAAGTTGTGTAGTGCCTCACGGAGTTTCTCCATGAAATCAACGTCGGAAAAATCCATGATAAGAAAGTCACGAGATAGTTTTAATAAGAAATCGCCAAGAAAATTTCGACAAGGAAATAACCTTGGCTCCGATGCCACTAATGATACGAATTACGTATTAAGATGGACGTAAATTCGCCGTTAATTTAGCGTAAATATTTTTGATCCTCACAACACTCGAATATGTGTAACACTCGTAAGAATTAACCGAAAGTAGGGCAATTCGGCTTATGTAAACAAGAACAATATGAAAGTGATTTATCAAACTAGACCTATAGTTTGATAAGGCAATCTTTCCTCAAGACCTATTGAGAATAGATTAAATTACAACTCAAAGACGCGTCGAATTATAATCAAGGTTGTGCTGAAAATCATTCAACAAGAAGTAATACAAAGTGTATTTCATTTTTAAAATTCAAGATGCTTTGAAAAGGCTTAAGGTGTGGCCTATAAATAGCCATTACAAGATCAAACAAGATCAAACTAAAATCAAGCAAATATTAAACTAATCTATCAAGACTTTGACAAAGAAAAGGAATCAACAACAAGCTTGGCCAGTTCCTTGTATTTCGGCCGTGAGGTAGTTCAAAGGAAGAGACAAAATCTTTCCCATGTGATATTCTTTTGTAAGACTTTGACAAAGGATTGAAAATGGAAGCAACTTCTTGGCATCTTCTTCCTTCTTGTTCGGCCGAGTTAGGTGGTGTGGAGTGAGCCAAATCTCTATCTTTGATTTTCTTGTAAGACTTTGAAAAATGTAGGCATGAACAAAAATCTTCTCCATTTGATTTTCTCCAAATGTGATGTGAAGACTTTGAAGGATCTCCATATGGTGCGGCCGAAATGTGAAGTGATATGGGGTGGAATATATCTTTCAACATGTGGGACAAGGTGTGGATACACATGAAGACTTTGAAAAAGGAAAATAATAAAAATAAAGGGACAAAATCTTCATGAATTTGGACCAAATCCGATGCTGTCGGTTTTGTCATTTCTGGGATCCAATCTATCCGAATTTGGTCCTATGGTCTCATAAGATTTGTAGCTCTCCTTCTTAGCTTTCCATGTCCACTTGAATCACCTGAATCGGATTTCAGACGAGTAAGTTATGGCCAAAATACTAAAACTGCTACGAAGTCGTCGTGTGCGCGAGAATTGGTAATTTGTCCATGTATTTTGCATGAGGATTTTATGTACGCCTGCAACTCAATCAAGCTTGGTCGGATAATCTTCTTTTTGTATTTGATGATGTTGACCGATTCGTATCATACCCTCCCCCTTTCAAAGGATTTGACCTCAAATCCAGATTTTGAACATTTTTTTTTAATTTCGTGATGTAAGACTTGACTTGTAGTTCATTGGATGCTCGGTCTTGATCACATCATTCCCTTCTTTTTTAAGAAGACTCATTCTTGATTCTAATGCCCGAAAGAAGGGTTGGTACTCCGGATATGGTTGCACTCCTCCTGGTTTGAATATGTAATTTTCGTCCATAATGTTGACTTTAACTTGTGATTGCGTATCCAAAAGGACAACATGAAAAATGGAAATAAACGACGTACCTAGGAGTCTTCCATTCCCCTTAATGGAATCCCGAAAAGATGATTTATGGCCTAACGGAGTAATTTCCAACTCCTGTGCTAAGTGAACAAAAATCGCATCCTCACTCCCTTCAATAATGAATTCGTCCCCTTACTATTTTCCGATTATACGCAGCCACGCTGCTTTCACGTTGGTTGGTGTCAAGAACTGGATCAACAAGAAAAAATGGATTAGGAGCCTCCAATTCTTTGACAATAATTGAAACAACCTTGCGCGGAATATAACAAGGCGGTCTTTCTTCGATTAGTTCGCTTTGCACAACCACGCCATTATCTCGGGTCTCCTTAAGCACCCGCATGTGTACACGCTCACCTTCAAAAATGGGAAGCTCGAGATCAATTATGGGCTCCTCTTTGTCATCTGATTCTGTATCAAATATTGGCGGTCCATCATAACCCGATCCACATTCCATTTTAATATTATCGGGCTCCTTGAATAATGTCTCATCAAAAATTAATCCACTAAGCTCGTTTCGTACTGCAACAAAGTCATACGACCCACTTTGCTCCGATAGGGCAACTCGACTCCAACCATCGTCTTCTTTGTCATCAGAAAATGCCACAGAAAACTATGTCATATCAAAGTCGGCAGTGACAAGGAGTTCATCTTCAAGATTAGCCGTTTCAGCAAGCATAAAGCTGTGATCTTGTTTCGCATTTGGGATAAATTTTCTAGCGAAATATTTACTGAATTTTTGCCAATCTCTGATTTTAGGCTTACATTGTCGTGAACGAGACTGTTTCAGTTTTTGCCACCGGACGGTGGTGCGGCCACGAAGGCATTTCGTCGCCAATGAAACTCGACGGTCGACTGGAATCGACTGGCAGTTGAGAATATCCTCACAGGCGTGAAGCCAATCAACGCATGCTTCTGGATCGGTACCTCCAACGAATTCCGGAAGTTCATTTAATTTAAATTCATCTGCATGACGCGGTGAATGTGCGTCATATCCTCTTCTTCTAGCTTGAAAACGTGGCTCTTGTAAGTTTTGTAGTGCCTCACGGAGTTTCTCCATGAAATCAACGTCGGAAAATTCCATGATTAGAAAGTCACGAGATAGTTTTAATAAGAAATCGCCAAGAAAATTTCGACAAGGAAATAACCTTGGCTCCGATGCCACTAATGATACGAATTACGTATTAATACGGATGTAAATTCGCCGTTAATGCAGCGGAAATATTTTTGATCCTCACAACACTTGAATATGTGTAACACTCGTAAGAATTAACCGAAAGTAGGGCAATTCGGCTTATGTAAACAAGAACAATATGAAAGTGATTTATCAAACTAGACCTATAGTTTGATAAGGCAATCTTTCCTCAAGACCTATTGAGAATAGATTAAATTACAACTCGAAGACGCGTCGAATTATAACCAAGGTTGTGCTGAAAATCATTCAACAAGAAGTAATACAAAGTGTATTTCGTTTTTAACATTCAAGATGCTTTGAAAAGGCTTAAGGTGTGGCCTATAAATAGCCATTACAAGATCAAACAAGATCAAACAAGATCAAACTAAAATCAAGCAAATATTAAACTAATCTATCAAGACTTTGACAAAGAAAAGGAATCAACAACAAGCTTGGCCACTTCCTTGTATTTCGGCCGTGAGGTAGTTCAAAGGAAGAGACAAAATCTTTCCCATGTGATATTCTTTTGTAAGACTTTGATAAAGGATTGAAAATGGAAGCAACTTCTTGGCATCTTCTTCCTTCTTGTTCGGCCGAGGTAGGTGGTGTGGAGTGAGCCAAATCTCTATCTTTGATTTTCTTGCAAGACTTTGAAAAATGTAGGCATGAACCAAAATCTTCTCCATTTGATTTTCTCCACATGTGATGTGAAGACTTTGAAGGATCTCCATATGGTGCGGCCGAAATGTGAAGTGATATGGGGTGGAATGTATCTTTCAACATGTGGGACAAGGTGTGGATACACATGAAGACTTTGAAAAGGGAAAATAATAAAAATAAAGGGACAAAATCTTCATGATTTTGGACCAAATCCGATGCTATCGATTTTGTCATTTCTGGGATCCAATCGGTCCGAATTTGGTCCTATGGTCTCATAAAATTTGTATCTCTCTTTCTTAGCTTTCCATGGCCACATGAATCACCTGAATCAGATTTCAGACGAGTAAGTTATGGCCAAAATACTAAAACTGCTACGAAGTCGTCGTGTGCACGAGAATTGGTAATTTGTCCGTGTATTTTGCATGAGGATTTTATATACGCCTGCGACTCAATCAAGCTTGGTTGGATAATCTTCTTTTTGTATTTGATGATATTGACCGATTCGTATCAAATTCTCAGTACAAAAGGCTCGAATCTAACTAATAAGCACGAGTTTTCATAGAGTTCTGAATTGGATACATGTAATGTGGTCTTATCTAAGCTATTATCTCTAATAGTCAATACAAAATGCTCGAATCTAATCAATAAACCCGAGTTTTCATAGAGTCCTGACTCGAATGCATGTAACGTGGTCTTATCTTCTGCTAATAAGACTTAATCAAGAAGTAAAGGCTTAATTGGAGCTATTATAGTCAATCCTTGCTACAACAAGATTTAATCAAGAAGTAAAAGCTTAATCGGAGCTGTTATAGCCAATTCTGAGTACAAAAGTCTCGAATCTAATCAATTAACCAGAGTTTTCATAGAGTTTCGACTCGAATGCATGTAACGTGGTCTTATCTCCTATTAACAAGACATAATCAAGAAGTAAAGGCTTAATCAGAGCCATTACAGCCAATCCTTGCTATAACAAGACTTAATCAAGAAGTAAAAGCTTAATCGGAGGTATTGTACCAATTCTCAGTACAAAAGGCTCGAATTTAACTAATAAGCCTGAGTTTCCATAGAGTTGTGGCTCGAGTACCTGTAACATGGTTTTGTCTCCTATTAACAAGACTTAATTAAAAAGTAAAGGCTTAATCTAAGCTATTATCGCCAATACTCAATACAAAATGCTCGAATCTAATCAATTAACCCGAGTTTTCATAGAGTTCCGACTCGAATACATGTAACGTGGTCTTACCTCCTATTAACGACACTTAATCAAGTAGTAAAGGGTTAATCGGAGCTATTATTGCCAGTCCTTTCTACAACAAGACTTAATCAAGAAGTAAAAGTTTAATCGGAGTTGTTATAGAAAATTCTTAGTGCAAAAGGCTCTAATCTAACCTATAAACCCGGGTTTTCATAGAGTTCGGACTCGAGTGCATGTAACGTGGTCTTATCTCATATTAAAAGGAATCGAAAAAGACTGATTGGGAGCGCGAGGCCGATAGCAAAATTCATACGGCAATAATGGACAATGCAGACGCGCACAAGACGGGAACTGATAACAACAGTTCGATACAACGACAAGACTGGAACTGGCTGAGTGGAAATGACTCGGAACAGGCAACTCCAAACAGCGACACTCGAAACAGCAAGATTTGGTCAGATGCTAATGGAAAACAGGAAACAAGTTTCAGACAACCAAACAACAATTGATGTGAACTCCCGATCAAGTACAATCCTGTATCGAAAGCAAGAGAAATATCGAAACAGGACAAGAAACAGTTGTTTTATCGAACTAGACATATAATTCGATAAGGTGATTTATTCTCAAAACCTATTGAGAATCGATCAGATTAATATTCGAAAACGCGTCGAATAATAATCAAATTTTGGAAGGAAACTAGTCCAACACTTAAACAATACACAATGTATTTTGTTTGATGATTCAATAATGCTTCATTACAACTCAACATGACTACTTATAGGTAAGAATAGCCTGACAAGATTACTTAAACTATTACAAGATAAGACCACATGGTCTTAAAATAAAGGAAAAGACAATAAAAAGGTACTCCACTCCACTTGCAAACAAAAGGAATAAAAGATGGGTTTTGTCTCCAAGGTGATAGCCGTTCTTCATATGCAAGCCAAGAATCCTGCCTCTTTTATTATAAATAAAAGGATGAAATCTTTATTCTTTTATCTTCACCACTTGGACCCCCATATGATGCAAGTTGCTATGTTTTAAGTTATTCCAACTTCGATCACCAAGGTTACTCCGGGTCTCGTATCCATTTTCTTGCCTAAGTATGTAGAAGTATGTTCAAGGTGTATTACGTCAATCCTCACTTCGTCTTCTTCGTTTGGAGTAGTTGGTTTCGTATTATTCCCTCCTTCTTTAAAAGGAATTATCCTCAATTCCGCAATTCCATTGTCATCGAGATAAGGAGATAGATCACCTATGTTAAAAGTAGCATGCTCTCCATAATCACCCGGAAGTTCTAACTTGTATGCATTGTTGATACGAATTACGTATGTAAGTGTACGTAATGCGTATGAAATACAACGGAAGATTATTATGTTTGGAAAAGTATCAAAGTATCAACCAAAAGTACAAGGTGGTGCCCGAAATTTATACGGTTTTCGGCCGTGATGTAGGATAGTGTATGGGTTTGAATGTGTTTTACCGAATTAGACCTATAACTCGATAAAAATAATCTCTCCTCAAGACCTATTGAGAATCGATCAAGTTATAATTCGAGACGCGTCGAAATAATAACTAAAGGTTTGTTGAACTCGTTCAACGTATATTTCAAAGAAATACAAGGTTTATTAATATTCAAGATTTAAGATTATTACAAATACAATCAAGTACTACTATATATAGTAGTTTCCAACTTTAAGAAAATACAACAAAAACAAGAAAATGAAGCTTCCTAGCATGCTTCCATTTCGGCCGAAATATCTAAGGAGGAGATACCAAGCATCTTGGTTTTATTAGGTGATTAAGACATGAAGAAATCTTTGATGAATCTTGGACTTGTGATGGTGATGGTGACATGAAGATGATCTTCACTAAATATCATCCCTTATTCTTCAAATCGGCCGAACTCAACTTAGGTGATTAGGAGGATTTTGTGAAGATATGATATCAACCCCTTTGGAATTATTATGGTGACTAAGACATTAGGGATAATGACATGAAGGAAAGTTTTGAGGAAAGTCTTCTTCCAATCTTGTGCAACTCGGCCGAATCATGGAGGGATTGTGAGGATTATGTGGTGATATGGTATCAAGCCTTTTGGAATTACTAGGGTGATTATGACATGAAGGAAAATGACATGAAGGAGATATTTGATGAAAGTCTTCATCAAATCTTTATGCTAGGGCCGATTTTTATTATGGTGGGGAAGAAAAAATATCTTCATGCATCTTGACAAATCATGAGTCCCTTTCAAGCATGATATGGCCGAATTTCATGCTTTCGGACCGATTCCGTCGTTGAGTTTTACGTTACTCCGATTCCGATTAACAACGTAACTCCAATCTGCGTATTCTTTTCTCCCAAGTATAATGATGCATGACCATGCGAATTTGTATCGTCGTGGATGTCGATTTTTATTGGAGCTTCTTCGATTTAGATATCGTATCAAGTCTTGAAACTAGAAGAGACAAAAATCTTCATGATCTTGGACCAAATATGATGCTGTCGGTTTTGTCATTTCTGGGATCCAATGAGTCCGAATTTGGTCCTATGGTCTCATAAGATTTGTAGCTCTCTTTCTTAGCTTTCCATGGCCACTTGAATCACTGAATCGGATTTCGGACGAGAAAGTTATGGACAAAATACTAAAGCGCTCTGAAGTAAGTCGTGCGCGCGAGAATTGGTAATTTGTCCATGTATTTTGCATGAGGATTTTATGTATGCCTGCGACTCAACCAAGCTTGGTCGGATAATCTTCTTTTTTGTATTTGATGATGTTGACCGATTCGTATCATACCCTCTCTCTTTAAAGGGAATTGTCCTCAATTCCGAACTCCCTTCGTCACCAAGATAATTAACTAAAGCCTCTAAGTAGTTGATCTCGAAGATGTCCGCAGTACGTACATGACCCAAAATCTTGAGACGATAGGTAGTGGGGGCCCCTCGAGAATCACCAACAAAATAACTATCATTATTAATAAAATAATAATATTTACTCCGCCAGGTAATACCGATATCATGACATGAGTGGATATCTGAAATGGGACGCACGGTTAACTCCACATCGGGTTCCTCCTCCAGAATTGAAAACACTGATTTCTCGAGTTCATCATCAAAAATGGAAAACACAGAATTTATTACGGTGGGAACCATAGGATTTATTACGGATTCCTCTTCATCAATTGGTTCCTCATCAAATGCTGGCGGTCCGTCATAATCTAACCAACACTCCGTTTCAATATTGCTGGGCTCCTCCAATAATGTCTCATCAAAAATTAATCCACTAGGCTCGTTTCGTACCGCAACAAAGTCATACGACCCACTTTGCTCCGATAGGGCAGCTCGACTCCAACCATCGTCTTCTTTGTCATCAAAAAATACCGCAGGAAATTCTGTCATATCAAAGTCGTCAGTGACAAAGAGTTCATCTTCAAGATTAGCCGTTTCAGAAAGCATAAGGCCGTGATCTTGTTTCGCGTTACTAAAATAATTTGGCCCGTTTTGGTCAATTTGGCCAACACAACCAACTGGCCCATGATCAAAGTAGCAAGATCTAGGTTCGTCGACTAGGGAGACACGGCTCAACTCATCTTCTTCGTTGAATTGCTCCGTTGAAAATTCTGCCTCGTCTACTTCATTGAAAATGGTGGTAGGGATATCGTCTTCGTCAAAAAAAACTTCGCTGGAAATTCTTCGATGAAAAAAAAATCTTTGATCAAAGGTTGGCGGCGGGGCGTCGAAGGATTGGTGGTGGGGGAACAACGAGTGGTGGTATGGTTTGAACCTTCGATTGAAATATTTTGTGAATTTTTGCCAATCTTTGATTTTGGCTTACGTTGTTGTGAACGGATTTGCTTTTGCCACCAGACGGCGGGCGCTACCGCGGAGGCGCCTTGCCACCAACGAAACGCGCGGTTGATCGGGGCCTTGAAGTCCGAGTGCTCCTCACAAGCACAAGCCAATCTATGCACGCATTTGGATTACTATCTCCGTGAAATTAGGTATCTTTGCGAATTTGGCCAAGAAATCAATATCGTTGGCATCGTCCCTGTGTCTTTCTGGCATACGTTGCTCCGGTAAGCCGTTTAGTGCGTCACGGAGTGTCATCAAGAAATCGAGCTCGGAGAAATCCATAACAAGAATCAAGAGATAGTTCTTGACAAGAAATCGGACAGAAAATTTTCCCAAGAAATCCGTGAAGAATGAACCAAGAAGATGATCAAAGAATCTGATCTCCACCGTTCAGACTGTAGTTCAATGAGTTGGCTTACCTTTCTCAAAATTTCGTGATGATCCAACGGTCGAATCCACGGAAAACTTTGTTTTCTTCCGACTGCGCTAATCTGCCAATGTTATGCGAAAATTCTTCTAACCGTGAAGAACAACCCAAGAAGGTGACTAAATACTTCAAAAAAAATAAAATTTCGGTGAATATAGTTGATCGCCCAAGGAGATGACCTTGGGCTCCGATACCACTTATGATACGAATTACGTATGTAAGTGTACGTAATGCGTATGAAATACAACGGAAGATTATTATGTTTGGAAAAGTATCAAAGTATCAACCAAAAGTACAAGGTGGTGCCCGAAATTTATACGGTTTTCGGCCGTGATGTAGGATAGTGTATGGGTTTGAATGTGTTTTACCGAATTAGACCTATAACTCGATAAAAATAATCTCTCCTCAAGACCTATTGAGAATCGATCAAGTTATAATTCGAGACGCGTCGAAATAATAACTAAAGGTTTGTTGAACTCGTTCAACGTATATTTCAAAGAAATACAAGGTTTATTAATATTCAAGATTTAAGATTATTACAAATACAATCAAGTACTACTATATATAGTAGTTTCCAACTTTAAGAAAATACAACAAAAACAAGAAAATGAAGCTTCCTAGCATGCTTCCATTTCGGCCGAAATATCTAAGGAGGAGATACCAAGCATCTTGGTTTTATTAGGTGATTAAGACATGAAGAAATCTTTGATGAATCTTGGACTTGTGATGGTGATGGTGACATGAAGAAGATCTTCACTAAATATCATCCCTTATTCTTCAAATCGGCCGAACTCAACTTAGGTGATTAGGAGGATTTTGTGAAGATATGATATCAACCCCTTTGGAATTATTATGGTGACTAAGACATTAGGGATAATGACATGAAGGAAAGTTTTGAGGAAAGTCTTCTTCCAATCTTGTGCAACTCGGCGAATCATGGAGGGATTGTGAGGATTATGTGGTGATATGGTATCAAGCCTTTTGGAATTACTAGGGTGATTATGACATGAAGGAAAATGACATGAAGGAGATATTTGATGAAAGTCTTCATCAAATCTTTATGCTAGGGCCGATTTTTATTATGGTGGGGAAGAAAAATATCTTCATGCATCTTGACAAATCATGAGTCCCTTTCAAGCATGATATGGCGAATTTCATGCTTTGACCGATTCCGTCGTTGAGTTTTACGTTACTCCGATTCCGATTAACAACGTAACTCCAATCTGCGTATTCTTTTCTCCCAAGTATAATGATGCATGACCATGCGAATTTGTATCGTCGTGGATGTCGATTTTTATTGGAGCTTCTTCGATTTAGATATCGTATCAAGTCTTGAAACTAGAAGAGACAAAAATCTTCATGATCTTGGACCAAATATGATGCTGTCGGTTTTGTCATTTCTGGGATCCAATGAGTCCGAATTTGGTCCTATGGTCTCATAAGATTTGTAGCTCTCTTTCTTAGCTTTCCATGGCCACTTGAATCACCTGAATCGGATTTCGGACGAGAAAGTTATGGACAAAATACTAAAACTGCTACGAAGTCGTCGTGCGCGCGAGAATTGGTAATTTGTCCATGTATTTTGCATGAGGATTTTATGTATGCCTGCGACTCAACCAAGCTTGGTCGGATAATCTTCTTTTTTGTATTTGATGATGTTGACCGATTCGTATCAATTGTCGTTCACCTTCGCAACTAATTTAAACGGTCCCTCAGCTCGTGGTATTAACTTATTCTTACGTTTACTCGGGAATCGCTCTTTCCTCAAATGCACCCAAACTAAATCCCCAGCCTCGAATAATCTCGGTTTTCTTTGCTTGTTCGACTTTCTTTTGTACGTCTCGTTTATCTCCTCGATTCGGTTACGTACTTGTTCGTGTAATTTCATCATTGACTTCAGCTTTGACTCTGCATCCTTATGCACCAATTCGCCACTCGGTAATGGAATTAGATCTAATGGTATGTAAGGATTCATCCCCTAAACTACTTCAAATGGAGAGTGCGTCGTGGCATGAGTAGGGGAATGATTATAAGCAAACTCCGCATGTGCCAGTTTTAGATCCTAGTCTTTTTGTGTCTTGCTTACAAGCCCACGCAACAGTTTCCCCAAAGTTCGATTAGTCACTTCAGTTTGCCTGTCGGTTTGAGGATGGTGCGAAGTGCTAAACAAGAGTTTTGTTCCCACCTTCCTCCATAGGGTGTTCCAAAAGTAGCTAAGGAATTTTGAATCCCGATCCGAAACAATAGTCTTCGGAATTCCATGTAAAGTACCACCTCTCGAAAATATAAGTCGGCCACATTGCTTCATTTTTCTTGTGGCACGCTACAAAATGAGCCATTTTCGAAAAACGATCTATAACTACCATAATAGAATCCCTCCCTCGTTGAGTACGAGGTAAAGCAACAATGAAATCCATCGAGACATCTTCTCATGGCCTTTCCTGATACGAATTCAGCACTTATGATGCGAATTCTCTATCGATACAGCGAAAGACTGTTTTGACGAGCAGAAGCTATCGACAAGGGACTGTCAGGAACTGAGAACACCAGTTCGATACAGCAATAACACTAGCGAGCAGTATGCACGCGTGGTGAAGATGGCAGCTCGATACAATAACAAGACAGGAACTTGGACGAATGGAAAAAGACTCGAAATAGGTAACCTCCAAACAACGGCACTCGAAACAGTAAACTTCGGTCGGATGATAATAGAAACAGAAAACGAGTTCGAATAATCCAACAGCAATTGAAGTGAAATTTTGATTAAGTATAACACTGTATCGAAAACAAGAAGAACATCGAAACAGGATAGAAACAGTTGTTTAACCGAATTAGACCTATAATTCGATAAAGTGATTTCTCCTCAAGACCTATTGAGAATCAATCCGATTAAGATTCGAAAACGCGTTGAATAATAATCAAAGTTTGAAGGAAACTCGTCCAACACTTAAACAATAGACAAGGTATGTTGTTTTATCATTCAAAATCAATCTTTCATTACAACTCCATCAACCCTATTTATAGGCAAAAGTAGCCTGACAAGATAAACTAAACTAATACAAGCTGTTCTTAAAATAATGAAAAGATAATAAAAGGTTCCCCATGTCACTTGCAAACAAAAGTAAAAGCTGGGCCTTGTCTCCAAGTTGAAAGATGACAGCTGCTTTTTCATACAACATGTAGTCAAGAATCCTGCTGCCTTTATAATAAAGAAATGCTGAAAATTCTTTTATTGTTTTGCTACCACTCGGACCTTTTCCCCCCCTCAAGTTGCAATTTGCCTTTTGTTTAAGTCATTCCAATTCCGACTATCAAGGTAACTCCGTGTCTCGTGTCTGTTTTCTCGCCCAAGCACGTTGGAGTATGGTCGAGGTGTTTTATGTCAATTCTTACTTCGTCTACTTCGCTTGGAGTAGTTGGTTTTGTATCATTTCCGGAATCGGTAAAGGGGTGTATACTCCCGGTTTGAACGAACTCTTCGCAATATGACATGTCACACACTTACTAATTATGTCACTCACATCCCCCTGCATCTTTGGCCAATAAAAATATTCCTTAAGTACATCTAATGTCTTAGCCAAACCAAAGTGGCCAGCCAAGCCTCCCCCATGGGCTTCCCGAACCAACAATTCCCGAACCGTGTGTTTGGGCAAGCAAAGATGATTTCCTTTGAAGAGGAAGCCCTTCCTGTATCGAAAATTCTCCAAACACACTAGATTTGTAAAGAGTGAAAGTCTCACCAAAATCTGCATCACCATCATAATATTCCTTCACTGTCTCGAACCCAAGCAAACGAACATCAAGAGTAGAGAGTAAGGCATACCGCCTAGACAACGCATCCGCTACGATGTTGATTTTGCCATCCTTATACTTTGATGAAAAGTGAAATGATTGTAAGAATTCGACCCACTTAGCATGCCTCGGACTTAACTTGTGTTGTCCATTAATATACTTCAATGACTAATGGTCCGAATGTAGGATGTAATGCTTCGGTTGAAGATAGTGACTCCAATGATCTAGAGCCCTCACAATAGCATAGAACTCCTTATCGTACGTACAGTAATTGAGACGAGCACCGTTTAACTTTTCTTAAAAATAAGCAATAGGACGCTTTCTGATGCAAATTATCTATCGGTACAGCGGAACGCTGTTTGGACGAGCGGAAGCGAACATCACTTAGTCAAAAGGAATCGAACTGCACAGTTGGGAACTAACAGGAACTGATAGCAACAGTTTGATACAACAGCAATGATGGACAGCGGCACGCGCACAAGACAGGAACTGATAACAACAGTTCGATACAGCAACAAGACAGGAACTGGGCGAGTGGAACTGGCCGAGTGGAAATGACTCGGAACAGGCAACTCCAAACAGCGACACTCGAAACAGCAAGTTTCGGTCGGATGCTAATGGAAATAGGAAGCAAGTTTCGGACAACCAAATAGCAATTGATGCGAACTCCCGAACAAGTACAACCCTGTATAAAAAACAAGAGAAATATTGAAACAGGACAAGAAATAGTTGTTTTATCGAACTAGACCTATAATTCGATAGGGTGATTTCTTCTCAAGACCTATTGACAATTGATCAGATTAAGATTTGAAAATGCGTCGAATAATAACCAAATTTTGGAAGGAAACTCATCCTGCACTTAACAATACATAGGGTATTTTGTTTGATGATTCAATGATATCTTCATTACAACTTAACAAGATTACTTAAACTATTACAAGATAAGACCACATGGTCTTAAAATAAAGGAAAAGACAATAAAAGGTACTCCACGCCACTTGCAAACAAAGGGATTAAAGGATGGGTTTTGTCTCCAAGGTGATATCCATGCAGGCCGAGAATCCTGCCTCTTTTATTATAAAGAAATGGATGAAATCTTTATTATTTTACCTTCACCACTTGTACCCCCATATGATGCAAGTTGCCATGTTAAGTTATTCCAAGTCCGATCACCAAGGTTACTCCAGGTCTCGTATCCGTTTTCTCGCCTAAGAGTAGTCGGTTTCGTATCACTTTCCTTGAATGAGAACCGCTCCAATGCCAACTCCGCTAGCATACTATACTTCGGACAGTTGCGAAAAATTGGGTAATGCCAAGATTGGTGCTTCACATAACTTTGTTTTCAAATTTTCGAGCGACTCCTGGGCCGGCCTGCTCCAATTAAACGTACCTTTCTTCAAACATTCCGTTATTGGGCTTGTAATGGTGCTGAAATCTCGAATGAATCTTCAGTATAATGAAGCAAGCCCGTGGAATGACCTAACTTCCGTCACTGTAGCGGTAATCGGCCATGACTTAATTGCTTCAATCTTGGTTTGATCAACCGACACTTCATCCTTCGAAATGATATAGCCAAGAAAGACTATACTTTCGACTAAAAATGAGCACTTCTCCCTTTTTCCATACAGCCTTTGGTCCCTAAGAGTTTCGAAGACTTGTCTTAAGTGTCTGAAATGTTCTTGCAACAATCGGCTATAAATCAAAATGTCATCCAAGTATAAAACCACAAATTTCCCCAAAAATGGCTTAAGTACTTCCATCAAACGCATGAAAGTACTCAGCGCATTTGTAAGGCCGAACGGCATAACAGTCCATTCATACAGCCCGTGTTTAGTTTTGAAGGTCGTCTTCCACTCATCTCCTTCTCGTATCCGGATTTGGTGATAACCACTTTGTAAGTCAACTTTTGAAAAGATCACGGATCCGTGTAATTCATCCAACATGTCATCAAGTCTCGGAATTGTGAATCGATACTTAATGGTTATGTTATTCACGACTCTACTATCTATGCACATTCGCCATGATCCGTCTTTCTTCGGGACAAGCAAAACTGGAACCGCACAAGGACTCAAACTCTCTCGAACGTACCCGCGATTTATTAGCCACAGTATCAACAAATACACATGCTCGCCATCATTAATAGCATGCTTCACCTCTTTCTCACTAGCAAACATAGTAAGTTTCGGTTTTTCCATTTGGCTAGAACTCATCGAACGAATGGCTTGAGGTGCCATTGGTTTAAGAACAATCTTCTTGCCTTTATCCCGTAATTCATATTTGTTACTTCTTCCTCGATGTAAAACATCTCTATCAAAGAGCCATGGTCGTCCCAAAAGTATATGGCATGCATCCATCGGGAGTACATCACATAATACGTCGTCACCATATGAACCCATAGTTAAACCGACCCGTACTTGTTTTGAAACTTTCACTTTACTCCCATCATCGAGCCAATTTAACGCGTATGGTTTTGGATGAGTAGTAGTGATGAGTCCAAGCTTCATCACCATCTCGCTTGAAGCTACAGTAGTACAACTTCCCCCATCGATTATCAAACTACACCTTTTGTCTTTGATTTGACACTTGGTGTGGAATATTTGGTGTCGTTGTTTTGTATCCCTTGAAACCGTTTTGACTTGCAAAGTGCGAAGCACTAGACTCGTATCATAATCTGGAGCATCGTAAGCCTCGCACTCCTCTTCTTCTTCGGCGTCCACATTGATCACGTCACCGAGCCTTTCTCTTTCGAAGAAATTCCACCCGGTTTACCGCCCATCCGTGGAATCGAACATCAGATAGACTTTGTTCCCAGTGCACCAATTCCTAATCGGCCAGCTTATCGGAGTAATCCGGATGAAACGAAAGAAATTCAGCGGCAAGTGACCGAGCTAATGGAAAAAGGACATGTACGAGAAAGTCTAAGACCCTGTGCTGTACCCGTGCTACTCGTTCCGAAGAAGGATTCAACCTGGAGGATGTGTGTTGACTATCGAGCTATAAACAATATTACGGTAAAGTATCGACATCCTATCCCTCGCTTAGATGATATGTTAGACGAATTACACGGTTCTAGCGTGTTCTCTAAAATTGATCTTAAAAGTGGTTATCACCAAATTAGGATGAAAGAAGGAGACAAATGGAAGACTGCATTTAAAACTAAATACGGACTGTACGAATGGATGGTTATGCCATTTGGTTTAACTAACGCCCCTAGTACCTTTATGCGTTTAATGAACCATATTTTGCGTGCCTATTTAGGAAAATTCGTAGTTGTGTATTTTGACGACATACTTATATATAGCAAGAATTTGGAAGAACATGTTGAACATCTCCGAATGGTAATAATGGTACTTAAGAAGGAAAACTTATATGCTAATCTAAGCAAATGCACTTTTTGCACAGATAGACTAGTATTTTTGGGATTCATTGTTAGTGCTCAAGGAATTCAAGTAGATGACGAGAAAATTAAAGTCATCTAAGAATGGTCAAGTCCTAAGAATATAGGAGAAGTAAGAAGTCTTCACGGTTTAGTAAGTTTCTACAGGAGGTTTGTACCAAATTTCAGTTCCATAGCCGCACCTATGACTGAAGTAATGAAAAAGATTGTAGGCTTTCACTGGGGAGAAGCTCAAGAAACGGCCTTTCAACTATTAAAGGAAAAACTGACTAAGGCCCCAATATTATCCCTCCCTAATTTTTCTAAATCTTTTGAGATTGAATGTGACGCTTCAGGAACAGGAATATGAGTTGTATTAATGCAAGAAGGGAAACCTTTAGCTTACTTCAGCAAAAAATTGGGTGGTCCTACACTCAACTATCCGACCTATGACAAAGAACTCTATGCGTTGGTAAGAGCTTTGAAAACGTGGAAGCATTATCTATGGCCAAAACAATTTGTGATTCACACGGATCATGAATCGCTAAAACACCTTAAAGGGCAGCACCGACTCAACAAACGACACGCTAAATGGGTAGAGTTTATTGAAACTTTTCCGTATGTTATTCGTTACAAAAAGGGTAAAGAAAATGTGGTCGCCGATGCTCTCTCTCGAAGGTATACACTTATCTCCACTCTTGATGCTAAATTGCTCGGTTTTGAACATATTAAAGAATTGTATATCAATGATAATGATTTTGGGCAAATTTACAAAGAATGTGAACAAACAGCTCACAGACAAGTCTACAAACATAATGATTATTTGTTTCATGGAAATCAGTTATGTATCCCTGCTTGTTCATTACGAGGATTATTTGTGCATGAAGCACATAGTGGTGGTTTAATGGGACACTTTGGGATAGCAAAAACTTTAGCTATTTTACATGAGCATTTTTATTGCCGACATATGAAACGAGATGTTGAACGAATTTGTAGTCGATGCATAACCTGTAAACAAGCTAAATCAAAAGTGTTCCCAAATGGACTATATACACCCTTACCTATTTCTACCGAACCATGGGTAGATATATCGATGGATTTCATTCTAGGACTACCAAGGAGTAAAAACGGAAAAGACTCAATTTTTGTGGTAGTTGATAGGTTTTCAAAAATGGCACACTTTATTTCATGTCACAAAACTGATGATGCTTCACACATTGCAAATCTATTCTTTAAGGAAATAATAAGACTGCATGGAATACCTCGGACAATTGTGTCTGATCGAGATACAAAATTTTTAAGTTATTTTTGGAAAACATTGTGTGGAAAACTGGGCACAAAACTACTGTTTTCAACTACTTGCTTTTCTTTTATTGCCCTTTTAATTTCTCCAGCCCTAGCATAGGATTTTCGAACTCTCCTCTTTCTTTTCCTTGGTCTCGACTACTCCTTTTGGTACATTTTCAGCTTGTAATTTGAGTTGATCTTTGTAGACTTGTTGCGGAGTTAACGGGGCGAGGGTAACTTTGCGATGTTCGAATTCGAATGAATACTTATTAGTGTATCCGTTGTGAGATACTTTTCTGTCGAATTACCAGGGTCGACCCAACATCACATGTCCGGCTTGCATTGGCACTACGTCACATAATACTTCGTCTTGATATTTTCCGATTTTGAATGCCACTAACACTTGTTTGGTGACTTTTGTTTCGCCACTATTCTTCAACCATTGAAATTTATATGGTTTCGGATGTTTCAAAGTGATTAATCCGAGTTTTTCCACCAACACGGTACTTGCAATATTTGTACATGATTCTCCATCTATAATCATGCTGCACATCTTATCTTTAATGTAACATCTCGTGTGGAAAAGATTCTCCCGTTGTTCATTTGGTTCGTCTTTAACTTGTATGCTCATAGCACGTCGAGTGACTAAAGTGAGGGCTGCCGGAATTTCATCTTCGGAACCTTCATCTCGGGGTTCGTTTTCTTTGGTGTCACTTTCGGATTCGATGTCTCCATTTGGTCTTATTACCATGACTCGTTGATTTGGAAAATTATTGGCGTAGTGTCCTCTTCCTTTGCAACGATGACATTGAACGTCTCGACTTCTATTAAAATTAGAACTTGGCTGAACTTGTTTTGCCAGATTACTTCCTTTGGCCGTGAGTTTAGTTGTAGATGGTTCGGTCTTCCATGAAGTGGCCTTTCCGTTAGAGGTATTTGTGTTCGGGGCTGACCTCCAAGTAGAATTTTGAGGAGTGGTTCGAACATTACCTCGTATTTTGATTTGATTTTCTATTTTTGTGGCCATGTGTACCATCTCTTCCACTTCAACATAGTGATGTAACTCCACCATGTTTTGTGTTTCTCGGTTTAGTCCCGCTAGGAACCTTGCCATGGTAGCTTCTCGATCTTCTTCAATATTGGCTCGAATCATTATTATCTCCATCTCTTTAAAGTATTCTTCAATGGTTCGAGTACCTTGTCGTAGTGTTTGCAATCGGTTATAGAGTTCTCTATAGTAGTAACTTGGAACAAAACGTCGTCTCATAACCGCCTTCATTTCTTCCCAAGTTTAAATAGGTGGTTCGTGGTTCCTTCTTCGGTTGTTCAATAATTGATCCCACCAAATAATGGCATAATCAGTAAATTCGATGGCTACCATCTTTACATTCTTTAGGCCCGTATAGTTATGGCATTCGAACATGAGTTCGACTTTTCTTTCCCAATCAAGATAAATTTCGGGGTCACTCTTACCTTGGAACATAGGTACATTTAACTTGATATTCCCTAAGTTTCCATCTTGTCGATTGTCGTTTCTTTGATCATGGCCTCTTTGAAACCTCCTTGGATTTCTGTCGGTGTCTTCTTCATCCAAATAGTCTTCCTCTATTTGCACGTTCGGAAGTCTTCGAGGAAGAATTGGTCGTCGTACTTGTGGTTTTTCTTTTTGATGAAATGCTTCCATTTTTGCATCAATCATTTGTTCAAGTTGCGTCATCATCAACTTCATATCAAACTTTGGTGATGAATGAGATGATTCTCCGATATCCGACATGATGTTATGAAGTTGTTTCGTTGGTATGAAAGAAAGGTGATGAAGTGTTAGAAAATATAGTAAGGTGGAACGTAGGGTTGGACCTTGGCTCTGATACCAAATGATATGAACTTAGATATGATCCGTTCAAGATGAGATGAAATGTTATAATACGAAATGATTCGTTCAAATGTGATATGAACTTAAAAACGAAATGGTATGAAATGTGATGGAGTAAGATATGAATTCCTTCAAAATGAGGAATATTATGGAGAAGAATGAATTTGAGTAATGCGGAAGCGTAGTTTGATGTATAGTGGGCTGAAATGTAACATAACAAGGATGAATGTAAAGGTGATGGAAGTATTTATGGCACGGCCGAAGGGTATTTTTTTTGGCAAACGGGGGCTGAGATAAGGCGATCCAGTTTCGCCTTATATTTTTGTGCTTGTTATGGAAGTTCTACATGGAATATTAAATCAACATATTGCTACCCATCCAAATTTTAGATACCATTGGAAGTGTCATCGTACTAAAATGATAATGTTGAGCTTTGCTGATGACTTGCTTTTATTTTGTAATGCAGACGTTGAATCTGTTAGGGTCTTACAAAAGGGGACGGATTTGTTTGGCCAATTGTCGGGATTGAGAGCTAATCCATTGAAAAGTAATATGTTCCTTTCTGCTCGAGCCAGTCCACTAACTGATGTGTTGCAACGCATTGTAGGGTATAACATCGGCTCCTTGCCCGTGCGATATCTTGGAGTTCCACTCATTACATCAAAACTCACTATTGCAGACTGCAAACCGCTTTTAATGAAACTAGATGAACGTGTAGGATCGTGGTCCAACAGAATGTTATCTTATGCTGGTCGCCTTCAGCTGATCCGTTCTATTTTAACCACATTGCACATATATTGGGCTGGAATCTTCGTCCTCCCTAAAGGAGTGATCAGATGCATCAAATCAAAATTGAGAAACTTTCTATGGAGAGGATCTTCTGGTTCGGGTTATGCTAAGGTTAGCTAGTCCGTTATATGCAAACCGAAAGAAGAGGGGGGTCTTGGTATTATTCCTTTGTCACATCATAATAAATCGCTAATATTACGTCATATCTGGAAGTTACTAGTGGATGATGGCAGCTCCATGTGGGCTGAATGGGTTCACGAATACCATTTAAAAATGAACTCTTTTTAGCACCTAACGATTCCTTCCTCTTGCCCTTGGACTTGGAGGCAAATGCTTAAACTTCGTCATCAAGTGCAAAAAGCTTTTATTTATCATGTGGGAGATGGGCATCGCTTTCTACTTTGGAAAGACCCATGGCATCCACACGGAATTCTTATTGATAAGTACCCGCTTGGCCCAATGCTTACTGGGTTATCGCATGATGTTAGAGTGGATCGGGTTATTAACAGGAGAGTATGGGATTGGCCGTCTTCTACTAGACAAGAGATTGGCTGTATAGTCGAAGATTTGCCCATTATTACTCAGTCTGAGGAGGATCGTATTTCATGGGGTCTTGCACCAAATGGTATATACTCAGCTGCTTCAGCAATGCAATTATTTAGAAACTCTGGCCCAAAGATGGAGTGGTTTGCGCTGATCCAAGGGAAGTGCCATATACCGAGCCATTCATTTATTCTTTGGTTAGCTATTTATGAGCGTTTAGCTACTAAAGATAATCCTTGGCTTAACCATGGGGATGATGAATGCGTGTTGTGCATAGATAGATGTAAGGAATCCCATGACCACCTTTTCTTTCAGTGTAGTTATTCTAGCTGATGCATGGATGTTCTTCGATAAGAGATTCGGTTTATATGGGCTGGTCCTAATTGGAATAGGGGTGTTAAGAGAGCTGCTAAGCTATGGAGGGTTAATCACATGGTGAACTACGCTTATCGAGCCATGTTAGCTGCCATTGTTTACTTCATTTGGCGCGAGAGAAATGATATGATTTTCGGTAATGTCAAGAATGAACCAGAGATTGTAGCTAACCGAGCCCTCAACATCGTACGAGAAAAATTGATTACTATGCAGATTCCTGAATCCTTGATGAGTATGGCTATTCGTAGATTGTGGAAAATTGCTTGGTAGAGTTGTATGATATTTATTACTTTACTTATTGGTTAGGCCCATGTGATATAGTGTCATATCATTAGTAGGGTACTTGGTTGGAGTTGAGGCATTTTTACATTTTGTGATGAGGCCAATACTCATGCACTTTCTTTGTATTTTACCTTTTTTTATGCAATTGACCATTAATCCCTAAAAAAATTGCTAGGAGGGAGGTTAATTTTTGTTGGCCTCACTCTGAGTGGAGTACGGGTATTCTGTGGGCGGCTAGGAGGTGGAGGGGTAAGCATGTGGTTAACGTGGCTTACCGTATCTTTCTAGCTGCGTTGGTCTACTTAATCTGGCAGGAGCGTAATGAGAGGAGATTTGGTCAGAGGCGTTGAGACCCACGCACAGTTACTTTCTAGGGGATTGGACTAGTTCGTGATATCATATCTCAGCGTTGGCCGCCTAATTCCTTGTCTGCGATCGCTGTTAGGGGTATCTGGAAGGTTGCTTGGTAGTCGGTTCCGATGTAGTTCTTTTTTCTTATTTTTTTCGGTTTTGTGCTGTTGGTGCACCTGCTGTAATGGTTGCTGGGTACTGGCCTGCCTTGTTGGCTAATCTTATTTATTAATGCAATTGAATTTTCCCAAAAAAAAAGTAGAACGATTACAAGAATTCCACCCATTTAGCATGTCTTGGATTCAACTTCTATTGCCCATTAATATACTTCAAGGACTCATGATCCGAATGTAGAATAAAGTGTTTCGACCGAAGGTAATGACTCCAATGATCAAGGGCTCTCACAATGGCATAGAACTCCTTGTCATAAGTACAATAGTTGAGTCGAGCCCCACCCAATTTCTCCGAGAAGTATGCAATCGGTCGTTTCCCTTGGACGAGAAATACCCACTCCACTCGCGTCATATTATACCTCGAATGGTTGTGAAAAATTGGGTAACGCCAAAATAGGTGCCTCACACATTTTTGTTTTCAATTTTTCAAATGCCCCTTGGGCAGCCCCGTTCCACACAAACGGTCCTTTTTTCAAGCATTCCGTTATCAGGCTTGAAATAGTGCTAAAGTCTCGGATGAACCTCCGATAAAATGAAGCGAGTCCGTGAAAGGATCGAACTTCCGTGATGGTTTTAGGAGTAGGCCAAGATTTAATCGCCTCGATCTTGGCTTGATCAACCGACACTCCTTCCTTTGAAACGATGTAGCCAAGAAAGGCTACACTCTCGACTAGAAACGAACACTTCTCCTTCTTCCCATAAAGCTTTTGGTCCCTAAGGGTCTCGAAGATTTGCCTCAAGTGCCCGGTATGTTCTTGCATTGATCGACTATAAATCAAAATGTCATCCAAGTATAAGACAACAAACTTTCCCAAAAACAGTTTAAGTACCTCATTCATTAATCGCATGAAAGTACTTGGGCGCATTCGAAAGGCCAAAGGGCATGACGAGCCACTCGTGCAATCTATGTTTTGTCTTAAAATCCGTCTTCCATTCATCACCTTCTCGCATGCGAATTTGATGGTAGCCGCTTCTCAAATCAACCTTCGAAAAAACCACCGAACCATGCAATTCATCCAACATATCATCATGTCTCGGAATTGGGAATCGATACTTGATAGTGATGTTATTCACAACTCTACTATCTATACACATTCTACATGATCCATCTTTCTTTGGGACAAGCAAAACTGGAACCGCACAAGGACTCAAACTTTCTCGAACGTACCCGCGGGTTATTAGTTCCTCGATTTGTTTTTGTAACTCCTTTATCTCCTCGGGATTACATCAATATGTGGATTTGTTAGGGAGTGATGCACCCGGTATAAGATCGACTTGGTTTTCAATCCCACGTAAGGGCGGCAAACCCGGCGGTAAGTCTTCCGGAAAAACGTCCGCAAATTCGCATAACAAGGTATCGATCTCCCCTTTGTCTTGCACAAACATGTCCACATCTCGTGCTTCTTTAATCATCAACAAATACACACGCTCACCATCATCAATAGCGTGCTTCACCTCCTTCTCACTAGCAAACATAGTATGTTTCGGTTTTTCCATTTGGCTAGAACTCATCGAACGAATGGCTTGAGGTGCCATTGGTTTAAGCACAATCTTCTTGCCTTTATCCCGTAATTCATATTCGTTACTTCTTCCTCGATGTAAAACATCTCTATCAAATAGCCACGGTCGTCCCAAGAGTATATGGCATGCATCCATCGGGAGTACATCAGATAATACGTCGTCACCATATGAACCCATAGTTAAACCGACCTGTTCTTGTTTCGAAACTTTCACTTTACTCCCATCATCGAGCCAATGTAACGCGTATGGTTTTGGATAAGTAGTAGTGATGAGTCCGAGCTTCGTCACCATCTCGCTTGAAGCTACATTAGTACAACTTCCCCCATCGATTATCAAACTACACCATTTGTCTTTGATTTGACACTTGGTGTGGAATATTTGGTGTCGTTGTTCCGTATCCCTCGAAACCATTTTGACTTGCAAAGTGCGAAGGACTAGACTCGTATCATAATCTGGAGCATCATAAGCCTCGCACTCCTCTTATTCTTCGGCGTCCATGTTAAACACGTCACCGAGCCTTTCTCCTTCGTCCTCGACTAACAATTCTTCCCGGACCTCAAGAGCCTCCCTTAATGTCACCACCCGTTTGTTCGGACACGCGTTTTGGTAATGACCGAACTCTTGACACTTGAAACATATTACCTTCACCAAACTCAATTCTTTGGGTATGTAGGGAGCCTTAGGAGCCATAATAGGGGTAGGATTCGGTACAGTCATTTTAGTAGCTGAACTGGAACCGATACTTGGGTTTCCAAATTTGGATGGAAACTCGGGTTTATACAAATTCATCTTGTTTTGAGCTTCCAACTTCACACATAGTCCACATAATGTATCGAAGTCTTCGTATGGGTATAATTTCACCGAGTTAGCTATGCTTCGGTTCAAGCCAGGCAAGAAACGTGACATCTTCTGCTCCTCATTCTCCTCTATTTCTCCCATTAAGGTTAGATTTTCAAACCCCTCAATGTATTCACTAACACTCAACTTTCATGAGGTCGGCAATATTCCGGTATAAGGACAACCGATGTGATGTTGGTACATATCTTTTACGAAGTTTCCTTTTTAATGAATCCCACGAACGGATCTTTTCTTTCCCCGCACGAGCTCTTCGTGTTTTAACTCCTTCGTATCAAAGTGAAGCGCCTTTCCCCAACCTGAGAATTGCATACTTGCACCGTTTCTCATCGTCGAGATCTTTAAACTCGAACATGCAGTAAATTTTACGTTCCCATTCCAAGTAAACTTCAGGGTCTGTCCCGCCAACGAACTCCAGAAGCTCGTTAACTTTGAACTCTTCGACATGGCGTCAGGGTCGTTCATAGTCACCATGCCTAGGTTGCCAATGCTGGTCGCGTTGTTCTGGTATGTCACGCAATGCGTCGTGAAGTTTTGCCAAGAAATCAGCATCTTTGAGATCCATAATGCCAAAGATCAAGAACTTGGGCTCCGATGCCACTTATGATGCGAAATCGCTATCGGTACTGTGGAAGACTGTTTTGACGAGCAGAAGCGAACAACACTTAGCCAAAAAGGAATCGAACAGTACAGTTAGAAACTGATAGGAACTGATAGCAGCAGTTCAATACAGCAGCAATAATGAATAGCGGCACGCGCACAAGACAGGAACTGATAGCAACAGTTCGATACAGCAGCAATAATGAATAGCGGCACGCGCACAAGACAGGAACTGATAACAACAATTCGATACAGCAACAAGACAGGAACTGGCCGAGTGGAAATGACCCGGAATAGGCAACTCCAAACAGCGGCACTTGAAAACAGCAGGTTTCGGTCGGATGCCAATGGAGACAGGAAGCAAGCTTCGAAAAATCGAACAACAATTGATGTGGACTCCCGATTAGGTACAACCCTGTATCGAAAGCAAAAGGAATATTGAAACAGGACAGGAAATAGGTGTTTATCGAACTAGACCTATACTTCGATAAGTTGATTTCTTCTCAAGACCTATTGAGAATTGATCAAATTAAAATTCAAAAACGCATTGAATAATAACCAAATTGTATAAGAAAACTCGTCCAACTCTTTTACACAATACACAATGTATTTTCTTGATGATTCAATAATCTCATGTTACAACCCGAACAAGGCTACTTATAGGTAAGAGTAGCATAACAAGATTACTTAAAATATTAAAAGATAAGGTCACATGATCTTAAAATAAAGACAATTAAAAAACAAAAGGTACTCCACACTACTTGCAAACAAAAGGAATAAGGATGGCTTTTGTCTCCAAGGTGCTCTTCTTCTCCACATGCAGGCCATGATTCCTGCATTGCTTTATTATAAAGAAATGGGATGAGTTCTTTATTATCTTATCTTCACCAACTTGGACCCAACATGATGCATGTTGCTACGTTTAAGTTATTCCCAGTCCGATTACCAAGGTTACTCCAGGTCTCGTAGCTGTGTTGATACGAAACCAACTACTCCAAGCAAACAAGACGAATTAAGAATTGACGTAAAACATCTCGACCATACTCCAACGTACTTGGGCGAGAAAACAGAAACGAGGCACGGAGTTACCTTGATAATTGGAATTGGAGTAACTTAAATAAAAGACAACTTGCATCTTGGGGAGGGGAAGAGGTTCAAGTGGTCGCTAAACAATAAAAGAATGTTCAACATTTTCTTACAAAAGCAGCAGGATTCTTGGCAAAAGGCGGCTGTCAACTTTCAACTTGGAGACAAGGCCCAGCTTTTACTTTTGTTTGCAAGTGACATGGGGAACCTTTTATTATCTTTTTATTATTTTAAGAAACAGCTTGTAATAGTTTAAATTATTTTGTCAGGCCACTTTTACCTATAAATAGTGGCAATGAAGTTGTGATAGGGAAATTATTGAATGTTGAAGAAGTAAGGACACACTTTGTGTTTTCCCTGGTGAATGCTTTTCATCAAAACTCGATTTTTATTCGACACATTTTCGAGTATTAATCTGATTGATTCTCAATAGGTCTTGAGGAGAAATCTCTTTGTCGAATTATAGGTCTAATTCGATAAAAACAACTGTTTCTGTCCTGTTTCGATATTCTGTTTGTTTTTCGATATAGTTTTATACTTGTTCAATAGTTCGCATATTGTTCGATTCTCTGAACTTGTTTCCTGTTGCAATTCGTATCCACCCGAAATGTGCTGTTTCGAGTGTTGCTGTTTGGAAGTGGTCTGCATGAAGTCTTTTACATTTTGCCAAGTTCCTGTTTTGTTGCTGTATCGAGTTGCCGTCATCCTTTCCTATCGCGAGTGCGTTCCGCTAGCCCGTGTTAGCGCTGTAGCGAACTGTTGTTACCAGTTCCTGACAGTTTCTTGTCGATAACTTCCATACATCAAAAGTCCTTCCACTATATCGATAACGAATTCGCATCACAAGTGAGAATTCGTATCATAAGTGGCATCAGAGCCCAAGTTCTTGATCTTTGGCATTATGGATCTCAACGACGCTGATTTCTTGGCAAAACTTCATGACGCATTGCGTGATGTACCAGAACAACGCGACCAGCATTGGCAACCTAGGCGTGGTGACTATGAACGACCCTCACGCCATGTCGAAGAGTTCAAAGTGAACGAGCTTCCGGAGTTCGTTGGAGGGACAGACCCTGAAGTTTACCTGGAATGGAAACGAAAAATCGATCGTATGTTCGAATTTAAAGACCTTGACGATGACAAAAGGTGTAAGTATGCAATTCTCAAGTTGGGGAAAGGAGCTTCACTTTGGTACGAAGGAATTAAAACACGAAGAGCTCGTGCGGGGAAGGAAAAGATCCGTTCGTGGGATTCATTGAAAAGAAAACTTCATAAAAGATATGTACCAACATCACACCGGTTCTCCTTGTACAGGAAGATTGCAGATCTCATGCAAGGAAAGTTGAATGTCAATGAATACATTGAGGAGTTTGAGAATCTAACCTTAATGGGAGAGATAGAGGAGAATGAGGAGCAGAAGATGTCGCGATTCTTGCGTGGCTTAAACAGAAGCATAGCTAACTCGGTGGAACTGTATACATATGAGGACTTCGATACATTATGTGGGTTATGTGTGAAGTTAGAAGCTCAAAATAGGATGAAGATGTATAAACCCGAGTTTCCAGTCAAATTTGGAAACCCAAGCGTCGGATCTAGTTCAGCTGCTAAGGCAACTGTACCGACTCCGGTTCCTGTTGCGAGTCCTGCTAAGGAAACTATACCCTACGTACCGAAGGAGACGAGTTTGGCTAAAGTGAGATGTTTCAAATGTTAAGGATTCGGGCATTATCAAAATGCTTATCCGAACAAGCGAGTGTTGACACTAAGGGAAGCTGTCACGATCCGAGACAAATTGTTGGTTGAGGACGAAAAGGAAAGACTAGGTGATGTATTTGATTTCAACATGGAGGGCGAAGAAGGATAAGAATGTGAGGCTTACGATGCTCCGAATTACGATACAACCTTGGTCCTTCGCACTCTGCAAGCCAAGTCGGTTCTGAGCGAGTCAGAACAGCGGGACCAAATATTCCATACAAAGTGTCAAGTTGGAGACAAGTAGTGTAGTTTGATTATCGACGGATGGAGTTGCACCAACGTGGCTTCGAGTGAAATGGTGATGAAGCTTGGACTAACTACCACAACTCACCCTAAGCCATGCTTGATGGCGGAAGTAAGGTAAAGGTTTCGAAGCAAGTTCGGGTCGGATTAACAATGGGTTCATATCACGATGAGATATTGTGTGATGTGATTCCAATGGACGCTTGTCACGTGCTTTTGGGACGCCCTTGGTTATTTGATAGGGATGTTTTGCATCGGGGTAGGAGCAACGAATACGAGTTGCGAGATAAGGGAAAGAAGATCGTGTTGAAACCGATGTCACATCAAGCTATCCGGTCCATGAGTGCCAAACGAGGGGAAAAAACCGAACCTCATCATGTTCGCAAGCGAGAGGGAAGTTGAACACGCTATGGAAAGTGGCAAGCGTGTTTACATGCTGGTGATAAAGGAGACTCAAGATGATTTCGTGGCGTCGAAATACGAGGATACAGTGGCCGACTTATTACACGAGTTCGCAGACGTATTCCCTGAAGAATTGCCGTCGGGTTTGCCACCAATTCGTGAAATTAAGCATCAGATCGACCTTATACTAGGTGCATCTCATCCGAATAAATATGCCTATAGGTGTAATCCCGAGGAAACGAAGGAACTTCAGAAGCAGATTGAAGAACTAATGAACCACGGGTATGTTCGAGAAAGTTTAAGTCTGTGTGCGGTTCCGGTCCTGCTTGTTCCTAAGAAGGATGGGTCTTGGCGGATGTGTATCGATAGACGGACCGTAAATAACATAACGATCAAGTTTCGATTCCCAATACCAAGGCTTGATGATATGTTGGACGAGCTACATGGCTCGGTGGTCTTCTCAAAAATTGATTTGCGAAGTGGCTATCACCAGATTCGTATGCGGGAGAGAGATGAATGGAAGACGGCCTTCAAAACTAAGCATGGGCTGTATGAGTGGACCGTCATGCCGTTTGGACTTACGAATGCCCCGAGTACTTTCATGCCTTTGATGAACGAAGTACTTAAGGCATTTTTGGGCAGATTTGTGGTTGTTTATTTGGATGATATTTTGGTCTATAGTCGATCGGTGGAGGAGCATCTCGGACATCTACGGCAAGTATTCGAGACTCTTACGTCTCAGAGGCTGTATGGAAAGAAAGCATAACTTTTCTTGGCTATGTTGTCTCGAAGGATGGAGTGTCGGTTGATAAGGGAAAAATTGAAGCTATTAAGTCGTGGCCTACTCCTAAAACCATAACTGAAGTTAGATCGTTCCACTGTCTTGCCTCTTTTTATCGAAATTTTATTCGCGATGTCAGCACCGTAACGAGTCCGATAACTGAGTGTTTGAACAAGGGTCCGTTTGTGTGGAGCAGGGCTGCCTGATACGAATTACGTATGTAAGTGTACGTAAAGCGTATGAAATACAACGGAAGATTATTACGTTTGGAAAAGTATCACAATATTGATCAAAAGTACAAGGTGGTGACCGAAATTTATACGGTTTTCGGCCGTGAGGTAGGATAGTGTATGGGTTTGAATGTGTTTTACCGAATTAGACCTATAACTCGATAAAAATAATCTCTCCTCAAGACCTATTGAGAATCGATCAAGTTATAATTCGAGATGCGTCGAAATAATAACTAAAGTTTTGTTGAACTCGTTCAACGTATATTTCAAAGAAATACAAGGTTTATTAATATTCAAGATACATTACAAATACAACAAGCACTACTATATATAGTAGTTTCCAACCATAGAAAATACAACAAAAACAAGCAAATGAAACTTCCTAGCAACTCCTTCAAATCGGCCGAATCATGTAGGGTTCATGAGGATTTTGTGGTGATATGATATCAAGTCTTTTTGGAATTATCATGGTGATTAGGACATGAAGGATAATGACATGAAGGAGACATTTGATGAAAGTCTTCATCAAATTCTTTTGTTCAAATCGGCCGAAACATGGAGGGATGATGAGGATTTTGTGGTGATATGATATCAAGTCTTTTTGGATTTATTATGGTGACTATGACATGAGGGACAATGACATGAAGGAAAGTTTTGAGGAAAGTCTTCTTCCAATCTTGTGTTTCGGCCGTGAGGTATCATGGTGGGAAGGAGAAATATCTTCATTTGGAGTTATTATGGTGATGGTGACATGAAGAAGATATTTGATGAAAGTCTTCATCAAATCTTAAGCTTGGGCCGATTTTGTAGTGAGGTGGGGAAGGAGAAATATCTTCATGCATCTTGACAAATCATGAGTCCCTTTCAAGCATGATATGGCCGAATTTTCATGCTTTCGGACCGATTCCGTCGTCGAGTTTTACGTTACTCCGGTTCCGATTAACAACGTAACTCCAATCCGCGTGTTCTTTTCTCCCAAGTATAATGATGCATGGCCATGCGAATTTGTATCGTCGTGGATGTCGATTTTTATTGGAGCATCTTCGATTGGAATATTTGATATCGTATCAGCATGCAACTTGGTATCATCACCTACGTTGATTCTTACTTCGTTTGGAGATGTCGTAATCGCATCAAGTTCAAAGGTGGGGACAAAATCTCTCCCATGTGATACTTGATAAGGACAACAAAAATCAAGCTTCCATTCACTTGGGTTGGCCGAATTATTGAAGTGTGGAGGGACCCAAGCATTGTAGTGGACTTTGAAAATGAAGTCTTGAAACTAGAAGAGACAAAAATCTTCATGATCTTGGACCAAATATGATGCTGTCGGTTTTGTTATTTCTAGGATCCAATGGGTCCGAATTTGGTCCTATGGTCTCATAAGATTTGTAGCTCTCTTTCTTAGCTTTCCATGGCCACTTGAATCACCTGAATCGGATTTCGGACGAGAAAGTTATGGGCAAAATACTAAAACTGCTACGAAGTCGTCGTGCGCGAGAATTGGTAATTTGTCCATGTATTTTGCATGAGGATTTTATGTATGCCTGCGACTCAATCAAGCTTGGTCGGATAATCTTCTTTTTGTATTTGATGATGTTGACCGATTCGTATCATACCCTCCCCCTTTCAAAGGATTTGACCTCAAATCCAGATTTTGAACTTTTTTTTTTTTTTTTTGTGGTGTAAGACTTGACATGTAGTTCATTGGATGCTCGGTCTTAATCACAATATTCCCTTCTTTTTCAAGAAGATTCATTCTTGATTCTAATGCCCGAAAGAAGGGTTGATACTCCGGATATGGCTGCACTCCTCCCGGTTTGAAGATGTAATTTTCGTCCATAATGTTGACTTTAACTTGTGATTGCGTATCCAAAAGGACAACATGCAAAATGTAAACAAACGACATACCTAGGAGTCTTCCATTCCCCTTAATGGAATCCCGAAAAGATGATTTATGGTTCAACGGAGTAATTTCCAACTCTTGTGCTAAGTGAACACAAATCGCGTCCTCACTCCCTTCAATAAGGAATTCGTCCCTTACTATTTTCCGATTATACGCAGCCACGCTGCTTTCACATTGGTCGGTGTCAAGAACTGGTTCAACAAGAACAAATGGATTAGGACCCTCCAGTTTTTTGACAATAATTGAAACAACCTTGTGTGGAATATAACAAGGCGGTCTTTGTTCGATTAGTTCGCTTTGCACAACCACGCCATTATCTCGGGTCTCCTTAAGCACCCGCATGTGTACATGCTCACCTTCAAAAATGGGAAGCTCGAGATCAATTATGGGGTCCTCTTTGTCATCTGATTCTGTATCAAATATTGGCGGTCCATCATAACCCGATCCACTTTCCATGACACAAAAAGGCTCCTCACCATTAAAATAATTTGGTCCGTTTTGGTCAATTTGGCCAACACAACCAACTGGCCCATGATCAAAGTAACAAGATCCGGGTTCGTCAACTAGGGATACATGGTTCAACTCACCTTCTTCGTTGAATTGTTCCGTTGAAAACTCTGTCTCGTCTACTTCATTGAAAATGACCGTAGGGACATTGTCTTCATCGAAAAAAGATTCTGCTGGGAATTCCTTGATGGAGGAAGACCTTAGATCGAATGCCGGTGGCGTGGCATCGAAGGATTGGTGGTAAGATGGGGATTTGAACCTTCGATTGAAATATTTTTTGAATTTAAGCCAATCTTGGATTTTAGGCTTACGTTGTTGTGAACGGGACTGTTTCAATTTTTGCCACCAGACGGCGGCGCTACCGCGGAGGCGTCTTGCCACCAACGAAACGCGGCGGTTGATCGGGGCAGCCTTGAAGTCCGAGTGCTCCTCACAAGCACGAAGCCAATCTATGCACGCATTTGGATTACTATCTCCGTGAAATTCCGGTATGCTGCGGAATTTGGCCAAGAAATCAATATCGTTGGCATCGTCTCTGCGTCTTTCTTGCATACGTTGCTCCGGTAAGCCGTTTAGTGCGTCACGGAGTTTCATCAAGAAATCGAGCTCGGAGAAATCCATAACAAGAATCAAGAGATAGTTCTTGATAAGAAATCGAACAGAAAATTTGCCAAGAAATCCGTGAAGAATGAACCAAGAAGATGATCAAAGAATATGATCTCCACCGTTCAGACTGTAGTTCAATGAGTTGGCTTACCTTTGTCAAAATTTCGTGACGATCCAACGGTCGAATCCACGGGAAACTTTGTTTTCTTCCGACTGCTCTAATCTCAAAAAAAAAATCGTTGAATAACTCGCCCAAGGAGATGACCTTGGGCTCCGATACCACTTATGATACGAATTACGTATGTAAGTGTACGTAAAGCGTATGAAATACAACGGAAGATTATTATGTTTTTACAAGTATCACAATATTGATCAAAAGTACAAGGTGGTGACCGAAATTTATACGGTTTTCGGCCGTGAGGTAGGATAGTGTATGGGTTTGAATGTGTTTTACCGAATTAGACCTATAACTCGATAAAAATAATCTCTCCTCAAGACCTATTGAGAATCGATCAAGTTATAATTCGAGACGCGTCGAAATAATAACTAAAGTTTTGTTGAACTCGTTCAACGTATATTTCAAAGAAATACAAGGTTTATTAATATTCAAGATACTTTACAAATACAACAAGCACTACTATATATAGTAGTTTCCAACCATAGAAAATACAACAAAAACAAGCAAATGAAACTTCCTAGCAACTCCTTCAAATCGGCCGAATCATGTAGGGTTCATGAGGATTTTGTGGTGATATGATATCAAGTCTTTTTGGAATTATCATGGTGATTAGGACATGAAGGATAATGACATGAAGGAGACATTTGATGAAAGTCTTCATCAAATTCTTTTGTTCAAATCGGCGAAACATGGAGGGATGATGAGGATTTTGTGGTGATATGATATCAAGTCTTTTTGGATTTATTATGGTGACTATGACATGAGGGACAATGACATGAAGGAAAGTTTTGAGGAAAGTCTTCTTCCAATCTTGTGTTTCGGCCGTGAGGTATCATGGTGGGAAGGAGAAATATCTTCATTTGGAGTTATTATGGTGATGGTGACATGAAGAAGATATTTGATGAAAGTCTTCATCAAATATTAAGCTTGGGCCGATTTTGTAGTGAGGTGGGGAAGGAGAAATATCTTCATGCATCTTGACAAATCATGAGTCCCTTTCAAGCATGATATGGCCGAATTTTCATGCTTTCGGACCGATTCCGTCGTCGAGTTTTACGTTACTCCGGTTCCGATTAACAACGTAACTCCAATCCGCGTGTTCTTTTCTCCCAAGTATAATGATGCATGGCCATGCGAATTTGTATCGTCGTGGATGTCGATTTTTATTGGAGCATCTTCGATTGGAATATTTGATATCGTATCAGCATGCAACTTGGTATCGTCACCTACGTTGATTCTTACTTCGTTTGGAGATGTCGTAATCGCATCAAGTTCAAAGGTGGGGACAAAATCTCTCCCATGTGATACTTGACAAGGACAACAAAAATCAAGCTTCCATTCACTTGGGTTGGCCGAATTATTGAAGTGTGGAGGGACCCAAGCATTGTAGTGGACTTTGAAAATGAAGTCTTGAAACTAGAAGAGACAAAAATCTTCATGATCTTGGACCAAATATGATGCTGTCGGTTTTGTCATTTCTGGGATCCAATGGGTCCGAATTTGGTCCTATGGTCTCATAAGATTTGTAGCTCTCTTTCTTAGCTTTCCATGGCCACTTGAATCACCTGAATCGGATTTCGGACGAGAAAGTTATGGACAAAATACTAAAACTGCTACGAAGTCGTCGTGCGCGAGAATTGGTAATTTGTCCATGTATTTTGCATGAGGATTTTATGTATGCCTGCGACTCAATCAAGCTTGGTCGGATAATCTTCTTTTTGTATTTGATGATGTTGACCGATTCGTATCACTGCCCAAGGGGCATTTGAAGAATTGAAGACAAGGTTATGTGAAGCACCTGTCTTGGCGTTATCCGATTTTGCACAGCCATTCGAAGTAGAGTGTGACGCTAGTGGAGTTGGTACTGGGGCAGTCCTCATTCAAGGCAGGCGGCCTATTGCGTACTTTTCAGAGAAGTTGGGAGAGGCTCGACTCAATTATTGTACATACGACAAAGAATTTTATGCTATTGTGAGGGCTCTAGATCATTGGAGTCACTACCTTCGGCCAAAGAATTTTATCATACACTCGGACCATGAATCATTAAAGTATATTAACGGGCAACACAAGTTGAGTCTCAGGCATGCGAAGTGGGTGGAATTCTTACAATCGTTTCACTTCTCATCAAAGTATAAGGATGGAAAGAGCAATGTTGTAGCAGATACATTGTCTAGGCGTTATGCCTTGCTCTCTACTCTTGACGTTCGATTGCTTGGATTCGAGACAGTAAAGGAGTATTACGACGGTGACGCGGATTTTGACGAGACCTTTGCCCTTTGCAAATCTGACCCGATGGGAGATTTTTTGATACAGGAAGGCTTCCTTTTTAAGGGGAATCGTCTTTGCCTACCCAGTGATACGATATCAACTATTCCGATCGAAGAAGAGTCAATAAAAATCGACATCAACGATGATACAAATTTGCATGACCATGCATCATCATACTTAGGCGAAAAGAACACGCGGATTGGAGTTACGTTATTAATTGGAACTG
Organism: Orobanche coerulescens; assembly: GCA_033398695.1. Classification (NCBI taxonomy): domain Eukaryota; kingdom Viridiplantae; phylum Streptophyta; class Magnoliopsida; order Lamiales; family Orobanchaceae; genus Orobanche; species Orobanche coerulescens. The sequence goes on along the minus strand of CM065803.1, from coordinate 140,780,347 downwards.
GAGTAACGTAAAACATAACGACGAAATCGGTCCAAAGCATGGAATTTTCGGCCAAAGCATGCTTGAAAGGGACCTCTCCAAGTCTTCATATCTTACACAATATCTTGAAGAATCTCCTCCTCCCCACCTTCTTTGAATCGTCCGAAACATGCTAACATGGTGGAGACTTTCATCAAACTTTTTCCTTCATGTCAACATCACCAAATATAGTCCAAGATAGTTGAAGATATCATATCCAAATAAGTCATCCTCCTCCCCACAAATCGGCCGAAATGTGATCACTTGATGAAGACTTTCATCAAGTCTTTTTCTACATGTCAAAGTCATCCATGATATAGTCCAAGATACTTGAAGATTGTTATCTTGTCCAAAATCTTTCCCTTCCCCACACCACTCGGCCGAAGCATGCTAGGAAGGAGTTTGGAAGTTCGTTTTTCTTGTTTTTTTTATGTCCTTATCCTTTGTAAACTACTATATATAGTAGTTCATTTGGTGATTGTAAACATATCTTGAATATTAATAACATTTTATTTTTCTTGAAATATACGTTGAACGAGTTCAACAAAACCTTGGTTATTATTTCGACGCGTCTCGAATTATAACTTGATCAATTCTCAATAGGTCTTGACGAGAGATTATCTTTCTCGAGTTATAGGTCTAATTCGGTAAAACACATTCAAATCCATACACTATCCTACATCACGGCCGAAAACCGTATAATTTCGGCCACCACCTTGTACTTTTGATCGATATTTTGATACTTGTCCAAACGTAATAACCTTCCGTTGTATTTCATACGCTTTACGTACACTTATACACGTAATTCGTATCATAAGTGGTATCAGAGACATTTGTCTCACGGTTCTCGACGTTACTCAAGAAGATGGCATTCACCGATGAAGAAGTAGCACAACTACGTGACGTTCTTCGCGGCTTACCGGAGCCCCGAATCCATGCACGACGAGGATACGACACCATGCATGCACCACGATATGCTGATGAATACAAGACAAGCGAACTTCCGGAGTTCGTAGGCGGCACCGATCCCGAGGCTTATTTGGAGTGGGAAAGGAAAATTGAACGAATGTTTGAGTTCAAGGATCTCGATGACGAGGTACGATGCAAGTACGCGATTCTCAAACTTGGAAAGGGAGCTTCCCTTTGGTTTGAACGAATGAAGACACAACGAGTTCGTGCCGGTAAGAAAAAGATACGTTCGTGGAATTCTCTAAAAAAGAAACTACGAAAGAGATATGTCCCGGCTACACACAAGTTGAGTTTGTATCGAAAAATTTCTGACCTCACGCGAGGAAAGCTAAGTGTAGAGGAATACATCGAGGAGTTTGAAAACTTATCCTTGATGGGAGAACTTGAAGAAAGCGAAGAATTACGGATGTCCCGTTTCCTACGAGGTTTGAATAAAAACATTGCTAATTCCGTGGAACTCGACCCCTATTCCGACTTTGATACTTTATGCGGACTTTGCATAAAGTTAGAAACTCAAAACAAGACAAAATTTTCTAAACCCGAATTCCCACCTAAATTCGGAAATACCAACTTTGGCACGAGTTCTAGCTCGTTTCCAAAAACTGTCACAACAAGTCCACCCGTTACTACCATTCCAAAAACTCCTATCACACCAAAAGAAACAAGCTTATCTAAAGTTCGGTGTTTCAAATGTCAAGGATTTGGGCACTATCAAAGTGCTTGTCCAAATCGGAGAATAGTGACGTTACGAGAAGCCATAGCCGTCCGAGAAGAATTACTAGCCGAAGAAGAAAGAATTGGAGACGTCTTTAACTTGGAAGCCGACGAAGAAGAAGAAGATTGCGAGGCATACGATGCCCCGAACTATGACACGAACCTCGTCCTTCGCATGTTACAAACGAAGGCGGCCCCGAGTGACATAGAACAACGAGACCAAATCTTTCACACGAAGTTTCGTGTCGGAGATAAATGGTGTAGCTTGATCATTGACGGTGGAAGTTGTACAAACATGGCATCAAGCGAGATCGTCTCGAAGCTCGGACTACTCACTACGGCTCATCCAAAGCTGTATGCACTCCATTGGCTCGATGATGGAAATAAGGTGAAAGTATCAAGACAAGTGAAGGTCGGACTCACCATGGGTTCGTATGGTGATGATATTACATGCGATGTACTACCGATGGACGCATGTCACGTGTTGTTGGGAAGACCTTGGTTATTTGATCGGGACGTACTACATCGAGGGAGGAGCAACGAGTATGAGTTACGTGACAAAGGTAAAAAAATTGTTCTTAAACCTATGTCACCTCAAGCTATCCGAACAATGAGTTCAAAAAAAGTCGAAGGGCCGAAGCTCACGATGCTTGCAAACGAAAAAGAAGTCGAACACACCATTGACGATGGCGAACGTGTTTATTTGATGATGATCAAAGAAATCCGAAACCTTGCTACCAAATCACACCACGAAGAAGAGATAAATACACTATTACACGAGTTCGCGGATGTATTTCCCGAAGACTTGCCGGTGGGATTACCACCTATCCGCGGAATCGAACACCAAATTGATCTTATACCAGGAGCTCCATTACCGAACAAAGCGGCGTATCGTTGTAATCCAGAAGAAACCAAAGAGCTACAATGTCAAATTGATGAGCTCATGAGTCACGGATATGTCCGAGAAAGTTTAAGTTCGTGTGCGGTTCCAGTCCTACTTGTACCAAAAAAAGACGGATCATGGCGAATGTGCATTGATAGTAGAGCCGTGAATAACATCACCGTCAAGTATCGGTTCCCCATCCCGAGACTAGACGACATGTTAGACGAGTTGCATGGCTCGGTTATATTTTCAAAAGTTGATTTACGGAGCGGATACCATCAAATTCGCATGCGAGAGGGAGACGAATGGAAGACGGCATTTAAAACAAAGAATGGACTTTACGAGTGGGTTGTGATGCCATTCGGCCTCACTAATGCCCCGAGCACTTTCATGAGATTGATGAACGAGGTTCTTAAACCTTTCTTGGGGAAGTTTGTTGTCGTATACTTAGACGACATTTTAATCTACAGTCGATCATTAGAGGAGCATCTCGAACACTTGAGGCACGTGTTTGAAACTCTAAGGAAACAGAAACTGTATGGAAAGCGGGAAAAGTGTACTTTCCTAGTCGAGAGTCTTGTCTTTCTCGGCTATGTCGTTTCTAAAGAAGGAGTTTCGGTAGATCAAGAAAAAATCGCGGCAATCAAGTCTTGGCCGACACCAAAAACTATCACGGAGGTACGATCATTTCATGGCCTCGCTTCTTTTTACCGACGATTCATACGGGACTTTAGCACCATCTCCAGTCCGATCACGGAGTGTCTTAAAAAAGGAACCTTTGAATGGAACGAGGCTGCCCAAAAGTCTTTTGAAAAATTAAAAGAAAAGTTATGTGAAGCACCGATTTTAACGTTACCCGATTTTTCACAACCATTTGAGGTGGAATGCGACGCTAGTGGAGTTGGAATCGGGGCAGTACTTATTCAAGGAGGCCGCCCCATCGCTTATTTTTCGGAAAAGTTAAGTGGTGCTCGAGTTAATTATTGTACTTACGACAAGGAGTTCTATGCTATCGTGAGAGCGCTCGATCATTGGAGTCACTATTTACGTTCGAAACATTTCGTGTTGCATTCGGATCACGATTCGTTGAAATACATTAATGGGCAAAGCAAGCTAAGTCCGAGACATGCAAAATGGGTGGAATTTTTGCAATCTTTTCACTTTTCATCCAAGTACAAAGACGGTAAGAGTAATATCGTGGCGGATGCACTATCAAGACGGTATGCCTTACTTTCTATTCTAGATGTTCGTTTGTTGGGGTTCGAGACTTTGAAAGATCATTACATTGACGATTTGGATTTCGAAGAAATTTTCACCCATCGTAAAGCAGGCCCGTACGAAGAATTTATTTTACAAGATGGCTTTCTTTTTAAAGGAAATAAACTATGTGTGCCGAAGCATACGATTCGGGAATTGCTAGTTCGGGAGGCGCACGGAGGAGGACTAGCCGGTCATTTCGGTTCGGCTAAAATCGTGGAAGTTCTAAAGGAGCATTTCTTTTGGCCAAAGATGTATGGTGACGTAAGCAACATCGTGAGTAAATGCGTCACTTGTCACATGATGAAAAGCTCGTTCAAGCCAAGTATCTACATGCCATTGCCAATACCTTTGCGTCCGTGGGAGGATGTCTCGATGGATTTTATTGTTGCTTTACCTCGTACTCAACGGGGCAAAGACTCGATCATCGTGGTCGTCGACCGTTTTTCAAAAATGGCTCACTTTATAGCATGCCACAAAACCGATGATGCAAGCAATGTGGCGGACTTATATTTCCGAGAAGTAGTTTGTTTACACGGAGTTCCAAAAACTATCGTGTCGGATCGAGATTCTAAATTCCTGAGTTACTTTTGGAATACTTTATGGAGGAAAGTGGGTACTAAACTTCTATTCAGTACTTCGCACCACCCACAAACCGATGGACAAATGGAAGTGACCAACCGAACCTTGGGAGCATTATTGCGAGGACTGGTGAACAAAACACAAAAGGATTGGGACGTTAAACTTGCACATGCGGAATTCGCATACAATCGATCACCCGGTTTCGCCACGGCCCATTCACCTTTTGAAGTAGTATACGGAATAAATCCGCACATGCCATTGGATTTGATTCCGTTGCCGAGCGACGAATTGGTTTACAAAGACGCAGAATCAAAACTCAAGTCAATGATAAAGTTACATGAAAAGGTACGAGAGCGGATTAAAGAAGTGAATGACATCTACAAACGGAAGTCGAACAAAAATAAAAAAGCGAGATTATTTGATGTTGGCGACTTAGTTTGGATACATTTGAGGAAAGAACGATTCCCAAACAAATGCAAGAACAAATTAATGCCGAGAGCCGAAGGTCCGTACAAAATTGTGGGAAAAGTGAACGACAACGCCTACAAAGTAGAACTTCCGGGCGATTACGGAGTACACGCGACTTTCAACGTAGGCGATCTCTCGCCTTACCTTGACGACGATGGCATTACGGAATTGAGGTCAATTCTTTTCAAAGAGGGAGGGAATGATACGATATCAACTATTCCGATCGAAGAAGAGTCAATAAAAATCGACATCAACGATGATACAAATTTGCATGACCATGCATCATCATACTTAGGCGAAAAGAACACGCGGATTGGAGTTACGTTATTAATCGGAACTGGAGTAACGTAAAACATAACGACGAAATTGGTCCAAAGCATGGAATTTTCGGCCAAAGCATGCTTGAAAGGGACCTCTCCAAGTCTTCATATCTTACACAAGATCTTGAAGAATCTCCTCCTCCCCACCTTCTTTGAATCGGCCGAAACATGCTAACATGGTGGAGACTTTCATCAAACTTTTTCCTTCATGTCAACATCACCAAATATAGTCCAAGATAGTTGAAGATATCATATCCAAATAAGTCATCCTCCTCCCCACAAATCGGCCGAAATGTGATCACTTGATGAAGACTTTCATCAAGTCTTTTTCTACATGTCAAAGTCATCCATGATATAGTCCAAGATACTTGAATATTGTTATCTTGTCCAAAATCTTTCCCTTCCCCACACCACCCGGCCGAAGCATGCTAGGAAGGAGTTTGGAAGTTCGTTTTTCTTGTTTTTTTTATGTCCTTATCCTTTGTAAACTACTATATATAGTAGTTCATTTGGTGATTGTAAACATATCTTGAATATTAATAACATTGTATTTCTCTTGAAATATACGTTGAACGAGTTCAACAAAACCTTGGTTATTATTTCGACGCATCTCGAATTATAACTTGATCAATTCTCAATAGGTCTTGAGGAGAGATTATCTTTATCGAGTTATAGTTCTAATTCGGTAAAACACATTCAAATCCATACACTATCCTACATCACGGCCGAAAACCGTATAATTTCGGCCACCACCTTGTACTTTTGATCGATATTTTGATACTTGTCCAAACGTAATAACCTTCCGTTGTATTTGATACGCTTTACGTACACTTATACACGTAATTCGTATCACCCAGGCACACGATTCGAGAATTGCTGGTTCGAGAGGCTCACAGAGGGGGTTTGACTGGCCACTTTGGTTCGGCCAAGACATTGGATGTGCTTAAAGAACATTTTTATTGGCCAAGGATGCAGGGGGATATCCATAATATAATCAGTAAGTGTGTGACATGCCATATTGCGAAGAGTTCGTTCAAACCAGGAGCCTACACACCTTTACCGATTCCGGAGAGGCCATGGGAAGATGTCTTGATGGATTTCATCATTGCTTTGCCTCGAACCCAACGAGGAAAGGATGCGATTATGGTTGTTGTCGATCGTTTTTCAAAGATGGCTCATTTTGTTGCTTGTCACAAAACCGATGATGCGAGTAATGTTGCTGACTTGTATTTTCAAGAAGTGGTACGATTACATGGAGTCCCAAAAACTATTGTTTCGGACAGGGACTCGAAGTTTCTGAGCTACTTTTGGAACACATTGTGGAGGAAGGTGGGAACCAAGCTTTTGTTTAGTACTTCGCATCATCCTCAAACAGACGGACAAGCTGAAGTGACTAACCGAACACTGGAAACGCTGTTGCGAGGCTTAGTAAGCAAGACACAAAAGGATTGGGATTTGAAGCTCGCACATGTGGAGTTTGCTTACAACCGTTCTCCTACTCATGCCACAACGCATTCTCCATTCGAAGTAGTTTACGGCCTAAATCCTTACATACCGCTAGACTTAATTCCATTACTGAGTAATGAATTGGTGCATAAGGATGCAGAGTCAAAACTGAAATAGATGATGAAATTACACGAACAGGTGCGTGACCGAATCAAAGAGATAAACGAGGCATACAAAAGGAAGTCGAGCAAGCAAAGAAAACCAAGAGTATTCGAGGTTGGAGATTTAGTTTGGATACATTTGAGAAAAGAGCGATTCCCAAGTAAGCGTAAGAATAAGTTAATGCCACGAGCCGAGGGACCATTTAAAATAATTGCGAAGGTGAATGACAATGCTTACAAGTTGGAACATCCGGGTGATTACGGAATGCATGCTACTTTCAACATAGGTGATCTATCCCCTTACCTTGACGACGATGGGATTGCGGAATTGAGGACAATTCCTTTTAAAGAAGGAGGGGATGATACGAAACCAACTACTCCAAGCAAAGAAGACGACGTAAGAATTGACGTAAAACATCTCGACCATACTCCAACGTACTTGGGCGAGAAAACAGAAACGAGGCACGAAGTTACCTTGATAATTGGAATTGGAGTAACTTAAAAAAAAAAAGACAACTTGCATCTTGGGGAGGGGAAGAGGTTCAAGTGGTAGCTAAACAATAAAAGAATATTCAGCATTTTCTTACAAAAGCAGCAGGATTCTTGGCAAAAGGCGGCTGTCAACTTTCAACTTGGAGACAAGGCCCAGATTTTACTTTTGTTTGCAAGTGACATGGGGAACCTTTTATTATCTTTTCATTACTTTAAGAAACAGCTTGTAATAGTTTAAATTATTTTGCCAGACCACTTTTACCTATAAATAGTGGCGATGAAGTTGTGATAGGGAAATTATTGAATGTTGAAGAAATAAGGACACACTTTGTGTTTTCCCTGGTGAATGCTTTTCATCAAAACTCGATTTTTATTCGACGCGTTTTCGAGTATTAATCTGATTGATTCTCAATAGGTCTTGAGGAGAAATCTCTTTGTCGAATTATAGGTCTAATTCGATGAAAACAACTGTTTCTGTCCTATTTCGATATTCTGTTTATTTTTCGATAAAGTTTTATACTTGTTCAATAGTTCGCATATTGTTCGATTCTCTGAACTTGTTTCCTGTTGCAATTCGTATCCACCCGGAACGTGCTGTTTCGAGTGTTGCTATTTGGAAGTGGTCAGCATCAAGTCTTTTACATTTTGCCAAGTTCCTATTTTGTTGCTGTATCGAGTTGCCGTCATCCTTTCCTATCGCGAGTGCGTGCCGCTAGCCCATGTTAGCGCTGTAGCGAATTTTTGTTACCAGTTCCCGACAGTTTCTTGTCGATAACTTCCGTTCGTCAAAAGGCCTTCCACTGTATCGATAGCGAATTCGCATCACAAGTGAGAATTCGTATCATGTGTTCTCGCCTAAGTATGTAGGAGTATGTTCAAGGTGTTTTACGTCAATCCTCACTTCGTCTTCTTCATTTGGAGTAGTCGGTTTCGTATCAAATAGTGTCGATTAAGCCTTTACATCTTGATTAAATCTTGTTAATAGGAGATAAGACCATGTTACATGTATTCGAGTTGGAACTCTATGAAAACTCGGGTTTATTGATTAGATTCGAGCCTTTTGTACTCAAAATTGGTGATAACATCTCCGATTAATCTTTTCATTCTTGATTAAGTCTTGTTGTAGCAAAGATTCATTATAATAGCTCCAATTAAACCTTTAATTCTTGATTAAGTCTTGTTAATAGGACATAAGACCACATTACATGCATTCGAGTCGGAACTCTATAAATACTCGGGTTTATTGATTAGATTCGAGCCTTTTAGACTCAGAATTGGCTATAAAGCTCCGATTAATCTTTTACTTCTTGATTAAGTCTTATTGTAGCAAGGATTGGATATAATATCTATGACTAAGCCTATACTTCTTGACTAAATCTTGTTAATAGGAGATAAGACCACGTTACATGCATTCAAGTTGGAACCTTATGAAAACTCGGGATTATTGATTAGTTTCGAGCCGTCTGTACTAAGGATTGGCTATAACAGCTCCGATTAATCTTCTCTCTTGATAAAGTCTTGATGTGGCAAGAATTCGCTATAATAGCTCCGATAAAGCCTTTACTTCTTGATTAAGTCTTTAATATGAGATAAGAGCACGTTACATGCATTCGAGTCGGAACTCTATGAAAACTCGGGTTTATTGATTAGATTGGAGCCTTTTGTACTCTGAATTGGCTATAACAGCTCCGATTGATCTTTTCTTTCTTTATTAATTCTTGTTGTAGCAAGGATTCGTGATAATAGCTCTGATTAAGCCTTTACTTCTTGATTAAGTCTTGTTAATAGGAGATAAAACCACGTTACACGCATTTGAGTTGCAAATCTATGAAAAGTCGGATTTATTGATTATATTCGAGCCTTTTGTACTCAAAATTGGCTATAACAGCTCCGATTAATCTTTTCTTTCTTGATAAAGTCTTATTGTAGCAAGGATTGGATATAATGGCTCTGATTAAGCCTTTGCTTTTTGATTAAGTCTTGTTAATAGGACATAAGACCACATTACATGCATTCGAGTTGGAAATCTATCAAAACTTGAGTTTATTGATTAGATTCGAGCCTTTTGTATTCAGAATTGGCTATAACAGCTCCGAGTAATATTTTACTTCTTGATTAAGTCTTATTGTAGCAAGAATTGGATATAATAGCTCCGATTAAGCCTTTACTTCTTGATTAAGTCTTGTTAATAGGAGATAAGACCATGTTACATACATTCGAGTCGGAACTCTATGAAAACCTTTTATACTCAAAATTGGCTATAACAGCTCCGATTAATCTTTTCTTTCTGGATTACGTCTTGTTATAGCAAAGTTTCATTATAATAGCTCCAATTAAACTTTTACTTCTTGGTTAAGTCATGTTAATAGGACATAAGACCACATTGCATGCATTCGAGTCGGAACTCTATGAAAACTCGGATTTATTGATTAGATTCGAGCATTTTGTACTCAAAATTGGCTATAACAGCTCCGATTAATCTTTTACTTCTTGATTAAGTCTTTTTGTAGCAAGGATTTGATATAATGGCTCCGATTAAGCCTTTACTTCTTGATTAAGTCTTGTTAATATGAGATAAGACCACATTACATGCATTCGAGTCAGAACTCTATGAATACTCGGATTTATTGATTCTATTCGGGCCTTTTGTACTCAGAATTAGCTATAAAAGCTCCGATTAATCTTTTCTTTCTCGATTAAGTCTTGTTATAGCAAGAGTTGAATATAATAGCTCCGATTAAGCCTTTACTTCTTGATTGAGTCTTGTTAATATGACATAAGACCACATTACATCCATTCGAGTCGGAACTCTATGAAAACTCGAGCTTATTGATTAGATTCGAGCCTTTTGTATTCAAAATTGGCTATAACAGCTCCGATTAATATTTTACTTCTTGATTAAGTCTTATTATAACAAGAATTGCATATAATAGCTCCGATTAAGCCTTTACTTCTTGATTAAGTCTTGTTAATAGGAGATAAGACCATGTTATATACATTTGAGTTGGAACTCTATGAAAACCTTTTGCACTCAAAATTGGCTATAACAACTCCAATTAATCTTTTCTTTCTGGATTAAGTCTGCTTATAGCAATGATTCGTTATAATTGCTCCAATTAGACCTTTACTTCTTAAGTCATGTTAATAGGACATAAGACCACATTACATGCATTCGAGTCGGAACTCTATGAAAACTCGGGTTTATTGATTAGATTCGAGCCTTTTGTGCTCAGAATTGGCTATAACAGCTCCGATTAATCTTTTACTTCTTGATTAAGTCTTGTTGTAGCAAGGATTGGATATAATGGATCCGATTAAGCCTTTACTTCTTGATTAAGTCTTGTTAATAGGAGATAAGACCACGTTACATGCATTCGAGTCAGAACTCTATGAAAACTCGGGTTTATTGATTCTATTCGAGCCTTTTGTACTCAGAATTAGCTATAAAAGCTCCGGTTAATCTTTTCTTTCTTGATTAAGTCTTGTTATAGCAAGGATTGAATATAATAGTTCCGATTAAGCCTTTACTTCTTGATTAATTAAGTCTTGTTATTAGGACATAAGACCACATTACATGCATTCGAGTCGGAACTCTATGAAAACTCGGGTTTATTGATTAGATTCGAGCCTTTTGTACTCAGAATTTGCTATAACAGCACCGTAATCTTTTACTTCTTGATTAAGTCTTGTTGTATCAAGTATTGAATATAATAGCTCCGATTAAGCCTTTACTTCTTGATTAAGTCTTGTTAATAGGACATAAGGCCACATTACATGTATTCGAGTCGGAACTCTATGAAAACTCGGGTTTATTGATTAGATTCGAGCCTTTTGTACATAGAATTGGCTATAATAGCTCCGATTAATCTTTTACTTCTTGATTAAGTCTTGTTGTAGCAAGGATTGGATATAATAGTGCTGATTAAGCCTTTACATCTTGATTAAGTCTTGTTAATAGGAGATAAGACCATGTTACATGCATTCGATTCGGAACTCTATGAAAACTCGGGTTTATTGATTAGATTCGAGCCTTTTGTACTTAGAATTGGCTATAACAGCTCCGATTAATCTTTTCTTTCTTGATTAAGTCTTGTTGCAGCAAGGATTCGTTATAATAGCTCCAATTAAATCTTTACTTCTTGATTAAGTCTTGTTAATAAGACATAAGACCACATTACATGCATTTTAGTCAGAACTCTATGAAAACTCGGGTTTATTGATTAGATTCGAGCCTTTTGGACTCAGAATTGGCTATAATGCTCCGATTAATCTTTTACTTCTTGATTAAGTCTTGTTGTAGCAAGGATTGGATATAATAGCTCCAATTAAGCCTATACTTCTTGATTAAATCTTGTTAATAGGAGATAAGACCACATTACATGCATTCAAGTTGGAACTCTATGAAAACTCGGGTTTATTGATTAGATTCGATCCGTTTGTACTCAGAATTGGCTATAACAACTCCGATTAATCTTTTCTTTCTTGATAAAGTCTTGCTGTAGCAAGAATTCGCGATAATAGCTCCGATTAAGAATTTACTTCTTGATTAAGTCCTGTTAATAGGACATAAGGCCACGTTACATGCATTCGAGTCAGATCTCTATGAAAACTCGGGTTTATTGATTAGATTCGAGCCTTTTTACATAGAATTGGCCATAATAGCTCCGATTAATCTTTTACTTCTTGATTAAGTCTTGTTGTAGCAATAATAGTGCCGATTAAGCCTTTACTTCTTGATTAAATCTTGTTAATAGGAGATAAGACCATGTTACATGCATTCGAGTCGGAACTCTATGAAAACTCGGGTTTATTGATTAGATTCGAGCCTTTTATACTCAGAATTGGCTATAACAACTCCGATTAATCTTTTCCTTCTTGATAAAGTCTTGTTGTAGCAAGAATTCGCTATAATAGCTCCGATTAAGCCTTTACTTCTTGATTAAATCTTGTTAATTGGAGATAAGACCACGTTACATGCATTCTAGTCAGAACTCTATGAAAACTCGGGTTTATTGATTAGATTCTAGCCTTTTATACTCAGAATTGGCTATAATAGCTCCGATTGATATTTTCTTTCTAGATTAAGTCTTGTTGTAGCAAGGATTCATGATAATCACTCCGATTAAGCCTTTACTTCTTGATTAAGTCTTGTTAATAGGAGATAAAACCACGTTACATGCGTTCGAGTTGGAACACTATGAAAACTCAGATTTATTGATTAGATTCGATCCTTTTGTACTCAAAACTGGCTATAACCGCTCCGATTCTTCTTTTCTTTCTTGATAAAGTCTTTTTTCTTATGGGAATAGTCAATTGCATTAAATAAATAAGATTAGCCAACAAGGCAGGCCAGTACCCAGCAACCATTACCGAAGGTGCACCAACAGCACGAAATAGAAAAATAATAAAGAGTTACAATGGAACTACTAAGCAACCCTCCAAATACGCCTAACAACGACCACAGATAAGGAATGAGGCGGCCAATGCTGCGAGATAATGTCACGAACATGATACGGAATCAGTTGACATGAACGAAGAAGACGAAGTAAGGATCGATATAAATGACCTTACTACACACCATGCACGGACTACTACATATTTAGGTGAGAAAACGGACATAAGACGTGGAGTCTCGGTCTCAGCCATGTCATATAACACGGCCCGTGTCATGCTATGCCGGAAGGTCGACAATCGGCCGAAAAATGTCCAAACTGCCGGAAAAATCACCACCTGCCGGAACTGGCCGATCGCTGCCGACCGAACCTGGCCGTGTCATCCGACACGGCCCATGCCGAGATGTCCTAGATAGTGAAATCTCGCTGCCGACCGAACCCGACCGTGTCGTCCGACACGGCCCGTGCCGAGATGTCCCGGATATTGAAATCTCGTTGCCCGACCAACCAGACTGCGTCAGGCGACACGACCGAGTCACACTCTTCCGGATAGTAAATTCCCGCTGTCCGACCAACCCGACCGTGCCAGGCGACACGGTCGAGTCCTGCCGAACATGTGCGCCCGCACATGCCGCCGCGGCCGTGCCGATCGGCACGGGCCGTGTCCGACACCCAGCAAATGACCATTATTGCTGATTTTTTTTTGTTGTTGTTTTCCCTCCCCTCACATGTCATGATTAGACTTGCATGTTATGTGGGTTGGATTATAATCATTTTGTTGTGTGATTCCCCCTCCCTTTGATTTGATTCCTTTGTATTTTATCTTGATATTTTGTTTTTCATTTCAAGATCATGTGATCTTGTTTTCATCCCTTAGTTGTTTAGAAGACTACACTTCTATAAGTAGTCTTGTTCATGCTTGTATGAAGTATTGAAGGTTGAAGAAATAAGAATACACTTGTGTTTTCTTGGTGAATGCTTTTCATCGATATCTCGATTATAATTCGACGCGTTTAAGAGTTTTAATCCAATCGATTCTCAATAGGTCTTGAGGAAATATTATCTTATCAAACTATAGGTCTAGTTTGATAAATCATTCATATTGTTCTTGTTTACGTAAGCCGAATTGCCCTACTTTCGGTTATATCTTACGAGTGTTACGCATATTCGAGTGTTGTGAGGATCAACAATATTTCCGCTGCATTACACACGAGTTTACGTCCATTTTCATACGTAATTCGTATCATAAGTGGTATCGGAGCCCAAGGTCATCTCCTTTGGCGATTTCTTCAAAGATTTTTTTTTGTTCAAAACTATCTCTTGAATCTTGTTATGGATTTCCTCGATCCCGATTTCTTGATGAAACTCCGTGACGCACTAAGCGGTCTACTGGAACCACGTATGCAAGCAAGACGCGGGGATGACGCACGTCAAATACACCATGCATACGAATTTAAAGTAAACGAACTTCCGGAGTTCGTTGGAGGTACCGATCCCGAAGCTTATTTGGAGTGGGAACGGAAGATTGAGCGCATGTTTGAATTCAAAGACCTTAACGACTAGAAACGTTGCAAATACGAAATTCTCAAGTTAGGAAAGGGTGCTTCTCTTTGGTTCGAAGGAGTAAAGACACGAAGGACTCGGGAGGGAAAAGCAAAAATCCGTTCGTGGGATTCTTTAAAAAGAAAACTTCGTAAGAGGTATGTGCCAACATCACACCGGTTAACCTTATACCGGAAGATTGCCGATTTTTGTGCCAACATCATGCAAGGCAAACTAAGTGTCGGTGAATATATTAAAGAATTCGAAAGTTTGGTCTTGATGGGAGAGCTAGAAGAAAACGAAGAGCAAAAGATGTCACGTTTTTTACGTGGCTTAAACAAAAACATAGCCAATACGGTGGAGTTATAGCCATATGAAGATTTCGACACTTTATGTGGATTATGTGTGAAGATAGAAGCCCAAAATAAATTGAAGTTTTCAAGACCCGAATTTCCTTCCAAATTCGAGAATCCAACTGCCGGTTCGAGTTCGGGTACTAAAAGCACCACACCAAGTCATGTCCCTATCACGGCACCTAAGGCTCCCTACGTACCCAAGGAAACAAGTTTGATGAAGGTACGATGTTTCAAGTGTCAAGGATTCGGCCATTACCAAAATGCATGTCCGAACAAACGGGTGGTGACACTAAGAGAGGCTCTTGAGGTCCGGGAAAAATTATTGGCCGAGGACGAAGAAGAAAGACTCGGTGACGTGTTTGACATGAACGCCGAAGAAGAAGAAGAGGAGTGCGAGGCTTACAATGCTCCGGACTATGACACGAGTCTAGTCCTTCGCACTTTACAAGTCAAGACGGTTTCGAGGGACACGGAACAACGAGATCAAATATTCCACACCAAGTGTCAAATTAAAGACAAGTGGTGTAGTTTGATAATCGATGGAGGAAGTTGTACGAATGTTGCTTCAAGTGAGATGGTGGCGAAGCCCAGACTCGTCACTACTACTCATCCGAAACCATACGCGTTACATTGGCTCGATGATGGGAATAAGGTGAAAGTTTCGAAACAAGTACGGGTCGGATTAACTATGGGATCATATGGTGACAACGTACTATGTGATGTACTCCTGATGGATGCATGCCACATACTTTTGGGATGACCATGGCTATTTGATAGAGACATTTTACATCGAGGAAGGAGTAACGAATATGAATTATGAGATATAAAGGCAAGAAGATTGTGCTTAAACCGATGGCACCCCAAGCCATTCGATCGACGAGTTCTAATCGAATGGAGAAACCGAAGCTTACCATGTTTGCTAGTGAGAAAGAGGAGAGACACGCTATTGACGATGGCGAGCGTGTGTATTTATTGATGATTAAAGAAACACGAGATGTTGACATAGTTGTGCAAGGCAAGAGAGATATCGATACCTTGCTACAAGAATTTGCGGATGTCTTCCCGGAAGACTTACGACCGGGTTTACCAAGTCGACCTTGTACCGGGTGCATCACTCCCTAACAAGGCCGCCTATCGATGTAACCCCGAGGAGACAAAGGAGTTGCAAAAACAAATCGAGGAGCTAATGAACCGCGGGTACGTTCGAGAAAGTTTGAGTCCTTGTGCGGTTCCGGTTTTACTTGTTCCAAAGAAGGATGGATCATGGTGGATGTGTATAGATAGTAGAGCCGTGAACAACATAACCATCAAATATCGGTTCCCAATTCCGAGACTTGATGATATGTTGGACGAGTTGCATGGTTCGGTGATTTTTTCGAAGGTTGATTT
This sequence comes from Orobanche coerulescens, assembly GCA_033398695.1. NCBI lineage: Eukaryota > Viridiplantae > Streptophyta > Magnoliopsida > Lamiales > Orobanchaceae > Orobanche > Orobanche coerulescens. The sequence continues at coordinate 140,764,357 of CM065803.1, read as the reverse complement.
GAGAAGCGGCTATCATCAAATTCGCATGCGGGAAGGAGACGAATGGAAAACGGCTTTCAAGACAAAACATGGATTATATGAATGGCTCGTCATGCCCTTTTGCCTTACAAATGCGCCAAGTACTTTCATGCGATTAATGAGTGAGGTACTTAAGCCGTTTTTGGGAAAATTTATCATCGTATACCTAGACGATATCTTGATTTATAGTCGATCATTACAAGAGCATACCGGGCACTTGAGGAAAGTCTTCGAGATCCTTAGGGATCAAAAACTTTATGAGAAAAAGGAGAAGTGTTCGTTTCTAGTCGAGAGTGTAGCCTTTCTTGGCTACATCATTTCTAAAGAAGGAGTGTCGGTTGATCAAACCAAGATCGAGGCGATTAAATCTTGGCCTATGCCCAAAACCATCACGGAAGTCCGATCCTTTCACGGACTTGCTTCATTTTATCGGAGGTTCATACGAGATTTTAGTACCATTTCTAGCCCGATAACGGAATGCTTAAAAAAAGGACCGTTTGTGTGGAACGGGGCTGCCCAAGGGGCGTTTGAAAAATTGAAGGCGAAAATGTGTGAAGCACCTATCTTGGCTTTACCCGACTTTTCACAACCTTTCGAGGTGGAATGTGATGCAACTGGAGTGGGTATTGGGGCGGTCCTCGTCCAAGGGAGGCGACCAATTGCATACTTTTTGGAGAAGTTGGGTGGGGCTCGACTCAACTATTGTACTTATGACAAGGAGTTCTATGCCATTGTGAGAGCTCTTGATCATTGGAGCCATTACCTTCGGCCGAAACATTTCATCCTACATTCGGATCATGAGTCCTTGAAATATATTAACGGCCAACAAAAGTTGAGTCCGAGACATGCTAAATGGGTGGAATTCTTGCAATCATTCCACTTTTCATCGAAGTACAAAGATGGCAAGAGCAACGTTGTGGCAGATGCTTTGTCTAGACGGTATGTCTTGCTCTCTACTCTTGACATTCGATTGCTTGGGTTCGAAGCATTGAAGGAGTGTTATGATGGGGATGTGGATTTTGGTAAGGTTTTCATTCGGTGTAAATTTGGCCCATTTGGAGAACTTACGTTTCAAGAAGGATTCTTTTTCAAAGGAAATCGCCTATGTTTACCCAAACACCCGATTCGGGAATTATTAGTTCGGGAAGCTCACGGTGGAGGCTTGGCCGGTCATTTTGGTTCGGCCAAAACGTTGGAGGTCCTTAAAGAGCATTTTCATTGGCCGAAGATATAAGTGGATGTACACGACATAATTAATAAGTGTGTAACATGCCATATTGCTAAAAGTTCATTCAAACCGGGAGTATACATGCCTTTGCCGATTCTGGAAAGACCGTGGGAAGATGTCTCAATGGATTTTATTGTTGCTTTGCCTCGTACTCAACGAGGGAGAGATGCTATTATGGTTGTCGTAGACCGATTTTCGAAGATGGCTCACTTTGTGGCTTGCCACAAGACGGACGACGCGAGTAACTGATACGAGATCGACATGGCCAACCGAAGAAAGACGACGTAGACGACCATGCAACCATGCATACGGCCATGCACACACATGCACCTACACGACATGCACTTACTTCTTTGGACGAGACGACTAATACGAGACTTGAAGTAACCTTGAACATATTTTACGTATGCATGAAGAAATTACGAACCATGCACTCATCCACCTTCTTCATGCATTGAAACCGATGGTTCCCCTCCCTTGAATAAGTCACCTACATGGCAACAAAGTCATCAAAGCATGATAATAATAATCATCAAGAATCAAACCAAAGTCTTCTAACATGATTAGTTATTTTATTTTGTTTCTTGTCTTTGGTGAAGATTTGCTCAAGATTGACTAGTCATGATCCGAAATTTACTAGTCCGAGTGAAAAGGCGAAAAGCGGACAAAATTACCAATTCCGCGCGTATGACTATTTCGTAGCAGTTTTGGTATTTTAATCATAACTCTCTCATACGAAGTCCGATTTAGGTGATTCAAGCGGCCATGGAAAGATAAAAGAAAGATCTATAAATCATGTGAAATGGTACAAGGTCCAATTATGCTTATATCAAGCCACACGAACCGTTCAAATGTGCAGTGATTTTTATGGCCGAAAATTGATGAAGATTTGTGAAGATTTTGTCCAAGATTGATGAAGATTTTCCATGCCTTCATTTTTCAAGTTCATGTCTACATTTTTCAAAGTCTTACAAGAAGATCAAATGGAGAAGATTTTGGGTCCCTCCACACTTCAATAAATCGAACCAAATCAAGGAGGATGGAAGCTTGGTGTTGATTTTTGTTGTCTTGTTAGAATTGTTTAATCTTTGTTTGATTTTAGTTGATTTTTGTGTGATCTTGTAATGGCTATTTATAAGCCACATTTTCAGCCATTGAAAGATATCTTGAATCTTGAATATTAATAAACCTTGTATTTCTTTGAAATATACGTTGAACGAGTTAAACAAAACCTTGGTTATTATTTCGACGCGTCTCGAGATTATAACTTGATCAATTCTCAATAGGTCTTGGGAAGAGATTACTTTTATCGAGTTATAGGTCTAGTTCGATAAAACACATCCAAATCCGTATACACTACTACCTCACGGCCGAAATCCATTTAAGTTCGGCCACCCCTTGTATTTTCGAGTGACACTTTGATAATCGTCAAGACATAATAATCTTCCGTTGTATTTCATACGCTTTACGTACGTAATTCGTATCATCTTCTTGTTCGATATTTTTTATTGTTATATCCGATATTATTCACATACAAAATACATCCGAAAAACTCCATATTCGTAAAAGCCTTCCGCTATCATACACTTACATATACTCCGACCGATACGTATCCACCTCTCCCCGGATAATTCGTATCATAAGATGATACGAGATCGACATGGCCAACCGAAGAAAGACGACGTAGACGACCATGCAACCATGCATACGGCCATGCACACACATGCACCTACACGACATGCACTTACTTCTTTGGACGAGACGACTAATACGAGACTTGAAGTAACCTTGAACATATTTTACGTATGCATGAAGAAATTACGAACCATGCACTCATCCACCTTCTTCATGCATTGAAACCGATGGTTCCCCTCCCTTAAATAAGTCACCTACATGGCAACAAAGTCATCAAAGCATGATAATAATAATCATCAAGAATCAAACCAAAGTCTTCTAACATGATTAGTTATTTTATTTTGTTTCTTGTCTTTGGTGAAGATTTGCTCAAGATTGACTAGTCATGATCCGAAATTTACTAGTCCGAGTGAAAAAGGCGAAAAGCGGACAAAATTACCAATTCCCGCGCGTATGACTATTTCGTAGCAGTTTTGGTATTTTAATCATAACTCTCTCATACGAAGTCCGATTTAGGTGATTCAAGCGGCCATGGAAAGATAAAAGAAAGATCTATAAATCATGTGAAACGGTACAAGGTCCAATTATGCTTATATCAAGCCACACAAACCGTTCAAATGTGCAGTGATTTTTATGGCCGAAAATTGATGAAGATTTGTGAAGATTTTGTCCAAGATTGATGAAGATTTTCCATGCCTTCATTTTTCAAGTTCATGTCTACATTTTTCAAAGTCTTACAAGAAGATCAAATGGAGAAGATTTTGGGTCCCTCCACACTTCAATAAATCGAACCAAATCAAGGAGGATGGAAGCTTGGTGTTGATTTTTGTTGTCTTGTTAGAATTGTTTAATCTTTGTTTGATTTTAGTTGATTTTTGTGTGATCTTGTAATGGCTATTTATAAGCCACATTTTCAGCCATTGAAAGATATCTTGAATCTTGAATATTAATAAACCTTGTATTTCTTTGAAATATACGTTGAACGAGTTCAACAAAACCTTGGTTATTATTTCGACGCGTCTCGAGATTATAACTTGATCAATTCTCAATAGGTCTTGGGAAGAGATTACTTTTATCGAGTTATAGGTCTAGTTCGATAAAACACATCCAAATCCGTATACACTACTACCTCACGGCCGAAATCCATTTAAGTTCGGCCACCCCTTGTATTTTCGAGTGACACTTTGATAATCGTCAAGACATAATAATCTTCCGTTGTATTTCATACGCTTTACGTACGTAATTCGTATCATCTTCTTGTTCGATATTTTTTTATTGTTATATCCGATATTATTCACATACAAAATACATCCGAAAAACTCCATATTCGTAAAAGCCTTCCGCTATCATACACTTACATATACTCCGACCGATACGTATCCACCTCTCCCCGGATAATTCGTATCATAAGTGGTATCGGAGCCCAAGGTCATCTCCTTGGGCGATTTATTCAACGAATTTTTAGTTGAAGTATTTAGTCACCTTCTTGGGTTGTTCTTCACGGTTAGAAGAATTTTCGCATAACATTGGCAGATTGGCGCAGTCGGAAGAAAATAAAGTTTCCCGTGGATTTGACCGTTGGATCGTCACAAAATTTTGACAACGGTAAGCCAACTCATCGAACTACAGTCTGAACGGTGGAGATCAGATTCTTTGATCATCTTCTTGGTTCATTCTTCACGGATTTCTTAGCAAATTTTCTGCTCAGTTTCTTGATCATTAGAAGAGATGGACATGACCATCTCCGAATTCTTGGTAAAGCTACGTGATGCTTTACATGACTTACCGGAACTTCACGAGGAGGAGAAGGCCTATGTTCCCACGCCATACTAACGAGTTCGAGTTGAACGAACTTCCGAAGTTCATCGGAGGTACCGACCCAAATTTATTTGGAATGGGAACGTAAGATGGATCGCTTGTTCGAGTTTAAAGGTCTTGACGATGAGAAGCGTTGCGAGATATGCAATTATCAAGTTGGTTAAAGGCGCTTGATTTGGTTCGAATTAAAGAAGAAGCAAAGGACTCGTCTTTGGAAAAACAAGATCCGTTCGTGGAGTCGTTGAAAAGAAAACTTCGCAAGAGATACGTACCTTTCGGCTCGAGTTCGGCTCTCAAAATCGTAACAACATCAGCCCCCAACTCGGTTTCTAAATCTCTCGACTTGCCTAATGAGACGAGTTTCTTTGGAGGTGAGTTGTTTCATTGGCCAAAGGTTCGATCATGTGCAAGATGTTTGCCCGACTCTTGCTACCCGAGACGAGTTAATAGCCGAGGAAGAACAAGAAAGGCTAGGCGACATTCTCAAGTTTGATATAGAGGACGAAGGAGAAGAAGAATGTGTAGTTTACGATGCTCCCGATTATGATACAAACTTAGTTCTTCGTACTTTAGAAACCAAATTGGTTTCAAATGATTTGGAGCATCAGGACGAGTTAACGAGTGAGGAACTCACAAGTATACTTTTTAGTTCTACACAACCGTCCGTTTCCCGAGCTACAGAAGATGAAGAGATTGAGGACAAGGCGATTGTTCCCCAAAATTTCTATGAGGATATTTCTATTATTGTTAAAAAATTGGAGGATCCCAATCCAATTGTTCTCATTGATCCGGTTCCCGACACCGACCAACGTAAAAGCTATGTGGCTACATGTGACTGGAAAATAGTAAAAGACGAACTCATTGATGAAAGGAATGAGGACAAGATTTGTGCCCACATGACGCCGGAAATGGAAATTATTCCGTTAAACCACAAATCTTTTTTTGGGGATTCCGTTAAGGGAAATGGTAGACACCCAGATACGTCGTTTGTTTTTATTTTGCAGGTTGTTCTTTTAAAAATGCAATCCCAAGCAAACGTCAACACATCCGACGAAAATTAGATCTTCAACCCGGGAGGAGTACAACCCTATCCGGAATACCAACCGTCCTTGGATTTTAGATTCGAGGACGAATCTCTTTAAAGGAAGAGGGGATGATACGAGATCGACATGGCCAACCGAAGAAAGACGACATAGACGACCATGCAACCATGCATACGGCCATGCACACACATGCACCTACACGACATGCACTTACTTCTTTGGACGAGACGACTAATACGAGACTTGAAGTAACCTTGAACATATTTTACGTATGCATGAAGAAATTACGAACCATGCACTCATCCACCTTCTTCATGCATTGAAACCGATGGTTCCCCTCCCTTGAATAAGTCACCTACATGGCAACAAAGTCATCAAAGCATGATAATAATAATCATCAAGAATCAAACCAAAGTCTTCTAACATGATTAGTTATTTTATTTTGTTTCTTGTCTTTGGTGAAGATTTGCTCAAGATTGACTAGTCATGATCCGAAATTTACTAGCCCGAGTGAAAAGGCGAAAGCGGACAAAATTACCAATTCCCGCGCGTATGACTATTTCAGTAGCAGTTTTGGTATTTTAATCATAACTCTCTCATACGAAGTCCGATTTAGGTGATTCAAGCGGCCATGGAAAGATAAAAGAAAGATCTATAAATCATGTGAAACGGTACAAGGTCCAATTATGCTTATATCAAGCCACACAAACCGTTCAAATGTGCAGTGATTTTTATGGCCAAAAATTGATGAAGATTTGTGAAGATTTTGTCCAAGATTGATGAAGATTTTCCATGCCTTCATTTTTCAAGTTCATGTCTACATTTTTCAAAGTCTTACAAGAAGATCAAATGGAGAAGATTTTGGGTCCCTCCACACTTCAATAAATCGAACCAAATCAAGGAGGATGGAAGCTTGGTGTTGATTTTTGTTGTCTTGTTAGAATTGTTTAATCTTTGTTTGATTTTAGTTGATTTTTGTGTGATCTTGTAATGGCTATTTATAAGCCACATTTTCAGCCATTGAAAGATATCTTGAATCTTGAATATTAATAAACCTTGTATTTCTTTGAAATATACGTTGAACGAGTTCAACAAAACCTTGGTTATTATTTCGACGCGTCTCGAGATTATAACTTGATCAATTCTCAATAGGTCTTGGGAAGAGATTACTTTTATCGAGTTATAGGTCTAGTTCGATAAAACACATCCAAATCCGTATACACTACTACCTCACGGCCGAAATCCATTTAAGTTCGGCCACCCCTTGTATTTTCGAGTGACACTTTGATAATCGTCAAGACATAATAATCTTCCGTTGTATTTCATACGCTTTACGTACGTAATTCGTATCATCTTCTTGTTCGATATTTTTTTATTGTTATATCCGATATTATTCACATACAAAATACATCCGAAAAACTCCATATTCGTAAAAGCCTTCCGCTATCATACACTTACATATACTCCGACCGATACGTATCCACCTCTCCCCGGATAATTCGTATCAGTAACGTCGCCGATTTGTATTTCCGGGAAATCGTACGATTGCATGGAGTTCCAAAAACGATTGTTTCGGATCGGGACTCAAAAATTCCTTAGTTATTTTTGGAACACCTTGTGGAGAAAGGTGGGAACCAAACTACTATTTAGCACGTCACATCATCCACAAACGGACGGTCAAACCGAGATGACCAATAGAACGTTGGGCACTTTACTACGTGGTCTTGTGAGCAAGACACAGAAGGATTGGGACTTGAAACTTGCACATGCGGAGTTTGCTTATAATCGTTCTCCTACTCATGCCACGGCACACTCTCCGTTCGAAGTAGTTTACGGACTAAACCCGTACATGCCGTTAGATCTAATTCCATTGCCAAGTGACGAGTTAGTGCACAAGGATGCGGAATCAAAATTGAAATCGATGATGAAATTACACGAGCAAGTACGTAATCGAATCAAGGAAATAAACGAGGCTTACAAAAGAAAGTCGAACAAACAAAGAAGGCCGAGATTGTTCGAAGTTGGTGATTTGGTTTGGTTGCATTTGAGGAAAGAGCGATTTCCAAATAAACGTAAGAACAAATTAATGCCGCGAGCGGAGGGACTGTTTAAAGTAATCGCGAAAGTGAACGACAACGCTTACAAATTAGAACTTCCGGGAGATTATGGGATTCATGCAACCTTTAATGTTGGGGACCTCTCACCTTACATCGATGATGATGGAATTTCGGAATTGAGGACAATTCCTTTTAAAGGAGGAGGAGATGATACGGAATCAGTTGACATGAACGAAGAAGACGAAGTAAGGATCGATATAAATGACCTTACTACACGCCATGCACGGACTACTACGTATTTAGGAGAGAAAACGGACATAAGACGTGGAGTCTCGGTCTCAGCCGTGTCATATAACACGGCCCGTGTCATGCTATGCCGTAAGGTCGACAATCGGCCGGAAAATGTCTAAACTGCCGGAAAAATCACCACCTGCCGGAACTGGCCGATCGCTGTCGACCGAACCCGGCCGTGTCATCCGACACGGCCCGTGCCGAGATGTCCTGGATAGTGAAATCTCGCTGCCGACCTAGCCCGACCGTGTCGTCCGACACGGCCCGTGCCGAGATGTCCCGGATATTGAAATCTTGCTGCCCGACCAACCCGACCGTGTCAGGCGACACGGCTGAGTCACACTCTTCCGGATAGTAAATTCCCGCTATCCGACCAACCCGACCGTGCCAGGCGACACGGTCGAGTCCTGCCGAACATGTGCGCCCGCACATGCCGCCGCGGCCGTGCCGATCGGCACGGGCCGTGTCCGACAGCCAGCAAATGACCATTATTGCTGATTTTTTTTTTGTTTTTTGTTGTTTTCCCTCCCCTCACATGTCATGATTAGACTTGCATGTTATGTGGGGTGACTTATAATCATTTTGTTGTGTGATTCCCCTCCCTTTGATTTGATTCCTTTGTATTCTATCTTGATGTTTTGTTTTTCATTTCAAGATCATGTGATCTTGTTTTCATCCCTTAGTTGTTTAGAAGACTACACTTCTATAAGTAGTCTTGTTCATGCTTGTATGAAGTATTGAAGGTTGAAGAAATAAGAATACACTTGTGTTTTCTTGGTGAATGCTTTTCATCGAAATCTCGATTATAATTCGACGCGTTTTCGAGTTTTAATCCAATCGATTCTCAATAGGTCTTGAGGAAAGATCATCTTATCAAACTATAGGTCTAGTTTGATAAATCATTCATATTATTCTTGTTTACGTAAGCCGAATTGCCCTACTTTCGGTTATATCTTACGAGTGTTACGCATATTCGAGTGTTGTGAGGATCAACAATATTTCCGCTGCATTACACACGAGTTTACGTCCATTTTCATACGTAATTCGTATCAGAACAAGACCAATCCCCTGGAAAGTAACTGAGTGTGGATCTCGACGCCTCTGACCGAATCTCCTCTCATTGCGCTCCTGCCAGATTAAGTAGACCAACACCGCTAAAAAGATATGGTATGCCACGTTAACCACATGCTTACCTCTCCACCTCCTAGCCGCCCAAAGAATACTCGAACTCCACTTAGAGTGAGGCCAACAAAACTTCACCTCCCTCCCAGCAATAGAGATACACCTACTAGAGTAAGGGCACATGAAGAATAAGTGAGAATGAGACTCTAACGCCATCCCACAAAGGACACAAATACCATCTTCATGTTGCAGCCAAGGCTTATCTATAGTTGACAGACGCTCCTGAATAGCCAACCATAAGATGGAGTGCCTAGGAATCTTCCCGGGACCCAGAAGGAGAGGGGCCCATGGAACAGAAGGAGAATACGCTCTAAGGAAACGAAGAGCGGGCGAGGAAGAATAGGAACCTGAGCTATGCGGTCTCCATGAGATGCGATCCTTGCTCCATTGATAGGAGGGAGCGCAGAAACAACCTGCTGAAACTCGGAACGATCTACCACCAGCCAAACCCAATGACTATCAGAAATAACAGAGCCAAGACGGGTATGCACATCAATGCCAGTCCAAAGAGGCGCTCTAGGCAGAGAATGCCTAATCAAAACCATAGGGTGCCAAGGATCCGACCATAAACGGAAGGAAGAACCATCACCAACAGAATACTGAAACGCTCCCATAACAAGAGGACGCAACTTCAGCAGTTGTTTCCAATACCAAGAAGACACATCAGAGATGGGAATATCCCAAAAAGAACACTGCTGAACTCTATGTGAACGAATCCAGCTAACCCAAACAGAGTGAGAAGACCCAGCCAGGAGATCCCAAATATGGTGGGTCATAAGGGCATGGTTCTGAACCCTCATCGGAGTAATACCAAGGCCACCACACACTACAGGCAAGCAAACCTTAGACCAAGCCACTTTAGCATGCCCAGAGTCACGAGAACCTTTCCAAAGAAAACGCCTTAACCGCTTTTCAATGCGGGCAAGCACGCCCTTAGGCAGGATAAAAATACAGGCCCAATAAATGTGAAGAGCAGATAACACAGATCGAATAAGCTGACAACGACCGGCCATGGATAGAGAACTACAAGCCTAATCACTCAGTAGACCATCAATCCTGTCAAACAAAGGAGAGAAATGATCTACCGTGAGCTTCGATGAAGATATAGGGACTCCCAAATACCTCACAGGGAGCTGGCCCATCTGAAACCCTAATAGCTGCTCAACCTGAGCCCCCTGCTCCAAAGATGATATGAAACCGACTACTCCAAGCGAAGAAGACGAAGTAAGAATTGACGTAAAACATCTCGACCATACTCTAACGTACTTGGACGAGAAAACAGACACAAGACACGGAGTTACCATGATTGTTAGAATTGGAATAACTTAAACAAAAGGCAACTTGCATCTTGGGAGGGAGGAGGTCCAAGTGGTAGCTAAACAATAAAGGAATGTTCAACATTTTCTTACAAAAGCAGCATGATTCTTGGCAAAAGGCGGCTGTCAACTTTCAACTTGGAGACAAGGCCCAGCTTTTACTTTTGTTTGCAAGTGACATGGGGAACCTTTTACTTATCTTTTCATTATTTTAAGAACAGCTTGTATTAGTTTAGTTTATCTTGGCAGACTACTTTTGCCTATAAATAGGGTTGATGGAGTTGTGATACGAATTATCCGGGGAAGGCGGATATGTATCGTTCGGAGTGTACGTAGGAATATCGTAGCGGAAGGCTTTTTACGAGTATGGGTATTTTTGGATGTATTTTGTGGGAGTAATGTCAATATGACAATGAAAATTCGAACAAATGAAAAATGGAAGTAATATCGGGAAAAAGTGATAATATCGATCAATAAGACTTGAACGATCAAGAACAAGGGTTTATCGAATTAGACGTATAACTCGATAAGGTGATTTCTTCCCAAGACCTATTGAGAATCAATCGGATTAATATTCGAAAACGCGTCGAATAAAAATCAAGGTTCGATGAAAATCATTCACCAAGAATAGAAAACACAATGTGTATTCTTATACTTCAACATTCATAATCTCTCTCTTACCATGCTTATACAAGCTATATATAGCAAACCTCAAGTCTACCTAAAAGTTAAAGAAAATAATTCAAAGATTACAAAATCTTTGAATAATCAAAACAAATCAAATAAAATAAGAAAAAGAAACATACATCACAAAACATGGGAACACAATCCCTAAAAGAGTGAAGAAAGGAAAAGAGAAGACAAAACACTCAAAAATCAGCAATAAAAAAAAGTTGGCTGGCTGCCGGGCACGGGCCGTGTCGCTTGACACGGGCGCGGCGCGCATCTGGTCGGCAGTGACTCGACCGTGTCCGACTAACACGGTCACGGCGCGACAGAGACGTCCGACAGCGACTCGTCCGACAGTGACTAGGCACGGGCGCGGCGCGACAAGGACCGGCAGTGACTCGACCGTGCGGCGCGACAAGGACGTTTGGCAGGATTCGACCGTGTCGCCTGGCACGGTCGAGTTGGTCGAACAGCGAGATCTCCTTATCCGGAAGAGTGTGACTCGACCCTGTCGGACGACACGGTCGGGTTCGGCCGACAGTCAATTTCACAATTCTGGGACATCTCGGCACGGGCCGTGCCGGACGACACGGCCGAGTTCGGCTGGCAGTGCTCGGCATTTTCCGGTAGGTGCGATATTTTCCGGCAGGATCGACATTTCCGGCAGGCGACGACATTTTCCGGCAGGTTGTGTCATTTTACGGCTTGTGTCCGTTTTCTCGTCTAAAAATGTTGTCGTACGTGCATGACGCGTTGTAAGGCCATTTACGTCGATCCTTGCTTTGTTTTCTTGATTCGGACTAGTCAATTCCGTATCATCCCCTCCCCCTTTAAAGGGAATTGTCCTCAATTCCGAACTTCCTTCGTCATCAAGATAATTAATTAAAACCTCTAAGTACTTGATCTCGAAAATGTCCGCAGTACGTACATGGCCCAAAATCTTGAGACGATAGGTAGTGGGGGGCCCTCGAGAATCACCAACAAAATAACTGTCATTATTAATAAAATAATAATAATTACTCCGCCCGGTAATACCGATATCATGACATGAGTGGACATCTAAAATGGGACGCACGGTTAATTTCTCATCGGGTTCATCCTCCAGAATTGGAAACACTGATAATTCCACATCGGGTTCACCATCAAGAATGGGAAACACATGATTTATTACGAATTCCTCTTCATCAACTGGTTCCTCATCAAATACTGGCGGTCCGTCATAATCTGACCAACTCTCCGTTTCAATATTGTTGGGCTCCTCCAATAATAGCCCATCACAAAATATTTTACTAACCTCAATTTGGTAATCATCCAAGACAATAAGTCCATCACCAGAAACTGAGTCGATATGAAATTTAGGCCCAAAATTGTCGTTTTCTTCTAACCGATCAATTTTAGTACCAAGCTCAATTTTGTCTTCCACAACTTTAAAAGGCCCGACATGTGTCAAATGTTCATCTGACCATAATTCACTTGGCTCATCAATCCCGTTTTAGTCAATTTGGCCAACGCAATTAATTGGCCCATGTTCATAATAGCAAGATCCAAGTTCGTCAATTATGGAAACATGGCTCAACCCACTTTCTTCGTTGTATTGCGGCGTTGAAACCTCTGTCTCGTCTACTCCGTTGAAAATGGTGGTAGGGACATCGTTTTTATCGAGAAATGGCCTTGCTGGAAATTCTTCGATGGGGATAAACCTTAGATCGAAGGTCGGTGGCGGGGCGTCGAAGGATTGGTGGTAAGATGGGGATTTGAACCTTCGATTGAAATATTTTCTGAATTTTTGCCAATCTGTAATTTTAGGCTTACGTTGTTGTGAACGGGACTGTTTCAATTTTTACCACCAGAAGGCGGTGCTACCGCAGAGGCGCTTTGTCACCAGCGAAATGCGGCGGTTGATTGGGGCAGCCTTGAAGTCTGCATGCTCCTCACAATCATGGAGCCAATCCATGCACGCATCTGGATTACTAGATCCGTGGAACTCCGGTATGCTGCGGAATTTAGCCAAGAAATCAATATCGTTGGCGTTGTCTCTGCCTTTTGCTTGCATATGTTGCTCCGGTAAGCCGTTTAGTGCGTCACCGAGTTTGATCGAGAAATCGAGATCGGAAAAATCCATAACAAGAATCAAGAGATAGTTCTTCACAAGAAATCGTTGAATAAATCGCCCAAGGAGATGACCCTGGGCTCTGATACCACTTATGATACGAATTATCCGGGGAAGGCGGATACGTATCGTTCGGAGTGTACGTAGGAATATCGTAGCGGAAGGCTTTTTACGAGTATGGGTATTTTTGGATGTATTTTGTGGGAGTAATGTCGAATATGACAATGAAAATTCGAACAAATGAAAAATGGAAGTAATATCGGGAAAAAGTGATAATATCGATCAAGAAGACTTGAACGATCAAGAACAAGGGTTTATCGAATTAGACCTATAACTCGATAAGGTGATTTCTTCCCAAGACCTATTGAGAATCAATCGGATTAATATTCGAAAACGCGTCGAATAAAAATCAAGGTTCGATGAAAATCATTCACCAAGAATAGAAAACACAATGTGTATTCTTATACTTCAACATTCATAATCTCTCTCTTACAATGCTTATACAAGCTATATATAGCAAACCTCAAGTCTACCTAAAAGTTAAAGAAAATAATTCAAAGATTACAAAATATTTGAATAATCAAAACAAATCAAATAAAATAAGAAAAAGAAACATACATCACAAAACATGGGAACACAATCCCTAAAAGAGTAATGAAAGGAAAAGAGAAGACAAAACACACAAAAATCAGCAATAAAAAAAAGTTGGCTGGCTGCCGGACATGGGCCGTGTCACTTGACACAGGCGCGGCGCGCATCTGGTCGGTAGTGACTCGACCGTGTCCGACTGACACGGTCGCGGCGCGACAGAGACGTCCGACAGCGACTCGTCCGATGACTTCGTCCGAAGCGGTGACTTCGTCAAGCGGTGACTAAACGCAGGCGCGGTGCGACAAGGACCGGCAGTGACTCGACCGTGCGGCGCGACAAGGACGTTTGGCAGGACTCAACCGTGTCGCCTGGCATGGTCGGGTTGGTCGGACAGCGAGATCTCCTTATCCGGAAGAGTGTGACTCGACCGTGTCGGACGACACGGTCGGGTTCGGCCAACGATCGATTTCACAGTGCAGGACATCTCGGCACGGGCGTCTTGACGACGACACGGCGAGTTCGGCAGCGGTGCTCGGCATTTTCGGCAGTGTGATATTTTCGGCGGGATCGACATTTTCCGTGACGACATTTTCCGTGAGTTGTGTCATTTTCCGGCTTGTGTCCGTTTTCTCGCCTAAAAATGTTGCCGTACGTGCATGACGCGTTGTAAGGCCATTTACGTCGATCCTTACTTCGTTTTCTTTATTCGGACTAGTCAATTCCGTATCAAGTTGTAATGAAAGATTGATTTTGAATGATAAAACAACATACCTTATGTATTGTTTAAGTGTTGGACGAGTTTCCATCAAACTTTGATTATTATTCGACGCATTTTCGAATCTTAATCTGATTGATTTCTTACACGTAAGAAATAACCGAAAGTAGGGCAATTCGGCTTACGTAAACAAGAACAATATGAATGTGATTATCAAACTAGACCTATAGTTTGATAAGGTGATTTCTCCTCAAGACCTATTGAGAATTAATCGGATTAATACTCGAAAACGCGTCGAATAAAAATCAAGTATCGATCAAAGGCATTCACCAAGAAAAACACAAAGTGTATTCTTATTTCTCAACATACAATGCTTCTTACAATGCTTACACAAGACTATATATAGGAGACTTCAAGTCTTCCTATAATAAAAGAAAACAATTCAAATATTTATAAAATCTTTGAATAATCTGATACGAATTACGTATGTAAGTGTATGTAAAACGTATAAAATACAACGGAAGATTATCACGGTCTTATGATACGAATTCTCTCTCGGTACAGCAGAAGACTCTTTCACGTACGGTAGCGAGCGATTACTCGGCCCGAAATGAAGCAAGCGCTCTGGCGATTCGAGCAAACAGACAACTCGTCGATATAGCACTTCCGAACAGCAAGACTCGCTCGTCTGACAATTTGAGCAGCAGGACTCGCTCGTCTGACAACTAAATCGTCTGACAAAATAAAAGGTGGTGGCCGAAATTTATACGGTTTTCGGCCGGGATGTAGGATAGTGTATGGGTTTGAATGTGTTTTACCGAATTAGACCTATAACTCGATAAAAATAATCTCTCCTCAAGACCTATTGAGAATCGATCAAGTTATAATTCGAGACGCGTCGAAATAATAACTAAAGTTTTGTTGAACTCGTTCAACGTATATTTCAAAGAAATACAAGGTTTATTAATATTCAAGATATGTTACAAATACAACGAGCACTACTATATATAGTAGTCTCCAACCGTAAGAAAATACAACAAAACGAGAAATGAAACTTCCTAGCAACTTCCATTTCGGCCGAAAATCTAAAGATGAGATACCAAGTATCTTGGTTTTATTATGTGATTAAGACATGAAGCAATCTTGGACTTGATGGTGACAAGAAGAAGATCTTCACCAATTGTCTTCACAAATTGTCCTTTCTTGCAAGCAACAAATCGGCCGATCTTTATCAAGGAGTGAGGAGGATTTTGTGAAGATTGATATCAACCTCTTTGGACTTATTATGGTGAATAGGACATGAGAGACAATGACATGAAGGATGAAAGTCTTCACTCCATCTTTATGTTTCGGCCGTTTGTGTTATGGTGGGGAAGGAGAAAATAACTTCATTATCTTGTCAAGATATGAAGTCAAGTGAGGTCCCTTTCAAGCATGATATGACCGATTTTTCATGCTTTCGGACCGATTCCGTCGTCGAATTTTACGTTATTCCGATTCCGATTAACAACGTAACTCCAATTCGCGTGTTCTTTTCTCCCAAGTATAATGATGCATGACCATGTGAATTTGTATCGTCGTGGATGTCGATTTTGATTGGAGTTTCTTCGACTGGAATATTAGATATCGTATCATTCCCTCCTTCTTTGAAAGGAATTGACCTCAATTCCGTAATGCCATCGTCGTCAAGGTAAGGCGAGAGATCTCCTATGTTGAAAGTCGCGTGTACTCCGTATTCGCCCGGAAGTTCGACTTTGTATGCGTTGTCGTTCACTTTTCCCACAATTTTGTACGGCCCTTCGGCTCTCGGCATCAATTTGTTCTTCCGTTTGCTTGGGAATCTTTCTTTTCTCAAATGTATCCAAACTAAGTCGCCAACATCAAATAATCTCGCCTTTTTATTTTTGTTCGACTTCCGTTTGTAAATTTCATTCACTTCTTTAATCCGTTCCCGTATCTTTTCATGTAACTTCACCATTGATTTGAGTTTTGATTCGGCGTCTTTGTGAACCAATTCGTCGCTCGGTAAGGGAATCAAATCCAATGGCATGTGCGGATTTATTCCGTATACTACTTCAAAAGGTGAATGGGCCGTGGCATAACCGGGTGATCGGTTGTATGCGAATTCCGCATGAGCAAGTTTAACGTCCCAATCCTTTTGTGTTTTATTTACCAATCCTCGCAATAACGCTCCCAAGGTTCGATTCGTCACCTCGGTCTGTCCATCGGTTTGTGGGTGATGTGAAGTACTGAATAGGAGTTTAGTGCCCACTTTTCTCCATAAAGTATTCCAGAAGTAACTCAGAAATTTGGAATCTCGATCCAACACGATAGTTTTTGGAACTCCGTGTAAACGAACTATTTCCCGGAAGTACAAGTCCGCCACATTGCTTGCATCATCGGTTTTGTGGCATGCTATAAAGTGAGCCATTTTCGAAAAACGGTCGACAACCACCATGATTGAGTCTTTGCCTCGTTGAGTACGAGGTAAAGCCACAATAAAATCCATCGAGACATCCTCCCATGGTCGTAGCAGTGGCAACGGCATGTATGTACTCGACTTGAACGAACTTTTCATCATGTGACAAGTGACACATTTACTCACGATTGTGCTTACGTCACCATACATCTTTGGCCAAAAGAAATGTTCTTTTAGCACTTCTACAGTCTTGGTCGAGCCGAAGTGACCGGCTAGTCCTCCTCCGTGCGCCTCCCGAACCAGCAATTCCCGAATTGTATGTCTCGGCACACATAATTTATTTCCCTTGAAAAGAAAGCCATTTTGTAAAACAAATTCCTCGTACGGGGCCGTTTTACAACGGTTAAAAACTTCCCCGAAGTCCAAATCGTCGCTGTAATGATCTTTCAAAGTCTCGAACCCCAACAAACGAACATCTAGCATCGACAGTAAGGCATACCGTCTCGATAGTGCATCCGCCACTATATTACTCTTCCCGTCTTTGTACTTGGATGAAAAGTGAAAAGATTGTAAAAATTCCACCCATTTTGCATGCCTCGGGCTTAGCTTACTTTGTCCGTTGATGTATTTTAACGACTCGTGATCCGAGTGCAGCACGAAATGTTTTGAACGTAGATAATGACTCCAATGATCGAGTGCTCTCACGATAGCATAGAACTCCTTGTCGTAAGTACAATAATTCACTCGGGCGCCACTTAGTTTCTCCGAAAAATAGGCGATGGGACGGCCTCTTTGAATAAGCACGCCCGATTCCAACTCCGCTAGCGTCGCATTCCACCTCAAACGGTTGTGAAAAATCGGGTAACGTCAAAATCGGCGCTTCACATAATTTTCCTTTTAAATTTTCAAAAGCCTTTTGGGCCGCCTCGTTCCATGCAAAGGTTCCTTTTTTTAGACACTCCGTGATCGGACTGGAGATGGTGCTAAAGTCCCGTATGAATCGTCGGTAAAAAGAGGCGAGGCCATGGAATGATCGTACCTCCGTGATTGTCTTTGGGGTCGGCCATGACTTGATTGCCGCGATCTTTTCTTGGTCGACCGAAACTCCTTCTTTCGAAACAACATAGCCGAGAAAGACAAGACTCTCGACTAGGAAAGTACACTTCTCCCGCTTTCCGTAAAGTTTCTGTTCCCTTAGCGTTTCAAATACGTGCCGCAAATGTTCGAGATGTTCCTCTAAGGATCGACTGTAGATCAAGATGTCGTCTAAGTATACGACAACAAACTTTCCCAAGAAAGGTTTGAGAACCTCGTTCATCAACCTCATAAAAGTGCTCGGGGCGTTGGTGAGGCCGAATGGCATCACAACCCATTCGTAAAGTCCATTCTTTGTTTTAAACGCCGTTTTCCATTCGTCTCCCTCTCGCATGCGGATTTGATGGTATCCGCTCCGTAAATCAACTTTGGAGAATATAACCGAGCCATGTAACTCGTCCAGCATGTCGTCTAGTCTCGGGATGGGGAACCGATACTTGACGGTGATGTTATTCACGGCTCTACTGTCAATACACATTCGCCATGATCCGTCTTTTTTTGGCACAAGTAGAACTGGAACCGCACACGGACTTAAACTTTCTCGGACATATCCGTGATTCATGAGTTCATCAATTTGACGTTGTAGTTCTTTGGTTTCTTCGGGATTACAACGATACGCCGCTTTGTTCGGTAATGGAGCTCCCGGTATAAGATCAATCTGGTGTTCAATTCCGCGGATAGGTGGTAATCCTACCGGCAAGTCTTCGGGAAATACGTCCGAAAACTCGTGTAATAGCGCATCTATCTCTTCTTCATGGTGTGATTTGGTGGCAAGATTTCGGACCTCTTTGATCATCATCAAATAAACACGTTCGCCATCGTCAATGGCGTGTTCGACTTCTTTCTCATTTGCAAACATCGTAAGTTTCGGTCCTTCGACTTTTTTCGAACTCATCGTCCGGATAGCTTGAGGTGACATAGGTTTAAGAACAATTTTTTTACCTTTGTCACGTAACTCATACTCGTTACTCCTCCCTCGATGTAGTACATCCCGATCAAATAACCAAGGTCTTCCTAATAACACGTGACATGCGTCCATCGGTAGTACATCGCATGTAATATCATCACCATACGAACCCATGGTGAGTCCGACCTTCACTTGCCTTGATACTTTCACCTTGTTTCCATCATCGAGCCAATGGAGTGCATACGGCTTAGGATGGGCCGTGGTGATCAAACCGAGTTTTGAGACCATCTCGCTTGATGCCACGTTTGTACAACTTCCACCGTCAATGATCAAGCTACACCATTTCTCTCCGACACGACACTTCGTGTGAAAGATTTGGTCTCGTTGTTCTTCGTCACTCGGCCTTCGTTTGTAACATGCGAAGGACGAGGTTCGTGTCATAGTTCGGGGCATCGTATGCCTCGCATTCTTCTTCTTCTTCGGACTTCTAAGTTAAAAACTAATCCAATTCTTTCTTATTCGGCTAGTAATTATTCTCTGACTGAAATGGCATCTAGTAACGTCACAATTCTCCGATTTGGACAAGCACTTTGAAAGTGTCCAAATCCTTGACATTTGAAACAGGACTTTAGATAGGCTTGTTTCTTTTGGGGTGATAGGAGTTTTGAATGGTAGTAAGGTTGGTTTGTGGTGACAGTTTTGAAACGAGCTAGAACTCGCGCCAAAGTTGGTATTTCCGTATTTATATGGGAATTCGGGTTTAGAAAGTTTTGCTTTGTTTTGATTTTCCAACTTTATGCAAAGTCCGCATAAAGTATCAAAGTCGGCATAGGTGTAGAGTTCCACGGAATTAGCAATATTTTTGTTCAAACCTCGTAGGAAGCGGGACATCCGCAATTCTTCGCTTTCTTCAAGTTCTCCCATCAAGGATAAGTTTTCAAACTCCTCGATGTACTCCTCGACACTTAGCTTTCCTTGCGTGAGGTCGAAATTTTTCGATACAAGCTTAACTTGTGTGTAGTCGGGACATATCTTTTCGTAGTTTCCTTTTTAGAGAATCCTACGAACGTATCTTCTCTTTTCAAGACGAACTCTTTGTGTCTTCATTCGCTCAAACCAAAGGGAAGCTCCCTTTCCAAGTTTGAGAATCGCATACTTGCAACGTACCTCGTCATTGAGATCCTTGAACTCAAACATTCGTTCAATTTTTCTTTCCCACTCCAAATAAACCTCGGGATCGGTGCCGCCTACGAACTCCGGAAGTTCGCTTGTCTTGTATTCATCAGCATGTCGTGGTGCATGCATGGTGTCGTATCCTCGTCGTGCTTGGATTCTGGGCTCCGGTAAGCCACGAAGAACGCCACGTAGTTGTGCTACTTCTTCATCGGTGAATGCCATCTTCTTGAGTAACGTCGAGAACTGTGAGACAAATGGCTCTGATACCACTTATGATACGAATTACGTATGTAAGTGTACGTAAAACGTATAAAATACAACGGAAGATTATCACGGTCTTATGATACGAATTCTCTCTCGATGCAATGAAGACTCTTTCACGTCTGGTAGCGAACGATCACTCGGCCGAAATGAAGCAAGCCGCTCTGGCCGATTCGAGCAATGACAACTCATCGATATAGCACTTCCGAGCAGCAAGACTCGCTCGTCTGACAATTTGAGCAATGAGGACTCGCTCGTCTGACAACTCGTCGTCTGACAAAATAAAGGTGGTGGCGAAATTTATACGGTTTTCGGCCGGGATGTAGGATAGTGTATGGGTTTGAATGTGTTTTACCGAATTAGACCTATAACTCGATAAAAATAATCTCTCCTCAAGACCTATTGAGAATCGATCAAGTTATAATTCGAGACGCGTCGAAATAATAACTAAAGTTTTGTTGAACTCGTTCAACGTATATTTCAAAGAAATACAAGGTTTATTAATATTCAAGATATGTTACAAATACAACGAGCACTACTATATATAGTAGTCTCCAACCGTAAGAAAATACAACAAAACGAGAAATGAAACTTCCTAGCAACTTCCATTTCGGCCGAAAATCTAAAGATGAGATACCAAGTATCTTGGTTTTATTATGTGATTAAGACATGAAGCAATCTTGGACTTGATGGTGACAAGAAGAAGATCTTCACCAATTGTCTTCACAAATTGTCCTTTCTTGCAAGCAACAAATCGGCCGATCTTTATCAAGGAGTGAGGAGGATTTTGTGAAGATTGATATCAACCTTTTTGGACTTATTATGGTGAATAGGACATGAGAGACAATGACATGAAGGATGAAAGTCTTCACTCCATCTTTATGTTTCGGCCGTTTGTGTTATGGTGGGGAAGGAGAAAATAACTTCATTATCTTGTCAAGATATGAAGTCAAGTGAGGTCCCTTTCAAGCATGATATGGCCGATTTTTCATGCTTTCGGACCGATTCCGTCGTCGAATTTTACGTTATTCCGATTCCGATTAACAACGTAACTCCAATTCGCGTGTTCTTTTCTCCCAAGTATAATGATGCATGACCATGTGAATTTGTATCGTCGTGGATGTCGATTTTGATTGGAGTTTCTTCGACTGGAATATTAGATATCGTATCATAATCAAAACAAATCAACAATAAAATACAAAAGGAACAACAATCATAATTTTAGGGGAAACACAATTCCTAAAATGAGTGAAAAGCAAAGAAAAGACAAACACACAAAAAGAAAAGCAAAAAAAAGAGAAATCTGCCGGCAGGACACGGGCCGTGTCGCTTGACACGGCCGCGGCGCGACAAGGACCGGCAGTGACTCGACCGTGTCCGCTTGACACGGTCACGGCGTGACAAGGACGTCCGACAGCGACTCGACCGCGCGGCGCGACAAGGACGTCCGACAGCGACTCGACCGCGCGACGCGACAAGGACATTCGACATTGACTCGACCATGTCCAGGAACACGGTCGGGCGTCTGGACAGTCAGTTTGGCTTATCCGGCACATCTCGATATGGGCCGTGCCGGACGACGGTCGGGTTCGGCCGACAGTGACTTTGGCATTTCCGGACGAGTATGGCACGGGCTGTGTCGGACGACACGGCCGAGTTCGGTCGGCAGTGCTCGGCATTTTCTGGCAGGTTGCGATATTTTCCGGCAGGCTCGACATTTTCCGGCAGGTTGGACATGGTCGAGCTCGGTAGCTTGGTCCTTTTATGTCTTGTGTGCGTTTTATCGCCTAAAAATGTCGCCGTACGTGCATGACGCGTTGTAAGGCCATTTACGTCGATCCTTGCTTCGTTTTCTTTATTCGGACTAGTCAAGTCCGTATCAATAGGTCTTGAGGAGAAATCTCTTTATCGAATTATAGGTCTAATTCGATAAAAACAACTGTTTCTATCATGTTTCAATATTCTTCCTGCTTTCGATACAGTGTTGTACTTAATCAAAATTTTGCTTCAAGTACTGTTCGATTGTTCGAACTTGTTTTCTGTTTCTATTAGCATCCGACCGAAGTTTGCTGTTTCGAGTGCCGCTGTTTGGAGGTTACCTGTTTCGAGTCATTTCCATTCGGCCAAGTTCCTGTCTTGTTCTTTGTGTCAGTGCGGTCTTCATCGCGCATGCATCTTCGCTTGATATTATTCGTAGCAAACTGTTGTTATCAGTTCCTGAAAGTTCCTTGCTGATTGCTTCCGCTCGTCAAAACAGACTTCCGCTGTACCGATAGAGAATTCGCATCACAAGTGAGGATTCGCATCAAATTGGCTATAACAGCTCCGATTAATATTTTACTTCTTGATTAAGTCTTATTGTAGCAAGAATTGGATATAATAGCTCCGATTAAGCCTTTACTTCTTGATTAAGTCTTTTTAATAGGAGATAAGACCATATTACATACATTCGAGTCGGAACTTTAGGAAAACATTTTATACTCAAAATTGGCTATAACAGCTGTGATTAATCTTTTCTTTCTGGATTACGTCTTGTTATAGCAAAGTTTCGTTATAATAGCTCCAATTAAACCTTTACTTCTTGATTACGTCATGTTAATGGGACATAAAACCACATTACATGCATTCGAGTCGGAACTCTATGAAAACTCGGGTTTATTGATTAGATTCGAGCCTTTTGTATTCAAAATTGGCTATAACAGCTCCGATTAATCTTTTACTTCTTGATTAAGTCTTTTTGTAGCAAGGATTGGATATAATGGCTCCGATGAGGCCTTCACTTCTTGATAAGTCTTGTTAATAGGAGATAAGACCACGTTACATGTATTCGAGTTGGAACTCTATGAATACTCGGGTTTATTGATTCTATTCGGGCATTTTGTACTCAGAATTAGCTATAAAAGCTCCGATTAATCTTTTCTTTCTTGATTAAGTCTTGTTATAGCAAAGTTTCGTTATAATAGCTCCAATTAAAGCTTTACTTCTTATTAAGTCATGTTAATAGGACATAAGACCACATTACTTGTATTCGAGTCGGAACTCTACAAAAACTCGGGTTTATTGATTAGATTCGAGCCTTTTGTAGTCAAAAATTGGCTATAACAGCTCTGATTAATCTTTTACTTCTTGATTAAGTCTTTTTGTAGCAAGGATTGGATATAATGGCTCCGATGAGGCCTTTACTTCTTGATAAGTCTTGTTAATAGGAGATAAGACCACGTTACATGCATTCGAGTCGGAAATCTATGAATACTAGGGTTTATTGATTCTATTCGGGCCTTTTGTACTCAGAATTAGCTATAAAAGCTCCAATTAATCTTTTCTTTCTTGATTAAGTCAGAAGAAGCTGAAGGATGCTTCTGAGTAAGCTCCTTGATCAAAAGCTCTGCTCCAAGAGCCTTCTCGATGAACTCACTAAGTGAATTACAATTGTAATTGAACAACTGCATCCTCAACTGCGGATTTAGCCTCTTGCTAAAATATTTGATCTTATCCGCCTCAGTACGGATAACAGACGAAGAAAACTGAAGAAGTCCCTGAAATTTCTCAGCAATGACAATAACACCCTCGTCCTCGACGGGTTCGGGGTTTAAAATCTCTGATACCATCTTCTGTAACACCCCAAATCCTATTGGGTTATTACACCGTGGACCCCACACCATGAGATCCACCAGGCGGAAACGACTAAAATACATCAAATTAACCAATGAGGGAAATCACAGTCCCTACTATGATACCCAACACAATATCCCGATAAGGAATTTCAATGAAAACGATGGGCCTACATGGCCAAAATAAAAAGGGATATTTTGAGAATGCAACCCACATTTTACCCCATATTTTGAGATTGCAACCCACATTTTAAAATAGGGCTTCTTGCAACCCAAACATAGATAAAATAGGCCTTCTTGCAACCCAAACACAGATAAAATAGGGCTTCTTGCAACCCACATTATCTGTGTTTGGGTTGCAAGAAGCCCTATTTTAAAATGTGGGTTGCAATCTCAAAATATGGGGTAAAATGTGGGTTGCATTCTCAAAATTTCCCAAATAAAAATACAACAACATCCACGAGCATATGCTCGGGTAATACATAATGACAATGACTGACAAACTAGAGAACACTCCAACTGACTGACCAACATGAACAACTCGGACTAGTTTAGTTCAAATGCCTCGTCGCCATCGTCATGCCCCTGTGTCTCAACTCTCTCCTCGCAAGCACCTAAAGCATGAAAACATGTTCCGCCCTCACGGGGTCAGTCATCCAGATAATGAATATCAAATACATGTATAACATGATATGCATCCAAAGGCAGAATGAAATGGTACAATGATAATAATAATACGAGATGCTCACAACCCAAGGTAAGAACCCAGCATTCGTGAAACATTATCCCCTAATAAAATAAGGTAGGCTGCCGGCAGGACACGGGCCGTGTCGCTTGACACGGCCGCGGTGCGCGAATCTTGGTCGGCAGGACTCGACCGTGTCCTGAAACATGGCCGGGTTGTCTGGGCAGTCAGTTCCGACGTTCTGGGCGAGTAGGACTCGACCGTGTCTTGGGACATGGTCGGGTTGGGTAGGCAGTCCTTCGGCACTTTCCGAAAGAGTTCGACTCGGCCATGTCTCGGGACACAGTCGAGTTCGGCGGACAGTCAATTTTGCTTGTCCGGGACATCTCGGCACGGGCCATGTCGGATGACACGGCCGAGTTCGGCAGGCAGTGAGTGTTGATCTTCCGGCACAGCATGACATGGCCAAGACCGAGACTCCACTTCTTGTGTCCGTTTTCTCGCCTAAATATGTAGTTGTCCATGCATGGCGTATTGTAAGGTCATTTACGTCGATCCTTACTTCGTCTTCTTCATTTGTATTAATTGACCCCGTATCAGATTAAGACTTTACTTCTTGATTAAGTCTGCTGAATAGGAGATAAGATGATGTTGCATGTATTCGCTTCGTAAATCTGTGAAAACTCGCGATTATTGGTTAGATTGAGCCTTTTGTATAGAGAATTGGCTATAACAACTAATTAGGTCTTTACTTCTTGATTAATTCTTGTTGTAGAAATGATTGGATATAATAGCTCCGATTAAGCCTTTATTTCTTAATTAAGTCTTGTTAATAGGAGATAAGATCACATTACATGCATTTGAGTCCGAACTATATGGAAACCCAGGTTTATTGATTAGATTCGAGCCTTTTGCACTCAAGATTTGCTATAAGAACTCTGACTAAGCTTTTACTTCTTGATTAAGTCTTGTTGTGGCATCGATTGGCTATAATAGCTCCGATTAAGCTCTTACTTCTTGATTAAGTCTTGTTAATATGAGATAACATCATGTTACATGCATTCGAGTCGGAACTCTATAAAAACTCAGGTTTATTGATTAGATACGAGAATTTTGTATAGAGTATTGGCGATAATAGCTTAGATTGAGACTTTACTTTTTGATTAAGTCTTGTTAATGAGAGATAAGACCATGTTACATGCATTCGAGTCCGAACTCTATGAAAACCTGGGTTTATTGATTAGATTCGAGCCTTTTGCACTTAGAATTTTCTATAAAAGCTCTGATTAAGCTTTTAATTCTTGATTAAGTCTTGTTGTTGCAAGGATTGGCTATAATAGCTCTGATTAAGCCTTTACTTCTTGATTAAGTCTTTTTAATAGGAGATAACATCACGTTACATGCATTCGAGTCGGAACTCTATGAAAACTCGGGTTTATTGATTAGATTTGAGTATTATGTATTGAGTATTGGTGATAGTAGCATTGATTAAGCCTTTACTCTTTGATTAAGTCTTGTTAATAGGAGATAAGATCACGTTACATGTATTCGAGTCAAAACTTTCTTCGGATCGGGTACAGCCTGTCTCATTCAATCAGGTGAGGCCCTTTGTCTCTTCGTCTCTCCCTCCTGATGTTGCATTACATATGATTAGACCGGTTACTAATGAGGAGGTTCGTTCTGTTTTCTTTTTTTTTTTTTTGGGAAAAGTCAATTGCATAAAAAAAATAAGAGTGGCCAAAAAAGGCTGGCCAATACCCGACAACCATATAGAATGGTGCACCAAACAACGTAACAAAGAGCAAAAGTAGGAAAACAAAGCCTACGAACAAATGGCTACAAAAGCTACAAAGCCTAGAAAGTTACAAACAAAAGAGGAACTACCAAGCTATCCTCCAAATACGACGAAGAGCCACAGTAGATAGAGAACGAGCGGGCCATCTATGAGAGATAATATCACGAACAAGACCTATCCCCTGGAAGGTAACCGAATGAGGATCTCGACGGCTCTGGCCAAACCTCCTCTCGTTCCTCTCCTGCCAAATCAAATAGACCAACGCAGCAAGAAGAATACGGTAAGCCACGTTGACCACGTGCTTACCTCTCCACCTCCTAGCAAGAAGAATACTGTTTTCTTTGGGTTCGATATGAACACGGCTCCAGGCCCTGATGGGTTTAATGCTGCTTTTTATCGGCGAGCATGGCCGATTGTTGGGGGTGAGATTACTTACGCTATTAAACATTTCTTCTCCACGGGTCAATTCGTTAGGCAGATCAATACTACCCTAATATCTCTTGTTCCAAAAGTTGCTTTGCCGAGGAGCATGTCAGACTTTAGACCGATTTCTTGTTGTAACCTTTAATATAAGGCAATTTCTAAGATTATGGTCCATCGTATGCGTGATAGCCTGGATTCCTTGATTGATCATGCTCAGACAGCTTTTATTCCTGGGAGAAGGATTTGTGATAATATCCTTCTCGCCCAGGAGCTTCTTCATGGTTATGGACAGAGAGGGATGCCTAGTCGGTGTGTTTTTAAGGTTGACCTTATAAAAGCTTACGACACTGTTGAGTGGGATTTTGTTTTGTTAGCTTTGCAATGTATGGGGTTCCATCAGACGTTCATTGCTTGGGTCAGAGAGTGTATCACCACTCTGGCTTATTCGATCTTCTTGAATGGGGATGTTGAGGGTATCTTTAGAGGCCGTAGGGGGCTGAGGCAGGGTGACCCTATATCTCCGTATCTGTTTGTTATTGTTATGGAGGTCCTACATGGTATTATCGCCCATGAGATTGCTCAGACTCCGGGGTTCAGATTCCACTGGAAATGTGCGGCTACATGCACTTTCATGCTTGCTTTTGCCGATGACCTTCTCCTTTTCTGTAGCCCCGATGTAGTCTCTGTTGGTGTTCTTAAGAAGAGTATTGAGATCTTTGCTTCCCTTTATGGCCTACGGGCCAACCCGAGTAAGAGTAATATCTTTCTTTCAGCTAGTGCTCAGGTGCAGGGGGTTTAGTTCCGGCAGTTGTTAGGGTTTCAGCTAGGTCAGCTTCCTGTGAGGTATTTGGGAGTTCCCTTATTTCTTCGAATCTGACGATAGCTATGTGATCCCCTTTGATTGATTCGATCGATGGTCGTCTGAGTACGTGGGCTAGTACTGCTCTTTCCATGACAGGTCGGTGCCATCTTATTCGCTCTGTCTTATCTTCTTTACATATTTACTGGGCTGGTAGCTTTGTCTTGCCTAAGGGCATTCTCTATTTGATACAGAAACGTATCAGGCAGTTCCTATGGAGAGGTTCTCATGATTCGGGCCTTGCCAAGGTGGCTTGGGCTAAGGTTTGCATGGACGTGGGTTGTGGGGGCCTTGGCATCATTCCGTTGAGGCTCCAGAATCAGGCTCTGATGTCCCGTCATATTTGGGCTCTTCTCACGGGCTCCAATCGCTCCGTCTGGGTTAATTGGGTTCGGACCTTTAGGTTGCAGCAGTGTTCTTTCTGGGATCTTAATATTTCTTCCACTTCAACTTGCTATTGGAAGCAGCTTCTGAAACTACATCCCCTAGTTATGAGAGCATTTCAGTATTATATTGGAGATGGCTCTTCCTTCTCCTTGTGGTCGGACCCCTGGCATTTCATGGGTGTGATTCGGCATTCTAATCCTAGAGCTCCTCTGTTGATACGAATTACGTAAGTAATGCGTATGAAATACAACGGAAGATTATTATGTCTTGACAATTATCAAAGTATTACTCGAAAATTACAAGGGAATGACCGAAATTGAATGGAGTTCGGCCGTGAGGTAGTAGTGTATACGGATTTGGATGTGTTTTATCGAACTAGACCTATAACTCGATAAAAGTAATCTCTTCTCAAGACCTATTGAGAATTGATCAAGTTAAAATCTCGAGACGCGGCGAAACAATAACTAAAGTTTGTTGAACTCGTTCAACGTATATTTCAAAGAAATACAAGGTTTATTACTTTCAAGATGATTTACAATACAACGAGTAGTACTATATATAGTAGTTTCCAACCGTAAGAAAATACAACAAAACGAGAAAACGAAACTTCCTAGTAACACACCAATCGGCCGAAATATCAAGGAGTAGATACCAATCATCTTGGTTTTATTAGGTGATGGTGACTTGTTGAAAGTCTTCCTCAAATCTCATGCTTTGGATCGATTTTGTGGGGAAGGAGAAATATGGTGAATCTTGGTTTTATTAGGTGATGGTGACATGAAGAAGATACTTGATGAAAGTCTTCCTCAAATCTCATGCATGGGCCGATTTTGTGGGGAAGGAGAAATATGATGAATCTTGGTTTTATTAGGTGATAGTGACATGAAGAAGATACTTGATGAAAGTCTTCCTCAAAGTATAATATGGCCGTTTTTTGATGTCATGTATCTTGACAAATCATGAGTCCCTTTCAAGCATGATATGGCCGATTTTTCATGCTTTCGGACCGATTCCGTCGTCGAGTTTTACGTTACTCCGGTTCCGATTAACAACGTAACTCCAATCCGCGTGTTCTTTTCTCCCAAGTATAATGATGCATGGCCATGCGAATTTGCATCGTCGTGGACGTCGATTTTTATTGGAGCTTCTTCGATTGGAATATTAGATATCGTATCATTCCCTCCTTCTTTGAAAGGAATTGACCTCAATTCCGTAATGCCATCGTCGTCAAGGTAAGGCGAGAGATCACCTACGTTGAAAGTCGCGTGTACTCCGTATTCGCCCGGAAGCTCGACTTTGTAGGCGTTGTCGTTCACTT
The DNA here is from genome assembly GCA_033398695.1 of Orobanche coerulescens. Taxonomy (NCBI): domain Eukaryota; kingdom Viridiplantae; phylum Streptophyta; class Magnoliopsida; order Lamiales; family Orobanchaceae; genus Orobanche; species Orobanche coerulescens. The sequence goes on along the minus strand of CM065803.1, from coordinate 140,734,748 downwards.
TTCCCACAATTTTGTACGGACCTTCGGCTCTCGGCATTAATTTGTTCTTTCGTTTGCTTGGGAATCTTTCTTTTCTCAGATGTATCCAAACTAAGTCGCCAACATCAAATAATCTCGCTTTTTATTTTTGTTCGACTTCCGTTTGTAAATTTCATTCACTTCTTTAATCCGTTCCCGTATCTTTTCATGTAACTTCATCATTGATTTGAGTTTTGATTCGGCGTCTTTGTGAACCAATTCGTTGCTCGGCAAGGGAATCAAGTCCAATGGCAAGTGCGGATTTATTCCGTATACTACTTCAAAAGGTGAATGGGCCGTGGCAAAACCGGGTGATCGGTTGTACGCGAATTCCGCATGAGCAAGTTTAACGTCCCAATCCTTTTGTGTTTTATTCACCAATCCTCGCAATAATGCTCCCAAGGTTCGATTAGTCACCTCGGTCTGTCCATCGGTTTGTGGGTGATGTGAAGTACTGAATAGGAGTTTAGTACCCACTTTTCTCCATAAAGTATTCCAGAAGTAACTCAGAAAATTGGAATCTCGATCCGACACGATAGTTTTTGGAACTTCGTGTAAACGAACTACTTCCCGGAAGTACAAGTCCGCCACATTGCTTGCATCATCGGTTTTGTGGCATGCTATAAAGTGAGCCATTTTCGAAAAACGGTCGACGACCACCATGATCGAGTCTTTGCCTCGTTGAGTACGAGGTAAAGCCACAATAAAATCCATCGAGACATCCTCCCATGGTCGTAACGGTATTGGCAACGGCATGTATGTACTTGGCTTGAACGAACTTTTCATCATGTGACAAGTGACGCATTTACTCACGATTGTGCTTACGTCACCATACATCTTTGGCCAAAAGAAATGTTCTTTCAAAGACTTCTCTGATCTTGGCCGAGCCGAAATGACCGGCTAGTCCTCCTCCGTGCGCCTCCCGAACTAGCAATTCCCGAATTGTATGTCTCGGCACACATAATTTATTTCCCTTGAAAAGAAAGCCATCCTGTAAAACAAATTCCTCGTACGGGGCCGTTTTACAACGGTTAAAAATTTCCCTGAAGTCCAAATCGTCACTATAATGATCTTTCAAAGTCTCAAACCGCAACAAACGAACATCTAGAATCGACAGTAAGGCATACCGTCTTGATAGTGCATCCGCCACTATATTACTCTTCCCGTCTTTGTACTTGGATGAAAAGTGAAAAGATTGTAAAAATTCCACCCATTTTGCATGCCTCGGGCTTAGCTTACTTTGTCCGTTGATGTATTTCAACGACTCGTGATCCGAATGCAACACGAAATGTTTCGAACGTAGATAGTGACTCCAATGATCGAGTGCTCTCACGATAGCATAGAACTCCTTGTCGTAAGTACAATAATTCACTCGGGCGCCACTTAATTTCTCCGAAAAATAGGCGATGGGACGGCCTCTTTGAATAAGTCTCGCCCGATTCCAACTCCGCTAGCGTCGCATTCCACCTCAAACGGTTGTGAAAAATCGGGTAACGTCAAAATCGGCGCTTCACATAACTTTCCCTTTAATTTTTCAAAAGCCTTTGGGCCGCCTGCTCCATGCAAAGGTTCCTTTTTAGACACTCCGTGATCGGACTGGAGATAGTGCTAAAGTCCCGTATGAATCGTCGGTAAAAAGAAGCGAGGCCATGAAATGATCGTACCTCCGTGATTGTCTTTGGGGTCGGACACGACTTGATTGCCGCGATCTTTTCTTGGTCGACCAAAACTCCTTCTTTCGAAACAACATAGCCGAGAAAGACAAGACTCTCGACTAGGAAAGTACACTTCTCCCGTTTTCCATAAAGTTTCTGTTCCCTTAGTGTTTCAAATACGTGCCGCAAATGTTCGAGATGCTCCTCTAAGGATCGGCTGTAGATCAAAATGTCGTCTAAGTATACGACAACAAACTTTCCCAAGAAAGGTTTGAGAACCTCGTTCATCAACCTCATAAAAGTGCTCGGGGCATTAGTGAGGCCGAATGGCATCACAACCCATTCGTAAAGTCCATTCTTTGTTTTAAATGCCGTCTTCCATTCGTCTCCCTCTCGCATGCGAATTTGATGGTATCCGCTCCGTAAATCAACTTTGGAAAATATAACCGATCCATGTAACTCGTCCAACATGTCGTCTAGTCTCGGGATGGGGAACCGATACTTGACGGTGATGTTATTCACGGCTCTACTGTCAATACACATTCGCCATGATCCGTCTTTTTTTGGCACAAGTAGAACTGGAACCGCACACGGACTTAAACTTTCTCGGACATATCCGTGATTCATGAGTTCATCAATTTGGCGTTGTAGTTCTTTGGTTTCTTCGGGATTACAACGATACGCCGCTTTGTTCGGTAATGGAGCTCCCGGTATAAGATCAATCTGGTGTTCAATTCCGCGGATAGCTGGTAATCCTACCGGCAAGTCTTCGGGAAATACATCCGCGAACTCGTGTAATAGTGTATCTATCTCTTCTTCGTGGTGTGATTTGGTGGCAAGATTTCGGACTTCTTTGATCATCATCAAATAAACACGTTCGCCATCGTCAATGGCGTGTTCGACTTCTTTTTCGTTTGCAAACATCGTAAGTTTCGGTCCTTCGACTTTTTTCGAGCTCATCGTCCGGATAGCTTGAGGTGACATAGGTTTAAGAACAATTTTTTAACTTTGTCACGTAACTCATACTCGTTACTCCTCCCTCGATGTAGTACGTCCCGATCAAATAACCAAGGTCTTCCTAATAACACGTGACATGCGTCCATCGGTAGTACATCGCATGTAATATCATCACCATACGAACCCATGGTGAGTCCGACCTTCACTTGTCGTGATACTTTCACTTTGTTTCCATCATCGAGCCAATGGAGTGCATACGGCTTTGGATGGGCCGTGGTGATCAAACCGAGTTTTGAGACAATCTCGCTCGATGCCACGTTCGTACAACTTCCACCGTCAATGATCAAGCTACACCATTTTTCTCCGACACGACACTTCGTGTGGAAGATTTGGTCTCGTTGTTCTTCGTCACTCGGCGCTGCCTTCGTTTGTAACATGCGAAGGACGAGGTTCGTGTCATAGTTCGGGGCATCGTATGCCTCGCATTCTTCTTCTTCTTCGCCGGCTTCCAAGTTAAAGACGTCTCCAATTCTTTCTTCTTCGGCTAGTAATTCTTCTCGGACGGCTATGGCTTCTCGTAGCGTCACAATTCTCCGATTTGGACAAGCACTTTGATAGTGTCCAAATCCTTGACATTTGAAACACGGGACTTTAGATAGGCTTGTTTCTTTTGGTGTGATAGGAGTTTTTGGAATGGTAGTAACGGGTGGGCTTGTGGTGACAGTTTTTGGAAACGAGCTAGAACTCGCGCCAAAGTTGGTATTTCCGTATTTAGATGGGAATTCGGGTTTAGAAAGTTTTGTTTTGTTTTGATTTCTAACTTTATGCAAAGTCCGTATAAAGTATCAAAGTCGGAATAGGGGTAGAGTTCCACGGAATTAGCAATATTTTTGTTCAAACCTCGTAGGAAACAGGACATCCGCAATTCTTCGCTTTCTTCAAGTTCTCCCATCAAGGATAAGTTTTCAAACTCCTCGATGTACTCCTCGACACTTAGCTTTCCTTGCGTGAGGTCAGAAATTTTTCGATACAAGCTTAACTTGTGTGTAGCCGGGACATATCTTTTTCGTAGTTTCCTTTTTAGAGAATCCCACGAAATCTTCTCTTCCTAAGACGAACTCTTTGTGTCTTCATTCGCTCAAACCAAAGGGAAGCTCCCTTTCCAAGTTTGAGAATCGCATACTTGCAACGTACCTCGTCATTGAGATCCTTGAACTCAAACATTCGTTCAATTTTTCTTTCCCACTCCAAATAAACCTCGGGATCGGTGCCGCCTACGAACTCCGGAAGTTCGCTTGTCTTGTATTCATCAGCATGTCGTGGTGCATGCATGGCGTCGTATTCTCGTCGTGCTTGGTTTTTGGGCTCCGGTAAGCCGCGAAGAACGTCACGTAGTTGTGCTACTTCTTCATCGGTGAATGCCATCTTCTTGAGTAACGTCGAGAACCGTGAGACAAATGTCTCTGATACCACTTATGATACGAATTACGTAAGTAATGCGTATGAAATACAACGGAAGATTATTATGTCTTGACAATTATCAAAGTATTACTCGAAAATTACAAGGGAATGACCGAAATTGAATGGAGTTCGGCCGTGAGGTAGTAGTGTATACGGATTTGGATGTGTTTTATCGAACTAGACCTATAACTCGATAAAAGTAATCTCTTCTCAAGACCTATTGAGAATTGATCAAGTTAAAATCTCGAGACGCGTCGAAACAATAACTAAAGTTTGTTGAACTCGTTCAACGTATATTTCAAAGAAATACAAGGTTTATTACTTTCAAGATGATTTACAATACAACGAGTAGTACTATATATAGTAGTTTCCAACCGTAAGAAAATACAACAAAACGAGAAAACGAAACTTCCTAGTAACACACCAATCGGCCGAAATATCAAGGAGTAGATACCAATCATCTTGGTTTTATTAGGTGATGGTGACTTGTTGAAAGTCTTCCTCAAATCTCATGCTTTGGATCGATTTTGTGGGGAAGGAGAAATATGGTGAATCTTGGTTTTATTAGGTGATGGTGACATGAAGAAGATACTTGATGAAAGTCTTCCTCAAATCTCATGCATGGGCCGATTTTGTGGGGAAGGAGAAATATGATGAATCTTGGTTTTATTAGGTGATGGTGACATGAAGAAGATACTTGATGAAAGTCTTCCTCAAAGTATAATATGGCCGTTTTTTGATGTCATGTATCTTGACAAATCATGAGTCCCTTTCAAGCATGATATGGCCGATTTTTCATGCTTTCGGACCGATTCCGTGCCGAGTTTTACGTTACTCGGTTCCGATTAACAACGTAACTCCAATCCGCGTGTTCTTTTCTCCCAAGTATAATGATGCATGGCCATGCGAATTTGCATCGTCGTGGACGTCGATTTTTATTGAGCTTCTTCGATTGGAATATTAGATATCGTATCATTCCCTCCTTCTTTGAAAGGAATTGACCTCAATTCCGTAATGCCATCGTCGTCAAGGTAAGGCGAGAGATCACCTACGTTGAAAGTCGCGTGTACTCCGTATTCGCCCGGAAGCTCGACTTTGTAGGCGTTGTCGTTCACTTTTCCCACAATTTTGTACGGACCTTCGGCTCTCGGCATTAATTTGTTCTTTCGTTTGCTTGGGAATCTTTCTTTTCTCAGATGTATCCAAACTAAGTCGCCAACATCAAATAATCTCGCTTTTTATTTTTGTTCGACTTCCGTTTGTAAATTTCATTCACTTCTTTAATCCGTTCCCGTATCTTTTCATGTAACTTCATCATTGATTTGAGTTTTGATTCGGCGTCTTTGTGAACCAATTCGTTGCTCGGCAAGGGAATCAAGTCCAATGGCAAGTGCGGATTTATTCCGTATACTACTTCAAAAGGTGAATGGGCCGTGGCAAAACCGGGTGATCGGTTGTACGCGAATTCCGCATGAGCAAGTTTAACGTCCCAATCCTTTTGTGTTTTATTCACCAATCCTCGCAATAATGCTCCCAAGGTTCGATTAGTCACCTCGGTCCGTCCATCGGTTTGTGGGTGATGTGAAGTCTTGAATAGGAGTTTAGTACCCACTTTTCTCCATAAAGTATTCGAAGTAACTCAGAAAATTGGAATCTCGATCCGACACGATAGTTTTGGAACTTCGTGTAAACGAACTACTTCCGGAAGTACAAGTCCGCCACATTGCTTGCATCATCGGTTTTGTGGCATGCTATAAAGTGAGCCATTTTCGAAATACGGTCGAAGACCACGATGATCGAGTCCTTGCGTCGTTGAGTACGAGGTAAAGCCACAATAAAATCCATCGAGACATCCTCCCATGGTCGTAGCAGTATTGGCAACGCATGTATGTACTTGGCTTGAACGAACTTTTCATCATGTGACAAGTGACGCATTTACTCACGATTGTGCTTACGTCACCATACATCTTTGGCCAAAAGAAATGTTCTTTCAAAGACTTCTGATCTTGGCCGAGCCGAAATGACCGGCTAGTCCTCCTCCGTGCGCCTCCCGAACTAGCAATTCCCGAATTGTATGTCTCGCACACATAATTTATTTCCTTGAAAAGAAAGCCATCCTGTAAAACAAATTCCTCAGACGGGCCGCTTTTACAACGGTTAAAAATTTCCTCGAAGTCCAAATCGTCACTATAATGATCTTTCAAAGTCTCAAACCGCAACAAACGAACATCTAGAATCGACGAAGGCATACCGTCTTGATAGTGCATCCGCCACTATATTACTCTTCCCGTCTTTGTACTTGGATGAAAAGTGAAAAGATTGTAAAAATTCCACCCATTTTGCATGCCTCGGGCTTAGCTTACTTTGTCCGTTGATGTATTTCAACGACTCGTGATCCGAATGCAACACGAAATGTTTCGAACGTAGATAGTGACTCCAATGATCGAGTGCTCTCACGATAGCATAGAACTCCTTGTCGTAAGTACAATAATTCACTCGGGCGCCACTTAATTTCTCCGAAAAATAGGCGATGGGACGGCCTCTTTGAATAAGTACTGCCCCGATTCCAACTCCGCTAGCGTCGCATTCCACCTCAAACGGTTGTGAAAAATCGGGTAACGTCAAAATCGGCGCTTCACATAACTTTCCCTTTAATTTTTCAAAAGCCTTTTGGGCCGCCTCGTTCCATGCAAAGGTTCCTTTTTTTAGACACTCCGTGATCGGACTGGAGATAGTGCTAAAGTCCCGTATGAATCGTCGGTAAAAAGAAGCGAGGCCATGAAATGATCGTACCTCCGTGATTGTCTTTGGGGTCGGACACGACTTGATTGCCGCGATCTTTTCTTGGTCGACCAAAACTCCTTCTTTCGAAACAACATAGCCGAGAAAGACAAGACTCTCGACTAGGAAAGTACACTTCTCCCGTTTTCCATAAAGTTTCTGTTCCCTTAGTGTTTCAAATACGTGCCGCAAATGTTCGAGATGCTCCTCTAAGGATCGGCTGTAGATCAAAATGTCGTCTAAGTATACGACAACAAACTTTCCCAAGAAAGGTTTGAGAACCTCGTTCATCAACCTCATAAAAGTGCTCGGGGCATTAGTGAGGCCGAATGGCATCACAACCCATTCGTAAAGTCCATTCTTTGTTTTAAATGCCGTCTTCCATTCGTCTCCCTCTCGCATGCGAATTTGATGGTATCCGCTCCGTAAATCAACTTTGGAAAATATAACCGATCCATGTAACTCGTCCAACATGTCGTCTAGTCTCGGGATGGGGAACCGATACTTGACGGTGATGTTATTCACGGCTCATCACAATACACATTCGCCATGATCCGTCTTTTTTGGCACAAGTAGAACTGAACCGCACACGGACTTAAACTTTCTCGGACATATCCGTGATTCATGAGTTCATCAATTTGGCGTTGTAGTTCTTTGGTTTCTTCGGGATTACAACGATACGCCGCTTTGTTCGGTAATGGAGCTCCGGTATAAGATCAACTGGTGTTCAATTCCGCGGATAATGGTAATCCTACCGGCAAGTCTTCGGGAAATACATCCGCGAACTCGTGTAATAGTGTATCTATCTCTTCTTCGTGGTGTGATTTGGTGGCAAGATTTCGGACTTCTTTGATCATCATCAAATAAACACGTTCGCCATCGTCAATGGCGTGTTCGACTTCTTTTCGTTTGCAAACATCGTAAGTTTCGGTCCTTCGACTTTTTCGAGCTCATCGTCCGGATAGCTTGAGGTGACATAGGTTTAAGAACAATTTTTTAACTTTGTCACGTAACTCATACTCGTTACTCCTCCCTCGATGTAGTACGTCCCGATCAAATAACCAAGGTCTTCCTAATAACACGTGACATGCGTCCATCGGTAGTACATCGCATGTAATATCATCACCATACGAACCCATGGTGAGTCCGACCTTCACTTGTCGTGATACTTTCACTTTGTTTCCATCATCGAGCCAATGGAGTGCATACGGCTTTGGATGGGCCGTGGTGATCAAACCGAGTTTTGAGACAATCTCGCTCGATGCCACGTCGTACAACTTCCACCGTCAATGATCAAGCTACACCATTTTTCTCCGACACGACACTTCGTGTGGAAGATTTGGTCTCGTTGTTCTTCGTCACTGGCCGCCTTCGTTTGTAACATGCGAAGGACGAGGTTCGTGTCATAGTTCGGGCATCGTATGCCTCGCATTCTTCTTCTTCTTCGCGGCTTCCAAGTTAAAGACGTCTCCAATTCTTTCTTCTTCGGCTAGTAATTCTTCTCGGACGGCTATGGCTTCTCGTAGCGTCACAATTCTCCGATTTGGACAAGCACTTTGATAGTGTCCAAATCCTTGACATTTGAAACACGGGACTTTAGATAGGCTTGTTTCTTTTGGTGTGATAGGAGTTTTGGAATGGTAGTAACGGGTGGGCTTGTGGTGACAGTTTTTGGAAACGAGCTAGAACTCGCGCCAAAGTTGGTATTTCCGTATTTAGATGGGAATTCGGGTTTAGAAAGTTTTGTTTTGTTTTGATTTCTAACTTTATGCAAAGTCCGTATAAAGTATCAAAGTCGGAATAGGGGTAGAGTTCCACGGAATTAGCAATATTTTTGTTCAAACCTCGTAGGAAACAGGACATCCGCAATTCTTCGCTTTCTTCAAGTTCTCCCATCAAGGATAAGTTTTCAAACTCCTCGATGTACTCCTCGACACTTAGCTTTCCTTGCGTGAGGTCAGAAATTTTTCGATACAAGCTTAACTTGTGTGTAGGACATATCTTTTCGTAGTTTCCTTTTAGAGAATCCCACGAAATCTTCTCTTTTAACCACGAACTCTTTGTGTCTTCATTCGCTCAAACCAAAGGGAAGCTCCTTTCCAAGTTTGAGAATCGCATACTTGCAACGTACCTCGTCATTGAGATCCTTGAACTCAAACATTCGCTCAATTTTTCTTTCCCACTCCAAATAAACCTCGGGATCGGTGCCGCCTACGAACTCGGAAGTTCGCTTGTCTTGTATTCATCAGCATGTCGTGGTGCATGCATGGCGTCGTATTCTCGTCGTGCTTGGTTTTTGGGCTCCGGTAAGCCGCGAAGAACGTCACGTAGTTGTGCTACTTCTTCATCGGTGAATGCCATCTTCTTGAGTAACGTCGAGAACCGTGAGACAAATGTCTCTGATACCACTTATGATACGAATTACGTAAGTAATGCGTATGAAATACAACGGAAGATTATTATGTCTTGACAATTATCAAAGTATTACTCGAAAATTACAAGGGAATGACCAAATTGAATGGAGTTCGGCCGTGAGGTAGTAGTGTATACGGATTTGGATGTGTTTTATCGAACTAGACCTATAACTCGATAAAAGTAATCTCTTCTCAAGACCTATTGAGAATTGATCAAGTTAAAATCTCGAGACGCGTCGAAACAATAACTAAAGTTTGTTGAACTCGTTCAACGTATATTTCAAAGAAATACAAGGTTTATTACTTTCAAGATGATTTACAATACAACGAGTACTACTATATATAGTAGTTTCCAACCGTAAGAAAATACAACAAAACGAGAAAACGAAACTTCCTAGTAACACACCAATCGGCCGAAATATCAAGGAGTAGATACCAATCATCTTGGTTTTATTAGGTGATGGTGACTTGTTGAAAGTCTTCCTCAAATCTCATGCTTTGGATCGATTTTGTGGGGAAGGAGAAATATGGTGAATCTTGGTTTTATTAGGTGATGGTGACATGAAGAAGATACTTGATGAAAGTCTTCCTCAAATCTCATGCATGGGCCGATTTTGTGGGGAAGGAGAAATATGATGAATCTTGGTTTTATTAGGTGATGGTGACATGAAGAAGATACTTGATGAAAGTCTTCCTCAAAGTATAATATGGCCGATTTTTGATGTCATGTATCTTGACAAATCATGAGTCCCTTTCAAGCATGATATGGCCGATTTTTCATGCTTTCGGACCGATTCCGTCGTCGAGTTTTACGTTACTCCGGTTCCGATTAACAATGTAACTCCAATCCACGTGTTCTTTTATCCCAAGTATAATGATGCATGGCCATGCGAATTTGCATCGTCGTGGACGTCGATTTTTATTGGAGCTTCTTCGATTGGAATATTAGATATCGTATCATCTGTGGACCAGCATTGATGTGGGTGCTAGACTTGGTTCGGTTATTGTTGAGGGTTTTTGGAAGTGGCTGGTGGTTGATAGATCTGAGATTTTGCTGATTACTTCTGCTCTGCCACATATTAATGGGGGTCAGGATCGTATTTCTTGGAGACCGTATAGTTCGGGTATGTATTCATCCTCTTATGCTCTTCGGTTCCTCAGAGGTTATTCGCCCTCTGTCCCTTAGGCCCCGCTCTTGCACGGACCGGGGAAGATTCCGAGGCACTCTTTCATCCTCTGGTTGTGTATTCAGGAGCGTTTATCGACTGTGTATAAGCCTTGGCTTAAGCATGTTGACGGGATTTGTGTCTTTGTGGTATGGCGATAGAGACTCATTCCAATCTATTCTTTCAGTGCCCTTATTCTAGTCGGTGTATTTCTATTGCTAGAAGGGCCATGCGCTTTAGTTGGCCCCATCCTGTGTGGAGATCGGGGGTGCTGTGGGCAGCTAGGAAGTGGAGAGGTAAGCACGTGGTCAACGTGGCTTACCGTATTTTCCTAGCTGCATTGGTCTATTTGATTTGGCAGGAGAGGAATGAGAGGAGATTTGGTCAGAGGCGTAGAGATCCTCATACGGTTACTTTCCAGGGGATAGGTCTTGTTCGTGACATTATATCTCAGAGATTGCCCACTCGTTCTCTTTCTACTATGGTTGTTCGTCGTATTTGGAGGATAACTTGGTAGTTATTCATTTTTTTATAGCTTCTCTAGGCTTCGTAGCATATGTAGTTTATACGTAGGCTATGTATTCCTAGATCTTGCTATTTGTTATGTTGTTTGGTGCACCATTCTATATGGTTGTCGGGGTATTGTCCAGCCTTTTTGTCACTCTTATTATATTATTGCAATTGACTTTTCCCAAAAAAAAAACTCTACGAAAACTCGGGCTTATTAGTTAGATTCGAGTCTTTTGTACTGAAAATTGGTACAACAACTCCGATTAAGCTTTTACTTCTTGATTAAGTCTTATTATAGCAAGGATTGTCTATAATAGCTCCAATTAAGCCTTTACTTTTTTATTAAGTCCTATTAATAGGAGATAAGACCATGTTACATGCACTCGAGTCTGAACTCTACGAAAACCCGGGTTTATTGGTTAGATTAGAGCCTTTTGCACTAAGAATTTTCTATAACAGCTCCGATTAAGCTTTTACTTCTTGATTAAGTCTTGTTGTAGCAAGGACTGGCAATAATAGCTCCGATTAAGCCTTTAGTACTTGATTAAGTCTTGTTAATAGGAGGTAAGACCACGTTACATGTATTCGAATCGAAACTCTATGAAAACTCAGGTTAATTGATTCGATTCGAGCATTATATATTGAGTATTGGCGATGATATCTTAGATTAAGCCTTTACTTTTTGATTAAGTCTTGTTAATAGGAGACAAAACCATGTTACATGTACTCGAGCCAAAACTCTATGGAAACTCAGGCTTATTAGTTATATTCGAGCCTTTTGTACTGAGAATTGATACAATAGCTCCGATTAAGCTTTTACTTCTTGATTAAGTCTTGTTATAGCAAGGATTGGCTGTAATGGCTCCAATTAAGCCTTTACTTCTTGATTAAGTATTGTTAATAGGAGATAAGACCACATAACATGCATTCGAGTCGAAACTCTATGAAAACTCTGGTTAATTGAATAGATTCGAGCCTTTTATACTCAGAATGGGCTATAACAGCTCCGATTAGGCTTTTACTTCTTGATTAAATCTTGTTGTAGCAAGGATTGACTATAATAGCTCCAATTAAGCTTTTACTTCTTGATTAAGTCTTATTAGCAGGAGATAAGACCATGTTACATGCATTCGAGTCAGGACTCTATGAAAACTCGGGTTTATTGATTAGATTCGAGCATTTTGTATTGACTATTGGAGATAATAGCTTAGATAAGACCATATTACATGTATCCGATTTAGAACTCTACGAAAACTCGCGCTTATTAGTTAGATTCGAGCCTTTTGTAATGAGAATTGGTACAAAAGCTCTGATTAAGCTTTTACTTCTTGATTAAGTCTTGTTATAGAAGGATTGGCTATAATAGCTCCAATTAAGCATTTACTTTTTGATTAAGTCTTGTTAATAGGAGACAAGACCTTGTTACATGTATTCGAGTCAGAACTCTACGAAAACTCGGGCTTATTAGTTAGATTCGGCCCTTTTGTACTCAGAATTGGTACAATAGCTCCGATTAAGATTTTACTTCTTGATTGAGTCTTCTTATAGCAAGGATTGGCATAATAGCTCCGATTAAGCATTTACTTCTTGGTTAAGTCTTGTTAATAGGAGATAAGACCACGTTACATGCATTCGAGTCGGAACTCTATGAAAAATCGAGTTTATTGGTTAGATTTTAGCCTCTTATACTCAGAATTGGATATAATAGTTCCGATTAAGACTTTACTTCTTGATTAAGTCTGCTTAATAGGACATAAGACGATGTTGCATGTATTCGCTTCGGAAATCTGTGAAAACTCGCGATTATTGGTTAGATTGAGCCTTTTGTATAGAGAATTGGCTATAACAACTAATTAGGTCTTTACTTCTTGATTAATTCTTGTTGTAGAAATGATTGGGTATAAATATTATCTTATCTTCACCAACTTGGACCCAACATGATGCATGTTGCTACGTTTAGGTTATTCCCAATCTGATCACCAAGGTTACTCCAGGTCTCATAGCCGTTTTCTCGCCTAAGTATGTAGGAGTATGTTCAAGGTGTTTTATGCCAATCCTCACTTCATCTTCTTTGCTTGGAGTAGTCGGTTTTGTATCAAAGACCAAACGGCATGACGGTCCATTCATAAATCCCGTGTTTAGTTTTGAAAGCCGTTTTCCACTCATCTCCTTCTCGCCTATGAATCTGGTGATAACCACTCCGCAAATCGACTTTTGAAAAGATCACGGATCCGTGTCTGATACGAATTCGCTCGGAATGTGAATATGTATCGGTTAACAAATGTATAAGTATGGAAGTATATCGTAGCGGAAGTATATTTTGTGAATATGAAAAATCGAACGTATGAATATGGATGTAATATCGGATGTAGTAACAAAATCGGCCAAGAAGGTTCGACCGAACAAGAACAAGGATTTATCGAACTAGACCTATAACTCGATAAGATGATTTCTTCTCAAGACCTATTGAGAATCGATCGGATTAATACTCGAAAATGCATCGAATAATAATCAAGTATTTGATGAAACTCATTCACCAATGATGTAATACAAAGTATATTATTTTCATCAACATTCAATAATGATTATTACAAGAATCACCAAGACTACTTATAGGGATGTAGTCTTCTAAAATCAACTAAAGAAAATAAAAACATAAGATCACATGATCTTGAAAAGAAAGACAAAATCAAGATAAAAATATAAAGGGGAACACAAAATCAAATCATATCAAAGGGAAGGGGAACACAATCTTGATAAAGAAAGGAACAGAAGATAAAAAATCAACACACAAAAGACTATAAAAAAAGAAGGTTGGCGACTGGACACGGGCCGTGTCGCTTGACACGGCCACGACGCACGTTCTGGCGAATCTTGGTCGAGCAGAACTTGACTGTGTCCCGGGACACGGTCGGGTTAGGTAGGCAGCGCCGGCACTTTCCGAAAGAGTTCGGCAGGGGCAGTGCCGCCTGACATGGCCGAGTTCGACAGGCAGTGACTTTTGCTTTTCCGAAACAGTGCGACACGGGCCGTGTCATATGACACGGCCGAGACCGAGCACCATGGTCACTCCATGTTTTGTGTCTGTTTTCTCGCCAAAATATGTAGTCTTAAGTGCATGGCGTGTTGTAAGGTCACTTATGTCGATTCTTACCTCGTCTTCTTCATATATATTCATCAATCCCGTATCATCTCCTCCCCCTTTAAAGGGAATTGACCTCAATTCCGAAATTCCGTCATCATCAAGGTAAGGCGAAAGATCCCCAACATTAAAGGTTGCATGAACCCCATAATCTCCCGGAAGTTCTAACTTGTATGCATTGTCGTTCACCTTTGCAATTACTTTAAATGATCCCTCTGCTCGCGGCATTAACTTGTTCTTATGTTTACTCGGAAATCGCTCTTTTCTCAAATACACCCAAACCAAATCACCAACTTCGAATAATCTCGGTTTTCTTTGCTTGTTCGACTTTATTTTGTAAGTTTCTTTTATCTTCTTGATTCTATTACGTACTTGCTCGTGTAATTTCATCATGGACTTCAGCTTCGACTCCACATCCTTATGCACCAATTCACCACTCAGCAATGTAATTAGATCTAACGGCATGTAAGGATTCAGCCCCTATCGATTGGCTATAATAGCTCCGATTAAGTCTTGTTAATAGGCGATAACACCATGTTACATGCATTCTGATGCGAATTCTCTATCGGTACAATGGAAGGCTGTTTTGACGAGCGGAAGCGAGTAGCACTTAGGCAAAGGAATCGAACAGCACAATTGGGAGCTGACAGGAACTGATAGCAACAGTTCGCTACAACAACAAGAATGGACAGCGGCATGCGCACAAGATAGGAGCTGGTAACAACGGTTCGATACAGCAACAATGATACGCGACAAGACAGGAACTAGCCGAGTGAAATGACTTCGGAACAGGCAACTCCAAACAACGGCGCTCGAAACAGCAGGTTTCAGTTGGATACAATGGAAACAGGAAGCAAGTTTCAGACAACCAAACACAAATGATGCGAACTCCCGATCAAGTACAACCTTGTATCAAAAGCAAGATGAATATCGAAACAGGATAGGGAACAGGTGTTTATCAAACTAGACCGATAATCCGATAAGGTGATCTCTTCTCAAGACCTATTGAGAATTGGTCAGATTAAAATTTGAAAATGCGTCGAATAATAACCAAATTTTTAGAAGGAAACTCGTCCAACTCTTTTAGACAATACACAATGTATTTTTTTGATGATTCAATAATGTCTTCATTACAACTCAAACATGACTACTTATAGGTAAGAGTAGCCTGACAAGATTATTTAAGCTATTACAAGATAAGACCACATGATCTTAAAATAAAGGAAAAGACAATAAAAAGGTACTCCACGCCACTTGCAAACAAAAGGCATAAAAGATGGGTTTTGTCTCCAAGGTATTCTTCCTCTCCACATGCAGGCCGTGAATCAGGCCCTTTTTTTTATTATCTTATCTTCACCACTTGGACCCCCACATGATACAAGTTGCCATGTTTAATTTATTCCAAGTCCGATCACCAAGGTTATTCCAGGTCTCGTATTCGTTTTCTTGCCCAAGTATGTAGGAGTATGTTCAAGGTGTTTTACGTCAATCCTCACTTCGACTTCTTCACTTGGAGTAGTTGGTTTCGTATCATTTCCTCCTTTAAAAGGAATTTTCCTCAATTCCGCAATTCCATTGTCATCGAGATAAGGAGATAGATCACCTATGTTAAAGTAGCATGCACTCCATAATCACCTCGAAGTTCTAACTTGTATGCATTGTCGTTCACCTTCGCAACGACTGTAAACGGTCCCTCAGCTCATGGCATTAACTTGTTCTTATGCTTACTCGGAAATTGTTCTTTCCTCAAATGCACCCAAACTAAGTCCCCAACCTCGAATAATCTCGGTTTTCTTTGCTTGTTCGACTTTATTTTATAAGTCTCGTTTATCTCCTTGATTCGGTTACATACTTGTTCATGTAATTTCATCATTGACTTCAGCTTTGACTCTGCATCCTTATGCACCAATTCATCACTTGGTAATGAAATTAGATCTAATGGTATGTAAGGACTCAGCCCGTAAACTACTTCAAAAGTAGAGTGCGCCATGGCATGAGTAAGAGAACGATTATAAGCAAACTCCGCATGTGCAAGTTTTAAATCCCAGTCCTTTTGTGTCTTGCTTACAAGACCACACAACAGTGTTCCCAAAGTTCGTTTAGTCACTTCGGTTTGCCCGTCGGTTTGAGGATGGTGCAAAGTGCTAAACAAGAGTTTTGTTCCCACCTTCCTCCATAGGGTGTTCCAAAAGTAGCTAAGGAATTTTGAATCCCGATCCGAAACAATAGTCTTCGTAATTCCATGTAAACGTACCGCCTCTCGGAAATATAAGTCGGCCACATTGCTTGCATCGTCTGTCTTGTGGCATGCTGAGCCATTTTCGAAAAACGATCTATGACTACCATAATAGCATCCCTCCCTCGTTGAGTACGAGGTAAAGCAACAATGAAATCCATCGAGACATCTTCCCATGGCCTTTTCGGAATCGGTAAAGGTGTGTATACTCCCGGCTTGAACTAACTCTTCGCAATATGACATGTCACACACTTACTAATTATGTCATTCACATCCCTCTGTATCTTTGGCCAATAAAAATGTTCCTTAAGTACCTCCAATGTCTTAGCCAAACCAAAGTGGCCAGCCAAGCCTCCCCCGTGAGCTTCCCGAACCAACAATTCCCGAACCGTGTATTTGGGCAAGCAAAGACGATTTCCTTTGAAGAGGAAGCCTTCCTGTATCGTAAATTCTCCAAACGGACCAGATTTGCAAAGAGTGAAAGTCTCACCAAAATCCGCATCACCGTCATAATATTCCTTCACCGTCTCGAAGCCAAGCAAACGGACATTAAGAGTAGAGAGCAAGGCATACCGCCTAGACAATGCATCCGCTACGATGTTGCCCACTTAGCATGCCTCGGATGTAGGAATTCCACCCAGTTAGCATGCCCCGGACTTAACTTGTGTTGCCCATTAATATACTTCATCGACTCATGGTCCGAATGTAGGATGAAATGCTTCGGTCGAAGATAGTGACTCCAATGATCTAGAGCCCTCACAATAGCATAGAACTCCTTGTCGTACGTACAATAATTGAGACGGGCACCATTTAACTTTTCTGAAAAATAAGCAATAGGACGCTTTCCTTGAATGAGAACCGCTCCAATGCCAACTCCGCTATCATCACACTCTACTTCGAACGGTTGCGAAAAATCGGGTATGCCAAGATTGGTGCTTCACATAACTTTGTTTTCAATTTTTCGAACGACTCCTGTTGATACGAATTCACCCGGAAAAGTGAATATGTATCGGTCGGAGTGTGTATAAGTGTATGCTAGCGGAAGGCTTTTTACGGGTAGCGTGTTTTGAGTGTATTTTTATGGAAGTAATATGGATATGACAATGAAAAATTCGAACAAGAACAAGGGTTTATCGAATTAGACCTATAATTCGATAAGTGATTTCTTCTCAAGACCTATTGAGAATCAATCGGATTAATAGTCGAAAACGCGTCGAATAAAAATCAAGGTTCGGTAAAAATCATTTATCAAGGATAGAAATACAAAGTGTATTCTTATTTATTCAACATTCAATGCTATTACCAAGCTCATACAAGATTACTTATAGGAAAACTAAGTCTTCCTATCACTTAAACAAAACAATTCAAAGATTACAAAATCTTTGAATAATTAAAACAAATCAAAATAAAATACAAAAGGGGAACACAAATCACATAATAAGGGAACACAATTCCTAAAATAAGTAAAGAAAGAAAAGGAAAAAAAAGCAACAAAAGTGTATAAAAAAAAGGTGGCTGCCGGCAGGGAAACGGACCGTGTCTCTTGACACGGCCGCGGCGCGCGCAACATGGTCGGCTGGACTCGACCGTGTCATCCAGAACACGGTCGGGTGTCTGGGCAGTTAGTTCCGACATTCTGGGCGAGTAGGACTCGACCGTGTCTTGGGACATGGTCGGGTTGGCTAGGCAGTCTGTCGGCAAGTTCCGAAAGAGTTCGACTCGGCCGTGTCTCGGGACACGGTTTGAGTCCGGCGGGCAGTCAGTTTTGCTTGTCCGGGACATCTCGGCACAGGCCGTGTCATACGACAAGGCCGAGTTGGGCAGGCAGTGTACTTGGGTCTTCCGGCACAGCATGACACGGGCCGTGTCATATGACACGGTCGAGACTTGGCACCTTGGTCCTCCTCGTTTTGTGTCCGTTTTCTCACCCAAGTACGTAGGTGCATGTACATACAATGTTGTATTGTTACTTACGTCAATTCTTACTTCGTTTTCTTCGTTTGGATATGTCAATATCGCATCATATCCTCCCCCTTTAAAAGGAATTGACCTCAATTCAGTAATTCGCTAGTCGTCAAGGTAAGAAGATAGATCGCCCACGTTGAAAGTGGCGTATACTCCATAATCGCCCGGAAGTTCTACTTCATATGCATTGTCGTTCACCTTACCCACGATTTTGTAATGACCCTCAGCCCTCGGCATAAGTTTGTTCTTGCGTTTACTAGGAAATCTCTCCTTTCTTA
This sequence comes from Orobanche coerulescens, assembly GCA_033398695.1. Classification (NCBI taxonomy): domain Eukaryota; kingdom Viridiplantae; phylum Streptophyta; class Magnoliopsida; order Lamiales; family Orobanchaceae; genus Orobanche; species Orobanche coerulescens. Next base: position 140,716,165 of record CM065803.1, on the reverse strand, counting down.
AGTGTACCCAAACCAAGTCGCCTACCTCGAACAGTCTCGATTTTTTTTTATTGTTGGTTTTCCGTTTGTACGCGTCATTCACCTCTTTGATTCGATCATGTATTTGTCCGTGTAAGTTTATCATCGATTTAAGTTTAGATTCCGCATCTTTGTGTACCAACTCGTCTTGCGGCAATGGAATCAAGTCTAAGGGTATATAAGGATTTAACCCGTAGACGATTTCAAAGGGAGAGTGTGCCGTGGCATGTGTAGGGGGTCAGTTATAGGCAAATTCCGCATGAGAAAGTTTCACATCCCAATCCTTTTGCGTTTTATTCACAAGTCCTCGCAACAACGTTCCTAGCATTCGATTTGTGACCTCGGTTTGACCATCTGTTTGAGGATGGTGTGAGGTGCTAAATAAGAGTTTGTCCCCACTTTCCTCCATAATGTATTCCAAAAATAACTAAGAAATTTCGAATCCCGATCCGAAATAATAGTTTTCGGAACTCCATGTAAACGAACCACCTCTCGGAAGTATAAATCGGCCACGTTACTTGCATCGTCGATTTTGTGGCAAGCCACGAAATGAGCCATCTTCGAGAAACGATCAACGACCACCATAATAGCATCTTTACCTCATTGAGTATGGGGCAAAACGACAATAAAATCTATTGATACATCTTCCCACAGTCTTTCTGGAATCGGTAGAGGCATATATGATCCTGGTTTGAACGAACTCTTCGCGGTGTGACATGTTACACATTTACTTAAAACATTGTAAACGTCTCTTAGTATTTTTGGCCAAAAGAAATGTTCTTTAAGTACCTCCACTGTCTTAGCCGTGCCAAAGTGCCGCGCTAAGCCTCCCCTGTGAGCCTCCCGAACCAATAATTCTCGAACCGCATGTTTTGGAACACAAAGTCTATTCCCTTTAAAGAGAAAATCATCTTGTATCAAGAAATCCCCGAACGGACCAGAATTGCAACGAGTAAAAACTTCCCCAAAATCCGTATAATTTGCATAATACTCTTTCAACATTTCGAAACCAAGTAACCGAACCTCCAGAGTAGAAAGTAAAGCATACCTTCTAGATAACGCATCCGCAACGACATTGCTTTTACCGTATTTGTACTTGGATGAAAAGTGAAACGATTGTAGGAATCTGATACGAATTAACGTATGATATGTACGTAAATTCGTCGGAAAATGCAGCGGTTATCTTTATTTCCTTACAACACTCGTTTTTGTGTAACACTCGTAATATTCAACCGAAAGTAGGGCAATTCGGCTTTGTGAAAACACGAATAAAAATGAAAGTAGATTATCAAACTAGACCTATAGTTTGATAAAACAATCTCTCCTCAAGACCTATTGAGAATTGATTAAATTACAACTCGAAAACGCGTCGAATTATAATTGAAGTGTGCTGAAAATCATTCAACTAGAATACATAACATGTATTTCGTTTTTGCAAGCTTCAAGATGATTTATTCAAGGTTGAGGATTAGGCCATTATATAGCCTTTACAACTTACTAATAAGTTCAAACAAGATCACAAGAATCTAGCTAAAATACAAGCAAGTAATAAACTAAGCTATCAAGACTTTTGACAAAGAAAAAAATGACACAAGCTTGGCTTCTTCCTTAGCATTTCGGCCGTGGGGTTCTTGAAGTAGTGGACAAGATATTTCTCATGTGATATCTTCTTGTAAGTCTTTGATAAGGATAGAAAATGAGATCAATCATCTTGGTGTCTTCTTCCTCCTTGATTTCGGCCGATTTGGGAGATGGTGACATGAACTAAATCTTCAACAATCTTGATATGGTGGACTTTGAACAAAAATAAAACAAACTTTGAAAGTAGTGGGGACAAAGATCCTTCATGGATCCTTCAAAGAATCGGCCGAAATCTTCCCCCTAACATGGCCGATTTTGTATGCATGAACATGCATACGTATGCATGTTTTGATACGTCTAAGTTATCCCGGTTCCGATTATTAAGATCGTTCCAATTTCCGCGGATGTTTTCTCACCAAAGTACGTAGGTGCATGTGCATGCAACTTGGTATCGTCACCTACGTCGATTCTTACTTCGCTTGCTTCGTTTGGAGATGCCGTAATCGCATCATCCCCTCTCCCTTTGAAAGGAATTGACCTCAATTCGGTGATTCCCTCGTCGTCAAGGTAAGAAGATAGATCGCCCACGTTAAAAGTGGCGTGCACCCCATAGTCGCCCGGAAGTTCTACTTTATACGCATTGTTGTTCACCTTTCCCACGATTTTGTAAGGCCCCTCGGCCCTCGGCATAAGTTTGTTCTTGCGTTTGTTCGGAAATCTCTCTTTTCTTAAGTGTACCCAAACCAAGTCGCCTTCTTTGAATATTCTCGGTTTTCTGTGATTGTTGGATTTCCGTTTGTATTCATCATTCACCTCTTTGATTCGATCATGTATTTGCCCGTGCAATTTGATCATCGATTTAAGTTTCGACTCCGCATCTTTGTGTACCAACTCGTCTTTCGGCAATGGAATCAAATCCAAGGGTATATAAGGATTTAACCCGTAAACGATTTCGAAAGGAGAATGTGCCGTAGCATGTGTAGGGGATCGGTTATAGGCAAATTCCGCATGAGCAAGCTTCACGTCCCAATCCTTTTGCGTTTTATTCACAAGTCCTCGCAACAACGTTCCTAATGTTCGATTTGTGACCTCGGTTTGACCATCGGTTTGCGGATGGTGCGAAGTGCTAAATAAGAGCTTCGTTCCCACTTTCCTCCATAAAGTATTCCAAAAATAGCTAAGGAATTTGAATCCCGATCCGACACAATAGTCTTCGTACTCCATGTAAACGAACCACCTCTCGGAAGTATAAGTCGGCCACGTTGCTTGCGTCGGCTTTGTGGCAAGCCACGAAATGAGCCATCTTTGAGAACCGATCAACAACCACCATAATAGCATCTTTACCTCGTTGAGTACGGGTAAAGCGACGATAAAGTCCATGGATACATCTTCCCACGGTCTTTCCGGAACCTAGAGAGGCATATATGATCCGGTTTGAATTAACTCTTCGAGATGTGACAGGTTACACATTTACTTAAAACATTGTAAATGTCTTTTAGCATTTTAGGCCAAAAGAAATGTTCTTTAAGTACTTACAACGTTTTAGACGTGCCAAAATGTCATCCTAAACCACCTCCGTGAGCTTCCTGACCAATAATTCCCGAACCGCTGTTTTGGAACACTATGCCTATTTCCTTTAATTATTAATTCATCTTTTTACATGAACTCACAGAACGGACCAGTTTTGCATCGAGTTTAAATTTCTCCGAAATCCTCATCATTTTCATAGCATTCCTTCAATATTTCAAACCAAGTAACCGAACCTCCAGTAGAAAGTAAGGCATACCTCCTAGATAACGCATCCGCAACGACATTGCTTTTACCGTCTTTGTACTTGGATGAAAAGTCAAATGATTGTAGGAATACCACCAACTTGGCATGCCTCGGACTCACTTTATGTTGCCCGTTAATGTACTTTAATGATTCGTGATCCGAGTGTAGGATAAAATGCTTCGTCCGCAAGTAATGACTCCAATGATCAAGGGCCCGTACGATAGCATAGAATTCTTTATCGTAAGTACAATAATTCAACCGAGCCCCGTTCAACTTCTCCGAAAAGTAAGCGATAGGTCGTTTACCTTGAATAAGAACCGCTCCAATTCCAACTCCGCTAGCGTCACACTCAACTTCGAATGGTTGAGAAAAATCGGGTAGTGTTAGAATCGGTGCTTCGCATAACTTGGCCTTTAACTTCTCGAAAGCTCCTTGGGCAGCCCCGTTCCATACAAATGGTCCTTTTTTTAAACACTCCGTTATCGGGCTTGAGATGGTGCTGAAGTCTCGAATAAACCTCCGGTAAAAAGAAGCAAGTCCGTGAAATGATCTCACTTCCATCACGGTCGTAGGGGTCGGCCAAGATTTAATTGCTTCGATTTTTGTTTGATCAACCGCCACTCCGTCCTTCGAAACGACATAGCTGAGAAAGACTATACTTTCGACTAGGAACGAACACTTCTCTTTTTTTCCATACAATTTTCGGTCCCTCAAGGTTTCAAAGATTAGCCTTAAGTGCCCGAAATGTTCTTGTAGTGACTGACTATAGATTAGAATGTCATCCAAATACACAACCACGAACTTCCCCAGAAATGGTTTAAGTACCTCGTTCATCAACCTCATGAAGGTACTAGGCGCATTTGTAAGACCGAAAGGCATAACGGTCCACTCATATAATCCATTTTTCGTTTTGAACGCCGTCTTCCACTCGTCACCTTCTCGCATTCGGATTTGATGATATCCGCTCCGTAAATCAACTTTGGAAAAGATCACCGAACCATGTAGTTCGTCTAACATATCATCAAGTCTCGGGATAGGGAACCAATACTTGACGGTGATATTGTTCACGGCCCGACTATCCACACACATCCGCCAAGAACCGTCTTTCTTAGGGACAAGTAAGACCGGAACCGCACACGGACTCAAACTCTCCCGGACATATCCGCGGTCCAAAAGCTCTTCGACTTGTCGTTGTAACTCCTTTGTCTCTTCGGGATTACATCTATATGTGGCTTTATTAGGAAGTGGTGCTCCCGGTATAAGATCAATTTGGTGTTCGATACCGCGAATAGGTGGTAAACCCGATGGTAATTCTTCGGGAAAAACATCCTCAAATTCGCGTAACAACACATCTAGCTCTCCGTCATTTCGTACTCCTATGTTCTCGTCCCGTGTCTCTTTAAACATCACCAAGTATACTCGCTCCCCGTCATTAATGGCATGTTCCATTTCTCTTTCACTAGCAAGCATGGTAAGTTTTGGTTTCTCCACTCGACTAGAACTCATCGAACGGATGGCTTGCGGGGACATCGGTTTGAGTACAATCTTCTTTCCTTTGTCTTGTAATTCATATTCATTACTTCGACCTCGATGTAAAACATCTCGGTCGAACATCCACGGTCGTCCCAAAAGCACGTGGCATGCGTCCATCGGGAGTACGTCACATAACACATCGTCTCCGTAAGATCCCATAGTTAAGTTGACCCGTACTTATCTTGTCACCTTTACCTTGCTTCCATCATCGAGCCAATGTAAAGCATATGGTCTCGGGTGAGCCATAGTAGTTAGCCCGAGCTTGGTGACCATCTCGTTTGATGCCACATTCGTGCAACTCCCTCCGTCTATTATCAAGCTACACCACTTTTCTCCGACTTTGCATTTGGAATGAAAAATCTGGTCTCTTTGTTCCGTGTCACTTGGAATAACTTTGGTATGTAATGCTCGAAGCACTAAAGCAGTATCATATTCCGGAGCGTCATAAGTCTCGAAATCTTCATTTTCTTCCTCGGCCTCCACGTTAAATACGTCACCAAGGCCTTCCTTCTCGTCCTCGACTAAAAGTTCGTCTCGGACCGCAAGAGCTTCTCTCAAAGTGACCACTCGTTTATTTGGACATGCATTTTGATAGTGACCAAAGCCTTGACATTTAAAACATCGTACTTTAGCCAAGCTTGTTTCCTTGGAAACATGAGGAACCTTTGGTGCCGGGGTAGGGACTTGAAAAGGTACGGTAGTTTTCGTAGTAGAACTTGAGCCGGCACTTGTATTTCCGAATTTGTATGGGAATTCGGGTTTGGTAAACTTCAACTTGTTTTGAGCTTCAATTTTTATGCATAGTCCGCATAAAGTGTCAAAATCTCCGTATGGGTATAATTCCACCGTATTTGAAATGTTTCGGTTTAGGCCACGTAAGAAACGTGACATTCTTTGTTCTTGATTTTCTTCAAGTTCTCCCATTAAGGCCAAGCCTTCAAATTCATCAATGTATTCTTCCACACTTAGTTTCCCTTGTACGAACTCCGCAATTTTTCGGTATAAGGTTAACCGGTGTGATGTCGGGACATACCTTTTACGTAGTTTCAATTTTGAAGAATCCCAAGAACGGATTTTCTCTTTTCCCGCACGAGCTCGTTGTGCTTTCATACCCTCGAACCATAAGGAAGCGCCCTTCCCTAACTTGAGAATTGCGTATTTGCAACGTTTCTCATCGTTAAGGTGTTTGAAGTCGAACATACGTTCAATCTTCCTCTCCCACTCCAAGTAAACTTCGGGATTAGTACCTCCGACAAATTCCGGAAGTTCATTAACTTTAAATTCGTCCACATGACGTGGTGAATGTGCGTCATATACTCCTCTTCTTGCTTGAAATCGTGGTTCTTGCATGGTGTGTAGTGCTTCACGTAGTTTCTCCATGAAATCGTCGGAAAAATCCATGATACGGTAGTTTTGATAAGAAAAATCGCCAAGAGAATTTCGCCAAGGAAGTAACCTTGGGCTCCGATGCCACTTATGGTACGAATTAACGTATGATATGTACGTAAATTCGTCGGAAAATGCAGCGGTTATCTTTATTTCCTTACAACACTCGTTTTTGTGTAACACTCGTAATATTCAACCGAAAGTAGGGCAATTCGGCTTTGTGAAAACACGAATAAAAATAAAAGTAGATTATCAAACTAGACCTATAGTTTGATAAAACAATCCCTCCTCAAGACCTATTGAGAATTGATTAAATTACAACTCGAAAACGCGTCGAATTATAATTGAAGTGTGCTGAAAATCATTCAACTAGAATACATAACATGTATTTCGTTTTTGCAAGCTTCAAGATGATTTATTCAAGGTTGAGGATTAGGCCATTATATAGCCTTTACAACTTACTAATAAGTTCAAACAAGATCACAAGAATCTAGCTAAAATACAAGCAAGTAATAAACTAAGCTATCAAGACTTTTGACAAAGAAAAAAATGACACAAGCTTGGCTTCTTCCTTAGCATTTCGGCCGTGGGGTTCTTGAAGTAGTGGACAAGATATTTCTCATGTGATATCTTCTTTTAAGTCTTTGATAAGGATAGAAAATGAGATCAATCATCTTGGTGTCTTCTTCCTCCTTGATTTCGGCCGATTTGGGAGATGGTGACATGAACTAAATCTTCAACAATCTTGATATGGTGGACTTTGAACAAAAATAAAACAAACTTTGAAAGTAGTGGGGACAAAGATCCTTCATAGATCCTTCAAAGAATCGGCCGAAATCTTCCCCCTAACATGGCCGATTTTGTATGAATGAACATGCATACGTATGCATGTTTTGATACGTTTAAGTTATCCCGGTTCCGATTATTAAGATCGTTCCAATTTCCGCGGATGTTTTCTCACCAAAGTACGTAGGTGCATGTGCATGCAACTTGGTATCGTCACCTACGTCGATTCTTACTTCGCTTGCTTCGTTTGGAGATGCCGTAATCGCATCATCCCTCCCCTTTGAAAGGAATTGACCTCAATTCGGTGATTCCTCGTCGTCAAGGTAAGAAGATAGATCGCCCACGTTAAAAGTGGCGTGCACCCCATAGTCGCCCGGAAGTTCTACTTTATACGCATTGTCGTTCACCTTTCCCACGATTTTGTAAGGCCCCTCGGCCCTCGGCATAAGTTTGTTCTTGCGTTTGTTCGGAAATCTCTCTTTTCTTAAGTGTACCCAAACCAAGTCGCCTTCTTTGAATATTCTCGGTTTTCTGTGATTGTTGGATTTCCGTTTGTATTCATCATTCACCTCTTTGATTCGATCATGTATTTGCCCGTGCAATTTGATCATCGATTTAAGTTTCGACTCAGCATCTTTGTGTACCAACTCGTCTTTCGGCAATGGAATCAAGTCCAAGGGTATATAAGGATTTAACCCGTAAACGATTTCGAAAGGAGAATGTGCCGTAGCATGTGTAGGGGATCGGTTATAGGCAAATTCCGCATGAGCAAGCTTCACGTCCCAATCCTTTTGCGTTTTATTCACAAGTCCTCGCAACAACGTTCCTAATGTTCGATTTGTGACCTCGGTTTGACCATCGGTTTGCGGATGGTGCGAAGTGCTAAATAAGAGCTTCGTTCCCACTTTCCTCCATAAAGTATTCCAAAAATAGCTAAGGAATTTCGAATCCCGATCCGACACAATAGTCTTCGGTACTCCATGTAAACGAACCACCTCTCGGAAGTATAAGTCGGCCACGTTGCTTGCGTCGTCGGTTTTGTGGCAAGCCACGAAATGAGCCATCTTTGAGAACCGATCAACAACCACCATAATAGCATCTTTACCTCGTTGAGTACGGGGTAAAGCGACGATAAAGTCCATGGATACATCTTCCCACGGTCTTTCTGGAACCGGTAGAGGCATATATGATCCCGGTTTGAATGAACTCTTCGAGATGTGACATGTTACACATTTACTTAAAACATTGTAAATGTCTTTTAGCATTTTAGGCCAAAAGAAATGTTCTTTTAGTACTTCCAACGTTTTAGCCGTGCCAAAATGTCCGGCTAAACCACCTCCGTGAGCTTCCCGGACCAATAATTCCCGAACCGCCTGTTTTGGAACACAAAGCCTATTTCCTTTAAATAGGAAATCATCTTGTAACATGAACTCCCCGAACGGACCAGATTTGCAACGAGTAAAAATTTCTCCGAAATCCTCATCATTTTCATAGCATTCCTTCAATATTTCGAAACCAAGTAACCGAACCTCCAGAGTAGAAAGTAAGGCATACCTCCTAGATAACGCATCCGCAACGACATTGCTTTTACCGTCTTTGTACTTGGATGAAAAGTGAAATGATTGTAGGAATTCCACCCACTTGGCATGCCTCGGACTCAGTTTATGTTGCCCGTTAATGTACTTTAATGATTCGTGATCCGAGTGTAGGATAAAATGCTTCGTCCGCAAGTAATGACTCCAATGATCAAGGGCCCGTACGATAGCATAGAATTCTTTATCGTAAGTACAATAATTCAACCGAGCTCCGTTCAACTTCTCCGAAAAGTAAGCGATAGGTCGTTTACCTTGAATAAGAACCGCTCCAATTCCAACTCCGCTAGCGTCACACTCAACTTCGAATGGTTGAGAAAAATCGGGTAGTGTTAGAATCGGTGCTTCGCATAACTTGGCCTTTAACTTCTCGAAAGCTCCTTGGGCAGCCCCGTTCCATACAAATGGTCCTTTTTTTAAACACTCCGTTATCGGGCTTGAGATGGTGCTGAAGTCTCGAATAAACCTCCGGTAAAAAGAAGCAAGTCCGTGAAATGATCTCACTTCCATCACGGTCGTAGGGGTCGGCCAAGATTTAATTGCTTCGATTTTTGTTTGATCAACCGCCACTCCGTCCTTCGAAACGACATAGCCGAGAAAGACTATACTTTCGACTAGGAACGAACACTTCTCTTTTTTTCCATACAATTTTCGGTCCCTCAAGGTTTCAAAGATTAGCCTTAAGTGCCCGAAATGTTCTTGTAGTGATTGACTATAGATTAGAATGTCATCCAAATACACAACCACGAACTTCCCCAGAAATGGTTTAAGTACCTCGTTCATCAACCTCATGAAGGTACTAGGCGCATTTGTAAGACCGAAAGGCATAACGGTCCACTCATATAATCCATTTTTCGTTTTGAACGCCGTCTTCCACTCGTCACCTTCTCGCATTCGGATTTGATGATATCCGCTCCGTAAATCAACTTTGGAAAAGATCACCGAACCATGTAGTTCGTCTAACATATCATCAAGTCTCGGGATAGGGAACCGATACTTGACGGTGATATTGTTCACGGCCCGACTATCCACACACATCCGCCAAGAACCGTCTTTCTTAGGGACAAGTAAGAGGAACCGCACGGACTCAAACTCTCCCGGACATATCCGCGGTCCAAAAGCTCTTCGACTTGTCGTTGTAACTCCTTTGTCTCTTCGGGATTACATCTATATGCGGCTTTATTAGGAAGTGGTGCTCCCGGTATAAGATCAATTTGGTGTTCGATACCGCGAATAGGTGGTAAACCCGACGGTAATTCTTCGGGAAAAACATCCTCAAATTCGCGTAACAACACATCTAGCTCTCCGTCATTTCGTACTCCTATGTTCTCGTCCCGTGTCTCTTTAAACATCACCAAGTATACTCGCTCCCCGTCATTAATGGCATGTTCCATTTCTCTTTCACTAGCAAGCATGGTAAGTTTTGGTTTCTCCACTCGACTAGAAATCATCGAACGGATGGCTTGCGGGGACATCGGTTTGAGTACAATCTTCTTTCCTTTGTCTTGTAATTCATATTCATTACTTCGACCTCGATGTAAAACATCTCGGTCGAACATCCACGGTCGTCCCAAAAGCACGTGGCATGCGTCCATCGGGAGTACGTCACATAACACATCGTCTCTGTAAGATCCCATAGTTAAGTTGACCCGTACTTATCTTGTCACCTTTACCTTGCTTCCATCATCGAGCCAATGTAAAGCATATGGTCTCGGGTGAGCCATAGTAGTTAGCCCGAGCTTGGTGACCATCTCGTTTGATGCCACATTCGTGCAACTCCCTCCGTCTATTATCAAGCTACACCACTTTTCTCGGACTTTGCATTTGGAATGAAAAATCTGGTCTCTTTGTTCCGTGTCACTTGGAATAACTTTGGTATGTAATGCTCGAAGCACTAAAGCAGTATCATATTCCGGAGCGTCATAAGTCTCGAAATCTTCATTTTCTTCCTCGGCCTCCACGTTAAATACGTCACCAAGGCCTTCCTTCTCGTCCTCGACTAAAAGTTCGTCTCGGACCGCAAGAGCTTCTCTCAAAGTGACCACTCGTTTATTTGGACATGCATTTTGATAGTGACCAAAGCCTTGACATTTAAAACATCGTACTTTAGCCAAGCTTGTTTCCTTGGAAACATGAGGAACCTTTGGTGCCGGGGTAGGGACTTGAAAAGGTACGGTAGTTTTCGTAGTAGAACTTGAGGCACTTGTATTTCCGAATTTGTATAGGAATTCGGGTTTGGTAAACTTCAACTTGTTTTGAGCTTCAATTTTTATGCATAGTCCGCATAAAGTGTCAAAATCTCCGTATGGGTATAATTCCACCGTATTTGAAATGTTTCGGTTTAGGCCACGTAAGAAACGTGACATTCTTTGTTCTTGATTTTCTTCAAGTTCTCCCATTAAGGCCAAGCCTTCAAATTCATCAATGTATTCTTCCACACTTAGTTTCCCTTGTACGAACTCCGCAATTTTTCGGTATAAGGTTAACCGGTGTGATGTCGGGACATACCTTTTACGTAGTTTCTTTTTTAAAGAATCCCAAGAACGGATTTTCTCTTTTCCCGCACGAGCTCGTTGTGCTTTCATACCCTCGAACCATAAGGAAGCGCCCTTCCCTAACTTGAGAATTGCGTATTTGCAACGTTTCTCATCGTTAAGGTGTTTGAAGTCGAACATACGTTCAATCTTCCTCTCCCACTCCAAGTAAACTTCGGGATTAGTACCTCCGACAAATTCCGGAAGTTCATTAACTTTAAATTCGTCCACATGACGTGGTGAATGTGCGTCATATACTCCTCTTCTTGCTTGAAATCGTGGTTCTTGCATGGTGTGTAGTGCTTCACGTAGTTTCTCCATGAAATCGTCGGAAAAATCCATGATACGGTAGTTTTGATAAGAAAAATCGCCAAGAGAATTTCGCCAAGGAAGTAACATTGGGCTCCGATGCCACTTATGTAGTGCAATTAACGTATGATATGTACGTAAATTCGTCGGAAAATGCAGCGGTTATCTTTATTTCCTTACAACACTCGTTTTTGTGTAACACTCGTAATATTCAACCGAAAGTAGGGCAATTCGGCTTTGTGAAAACACGAATAAAAATGAAAGTAGATTATCAAACTAGACCTATAGTTTGATAAAACAATCCCTCCTCAAGACCTATTGAGAATTGATTAAATTACAACTCGAAAACGCGTCGAATTATAATTGAAGTGTGCTGAAAATCATTCAACTAGAATACATAACATGTATTTCGTTTTTGCAAGCTTCAAGATGATTTATTCAAGGTTGAGGATTAGGCCATTATATAGCCTTTACAACTTACTAATAAGTTCAAACAAGATCACAAGAATCTAGCTAAAATACAAGCAAGTAATAAACTAAGCTATCAAGACTTTTGACAAAGAAAAAAATGACACAAGCTTGGCTTCTTCCTTAGCATTTCGGCCGTGGGGTTCTTGAAGTAGTGGACAAGATATTTCTCATGTGATATCTTCTTTTAAGTCTTTGATAAGGATAGAAAATGAGATCAATCATCTTGGTGTCTTCTTCCTCCTTGATTTCGGCCGATTTGGGAGATGGTGACATGAACTAAATCTTCAACAATCTTGATATGGTGGACTTTGAACAAAAATAAAACAAACTTTGAAAGTAGTGGGGACAAAGATCCTTCATGGATCCTTCAAAGAATCGGCCGAAATCTTCCCCCTAACATGGCCGATTTTGTATGCATGAACATGCATACGTATGCATGTTTTGATACGTCTAAGTTATCCCGGTTCCGATTATTAAGATCGTTCCAATTTCCGCGGATGTTTTCTCACCAAAGTACGGAGGTGCATGTGCATGCAACTTGGTATCGTCACCTACGTCGATTCTTACTTCGCTTGCTTCGTTTGGAGATGCCGTAATCGCATCATCCCCTCCCCCTTTGAAAGGAATTGACCTCAATTCGGTGATTCCCTCGTCGTCAAGGTAAGAAGATAGATCGCCCACGTTAAAAGTGGCGTGCACCCCATAGTCGCCCGGAAGTTCTACTTTATACGCATTGTCGTTCACCTTTCCCACGATTTTGTAAGGCCCCTCGGCCCTCGGCATAAGTTTGTTCTTGCGTTTGTTCGGAAATCTCTCTTTTCTTAAGTGTACCCAAACCAAGTCGCCTTCTTTGAATATTCTCGGTTTTCTGTGATTGTTGGATTTCCGTTTGTATTCATCATTCACCTCTTTGATTCGATCATGTATTTGCCCGTGCAATTTGATCATCGATTTAAGTTTCGACTCCGCATCTTTGTGTACCAACTCGTCTTTCGGCAATGGAATCAAGTCCAAGGGTATATAAGGATTTAACGTAAGCGATTTCGAAAGGAGAATGTGCCGTAGCATGTGTAGGGGATCGGTTATAGGCAAATTCCGCATGAGCAAGCTTCACGTCCCAATCCTTTTGCGTTTTATTCACAAGTCCTCGCAACAACGTTCCTAATGTTCGATTTGTGACCTCGGTTTGACCATCGGTTTTGCGGATGGTGCGAAGTGCTAAATAAGAGCTTCGTTCCCACTTTCCTCCATAAAGTATTCCAAAAATAGCTAAGGAATTTCGAATCCCGATCCGACACAATAGTCTTCGGTACTCCATGTAAATGAACCACCTCTCGGAAGTATAAGTCGGCCACGTTGCTTGCGTCGTCGGTTTTGTGGCAAGCCACGAAATGAGCCATCTTTGAGAACCGATCAACAACCACCATAATAGCATCTTTACCTCGTTGAGTACGGGGTAAAGCGACGATAAAGTCCATGGATACATCTTCCCACGGTCTTTACGGGAAGGTAGAGGCATATATGATCCGGTTTGAATGAACTCTTCGAGATGTGACATGTTACACATTTACTTAAAACATTGTAAACGTCTTTTAGCATTTTAGGCCAAAAGAAATGTTCTTTTAGTACTTCCAACGTTTTAGCCGTGCCAAAATGTCGGCTAAACCACCTCCGTGAGCTTCCGGACCAATAATTCCCGAACCGCCTATTTTGGAACACAAAGCCTATTTCCTTTAAATAGAAATCATCTTGTAACATGAACTCCCGAACGGACCAGATTTGCAACGAGTAAAAATTTCTCCGAAATCCTCATCATTTTCATAGCATTCCTTCAATATTTGAAACCAAGTAACCGAACCTCCAGTAGAAAGTAAGGCATACCTCCTAGATAACGCATCATAACGACATTGCTTTTACCGTCTTTGTACTTGGATGAAAAGTGAAATGATTGTAGGAATTCCACCCACTTGGCATGCCTCGGACTCGGTTTATGTTGCCGTTAATGTTAATGTACTTTAATGATTCGTGATCCGAGTGTAGGATAAAATGCTTCGTCCGCAAGTAATGACTCCAATGATCAAGGGCCCGTACGATAGCATAGAATTCTTTATCGTAAGTACAATAATTCAACCGAGCCCCGTTCAACTTCTCCGAAAAGTAAGCGATAGGTCATTTACCTTGAATAAGAACCGCTCCAATTCCAACTCCGCTAGCGTCACACTCAACTTCGAATGGTTGAGAAAAATCGGGTAGTGTTAGAATCGGTGCTTCGCATAACTTGGCCTTTAACTTCTCGAAAGCTCCTTGGGCAGCCCCGTTCCATACAAATGGTCCTTTTTTAAACACTCCGTTATCGGACTTGAGATGGTGCTGAAGTCTCGAATAAACCTCCGTAAAAAGAAGCAAGTCCGTGAAATGATCTCACTTCCGTCAAGGTCGTAGGGTCGGCCAAGATTTAATTGCTTCGATTTTTGTTTGATCAACCGCCACTCCGTCCTTGAAACGACATAGCCAAGAAAGACTATACTTTCGACTAGAACGAGCAGTTCTCTTTTTTCCATACAATTTTCGGTCCCTCAAGGTTTCAAAGATTAGCCTTAAGTGCCCGAAATGTTCTTGTAGTATTTGACTATAGATTAGAATGTCATCCAAATACACAACCACGAACTTCCCAGAAATGGTTTAAGTACCTCGTTCATCAACCTCATGAAGGTACTAGGCGCATTTGTAAGACCGAAAGGCATAACGGTCCACTCATATAATCCATTTTTCGTTTTGAAGGCCGTCTTCCACTCGTCACCTTCTCGCATTCGGATTTGATGATATCCGCCGTAAATCAACTTTGGAAAAGATCACCGAACCATGTAGTTCGTCTAACATATCATCAAGTCTCGGGATAGGGAACCGATACTTGACGGTGATATTGTTCACGGCCCGACTATCCACACACATCCGCCAAGAACCGTCTTTCTTAGGGACAAGTAAGACCGGAACCGCACACGGACTCAAACTCTCCCGGACATATCCGCGGTCCAAAAGCTCTTCGACTTGTCGTTGTAACTCCTTCGTCTCTTCGGGATTACATCTATATGCGGCTTTATTAGGAAGTGGTGCTCCCGGTATAAGATCAATTTGGTGTTCGATACCGCGAATAGGTGGTAAACCCGACGGTAATTCTTTGGGAAAAACATCCTCAAATTCGCGTAACAACACATCTAGCTCTCCGTCATTTTGTACTCCTATGTTCTCGTCCCGTGTCTCTTTAAACATCACCAAGTATACTCGCTCCCCGTCATTAATGGCATGTTCCATTTCTCTTTCACTAGCAAGCATGGTAAGTTTTGGTTTCTCCACTCGACTAGAACTCATCGAACGGATGGCTTGCGGGGACATCGGTTTGAGTACAATCTTCTTTCCTTTGTCTTGTAATTCATATTCATTACTTCGACCTCGATGTAAAACATCTCGGTCGAACATCCACGGTCGTCCCAAAAGCACGTGGCATGCGTCCATCGGGAGTACGTCACATAACACATCGTCTCCGTAAGATCCCATAGTTAAGTTGACCCGTACTTGTCTTGTCACCTTTACCTTGCTTTCATCATCGAGCCAATGTAAAGCATATGGTCTCGGGTGAGCCATAGTAGTTAGCCCGAGCTTGGTGACCATCTCGTTTGATTCCACATTCGTGCAACTCCCTCCGTCTATTATCAAGCTACACCACTTTTCTCCGACTTTGCATTTGGAATGAAAAATCTGGTCTCTTTGTTCCGTGTCACTTGGAATAACTTTGGTATGTAATGCTCGAAGCACTAAAGCAGTATCATATTCCGGAGCGTCATAAGTCTCGAAATCTTCATTTTCTTCCTCGGCCTCCACGTTAAATACGTCACCAAGGCCTTCCTTCTCGTCCTCGACTAAAAGTTCGTCTCGGACCGCAAGAGCTTCTCTCAAAGTGACCACTCGTTTATTTGGACATGCATTTTGATAGTGACCAAAGCCTTGACATTTAAAACATCGTACTTTAGCCAAGCTCGTTTCCTTGGAAACATGAGGAACCTTTGGTGCCGGGGTAGGGACTTGAAAAGGTACGGTAGTTTTCGTAGTAGAACTTGAGCCGGCACTTGTATTTCCGAATTTGTATGGGAATTCGGGTTTGGTAAACTTCAACTTGTTTTGAGCTTCAATTTTTATGCATAGTCCGCATAAAGTGTCAAAATCTCCGTATGGGTATAATTCCACCGTATTTGAAATGTTTCGGTTTAGGCCACGTAAGAAACGTGACATTCTTTGTTCTTGATTTTCTTCAAGTTCTCCCATTAAGGCCAAGCCTTCAAATTCATCGATGTATTCTTCCACACTTAGTTTCCCTTGTACGAACTCCGCAATTTTTCGGTATAAGGTTAACCGGTGTGATGTCGGGACATACCTTTTACGTAGTTTCTTTTTTAAAGAATCCCAAGAACGGATTTTCTCTTTTCCCGCACGAGCTCGTTGTGCTTTCATACCCTCGAGCGATGAAGCGCCCTTCCCTAACTTGAGAATTGCGTATTTGCAACGTTTCTCATCGTTAAGGTGTTTGAAGTCGAACATACGTTCAATCTTCCTCTCCCACTCCAAGTAAACTTCGGGATTAGTACCTCCGACAAATTCGGAAGTTCATTAACTTTAAATTCGTCCACATGACGTGGTGAATGTGCGTCATATACTCCTCTTCTTGCTTGAAATCGTGGTTCTTGCATGGTGTGTAGTGCTTCACGTAGTTTCTCCATGAAATCGTCGGAAAAATCCATGATACGGTAGTTTTGATAAGAAAAATCGCCAAGAGAATTTCGCCAAGGAAGTAACCTTGGGCTCCGATGCCACTTATGGTAGTGCAATTAACGTATGATATGTACGTAAATTCGTCGGAAAATGCGGTTATCTTTATTTCCTTACAACACTCGTTTTTGTGTAACACTCGTAATATTCAACCGAAAGTAGGGCAATTCGGCTTTGTGAAAACACGAATAAAAATGAAAGTAGATTATCAAACTAGACCTATAGTTTGATAAAACAATCTCTCCTCAAGACCTATTGAGAATTGATTAAATTACAACTCAAAACGCGTCGAATTATAATTGAAGTGTCTTTGAAAATCATTCAACTAGAATACATAACATGTATTTCGTTTTTGCAAGCTTCAAGATGATTTATTCAAGGTTGAGGATTAGGCCATTATATAGCCTTTACAACTTACTAATAAGTTCAAACAAGATCACAAGAATCTAGCTAAAATACAAGCAAGTAATAAACTAAGCTATCAAGACTTTTTTCAAAGAAAAAATGACACAAGCTTGGCTTCTTCCTTAGCATTTCGGCCGTGGGGTTCTTGAAGTAGTGGACAAGATATTTCTCATGTGATATCTTCTTGTAAGTCTTTGATAAGGATAGAAAATGAGATCAATCATCTTGGTGTCTTCTTCCTCCTTGATTTCGGCCGATTTGGGAGATGGTGACATGAACTAAATCTTCAACAATCTTGATATGGTGGACTTTGAACAAAAATAAAACAAACTTTGAAAGTAGTGGGGACAAAGATCCTTCATGGATCCTTCAAAGAATCGGCCGAAATCTTCCCCCTAACATGGCCGATTTTGTATGCATGAACATGCATACGTATGCATGTTTTGATACGTCTAAGTTATCCCGGTTCCGATTATTAAGATCGTTCCAATTTCCGCGGATGTTTTCTCACCAAAGTACGTAGGTGCATGTGCATGCAACTTGGTATCGTCACCTACGTCGATTCTTACTTCGCTTGCTTCGTTTGGAGATGCCGTAATCGCATCAGAATCCCACCCACTTAGCATGCCTCGGACTCAGTTTGTGTTGTCCGTTAATGTATTTCAATGATTGGTGGTCCGAATGTAGAGTAAAATGTTTCGGCCGAAGATAATGACTCCAATGATCAAGGGCCCTTACGATAGCATAGAATTCTTTATCGTAAGTGCAATAATTCGACCGAGCACCGTTTAATTTCTCCGAAAAGTAAGCAATAGGTCGTTTACCTTGAATAAGAACCGCTCCAATTCCAACTCCACTAGGATCACACTCTACTTCGAATGGTTGAGTAAAATCGGGTAGTGTTAGGATTGATGCTTCGCATAATTTGGCCTTTAACTTTTCGAATGCTCCTTGGGCAGCCCCATTCCATAAGAATGGTCCCCTTTTTTAACACTCCGTTATCGGACTTGAAATGGTGCTAAAGTCTCGAATAAACCTCCGATAAAAAGAAACAAGTCCGTGAAATGACCTCACTTTCGTCACGATCGTAGGGGTCGGCCAAGACTTAATTGCTTCGATTTTTGTTTGATCAAACGCCACTCCGTCCTTCGAAACGACATAGCCAAGAAAGACTATACTCTCGACTAAGAATGAACACTTCTCCTTTTTCCATATAGTTTTCGGTTCCTCAAAGTTTCGAAAACTTGCCTTAAGTGCCCGAAATGTTCTTGTAATGATCGACTATAGATCAGGATGTCATCCAGATATACAACCACGAATTTCCCCAGAAATGGTTTAGGCACTTTGTTCATCAACCTCATGAAAGTACTTGGTGCATTTGTAACCGAATGGCATAACGGCCCATTCATATAATCCATTTTTTGTTTTGAAGGCCGTCTTCCACTCGTCACCTTCTCGCATTCGAATTTGATGATATCCGCTTCGTAAATAAACCTTTGAAAAGACAACCGAACCATGTAGTTCATCTAACATATCATCAAGTCTCAGGATAGGGAATCGATACTTGATGGTGATATTATTCACGGCCCGACTATCCACACACATTCGCCAAGAACCATCTTTCTTAGGGACAAGTAAGACCGGAACCGCACAAGGACTCAAGCTCTCCCGAACGTACCCGTGGTTCAAAAGTTCTACGACTTGTCTTTGTAACTCATTCGTCTCCTCAGGATTACATCTATAGGCGGCTTTATTAGGAAGTGGTGCTTCCAGTATAAGATCGATTTGGTGTTCAATACCACGAATAGGTGGTAAGCCTGACGGTAATTCTTCGGGAAAGACATCATCAAATTCGTGTAATAACATATCTATCTCTCCTCCGTTTTGTACTCCCATGTTCTCGTCCCGTGTTTCTGTAAACATCACCAAATATACTTGCTCCCCGTCATTAATGGCATGTTCCATTTCCCTCTCGCTAGCAAGCATAGTAAGTTTCGGTTTCTCCACTCGACTAGAATCATCGAACGGATAGCTTGCGGGGACATCGGCTTGAGTACAATCTTCTTTCCTTTGTCTCGTAATTCATATTCGTTACTTCGACCTCGATGTAAAACATCTCGGTCGAACATCCATGGTCGTCCCAAAAGTATGTGGCATGCGTCCATCGGGAGTACGTCACATAACACATCGTCTCCGTATGGTCCCATAGTTAAGTTGACCCGTACTTGTCTCGACACCTTCACTTTACTTCCATCATCGAGCCAATGTAAAGCATACGGTCTCGGGTGAGCCGTAGTAGTTATACCGAGTTTCGTAACCATCTCATTGGAAGCTACATTCGTGCAACTTCCTCCGTCGATTATCAAACTACACCATTTTTCTCCGACTCGGCATTTGGAATGAAAGATTTGGTCCCTTTGCTCTGTATCATTTGGAATGATTTTGGTATGTAGAGATCGAAGTACTAAAGCAGTATCATATTCTGGAGCGTCATAAGCCTCACATTCCTCGTTTTCTTCCTCGGCCTCCATGTTAAATACGTTACCAAGTCCTTCCTTCTCGTCCTCGACTAAAAGTTCATCTCGGACCACAAGAGCTTCTCTTAACGTGACCACCCGTTTGTTTGGACATGCATTTTGATAGTGACCAAAACCTTGACATTTATAGCATCGTACTTTAGTCAAGCTTGCCTCATTGGACCCATGAGGAATCTTCGGGGCCGGAGTAGGGACTTAATAGGCGCGGTAAGTTTCCAGTCGAACTTGAGCCGGTACTTGAATTTCCGAATTTGTATGGAAATTCGGGTTTGGCAAACTTCACTTTGTTTTGCGCTTCTATCTTTATGTATAGTCCGCATAAAGTGTGAAAATCCCCGTAGGGATATAATTCCACTGTATTTGCAATGTTTTAGTTTAGGCCACATAAGAAACGTGACATTCTTTGTTCTTCATTTTCTTCGAGTTCGCCCATTAAGGCCAAGCCTTCAAATTCTTCAATATATTCTCCCACACTTAGTTTCCCTTGTGTGAATTCGGCTATCCTTCGGTACAAGGTTAACCGATGTGATGTCGGGACATAGCTTTTACGTAGTTTCTTATTTAAAGAATCCCAAGAACAGATCTTTTCCTTTCCCGCACGTGCTCGTTGTGTTTTCACACCCTCGGACCATAGGGAAACACCTTTCTCTAACTTGAGAATCGCATATTTGCAACGTTTCTCGTTGTTAAGGTTTTTGAACTCGAACATGCGTTCAATCTTTCTCTCCCACTCCAAGTAGACTTCGGGATCGGTACCTCCGACAAATTCCGGAAGTTCATTTAATTTAAATTCATCTGCATGACGCAGTGAATGTGCGTCATATCCTCCTCTTATAGCTTGAAAATGTGGCTCTTGCAAGCTGTGTAGTGCCTCACGGAGTTTCTCCATGAAATCAATGTCGGAAAAATCCATGATAAGAGAGTCTCGAGATAGTTTTAACAAGAAATTTCCAAGAAAATTTTGACAAGGAAATAACCTTGGCTCCGGTACCACTAATGATACGAATTCGCCCGGAAAAGTGAATATGTATCGGTCGGAATGTGTATAAGTGTATGATAGCGGAAGGCTTTTTACGAGTAGGGTGCTTTGAGTGTATTTTTATGGAAGTAATATCGGATATGACAATGAAAAATTCGAACAAGAACAAGGGTTTATCGAATTAGACCTATAATTCGATAAGTGATTTCTTCTCAAGACCTATTGAGAATCAATCGGATTAATACTCGAAAATGCGTCGAATAAAAATCAAGGTTCGGTAAAAATCATTTACCAAGGATAGAAATACAAAGTGTATTCTTATTTCTTCAACATTCAATGCTATTACCAAGCTCATACAAGACTACTTATAGGAAAACTAAGTCTTCCTATCACTTAAACAAAACAATTCAAAGATTACAAAATCTTTGAATAATCAAAACAAATCAAAATAAAATACAAAAGGGGAACACAAATCACATAATAAGGGAACACAGTCCCTAAAATAGTAAAGAAATAAAAGAAAAAAAACAAGCAACAAAAGTGTTTAAAAAAAAGGTGGCTGCCGGCAGGGACACGGCCGCGGCGCGCGCAACATGGTCGGCAGGACTCGACCGTGTCTTCCGGAACATGGTCGGGTGTCTGGGTAGTTAGTTCCGACGTTCTGGGCGAGTAGGACTTGACCGTGTCTTGGGACATGGTCGGGTTGGGTAGGCAGTCTGTCGGCAAGTTCCGAAAGAGTTCGACTCGGCCGTGTCTCGGGACACGGTCGAGTCCGGCGGGCAGTCAGTTTTGCTTGTCCGGGACATCTTGGCACGGGCCGTGTCGTACGACAAGGCCGAGTTCGGCAGGCAGTGTACTTGGGTCTTCCGGCACAGCATGACACGGGCCGTGTCATATGACACGGTCGAGACTTGGCACCTTGGTCCTCCTCGTTTTGTGTCCGTTTTCTCACCGAAGTACGTAGGTGCATGTGCATACAATGTTGTATCGTTACTTATGTCAATTCTTACTTCGTTTTCTTCATTTGGATATGTCAATATCGCATCACCTGGGCATCCCAGCTCTAATTAAACGTACCTTTCTTCAAACATTCCGTTATTGGGTTTGTAATGGTGCTGAAATCTCGAATGAATCTTCGGTAGAATGAAGCAAGTCCGTGGAACGACCTAACTTCACATCAGTAGTGAATCGCCATGACTTAATTGCTTCGATCTTGGTTTGATCAACCGACACTCCGTCCTTCGAAACGATATAGCCAAGAAAGATTATACTTTCGACTAAAAATGAGCACTCCCTTTTTCCATACAGTCTTTGGTCAGGGTCTCGAAGACTTGCCTTAAGTGTCCGAAATGTTCTTGCAACGATCGGCTATAAATCAAAATGTCATCCAAGTATACAACTAAAAATTTCCCCAAAAACGTCTTAAGTACTTCGTTCATCAAACGCATGAAAGTACTCGACGCATTTGTAAGGTCGAATGGCATAACAGTCCATTCATATAGCTGTGTTTAGTTTTGAAGGCTGTCTTCCACTCATCTCCTTCTCGCATCCGGATTTGGTGAAAACCACTTCGTAAGTCAACTTTTGAAAAGTTCACAGATCCGTGTAATTCATCCAACATGTCATCAAGTCTCGGAATTGGGAATCGATACTTGATGGTTATGTTATTCACGGCTCTACTATCTATGCACATTCGCCATGATCCATCTTTCTCGGGACAAGCAAAACTAGAACCGCACAAGGACTCAAACTTTCTCGAACGTACCCGGGGGTTTATTAGTTCCTCGATTTGTTTTTGTAACTCCTACATATCCTCAGGATTACATCGATAGGCGGCTTTGTTAGGGAGTGATGCACCCGGTATAAGATCGATTTGGTATTCAATCCCAAGTAAGGGCGGCAAACCCGACGGTAAGTCTTCCGGAAAAAACATCTGCAAATTCGCGTAACAAGGTATCGAATTCCCCTTTGTCTTACACAACCATGTCCACGTCTCGTGTTTCTTTAATCATCAACAAATACACACGCTCACCATCATCAATAGCGTGCTTCACCTCTTTCTCACTAGCAAACATAGTAAGTTTTGGTTATTCCATTTGGCAAGAACTCATCAAACGAATGGCTTGAGGTGCCATTGGTTTAAGCACAATCTTCTTGCCTTTATTCCGTAATTCATATTCGTTACTTCTTCCTCGATGTAAAACATCTCTATCAAATAGCCATGGTCGTCCCAAAAGTATATGTCATGCATCCATCGGGAGTACATCACATAATACGTCGTCACCATATGAACCCATAGTTAAACCGACCCGAACTTGTTTCGAAACTTTCACTTTACTCCCATCATCGAGCCAATATAACGCGTATGGTTTTGGATGAGTAGTAGTGATGAGTCCGAGCTTCGTCACCATCTCACTTGAAGCTACATTAGTGCAACTTCCCCCATCGATTATCAAACTACACCATTTGTCTTTGATTTGACACTCGGTGTGGAATATTTGGTCTCGTTGTTCCGTATCCCTCGAAACCATTTTGACTTGCAAAGTGCGCAGGACTAGACTCGTATCATAATCTGGAGAATCGTAAGCCTCGCACTCCTCTTCTTCTTCGGCGCCCATGTTAAACACGTCACCGAGCCTTTCTCTTTCGTCCTCGACTAACAATTCTTCCCGGACCTCAAGAGCCTCCCTTAGTGTCACCACCCGTTCGGACATGCATTTTGGTAATGACCGAACCCTTGACACTTGAAACATTGTACCTTTGCCAAACTCGTTTCTTTGGGTATGTAGGGAGCCTTAGGATCCGTAATAGGGGTAGGAGTTGGTACAGTCGTTTTAGTAGCTGAACTGGAACCGATACTTGGGTTTCCAAATTTGGATGGAAACTCGGGTTTATACAACTTCATCTTGTTTACAGCTTTCAACTTCACACATAGTCAGCCTAATGTATCGAAGTCTTCATATGGGTATAATTCCACCGAGTTAGCTATGCTTCGGTTCAAGCCACGCAAGAAAAGGGACATTTTCTGTGATGCGAATTCTCTATCGGTATAGTGGAAGGCTGTTTTGACGAGTGGAAGCGAACAGTACTTAGTCAAAAGGAATCGAACAGCACAGTTGGGAACTGACAGGACCTGATAGCAACAATTCGATACAGCAGCAATAATGGACATCGACACGCGCACAAGATGGGAACTAATAACAACAGTTCAATACAGCAAAAAGACTGGAACTGCTCAGTGGAAATGACTCGGAACAGGCAACTCCAAACAGCGGCACTCGAAACAGCAAGTTTTGGTCGGATGCTAATGGAAAACAGGAAACAAGTTTCGGACAACCAAACCGCAATTGATGCGAACTCCCGATCAAGTACAATCCTGTATCGAAAGCAAGAGAAATATCGAAACAGGACAAGAAATAGTTGTTTTATCGAACTAGACCTATAATTCGATAAGGTGATTTCTTCTCAAGACCTATTGAGAATCGATCAGATTAAGATTCGAAAACGCGTCGAATAATAATCAAATTTTGGAAGGAAACTCGTCCAACACTTAAACAATACACAATGTATTTTGTTTGATGATTCAATAATGCTTCATTACAACTCAACATGACTACTTATAGGTAAGAAGGTGCGACCCAGATATGTCTTAGATCCCCTTTTACCCTCGTCCGATTCACATCTCCTTCCCTAATCTTGTGAATTATCCAGATAATCTGCCTTCAAGTTATTTGTTCGGATTCTCAATTTCTTCCTATCCATATTTTTTTTCGATTTTTTGAGTTAAGTTTGCTGTTTGAGGTTTGGCGGCTGTATTCTCCTGTTGTGATTCATCTTTCGCGATTTGTTCTTGCTGGGCAGATTGTGGTGCGTATTGTTTCGCGATTTCGTCTACGGATTCAGGCGCCCTTGCTCTCGGGTTGAACTTTTTTCTGGAATAAGTTCGCGAATCGGGGCCTGCTTGTTTCTTATGTCTTCGTCTACAGCGTGTGGCCTGTTCTCCTCTTCCTCCTGGCCGGTGGAAAGCTCGCCGGCATCTGGGGCGGCAGGCAACCAATCTCAGGTTTTTGATGCTCAAGGCTTTAGTGAATTAGGGATGAAAGTGCTTGGTTTTTCTGATTCGGAGCTCCTAAAGGTTCATATTGACGAAATTCTTGGTCGTTCTTGTGTTGTTTCTCATCTGGTTTCTCTTCAGGCGGCGGCAGCCATGGCTCCTGGTGGTGGTGTTACACGGTTGTTGCCAATTGGGGCTCCCATGGGGTCTAGGCGTGATCCTCGTCTGGACCGGGTCGTTGACCCGTTTGTCAACCCAGGTGGTATGTTGTGCTCGGTGGGTCCTGTTTCTGGCCCGGGCTTTCCCCATGATGTTTCAAGTCCTGTAGCTGGTGGGTTCATCCCTTCTTTGGATGATGTTGTTCCTACGACCCTTATGCAGATGTCCTGTTCATCCTCAGCTAAGGACAATTGTAATTCTCATGATCCTGTAGTTACTTTTGAGGCTGTTGAGCCTTCTTTTGGTGTTTCTAGTTGTATTGAGGAAGGTTTGGATATGCCTTGTTGTATGAATTATAATTCTATTGATAAAGGAAAAGCTACTGTTTCTATGAAATTTGGTTCTTCTTCTACTCCAATTTCTTTGGACCAGGCGGTCCCTATTGTAACTAATGGTAATATTTTTGGTAAGCGTAGGGGGCTTAAGTATGTTAAACTAGAAATTCATAATGACGAGTTTATTGTTAAACTGGGTGTTAGTGTTGGTATTGAAGGTGCTAAGAGGTGGCATTGCGCCTTAGTTGGTTATTTTTTTGGGGAAAGCCCCTTCTCTCAATTTGATCAAGAATTACTTTCTGTCGGCCTGGAAGGGTCTTAAGGAGCTGTTCTCCTCTGAGGGGGGTTTTTATTTCTTTAAGTTAGGTAGTGAGCAAGCCTTGACCGAGGCGTTAGAGGGAGGGCCTTGGCTGATTCAGGGCCAGTCCATTCTTCTTACCCGGTGGAAACTTGGTATGTCTCTTATGAAGGTTCAGCCTAAACATGTCCCTGTTTGGGTGAAACTTCGTAATGTCCCCCTCGAGTATTGGACTGGCGAGGGACTCAGTATCACTGCTAGTGCTATCGGGGAGCCACTTTTTGCTGACGTGTTCACCAGGAATTGTCTGAAAGTGGATTATGCTCGAGTTTTTGTCATGTTAGACGCTGATACTAGCCCGACTCGCTCGTTTCTTATGGTTCTTCCATCTGATGGTGATTGTCCTTGTGTTAGGAGGATCCATGTTGAGTATGAATGGTTACCACATCGGTGTGGTGTTTGTAGAGTTTTCGGGCATCGTGATCAGGTTTGCCCGAGCACTTCTAAGCCTTTCGTTCAGAAGCAGGTTAAGCAGGCTCGTATTTATGTGGCTAAGCTTGCTCCCTCAGGCGCTAATGGTCCGGGGTCCTCGTTGGGTCTGGTTCCAGCTGGGGGGATCACTCAGCCTGGGGTTGGCCCCGATGCCAGATCCGGGTGCCCAGATGTGGGCTGGCTGGGGGCACTGGAGGTCATAGTGCTGGTTTGGGCCCGTTGAGTAGTGTATCTACTTTCTCCTTGGTCACTACCAGCTCTCCTATCGTGACGCCTAGGAGGGCCTGTGCTGGTATGTATGAGCCGTCTCACAATAGGTTTGTGGCTCTTTCTGGTCTCGCCGATGACATTGAGGCTGAGATTCCTGAGTTTGTCGGCACGTCGCTTTGTTCTAGTTCTTCTTCTTTGGGCCTTATTATTGATGCAGCCCAGGTCGATGTTGTTAAATGATCCCTATTGCTGTGTGGAATGTTCGTGGACTTAACCGGATTGAGCATCAGATCTCCGTCCGGGAGGTAATTAGTTCATTTAATCTTTGTTGTATTACTCTACTCGAGACGCGTGTCTCGGTTGGTAACTTTGGGCGTGTTTCTTCTTTTATTTATAGCTCTTGGAAGTGGTTCTCTGATTACGGTTGTGGGCCTGGGAAGAGGATCTGGATTGGTTGGGATCCTGGTTCTCTTTCTGTGGATATTATTGCTATTGAGTTGCAGTTTATTCATTGTCGTATTACTATGTTGCTCGACTCGACCTGTCTTCTGGTTACCTTTGCTTAGGGTTCTAATGATCTTATTGAGAGGCGGCTGTTGTGGCAGTATCTCACTGATTTCTCGGTATTACATGATGCTGAGTCTTGGGTCATTATGGGTGATTTTAATGCTGTTTTGGACTCTACTGAGATTTTGGGAGGGGAAGCCCCTGATTCTGACGATGAGCCGCCCCTGGTGGAGTTCAGAGAGCTTTGCAGGCGTGTGGATTTTGAGACTCTTCCGATGGTAGGCTCTTGGTTCTCCTGGCATAACAAGAGCCCGTCTCCTCGTTCTTTATGGAAACGTCTAGATAGGGTGTTGGGTAACTCGCAGTGGTTTATTGATCACGCTGATCGTACTTACTCTTGTGATCTGCCGCGGACCTCTGATCATAGCCCCCTTATTCTGGTCTGGATAGTTTGCCTCGATGCAGAGGTAAAATGTTCAGATTTAATAATTTCCTGGCTGACTCTGAGGATTTCCTCCCGGTGGTTTGGGACATTTGGCATCATCATATTGTGGGGGGGCCGTTTTATGCGATTTGTCGAAAGTTGGACGCCCTTAAGCCTGTTTTTCGCGCGATGAGGAAGAGGAAAGGGGATTTGACATTGAATGTCGCTGCTGCTACTTCATTCCTCTCTTCTTCTTAGTGTATTCTCAGGGACCATCCCATGGACGATTCGGTTTTATTGTTGGAATGGTATTGTCGGTTGGTTTTCTCTGTTGCTGTGGCTCAGGAACAGTCCTCGCTCAGGCAGCGGGCCAAGTTGGCTTGGCTTGAGGATGGGGATCAGTGTACTGCCTTCTTCTTCCGGCGGATTGCCTCTAGGCGAGTCAGATCTCGTATCTATAGACGTAATTCGGAGGATGGTACTGAGCTGACTGACCCTGCTCTTACTAAGAATGAGGTTGTTGGGTTCTATGAGAGACTGTTGGGTTACTCTAATCGGATTTTGCCTTTGTCGTTCAGCCAGGTTAGGCCTTTTATTTCGGCTTCTCTTTCTCCTGATGATGCGGTACACATGGTTAGACCTGTTACTGCCGATGAGATTCGGTCTGTGTTCTTCAAGTTTGATAAGGACAAGGCCCCGGGCCCTGATGGTTTTAATGCTGCCTTTTACCGGTGGGCTTGGCCGATTGTGGGGGGTGAGATTTCGTTTGCTATTATGCATTTCTTTGCTACCGGGAAGTTTGTCAGGAAGATCAATTCTACGATCATTTCTCTTGCTCCGAAAGTAGCCTTGCCAAGGAGCATGTCGGATTTTAGACCGCTCTCTTGCTGCAACTTATTATCTAAGGCTATCTCGAAAATTATTGTTCACCGTATGCGCGATAGCTTGGATGCCTTGATTGACCCGTCTCAGACTACTTTTATTCCTGGGAGAAGGATTAGTGATAATATCCTTCTTGCACAGGAACTTCTTCATGGTTATGGGCAGAGGGGGTTGCCTAGACGGTGTGTGTTTAAAGTTGACCTTATGAAAGCTTATGACACTGTTGAGTGGGATTTTGTGCTGATTGCTCTGCAGTGTATGGGTTTCCATCAGTCCTTCATTGCCTGGATAAGGGAGTGCATCACCACTACTGCCTTTTCGGTATCCAGGAATGGTGATGCTGAGGGAATCTTTACAGGTCGTAGGGGTCTTCGGCAAGGAGACCCCATCTCCCCTTATCTCTTTGTTATTGTTATGGAGGTGCTTCATGGTATTATTTCTCGTGAGATTGCTCAGACCACGGGGTTTCGTTGCCACTGGAAGTGTGAGGCCACCCGTACTTTCATGCTCGCCTTTGCTGATGATATCCTTCTTTTCTGTAATCCAGATGAGGTCTCTATTGGTGTTCTTAAGTGATACGATATCTAATATTCCAGTCGAAGAAACTCCGATAAAAATCGACATCCATGATGATGCAAGTTCGCATGGCCATGCATCGTTATACTTAGGAGAAGATGTTAAACGGATTGGAGTCACGTTGTTAATCGGAATCGGAGTAACGTAGAATACGACAACGGATCGACCCGAAAAGCATGAAGATCGGCCAAAACATGCTTGAAAGGGACACTTTGTCTTCATATCTTTCACAAGATATGTGAAGATCACCCCTTCCCCACCTTGTTTAATAAATCGGCCAAAGACAAATAAGGATCAAGATCTTTATCTTATCTAGATACATGAAGATAAAATCTCCCAACACTCCCCACACAATCGGCAAGATCCTCCATGGATGAAGACTTTCATCAAGTTTTTATTCAACATGTCAAAGTCATACTACATTCCAAGATACTTGAAGATTTGTCCAAGATTTCTCCTTCCCCACCTTGAAGATTTCGGCCGAGCATGCTAAAGGATGGAGACTTCCATTTTCGTTTTCTTGTTGTTTTTGTATTATTTCGGCCGATTAGGATGTTGTTAGGAAGTTTCCTTTTCTCGTTTTGTTGTATTTTCTTTCGGTTGGAAACTACTATATATAGTAGTGCTCGTTGTGGTTGTAAGATATCGAGAATCATAATAAACTTTGTATTTCCTTTGAAATATACGTTGAACGAGTTCGACAAACCTTAAGTTATTGTTTCGACGAGTTTCGAGATTTTAACTTTGATCAATTCTCAAAAGGTCTTGGGAAGAGATTACCCTTTTATCGAGTTATAGGTCTAGTTCGATAAAAACACACTAAACTCCGTACATCACACTACCTCACGGCCGAACACCATCAACTTTCGGCCACCCTTAGCAAAATTCAAGTGATACTTTGTTACTTATTAATCTTCCGTTGTGTTTTATACGTATTACTTACGTAATTCGTATCATAAGTGGTATCAGAGACACTTGTCTCAGAGTTCTCGACATCACTGAAGAAAATGGCATTCACCGATGAAGAAGTAGCACAACTACGTGACGTTCTTCGTGGCTTGCCGGAACCCAGAATCCATGCACGACGAGGACATGACACCATGCATGCACCACGGCATGCGGATGAATACAAGACCAGCGAACTTCCGGAGTTCGTAGGCGGCACCGATCCTGAAGTTTATCTGGAGTGGGAGAGAAAAATTGAACGAATGTTTGAGTTCAAGGAGCTCAATGACGAGGTACGTTGCAAGTACGCGATCCTCAAACTTGGAAAGGGAGCTTCCCTTTGGTTTGAGCGAATGAAGACGCAAAGAAGTCGTGCCGGAAAAGAGAAGATACGTTCGTGGGATTCCCTAAAAAGGAAACTACGAAAAAGATATGTTCCGGCTACACACAAGCTAAGTCTGTACCGAAAAATTTCTGACCTCACGCAAGGAAAGTTAAGTGTCGAGGAGTACATCGAGGAGTTTGAAAACTTATCCTTGATGGGAGAACTTGAAGAAAGCGAAGAATTGCGCATGTCCCGTTTCCTACGAGGTTTGAACAAAAACATTGCTAATTCCGTGGAACTCTACCCCTATTCTGACTTCGATACTTTATGCGGACTTTGCATAAAGTTAGAAAATCAAAACAAAACCAAACTCTCTAAACCCGAATTCCCACCTAAATACGGAAATACCAACTTTGGCGCGAGTTCTAGCTCGTTTCCAAAACCTGTCACCACAAGCCAGTCCGTTACTACCATTCCAAAAACCCCTACCACACCAAAAGAAACGAGCCTATCTAAAGTCCGATGTTTCAAATGTCAAGGATTTGGACACTATCAAAGTGCTTGTCCGAATCGGAGGATTGTGACGTTACGAGAAGCCATAGCCGCCCGAGAGGAATTATTAGCCGAAGAAGAAAGAGTTGGAGACGTTTTAACTTAGAAGCCGACGAAGAAGAAGAATGCGAGGCATACGATGCCCCGAACTATGACACGAACCTTGTCCTTCGCATGTTACAAACGAAGGCGGCCCAGTGACGAAGAACAACGAGACCAAATCTTTCACACGAAGTGTCGTGTCGGAGAGAAATGGTGTAGCTTGATCATTGACGGTGGAAGTTGTACGAACGTGGCATCGAGCGAGATGGTCTCAAAACTCGGCTTGATCACCACGGCCCATCCTAAGCCATATGCACTCCATTGGCTCGATGATGGAAACAAGGAGAAAGTATCAAGGCAAGTGAAGGTCGGACTCACCATGGGTTCGTATGGCGATGACATTACATGCGATGTATTACCGATGGACGCATGTCACGTGTTATTAGGAAGACCTTGGCTATTTGATCGGGACGTACTACATCGAGGGAGGAGTAATGAGTATGAGCTACGTGACAAAGGTAAAAAAATTGTTCTTAAACCTATGTCACCTCAAGCTATCCGGACGATGAGTTCAAAAAAAGTCGAAGGACCGAAACTTACGATGTTTGCAAACGAGAAGGAAGTCGAACACGCCATTGACGACGGCGAACGTGTTTATTTGATGATGATCAAGGAGGTCCGAAATCTTGCCACCAAATCGCAAAATGAGGAGGAAATAGATGCACTATTACACGAGTTTTCGGACGTATTTCCCGAAGACTTGCCGGTAGGATTACCACCTATCCGCGGGATTGAACACCAGATTGATCTTATACCGGGAGCTCCATTACCGAACAAAGCGGCGTATCGTTGTAATCCCGAAGAGACCAAAGAACTACAACGACAAATTGATGAACTCATGAATCACGGGTATGTCCGAGAAAGTTTAAGTCCGTGTGCGGTTCCAGTTCTACTTGTGCCAAAAAAAGACGGAACATGGCGAATGTGTATTGACAGTAGAGCCGTGAATAACATCACCGTCAAGTATCGGTTTCCCATTCCGAGACTAGACGACATGCTGGACGAGTTACATGGCTCGGTTATATTTTCCAAAGTTGATTTACGGAGCGGATACCATCAAATCCGCATGCGAGAGGGAGACGAATGGAAAACGGCGTTCAAAACGAAGAATGGACTTTACGAATGGGTTGTGATGCCATTCGGCCTCACCAACGCCCCGAGCACCTTTATGAGATTGATGAACGAGGTTCTCAAACCTTTCTTGGGAAAGTTTGTTGTCGTGTACTTAGACGACATTTTGATCTACAGTCGGTCCGTAGAAGAACATCTCGAACATTTGCGGTACGTGTTTGAGACACTAAGGGAACAAAAACTTTATGGAAAACGGGAGAAGTGTACTTTCCTAGTCGAGAGTCTTGTCTTTCTCG
Organism: Orobanche coerulescens; assembly: GCA_033398695.1. NCBI lineage: Eukaryota > Viridiplantae > Streptophyta > Magnoliopsida > Lamiales > Orobanchaceae > Orobanche > Orobanche coerulescens. The sequence continues at coordinate 140,684,212 of CM065803.1, read as the reverse complement.
GCTATGTTGTTTCGAAAGACGGAGTTTCGGTCGACCAAGAGAAGATCGCGGCAATCAAGTCGTGGCCGACCCCAAAGACAATCACGGAGGTACGGTCATTTCATGGCCTCGCTTCTTTTTACCGACGATTCATACGGACTTCAAAGACTATATCCAGTCTATCACGGAGTGTCCAAAAGGGAACCTTTGCTTGGAACGAGACGGCCCAAAAGGCTTTTGAAAACTTAAAAGGAAAATTATGTGAAGCGCCGATTTTGACGTTGCCCGATTTTTCACAACCGTTTGAGGTAGAATGCAACGCTAGCGGAGTTGGAATCGGGGCAGTGCTTATTCAGAGAGGCCGTCCCATTGCCTATTTTTCGGAGAAGTTAAGTGGCGCCCGAGTGAATTATTGTACTTACGACAAGGAGTTCTATGCTATCGTAAGAGCACTCGATCATTGGAGTCATTATCTGCGTTCGAAACATTTCGTGCTACATTCGGATCACGAGTCGTTGAAATACATCAACGGACAAAGTAAGCTAAGCCCGAGGCATGCAAAATGGGTGGAATTTTTACAATCTTTTCACTTTTCATCCAAATACAAAGACGGGAAGAGTAATGTAGTGGCGGATGCACTGTCGAGACGGTATGCCTTACTGTCGATGCTAGATGTTCGTTTGTTGGGGTTCGAGACTTTGAAAGATCATTACAACGACGATTTGGATTTCGGGGAAATTTTTAACCGTTGTAAAACGGCCCCGTACGAGGAATTTGTTTTACAGGATGGCTTTCTTTTCAAGGGAAATAAGTTATGTGTGCCGAGACATACAATTCGGGAATTGTTGGTTCGGGAGGCGCACGGAGGAGGACTAGCCGGACACTTCGGCTCGACCAAGACTGTAGAGGTGCTAAAAGAACATTTCTTTTGGCCGAAAATGTATGGTGACGTCAGCACAATCGTAAGCAAATGCGTAACTTGTCACATGATGAAAAGTTCGTTCAAGTCGAGTACATACATGCCGTTGCCGATACCGTCACGACCGTGGGAGGATGTCTCGATGGATTTTATTGTGGCTTTACCTCGTACTCAACGAGGCAAAGACTCGATCATGGTGGTCGTCGACCGTTTTTTGAAAATGGCTCACTTTGTCGCGTGCCACAAAACCGATGATGCAAGCAACGTGGCGGACTTGTACTTCCGGGAGATAGTTCGTTTACACGGAGTTCCAAAAACTATCGTGTCGGATCGAGATTCCAAATTTCTGAGTTACTTCTGGAATACTTTATGGAGGAAAGTAGGTACTAAACTCCTATTCAGTACTTCACATCACCCGCAAACCGACGGACAGACCGAGGTAACTAATCGAACCTTGGGAGCATTATTACGAGGGTTGGTAAATAAAACTCAGAAAGATTGGGACGTTAAACTTGCTCATGCGGAATTCGCTTACAATCGATCACCCGGTTATGCCACGGCCCATTCACCTTTCGAAGTGGTATACGGATTAAATCCGCACTTGCCATTGGACTTGATTCCCTTGCCGAGCAACGAATTGGTTCACAAGGACGCCGAAGCAAAACTCAAATCCATGATAAAGTTACATGAAAAGATACGGGAACGGATTAAAGAAGTAAATGAAATATACAAACGGAAGTCGAACAAAAATAAAAAGGCGAGATTATTTGATGTTGGCGACTTGGTTTGGATACATTTGAGAAAAGAAAGATTCCCAAGCAAACGGAAGAACAAATTGATGCCGAGAGCCGAGGGTCCGTACAAAATTGTGGAAAAGGTGAACGACAACGCATACAAAGTCGAACTTCCAGGCGAATACGGAGTACACGCGACATTCAACGTAGGTGATCTCTCACCTTATCTTGACGACGATGGTATTGCAGAATTGAGGTCAATTCCTTTCAAAGACGGAGGGAATGATACGATATCTAATATTCCAGTCGAAGAAACTCCGATAAAAATCGACATCCATGATGATGCAAGTTCGCATGGCCATGCATCGTTATACTTAGGAGAAGATGTTAAACGGATTGAGTCACGTTGTTAATCGGAATCGGAGTAACGTAGAATACGACAACGGATCGACCCGAAAAGCATGAAGATCGGCCAAAACATGCTTGAAAGGGACACTTTGTCTTCATATCTTTCACAAGATATGTGAAGATCACCCCTTCCCCACCTTGTTTAATAAATCGGCCAAAGACAAATAAGGATCAAGATCTTTATCTTATCTAGATACATGAAGATAAAATCTCCCAACACTCCCCACACAATCGGCCGAAGATCCCCTCCATGGATGAAGACTTTCATCAAGTTTTTATTCAACATGTCAAAGTCATACTACATTCCAAGATACTTGAAGATTTGTCCAAGATTTCTCCTTCCCCACCTTGAAGATTTCGGCCGAGCATGCTAAAGGATGGAGACTTCCATTTTCGTTTTTTCTTGTTGTTTTTGTATTATTTCGGCCGATTAGGATGTTGTTAGGAAGTTTCCTTTTCTCGTTTTGTTGTATTTTCTTTCGGTTGGAAACTACTATATATAGTAGTGCTCGTTGTGGTTGTAAGATATCGAGAATCATAATAAACTTTGTATTTCCTTTGAAATATACGTTGAACGAGTTCGACAAACCTTAAGTTATTGTTTCGACGAGTTTCGAGATTTTAACTTTGATCAATTCTCAAAAGGTCTTGGGAAGAGATTACCCTTTTATCGAGTTATAGGTCTAGTTCGATAAAAACACACTAAACTCCGTACATCACACTACCTCACGGCCGAACACCATCAACTTTCGGCCACCCTTAGCAAAATTCAAGTGATACTTTGTTACTTATTAATCTTCCGTTGTGTTTTATACGTATTACTTACGTAATTCGTATCATTAAGAAGAGTATTGATATCTTTGATTCTCTTTCAGGGCTGCGTGCTAACCCTGGGAAGAGTAATTTCTTTCTCTCGGCGAGTACATTGGAGCAGGGGGCTCAGGTTGAGCAATTATTAGGATTTCAGATAGGCCAGCTCCCTGTGAGGTATTTGGGTGTCCCATTATCTTCATCGAAGCTCATGGTGGCTCAGTGCTCTGCTTTGCTTGGCAGGATTGGTGGTCGGCTGAGTGACTGAGCTTGTAGATCTCTGTCCATGGCCGGTCGTTGTCAGCTTATCCGGTCTGTGTTATCTGCTCTTCACATTTATTGGGCCTGTATTTTCATCCTGCCTAAGGGCATGCTTGCCCTTATTGAGAAGCGTTTAAGGCGTTTTCTTTGGAAAGGTTCTCATGACTCTGGGCAGGCTAAAGTGGCTTGGTCTAAGGTTTGCTTGCCTGTAGAGTGTGGTGGCCTTGGTATTACTCCGTTGAGGGTTCAGAACCGGGCCCTTATGACCCGCCATATCTGGGCTCTCCTGGCTGGGTCTTCTCGTTCTGTTTGGGTTAGCTGGGTTCGTTCACATAGAGTTCAGCAGTGTTCTTTTTGGGATATCCCTATCTCTGCTGCGTCTTCTTGGTATTGGAAACAGCTGCTGAAGTTGCATCCCCTTGTCATGGGAGCGTTTCAGTATTCTGTTGGTGATGGCTCTTCCTTCCGTTTATGGTCGGATCCTTGGCACCCTATGGGTTTGATTAGGCAGTCTCTGCCTAGAGCGCCCCTTTGGACTGGCATTGATGTGCATGCCCATCTTAGCTCTGTTATTTCAGATGGTCAATGGGTTTGGCCAGTGGTTGATCGTCCTGGGTTCCAGCAGATTGTTTCTGCCCTCCCTCCTATCTATGGAGGCCAGGATCGCATTTCTTGGACACCGCATAGCTCAGGTTCCTATTCTTCCTCGTCCGCTCTTCGATTCCTTAGAGCGTATTCTCCTTCTGTTCTATGGGCCCCTATGCTTCTTGGTCCCGGGAAGATTCCTAGGCACTCCTTCATATTATGGTTGGCTATTCAGGAGCGTCTGTCGACTATGGATAAGCCTTGGCTGCAGCATGAAGATGGTATTTGTGTCCTTTGTGGGATGGCGTTAGAGTCTCATTTTCACGTATTCTTTATGTGCCCTTACTCTAATAGGTGTATCTCTATTGCTAGGAGGGAGGTAAAATTTTGTTGGCCTCACTCGGAGTGGAGCACGGGTATTCTTTGGGCGGCTAGGAGTTGGAGAGGAAAGCATGTGGTTAACGTGGCTTACCGTATCTTTTTAGCGGCATTGGTCTACTTACTCTGGCAGGAGCGAAATGAGCGGAGATTCGGTCAGAGGCGTCGTGATCCTCACACAGTTACCTTCCAGGGGATTGGTCTTGTTCGTGATATTATCTCTCAGCGTTGGCCACCTCATTCGTTATCTGCGGTCGCTGTTAGGCGTATTTGGAGGGTTGCTTGGTAGTTCCATTGTAACACCTTATTATTATTTTGTTTCGTGCTGTTGGTGCACCTTCTGTTATGGTTGCTGGGTACTGGCCTGCCTTGATGGCCAATTTTTTTTCTATTTAATGCAATTAACTTTTCCCAAAAAAAAGAGTAGCCTGACAAAATTACTTAAACTATTACAAGATAAGACCACATGGTCTTAAAATAAAGAAAAAGATAATAAAAAGGTACTCCACGCCACTTGCAAACAAAAGGAATAAAAGATGGATTTTGTCTCCAAGGTGATAGCCGTTCTTCACATGCAGGCCGAGAATCCTGCCTCTTTTATTATACAGAAAGGGATGAAATCTTTATTATTTTATCTTCACCACTTGGACCCCCACATGATGCAAGTTGCCATGTTTAAGTTATTCCAAGTCCGATCACCAAGGTTACTCCGGGTCTCGTATCCGTTTTCTAGCCTAAGTATGTAGAAGTATGTTCAAGGTGTTTTATGTCAATCCTCACTTCGTCTTCTTCATTTAGAGTACTCAGTTTCGTATCATTCCCTCCTTCTTTAAAAGGAATTATCCTCAATTCCGCAATTCCATTGTCATCGAGATAAGGAGATTGATCACCTATGTTAAAAGTAGCATGCACTCCATAATCACCCGAAAGTTCTAACTTGTATGCATTGTCGTTCACCTTCGCAACTACTTTAAACGGTCCCTCAGCTCGTGGCATTAACTTGTTCTTACATTTACTCGGGAATCGCTATTTCCTCAAATGCACCCAAACTAAATCCCCAGCCTCGAATAATCTCGGTTTTCTTTGCTTGTTCGACTTTCTTTTGTACGTCGCGTTTATCTCCTTGATTCGGTTACGTACTTGTTCGTGTAATTTCATCATTGACTTCAACTTTGACTCTGCATCCTTATGCACCAATTCGTCACTCTGTAATGGAATTAGATCTAATGGTATGTAAGGATTCAGCTCGTAAACTACTTCAAATGGAGAGTGCGCTTAGGTTCTTAGTCGGACAACGGCGATTTCAGTGCGGGCGATTCTCGCGCACTGAAGGTGTGACTCTCGCAATGGGGGCGATCCCCTTTCCTCCCGTTCATTCTCCATATGATACGAAATTGACTAGTCATGATCCGAAATTGACTAGTCCGAGTGAAAAAGGCGAAAAGCGGACAAAATTACCAATTCCCGCGCGTATGACTACTTCGTAGCAGTTTTGGTATTTTAATCATAACTCTCTCATACGAATTCCGATTTAGGTGATTCAAGCGGCCATGGAAAGATAAAAGAAATATCTATAAATCATGTGAAACGGTCCAAGGTCTAATCTATCAAGCCACACAAACCGTTCAAATGTGCAGTGATGTTTATGGCCGAAAATTGATGAAGATTTGTGAAGATTTTGTCCAAGATTGATGAAGATTTTCCATGCCTTCATTTTTCAAGTTCACACCTTCATTTTCAAAGTCTTGCAAGAGTATCAAAGGAGGAAGACTTCAGCCCCTCTCCATTTCCTACCTCACGACCGTGAATGAAGTTTAGGAGTTGTTTAATCTTGGTTTCATTTCTTTTATCAAAGTCTTGTTGTATTTGTTTATCTTTTGTTTGATTTTTGTTTGATCTTGTTTGATCTTGTTTGATTATGTAACTCAGCTATATGTATGCCACGTTCGGCATGTTTGAACACATTGAAGATTGAATGAAAAATTAATACGTTTGTATTACTTGTTGGACGAGTTCCTATGAAACCTTGATTATTATTCGACGCGTTTTCGAGTTTTAATCCGATTGATTCTCAATAGGTCTTGAGAAGAAATCACCTTATCGAGTTATAGGTCTAATTCGATAAAAACTTGTACATATTTTTTTCGGCCGAATTGCCCTACTTTCGAATGATTTTTTACGTTGTATTCCACACACCAAATAATTATTCGTATACAAAATACACAATACACTTCCGTTGCGTCGCATGCGAATTACGTTTACATGCGAACGTAAATTCGCATCACCATAACCTTTTAGATTCGTGTTCATCTTCCAGATTTTATTGCTGCCCTTATCTCTTTCGGGTTCGGATTTTAATTTTCTTTTTGTGCTCTGCGGTGGGGGTTTTCGCCGACCCTATTTTCTGGTTCGGTCTTCTGTGCGGCTTCAGAGTGCATCTTTTGTGCTTCGTTTCGTCTTCTTTTGTCGCGGCTAGTTACTCGGAGTGTTTTTTAATTTGTCAGGTTATTTTCATTTTCTAAGGGTGGTCCGAGTTGCTCGCATTTCTCGTTTGGAGCTTTTGTTTTGAGGTGGTTCTGGTATGTCTTCCTCTACAGCGTTTGGTATGCTGTCCTCGTCTTACCGGCCGATTGGTTGCTCACCTGAACTTGGGGTGGAAGCCATCCGTTCTCAGGTCTTTGATGTTAAAGATTTATGCGATTTGGGGTTGAAAGTGTTCGGTAAATTAGATTCGGATCTCTTCCAGGTTAAGATTGATGAAATTTTTGGTTGTTCTAGTGTTGTTCCTCCACTGGTTCCGACGGCGGCGGAAAATTTCCCGGGCAGGTCTAATCCGAGTTCTAGCTTGCTGCAAATCGGGGCTCCTACGCGGGCCAGGCGTGACCCTCGTCTAGACCGGGTCGTAGACCCATTCCTCCATCTAGGTTGTTCTGGTGGAATTGATTTGGTTCGTTCGTCTGGTCCTATTCTTGTCCCGATGGTTCCAACTTCTTCTGGTTCGGCTCCTGCTACAAGTAGCAATATTTCTGGTTCGGTACTGGATAATCATGGCATTGAGCAGGGTCTTTCTTCCTATTCGGCTAAGAATAATATTATTAATCTTGAGGCTTATTCTTGTTCTTCTGTTGCTGCTTTGGAGTGTTCTGGGACTGTTGTTCCTTCGTCGAGTGATCCCTGTTGTTTTGGAGATGTTATGAATATGCCTTGTAATATTGATGTTAATTCTATTGATATTGGAAAATCTATGACTATAAATTTTGGTTCAATTTCTACTCCTTTATCTTTGGATAATCCGGTTCCAACTGGAATTAATGATAATATTTTTGGTAAGAAAAGGGGTTAAGTATATTAAACCAGAAATACAAAATGGAGAGGTGATTGTGAAACCTTCTGCTAGCATTGGGCTTGAGGGTTCTAAGAGGTGGCAATGTACCTTAGTTGGGTATTTTTGGGGGAAAGCCCCTTCTCTCATTTTGATCAAGAATTACTTTCTGTTGGCATGGAAGGGTCTTAAGGAGGTGTTCTCCTCTGAGGGGGGCTTTTATTTCTTTAAGTTTGAAAGTGAACAGGGTTTGTCCGAGGCGCTTGAGGGAGGGCCTTAGCTGATTCAGGGCCAGTCTATTTTCCTTATCCGGTGGAAGCTTGGTATGTCACTTATGAAGGTCCAGCCTAAACATGTCCCTGTTTGGGTGAAACTCCGTAATGTTCCGCTCGAGTATTGGACTGACGAGGGGCTCAGTATTACTGCTAGTACTATAGGGGAGCCACTTTTTGCTGACGTGTTCACCAGGAACTGTCTAAAAGTGGATTATGCCCGTGTTTGCGTCATGATTGACGCTAATACTAGCCCGATTCGTTCGTTTCTCATGGTTATTCCGTATGATAGTGGTAGTCCTTGTGTTAGGAGGGTCCATGTTGAGTATGAATGGTTACCACATCGATGTGGTGTTTGTAGAGTATTCGGGCATCGTGATCAGGTTTGCCCGAGCATCTCAAAGCCTTTGGTTCAGAAGCAGTTCAAGAAGGCTTGGATTTATGTGGCTAAGCCTGGTCTCTCAGGTGCTCGTGATTTGGGGTCTTCGTTGGGACTGGTCCCGGCTAGGGGGGTCGCTCAGGCTGAGGTAGGCCCTGCCGCCAGCTCCGGGTGCCCAGGAGAGGAGTTAGATGGGGGCTCTGGAGGTCGTTCTGCTAGATTAGGTCCGTTGAGTAGCGTCTCTACTTTCTCCTTGGTTACTACCAGCTCTCCTATCGTGTCGCCTAGGAGGGCTGGTGCCGGTGTGTGAGCCGTCTCACAACATGTTTGCGGCTCTTTCTGGTTTTGCCGATGATTTTGAGGCTAAGTTTCATGAGTTTGTCGGCACGTCGCTCTGTCCTAGTTCTTCTCCTTTGGGCCTTAATATTGATGCAGCCCGGGTCGATGTTGTTAAATGATCCCTATTACTGTGTGGAATGTTTGTGGACTTAACCGGACTGAACATCAGATCTCGGTTCGGGAGGTAATTAGCTCGTTTAATCTTTGTTGTATTACTCTTCTCGAGACGCGAGTCTCGGTTGGTAACTATGGGTGTATTTCTTCATTTATTTCTGGCTCTTCGAAGTGGTTCTCTGATTACGGTAGTGGGCCTGGAAGAGGATCTTGATTGGGTGGGATCCTGGTTCTCTTTTTGTGGATATTATTGCTATTGAGTTGCAGTTTATTCATTGTCGTATTACTATGTTGCTCGACTCGACCTGTCTTCGGGTTACCTTTGCTTAGGGTTCTAATGATCTTATTGAGAGGCGGCTGTTGTGGCAGTATCTCACTGATTTCTCGGTATTACATGCTGCTGAGTCTTGGGTCATTATGGGTGATTTTAATGCTGTTTTGGACTCTAGTGAGATTTTGGGAGGGGAAGCCCCTGATTCTGACGATGAGCCGCCCCTGGTGGAGTTCAGAGAGCTTTGCAGGCATGCGGATTTTGAGACCCTTCTGATGGTAGGCTCTTGGTTCTCCTGGCATAACAAGAGCCCGTCTCCTAGATCTTTATGGAAATGTCTTGATAGGGTGTTGGGTAACCCGCAGTGGTTTATTGATCATGCTGATCGTACTTACTCTTGCGATCTGCCGCGTAATTCTGATCATAGCCCCCTTATTCTGGGTCTTGATAGTGCGCCTCGCTGCAGGGGTAATGATACAAACACGGTTGTGCTACCAAGAGGGTTAGGAACGGTTGGAACCATCATGGACCCCACTGGTCCTATCACACGTGCACGTGCTAGGAAGTTGAGAGAACAAACGAGTGAAATATTGAGAACGAGTGACACTAGCACCACCTCACGAAATAAACTTAATGCACGTTCCTCACCTGTTACCTTATTATCTGTTACTAACTCTTATGAAGATAACTCGGTTCCTACTCACGAGGTTTACTGTATGACCTCGATCAAACCCTCTCTTGAAGACCCTCACACTGAGGCTGCTTGGAGTGCATTGAATAAAGACCCCGAACCTAGAAGAATTCACGTCCAAAGAAAAGATGAAGACAAGCTCGTCCTTAAGCTGCCTGAATTAAAAGTGGAAATCATGTTTAAGTTTAGTGACTGTGCAACGGTGGATCTACTTGAGATTCAAGAAGGCCCGACAGTTGTTCAAATCCTAAGCCCACATATAGCTTTGCTTGAGGGCAGCCCAGATATAGCTAAAAACAGAAAGCTTGAGGGCGGACCCCAGATATTGCCTAAATAATGGCATGAGGGCGTCTTTGTCGTATTTCCTGAAAATGAGAGTTAAATCATAAAACTCGAAAAGAGAAATACTCTATAAAAAGGATGAACAACCGAAGGTCACCTTGATGATTAAAGAAAATCCAACCTAGCTTGGAAATTAGACTTAGGCATGAGGAAGCTTCAAGGAAGGTGTGATGTTTGGTGTTGTCTTGGAAAAGGGGACTTTAGCATGTGGAAGTTTCAAAGTGAACGTGAGGAGTGTGAAGACCAAGACCTTTTCAAGACTTCTTTATTTACTTTATAGTTAAGTTATTGTTAGTTTATTCGCTTTTAATCTAGTCACATGGTAACCGCCCTGCATTGTCTTAAAAGTAGGAATACTTGATTTTATTTCCTTAGTTTAATATGTTAGGGATAATATAGTTTGTTGTGTACACTCCTATAAAAGGAGACCTTTAGGTAATGAAAGGGATCATCAACCTTTGAAATCAAAAATATATTTCGGCTTTATGCTAGAATCAAGAGATGTTGCTCGAATTGTCTTGAGTATTATTCTTATAATTCTCACTTCTACATTCTTATAATTTTAGTTCATAAAATTGTTAAGTCTTAATCACAGAAACTTGAGTTCTTAGAATAATTCCAAACGTTTCTTTAGAACAGGATTCTAAGGGGATTATAGTAATTAATTCTAAGGGTTTGAAGTGCCCTCATCATTTCCGTGTCCATTGTTGCTGTACCGAAATACAGTCCATTGTTGCTGTACCAAAATACAGTCCATTGTTGTTGTACCGAAATACAGTCCATTGTTACTGTACCGAAGTATAATCTATTGTTACTGTACCGAAGTATAGTCCATTGTTACTGTAACGAAGTACTGTCCAAATATTGATGTACCAATGTACGATCGACTCTTGCTGAATCAAAGTACCATCGATTCTGTCTGTATCAAAGTGGTGTCTGAACATTGCTGTATCGAAGTGCTGTATCGAAGTGCTGTATCAAAGTGCTGCTATACCGAAGTGCCGTCTGTTGTTACAATCCACTGCTTGCTGTTTGTTTGCTTCCGCTCGAGAACTTATACTTCTGCTTCACACAACCGTGATTCACAACAGTTCCTGTATTGGCATCACTGTTGGGTATCGATCGGTATCATTTGGCATCAGAGAACGGTCTTGTCGTTCCTCTCTTATCTTTAGTCTCCTATATATATATATATATATATATATATACATAATTTTGTGACTCGCATTGGAGTTAAGTTGTTGTGTTTTAAGTAAGTTATTCGATACTTGCTTCCTGTTTCGAACCACTTAGTACTATGATGACAGGATAAAAAAACTCGAAGGATGGAGAAACTCCAGCCCTTAGACGAGCTGGGAAGGATCCCGTAGATGAGGAAGAGGTCTTAAGCGACGACCCAGTTACTAATAAAATCCAAAGTTTCCGTGATGTGCAATTCCAACTCGAGGGCCTGACATCCTACATACGAAGGATGGAAAACATGATGTTGGAAATGAGAGAAGAGCTGAAATCCCATAGAACGTCACAAACTCCCGAACCTACTATTAGAAACAGGTAGAATCGAGAGAGAGAACCCACGATGGGAGGAAGGGATTCACGGTATAGAGGTAGAGGAAGGGGTAGAGTTAGGGCAGCCCCTCCACCACTCGAATACTATCCGGAAGATGAATATGACGAGTACTTTGAGGATGACAGACAATCCAGGATCGACCAAGAACCTAGAGAACAACGAGTACGGATAGACGATAACTTAAGTAGTGTTAAGTTCTCCATACCACCTTTTGAAGGCAAATCTGATCCTGAAACTTATTTTGAATGGGTTATAAAGGTCGAGGGACAATTTGAGTGTCGAAATTTTTCTGATCTTAAGAAGGTTAAGATAGCCACTGTAGAGTTCACCAGGTATTCTCTTGTATGGTGGGATCATGTGGTTCAACTTAGGCATCGACGTGGGGAAAGACCTATAAATACATGGGAAGAACTGAAGCGAGTGATGAAGGAAAGGTTTGTTCCTAGCTATTACATGAGGGACCTTAGGTATAGTCTCCAAACTTTAAGACAAGGGACTAAGTCAGTTGATGATTACTATAAGGAGATGGAAACAGGACTGATTAGATGTCGTATAGAGGAGGACCACGATAGTACCATGACTAGGTTCTTAGCCGGACTTAATGTTGATATTAGAGACCAATTAGAGCTCATGACTATGCATGACTTAGAAGAAATGGTGCACATGGCTAGGAAAATAGAAACCCAAGTTCGGAGGCATCAAACTACGAAGACCCCCACTCCTAGTATCCCATGGAAACCGAGACAGTCCACAAACCATAAGGAAGACCCAAAACCGTCGGTCACTAGAGTCCAAACAGCCCCTAATCCACCAACTAAGTCCCAACCTTCACCAAATTCCAAACCTCAACCTAGGACACATGAGATTCGATGCTATAGGTGTCAAGGTATAGGTCACGTAGCCCCAAACTATCCAAATAAGCGAGCTGTAGTCATTAAGTCAGGGGAAATAGCGACTGAAAGTGAGAGTGAAGAAGAGATCAAGAATGAGGATAGTGGAGAAGAGATAGAAGAATGTAATGAAGAGATCTTAGAAGGGAAGATTAATGTAGTGCTTAGGATGTCCTTGTCAGCTAAGGTAGTGGAAGATGAGGATAGCCAGAGGAAGAACTTGTTTCAGTGTAGGTGCTACATTAAGGAGAACCTCTGTAGTATGATCATAGACAGGGGTAGTTGTGTCAATGTCGTTAGCACAGCCTTGGTGCAGAAACTAGAACTTAAAACCGAAAGACACCCTAAACCACATAAGTTGATGTGGATGAATAATGCTGGAGAACGGAAAGTAGTGAGTAGATGCACCGTGCCCTTTAAAATAGGTAGATATGAGGACGAAGTAGTTTGCGACGTCGCCCCTATGCATGCCACCCAGATCCTTTTAGGAAGACCATGGCAGTACGACCGCAAAGTTACTCATGATGGGTTTTCGAACAAGTATTCCTTCATTTTTGGGAAGAAGAAATTCAACCTATCACCTCTGACCCCTAAGAAAATCCTTGAAGATAAGAGGATATTAGAACAAGCACTGAGAGAAAGCGAAAAAAAGGAGAAGTAAAAGAAAACAGTCACGGCGGTATCTAAAGGGATAAAAACCGTCGCCCTTTGTAGGGCTAGTGAAGTTAAACGGGCCTTACTCGCAAGACGGCCTGTGGTTCTATTACTATTTCGTGATGTATTTCTTAATATTCCATCTATTCCTGATACTACTGATCCATTGATTGTCTCTTTATTGCAGGAGTTTGAAGACATGTTTCCTGAGGAGACACCACCCGGATTGCCACCCGTTCGAGGCATAGAGCACTGTATCGACTTTGTTCCAGGATCCTCAATACCAAACCGTCCTGCATACTGAAGTAACCCCGAAGAAACTAAAGAGATGCAAAGGCAAGTGGATGAACTACTAGCAAAGGGACATGTGAGAGAAAGTATGAGTCCTTGTGCAGTTCCGGTATTGATACGAATCCTGTATCGAGACGAAGTGGAAGCAGAACTTTGCGAACCGCACTCTATCGAATGGGCTCGAAACAGTGGCTTTCCCTCGCTATAGCAATAATGAACCGCAACAGTCAACTCCTAACAGCAACCACCCTTCACAACAGCAGTAGCGAATAGCAACGATCACGACTAAACATCGACTACCCCTTTCGCTACAGCAGTAGCGAAAAACAACAATCAAAAGCTAAACAGCGGCAGGTCAAACGGGAAACAACAGCAACACATACTCACCCACAACTGTACCGAACAGCGAATTGTGATAGAATGCGGAGAAAACAGGAATCACGCTCGGCCTCCGGACAGCAACTTCGAACAAGTCAATTTCAACGTATGATAGGTCCCACACTAAGTTAGGGATCTCAATTTGTATAAATAACAACAAGAGAACAGGTATACACCTCGATCAAATATGAGTTTTGCGATTCAACGAGATGGAAGCAAGTCCCACGAACAAGAAACTGGATAATACTCCGATGAACAACACCACGAACGACTCCAAGGATTCTGTCCAAACAAGAACAGTTTCCGATCGGATGAACAGACAAACAATAAATGATTTCAACGAGTTAGACCTATAACTCGTCAAAGATGATCTCTTCTCAAGACCTATTGAGAATTGATCGGATTATAGTCCGAAATTGCGTCGAACAATAATCAAGAATTTGTGTTTGAGACACGTCAAACAAATAAAACTCAAAGAGAGCAAAATATCAAGTGTATTCAATAATCAAATCGGTCGAGCTATATGATGTATATATAGCCGCCAAACCCTAGTAACATAAATAAGTTTACTCCCTAAAACACCCCTTAAACAAGTTTGGGCTACTACTGATTAAGGAAAATAGCACACAAGGTAACCTAGGGCTGCACATGCTGCACCCTTTATTAAATAAATAATACAAAAATGATAAACTACGTTATTCCGAGCCCGACCACCAAAGTCACTCCAAGCCTCGTGCCTATCTTCTTGACCAAGTATGTAGTATGGTCGCTTACGTCGATCATCACCTAGTCTTCTTCTCTTGGACTTGTCCACCCCGTATCAGGCATTGCTAGTACCAAAGAAAGATGCCTCGTGGAGGATGTGCGTAGACTGCCGTGCAATAAACAACATTACGGTGAAATATCGACATCTCATCCCTAGACTTGACGATATGTTAGATGAATTATATGGTTCCACAATATTTTCAAAAATTGATTTAAAAAGTGGGTACCATCAGATTCGAATGAAAGAAGGAGACGAGTGGAAAACGGCATTTAAAACTAAACATGGTTTGTATGAGTGGTTAGTTATGTCATTTGGGCTCACTAATACACCAAGCACATTTATGAGGGTAATGAATCATGTTCTACATGCTTTTATTGGAAAATTTGTTGTTGTGTACTTTGATGATATCCTAATATATAGCAAAAGTTTGAAGGAACATATAAAGCATTTGAAAGATGTGTTGCTTGTGCTTAGAAAGGAACACTTGTTTGCTAACATTCAAAAGTGCAACTTTGGCACCGAGAAATTGGCTTTCCTTGGTTTTGTTGTTAGTTCCCAGGGGATACAGATCGATGAAATTAAGGGCAATTAGAGAATGGGACAGCCCCAAAAATGTGAGCGAAGTCCGAAGCTTCCACGGCTTGGCAAGCTTCTATCGCCGGTTTGTACCCAACTTTAGTACTGTAGCCGCCCCTTTGACCGAGGTAATCAAGAAGAATGTTGGATTCAAGTGGGAACAGGAACAAGAGACGTCCTTCAAGGCCTTGAAAGAAAAACTGACGAACGCTCCACTACTGGCCCTGCCGAATTTTTCTAAGTCTTTTGAGATCGTGTGTGATGCATCCGGTACAGGTATAGGAGCTGTTTTGATGCAAGAAGGTAGGCCGATTGCCTACTTCAGTGAGAAGTTGGGAGGAGCTTCGCTAAACTATCCAACTTACGACAAGGAACTGTATGCCTTGGTTCGAGCACTCAAAACTTGGCAACATTACTTATGGCCCAAAGAGTTCGTGATACACACTGATCACGAGTCGTTGAAACATCGAAGGGGCAACAGTAGTTGAATAGGAGGCATGCTCGATGGATAGAATTCATAGAGACGTTCCCGTACGTAATCAAGTACAAACAGGGAAAAGAGAACGTCGTTGCTGATGCTCTCTCTCGCAGGTATACCTTCCTGACTGCTTTAGAATCGAAAGTACTTGGTTTTGAATTGATTAAAAATCTGATACATTTAAGGACCATTGAGATCACATTCGTGATACACCAAGACTTGTAGGAAGGTGGGGCCGAAACTTCTTTAAATTTCTTCAAATGCAACGGCTCTTTTGCGTAGAATATGGGTATAATCGTCCGTGTATAATGCATGTAGATTTTAAGTATGCATGTTATTTAACCGAGCTTAATTGGATCGTTCTCTTCCTGTATCTTGATGATGTTGACAATTGCTTCCTTTTTTGGGTCCATCTCGATTGATTTCTTAGCAATTTCATTATCCCATATAATTTAAACTAGTCCGTTGGTTGATTCTTTGAATTATTTAGCTCGTGCTGTTTTGACTGGACCAACGGGTATTTTTACTGGGTCCGATGGATATTCCAGTGGTTTCTCATTATTCCCTTCCTCTTGAAAAGGATTTGTCCTCAAATTTGTTTCGTTTCGTCTAGCTGTGAAACTTTGTGGAGACCTTCCCAACACTCCAAGGAACTCCCCATTACAAGCATTTCACGAAACTATTCTCCTAAATCCCTCTGCTCCATGACTCAAGGCTCTGCTCGCTCATGGACCCAGTTCGGACGCCGACCACTGTCGCACGTCCCCAACCTTATTCGTGTCGCAGGGCAACTATCCAACATAATCCTTCGTAATTACGGGGTAATCCCGGGTACTCTGAATAATATGGAAAGCGCCTTGTGACATCCTCCCCCTCTCGATCCGTTGACGTCCTCGTCAACGCATGCACACACAACCTGCTCTATGTACATGCGCTGCCCATCTCATCATGAAAATACTTGGGCAACGAACCCGACACTCTACCTCCATCTCCTCAACTCGTGTGCATTAGCACATCACTCTTATTTCCATCAAGTGGCACCTGATTTGCAAAGTCGGAGGCCCAAGTCGAGGAACGCCTGCACGGCAACTCGGTGATCGCAATTTCCCGCCGCTCACTCGGCATCTCTTGCGCATCGCGCATTCAAACTCATTGCTCATAGGGATGCAGTGCATGCGATCAATGCACCCTCCCTCCTCTCGGATGTTGCCGCTCTCAACACACACCCTCACTCTAATCTTGTCAGGAATCATTCTCTCCATGCCTCGATATAACCAAAAACCAACCGATGGTGTCAGATCGCCACTCTAGCTCAAATCAAGTTACTCCCTCACTGTCAAGTCCGTGACTAGCGACAAGTTCTCCGAATTAAACCGGGTCGATTTGCCTGAACGTCTGGGGTACATGATACTTCTAAGAGTGCTCACTAACACCAAGAACCCATCCAAAGGAGCCTTGCGCTCCGCTCAAAATACCACCCTGGCTGCCCTCTCAAAAATCCTTACTAACCATACCCCATAATACGGATTCCGAATTCTATCAAGGACGAGCCAAACCCAATCTGAAACTCTGTAAGATAGGTGCCCTATAACACAAGTCGAAAGAGGCCTACACGGCTGCTCATAGATCACTAAACTCTCGGCCCTTTGGCCACCGCACTTCTACGGCAAGGAGCTTGAAGGCTGTGCGCGTGATCAACGCACCCTCCCCCGCCCGAAGGTGATGCCTAACTCTCGGCACACCGCGTCACCGGCCTTCAGCCTGGCGTGACGAAAACTCGCGGGTTGGTCTCGCTGGTCCTCTGACTCAGACGAAGACACGAACCCAGGCCCTCTGGCCTAACTCGTAACTTGGTCATCTGGCCTTATTTCTCAACGCACGATTGTGTCCTCGGTACGAGCACACCTCATTCTGCTTGCTCCCATCAGAAATCCTTAGACCAATAGTTCCCATTTATTGGCTTCCAAATTACTTCCAAGAACAGCTATCTCAGAATCGCTCACATGTGTGTCCTGGATGGACACATCTCTTCGGTAACCAAGGAGCTCAATGCTCCATATAACTTAGTCCCTTTCAGAAAATCCCTCAACTACAGAGCCCATACTCTAGGCTTTGGAATCCCCTTAAGGAACATCATTCTCGAATCAGCCCATTGTGTGCTCTTAAGTGACGCACTACCTCTCGAGAGTCTGGCCCTCCCCCACTCATGTTGGAGGCTAGACCCAAATCTCTTGTCCCTCATAGACGGCTGGGACATGCAACACCACACTTGAAGCATGCCCATTCTCATATCTGCCCGACTCGAACCAGGAAGACTGAACACTCCACTCTTGCAACTTCTGTGGTGGATGTGTTACGATTGCACCTCATATGCGAAAGCGCTTTGCGCATAACAATTCAAACTCATGTAACCAACGTAACCGATGCACCTTAAGTGTTATGACGCTTGCGCGCACTAAAATTCAGCCCAAGTTTTGCACCTGAACGTGCTGTGATGGATTCCCGCACTGAAGTTCTCGCACAAATAGGTCTCTAACCCAAATCACCTCTCAATCTGCGGCGCTACGCAAACATGGCTGCAACTTGGCAGACGTGGCTACTGCACACCACCCGGCTCACCGGTATGTCTCCTTCTAGGAGATCAAGATGTCTTATAAGCCCACAAAAATAGGCCAACATAAAGTTTCTGATCAGATTACACCAACACCGTTGCTCACGCGTCCGCAATTTACCGATGAGAATGTTCCCCTCACATTAACCAACTGCCAACCGTACTCGTAGAGAATAAATATAGTCATTAAACACGTCGTAACTCAGTTACTACCATTCACCGGAATCACTAATGCCAACAACTCGCACCGAACAAAGCCTTCGAACATCACCGACAGGAACCAAACAACCAGGGTACTACCATTCGCCCAATTGCAAAGCCAACTCGAGGTACTACCATTCTCTCAAGTCCAACTGCCAACTTAATTCTCAACTCTGCCATAATACGTAAGAACGCACTGCAAGCCCTTCACTGAAATGCCACTACAATGGCTAATAAAAAAAAAATTCGGCACAATTTTGGTATCCGGTTCACAAGGGGAAGCAAGATATTCAACAAAGCTCAACTGAAACCTGGATGCGACATTCCAGGCTCCGATACCACTTGTCACGGGGTGCGGCTCACTGAGGTTCAGGCCGTCGAATTCGTGCAGCGGATCACGAATCACCCGTGCGCCTAGGAGACTTTTGAGTCTCTGTCCGGCGACCATCAACGAGATTTCATAGAATACCAACATTAGAGATATCATGCACTGTTCCATTGTGCTGCGTAAAATGCTAGGCACCCGCATGTCCTTTGCCTCCGACCAACTAAGGGCCGGTATCTCATACCCTTCAAGCTTATCCCGCAATGGCACTCGGCACTAAGGGTCACTCGCATGCCCGAAGTGCAATTCCTCGTGCTCGACACTCACTCGGGACTTCCTAGGTGCAGTACCTTGGCGTAGGCATGTCCACGGGTCGGACCCGTCGTGTCACCGGGTCCGACCCGCCGGGTCACCGGGTCTAATAAGGAGGACCCGAACCCTAACCCGGAAAAATGAACAATCCGGCGGGTCAGCGGGTCAACCCGCCGGGTCAACGGGTCTCGATCGGAATTTTTTTTTTTTTGTAATATAAAAAAAAAATTGAAATACAATTGTTAATTTGTTATATAGTTTTTAATGAGGATAATAGGGTTGTTTTTTTTTAAAAAAAAAAAAGAGGGGGAGTAAAGTTTAAGTAGGAATGGACTTGAATCGGTTTCCCGATTGCCTACGTATCCTCCCGGGGAAGAGGAATCAAAGCCCCACGTAGTTCTCTTACCTTTCTTTGTATCCCCGCCGCCCTTACCTTGGTGGTTACGTGCTTCCCGCGGATCCCTCCGATGGAGTGAGTGGTTCTTCATCTTCATCATCGTCGGTTGATTCGTTGTTTTTTTGTGTCTTCATTTCCGCTCTCCGCCAATCACTTAGTAGCACTTGAGCTTCCAACGTCTCGGGCAACAAGTTTGACCTCGTGGGATCGAGAACCTTTCCACTCCGACTAAAGGTTTGCTCTACGGCTACCGTTGAGGCGGGAACGGCGAGAATTTGTGCCGCAATCTTGCTTAGAGTAGGAAACCTTGATCTCTCCGGTCGGCTCCACCATTCCAAGATGTCAAAGTCTTCTAACTCTTCTTCATGTCCAAACTCAAAGGTAATGGTTAGATAATCATCGAGCTCCGAATTGGAACTCGACGAGGTTTTTGCCCTCTTTGGGGCAAATAAATCTCTAGCAATTGATGTCAAACGTCTACTAGTAGATGATGAAGAAGAAATGGGAGGTGGTTGTTGAGATGATTGAGCTTGATCGGAAATATGATAATGAGCATACAATTATTCAAGTAAATTCCTAACATTAGTAAGTATAGTAGAAACAATACATGCGGGATCATTTTGTATTTGTAGAAACGAATAATAATTTTCCAAAAATTGTTTCAAACCTTCCATTTTACGTCGAGGGTCCAAAGCAAATGCAATAAGGTAAACATCCGGAATAATTTTGAAATAACTTAGCCATTTAATTCTCATATCACTTATGGCAACTCTAATGGAAGGTACGTTAAGACCGTCTTTAAGTGCAAAGGCAATATTAATTGCTACGTAACAAAATAAGTTCGAAGTTGGTTTGTAAACATAACTAAAAATTTTAGTAGCCTCGTAGAAATGTTTAAAAACATCCATTACATCTCTTGCTAAAACCCAAGCTTCCCCGAAAACAAAATTACCATTAATGTGTTGTGCGGCAAAACCACTTAAAAGTTCTTTATAATCATATGATTCGGAAATCATTTTGTATGTAGAGTTCCATCTTGTGCAAACATCTTTTGGAAATTTTTTTAGATATACATTATGTTGTTTACAATATTGGTACCATTTACGACGAATACTTTTTTTAGTCCAAAGTTCATTAAGAATGCCTCGGATAGGTTTTACTAATTCTCCAACATAAGCTAAACATTCTTGAACACATAAGTTTAAAATGTGAGCCGCACACCTAATGTGAAAAAATTTACCTCCAATAGACGGCGTACAATAAGTGATTAGTTCTTGAATCGAAGCCGTGTTAGCGGATGCATTGTCAAATCCGATTGAAAAAACTCGTGAAACTAATCTATATTCTTCTAAAATATTTGCAATTAAATGAGCTATATTTTGTGCGGTGTGTGGGTCGTTAAAAACTCGTAATGCCAAAACTCTTTTGTTTAACACCCAAAACTTATCAATATAATGACATGTAATGCCCATGTAGAAATTTTTTTGAAATGAATCGGTCCAAATATCACTACAAATTGAAACTTGTAAATCACTATTTTTCATAAATTATTTAATCAAATTTTCTTTACGTGATTTATATCTATGCATCATTTTTCTTTTTGCGGTTTGTCGAGAAATTTGTTTATATGCGGGTTGAACATGATTTGTCACTCAATCATTAAAACCAACATTTTGTGCAAAGCTAAAAGACAATGAATCAACGGCTATCATTTCCGAAAATGCATCCATATATGAAGAATGATCATATGAAAATAAAGAAGGAGGTTGGTTAGAGGTTGATGCGTACCCGGATAGTTGCGTTTGTCCTCGTGCCAATCCGTATTTTTCGGGATGCTTCGTCCTAATATGTCGGTAGTAATTCCCGTATCCTTCGCCTTTTTTGTGCTTGTACTTTGAGCTACAAAATCTACATTTAACCATAGACACTTGATTAATATCGGGATCACTTTTAGTAAACCAGAATAGAAATACCGCCGCTCTAAGTTGAGCTTTTTCGATGACGTCCGTCTCCTCGGAGCCGGGCACTTGAGTCTCGGATTCTTGGGTGTTCAAGAAAGGAGGTGATTCCATATCGAACTCCTCCTCGTCCCTTAGTCCGGACATGCTTGAAGAACCGCTCATGGAGTTACGTCTTCGGTTTGACATTATGAGAATAATTTGAATTTGTAAACTTGAGAATTAAAAATTGTGAACTTGAGATTATGATAGAGTATAAGAGTATAAGTAAATGATTGTATGAAAGTGAGATGAATGAATTGGATATTAGGTATTTATAGGAAAAAATGTGTATTTGTTATAAAAAAAAAAAAAAATCTGCACTGCACAGTGCAGTGCAGATGACCGTTGCCCTGAACAAGCAACGGCTATCAGCCAGCCTGCATGAATGAAACTTGAATTGAAAGCACAAAAAGGTGGTTGGTGGGGTGGGCCGGCCAGTAAATTCTTTTTTTTTTAAATTGGACCCGCCCAACTAGGCAAGTCAAGCCATTGCCAACGACTCCAAAGATGGCAAAGAATCTGCTGTCTCCTGTCTGTGCAGCAGCTGTGGTGGACTGGTGGGTGGGGGATGGGGTCAGCTGTCGGCAGTTTTTTTTTAAAATTGGTCGACCCGCCGGGTCGACCCGGCGGGTCAGTGGCGGGTCATGACCCGGCGGGTCAGCGGGTGGGAATTAGGTCGACCCTAACCCTAACCCGCAACCCGCAAGACCCGTGACCCGGCGGGTCCGGGTCGGGACGGGTTCCCGCCGGGTCATAACCCGCCGGGTCCGGGTCGACCCTTGACCCTTGGACATGCCTACCTTGGCGCCCTTGAGAGTACCTCACCCGAGACGGACAACCTTTTAGATCTTGGCTTAGATTCATGCCATCAATAGATATTTGTCCCTCACGATGTTTGGGACTACTTCACATACCGACATATTACCTTCAATCCGCAATGTGGTGTTGTCTTGCAACCACATGTACAAGCCAACGATCCCCCGCAGCATAGTCGGAACCGATAGCTAATGCTTACGAGTAATCTCACGAGGCGTATGATTTAAGTGAGTGCCTGGATTGCCCAATTGACATAGAGGAAGTGTTATATGGCCGACGGCATCCCTTCAGTCACACTAGAGTCTCCGTGCCAACCTTAAGCCCAACGCAGACCACATAGGTCCTACGCCGCCCTAACGATTTCCAACTCGCTCGGGAACTCCTTGCACACTTCGAATGCTTAGAGTTGGCTCCCTAGAGGGCCCCCTTACCTCTAGGAAGATTGCACGCTTGGTGCTCGACAGCACGAGGAAGACTGGCCACTTGCCCACCATTGCCCATCTAAGGACTGTCCCCCTATAATAGGCTTAGAAAAATAATGCCTTGTAATTGCACTAGACATTAATTGGCCGAGGAAGCACATCGAGCGTAACTCCCTCATCCAAACTCCAAATCCTTATCCGCTTTAACCGTAGAGTAGCTTACAATACTATCTATAAGTCCTAAAAGTTTCAGCCCCATCCGATACTCGAGGAGTGAGGAATTACCTCTGCAATATTCTGAAACTACTACAATGCCACTGCACTGCAGCATCTCGATACTTCGCATCGTTCGCTACTCAAACGGAACCGTATAGCTGTGAAACTTGGTGGAGACCTTCCCAACACTCCAAGGAACTCCCCATTACAAGCATTTCACGAAACTATTCTCCTAAATCCCTCTGCTCCATGACTCAAGGCCCTGCTCGCTCACAGACCCACTTCGGACGTCGACCACTGTCGCACGTCCCCAACCTTATTCGTGTCGCAGGGCAACTATCCAACATAATCCTTCGTAATTACGGGGTAATCCCGGGTACTCCGAATAATATGGAAAGTGCCTTGTAACACTTAGGGTGGTCGGAATCGTGTGTTCTCTTAGCTCTTAGATTCGCCTTTGCGAGTACTTCGTAACCGTATCTTCGGTTTATATTCAGGTTCGGGTTTTGGGGTTGTCCGGGCCGTCGGAGTGGCCACGGCCGAGTCACGGCCGGAGCAGGGCCTGGCCTGGCCGAGTTACGGCCGTAAGGTGCCGGTTACGGCGTACGTGCTTGGCATACATGGCTGGACGAATACCGGGTACGACCGTAAGGTGCTAGGCAGGTTCCGGACGAATGCCGGTTACAGCCGTAAGGCGTGATCGGGTACGGCCGTAAGGTGCTAGGCAGGTTCCGGACGAATTCCGGTTATGGCCATAAGGCGTGATCGGGTACGGCCGTAAGGCGGACTGGCTGCAGCCGTACGTGGTCGGCAGGCTGCTAGGCAGTATATATATGATCGAACAGACGGGTTTACACCCATTTTTCTCATTCCTCTCTTTTCCTTTCCACGGCTGGGGCTTGGAGAACATGAAGAGATGTTGTTCAACTATCAATCCACGAAGTTCTTGAGTTTCTAACGTCGATCAATCATCCCATAACCTCCTCTGATCTACCGAATCAAGGTTAGATTTCTTAAAAATCTAGTTTTGAGGAAATTGGGGTTTTTGTTGGATTTCGTCTGTTTGATCCGTAATAACTTAGATTATTGATGGATTATTGATTATTAAGTTGTATTCTATCAATTCCCTTGTTGTTCCATGGTTTATGCGGAGATTTTTGTGAAGATATGATATCACCCCTTTGGAATTATTATGGTGATTATGACTTGAGGGAAAATGACATGAAGGATGAAAGTCTTCTCCACATCTTATTGTTTCGGCCGTTTGTTATTATGGTGGGGAAGTAGAATATCTTCATTATCTTGTCAAAGATATGAAGTCAAGTGAGGTCCCTTTCAAGCATGTCTTGGCCGAATTTTCATGCTTTCGGACCGATTCCGTCGTCGAGTTTTACGTTATTCCGATTCCGATTAACAACGTAACTCCAATCCGCGTGTTCTTTTCTCCCAAGTATAACGATGCATGGCCATGCGAATTTGCATCGTCGTGGATGTCGATTTTTATTGGAGCTTGTTCGACTGGAATATTAGATATCGTATCATTCCCTCCTTCTTTGAAAGGAATTGACCTCAATTCCGTAATGCCATCGTCGTCAAGGTAAGGCGAGAGATCACCTACGTTGAATGTCGCGTGTACTCCGTAATCGCCCGGAAGTTCGACTTTGTAGGCGTTGTCGTTCACTTTTCCCACGATTTTGTACGGTCCTTGGCTCTCGGCATTAATTTGTTCTTCCGTTTGCTTGGGAATCTTTCTTTTCTCAAATGTATCCAAACTAAGTCGCCAACATCAAATAATCTCGCTTTTTTATTTTTGTTCGACTTCCGTTTGTAAATTTCATTCACTTCTTTAATCCGTTCCCGTATCTTTTCATGTAACTTCATCATTGATTTGAGTTTTGCTTCGGCGTCTTTGTGAACCAATTCGTTGCTCGGCAAGGGAATCAAGTCCAATGGCAAGTGCGGATTTAATCCGTATACTACTTCAAAAGGTGAATGGGCCGTGGCATAACCGGGTGATCGGTTGTATGCGAATTCCGCATGAGCAAGTTTAACGTCCCAATCCTTCTGTGTTTTATTCACCAATCCTCGCAATAATGCTCCCAAGGTTCGATTAGTCACCTCGATGTCCATCGGTTTGTGGGTGATGTGAAATCTTGAATAGGAGTTTAGTACCGACTTTTCTCCATAAAGTATTCGAGTAACTCGAGAAATTTGGAATCTCGATCCGACACGATAGTTTTGGAACTCCGTGTAAGCGAACTACTTCCGGAAGTACAAGTACGCCACATTGCTTGCATCATCGGTTTTGTGGCATGCTATAAAGTGAGCCATTTTCGAAAAAGCGGTGGGCGACCACCATGATCGAGTCTTTGCCTCGTTGAGTACGAGGTAAAGCCACAATAAAATCCATCGAGACATCCTCCCACGGTCGTAATTGCAGTATGGCAACGGCATGTATGTACTTGACTTGAACGAACTTTTCATCATGTGACAAGTGACGCATTTACTCACGATTGTGCTTACGTCACCATACATCTTTGGCCAAAAGAAATGTTCTTTTAGCACCTCTACAGTCTTGGTCGAGCCGAAATGACCGGCTAGCCCTCCTCCGTGCGCCTCCCGAACTAGCAATTCCCGAATTGTATGTCTCGGCACACATAATTTATTTCCCTTGAAAAGAAAGCCATCCTGTAAAACAAATTCCTCGTACGGGGCCGTTTTACAACGGTTAAAAATTTCCCCGAAGTCCTAATCGTCGCGGTAATGATCTTTCAAAGTCTCGAACCCCAACAAACGAACATCTAGAATCGACAATAAGGCATACCGTCTTGATAGTGCATCCGCCACTATATTACTCTTCCTGTCTTTGTACTTGGATGAAAAGTGAAAAGATTGTAGAAATTCCACCCATTTTGCATGTCTCGGGCTTAGCTTGCTTTGTCCGTTGATGTATTTCAACGACTCGTGATCCGAATGTAACACGAAATGTTTCGAACGTAAATAGTGACTCCAATGATCGAGTGCTCTCACGATAGCATAGAACTCCTTGTCGTAAGTACAATAATTCACTCGGGCGCCACTTAATTTCTCCGAAAAATAGGCGATGGGACGGCCTCTTTGAATAAGTACTGCCCCGAATCCGACTCCGCTAGCGTCGCATTCCACCTCAAACGGTTGTGAAAAATCGGGTAACGTCAAAATCGGCGCTTCACATAACTTTCCCTTTAATTTTTTAAAAGCCTTTTGGGCCGCCTCGTTCCATGCAAAGGTTCCTTTTTTTAGACACTCCGTGATCGGACTGGAGATGGTACTGAAGTCCCGTATGAATCGTCGGTAAAAAGAAGCGAGGCCATGAAATGATCGTACCTCCGTGATTGTCTTTGGGGTCGGCCACGACTTGATTGCCGCGATCTTCTCCTGGTCGACCGAAACTCCTTCTTTCGAAACAACATAGCCGAGAAAGACAAGACTCTCGACTAGGAAAGTACACTTCTCCCGCTTTCCATAAAGTTTCTGTTCCCTTAGCGTTTCAAATACGTGCCGCAAATGTTCGAGATGCTCTTCTAAGGATCGACTGTAGATCAAAATGTCGTCTAAGTATACGACAACAAACTTTCCCAAGAAAGGTTTGAGAACCTCGTTCATCAACCTCATAAAAGTGCTCGGGGCGTTAGTGAGGCCGAATGGCATACTTGAAGTCCTAATCAATTAAATAAATCAAAATTCTCTTATTAAAAATATTATTGAAAGTGTAGAAATAATGGTTTTAATCATTATTTATAAATAAATCAAAGAACTTATGGAATAAATCAATTAGTCTATTTTAGTTTTAATTTTATTTAATTAATATAAAATAACAAAATAAATGAAAAATTTATATTTACGAAATTATATAATTCGATTTTATGAATTTTCAAAGAGATATTTCAAATATATAAGAAATTAAATTGTCAGTGTGTTTTTCCTCCGTTTTCTTGCTTTTATTTTACATGTGTAAAACTAATTGAATATCATTTTTATTGTGTTTTTCTAGCTTTTCAATTTTCATTTCATAATTTCTAGCTTTCCTCTGCAGACCTATTTTTAAGCGGCAGAAAATGATATGCTTGCTTCTTGTGCAGATTTTTTTAAGCGTGACTAATAATTTAGGTAACATTATTTACTATTTATTAATTGAGGTAATTAATTTAGGTAATTAACAAATAGGTTAGGAAATGATGATGTGTTAACCAAAGTATAAGAATATGACACATGAGCAATCGAAGCATCAGAAGATGACATGTGACAGCCGAAGCATGGGAAGCTGCCATGTAGGCTCAGCATATTCTGCATTAGTATATAGGGGGGATTTGTACATGTACCGAATAAGACCTTTTTTTTTTTTTTTAAAACAACGAATAAGACTTTTTAAATGGAATATACTGAATAATAAGGTAATTAGAAACCCACCAAAAAAAAATTCCAGTGTAATTAGATAGAAGCATCTCAATGCTTCCATATTAGTTTATTGCTAAAGAATTAGTAGTATCTAATAACGTTTCGCCTCAACCAGAGCTCATATAGGACCATGTGGAATGTGTCGTACTTCACAGGGGGTGTATTCCACTGGAAATGTCTCTGCACCTGATATTCACACACACACACACACACACACACAGAGAGAGAGAGAGAGAGAGAGAGAGAGAGAGAGAGAGGGAGAGAGAGTAGTTGATAATTAACAAAGGATTCAATTACATATTTTCTAAGTAGAGCTAATTTTTGCTATTATTACTATAACTACAAATATTGATATTAATCCATTTAGGGTCGTACTAGACAAAGGATTAACATTTCTTTAACATCTCCCTCTCTCTCTCTCTCTCTCTCTCTCTGTGTGTGTGTGTGTGTGTGTGTGTGAATATCAGGTGCAGAGACATTTCCAGTGGAATACACCCCCTGTGAAGTACGACACATTCCACATGGTCCTATATGAGCTCTGGTTGAGGCGAAACGTTATTAGATACTACTAATTCTTTAGCAATAAACTAATATGGAAGCATTGAGATGCTTCTATCTAATTACACTGGAATTTTTTTTTGGTGGGTTTCTAATTACCTTATTATTCAGTATATTCCATTTAAAAAGTCTTATTCGTTGTTTTAAAAAAAAAAAAAAGGTCTTATTCGGTACATGTACAAATCCCCCCTATATACTAATGCAGAATATGCTGAGCCTACATGACAGCTTCCCATGCTTCGGCTGTCACATGTCATCTTCTGATGCTTCGATTGCTCATGTGTCATATTCTTATACTTTGGTTAACACATCATCATTTCCTAACCTATTTGTTAATTACCTAAATTAATTACCTCAATTAATAAATAGTAAATAATGTTACCTAAATTATTGGCTGCCGCTTAAAAAAAATCTGCACAAGAAGCAAGCATATCATTTTCTGCCGCTTAAAAAATAGGTCTGCAGAGGAAAGCTAGAAATTATGAAATGAAAATTGAAAAGCTAGAAAAACACAATAAAAATGATATTCAATTAGTTTTACACATGTAAAATAAAAGCAAGAAAAACGGAGGAAAAAAACACACGGACAATTTAATTTCTTATATATTTGAAATATCTCTTTGAAAATTCATAAAATCAGTAATTATATAATTTCGTAAATATAAATTTTTCATTTATTTTGTTATTTTATATTAATTAAATAAAATTAAAATTAAAATAGACTAATTGATTTATTCCATAAGTTCTTTGATTTATTTATAAATAATGATTAAAACCATTATTTCTACACTTTCAATAATATTTTTAATAAGAGAATTTTGATTTATTTAATTGATTAGGACTTCAAGAACATTTCTTTTGGCCAAAGATGTATGGTGACGTAAGCACAATCGTGAGTAAATGCGTCACTTGTCACATGATGAAAAGTTCGTTCAAGTCAAGTACATACATGCCGTTGCCAATACCGTTACGACCGTGGGAGGATGTCTCGATGGATTTTATTGTGGCTTTACCTCGTACTCAACGAGGCAAAGACTCGATCATGGTGGTCGTCCACCGTTTTTCGAAAATGGCTCACTTTATAGCATGCCACAAAACTGATGATGCAAGCAATGTGGCGGACTTGTACTTCCGGGAAGTAGTTCGTTTACACGGAGTTCCAAAAACTATCGTGTCGGATCGAGATTCCAAATTTCTGAGTTACTTCTGGAATACTTTATGGAGAATAGTCGGTACTAAACTCCTATTCAGTACTTCACATCACCCACAAACCGATGGACAGACCGAGGTGACTAATCGAACCTTGGGAGCATTATTGCGAGGATTGGTGAATAAAACACAGAAGGATTGGGACGTTAAACTTGCTCATGCGGAATTCGCATACAACCGATCACCCGGTTATGCCACGGCCCATTCACCTTTTGAAGTAGTATACGGATTAAATCCGCACTTGCCATTGGACTTGATTCCCTTGCCGAGCAACGAATTGGTTCACAAAGACGCCGAAGCAAAACTCAAATCAATGATGAAGTTACATGAAAAGATACGGGAACGGATTAAAGAAGTGAATGAAATTTACAAACGGAAGTCGAACAAAAATAAAAAAGCGAGATTATTTGATGTTGGCGACTTAGTTTGGATACATTTGAGAAAAGAAAGATTCCCAAGCAAACGGAAGAACAAATTAATGCCGAGAGCCGAAGGACCGTACAAAATTGTGGGAAAAGTGAACGACAACGCCTACAAAGTCGAACTTCCGGGCGATTACGGAGTACACGCGACATTCAACGTAGGTGATCTCTCGCCTTACCTTGACGACGATGGCATTACGGAATTGAGGTCAATTCCTTTCAAAGAAGGAGGGAATGATACGATATCTAATATTCCAGTCGAACAAGCTCCAATAAAAATCGACATCCACGACGATGCAAATTCGCATGGCCATGCATCGTTATACTTGGGAGAAAAGAACACGCGGATTGGAGTTACGTTGTTAATCGGAATCGGAATAACGTAAAACTCGACGACGGAATCGGTCCGAAAGCATGAAAATTCGGCCAAGACATGCTTGAAAGGGACCTCACTTGACTTCATATCTTTGACAAGATAATGAAGATATTCTACTTCCCCACCATAATAACAAACGGCCGAAACAATAAGATGTGGAGAAGACTTTCATCCTTCATGTCATTTTCCCTCAAGTCATAATCACCATAATAATTCCAAAGGGGTGATATCATATCTTCACAAAAATCTCCGCATAATCCATGGAACAACAAGGTTATTTCCTTGTCGAAATTCTCTTGGCGATTTTCTGGAGTAAGCTATCTTATCATGGATTTTTCCGACGATTTCATGGAGAAACTCCGTGAGGCATTACAAAATTACAAGAACCACGTTTTCAAGCTAGAAGAGGAGGATATG
This sequence comes from Orobanche coerulescens, assembly GCA_033398695.1. NCBI lineage: Eukaryota > Viridiplantae > Streptophyta > Magnoliopsida > Lamiales > Orobanchaceae > Orobanche > Orobanche coerulescens. The sequence continues at coordinate 140,654,086 of CM065803.1, read as the reverse complement.
ATGCACATTCACCGCGTCATGTGGATGAATTCAAAGTAAATGAACTTCCGGAATTTATCGGAGGAACCAATCCCGAAGTATACTTGGAGTGGGAGAGAAAGATTGAACGTATGTTCGACTTCAAGCACCTTAACGATGAGAAACGGTGCAAATATGCGATTCTCAAGTTAGGTAAGGGCGCTTCCCTATGGTTCGAGGGTGTGAAAACACAACGAGTTCGTGCGGGAAAAGAGAAAATCCATTCTTGGGATTCTTTGAAGAAAAAACTACGTAAAAGGTATGTCCCGACATCACATCGGTTAACCTTATACCGAAAAATTGCGGAGTTCGTGCAAGGGAAACTAAGTGTGGGAGAATACATCGAAGAATTTGAAGGCTTGGCCTTAATGGGAGAACTCGAAGAAAATGAAGAACATAGAATGTCACGTTTCTTACGTGGCCTAAACCGAAAGATTGCAAATACGGTGGAATTATGCCCATGCGGAGATTTTGACACTTTATGCGGACTATGCATAAAAATAGAAGCTCAAAACAAGTTGAAGTTTACCAAACCCGAATTCCCATACAAATTCGGGAATGCAAGTGCCGGCACAAGTTTGATTGCTAAGAATTCGTCGTTTGGTCGAGTTCTTAATCGACGCCTTGAAGGTGTCCGATAAAAGGTCTTAGAGGGGGATTCCGGTGTTCTACGATTATTCTTCCTCGTATGATCGTTGATTTATTAATTATATGATGTTAGGGTCGAGTTTCTTACGAAGAAACCGTGTTAAACCCTTCCGTTCGTTGTCGTCTTCCTTTTCGATAGCATCGGGCGTTCCGAAGCTTCCCGGTTGAGCCGTGTCCGTTCGTGGTTCCGTGCTCGTGGTATCGAGGCAATTATCTTGCCCATACATGTTTCGTTGGCATAATTTTTGATAAATGATTTTATATGAAATCCAATGTTTAATGAACGTAAAAAGGGATCGGTATGTTCTCGATAAATGTTGTCTTTCAACAATAATTCGTATACTTCGTAAATATGTGTTCTCGGAATATGTGTGTTGGTTTTGTATATTGAAAGATAATATGATCACTTCGAGTGAGTTTACTTGACCGTAATCCTTTGCCGGGGATTACGTATTGTTATTGTGTACTTGTTCGGTAAGAACGTAATGTGTGTGATATTAGTTGTTACTCCTTGAAAGGAGGTTGTGATGCTTAATGTTGTTTGGCTTGATAAGTGATTATTGTTGTGTGCTTGATGTATGTGATGTGCCTCCGGGTAGGATTGTTGAATCTCCGGGATCCATACTTACTAGTATGGGTCGGGCGTGACCGTAGGGTTATCCAATCCGGGAATGTCTTGCGGGGACTCCGAGGTTCGTGGCTTGTTAGATCGATGCCGAGATAACTTGTGGGGTTATCATCGGGTATGTCTTGCGGGGACTCCGAGGTTCGTGGCTTGTTATCACGATGCTGGGATAACTTATGGTTGTGAATTGGTTATGAATGTATCTCTGCTTGTGGTCACGTGACTGTTGTTACGGTGACATGTGATTTGGTATGGATCCCATTGGACCCTGTGGTTTATGATTCGGGTCGTGGACCCTTTGATTTATGATTTGGGTCGTGGACCCTATGTTTCGTGTTTTGGGTCTTGGACCCCGTGTTTTGTGAATTGGATTGTGAACCCGTGTTTTATTATCGGAATTATATTTTGGGAAAGATGATTTTTGGGCCGCGTCCCCAAGCGTTTTCGAAAGACTTGAGAATTCTTTAATCCCAAATGTTTTTACAAACTCCCGAGATCGTAAAATGTTTTGTAAGATGTATATTGGGTTTATTCCCACCTTTCTCATTTTGAACAGTTTGATCAAGTGATTTACCTCGGGAAGTATGTTTATGAATTCTAAGTCCTTGGAGTATGATATGTATGGCTTGTCTTCGTATTTTATACTTGCACTAGCAAAACAGTGGAGTTTTGCTAACCCCCGAGTATTCGGGGGGTGGATGTCTGTTTTTGCATTCAGGTTTTGGGAGCATAACACAGGGTCAGCATGAAGGATGATGAAAGATGATCGATACTAATCACATGAGGAACCGTACGTTGAGAATTGGTTCAGTTGTACTTTATTTTCCGCTGCAATAATTTTTCCCCATTGTACGGGAGTTGTTGTATTTTGACCCCTACGTGGGCATGAATTGTAATTGAGTTGTATGTTTTTATTGAAAGACCAAGTCGGTCTACTGAGTTATTGTAGCCTTAAAGGCATCGTCGAATTGTTCGTTTGCTGTTGCCAGCCTGGTAGATCCTTGAGGAAAGGTTCTACGGCGTGTAATATCCCTGAGCGGATTGGGGGTGTTACATTCGTGAACCTTCGACTTGAGGATTTAGTAGGGATGTGCTTGTGACGTCAAGATTTTCATTAGAGTAGTTCGACCCTGTAAATCGGGAGGTGGGGGTCAACCTCGACATGCATCTTGACGGGCAAGTAGCAGGTCCTACTAAATACTAAGATAGAATTCTTTCTCCCGTTAGTGAGCAGGTTATATATCCTATGCGGTTATTGGCAGATGAGATCAAAAGTCTTTGGCCAAAGCATTGGAGCTAGTTGTATTGGATACACGAGAGCTCAATGATTTCGATTTGCTTTAACGCATGCATAGCGTCAAGTACATATAGGGTTTGACTGACCGTGACCCTATAACTTGATCGGGACATGTGAAAGAAGGGTTTATACGTATACTGGTATTCACGACATAAAGGTTTGGAATGATCCCCATCATTCCTCCCATTGCTAACTGAGATGGACCTACCAAGTCGCGCAATAGGATTGACGATGGAATGAATCGAGCTTTATCTCTCTTTATTAATATTAGATATTGGATATCTAATTTTTGGACATTGGATGTTTAATTAATTTTGGGACATTGGATGTCTAAATTAATTTATTGGATAAATTAATTTTCGGCCTAATGAATTAAATAAGTTACTGGGTGATTAATTTAATTCGTGAATATAATTATTTCTTGGAGAAATTAATTTTGTTACTTTATATTTGATACAATTAATTAATTAGATTAATTAATTAATATAAATACATCGGAACGGAATGGAATTTATCTGTTTGGCCTCGAAAAATTCCGAAACGGATCGAATTCCTCCGGTCCTTCTAGATGGCCGAACTTTATTTTATTTTTGTCTTGGTCTTAGTCTTCCCATGGTTAATGGAAGACCAAGGAAAAATGAGGGAGATTATTCGTATCAATTATCCCGGGAAAGTGGATACGTATCGTTCGGAGTATACGTATGAATATCGTAGCAGAAGTCTTTTTACGATTAGGGGTGTTTTTGGATGTATTTTGTGATGTAATATCGAATAGACGAGGAAAATTCGAACAAATAGAACATGGAAGTAATATCGGGAAAGTGATAATATCGATCAAGAAGACTTGAACGATCAAGAACAAGGGTTTATCGAATTAGACCTATAATTCGATAAGGTGATTTCTTCTCAAGACCTATTGAGAATCAATCGGATTAATACTCGAAAACGCGTCGAATAAAAATCAAATTTCGATGAAAAGCATTCACCAAGAATAGAAAACACAATGTGTATTCTTATACTTCAACATTCATAATACTCTCTTACAAGGCTAATCAACTCCTACTTATAGGAGGTGAAGTCTCCTACTACTAAGGAAACAAACAAAAAAAAATAAAATAATTCAAAGATTTATAAAATCTTTGAATAATCAAAACAAATCAAATAAAACACATACAAGGAACATAAATCACAAAATGGGGGAAACATAATCCCTAAAATAAGTAAAAAGGAAAAGAGAAGTAAAAAATACACAAAAGTGTATAAAATATGTTGGCTGCCGGCAGGAACTCGACACGGACGCGGCGCTGACAAGGACGTCGGCAGTGACTCGACCGTGTCCGCTTGACACGGGCGCAGCGCGACAGGGACGTCTGACAGTGACTCGGCACGGGCGCGGCGCGACAGGGACCGGCAGTGACTCGACCATGCGGCGTGACAAGGACGTTTGGCAGGACTCGACCGTGTCGCCTGGCACGGTCGGGTTGGTCGGACAGGGAGATCTCCTTATCCGGAAGAGTGTGACTCGACCGTGTCGGAAGACACGGTCGGGTTCGGCCGACAGTCAGTTTCACAATTTTGGGACATCTCGACACGGCCGAGTTCGGCCGGCAGTGCTCGGCATTTTCCGGCAGGTGCGATATTTTCCGGCAGGCTCGACATTTTCCAGCAGGCGACGACATTTTCCGGCAGGTTGAATCATTTTCCGGCTTGTGTCCGTTTTCTCGCCTAAAAATGTTGCCGTACGTGCATGACGCGTTGTAAGGCCGTTTATTTTGATCCTTGCTTCATTTTCTTTATTTGGACTAGTCAATTCCGTATCATCCCCTCCACCTTTAAAGGAAATTGTCCTCAATTCCGAATTTCCTTCGTCATCAAGATAATTAATTAAAGCCTCTAAGTACTTGATCTCGAAAATGTCCGCAGTACATACATGGCCCAAAATATTGAGACGATAGGTAGTGGGGGGCCCTCGAGAATCACCAACAAAATAACTATCATTATTAATAAAATAATAATAATTACTCCGCTAGGTAATACCGATATCATGACATGAGTGGACATCTGAAATGGGAAGTACGAATAATTTCACATCGGGTTCATCATCCAGAATTGGAAACACTGATAATTCCACATCGGGTTCACCATCAAAAATGGGAAACGCGGAATCAATTATGAGTTCCTCTTTGTCAACTGGTTCGGTATCAAATACTGGTGGCCCTTCATAATCCGGCCCAATTTTCATGACACCAACCGGCTCCTCATCATTAAAATAATTTGACCCATTTTGATCAATTTGGCCAACACAACTAATTGGATCATGCTCATAATAGTAATATCCAAGTTCGTCAATTAGGGAAATACGGCTCAACTCATCTTCTTCGTTGTATGGTGCCGTTGAAACCTCTGTCTCGTCTACTTCATTAAAAATGACAGTAGGGACATCATCTTCATCGAGAAAGGACTCTGCTGGGAATTCCTTGATGGGGAAAAACCTTTGATCGAATGTCGGCGGCAGGGCGTCGAAGGACTGGTGGTGGCATGATTTGAACCTTCGATTGAAATGTTTTATGAATTTTTGCCAATCTCTAATTTTTGGCTTACGTTGTTGTGAACGATACTGTTTCAGTTTTTGCCATCAGACGGTGGCGCTACCGCGGAGGCGCCTTGCCACCAACGAAACACGGCGGTTGATTGGGGCAGCCTTGAAGTTCGAGTGCTCCTCACATGCACGGAGCCAATCTATGTACGCATCTGGATTACTATCTCCGTGAAATTCTGGTGTGCTACGGAATTTGGCCAAGAAATCAATATCGTTGGCATCGTCTCCGCGTCTTTCTTGCATACGTTGCTCCGGTAAGCCGTTTAGGGCGTCACGGAGTTTCATCAAGAAATCGAGATCGGAGAAATCCATAACAAGAATCAAGAGATAGTTCTTCACAAGAAATCGTTGAAGAAATCGCCCAAGGAGATGACCCTAGGCTCCGATACCACTTATGATACGAATTATCCCGGGAAAGTGGATACGTATCGTTCGGAGTATACGTATGAATATCGTAGCAGAAGTCTTTTTACGATTAGGGGTGTTTTTGGATGTATTTTGTGATGTAATATCGAATATGACGAGGAAAATTCGAACAAATGGAAAGTGGAAGTAATATCGGGAAAGTGATAATATCGATCAAGAAGACTTGAACGATCAAGAACAAGGGTTTATCGAATTAGACCTATAATTCGATAAGGTGATTTCTTCTCAAGACCTATTGAGAATCAATCGGATTAATACTCGAAAACGCGTCGAATAAAAATCAAGTTTCGATGAAAAGCATTCACCAAGAATAGAAAACACAATGTATATTCTTATACTTCAACATTCATAATACTCTCTTACAAGGCTAATCAACTCCTACTTATAGGAGGTGAAGTCTCCTACTACTAAGGAAGCAAACAAAAAAAAAATAAAATAATTCAAAGATTTATAAAATATTTGAATAATCAAAACAAATCAAATAAAATACATACAAGGAACATAAATCACAAAATGGGGGAAACATAATCCCTAAAATAAGTAAAAAGGAAAAGAGAAGTCAAAAATACACAAAAGTGTATAAAATATGTTAGTGCCGGCAGGACTTCAGCCGTGTCCGTGACACGGCTTGGCCTTGATCAACAGCGCCGCGAGAACTCGACACGGGCCTTGGCCCGGCAAGGGCGTCAGCGGTGACTCAGCCGTGTCCGCTTGACACGGCGCTGGCGACGAGGGCGTCGGACAGTGACTCGGCACGGGTGCGACGCGATAGGGACCGGTAGTGACTCGACCGTGCGGCGTGACAACGACGTTTGGCAGGACTCGACCGTGCCGCCTGGCACGGTCGGGTTGGTCGGACAGCGAGATCTCCTTATCCGGAAGAGTCTGTCTCGACCGTGTCGGAAGACACGGTCGGGTTCGGCCGACGATCGGTTTCACAGTGCAGGACATCTCGGCACGGGCGTGCGGGACGACACGGCCGAGTTCGGCCGTGATGCTCGGCATTTTCCGGCAGTGCGATATTTTCGGCGAGCTCGACATTTTCCGTGACGGCGACATTTCACGGCAGGTTGAGTCATTTTCCGGCTTGTGTCCGTTTTCTCGCCTAAAAATGTTGTCGTACGTGCATGACGCGTTGTAAGGCCGTTTATTTTGATCCTTGCTTCGTTTTCTTTATTTGGACTAGTCAATTCCATATCATTTTCTCACGGAAGTGTTCTCGCATTTGTTTGTTACTCGATCATTCCAGCAATACTATCTTCGGATAATATTTTGGGTAACAACAATTGGCGCTAGAGGAAGGGGATCTAAACCTTTATTTTTATTCCTACCGTCTCGAAGAACACTCACTGTTCTCCAGACATACACTTGAAGAAACACTCACTGTTCTTCAATAGAAAAGCCTTCAGAAAAATGACATCTACAACGACCTCCAAGAGAGCCACCCTAAGATCCACCGGAAATCTAGTTCCGTCCCGGACCGAATCCTAGCCCACGGCGGAAGGAGACCGTGGTGACGCTAGGCTCTCACTCCCACCCCCGAGGGACGGTTCTAGCCTCTCACTCGATCAGTTCCAGACCGCGAAACAGATTGAGGAGGCTATAGCTATCCTCAAGGAGCGACGGAAGGCCTACGACTCGCCCACCATCACTCCATCGGCCATCCGCCGGGCAGGCAAGCGGAAGCTTAAGGGGATCTATGTTGAGAAATTGACAGAAAGCCCCGAGCCATAGGAGAAGGCTCTCGTGAGGCGGGACGATTCCGTCTTCAGCCGCCTAGGGAGCGATCCCTCATGGCGACCCGGGCACTCAGGCCCCAGCCGGGAGACATCGGAATCCGAATCCTTTACCAGGAGTTCGGCATATCTAACTCCCATAAGACAAGTCGGTCAACGAGCCCCTGCTCACCCAAGGAATGAACCCACTGGCAGGGAGCTCGTCATTCACCACGGGGCTAGGGGATCAGTACACGAGCTCCTTGGTTCGCGCTCCGAGAGCCAATCGGCGAGCAATCAGGCGACGGCGATGGCCGCCATGCAACGCCAGATCGACGAGATGAAGGCACTCCTGGAAAATGGGGCAGGCGCCAGGAGATCGATCATTGGACCAAGCGAACCACTCACGACTCAGATCGAGCTCGCCCCAGTCCAACCAACGATCAATCCCCCACAAACACCTCTATATGAGGGGAGATCGGATCCGGAAACCCACTTGAGCAAATTCCGGATCTACATGACCGGATGCGGAGCATCAGATGCGACAAAGTGTCGAATGTTCCCATTAACCCTAGGCGACCTCGCCCACAGGAGGTACATCTCACTACCACCCCACTCAATTAATTGTTTTGAAAAGCTGGCAAACGACTTCACGTCATACTTCGCCGCCAAAGTTGCTCGGCCGTAAGGTCCCCACCGCGTGATGAAAATCAGGCAGGGGAAGGACGAGTCAGATGAAGATTACATCGACCGGGTAGACGAGATAGTCCTCACCGGCGAGCCCATCAGCGACGAGCTCGCTCTCCACTCAGTCCTGAGCGGATTCCATGGACGCTTGCCCATGTTCAGGCACCTCACAAAGGATATCCCACCGACCTACTCGGTCTTCCGCGGCAGAGCCGCCGATTTCCTAGCCAGGCAGAGGATGCTCTCCCTCCACTTAGGCGAGGGATCTGCCGGAGAAGGAAAGGCGCCGTCCCACGTCCAGAAGAAGGCGGTCGCCAAGCCCAGAAAGGCGGTCGCCAAGCCACCCGGTGAGTTCAAAGCCTTCGAGGATGTAGAGGTCCACCTTCTCCACAACCTCAACTTATCTCCGGCCCACATCTTCAACGCAATCAAGGGGCGCGAGTGGCTTTCCAAACCAAAGCCAATAAGGGACCACTGTCATCTAGACCGCAGTAAATTCTGTGCCTACCACAAAAGTCCCGGCCACAACACCAGCCAATGCTGCGACCTCCTCAAACAACTCTGGCGACTGTTTGAGGAAGGCAAATTGGACAACTTGGTCACCAAGCCAGAGCCCCGGGAAGAGAGGACTGGAGGGCGCGAACGCCGACAAAACAAAACGAACCCTCCCAATCCGGTCGCCAGGATCTAGCATGAGCCGGAGTATTCCGATGAATCGATCCCTCCGATCAACCCTGGCGGTAGGATCAATATGCTTCAAGCAGGAGGTGGAAACCTCTGGGGCCTTTCCCCGGTTTCCACCATGTCAAACAGGAAGCGAAAAGCCGAACTGAGGGCATTCGCCGGGGTCCATGTCGTGGTGCCTCCAGAGCCGACCATCTCTAAAGACGCGCTCTTCACCTTCTCCAACAAGGACAGGGAGGGAGTACAATGCCCCAAAGAGGATGCATTGGTGATCTCTGCTTGTATCCTTGGAAAGACGGTCGATCGCGTGCTGGTCGACAATGGAAGTTTCTGCAACATCATATTCAAATCCGCCCTGGACCAGCTCGGCAACTTGACCAAATTCATCAAGCCGTTCGACACCGTGCTCCAAGGGTTCGGCGACAACACAGTCCAAGCCTATGGAAGGATCAAGCTCTCTGTCGAGCTAATATGCTTTTACGATCCCGAGGTTAGGATTACTAGGAACCTAAATTTTGTAATCATAGATAGGCCCAGCATCTATAATAGGTTCCTAGGTCGTCCCTTTCTAGAAACCTTTGAGGCAGTCGCCTCGTCTTTCTTTTACTGTATCAAATTCCCCACTGCCGATGGGACGGTCGGTACTGTAAAAGGAGATCAGCTAATGGCAAAAAGATGTTTGAATTACTCCTATGTTGTTACTTATTTCAATACTCCCCATGCTTTATATAACATTGAAGCAATCGATGATCAACCCATGGAGATCGACGAGCCAAGCACATCGTACCAACCCGACTCAGAGGACGTCATCTCGGTTCGATTAATGGACGACATCGAGCCAAGGATCGGTTTCGAGCCAAGTCTCGACATCGATCCAAGGATCGAGTCCGGAAATCGTTCCAAACGAGAGGCAACCGTCCCCATCGAAGAGTTGGAGAGTATAACGATAGATCCGGATCATCCAGAACGGGAGGTATAGATCGGCGCAAGCATCAATCGCGAATTGAAAGGGGATCTGATCAATTTGCTACGTAAGAACATCGGAGTCTTTGCCTGGTCGCATCAAGATATGGTTGGCATAAATCCTGAGCACGCTTGCCACTATCTAAAGATCGACCCGGTAATGAAACCTGTTCACCAAAAACGTAGGAAATTCGGTCCCGAGAAATACGCGGCGCTCGACATACAAATCCAAAAGTTACTCAACAACAAATTAATCGGGGTAGCTACAGACGAACCACAATGGGTCGCCAACGCGGTACTCATCAAAAAGCCAACTGGTTCCTGGAGGTTATGCATCGATTTCACCGATCTCAACGCGGCATGCCCAAAAGATCACTTTCCAATGCCTCATATTGATTACTTGGTCGATAGTATAGCAGGTTGCGAAATGATGTCATTTATGGATGCATTCGCCGGATATCATCAAATCCCAATGGCGGAGAAAGACATAAAACACACATCTTTCCACATGGAAAAAGACATATACTTTTGGGTCCGAATGCCGTTCGGCTTGAAAAACGCAGGGGCAACCTACCGGCGACTAGTCAACAGAATGTTCGCCAATCAGATCGGCAAGACCATGGAGGTCTACATTGACGACATCGTGGTCAAAAGCCTCAAGAAGGAAGATCACCTCAATGATCTCGCCGAGACGTTCGCCATCCTCGAAAAATTCAACATGAAGCTAAAGCCCAAGAAATGCAACTTCGGCGTGGGCTCCGGGAAATTTCTGGGGCACATTGTAAGTCAAAGAGGGATCGAGGCGAACCCCACCAAGATACAGGCGATCCTTGACATGCAGGAGCCGCGGAACATCAAGCAGGTGCAACGCCTCACAGGTTGTCTAGCCGCCCTCAACCGTTTCATATCCCGGCTCGGCGATAAAAGTAAGCCATTCTTCGCGACCATAAAGAACAAGAAGTTCGCATGGACGAAGGAGAGTCAGGTAGCGTTCGCCAAAATAAAGGAATATCTATCTAACCCCCAGATCCTGGCAAATCCGATCCCCGGTGAAAAACTATTCCTTTATCTGGCAGCCTCGGAGGTCGCACTGAGTGCCGTTTTGGTGCGAGCGGAGGGACAAGTCCACTTACCGATCTACTATGTTAGTCAAGCGCTCCATGACACTGAGACATGTTACCCACCATTGGAGAAGATCGCCTACGCCCTTGTCATGAGTGTTCGTAAGCTAAGGGCTTATTTCTTCGAACATCAGGTGGAAGTCCTCACAACTCTACCTCTAAAGCAAGTTCTACACCGACCAGACACCAACGGGCGACTCCTCAAGTGGTCACTGGAGATCGCCCAATACGGCATCACATACGCCCCTCGCACGGCGATCAAAGGCCAAGCTCTGGCGGACTTCGTGGTGGAGTTAACTTTCCTTCACAATCCGACCCAGATCGGCCGACCTGCCTGGAAATTATATGTGGATGGCTCGGCGACAAATTCGCGAGCAGGGGCAGGGATTGTCCTCATCAGTCCCAACGGACAAAGTTTCACTAATGCTGTGCGTTTCAGTTTTCGTGCGACCAACAATGAAGCCGAATACGAGGCCTTGGTGGGCGGGCTCGATCTAGACCTCGCCCTAGATGTTCGTCGCCTCCATATCTTCATGGACTCCCTCTTGGTCGTGAACCAAGTCAAGGGAGAATATGAGGCGCGCGGCAAACAGATGGTCAAATACCAAGAGCTGGTCGCCGAAATGTGCACAAAATTTGAGGAAGTGCTAATCGAACAAGTCCCGAGGGAGCACAACTCCCAGGCCGATGCCCTTTCCAAACTAGCATCATCGGATGGGGCAGCCGACTTCTCCAATATCCAAATCACAAAATCAGCAAGGCCGGCGATCGACAGAAGCCTGGTTACCACGGTTGCCATCGCCGAGGAGAAGAGGATGACTCCGTTCATCAAATACTTAAAGGACGGAACGGTCCCTGACGACCGTGTTAAAGCTCGCCAACTCCAGCTCCGTGCGACCAGATATACCCTATTGGACGACCGGCTTTACAAGCGAGCTTTCAGCCTTCCCCTCCTCAAGTGTATTACACCGGAGGAAGGTCGACTCGTCTTAGCCGAAATCCATGATGGGATCTGCGGAAACCATGCTGGCGGACGAGCTCTCATCCATAAAACAACCAGGCAAGGTTTTTTCTGGCCATCACTTCAAAAGGATGCGATCGCCTATGCCAGATCGTGCCATAGGTGTCAGATAATAGGACCAAACATTAAACTCTCCCCCGAGCAGCTCAACTCAATGTACAGCCCATGGCCATTCGCGCAATGGGGCATCGACCTTATAGGTCCCTTACCAACGGCTCCAGGGGGCTGTAAGTTCGCCATCGTAGGGGTCGACTATTTCACCAAATGGGCTGAGGCCGAACCGCTAAACAAGATCGGCCAAGAGCAAGTGATTAAGTTTATCTGGAGAAACATCATATGCCGATTCGATCTGCCCCAGGCCATCATCTCCGACAATGGAAAGCAGTTCGATGGCTTAGAAGTCATGCAATTTTGTGAGAAGTGGGGAATCAAAAGGTTATTCTCGGCTCCCTATCACCCTCAAACGAACGGGCAGGTAGAGGCTGTGAACAAGATCCTCAAACACACAATTAAAGCGCGACTCGATCCAGGCTAGGACGATGGGCAAGCGAGATCCCATATGTTTTGTGGTCTTATCGAACGACAACCCGTAATTCAACCGGCGAAACCCCATTTGCCCTCGCCTTCGTAACGGAAGAGGTGATTCCCTCGGAGATCGCCGTCCTCAGCCATCGAACCGAACAAGAGATGATGATCGACAACGATGTGGCCCGACGGATCGACCTCGACATGCTCGAAGAACGACGACTGACCTCAGAAATGAGGAACACAATCCACAAAAGGAGATCCGAAAAGTTCTTCAATTCGAAGGTCGAGGAGAGAAGGTTTCAGGTGGGCGATCTCGTCCTCAAAAAGATCCAGACCCACACAGGTGTTTTTGGTCCGAACTGGGAAGGCCCTTTCAGGATATCTAAATGGCTAACTAAGGGAGCCTACGAGCTTGAACATCCTGACGGTACCCCGGATCAATATCCCTGGAACGCCGTGCATCAGAAGAAATACTACCAGTGAAAAACTTTGTAGTCAGTTTCTATTATCCTATGTACAAGGAATATAATGAGATTTTTTGCTATCCCTTATATTTTGACGATCGCCCCACCGAGCATTTCGCATACCGATGAGGATCGTCGTCCATACATGACGATCCGAGGTAGAAGTTATGCAGCCATGGTCCTGGAGGTCGATGGAACCGACAGCTTCGCCCATGCAAGGTTCCTTTGGGCTGAGATCGCCCATCCTTCGTTTAAATACGAGGCCGGCGTAGCCGAAGGACCCTCCAAAATAATCAGTTGACACGTTCGCACGCCCTCAAGGTTCGTCATCTGGACATGGTGAACCCGGACAATGCGACGTGCCACTACCCCCGTCTCAACGTACACCGTCGAGGGTCGCCATCTTCATGGCGGGCCAAGGTGTAAGCCGAGCAAACGAGCCACGGGCGTGGAGTCGAATAAACCGACGACGCCCCGTGCAAGGACTCCTCCAGACCAAGATCGCCCGCCTTTCGTTTAAATACAAGGCAGGCGTAGCCTAGCGGAGGACCCTCACAATAAAGTGAGTCGCGGGATAAGCAATATCCCTCGCACACAAATACACGGTTGTGGAGATCGGTCCATCGAACTCCGCGATCGTGCACGATTCCCCAAAGTCGGCAAAACTGAGGATAGCTCACCGAACATATTATTTTTGCTCCCTTACTTACAATAAGTAAACAAAAACAAGGGCAAAGGAGGGGAGCTAGTCCTAAATGCGATCGAGAGGAAGGAACCGCACCCGATCGGCTCCGCTCAAACACACGCAGGACGATCGGCATTGTTCAACAATATTTACAAGTAAGAATTTCGATTCGAAACATGTTAATACATTCAACATTCAAACAACCGGTCGGACGAACAAGACATCGGATGCAATCATACACATACTTGTAAAAATTGCACGCAAACATTCAAGGGCAATCGTACATAAAAAGACACAGTGTGAAAAAAGAGTACTTTATTCATAACAAAGATGTCGTACACTGTGGAGCCCGAAGGCATTACAAAGAGAAAGCAGAAAAATTACAAGATACAAGATAAACAAAACATCTCTCAAGGCCCCGCCGGCTGGTCTTCGCCCTTAGGAGGCGGATCGGCATGCGCCCCCCCATCGGCCTCAGGATGAATGAGTTTACCAGGATACCAACTCAAGTCGATCCCGAGGTCGACGAGGTCAAGGATCGTCAGAGAGAACTCCGGGTGCAGAGGCTGCTCAAGTGCATAGGCTTTGAATCTCTCCATCAAGGGACCGATCTCGATCCCTGCCTTTTTGGCGGCTCGAACGGCGTCGGCGTAGGCCACATAATAGGTAAACTCGTCGACGAGCGCAATATTGAGGTAGGGATCAGTCTCGATCGCCTTGATCTGCCCTCTCAACTCCACGACCGTCTTCTCAGCCTCCGCCAGCTCGACCACCTTGGTGGCATTTTCTCCTTTGGCCTTCTACAGCTCTCTCCTCGCCGCCTCCAGCTCGCCGCTGAGCCGATCCACCATCGCCTTCAGCCCGGCCGCCGCCTCCTGCGAAGCCGCATGCTTCCGGCGAGTTTCTTTCTCCTGATCACGGAACCGATCGGCAGCCTCCTTAGAGCGGCTCAGCTCTTGCTTCAGTCGGTCGACATCCTGTTTAGCTCGTTTGGTCGTCTCTACGTACTCCTTCTCCATAGACTGGATCTGGTTGGCATATTCAATGTTTGCGTTGCGAGCGGCCTCGAGATAGTTATGGAGGCGAGCAGTGGAGGGCCGCCCCTCAAAATCCTTGGCAGCCTGGACGGCCATCATCGCCGTCTGAAGAGCCAGAGCAATGGTCGCCTGCATGGTATCTCCAGATCGCCGAAGAGCGATCGCATCAAGATCGGTCGTCCAGGCCTTGGGCAGTGAGGTGATGGCCTTCTGGACGTAGGTAGGGACGTCGAGGGACTTTGGTGGAGACTTGCTCGACAAGAAGTCGAGCACCATGGGAGCGACGTCAGGGTCAGCAAGATGAATCCTGCAGTGCAAACAAAAATGACAAGGGAGTTAGTCTATATATCACTCAAAATGCCTAACTCAGAAATTTTGATCCAATCTTACCTGTTGACCAGCTCGGGATCGCGGCCAAAATAAGGCTTGCCCCGAGAGGTTTCCGCCTCGGCGATCGCCACCTTCTTTGAAAAGCCGCCCGATGACCTGGAGCCAGACACCGAGGGCCTAGGGCCTGATCCCTCCACCATCGGAATGGCAGAGATAGGAGCCGCAGCAACCGGAGGCTCCAGAATGGAAACATCCGCCTCAGTGGTCGGCAGGGACTCCTCCGGTCTCCGCCTCTTGCGGCGCTGAAGCTGTTCCTCGTCTTGAACTTCCGGTTCGGCGACCGGCACCTCAGCAGGCCTCACCACCGGAGCAGGGCGAGATGTCGTCACAGGAACGCGACCAGTCTTCTTACCCAAGTGAAGGCGACGGACGAGTCCCGGGTTTGACATGGCGATCTCTGGCGGTGGCTCGGAAAAAAGGGGAAAGTGAATCTCTGTCAAAGAAGAAATACAAACAAGTTAGACAACTACTTAAACGCTACGACCTCCTGGAGACGATCGTCAAGCAAGGAAGCACCACTTAAGTTTATACCTGAAGCTTTCAAGTTACGAGGGAAGCGAAACAACCGAGCCCCCAACCGATGAAGTTCGTTACCTAGCGAGCGAACGTCTATGAAGGAATCCGGCAAGGCACGAATCCGCTCCCAAACGATCAAGAAATCGAAAGGGAGATCGTTGATCGCTGGAACGAGAGGTCCTGCAAAAAGAAAACAAAATTAGATCAGTCCAAGACAAGCTCTATCAAAGGGAGAGTTAAAATCCTTACTCGGATTCCTCTCCCGAAAATTGGTAGGAATATCCAACTCCTCCTCCGGCCTGTCACTCGATACCGATCGCCACGCTCCGCCGACCCAGTACCATTTCGCCAGATCTCCCCGAGATTTGTTCGGAACACCGAGGACCACTCTTCCCATTCGGCCGTGGATATTATTACCGTCGATCGACCCTTTCTGCGCAGCCAGTTTAAACAGATAGTTCATCTCCATCGCAGAAAGGAGGCGAAACAACTGGTGACCGCCAAACAGTGTCAAAGTGCAGATGACCTGTAGCCAAGCATTCGGCGTCAGTTGGAGCGGCGCCAAATTCCAGGCGATCAACAAGTAGGAGACGGCGAATGGGAGTGGGAATCGCAGACCGGCCTCCATGATCATCTCACTAACGGTGACCATTCCCTCGGGCGGTTGATATGCATGTTCATTTTCCGATGGCACGTGCAGGGAGACGTCAGAGGGAATATGATATTTTTCCCTCCAGCGGTTCACGTCTTTCCGGGTCACCGAACTCCAGATCTTACCAAGGGTCCACTGAGACGGGTCGGCGGCCTGAAACACCGTCCATTTCACATGTTCATAAGGATGAGCGGCGGAGTAGGCTTCGAAGTCAAATTCCGGACAGGGTCCGGCGATCCCCTCCATAATCTTGGCAAAAGCCATATAGGCGGGGCCAAATACACTCTTCCATTCCCAAGTTAGCCGCTCCAGTTCGTCCTCATCCGCCGGCGAGCCCCCCTGCTCCTCCGTCGCTGCCGTCCTCGCCACTGCGGCCTCGTTGAAAAGTTCTTCGAGTTCTGCGGGTGCAATCCCCGCACGAATGGCCTCAACGGCCGTTTCCATGTCAACTCCAACGGGAATCTCCTCCCGGTCAGGCGAAGCCGCGGCGGCGGAAGAACTTCCGGTCTCGAAGGTCTTGGATCCTCCCGACATATTATAAAAAGTAGAGGGAGAAAGAAGATTGATTTTTCTTACCTAAAGAAAGGAAGACGATCGGCACAAGAAGCTCCGGAAAATTCTGCAGAGTTTCGGCTAAAAATGCGAGGATGCCTGAAGGGTGAAAATGAAGAAGCCCTAGACCCTTTTATAGATGGAGGCGGGGGCCTCTGTGCAAATAGGCAGAAGTCCGAGGGCTGAATAGCAACCGTCAGCGAGGGGGCGCATTAAATGCTGCCCTCGAATCCCGCGTCCGTGTCTTTTCGAGGGCACGCCAGACGACAAGTCTGACAAACCGTCGGGCTCCCCCAACAGTAGCGCGACGCGTGTCCTTGCAATGTTTCGAGAGCCCGCCTTCATTTCCCGCTACTCCCAGCGCAAAAAGAGATCGTCCAAAGTTGAAAGCAGATCGCCTGATCGACTAAACATCGGCGATCGCCAAAAGTGCCACCTCACCCCGTGTTTTCAACATCGAGGCGAGCTGGGGGGCAATTGTTGTGCGGCGATTAAACGCCTCGATAGGCGATCGGCATCACGATCAGAGAAGCCAACCATAGAAGACATACTCTGGGCAAACGCCCAGCGATCGGCACAATACGGCGACCGTCTTTTGGTACCCATCGATCGTCTTTTGATATATAGAGATCGTCTTTAATGAGCGAACCAGAGGCGATCATCTCGTGCCATGTATGGATCCAACATCCGTCAAAGTCGTCGAAGACCGAATCTTGAACGGTGGCCCACGTGCGGATCTTCAAAGGGCGCCGACAGATAGGACCTTTGACCCCAGCCTGTCACCTACCACACCTACCGACAGGGCCGCCGAAAGGTACAAAGTGGGTCCTCCCCGGACAGCGACCCAGGATGCGTGCTGGCTTCCCATTGGCTCGCACAGCTGGCCACCAGCAGCGGCCCCAGCCTTTAAGGGAACAGCCCCACGTGACGGGACGATTGGCCATCTTATTATAATATAGAAAACGGCGGTCGCCCGCGATCGCCTGAGGGGTCCCAACTACCTTGTCCCCTATAAATAGAGAACTCACTACAGTAGCAAAGGGAGGGAAATATACACGCGAATTTGCAAGCAATTACTTATACATTCTCATTGATATTCATACACACATATCATACATCCCAAGCAAGAACTCACAGATCTACATATCTGGTTCTTCCGGCAATCTACACGCTCTACAGCTTAGATAACTAGAAGTCTTTACACTCATTATAATAGATTCTAACATTAATATTTGTACTCGACAGTATATTTATTAATAACATCTCGCGAGAGCATTCAAGCCCGGGATTAACAACCCCGGCAAATCTTGTGTTGTATCTTTTCTCACGGAAGTGTTCTCGCATTTGTTTGTTACTCGATCATTCCAGCAATACTATCTCCGGATAATATTTTGGGTAACAACAGCGTTGATGGTATAAACTTAATTTGTTCACGAACCATAGAAACCATATAGGTTGAGGGGAGTGAACAAGGGGAAAAAGAAGGTCGAATCATCCATTAGATGGGTTGGTGTTGGACACCACTTTATGAAAATTAATAGACTAGAAACTTGTTCGGTTGCCCTCTATTAAGATTTATAAAGAACTCGATCACCACTATGAAGTAGAGCGATGATACTTCTGGATTTCACATGGGAGTGTGTTATTCCGATAAAAATAGTGGGAGCCGGGTAACAAGAATAGAAAAGACCTTAATTCTATACTCAGAACATAATATAACAAGCCACTAATTTATCTATCGTACTTAATGCAGACATAACTCTCAATATGACAATGAACCCACTCACAATTCAACTCGAAAAGAACACCTTGATCGGACCTAACCGCAATCTGATGATTGTCCTCAGTATAAAGGCACTGGGATACGTCTTGGAGACTGTGCGGAGCAGAGCCAATCAGGAAGAGATTGAAAACTACGAAACATGGGTTAAGGATGACGTAAAAGTCCATGCATACATGATGGCTTCTATGTCAAATGAGCTTCAGAGAGATCATGAGAAAATGACTTCTGTTAGGCAGATTCTATCTCACTTAATCGAACTTTATGGTGAGCACAGCAGAACTGCTAGATATGAGATATCCAAGCAACTGTTCAGTGCAAGGATGAAGGTGTTGGGAGTATGCCCTCGAATGCCACTTAGAGGAAGTTGAGTGAGGGCATTGTACTTGTAATTATGTAAATCATTAATATAAGGCAATGAAAGTTTCTTTATTTACTGGTAGTTACTGGCATTCCTAACTCGTAAAAATATATATATATATATATATATATATATATAGAGAGAGAGAGAGAGAGAGAGAGAGAGAGAGAGAGAGAAACTAGTCCATGTATTTGAGAGCCAAACGTTCCACTCCTTATTGGATAAGGGGCTCGGCACTGGAAAGGTTTATTGCTCAAATACTTAATTGTTCGCAAGTCGATGAAACTTGACTGGGCGTTAAGTTTATGTGAAGACTTGTATGACGTGTTCTTTGACATGGAGAGTGCCTGTCGAACGCTAATGGTTAGTGGGAGCACACGTTATAGGTATGCTAATTGGATTAGTATAATCGAACCGACTCACCCTCGATTCGTCACACAGATTTCACTCCGGGACAGTCAATGACGGAATCGAAAGGTTGTGATAGGTAATCGTGAACCTTCGACTTGAGGATTTTGTAGGGATGTGCTTGTGACGTCAAGATTTTCATTAGAGTAGTCCGACCCTGTAAACCGGAAGGTGGGGGTCAACCTCGACGTGCATCTTGACGGGCAAGTAGCAGGTCCTACTGAATACCAAGATAGAATTCTTTCTCCCGTTAGTGAGCGGGTTATATGTCCTATGCGGTTATTGGCAGATGAGATCATAAGTGTTTGGCCAAAGCATTGGAGCTAGTTATATTAGATACACGACAGCTCGATGATCTCGATTTGCATTAACGCATGCATAGAGTCAAGTACATATAGGGTTTGACTGACCGTGACCCTATAACTTGATCGGGACATATGAAGGAAGGGTTTATACGTATACTGGTATTCACGACAGAATGGTTCTTAAATGATCCCAATCATTCGTTCTCAGTTGGGGTACAGTGTAGGCCGCCAGGCTGGCTAGGTGGTGCTACTACTCTTTGGTTCCTCCCATTGCTGACTGAGACGGACCTACCGAGTCGCGCAATAGGATTGACGACGGAATGATTCAAGCTAATTCTCTCATTATGAATATTAGATATTGGATATCTAAATTTAGAACATTGGATGTTTAAATTAATTTATTGGATAAATTGATTTACGGCCTAATGAATTAAATAAATTACTGGGTGATTAATTTAATTGATGTATATAACTATTTCTTGGAGAAATTAATTATATTATTTTGTATTTGATATATTTAATTAATTGGATTAATTAATCGATATAAATACATCGATACGGAATCAGAGTTTATCTGTTTAGACTCTCGGGAGTCCGAAACGAACCGAACTCATCCGATTTCTAGCATGGGCCACCCCCCACATTCCACCCACCTTCTTTGTGGACTCTTGTTCCATTTTTTAATGGATTATGATTAACATGGTGGGGTAGATTCTCATTGGTATGAGTTGTGACATGTGGGAGAAGTTGAATAAAAGGGATGAAGACATCTTTCATTTAATACACTTGATTCCAACGTGAAGTTCAAGAGGAAAGAGAGAGAGAAGTATTCTTCATCATCGTCTTCTTTATTCATCAAGTTCTTGATTTTTCGTGGAGAAAATTTGAGAAATAAAAGAGAGATTGTGAGTTATACACTTAGAGTGTTATAATTTCATATTGGAAGCTTCATCACTTAGCTCTAGCCGTATCCTCGGAGGATAGCAAGGTGATTGTCATTCCGGTCGTTTCTTCGGCGCGTGGCAACTAGAGACGCAGTGCTTTCGGCGTTGGATCGTTCAAGGGCTTGAAGCGGAATAGATTCGTAGAGATCAAGCAAAGCTTGGGGAATAGCTCAAGAGAAGGTTATCCATCTAATCAACGGACTATAAGGTTGAGTTTGTATATCTCTTGTGAATTCGTTTTTTATATTCGTATATACGTAGCTCGATCGATCCTCGTAGGGATTCGGATCAAATTAATTTTCGTTTTACCGCTTCCGCTGGGCCTTCGTTTTAGGCACCGAATCCCAATAGTGGCATCGGAGCGTAGGTCTTGCGATCGTATATACGATATTTTCATTTGGAATGCTTGTGTATGATTTGGAATCATAATCGTATTAATCGTTGATTTTCTATTGTTCATCCAAAAATTATTTTTTCATTATTTTATGTTACAATGTAAATCTATTTTTCTTTTGAAAAACTATATATATATATAGAAACTAGTCCGTGTATTTGAGAGCAAAACGTTCCACTCCTTATTGGATAAGGGGGTTGGCACTGGAAAGGTTTATTGCTCAAATACATAATTGTTCGCAAGTCGATGAAACTTGACTGGGCGTTAAGTTTATGTGAAGACTTGTATGACGTGTTCTTTGACATGGAGAGTGCCTGTTGAACGCTAATGGTTAGTAGGAGCACACGTTATAGGTATGCAAATTGGATTAGTATACTCGAACCGACTCACCCTCGATTCATCACACGGATTTCACTCCGGGACAGTCAATGACGGAATAGAAAGGTTGTGATAGGTATTCGTGAACCTTCGACTTGAGGATTTAGTAGGGATGTGCTTGTGACGTCAAGATTTTCATTAGAGTAGTTCGACCCTGTAAACTGGAAGGCGGGGGTCAACCTCGACGTGCATCTTGACTGGCAAGTAGCAAATCCTACTAAATACCAAGATAGAATTCTTTCTCCCGTTAGTGAGCGGGTTATATGTCATATGCGGTTATTGGCATATGAGATCATAAGTCTTTGGCCAAAGCATTGGAGCTAGTTGTATTAGATACACGACAGCTCGATGATCTCGATTTGCATTAACGCATGCATACAGTCAAGTACAGATATGGTTTGACTGACCGTGACCCTATAACTTGATCGGGAGATTTGAAAGAAGGGTTTATACGTATACTGGTATTCACGACAGAATGGTTCTTGAATGATCCCAATCATTCGTTCTAAGTTGGGGTACAGTGTAGGCCGCCACGCTGGCTAGGTGGTGCTACTACTCTTTGGTTCCTCCCATTGCTGACTGAGACGGACCTACCGAGTCGCGCAATAAGATTGACGACAGAATGATTCAAGCTAATTATCTCATTATGAATATTAGATATTGGATATCTAAATTTAGGACATTGGATGTTTAAATTGATTTATTGGATAAATTGATTTACGGCCTAATGAATTAAATAAATTACTAGGTGATTAATTTAATTCATGTATATAACTATTTCTTGGAGAAATTAATTATATTATTTTGTATTTGATATGTTTAATTAATTGGATTAATTAATCGATATAAATACATCGATACAGAATCAGAGTTTATCTGTTTGGACTCTCGAGAGTACGAAACGAACCAAACTCATCCGATTTGTAGCATGGGCCGCCCCCCCATATTCCACCCACCTTCCTTGTGGACTCTTGTTCCATTCTTTAATGGATTATGATTAACATGGTGGGGTAGATTCTCATTGGTATGAGTTGTGACATGTGGGAGAAGTTGAATAAAAGGGATGAAGACATCTTTCATTTAATACACTTGATTCCAACATGAAGTTCAAGAGGAAAGAGAGAGAGAGAGAGAGAGAGAGAGAGAGAGAGAGAGAGAGAGAGAGAGAGAGAGAGAGAGAGAGAGAGAGAGAGAGATAGAAGTCTTCTTCATCATCTTCTTCTTTATTCATCAAGTTCTAGATTTCTCTTGAGAAAAATTGAGAAATAAAAGAGAGATTGTGAGTTATACACTTAGAGTGTTATAATTTTATATTGGAAGCTTCATCACTTAGCTCTAGCTGTATCCTCGGAGGATAGCAAGGTGATTGTCGTTCCGGTCGTTTCTTCGGCGCATGGAAAGCAGAGACGCGGTGCTTTCGGCGTTGGATCATTCAAGGGCTTGAAGAGGAATAGATTCGTAGAGATCAAGCAAAGCTTGGGGAATAGTTCAAGAGAAGGTTATCCATCTAATCAACGGACTACAAGGGTGAGTTTGTATATCTCTTATGAATTCAGTTTTGATATTCGTATATACGTAGCTCGATCGATCCTCGTAGGGATTCGGATCGAATTAATTTTCGTTTTTTACCGCTTTCGCTGGGCCTTTGTTTTAGGCATCGAATCCCAATAGAAATAAGGTGAGAAGGTTGGGGAACACGTCCTCAAAATGATATCTATGATCGATAGATTGGAGGCTCTTGATTTTAAAATGGATACTTCTCTTCAAACCGACCTTATCCTACAGTCTCTCCCTAATTCCTTCTCTCAGTTTGTTATGAACTTCAACTGCAATGAGATTGTGTGTAACTTAGATGGGCTAATGAACAAACTGGTGACCGCTCAGTCTCAGATGAAGACTCCACGGATGAAGGAGTCTGCCCTTGTGATTTCTTTTGGACCTCGGAGGTCAACAACAAGAAAAAGACCAAGAAGCAGACGGGACCACAAGTCAAGGACTTCAAGGGAAAGGGCAAGGCCCCGATGGTTCCAAAGAACAAGAAGAAGAAAGATGCTTGTCTCAAGTGCGATGAGCTGGGCCACTGGGTTAGAGACTGTCCGATTCTTCATGGCACTTCAGGTACAGAACTTCTAGTTTTGGAAACAAATTATTTTTCTACTGTATTTTCTACTTCCTGGATACTGGATTCTGGTGCTAGTTTTCATATTTGTACCGTGAATCAGGATCTGGAACAAAGTAGGAAGCTTGGAGATGGAGAAGTTATGATCACTGTCGGAAGCGGGCATAGTGTCGAGGCAATCGACATAGGATCACTTCTTTTGGGTTTAAAATCCGGTTTTGTTCTGACTTTAGAAGATGTACCTGTTTTGCCCAAGGGGCATAAAAATATTGTATCCATTCCGGTCATGGACCGAAAAGGCTTTTCATTTTTTATTGGTGATGGTTCCTGCAAAATTTATTTCAGAAATAAACTAGTGGGTACTGCTACATTGTTAAATGGACTGTATCATCTAAACCTCGGTAACAAAGTCATTGTGAATACTATGACTAGGAAACGTGGTAGGGATGAAACCAATCAAGCTTTGATATGGCATCTTAGACTTGGTCATGTTGGTCAGACCAAGGTTTACAAAATGGAAAAAGATGGACTTATGGATCCATTGGGATTGGATCCCTTTCCTACTTGTGAATCTTGCCTTAAAGGCAAAATGACTAAGTCCCCCTTCATAGGGACTTTTGAAAGAGCCGCTGATAAACTGGGATTAATCCATACCGATGTATGTGGTGCTTTGGAAGCAGCACGTGACGGATATCAATATTTCATTACGTTTACAGATGATC
This sequence comes from Orobanche coerulescens, assembly GCA_033398695.1. Lineage (NCBI taxonomy): Eukaryota > Viridiplantae > Streptophyta > Magnoliopsida > Lamiales > Orobanchaceae > Orobanche > Orobanche coerulescens. The sequence continues at coordinate 140,630,047 of CM065803.1, read as the reverse complement.
ATACTAGGTATGGTTATATATAATTAATGAAACATAAATCCGAGGCCTTTGAGAAATTCCAGGAATTCAAGGCCCTAGTCGAGAAACAAACTAGTAATCATATCAAAGCATTTCGGTCAGACCGAGATGGCGAGTATATGAGTACAGAGTTTAATGAGTTCCTTAAGAAACATGGAATAGTATCACAACTAATACCTCCAGGTACTCCTCAGTTAAATGGTGTGTCAGAAAGAAGGAACCAGACCTTATTGAACATGGTCCGTTCCATGTTGGGCTATATTGACCTACCGATTTACCTGTGGGGTATGCACTCCTGACTGCCGCTTACATCTTGAACAGATGTACTTCCAAATCCATTCCTAAAACTCCACATGAGATGTGGGAGGGCAGGAAACCAAGTTTAATCATATTAGGATTTGAGGATGTCCCGCCTATGTCAAGAAGACTAAGGTGGAAAAGTTGGAAGCGAGGTCCGAAAAGGGACGTTTCATTGGATTCCCGTCTGGGACAATTGGTTATCTATTCTACATACCCGAAGATCGAAAGATCGTTGTTGCTTTACAATCACACTTCCTAGAAGATGAGTTCATTCAGGAAGGCGGAGCAGGTAGAAGTATTTCTTTGGAAGAATATAATGAAACTCCTAAGGAGACACCTGTGCAAGAAACTGGAACCAAACCTTCTGAAACACAAGTACAACCACCTCGTAGGTCTAGTAGGGTGTCTCATTTATCTGAGAGGTATGGGCTTGTGCACTTGGAGGAGATGGGTCTCCATGAGGTTCCAAGTGATAGTCAAGAGACTGACCCAACGAACTATGACCAAGCGATGGTGGATGTAGACTCTACAAATTGGCGTGAAGCTATGGAAGCTGAGATAGACTCGATGCATGTCAATCAGGTCTGGACTATAGTAGACCGCCTCGAGGGCATAGTGCCTATTGGGAAGAAGTGGATATACAAGAGGAAAACTGATGGGGATGGCAAGGTTAATGCCTATAAGGCCAGGCTTATGGCAAAGGGTTATACCCAAAAGGAAGGGATCGATTACCACGATATGGCAAATGGACATAAAGACGGCTTTCCTTAATGGATTCCTCGATGAGCAAATCTATATGGAGCAGCCTAAAGGCTTTGTGTCCGAAGTCGATATTCAGAAAGTGTGCAAGCTTCAGCGTTCCATTTCTGAACTGAAGCAAGCGTCGCGTAGTTGGAACCTTCATTTTGATGAGGCGATCAAAGAGTTTGACGTCGTGCAAAATGAAGAGAAACCTTGTGTATACAAGAGGTTTAGTGGGAGCAAGATCGCATTATTAGTACTATATGTAGATGACATTCTACTAATAGAAAATGATGTGGGAATGCTCAGTTCTGTGAAAGATTGGCTTTTGAGTAATTTCTCCACGAAAGACGTGGGAGAAGCAACCTATATTCTTGGAATTCGGCTCTACCAGGATAGAGCGAAGAGAACAATAGGTCTTTCCCAAGCCCTCTATATAGATAAAATCTTAAAGCGGTTTAAGATGGATGATTCTAAAAGAGGATTCCTTCCGATGCGACATGGAATAAAAGTCACCTCGAAGATATGTCCTCAAAATGAGGAACAACGACGGGAAATGAGTAATATACCATATGCTTCGGCCGTGGGTAGCCTTATGTATGCTATGTTGTGTACGAGACCTGACATTGCGCATGTTGTAAGTGTGGTGAGTAGGTTTCAGGCAAACCCAGGTAGGGAACATTGGACTGCCGTAAAGAACGTTCTCAAGTACTTAAAAAGGACTAGAGATATGGTTCTTATATATGGCGGTGGAGAATTGGATGTGGTGGGATTCACTGATTCGGACTTCCAAGGACAGAAGGACGACTCGATGTCTACTTCTGGCTACATATTTACTCTTAATGGAGGAGCAGTATCTTGGCGTAGCGCCAAGAAAAGCGCGACTGCTGATTCCACCTGTCAAGCTAAGTATCAAGCAGCCTCAGAGGCTTCTAAGGAAGGGTTCTGGATTAAGAAGTTTCTGGGAGAACTTCAAGTGATACCATGTGCTGAGCTGCCTGTTCCGCTGTACTGCGACAACGATGGAGTTGTAGCTGATGCGAATTCTCGCTTGTGATGCGAATTCGCTATCGACACAGCAGGAAGATGTTTTGACAAGCGGAAGCGAGTCAGCAAGGAACTGTCAGGAACTGACAACAACAGTTCGCTACAGCAATAATACTGGCGAGTAGTATGCGCGCGCGATGAAGACGGAAACTCGATACAGCAACAAGACAGGAACTTGGCCAAATGTAGAAGACTTGATACAGGCCACCTCCAAACAGTGACACTCGAAATAGTACATTTCGGTCGGATGCGAATTGAAAACAGGAAACAAGTTCGAAGAATCGAACAACACTTGATACGAACTACCGAACAAGTATGAGACTGTATCAAAAAAACAAACAGAATATCGAAACAGGACAAACAATTGTTTTTATCGAATTAGACCTATATTTTGATAAAGAGGTTTCTCCTCAAGACCTATTGAGAATCAATCAGACTAATACTCGAAAACGCGTCGAATAAAAATCATGTTTTGATGAAAAGCATTCACCAGGGAAAACACAAAGTGTATTCTTATTTCTTCAACATTCAATAATCTTTCATTACAACTTCACTGCTCTATTTATAGGCAAAAGTAGCCTGACAAGATAATCTTAAATTATTACAAGTTGGGCTTAAACTAAGAAAAGATAATAAAAAGGTTCATCATGTCACTTGCTGACAAAAGTAAAAGCTGGGCCTTGTTTGAAAGCCGCCCTTCATGCTGCCGAGAATCCTGCTACTTTAATAATAAAGAAAGTGCTAAAGATGTTGTTTTTTTATTCTTTTACCTTCACTTCTTGGACCCCTTCCCGAAGGTGCAAGTTGCCTATGTTTGATTTACTCCAAGCCCGATTATCAAGATCACTCCGGGTCTCGTATCCGTTTTCTCGCCCAAGTATGTTGGAACATGGTCGAGGTGTTTTACATCAATCCTTACTTCGTCTTCTTCGCTTGAAGTAGTCGGTTTCATATCATTCCCTCCTTCTTTAAAAGGAATTGTCCTCAATTCTGCAATCCCATCGTCGTCGAGATAAGGAGATAGATCATCTATATTGGAAGTAGCATGCACTCCATAATCAACCGGAAGTTCTAACTTGTAAGCGTTGTCGTTCACCTTCGCAACTATTTTAAATGGTCCCTCAGCTCGTGGCATTAACTTGTTCTTACGCTTACTCGGGAATCGTTCTTTCCTCAAATGCACCCAAACTAAATCTCCAACCTCGAATAATCTCGGTTTTCTTTGCTTGTTCGACTTCCTTTTGTACGTCTCGTTCACCTCCTTGATTCGTTCACGCACCTGTTCGTGTAATTTCATCATTGGTTTCAGCTTTGACTCCGCATCCTTATGCACCAATTCGTCACTCGGTAGTGGAATTAGATCTAGCGGTATGTAAGGATTCAGACGATAAACTACTTCGAATGGCGATCATGCCGTGGCATGAGTAGGAGAACGGTTATAAGCAAACTCCACATGTGCGAGCTTCAAATCCCAATCCTTTTGTGTTTTGCTTACCAAGCCTCGCAACAGCGTTCCCAGCATTCGATTAGTCACTTCAGTTTATCCGTCTGTTTGAGGATGATGCGAAGTACTAAACAAAAGCTTGGTTCCCACCTTTCTCCACAATGTGTTCCAAAAGTAGCTTAGAAACTTCGAGTCCCGGTCCGAAACAATAGTTTTTGGAAATCGATGTAATCGTACCACCTCTCGGAAATACAAGTCAGCAACATTACTCGCATCATCGGTTTTGTGACAAGAAACAAAATGAGCCATCTTTGAAAAATGATCGACAACAACCATAATCGCATCCATACCTCGTTGGGTTCGAGGCAAAGCAACAATGAAATCCATTGAGACATCTTCCCATGGTCTCTCCGGAATCGGTAAAGGTGTGTATATTCCTGGTTTGAACAAACTCTTCGCAATGTAGCACGTCACACACTTACTAATTATATTATTGACATCCCCCTGCATCTTTGGCCAATAAAAATGTTCTTTAAGCACATCCAATGTCTTAGTCGAACCAAAGTGGCCAGCCAAACCTCCCCCGTGAGCCTCTCGAACCAGCAGTTCTCGAATCATGTGCCTGGGTAGACAAAGACGATTTCCCTTAAAAAGAAAGCCTTCCTGTATCGAAAAATTCTCCCATCGGTCCAGATTTGCAAAGGGCAAAGGTTTCGCCAAAATCCGCATCACTGTCATAATATTCTTTCACTGTATCGAATCCAAGCAATCGAACATCAAGGGTAGAGAGTAAGGCATACCGCCTGGACAGTACATCAGCCACCACATTGCTCTTACCGTCTTTATACTTCGATGAAAAGTGAAATGATTGTAAGAATTCCACCCACTTCGCATGTCTGGGACTCAACTTCTGTTGCCCATTAATATACTTTAAAGATTCATGGTCCGAATGCTGAATAAAATATTTTGGCCGAAGGTAATGACTCCAATGATCAAGAGCTCTCACTATGGCATAGAACTCCTTGTCGTAAGTGCAATAGTTGAGCCCCACCTAGCTTCTCCGAAAAGTACGCAATAGGCCGCCTGCCTTGAATAAGGACCGCCCCAATACCAACTCCACTAGCATCACATTCCACCTCGAATGGCTGTGCAAAATCGGGTAATGCCAAGATAGGTGCTTCACATAACCTTACCTTCAACTTTTCAAACGCCCCTTGGGCAGCCCTGTCCCACACAAACGGACCCTTCTTCAAACACTCAGTTATCGGACTCGTTATGGTGCTGAAATCTCGAATAAACCTCCGATAAAAAGAGGCAAGACCGTGGAACGATCTAACTTCAGTTACGGTTTTAGGAGTAGGCCGCGACTTAATAGCTTCAATTTTCCCCTGATCAACCAACACTCCATCCTTCGAAACAACATAGCCAAGAAAAGTTATGCTCTCGACGAGAAACGCACACTTTTCTTTCTTTCCATACAGCCTTTGAGACCTAAGAGTCTCGAATACTTGCCGTAGATGTCCGTGATGCTCCCCTACCGACCGACTATAAACCAAAATATGATCCAAATAAACAACCACAAATCTGCCCAAAAATGCCTTAAGTACTTCGTTCATCAAATGCATGAAAGTACTCGGGGCATTCGTAAGTCCAAATGGCATGACGGTCCACTCATACAACCCATGCTTAGTTTTGAAAGCCGTCTTCCATTCATCTCCCTCCCGCATACGAATCTGGTGATAGCTACTTCGCAAATCAATTTTAGAAAAGACCACTGATCCATGTAGCTCGTCCAACATATCATCAAGCCTTGGTATCGGGAATCGATACTTGATCGTTATGTTATTTACGGTCTGGCTATCGATACATATCTGCCAAGAACCATCCTTCTTAGGAACAAGTATGATACGAATTCTCACTGGTTATGCGAATTCGCTATCGATACAGCGGAAGGCTTTTTGATGAAAGGGAGCTATCGACAAAAAAGCGCCGAGGCTGGTGACAACGGCTCGCTCTGACACCAATCGCCCGATGATGAAGACGGTAATTCGATACAGCAACAGGATGGGAATTCGGCCAACTGGAAAATAACTCGAAACGGTCCACCTCCAAACAGCGACACTCGAAACAGCACGTTTAGGACGGAAACAAAGTTAAAACAGGAAATAAGTTCGAAGGATCGAACAACACTTTGTACGAAATATTGAACAAGTATAAAACTGTATCGAAAAATAAACAGAATATCGAAACAAGATATAAACAGATGTTTTATCAAATTAGACCTATAATTTGATAAAGTGATTTCTCCTCAAGACCTATTGAGAATCAATCAGATTAGTATTCGAAACGTGTCGAATAAAAACCAAGTTTTGATGAAAAGCATTCACCAGGGAAAAACACAAAGTGTTCTCAATTCTTCAACATTCAATAATCTCCTTCATTACAACTCTACTGCCACTATTTATAGGTAAAAGTAACCTGACAGGATAAACTAAACTAATACAAGCTGTTCTTAAAATAATGAAAAAATAATAAAAGGTTCTTTATGTCACTTGTTGACAAAAGTAAAAGCTGAGTCTTTGCCTCCAAGTTGTTTGACAGCCGCCCTTTTTGCCAAGAATCCTGCTGCTTTATAAGAGAAAGCTGAACATCCTTTTATTTGTTTAGTTGCCACTTGATCCCTTTTCCCTCCCCAAGATGCTATTTGTCTTTTGTTTAAGTTACTCCAATTCCGACTATCAAGGTAACTCCGTGCCTCGTTTCTGTTTTCTCGCCTAAGTAGGTTGTAGTGCGATCGAGGTGTTTTACGTCAATTCTTACTTCATCTTCTTCGCTTGGAGTAGTCGACTTCGTATCATCCCTTCCCCCTTTAAGAGGAATTGTCCTCAATCCGCAATCCCGTCATCATCAAGATAAGGAGAAAGATCACCTATGTTGAAAGTAGCATGCACTCCATAGTCGCCCGGAAGTTCCAACTTGTAAGCATTGTCATTCACCTTCGCAATTATTTTAAATGGTCCCTCAGCTCGTGGCATTAGCTTGTTCTTACGCTTACTCGGGAATCGTTCCTTCCTCAAATGTAACCAAACTAAATCTCCAACCTCGAATAGTCTCTGCCTTCTTTGCTTATTCGACTTCCTTTTGTACGCCTTGTTTATTTCCTTGATTTGATCCCGCACCTGTTCGTGTAATTTCATCATTGATTTTAGTTTTGACTCCGCATCCTTATGCACCAATTCGTCACTTGGTAGTGGAATTAGATCTAGCGGTATGTAAGGATTCAACCCGTAAACTACTTCAAATGGAGAGTGTGCAGTGGCATGAGTAGGAGATCGATTATAAGCAAACTCCGCATGTGCCAGTTTCAGATCCCAGTCCTTTTGTGTTTTGCTCACCAAGCCTCGCAACAGCGTCCCCAGTGTTCGATTCGTTACTTCAGTTTGTCCGTCGGTTTGAGGATGATGTGAAGTACTAAACAAAAGCTTGGTTCCTACCTTCCTCCATAACGTGTTCCAAAAGTAGCTTAGAAACTTTGAGTCCCGGTCCGAAACAATAGTTTTCGGAACTCCATGTAATCGCACCACCTCTCGGAAATACAGGTCAGCAACATTACTCGCATCATCGGTTTTGTGACAAGGAACAAAATGAGCCATCTTTGAAAAACGATCGACGACAACCATGATCGCATCCTTACCTCTTTGGGTTCGAGGTAAAGCCACAATGAAATCCATTGATACATCTTCCCATGGCCTCTCCGGAATTGGTAAAGGTGTGTAGATTCCTGGTTTGAACGAACTTTTCGCAACATGGCATGTCACACATTTACTGATTATATTATTAACATCCCCCTGCATCCTTGGCCAATAAAAATGTTCTTTAAGCACATCCAAGGTCTTGGCTGAACCAAAGTGGCCAGCCAAACCTCCCCCATGAGCCTCTCGAATCAGCAATTCGCGAATCGTGTGCCTGGGTAGACAAAGACGATTTCCCTTAAAAAGAAAGCCCTCCTGTATCGAAAATTCTCCCACCGGGCCTGGTTTGCACAGGGCGAAGGTTTCGCCAAAATCCGCATCACCTTCGTAATACTCCTTTACTGTATCGAACCCTAGCAAACGAACACCAAGAGTGGCGAGTAAGGCATAACGTCTAGACAATGCATCTGCCACAATATTGCTCTTGCCATCCTTATACTTCGATGAGAAGTGAAATGATTGTAAGAATTCCACCCACTTCGCATGCCTGGGACTTAACTTGTGTTGTCCGTTAATATACTTCAAGGATTCATGGTCCGAATGTATGATGAAATGCTTTGGTCGAAGATAGTGACTCCAATGATCTAGAGCCCTCACAATAGCATAAAACTCCTTGTCGTACGTACAATAATTCAGACGAGCACCGTTTAACTTCTCGGAAAAATAAGCAATAGGTCGCCTTCCCTGAATGAGAACCGCTCCAATGCCCACTCCGCTAGCATCACATTCCACCTCAAACGGTTGCGAAAAATCGGGTAATGCTAAGATTGGTGCTTCGCACAACTTCACCTTCAACTTTGCAAATGACTCCTGAGCAGCCCTGCTCCAATTAAACGTGCCCTTCTTCAAACATTCGGTTATTGGGCTTGCAATGGTACTGAAGTCTCGAATGAATCTTCGATAAAATGAAGCTAGTCCATGGAACGATCTAACCTCCGTCACTGTAGTGGGAACCGGCCAGGACTTAATTGCTTCGATCTTCGCTTGATCGACCGACACTCCATTCTTTGAAACAACATAGCCAAGAAAGACTATACTTTCGACCAAAAATGAGCACTTCTCCTTTTTCCATACACCACGGTCTCTAAGGGTTTCGAAGACTTGCCTCAAGTGTTCGAAATGTTCTTGCAGCGATTGGCTGTAGATCAAAATATCATCTAAGTATACAACCACAAATTTCCCTAAAAATGGCTTAAGTACCTCATTCATCAAGCGCATGAAAGTACTCGGTGCATTTGTAAGACCGAACGGCATAACGGTCCATTCATACAGCCCGTGTTTAGTTTTGAAGGCTGTCTTCCACTCATCTCCTTCTCGCATTCGAATCTGGTGATAACCACTTCGTAGATCAACTTTTGAGAAGATAACTGATCCGTGTAATTCGTCCAACATGTCATCAAGCCTCGGAATCAGAAATCGATACTTGATGGTTATATTGTTCACAGCTCGACTGTCAATACACATCCTCCAAGATCCGTCTTTCTTTAGAACCAGTAATACCGGAACCGCACAAGGGCTTAGGCTTTCTCGAACATATCCACGATCCATCAGTTCTTCGATTTGGTTTTGTAATTCCTTTGTTTCCTCGGGATTACATCTATAGGCAGCTTTGTTAGGCAACGACACACCCGGTATGAGGTCGATCTGATGTTCAATCCCGCGAATTGGTGGTAAACCCGACGGTAATTCTTCGGGAAAAACATCCGCAAACTCGCGTAATAAGGCATCCATCCTTTCGTTCCGCACAACTATGTCACCATTCCGTGTCTCCTTCAGAACCAACAAGTACACGCACTTGCCATCATTAATAGCATGTTCCACCTCCCGTTCGCTAGCAAACATGGCCAATTTTGGTTTTTCACTCCTACTAGAACTCATAGAGTGAATAGCTTGTGGCGACATTGGTTTAAGCACAATCTTCTTGCCCTTATCCCGTAACTCGTACTCATTGCTTCTTCCTCGGTGTAAAACGTCCCTATCAAACATCCATGGTCTTCCCAACAGTACATGGCATGCATCCATCGGGAGTACATCACATAATACGTTGTCTTCATATGAACCCATGGCTAGTCCAATCCTCACTTGTTTAGTTACCCTTATTTTGCTCCCATCATCGAGCCAATGCAAAGTGTAAGGTTTCGGGTGAGCCGTAGTGGTCAGCCCGAGTTTTGTCACCATCTCGCTGGAAGCGACGTTGGTGCAACTCCCTCCATCAACGATCAAACTACACCATTTCCTTCCAATTTGACACTTTGTGTGAAATATTTGATTCCGTTGTTCCGAATCATTCGATACAGCTTTGGCTTGTAGCGTTCGCAGAACTAAAGCCGTGTCATAGCTTGGAGCATCGTAAGTCTCGCATTCTTCCCCTTCTTCGTCCTTAATGTCGAAATCAAATTCGTCACCCAGTCTCTTCCTCGACCAACAACTCATCTCGGATCGTGACAGCTTCCCTGAGTGTCACCACTCGTTTGTTTGGACAAGCATTTTGATAATGCCCGAACCCTTGACATTTGAAACATCTCACTTTAGCCAAACTCGTCTCCTTCGGTACGTAGGGTACAGTCGCCTTAGCCGGATTCGCAACAGGAACTGGAGTCGGTACAGTTGCCTTAACAGCTGAACTAGATCCGACGCTTGGGTTTCCAAATTTGACTGGAAACTCAGGTTTATACATCTTCATCCTGTTCTGAGCTTCTAACTTCAGACATAACCCACATAATGTATCGAAGTCCTCGTATGGATACAGTTCCACCGAGTTAGCTATGCTTCGGTTTAAGCCACGCAAGAATCGCGACATCTTCTGTTCCTCATTCTCCTCTATCTCTCCCATTAAGGTTAGATTCTCAAACTCCTCAATGTACTCACGACATTTAACTTTCCTTGCATGAGTGCAATATTTCGTACAAGGATAACCGGTGTGATCTTTGGTACATATCTTTTGCGAAGTTTTCTTTTTAACGAATCCCACGAACGGATCTTTTCTTTCCCCGTACGAGCTCTTCGTGTTTTCACTCCTTCGTACCAAAGTGAAGCTCCTTTCCCCAACTTGAGAATTGCATACTTACACCTTTTCTCATCGTCAAGGTCTTTAAATTCGAACATACGATCAATTTTTCGTTCCCATTCCAGGTAAACTTCAGGGTCGGTCCCTCCAATGAACTCTGGAAGCTCGTTCACCTTGAACTCTTCGACATGGCGTGAGGGTCGTTCATAGTCACCACGCCTAGGTTGCCAACGCTGGTCGCGTTGTTCTGGTACGTCACGCAGTGCGTCACGAAGTTTTGCCAAGAAATCAGTGTCGTTGAGATCCATAATGCCAAAGATCAAGAACTTGGGCTCTGATACCACTTATGATACGAATTCTCACTGGTTATGCGAATTCGCTATCGATACAGCGGAAGGCTTTTTGATGAAAGGGAGCTATCGACAAAAAAGCGCCGAGGCGGTGACAACTCGCTCTGACACCAATCTTGATGATGAAGACGGTAATTCGATACAGCAACAGGATGGGAATTCGGCCAACTGGAAAATGACTCGAAACGGTCCACCTCCAAACAGCGACACTCGAAACAGCACGTTTAGGACGGAAACAAAGTTAAAACAGGAAATAAGTTCGAAGGATTGAACAACACTTTGTACGAAATATTGAACAAGTATAAAACTGTATCGAAAAATAAACAGAATATCGAAACAAGATATAAACAGATGTTTTATCAAATTAGACCTATAATTTGATAAAGTGATTTCTCCTCAAGACCTATTGAGAATCAATCAGATTAGTATTCGAAACGCGTCGAATAAAAACCAAGTTTTGATGAAAAGCATTCACCAGGGAAAAACACAAAGTGTTCTCAATTCTTCAACATTCAATAATCTCCTTCATTACAACTCTACTGCCACTATTTATAGGTAAAAGTAACCTGACAGGATAAACTAAACTAATACAAGCTGTTCTTAAAATAATGAAAAGATAATAAAAGGTTCTTTATGTCACTTGTTGACAAAAGTAAAAGCTGAGTCTTTGCCTCCAAGTTGTTTGACAGCCGCCCTTTTTGCCAAGAATCCTGCTGCTTTATAAGAGAAAGCTGAACATCCTTTTATTTGTTTAGTTGCCACTTGATCCCTTTTCCCTCCCCAAGATGCTATTTGTCTTTTGTTTAAGTTACTCCAATTCCGACTATCAAGGTAACTCCGTGCCTCGTTTCTGTTTTCTCGCCTAAGTAGGTTGTAGTGCGATCGAGGTGTTTTACGTCAATTCTTACTTCATCTTCTTCGCTTGGAGTAGTCGACTTCGTATCAAAGTAGGACCGGAACCGCACATGGACTTAAACTTTCTCGAACATACTCGTGGCTCATTAGTTCTTCAATCTGCTTCTGAAGTTCCTTCGTTTCCTCGGGATTACACCTATAGGCAGCTTTATTCGGAAGAGATGCACCTGGTATAAGGTCGATTTGATGCTCAATTCCACGAATTGGTGGCAAACCCGACGGCAATTCTTCAGGGAAGACGTCCGCAAACTCATGTAATAAGTCGGCCACTGTATCCTCATATTTCGCCACCACGAAATCATCTTGAGTCTCCTTTATTACCAGCATGTAAACACGCTCGCCACTTTCCATAGCGTGTTCAACTTCCCTCTCGCTCGCGAACATGGTGAGGTTCGGTTTTTCCCCTCGTTTGGCACTCATGGAACGGATAGCTTGGGGTGACATTGGTTTCAACACGATCTTCTTTACCTTATCTCGCAACTCGTATTCGTTGCTCCTTCCCCGATGCAAAACATCCCTATCAAATAACCAAGGGCATCCCAAAAGCACGTGACAAGCATCTATTGGAATCACATCACACAATATCTCATCGTGATATGAGCCCATTGCTAATCCGACCCGAACTTGCTTCGAAACCCTTACCTTACTTCCATCATCAAGCCAATGTAAAGCATATGGCTTATGGTGAGTTGTGGTGGTTAGTCCAATCTTCGTCACCATTTCACTCGAAGCCACGTTGGTGCAACTCCCTCTGTCGATAATCAAACTACACCACTTATCTCCAACTTGACACTTTGTATGGAATATTTGGTCCCACTGTTCTGACTCGCTCGGAACTGACTTGGCTTGCAGAGTGCGAAGGACCAAGGATGTATCGTAATTCGGAGCATCGTAAGCCTCACATTCTTCTCCTTCTTCATCCTCTATGTTGAAATCAAATACATCCCCCAGTCTTTCTTTTTCGTCTTCAACCAACAACTCGTCTCGGATCGTGACAGCTTCCCTTAGTGTCACCACTCGTTTGTTCGGACAAGCATTTTGATAATGCTCGAACCCTTGACATTTGAAACATCTTACTTTATCCAGAATCGTCTCCTTCGGTATGTAGGGTGTTTTAGGAATCGCAACAGGTACCGGAGTCGGTACAGTTGCCTTAGCAGTTGAACTAGACCCGACGCTTGGGTTTCCAAATTTGACTAGAAACTCGGGTTTATACAACTTCATCCTGTTTTGAGCTTCTAACTTCACACATAGCCCACATAATGTATCGAAGTACTCGTATGGATACAGTTCCACCGAGTTAGCTATGCTTTGGTTCAAGCCACGCCAGAATCGCGACATCTTCTGCTCCTCATTCTCCTCTATTTCTCCCATTAAGGTCAGATTCTCGAACTCCTCAATGTATTCACTGACGTTCAACTTTCCTTGCATGAGATCTGCAATCTTCCTATATAAGGACAACCGGTGTGATGTTGGTACATATCTTTTACGAAGTTTTCTTTTTAATGAATCCCACGAACGCATCTTTCTTTCCCCGCACGAGCTCTTCGTGTTTTAATTCCTTCGTACCAAAGTGAAGCCCCTTTCCCCAACTTGAGAATTGTATACTTACACCTTTTCTCATCGTCAAGGTCTTTAAATTCGAACATACGATCAATTTTTCGTTCCCATTCCAGGTAAACTTCAGGGTCTGTCCCTCCAACGAACTCCGGAAGCTCGTTCACCTTGAACTCTTCGACATGGCATGAGGGTCGTTCATAGTCACCACGCCTAGGTTGCCAACGTTGGTCGCGTTGTTCTGGTACGTCACGCAATGCATCACGAAGTTTTGCCAAGAAATCAGCGTCGTTGAGATCCATAATTCCAAAGATCAAGAACTTGGGCTCCGATGCCACTTATGATGCGAATTCTCGCTTGTGATGCAAATTCGCTATCGACACAGCAAGAAGCTGTTTTGACGAGCGGAAGCAAGTCAGCAAGAAGCTGTCGAGGCGACAACAACGATTCCTTCTGACAATATCTTGGCGAGTAGTATGCGCGTGCGATGAAGACAGCAACTCGATACAGCAACAAGACAGGAACTTGGCTAAATGTAGAAGACTTGATACAGGCCACCTCCAAACAGTGACACTCGAAACAGTACGTTTCAGTCGGATGCGAATTGAAAACAAGAAACAAGTTCGAAGAATCGAACAACACTTGATACGAACTACCGAACAAGTATGAGACTGTATCAAAAAAAAAAACAGAATATCGAAACAGGACAGAAACAGTTGTTTTTATCGAATTAGACCTATAATTCGATAAAGAGATTTCTCCTCAAGACCTATTGAGAATCAATCAGATTAATACCCGAAAACGCGTCGAATAAAAATCAAGTTTTGATGAAAAGCATTCACCAGGAAAAACACAAAGTGTATTCTTACAAGCTTCACTGCCCTATTTATACGCAAAAGTAGCCTGACAAGATAATCTTAAATTATTACAAGCTGGGCTTAAACTAAGAAAAGATAATAAAAAGGTTCCTCATGTCACTTGCTGACAAAAGTAAAAGATGGGCCTTGTTTGAAAGCCGCCCCTCATGCTGCCGAGAATCCTGCTACTTTAATAATAAAGAAAGTGCTAAAGATGTTTTTTTTTATTCTTTTGCCTTCACTACTTGGATCCCTTCCCCAAGATGCAAGTTGCCTATGTTTGATTTACTCCAAGCCTGATTATCATGGTCACTCCGGGTCTCGTATCCGTTTTCTCGCCCAAGTATGTTGGAACAGAGTCGAGGTGTTTTACGTCAATCCTTACTTCGTCTTCTTCGCTTGGAGTAGTCGGTTTCGTATCAGTAGCGCAGGCCAAGGAGCCGAGGTTTCACAACAGCACCAAACATATTGAGATGAAGTATCATCTCGTAAGAGAATTTATTCGCAAGGGATACATTGTGCTGCACAGAGTAGACTCGGCCGACAATGTTGCTGATCCACTGACCAAGCCACTTTCTCATACTAGCTTGGAGCGTCATCTGGAGAACATGGGTATTAGATACCATAGTGTGTGGTATTGAGTGCAAGTGGGAGATTGTTAGGAGTATGCCCTCGAATGCCACTCAGACGATGTTGAGTGAGGGTATTGTACTTGTAATTACGTAAATTATTAATATAAGGCAATGGATGTTTCTTTATTTACTGGTAGTTACTGGCATTCCTAACTCATAAATATACATATTGAAACTAGTCCATGTATTTGAGAGCAAAACGTTCCACTCCTTATTGGATAAGGGGGTCGGCACTGGAAAGGTTTATAGCTCAAATGCTTAATCGTTCGCAAGTCGATGAAACTTGATTGGGCGTTAAGTTTATGTGAAGACTTGTATGACGTGTTCTTTGATATGGAGAGTGCCTGTTGAACGCTAATGGTTAGTGGGAGCACACGTTATAGGTATGCAAATTGGATTAGTATACTCGAACCGACTCACCCTCGATTCGTCACACGGATTTCACTCCGGGACAGTCAATGACGGAATCAAAAGGTTGTGATAGGTATTCGTGAACCTTCGACTTGAGGATTTAGTAGGGATGTGCTTGTGACGTTAAGATTTTCATTAGAGTAGTTCGACCCTATAAACCGGGAGGTGGGGGTCAACCTCGACATGCATCTTGACGGGCAAGTAGCAGGTCCTACTAAATACCAAGATACGAAAGTAGAATTCTTTCTCCCATTAGTGAGCAGGTTATATGTCCTATGCAGTTATTGGCAGATGAGATCAAAAGTCTTTGACCAAAGCATTTGAGCTAGTTGTGTTGGATACACGAGAGCTCAATGATCTCGATTTGCATTAACGCATGCATAACGTCAAGTACAAATAGGGTTTGCCTGACCGTGACCATGTAACTTGATCGGGACATGTGAAAGAAGGGTTTATACGTATACTGGTATTCACGACATAAAGGTTTTAGAATGATCCCCATCATTCGTTCTCAGTTAGGGTACAGTCTAGGCCGCCAGGCTGGCTAGGTGGTGATACTACTCTTTGGTTCCTCCCATTGCTAACTGAGACGAACCTACCGAGTCGCGCAATAGGATTGACGATGGAATGAATCGAGCTTTCCTCTCTTTATTAATATTAGACATTGGATATCTAATTTTTGGACATTGGATGTCTAATTAATTTTGGGACATTGGATGTCTAAATTAACTTATTGGATAAATTAATTTTCGGCCTAATGAATTAAATAAGTTACTTGGTGATTAATTTAATTCATGAATATAATTATTTCTTGGAGAAATTAATTATGTTATTTTGTATTTGATATAATTAATTAATTGAATTAATTAATTGATATAAATACATCGGAACGGAATGAAATTTATCTGTTTGGACTCGAGAAAGTCCGAAACGGACCGAATTCCTCCGTTCCTTCTAGATGGCCGAACTTTACTTTATTTTGGCCTTGGTCTTAGTCTTCCCATGTTTAATGAAAGACCAAGGAAAAATGAGGGAGATTATTATTCTTTAGGAAAGAATAATTAAGGGTAGGTGAGTGAAGAAGTAGAATAAAGTCTTTGAACTTTGAGATGGGAGAAGACTCACGGCATTTTCATTTTCAAGAGCGAGGAAAACTTTGAGTAGTCTTATATATTCATATTCTTCTTCTTCTTCATTTATCTTCATTATTTTTCTTAGAGAAAAATTGTGAGAAAATAAATTTAAAGAGGAAAAATTTATTTTATACACTTGGAGTGATATAAATAAATTTAGTAAGTTCCGACTACTTTGTTCTAGCCGTATCTTTGGAAGATAACAAGGTAGGAGTCATTCCGTTCGTTTCTCCGGCGCGTGGCAAGTAGAGGCGTTGTATTTTCGACGTTGGATCATCCAAGGGCTTGGAGCACATTGGATCGTAGGGATATACAACTAAAGCTTGGGGAATAGCTCAAGAGAAGAAATCCATTTAACAACGGACTACAAAGGTGAGTTTCTTACATCTCTTGTGTTTTCGTTTATATATTCGTATATACGTAGCTTGATCGATCCTCGTAGGGATTCGGATCGAATTAATTTTCATTTTACTGCTTCCGCTGGGCCTTCTTTTTAGGCACCGAATCCCAATATTATCATGATATCACATGAACGTTATATTTATGTTATGTTAAAATCTGTTGAGAAAGTGAACTAATACTTATACAGTTATACGATTATGATACAAGAGTTGAATCACCTGAAATATTTTGAATGAAATGCTATTTTGGCTTTCATTAAAAATTTATCATTACATTTACTTTGAAAACTTAATTACTTATTGTATAAGTCGGTGTGTTCAAAAAATAATATCATACATGAACTAATTAATTTTTTTTATTGGATTTTAAAATATTAGACTTATCGATCTATTACTTATAATACAAATATACAAACAATGGATTATATCATAAAACTCAAATTTATGAAATAAAGTGTGCATTTACTAAACGAAAACAAAGAATAAACTACTTTAGCTGCAAAATCTATCTCACGAGAAACATAACAAGAAGAATTAAACTCATGAATAAGAGGGGTTTGACAATAAAAATCAAGCCTAAACTACAATATTAATATGTGCTTTTACGATGTATTGACTGTCTAAAAAAGTTGAGTTTTAGACATAGGCAGAAGTTCAATTTTTTATCAAAAAACAATGCCGGTGCATCGGGTCCGAATGCCACGTTTAGTTATAAGGCTTAAGAGATGGCATTTAAGATTTATAATACACGGTTTAATCCCAATGCACAATTTTTTTTAGTCGCTTGAATGAACACTACTTTTAAACCATGTATTCTTGCTTTTTTTGCCCAAAGGGCTACTATTTTTACTTATATAATAGAAAAAACTAATTTAAAAAGTTTTATATAAATTTTGATTAGATATTAAAGTTTTATGAATTTATTTCGTCCACCACTCTTGATAGAAACGTCTCACACAAACAGATCAACAATAGATCAACAATTACATTTGTATCCAAAATCCTATTATAGAGTTGACCAGCTTATTTCCTCAATCAGCTTATTCCCAAACCAAACGAGTCTTATTGGTAAAAGACTAGGCGATTTTGCCTAATACTTTATTTCTATTTTTATTTTCATTTTAAAATAATGTGTTTTTGAAAATATATTTGTTAATCGACAATAAAAAACAGAAAATTTAAATTAAAAAAAAAGGAATAATTGTTTTTATTGTTTTTAAAATAATCTATATTTTAATTTTCTTCTATTAACCGGAAATATAAATAGAAAAAATAAAATAAAAAAGATTATTGTTTCTTTTTTATTTATTTTTTTTATTAATCAATTTTTTTAAAAAATAGCCGCAAATAAAAACATAAAAAAAAAATTAAAAATTATTTATTTGTTTTTAGTTTTCTTTTAAAATAATTAGTATTTTAAATTTTTTTAACTTACCGGAAATAGAAACTGGGAAGGAAAGAAGCAGCTTCTATTCGGCCTCAGAGTCAATATTATTTTCCTGTATTTATTTATTTTTTAAATTAATCTGTTTTTTTTAAATTATTAGCAAGAACTAAAAGCAGAAAAAATAAAATAAAAGAATATATTTTTTTCTATTTTTTCTTTTAAAATAATTTGTATTTTAAAGCTTTTTTATTAATCGGAAGTAAAAAACAAAAATAACGTTAAAAATATGCTTTTATTTTTCTCTAAAATAATGTGTTTTTAGAATTTTTTAATTAAACAAACATGAATTACATCTAAGTCCATACATGCAGTCCACGTGGCAACTGTCTAGCGCCAAAAATTAAACCTGTTTGGCCAATTCTAAAATTCAATATTTGAGCAAGGGTAAAAAAAACTTTTCTAGGTTCTAATTTGCCAAAAGTCAATTTATAGACATAGATGTATGTTAAACTAATCTAAGTGATATTGAATGTAATTGTTGAACTAATAGTTACCTAGATGTAATTAGAAAATCTAAATGGGGTACTAGACGAAATTCGTACAAATTTTACTTTGAAAGTGGACTCTTGTATTGGAACAAAACCATATTTCCAAAGTGGACTCTTCGGATAGAATGGGAGAGATACATACGATATCAATTGCCCACACCGCACAAACCAAGGAATACAAGTTTATCGAAAACCCAAAGGTACAAGTCATCTCGCACGATAGCATGAAGTATAGAATACCAGAAGCAATTACATGTCCTTAAGCATACACATTCTGGTTCAACCACTTGCAATCCAATCATCCGACTGGCAATACAAAGATCAATACGGTCTACAGGTGGCACAAGAAGTTATCTATTACCCAACCAACCCAGCCACCATAATAGTTATCATACAAAAGGCAATGCTTTCCACTAGTACCATCGTTCTACTTGAAGATTCTTCTAGGTATTCACTGCAATCCACCTTCCACGTAGAATGGCTTAGGTTGTTCTTGAATTTCGATTTCTTCTCACATAGATCGAAAGCTTGGTTCGTATAAGCAGATTCTTCCTACACCTGTTGGAAAGTGCTTACTTCATTCCAACACAAGCTAACTTCTCAACTTCAAGTAGGATAGAATATTATCGAATAGTAGGTGTATCCTTGAATTGCTTCGTTGTAGTTTGCTGTTTACTTGTTGAGAACTTGTCCAATCTCTTCGCTTTATGTTATTGGTGTAGGCTAAACAAAGTTGATTCGTTCTTTATGTTCATAAAATGACAAAGTGACTAGTGGTTGAACAAGTCCGCTACTTGGGCCATTTATAAGTTTGTAAATAAGTCCGTTATAAATGTAGTCATTGTCAGGTAGGTGAATTATGGACTGCTTCTAATAGGCGATTTTCTAAATTTTTGAATTAGAGTAATCCATCTTATCCAGCATTAAATGCTTGACATTCTTTTGCCCTTCATTAAATGTTCTGCACTCCTCAATCTTTGACCGCATTAAATATTGTCTCTTTCAGCATTAAATGCTCTCAAAACCGTGAATACTTTGTGAATCTTAAATTGTTTTACTTACTACGGTTTGATATCCAAGTTCCACACTATTTGATTCACACTTTACTTTTCCGAATTAAAGTGCCTATAACAAATATGATGTATGTAATATCCGCATTTTTCCTTTTTCTGGTATTTTTATTTTTGTGTATTTTTTATTTCTAACGACTCGCTTGTAACCATTTTGACGTTTTGAATCTATTTTATTCTTGGAGTTTTTCCATTTGGACGAGTTTCGGAGATGTTTTGATGTAATTCCGTTTTATATTATGTGTTGTTGCATGTACGTTTGATTCTTGTAAAACTCGTTCGATTTCATAGTTTCTTTTGTTACACGAGTTCGTATGGTTGAGTTGTTCGTGTTATGAGTTTCGGTTTGTTAATCCGATGTCGTATCGTGATTTTCGGGCTTTTGGGCCGTTCTGTAATTTCCTAGAAGTTTAGGGAATTTTACTTTCTTTGTCGTATTTCGGATTCCCCGGTAGTCAGAATTGTATTTTCCTTCAGCACTCAGCTTCATTGTCATGAATATTTCGTATCTACGCTTTGGGTTCTGTCCTTGTGTTGTGTCTCGACTTCGGACCGCCCGGTGCAGTTAACTGCATTCAGCAGTGTTGAACTGTTGTATGCATAACGTACGTTATGCATGCTTTATTGCGCGCGCTATCGGCACCTTCATAACATATGTTATACCTTAGTATTAACATACGTTATGGCCTTCAGCATGTTGGGCAGTGGCTTCTGTTCAGTTTTGGCCAAGCCCTTACATACGTTTACACGGGGCTGTTATGTACGTAAGTCCCTTGTAGCGTATGCTAAACTGGATAGTGTAGCATACGCTATCGGCCTCAGCAGATTGGGCATATTGTTCTTCCGGGCTATTACGTACATTATCACTCGAGTATTACGTACGTAACTATTGTAGCGTACGTTAACATCAATATGTTAATGTACGTAACGCGTGAGCAGGTTTTATAAACCTGAGTTGACCTTCATTTCGTCATTCTTCATCTTTTTCTCACTTCGTCCGAGAGCAGTGTTCCGAGGAGAGGTTTGAGCGATTTTCGAAGTTTTCCCGTGAAATTTGTTGAGGGATCTATTGTTGTGTCCCAAGTGAAGTTTATTATCATCTTAATCCTCTTTCTCCGCCCTTAATCCAAGATAATATCATAGAACCCTATTTTGGAAAATTTGGGGGGTTTTGAATTCTTGTCTGATTCGTTCCGTATTGCCGTTTAATCTATGATGTATATGATTAATCTTGGTGGTATTCTCGTTTTCCCTACGAGTTCATGGTAAGTTTCGTGGTATTTGTGAAATCGAGAGGGTTCGATTGCGATCCGTCCTCATCGTTGTTTTGTACGAACTTACATGAATCGTAGGTGGGGTTTCGGGTGTTTTCCGTTATTGTTATTCTCGTCGAATTGGTTGTAATGACGTTTGATGAATCGTCTAGGTTCGGTGTGTCTGGTTTCTCGCAACTACGATTGTCCATTTCGTTTTCTCGTCGTGATAATCGAGGTAAGTATTCTTAATGAACTTACACTCTTAACACGATAGCATTGCATGAGTGATGGGTGTGTCTGTGTATGCTCACTATGGGTTAGATCCGACGGGGTCTCGGTAGGGGTCCATAGAGGCGTAGATCGACGAGCTTTGCTTTTAACCATTACGGGTTAGATCCGACGAGGTCTCGGTAGGAGTCCACAGAGGCGTGGATCGACGGTTAATTGTGGTGCATTTTATAAATGTGATTTGGTTATGGCATTTTCTGAAATGAGTGTATCTAACTGTGATTTCATGATTGCATGCATTGACTAAATGTGTAAGATGTAAGTTGTTCATTTGGCCTACTTGTACTAGCGTAACTGCTAACCCCTTTGGGGGACCTTTTTTGGGGAAATTCGTTTTATGAATTTCAGGTCAGGATCAGCGAAATGAGCGAGCACTGGATCAGTACGAGGATGACGGTCGTGCGTGATGATTGTGCAATAGAAGTGTTTTATCTGTTTTCTATCTTTAAATCGTTTTGAAAACTTGTAAACTAATAGAAGTACTCGAGTACTTAGGAGCTTTTGATCTTGCGAACTGAATTGCTTCATCTATTATATTTTCGTTGGGTTGTTGTGATATTGTTTGACCGGTTGAACCAGGTGGATTATATCGTTTTGTGTCTTTATGATGTGGTGTTATTGCGTTGAACCTGCAAGTCGATAAGTGTAATTAGTCACCTAGCTTGGTGTGTCCCATGTAGGGGTCCACGACGCTGTAATACACCCTAAATATCTTGGGGGTGTTACAGAAAATGGTATCAGAGCTCTAGGTTTTTGGATACCTAGGCTTATCGGTTATTTGGGTCTAGTCGTGTTCATAGGCGGATCCAGGACCGAAAAACTACTGGTGCACCGACCGTCCCACGAAAAACAATGTCGAACGATAAAATATATATTAAAATTACATTAAAGATAACAAATAATACATAAAAAAAGTCAGTAATAACAAAGCGGGGAACAATGAGGCGAACATGTCATGCTGGAAAATTTACCTCTAGATCAGGGTGAGGTCGAGCCTCTTGGGGGTACTCAGGAGAGGGGACGATCCCCCTCGTGTGCGTGTGTGGGAAAAAAACAAAGGATCCGTACATTTACAAAGAAAATCGCCTACATTTACTGTCCATTTCCTGAAAATGTGCTAAAATAACATCATTACTAATAGTTTTAAGTATATATTTTTCTATAAATGTTACAAGACGATTATTTAACCATTGATCACCCATCTTACTACATAACTCACTCTTTACATACTTCATAGCTGAGAAGACTCGTTCAACACTTGCAGTTGCTACGGGCAAAATCAACATTTCTTTCAAAAGTAATTTCTAATATTTGGTTAACTGAAACCCTTCAGCTAGTTTTGTATTAAGGGTGCATCTTAATTTTTTCATCATATTACAATAAATATTCTTCAGAAGAAGCAAGTGTTTGCGAAATACTTCAAGGTTGAATAAACAATTTTAAACACTTTAATTAATATCGCCTTGATCAAAACAGATTACGTCAAATAAAAATATATATTTAATAGGTATATATGACTTTACCTATTAAACTTCGAGAGTAAAAAATAATTAAACTCCTCGATAATTCAACTATTGCCAAAATATAATAACGGGAAAGATAATATTAGATATTATCGGGGAAGGGGGGTCTTATTCTCAAAAAAAATCTGGTGGTGCACGTGCACCACCATGTTACATGTAGATCCGCCTATGGTCGTGTTTTATTCCTGCACATCGTCATCACGCTGCCATTATCTCGGTACTTCCAGTGTGTTGTGCGGCGATTAATACGCCTCGATGGCGATCGGCATAGTGATCTGAGAGCCAACCATAGAAGACATACTCTGGACGAACACCCGGAGATCGGCACCCACGGCGGTCGTCTTTTGGTATCTGGCGATCGTCTTTTGGTATCTGGCGATCGTCTTTGATGTCCAACCAGAGACGATCGTCTCATGCCACGTATATATCCAGCATCCGTCAAAGTCGTCGAAGACCGAATCTTAGACGGTGACCCACATGCAGATCCGCAAAAGGCGCCGACAGATAAGACCTTTGGCCCCAGCCTGTCACCTACCTCACCTACCGACAGGCCCGCCGAAAGGTGTAAAGTGGGTCCTCCCCGGACAGTGACTCAGGACGCGTGCATGCTTCCCATTGGCTCGCACGGCTGGCCACCAGCAGCAGCCCCAGATTTAAGGGAACAGCCCCACGTGACGGGGCGATCGGCCATCTTCTTATAATATAAAAAACGACGGTCACCCGCGATCGCCGGAGAGGTCCCAGCAACCTTGTCTCCTATAAATAGGAGGCTCATAACACGGCAGTAAAGACAGAATCACATCATCGTGAATACATAGAGAATAAGAACTCATCTGGCAATTACTTACACATTCATAGTGATTCATATACACTCACAGAACATCAAAAGCAAGAACTCACAGATCTCCCTATCTGGTTCTTCCGGCAATCTACACGCTCTACAACTTAGATAACTAGAAGTCTTTACACTCATTGTGATAGATTCTAACATTAATATTTGTACTCAACAGTATATTTATTAATAACATCGCGCGAGAGCATTCAAGCCCGGGACTAACAACCCCGGCAAATCTTGTGTTATTTATTTTCTCACGGAAATGTTCTCGCATTTGTTTGTTACTCGATCGTTCCACCAATACTATCACCGGATAATATTTTGGGTAACAACAATTAGCGCTAGAAGGAGGGCATCTAAACCTTCATTTTTATTCCTACCATCTCGAAGAACACTCACTGTTCTCCGGACATATACTTGAAGAAATACTCACTGTTCTTCGAAAGAAAAGCCTTCAGAAAAATGACGTCTGCAACGACATCCAAGAGAGCCACCCTGCGATCTACCAGAAACCTCATTCTGGCCCGGACCGAATCCCAGCCCACTGCGGAAGGTGACCACGGCGACGCAAGGCTCTCACTCCCGCCCCCGAGGGACGGTCCAAGCCTCTCACTCGATCAGTTCCAGACCGCGGAACAGATTGAGGAGGCTATAGCCATCCTCAGGGAACGACGGAGGGCATGCAACTTGCCCACCATCACTCCGTCAGCCATCTGCCGGGTAGGCAAGCGGAAGCTCAAGGGGATATATGTTGAGAAATCGACGGAAAGCCCCGAGCGGCAGGAGAAAGCTCTCGTCAGGCGGGATGACTCCGTCTTCAGCCGCCTGGGAAGCGATCCCTCATGGCGACCCGGACACTCAGGCCCCAGCCGGGAGACATCGGTATCCGAATCCTTTACCAGGAGTTCGGCATATCCGACTCCCAGAAGACAAGCCGGTCAGCGGGCCCCCGCTCGCCCAAGAAGTGAGCCCGCTGGCAGAGAACTCATTGTCCACCATGGAGCCAGGGGATCTGTGCACGATCGCCTTGGCTCGCGCTCCGGGAGCTAATCAGCGAGCAGTCAGGCAACGGCGATGGCCGCCATGCAGCGCCAGCTCGACGAGATGAAGGCGCTCCTGGAAACTGGGGCAGTCGCCAGGAGATCGATCGCTGGACCAAGTGAACCACTCGCGGTCCAGATCGAGCTCCCCCCAGTTCAACCAAAGATCGCTCCCCCACAAACACCTCTATATGAGGGGAGATCGGATCCGGAGACCCACTTGAGCAAATTCCGGATCTACATGACAGGATGCGGAGCATCAGATGCGACGAAGTGTCGAATGTTCCCATTAACTTTGGGCGACCTCGCCCACAGGTGGTACATCTCACTACCACCTCGCTCAATCAATTGCTTTGAGAAGCTGGCGAACGACTTCGCATCGTACTTCGCCGCCAAAGTCACTCGCCCAGAAGGCCCCCACCGCATGATGAAAATCAAGCAGGGGAAGGACGAGTCAGACGAAGATTACATCGACCGGGTAGATGAGATAGTCCTCACCGGCGAGCCAATTAGCGACGAGCTCGCTCTCTACTCGGTCCTGGGGGGATTCTACGGCCACTCACCCATGTTCACGCACCTCACTAAGGACATCCCCCCGACCTACTCGGTCTTCCGCGTTAGAGCCGCCGATTTTCTGGCCAGGCAGAGGATGCTCTCCCTCCGCTTAGGCGAGGGACCATCCGGAGAAGGGAAGACGCCATCCTATGTCCAGAAGAAGGCGGTCGCCAAGTCCAGAAAGGTGGTCGCAAAGCCGCCTGGTGAGTTCAAAGCCTTCGAGGATGTAGAGGTTCACCTTCTCCACAACCTCAACTTATCTCCGGCCCACATCTTCAATGCAATCAAGGTGCGCGAGTGGCTTTCCAAACCAAATCCGATAAGGGACCACGGTCATCTAGACCGCAGCAAATTCCGTGCCTATCACAAGAGTCCTGGCCACAACACCATCCAGTGCCGCGACCTCCTCAGACAACTCTGGCGACTGTTTGAGGAAGGCAAATTGGACAACTTGGTCACCAAGCCAGAACCTAGGACAGAGAGGACCGGAGGGCGCGAGCACCGACAAAACGAAAGGGCCCCTCCCAAACCGGTCACCAGGATCGAGCATGAGCCGGAGTATTCCGACGAATCAATTCCTACGATCAACCCTGGCGGTCGGATCAATATGCTTCAAGCAGGAGGTGGAAACCTCGGGGGCCTTTCCCTGGTTTCCACCATGTCAAACAGGAAGCGAAAGGCCGAACTGAGGGCGCTCGCCGGGGTCCATCTCGTGGTACCTCCAGAGTTGACCATCTCTAAAGACGCGCTCATCACTTTCTCCAACAAGGACAGGGAGGGAGTGCAATGCCCCAAAGAGGATGCATTGGTGATCTCTGCTTGTATCCTTGGGAAGATGGTCGATCGCGTGCTGGTTGACAATGGGAGTTTCTGTAATATCATATTCAAATCCGCCCTGGACCAGCTCGACAACTTGACCAAGTTCATCAAGCCATTCGACACCGTGCTCTAAGGGTTTGGCGACAGCTCAGTCCAAGCCTATGGAAGGATCAAGCTCTCTGTCGAGCTAATATGCTTTTACGATCCCAAGGTTAGGATTACTAGGAACCTAAATTTTGTAATCATAGATAGGCCCAGCATCTATAATGGGTTCCTAGGTCGCCCCTTTCTAGAAACCTTTGAGGCGGTCGCCTCGTCTTTCTTTTACTGTATCAAATTCCCCACTGCCGATGGGACGGTCGGTACTGTAAAAGGAGATCAGCTAATGGCAAAAAGATGTTTGAATTACTCCTATGTCGTAACTACTTTCAATACTTCCCATGCTATGTGTAACATTGAAACGATCGACGATCGACCCATGGAGATCGACGAGCCGAGCACATCGTACCAACCCAACTTAGAGGATGCCATCTCACATCAATCAACGGACGACATCGAGCCAAGGATCGGTTTCGAGCCAAGTCTCGACATCGATCCAAGGATCGAGTCCGGAAATCGTTCTAAACAAGAAGCGACCGTCCCCGTTGAAGAGTTGGAAAGTATAACAATAGATCCGGTACGCCCAGAGCGGGAAGTACAGATCAGGGCAAGCATCGATCGCGAATTAAAAGAGGATCTGATAAATTTACTATGCAAGAACATCGGAGTCTTTGCCTGGTCGCATCAAGATATGGTTGGCATAAATCCTGAACACGCTTGCCACTATCTAAAGATCGACCCGGCAAGGAAGCCTGTTCACCAGAAACGTAGGAAATTCGGTCCTGAGAAGTACGCAGCGCTCGACGTAGAAGTCAAAAAGCTACTCAACAACAAATTAATCGGAGTAGCTACAGACGAGCCACAATGGGTCGCCAACGCGGTGCTTGTCAAAAAGCCAAACGGCTCCTGGAGGTTATGCATCGACTTCACCGACCTCAACGCGGCATGTCCAAAAGATCACTTTCCGATGCCTCATATTGATCACTTGGTCGATAGTACAGCAGGTTACGAAATGATGTCGTTCATGGATGCCTTCGCCGGATACCATCAAATCCCAATGGCGGAGAAAGACATAAAGCACACATCTTTCCACACGGAAAAAGACATATACTTTTGGGTCCGAATGCCGTTCGGCTTGAAGAACGCAGGGGCAACCTACCAGCGACTAGTCAATGGGATGTTCGCCAATCAGATCGGCAAGACCATGGAGGTCTACATTGACGACATCATGGTCAAAAGCCTCAAGAAGGAAGACCACCTCAATGACCTTGCCGAGACGTTCTCCATCCTCGAGAAGTCCAACATGAAACTGAACACCAAGAAATGCAACTTCGGGGTGGGCTCCGGAAAATTCCTGGGGCACATTGTGAGCCAAAGGGGGATCGAGGCGAATCCCACCAAGATTCAAGCGATCCTCGACATGCAGGAGCCATGGAATGCCAAGCAGGTGCAACGCCTCACAGGTTGTCTGGCCGCCCTCAACCGTTTCATATCTCGGCTCGGGGATAAAAGCAAGCCTTTCTTCGCGACCATAAAGAACAAGAAGTTCGCATTGACGAAGGAGAGTCAAATAGCGTTCGCCAAATTCAAGGAGTACCTATCTAACCCCCAGATCTTGGCAAAGCCGATCCCCGGTGAGAAACTATTCCTTTACCTGGCGGCCTCAGAGGTGACACTGAGTGCCGTTTTGGTGCGAGCGGAGGGACAAGTCCACTTGCTGATCTACTACGTTAGTCAAGCGCTCCATGACGCGGAAACGCGATACAGGCCTCTGGAGAAGATCGCCTACGCTCTAGTTATGAGTGTTCGCAAGCTAAGAGCCTACTTCTTCGAACATCAAGTGGAGGTTCTGACGACTCTCCCCCTGAGGCAAGTCCTGCACCGGCCAGACACCAACGGGCGACTCCTCAAGTGGTCACTGGAGATCGCCCAATACGGTATCACGTACGCCCCTCGCACAGCGATCAAAGTCCAGGCTCTAGCAGACTTCATGGTGGAATTAACATTTCCTCACAGTCCGACCCAGATCGGCCGCCCTGCCTGGAAGCTGTATGTAGATGGCTCGGCGACCAATTCGCGAGCAGGGGTAGGGATTGTCCTCATCAGCCCCGACGGGCAAAGTTTCACAAATGCTGTGTGTTTCGGGTTTCGTGCGACCAATAATGAAGCCGAGTACGAAGCCTTGGTAGGCGGGCTCGATCTAGCCCTCGCCCTAGATGTTCGTCGCCTCCATATCTTCATGGACTCCCTCTTGGTCGTGAACCAAGTCAAGGGAGAATATGAGGCGCGTGGCGAACAGATGGTCAAATACCAAGAATTGGTCGCCGAAATATGCACGAAATTTGAGGAAGTGCTAATCGAACAAGTCCCGAGAGAGCACAACTCCCAGGCCGATGCCCTATCCAAGCTAGCATCGTCGGATGGGGCAGCCGATTTCTCTAATATCTAAATTACAAAATCAACAAGGCCGGCGATCGACAGAAACCTGGTTACCACAGTCGCCGTTGCCGAGGATAACTGGATGACTCCGTTCATCAAATACTTAAAGGAGGAAACGGTCCCTGACGACCATACCAAAGCTCGCCAACTCCAGCTCTGTGCGACCAGATACACCCTATTCGATGACCAGCTTTACAAGCGAGCTTTCAGCCTTCCCCTCCTCGAGTGTATTACACCGGAGGAAGGTCGGCTCGTTTTAGCCGAGATCCATGACGGGATCTGTGGGAACCATGCTGGCGGACGAGCTCTCATCCATAGAACAACCAGTCAAGGTTTTTTCTGGCCGTCACTTCAGAAGGATGCGATCGCCTATGCCAGATCGTGTCACAGGTGTCAACTAATGGGCCCAAACATCAAGCTCTCCCCCAAGCAGCTCACTTCAATGTACAGCCCATGGCCTTTCGCCCAATGGCGCATCGACCTTATAGGTCCCTTGCCGACGGCACCAGGGGGCTGTAAGTTTGGCATTGTAGGGGTCGACTATTTCACTAAATGGGCTGAGGCCGAACCGCTCAACAAGATCGGCCAAGAGCAAGTAATCAAGTTCATCTGGAAAAACATCGTATGCCGATTCGGTCTACCCCAGACCATGATCTCCGACAATGGAAAGCAGTTCGATGGCTTAGAAGTCATGCAATTCTGCGAGAAGTGGGGAATCAAGAAGTTGTTCTCGGCCCCCTATCACCCTCAGACGAACGGGTAGGTAGAAGCCGTAAACAAAATCCTCAAACACACTATTAAAGCACGACTCGAGTCCAGGCAAGGACAATGGGCGAGCGAGCTCCCAGACATTTTGTGGTCTTATCGAACAACGACCTGAAACTCAATCGGCGAGACTCCGTTCGCCCTCGCTTTCGGAACAGAAGCGGTGATCCCCTCGGAGATCGCCGTCCTCAGCCATCGAACCGAACAAGAGATGACGATAGACAATGATGTGGCCCGGCGGATCGACCTCGACATGCTCGAAGAACGACGCCTGACCTCAGAAATGAGGAACACAATCCATAAAAGGAGATCCGAGAAGTTCTTCAATTCGAAGGTCAAAGAAAGAAGGTTCCAAGTGGGCGATCTCGTCCTCAAAAAGATCCAGACCCACACAGGTGTCTTTGGTCCGAACTGGGAGGGCCCCTTCAGGATATCTAAGTGGCTAACTAAGGGAGCCTACGAACTTGAACACCCTGACGGTACTCCGGACCAATATCCCTGGAACGCCATACATTTGAAGAAGTACTACCAGTGAAGACGTTGTATTCAGTTTCAACTACCCAATGTACAAAGAATATAATGAGATTTCTTCCTATCCAATCTATTCTAGCGATCGCCCCACCAAGCATATCGTATACCGTCGAGGATCGTCATTCAAACATGGCGATCCGAGGCAGGAACTATGCAGCCATGGTCCTGGAAGTCGATGGAACCGACAACTTCGCCCATGCAAGGTTTCTTTGGGCTGAGATCGCCCGCCCTTCGTTTAAATACGAGGCCGGCGTAGCCGAAGGACCCTCCAAACTAATCTGCGGACACGTTCGCACGCCCTCAAGGTACATCATCTAACATGATGTACCCGGACAAGGCGACGCGTCCCTACCCCATCACAACGTATACCGTCGAGGGTCGCCATCTAACATGCCGACCCGAGGTAGAAAAGTGCTAACAAAGCTGCAGACGTGGAGTCGAATAAACCGACGACGCCCCGTGCATGGACTCCTCCAGACCAAGACCGCCCACCTTTCCTTTAAATACAAGGCAGGCGCAGCCTAACGGAGGACCCTCATAATAAAGTGAGTCGCGGGAATATCCCTCGAACGCAAAAACACGGTTGTAGAGGTCGGTCCATCGAACTCCACGACCGTGCACGATTCCTCAGAGTCGGCAAAACTGAAGATAGCTCACCAAACATACTATTTTTGTTCCCTTACTTACAATAAGTAAACAAAAACAAGGGGGAAAAGGAGGGGAGCTAATCCTAAGTGCGATTGGAAAGAAGGAACCGTACCCGATCGGCTTCGTTCAAACACACGCAGGATGATCGGAATCGTTCAACAATGTTTACAAGTAAGAATTTCCAAACATGTCAATACTTTCAAACATTCAGACAATCGGTCGGGTGAACAAGACATCGGAAGCAATCATACACTTGTAAAAATTCGCATGCAAACATTCAAAGGCGATCGTACAAGTAAAGACTCAGATGCAAGAATGGAATATTTTATTCAATATAAATAAGTTCGTACATTACAAAGCCCGAAGGCAATATAAAGAAAAAGCAAAAAGTTACAAGCTAAGGAAGACATAGAAATCTCTCAGGGTCCCCCCGGCTGGTCTTCGCCCCCAGGTGGCGGATCGGCACGCGCTCCCTCATCGGCATCAGGATAAATGAGCTTATCCGGAAAAGGATACCAACTCAAGTCAATCCCCCAGTCGACGAGGTCAAGGATCGACAAGGAAAAATCCGGATGCAAAGGGTGCTCGAGTGCATAGGCCTTGAAGCTCTCCATCAAGGGACCAATCCCTATCCCTACCTTCTTGGCGGCTCGGACCGCATCGGCGTAGGCCACAAAATAGGCGAACTCGCCGACGAGTACCACATTGAGGTAGGGATCGGTCTCGATCGCCTTTAGCTGCCCTTTCAACTCCGTGGTCGTCTTCTCAGCTTCCGCTAGCTCAACCATCTTGGCGGCCATTTCTCCTTTAGCCTTCTCAAGCTCTCCCTTTGCCTTCTCCAGCTCGCTATTGAGCCGATCCACCGTCGCCTTCAGCCCGGTCGCCTCCTCCTGCAAGGCCACATGCATCCGGCGAGCTTCCTTCTCCTGGTCGCGGAACCGATCGGCCACTTCCTTGGAGCGGCTCAGCTCCTGCTTCATCCGGTCGATGTCCTGCTTAGCTCGTTTGGCCGTCTCTAAGTACTCCTTCTCCATAGCCTGGATCCGGTTGGCAAAATCGACGTTTTGGTTCCGAGCTGCCTCGAGATCTTTATGGAGACGAGCATTAGAGGGTCGCCCCTCATAATCCTTGGCAGCTTGGACGGCCATCGTCACCGTCTGGAGAGCCAGGGCAATGGTCGCCTGCATGGCATCTCCAGACCGCCGACGAGCGATCGCATCGAGATCGGTCGTCCAAGCTTTAGGCATAGAAGTGATGGCCTTCTGGACGTAAGTAGGGACGTCGAGGGACTTCTGCGGAGACTTGCTCGCCAGGAAGTCCAGCACCATCGAGACCTCCGGGTCAGCAAGACGGACCCTGCAACACAAACAAAAGAGACAAAGGAGTTAGAATTTACCTTACTCAAATTGCCTAACTCGGAAAGATCAATCCGATCTTACCTGTTGACCAATTCGGGGTCGCGGCCAAAATAGGGCTTGCCCCGAGAAGTTTCAGCTTCGGCAATCGCCACCTTTTTCAAGGAGCCGGCCGATGACCTGGAGCCGGACGCCGAGGGCCTGGAACTAGATCCCTCCACCATCGGAACCGCGGAGATAGGAGCCGCCGCAACCGGCGGCTCCAAAATAGACACGTCCGCCTCATTAATCGGCAGGGACTCCTCCGGCCTCCGCCTCTTGCGGTTGCGCTGGAGTTGCTCCTCCTCCGGAATTTACGGCTCAGCAACTAGCACCGCAGCAGGCCTCACCACAGGAACGGGGCGAGATGTCGTCGTAGCAACGCGACCCGTCTTCTTTCCCTGGTGAAGACGACCGATGAGACTAGGGTTAGACATGGCGATCTCTTGCGGTGGTTCGGCGAAGCGGGGAAAATGAATCTCTGTCAAAGAAGGAATTCAGACAAGTTATACGTCTACGTCGACATTGCGATCTCTTGGAGACGATCATCAAGCAAGGAAGAAGTGAGATCTATACCTGGAACTTTCAGATGACGAGGGAAGCAAAACAATCGAGCCCCCAACCTATCAAGTTCGTGACCGAGTGAGCGAACGTCTATGTAGGAATCCGGCAAGGCACAAATTCGCCCCCAAACGATCAAGAAATCAAAGGGGAGATCGTCGATCACTGGAACAAGATATCCTGCAAAAAGGAAACAAAATTAGATCAGTCCAAGACGTATCCGATCAAAGGGACAGTTAAAACCTTTACTCGGATTCCTCTCCCGAAAATTGGTGGGGATCTCCAACTCTTCCTCCGGCCTATCACTCGACGCCGATCGCCACGCTCCGTCGACCCAGCACCATTTTGCCAGGTCGCCCCAGGTCTTGTTCGGCACACCAAGGACCACTCTTTCCATTCGACCTTGAATGTGATTACCGCCGATCGACCCTTTCTGTGCAGCCAGTTTGAAGAGATAGTTCATTTCCATCGCAGAAAGGAGACGGAACAACCGGTGACCGCCGAAAAGTGTCAAGGTACAGATGATCTGTAGCCAGGCGTTCGGCGTCAGTTGGAGCGGCGCCAGATTCCAGGCAATCGATAGATATGATACGGCGAACGGTAAGGGGAATCGCAAGCCGGGCTCCATGATCATCTCACTAACGGTGACCAGACCCTCGGGAGGTTGATCGGCACGTTCATTTTCCGAGGGCACGTGCAGCGAAATGTCGGAGGGAATATGGAATTTTGCCCTCCAGCGACTCAAATCTTTCCGGGTCGCCGAACTCCGGATCTAGCCAAGAGTCCACTGAGACGGGTTGGCGGCCCGAAACACCGTCCGCTTCACAGGTTCGTAGGGATGAGCGGCGGAATACACTTCGAAATCGAATTCTAGACAGGGCCCGGCAATCCCCTCCATAAGCTTAGCAAATTCCATGTAAGAAGGGCCGAAAACGCTATCCCGTTCCCAAGACAACCGCACCAGTTCATCTTCATCCACCAGCGAACCCCCTCACCCCGCCGTCGCCGTAGATCTCGCCACTTTGGCCTCGTTGAAGAGCTCCTCAAGTTCTGCGGGTGCAATCCCCGCACGAATGGCCTCAACGGCCGTTTCCATGTGAAGTCTCGTGGGAATTTCCTCCCGGTCAGACGAAGCTGCGACGGCGGAGGTACTTCCGGTCTCGAAGGTCTTAGATCCTCCAGACATGTTATAAAAAGTAAAGGGGGAGAGAAGATGGGTTTTTCTTACCTAAAAAAGGAAGACGATCGGCGCAAGGAGCTTCGGAAATTTCTGCAGAGTCTCAGCAAGGAGGCGAGGAAGCGTGAAGAGTAGAAATGAAGAAGCCATAGCCCCTTTTATAGACAGGAGCAGGGATCTCTTTGCAAATAGGCAAAATCCCGAGGGTTAGAGTGCAACCGTCGGGGGGGACACATTAAATGCAGCCCCTCGAATCCCCCGTGCACGTCTTTTCGAGGGCACGCCAGGCGACAAATCTGACACACCGTCGGACTCCCGCAATGGTCGCGCGACGCGTGTCCTTACAACGTTTCAAGAGCCCGCCTTCGTTTCCCGCTGCTTCTAGCGCAAAAGGAGATCGTCCAAATTTGAAATTAGATCGTCTGATCGTCTAAACAGTGGCGATCGCCAACAGTGCCACATCACCCCGTGTTTTCAACATCGAAGCGAGCTGGGGGGCAATTGTTGTGCGGCGATTAATATGCCTCGATGGCGATCGGCATAGTGATCTGAGAGCCAACCATAGAAGATATACTATGGACGAACACCTAGAGATCAGCACCCACGGCGGTCGTATTTTGGTATCTGGCGATCGTCTTTGATGTCCAACCAGAGACGATCGTCTCGTGCCACGTATATATCCAGCATCCATCAAAGTCGTCGAAGACCGAATCTTGGACGGTGACCCACATGCAGATCCGCAAAAGGCGCCGACAGATAAGACCTTTGACCCCAGCCTGTCACCTACCTCACCTATCGACAGGCCCGCCGAAAGGTGT
Source organism: Orobanche coerulescens (assembly GCA_033398695.1). Taxonomy (NCBI): domain Eukaryota; kingdom Viridiplantae; phylum Streptophyta; class Magnoliopsida; order Lamiales; family Orobanchaceae; genus Orobanche; species Orobanche coerulescens. The sequence continues at coordinate 140,595,729 of CM065803.1, read as the reverse complement.
AAAGTGGGTCCTCCCCGGACAGCGACTCAGGACGCGTGCAGGCTTCCCATTGGCTCGCACGGATGGCCACCAGCAGCAGCCCCAGATTTAAGGGAACACCCCCACGTGATGGGGCGATCGGCCATCTTATTATAATATAAAAAACGGCAGTCGCCTGCGATCGCCGGAGAGGTCCCAGCAACCTTGTCTCCTATAAATAGGAGGCTTATAACACGGCAGTAAAGACAGAATCACATCATCGTGAATATAGAGAGAATAAGAACTCATCTGGCAATTACTTACACATTCATAGTGATTCATATACACTCACAGAACATCAAAAGCGAGAACTCACAGATCTCCCTATCTGGTTCTTCCGGCAATCTACACGCTCTACATCTTAGATAACTAGAAGTCTTTACACTCATTGTGATAGATTCTAACATTAATATTTGTACTCAACAGTATATTTATTAATAACATCTCGCGAGAGCATTCAAGCCCGGGACTAACAACCCCGACAAATCTTGTGTTATTTATTTTCTCACGGAAATGTTCTCGCATTTGTTTCTTACTCGATCGTTCCAGCAATACTATCACCGGATAATATTTTGGGTAACAACACAGTGTTCGTTAGTTTTCTTATTTGATTTCTTGTTTTCTCGTATCGAACTTCCATTTCTTGAAATGTGACTGTTTTTCCTCTCGTACTTATCATCGAATTACTTTTGCTACCACTTATCTTCAGTATGGATGCTGGGAGAGGCCGAGGGGTCGCGGCTGTGGTCGTGGATGCAGTCGGGGATGTGGGGCAGCCAGTGAGGCGGCCACGTCACACAATTCTGGGGCCGGTAGTACCGATGGTCATCAGAGCCATAGTGCTACTCAATAGGGCGCAACTGGCGGTAACGCGGATCTTGGTGTTGCAGATGTGATGCAACAAATGGTGAACCAGATGGCTGCGATAGCTCAGGCGGTTCAGAACCTGACTCCGGTGCATGCTACTCGAGGCGGAGCAGACCGTTGGCTTCAAGATGTCATCAAGAGGCATCCTCCTCAGTTTTCGGGGGCTTCAGACCCGATTGGTTGGGAGGGGTGGATCAAATAGATATCCAAGGTCTTTGTTTCCACCAACTGTCCCGAGGATTGCAAGGTCCCTATTGCCCAGTACTTTCTCACTGGGGACACTACTGACTGGTGGGAGGCTATTGAGCCTAAGGACCATGTTGATTCATGGGTCGAGTTCAAAGACCTAATGGAGACCGAATATTGCCCGTGGCCAGTTAAACAGGCTCGAGTCCATGCTTTTTATGATGCTCAGCCTCGAGATATTCCTGTTTCTCAGGCTATTGTTGATTACAACTGGGAGTTGGGCTTCATGAAGGCCCAAGTTAGAGAGGAGAGCGACAAGATTTTCCACTTTTCCATACGGATGAAACTGAAGATTCATGACTACATGTTTGTGCTCGCCTGCACCACCTTAAAGGATTATCAGAGTAGAGCTCTTGCATATGATATGTCTTTGACGGCTAGCGAGGCTGTAATACCTAGCTGTAAATTCATTCATTATTTTTCAGTATATTGTCACTCAGTAATTTTTTCACTCATTAATAATCATTCATCATTCATATTCATTCATTGTATTCACCATTCAGAGTAATTTTGTATCGTGTATCAGTAGTTTATTCGTCATTCAACCTGGTTGGAGGATCGGACCGAGAATATCATCCTTGTCATCATTGTAGTGGGCTGTGTGTGTGGAGTAGCGCACGCTACATACTCTCTTTAGCGGGCGCTAATTGAGTACGGGTAGCGCACGATACCTCTAAGAATTAGCGTACGCTAATGTGGGTCAGGCAGACAGTCCAGAAGGCATTGGACTGAATTTAAGTTGTAGTAGTTCACGCTACGAGTGGTAAGTAGCGTATGCTAGTGGTGTGGATAGCGCACGCTAAGCAATCAGTTTAGCGCGCGTTAAGGTCCGAGCAGGCAGAGTCCATTGGGTACTGGACTGGAATGGAATAATTCTTAGCGCACGCTATGAGTGGATAATAGCATACGCTAATGGTGTTAGTAGCGCACGCTAAGTAATTAGTGTAGCGCACGCTAACGCGAGCGAGGCAAGAGGACAGTAAGTTCCGGACTCCGGTATTCTGGACATCAGCCATCAGGTAGCGCGCGCTGACACAAGGTTAACGCATGCTAATAAGAGGCGCTAGCGCACGCTACCATGTATGTAGCGCACGCTAACTATGCAGTCAGTGATAATTGAACTACCCGGTACACCCGTTAGCGCACACTAAGATCAGGAGCTAGCGTGTGCTAAACTGGGTTTACTATATATTGGACAGTTCAGTCCAGTTTTCATATTTCATCATATTGTTTCCTCCTCCCGTCGGTTTTGGGCGATTTTGGGCATTCCGTGAAGTGTTCTTCGAGCTGCGTTTAACTATCATCATTTCCAAGCTTCTAGTTCGGATTATTCATCATCTAATCCTCTCCAACACACCAAATCAAGGTAAATATTTCTTGAATATAGAATTTTGGGATTTGAGTGTTTTCCGTCCGATTTCTTCATGTTAGCTTGCTATTATATTGGAATATGTTAGATATGGATTATCTACCTTGGATACATGTATTCCTACGGATTTATTGGCGTATATTTCGGATTTGATGAATATTTGGGGAATTATTCAAGAACCCTTGGTGTTTGACTTCGATTATTTTGGGGGTTTCCGATTGATGTTGTCGTAACCTTGAGTTGTGGTTTCCTATTGGATTATTGATATCATTAATGAAGTTTTGTTGGGTTGGATCATCCCTTGGAGGTTTGGTATCGATATTATCGGGGGTTAGTTATAGTCAACGGGAGGATGTTTGCAACGTATCCGTTAAAATGCCCCAATGAGTTTTGGTTATTGTTGTAACGACTTTTGAGTTGGTTATAATCGTGCTTGATACGTATATTGAGCGTTTGTTGGTAATTATGTTATTCAAGGTTGTTCGAGCGACTATATTTTCCACTTTGGACATTTGTTCGAGGAAAGACTTTCTTCACCGGTATTTGAGTAAGTTGATTCTTACCCGGTTAAAAGAATACTCACTCCTTTCGTAGTTGTTCATTCATACATATAATTCATTCATAATATATCAATCATGTTGAGACTTGTAATTATCAAACTAATCATTTAATTATATCATTCATTGAATCATTATTTCATCTCAGTAAGTCATTCTTGACCCTTGTCGGATTTTTATTCCTTATTCCTCATCTCGGTCGCTTTTGTTCTTGTGACCTTCCGGGATTGTATTACGTTTCCGGATGGTGGATGTGTGGAATTTTTAGTCCGGCACACGATGGTCATGTGTATATGCAGGACTCCGGACACATTGGACTGTGCACACGGTAACGTGCCTCCATGAGACTAATTAGGCCAAGTTGCGGGTGTATATGCGGGACTCCAAACACTTGGCTACTTGTGCACTTGCACATTTCCTTCGGGCGTACTATGATGCCCATCATTCAAATCAATTTCTTAATTCATTCATGTGATTATTGTATTTTGTTCAACTCTTGAGGATTGTTGTTTTGTGTAACTGACCCCGTTGGGGGATATTGTTTTCAGGTCATGGCAAGGCAAAGGCACGGGAAGAGAACGTTGATGGCGAGGAGTCCCAGTGATACTAGTAGGGGGCCCCAGTCTATCTATTTGTTCATGTTTTCTTGATTGTATTTTCCGCTGCACTTCTGTTTGGATTGTCATTTATTCAGTGTTGTATATTTTATCTCTACATAAAATATACATGTATTCTATTCTCCTGGGTGTGTTGTACTTGAAACTCCTCATCGGAGTAATTGATGATGTAATGTGGTTCGGTACTACATTTGCACTGTGTAATTCATTAATTTTCACTCGCCTGGTGGGTCCCAGTTGGGGGTCCACGACACTGTAATATCCGCCTAGTTTGGGGTGTTACAGAGGCGGCTCGTGAGAGCAAGAAACAGAAGTCCGCCGGAAATTTTTCGGGCCACAAGGGTGGAGGTCAGCAGAAATCCCAGTCTGCTAATTTCCCCGCTGGTGGTGGTCCAGCCCGTTCTTCTGGGGGTTTCCAGGGGGCTGCTAGTACTTCTTCCTGTGATGTGAAGTGTTTTAACTGTGGTCGACCGGGCCACATCAGTCGAAATTTTCAGAGTCCTTTGCTGACGTGTAATCGGTTGGCTGCTTTCTATACTGAGAGAGAGAGAGAACACTTGGTGCCCAGACTTCCTTTCCAGCGCCTAGGGAACCGAGTGTGAACCAGGGGTCGTTTGCTACTCAGTCTCCGCCGAGTGCCAGTCGAAGGAGAGGTCGGGGTCAGCCTGCTAGAGGGGGAGCTTCCAATGTCGGCTCCGCCCATCTGCGTGTTTATGAGATGAGAAGGGCCGATGATCCAGCCTCCACCGTGGCCACAGGTACCATTCATATTCAGTCTCATCCTGTCAGTGTGCTTTTTGATTGGGGTGCTACGCATTCATTCATCTCTCTGGAGTGTGTGCGCCGTTTGAGTTTCGACCGTTTGACGCCTTGTGAGCCTTTCATCGTTAAGCTTCCTAGAGGTGATAGGATCATTGGTGATCAGGAGGTCCGAGACTGTTCTATGTTTATTTGTGAGAGGGCTTGGCTCTCTAATCTTATTGTTGTGAGTATTGAGGGTGATGATTTGATTCTCGGGGACGATTGGCTCGAGCGGCATGGTGCAATAATGAACTACCGCATGAGAATCATCACCATGTTAGCCGAGGACGGCACAGAGCACTCTTTCGCGGAGCGAAAGAGAAACCAGAAGTTCGTAATTAACGCCTTGAAGGCGGTGAGACTGCTGCGGAAAGGGTGTACTGGTTATTGGTGCTACGCCTTGAAGGCGGGAGATGGTGGAGTCGAGTTTTCATCGATTCCAGTCGTTAGTGAGTTCCCTGATGTCTTTCCTAACGAGTTACTGGGGTTGCCACCGGACCATGAGGTTGAGTTTGCTATCGAGTTAGAGCCGGGTGCGGCTCCAATTTCAAAGGCGCCGTATCTCATGGCACCTTCAGAGATGGCTGAGTTGAAGAAGCAACTTGAGCTTCTTGAGTCAGGGTATATTAGACTGAGCGCTTCGTCTTGGGGTGCACCGGTTCTGTTTGTGCAGAAGAAGGATGGTTCACTGCGTTTATGTATCGACTACCGCGAGCTAAACAATGTGACCATCAAGAACAAGTATCCCTTGCCGAGGATTGATGACTTGTTTGATCAGTTGCAGGGAGCTGCGATATTCTTGAAGATCGACTTGAGATCGGGGTACTATCAGCTTCGGGTAAAGGAGTCCGATGTTCCGAAGACAGCTTTTCAGACGAGATATGAACATTATGAGTTTGTGGTTATACCCTTTGGGTTAACTAACGCTCCGGCAGTATTCATGCAGTTGATGAACAAGGTCTTCATTGAGTATTTGGATAAGTGTGGTGTCGTCTTTATTGACGACATTCTTTTTTTTTGGGGAAAATTCAATTGCATAAAAATAATGAGAGTGGCCAAAAAGGCTAGCTAGAACCCCGGCAACCATCAAAGATGGTGCTCCAAACAACATTACAGAGAGCAAGACCTAGAAAACCATTGCCAACAAAGCAACAACAAACTACAGAGCTACAAAACAACACAAGCTACAATGAAGCAAAACTACCAAGCTATCCTCCAAAGGCGTCTAACAGCCATAGTTGATATAGAACGAGCAGGCCATCTCTGAGCAATAATGTCACGAACGAGACCGATCCCCTGAAAAGTAACCGCATGAGGATCCCGAGGCCTCTGACCAAATCTCCTCTCATTCCTCTCCTGCCAAATCAAATAGACCAGAGCAGCTAGGAAGATACGGTAAGCAACGTTGCCCACATGCTTACCTCTCCACCTCCTAGCCGCCCACAACAACCTCGAGCTCCACACAGAATGAGGCCAACTAAAGCGGACTGCCCTCCTAGCAATAGAAATACACCTACTAGAATAAGGGCACTAAATGAAAAGATGAGAATGAGTCTAACGCCATACCACGTAGGACACAAATCCCATCAACCCGCTGAAGCCAAGGCTTATCCATTGTCCATAAATGCTCCTGAATAGCCAACCAGAGGATGAAAGAGTGCCTAGGAATCTTCCCCAGTCCATGCATGAGAGGGCCCCAAGGAACAGGGGGAGAATAGCCTTTGAGGAACCGAAGAGCATAAGAGGATGAAAACATACCCGCACTATGCAGACTCCAGGGCATGCGATCCTGACCCCCAACAATAGGCGACAGTGCCGAAGTAATCAGCTGAATCTTAGGTCTATCAACCGCCGGCCACTCCCAATACATTCTTATCTATTTGAAGAACGAGGAGGAGCATGCGCATCATCTACGTGTGGTGTTAGACATTTTGAGGACCGAGCGACTCTATGCGAAGTTCTCGAAATCTGAGTTCTGGCTAAAAGAGGTGATGTTTCTGGGCCACGTGATTTCAGCCAAGGGGGTCCGGGTGGATCCACAGAAGATTGAGGCAGTGTTGGATTGGGCACCGCCTAAGAATGTGAATGAGGTCCGTAGTTTCTTGGGTTTGGCTGGCTACTACCGTAGGTTCATCGAGGGGTTATCGAAACTAGCTCGGCCACATACTCAGTTGCTCCAGAAATCCGAAAAGTTCGTCTGGAATGACGAGAGGCAGTTGAGTTTTGAGGAGCTAAAAAGGCGTTTGACTTCAGCCCCGATTTTAGCATTGTCGTGTGGCAACGAGGGTTTTGCCGTCTATAGCGATGCTTCGGGTCATGGTCTTAGGTGCGTGTTGATGCAGCACAACAAGACTATTGCGTATGCGTCGAGACGGTTGAGGCCGTATGAGCTTAACTACCCTACTCACGATTTGGAGTTAGCGGCAGTTGTTTTTGCGCTCAAGATGTGGCGTCAGTATCTTTTTGGCTCTACATGTCAGATTTTTACCGATCATAAAACTCTGAAGTACATATTTACTTAGCGGGAGTTGAATATGAGGTAGAGGAGGTGGTTAGAGTTGATTAAGGATTATGACCTCGAAATCCTTTATCATCCGGGCAAGGCGAACGTCGTAGCCGACGCCTTGGGTCAGAAACCGGTTGTGTTGCGGATGCTTGAGATCCTTACATCTCGATCTAGGCTTCAGCGGGATTTGATTGAGTTGAGTGTTGGGATTTTGTTGCCAGGAGCTGCCGGGCAACTTTGCGCCTTGGAGATTTCGTCGTCGTTGATTGATGAAATTAAATTGAAGCAGTTGGAGGATCCGATGATTACTCAAATCCGAGAGAATGTTCTTAAGGTAAAGTCTCCTGGGTTTGTGATTCACGAGGATTGTGTGTTGAGATTCCACAGTCGACTTTGTGTACCGAACGACTTGGAATTGAGGCAGAGTATTTTACGTGAGGCACATGCTACGCTTACTCAGTTCATCCTGGTTCGAGTAAGATGTACAAGGACCTAAGGAGGAACTTTTGGTGGAATGACATTGTTGTGTCGCGATTAACACACCTCGCCGGCGATCGACATAAGGACCGAGCGACCGGGTCAGCATCAAATGAACCACGGCACACCTGCCAAATGGAGATCCCAGATCAAGTCCAAGTGCCGAGCGATCGACATCCAGGGCGATCGTCTCTTGGCACCTAGCGATCGACTCTGGTGCCCGGCCAAGGACGACCGCCTCATGCCACGTGTAAAGCCAACATCCGTCAAGTCTGCGAAGACCGAATCTCGGGATAGAGGCCCACGTGCAGATCCGGTAAAGGCGTCGTAGGAAAAGGCCTTTGACTCCAGCCCATCAACAGCTGCCAATGACAAGGACAAACCTCACCTACCGACAAACCCACCAAAAGGTCCAAGGTGGACCCCCCAAGACAGCGACGTGAGGTACATGGCGCCTTCTCACTGGTTCGCACAGCTGGCTGTCAGTAGCAGCCATGGACTTTAAGGGAACCGACCCATGTGCTGAGACGATCGCCCGCTTATTATAATACAAGAAAGGTGATCGCCCGCTCGGGATCAAGACATCCCAGCTACCTCCTCTCCTATAAATAGAAGGCTTCCTGCACTTGGACACCTCTCGACTTTTCTCTTGACTCTATCTAGGATTTCTCTCTCAGAACCTCTTAACCAAAAGACGGTCGGTAGAAACGAGAACTCCCTACAGTTCAAGAACTCACAGAGCAGCACTCAAGAGCTAGATAACTAGGGTCTTTACACTCATTGTAATTGTACTCTTACATTAATATCTGTACTCCCAAAGTATTCATATTAATAATATCTCGCGAGAGCATTCAAGCCCGGGCCTAACAAACCCGGCAAATCTTGTGTTATTTACATTCCCTCGGACGTGCTCTCGCATTTTGTTTGTTACTCACTTGTAACCATATCCAGCAAACCACTACATATAATATTTTGGGTAACAATCATTGGCGCTAGAGGAAGGGGCTATTTACCCTCATTTTCATTCTGACTATTTCGAAGAACACTCACTATTCTCCAGAGCATATACTTGAAGAAACACTCACTGTTCTTCAAAGAAAAACCTTCAGAATAATGATGCCTGCCACCACATAAAAGAGAGCCACTCTCTGATCCACCGGACGTCTTATTCCGGCTCAATCCGAGCCCCAACCTATGGCGGAGGGTAGCCGCGGCGGCACGAGACTCTCGATCCCGCCCCCGAGGGACAGACCTAGCCTCTCGCTCGATCAGTTCCAAACCGCAGAACAGATCGAGGAGGCCATGGCCATTCTATGGGAGCGACGGATAGCATGCGATGCGCCCGCTATTACCCCATCAGCCGTCCTCCGCGCGTGCAAGCGAAAACTCAAGGGGCTATATGTCGAGCAATCGACAGAAAGCCCATATTCACAAGAAAAGGTGCTTGCGAGGCGGGACAGTTCCGTCTTCAGCCGGCTTGGAAGTGACCCTTCATGGCGACCAGGGCATTCTGGCCCCAGCCATGAGGCGACGGAATCCGAATCCCTCACCAGGAGTTCGGCATACCCGACTTCCAGAAGGCAGGTCGGCCACTTGGCTCCCCCTTACCAAAGAACCAAGATCGGCGGCGACGACCTCATCGCCTACTGTGGATCCAGGAGATCAGTACACGATCGCCTCGGCTCCCGCTCCGAGAGCCAAACCACAAGCGACCAAGCTACGGCAATGTCCGCAATGCAACGCCAGCTCGATGGCATGAAGGCGCTCCTAGAAACTGGGGCAGGCGCTAAGAGAAGGATCGCCAGGCCGAGTGAGCTGCTCGCGGTCCAGATCGAACTTTCCCCATGCAACCAAGGATCTCTCCTCCTCAAACACCTTTGTACGAGGGGAGGTCGGACCCCGAGACTCACCTGAGCAAGTTCCGGATCTACATGACCGGATACGGGGCATCATACGCGACCAGGTGCCGAATGTTCCTGTTAACACTGGCAATCTGGCCCATAGGTGGTACATCTCATTGCCACCGCGATCCATTAGTTCCTTTGAACAGCTGGCGAGCGACTTCACATCGTACTTCGCCGCCAAGGTCGCCCGACCAGAAGGTCCCCACCGCATGATGAAGATCAGGCAGAGAGAAGACAAGTCCGATGAAGACTACATCAACCGGGTGGATGAGATAATCCTCAACGGCAAGCCCGTAAGCGACGAGATCGCCCTCTACTCGGTCCTAGGGGTATTCAATGGTCTTTCGCCCATGTTCAGGCACCTTACGAAGGACATTCCCCCAACCTACGCGATCTTCGGCGCCAAGGCCGCAGACTTTTTGGCCAGGCGGAGGTTGCTCGCCCTTCGCCAAGGCGAGGGGGAGAGACGGCGATCGCCAAGTCCAATAAGGCGGTCGCCAAACCACCCAGTGATTTCAGGGCCTTCGAGGATGTGGAAGCCCATCTCCTCCACAACCTCAACCTATCTTCGGCCCGTATTTTTTACGCCATCCAGGGGCGCGAGCGGCTAAGCAAGCCGAAGGCGATAAAGGACAACGGTCATCTAGACCGCAAAAAATGTTGTGCTTACCACAAGAGTCCCGGCCACAACACCGACCAATGCCGCGACCTCCTCATACAACTCTGGAGATTGTTCGAGGAGGGCAAGCTGGACAGTCTAGTCAATTAGTCAGAGCCCCGGGCAAAAAGGATCAAGGGTTGCGATCGGCGACCGAACGATGATCATCAGTCTTCCAACCCGATCACCAGAATCAAGCACGGCGAGCCAGAAGACTTGTACTAGTCGATCGCCCCGACCGACCCTGGCGGCCGGATCTTTATGCATCAATCAAGAGGTGGAAACTTCGGAGGTCTTTCCCCAGTTTCCACCATGTCAAACGAAAGGCTACTGCCCAAGCAACATCTCCAAAAATGGAGGACTCGCTCGCCCTCTAAAGTTCATCATCTAACATGATGGACCTGGGCACGAGATCGCCTCCCTCAGCACTGTAATACCCGGTTGTAATTCATTCATTATTATTCAGTAATTATCAGTCAGTAATTATCACTCAGTAATTTTCACTCATTAATAATCACTCATCATTCATGATTCATTCATTTGGCATGTGATAACCGTGTATCAGTTACCGATCGTCATTTCATCTCCGTTTGAGTGTCGGAACGGGAGTATTATCATTATCATCGTGATTGGTAGTCTTGTGCTGGAAGTATCATTTTTGGCATGTGTTGGATTTATTCACTTTCACATACGTATGGTATCTCGAATCATTCATCAATCGTAGCGAGAAATCGGAGTTGTCGGATTTTCATCTTGTCCAGCAACGAGTTACGGCCGTAAGGAGTGTCGGATACGGCCGTAATAGACGTTCGTTGTTTTCCGGCCATTTTGGACGAGCGGGACTTACGGCCATAAGGATTTTGGCATACGGCCGTAAGGCTTAGCCGGATACTGATACGGATTCGCCCGGCAAGATGAATACGTATCGTTCGGAGTGTGCGTAAGAATATCGTAGCGGAAGTCTTTTTACGAGTATGGGTGTTTTGGATGTATTTTGTAGGAGTAATATCGAATATGACAATGAAAATTCGAACAAATGAAAAATGGAAGTAATATCGGAAAAAGTGATAATATCTATCAAGAAGACTTGAACGATCAAGAACAAGGATTTATCGAATTAGACCTATAATTCGATAAGGTGATTTCTTCTCAAGACCTATTGAGAATCAATCGGATTAATACTCGAAAACACTTCGAATAAAAATTAAGTTTCGGTAAAAATTATTTACCAAGGATAGAAATACAAAGTGTATTCTTTCTCATTTAAATTCATAATACTATCTCATTACAAGACTTATCAAAGCCTATTTATAGGAAAAAAAACTAACTCTACCTACAACAATAAAAAAACAATTCAAAGATTATAAAATCTTTGAATAATCAAAACAAATCAACATAAAATACAAAAAGGGAATACAAATCAAATAAAAGGGAGACACAATCCCTCAAATAAGTAAAGAAAGAAGAAGAGGACAAAAATACACAAAAGTGTATAAAATATGGGGCTGCCGGCAGGGACTCGACCGTGTCCCGTGACACGGCCGCGGCGCGGTCGACAGGCGCCGGCAGGGACTCGTCACGGGCACGGCGCTGACAAAGACGTCGGCAGTGACTCGACCGTGTCCGCTTGAGACGGTCGCGGTGCGACAGAGACGTCTGACAGTGACTCGTCCGACAGTGACTCGGCGCGATAGGGACGTTCGGCGTGGACTCGATCGTGTCCTGGAACACGGTCGGGCGTCTAGGCAGTGGGTGTCGGTAGTTGTGGGCGAGTAGGAATCGACCGTGTCTCCTGGCACGGTCGGGCTCGGCCGACAGCGACCTTGGCTATTCCGGACGAGCATGACTCGACCATTCCGGACGACACGGCCGAGTTCGGTCGGCAGTGCTCGGCATTTTCCAGCAGGCGTGACTTTTTCCGGCAGGCTGGATATTTTCCGGCCGGTTGGACATTTTCGGGCAGGTTGGACATTCTTTTTACGTCTTATGTCCGTTTTCTCGCCTAAAAATGTCGTCGTATGTGCAGGACGCGTCGTAAGGCCATTTATGTCGATCCGTGCTTCGTTTTCTTTATTTGGACTACTCAATTTCGTATCATTCCCTCCCCCTTTAAAGCGATTCGTCCTCGAATCGGCATTGATCTCATCTCCAAAGGGATAAAAGAAAGTCACCAAACAGATAATAAGCCCAAAAATATCGGACGTTCGAGTGTGGCACATAACTTTGAGGTGATAAACGAATGGATATTTCAAAGGGCAACCGACAAAATAACTATCATGATTAACATAAAAATGATAATTATTTTGCGAGGCAAAGCCTTTATCATCGTGGTTGAACTCACCGGATGCAATTTCAAGAATGAAGAAAATTGCCTCGTAATCATCTTTCACATCAAAATATTGTAAAGGCTCGTCTTTAGGCTCGGTATCATAAACAGGAACTACTGGATAAATATAGCACTGTTCTTCATCTTTATCAAAAATAGGTGACCCATCATAATCATGGATTTCAGGAAGTATGGTCGTGGGGATGTGGATTATGGTGGATGAATGGTGGTCCATCGTGGCGGCGGCCGTGTGGCATGGTGGTTGTGAGACATGGGAAGCTGGATCTCGATCCGGTACTGCTGTACTAACGATAATCAGGGCTGCCAAAACTGGGGAAGACGGCGGTGGCGGCACAGGTAAATTTTCGTCATCCCATTGACAAGAACTGCCAAAAACTCCATCAATGGCGGTAGCCAAGTGAGACCAGAATAAATCAAATTCCTCCATTTTAGTTCCAGAATCGGTATGGCTAGAGTCAAGAGATAGTTCTTCACAAGAACTCGTTGAATAAATCGCCCAAGGAGATGACCCTGGTCTCCGATACCACTTATGATACGAATTCTCCCAGAAAGGCGGATACGTATCGGTCGGAGTATACGTAAGTGTATGATAGCGGAAGTCTTTTTATGAGTATGGGTGTTTTGGATGTATTTTGTAGGAGTAATATCGAATATGACAATGAAAATTCGAACAAATGAAAAATGGAAGTAATATCGGAAAAAGTGATAATATCGATCAAGAAGACTTGAACGATCAAGAACAAGGGTTTATCGAATTAGACCTATAATTCGATAAGGTGATTTCTTCTCAAGACCTATTGAGAATCAATCGGATTAATACTCGAAAACGCGTCGAACAAAAATCAAGTTTCGGTAAAAATCATTTACCAAGGATAGAAATACAAAGTGTATTCTTTCTCATTCAAATTCATAATACTATCTCATTACAAGACTTATCAAAGCCTATTTATAGGAAAAAAACTAACTCTACCTATAACAATAAAAAAAACAATTCAAAGATTATAAAATCTTTGAATAATCAAAACAAATCAACATAAAATACAAAAAGGGAACACAAATCAAATAAAAGGGAGACAGAATCCCTCAAATAAGTAAAGAAAGAAAAAGAGGACAAAAATACACAAAAGTGTATAAAATATAGGGCTGCCGGCAGGGACTCGACCGTGTCCCGTGACACGGCCGCGGCGCGGTCGACAGGCGCCGACAGGGACTCGTCACGGGCACGGCGCTGACAAAGACGTCGGCAGTGACTCGACCGTGTCCGCTTGAGACGGTCGCGGTGCGACAGGGACGTCCGACAGTGACTCGGCGCGATAGGGACGTTCGGCGTGGACTCGATCGTGTCCTGGAACACGGTCGGGCGTCTGGGCAGTGGGTTTCGGTAGTTGTGGGCGAGTAGGACTTGACCGTGTCTCCTGGCACGGTCAGGTTCGGCCGACAGCGACCTTGGCTATTCCGGACGAGCATGACTCGACCGTTCCGGACGACACGGCCGAGTTCGGTCAGCAGTGCTCGGCATTTTCCGGCAGGCGTGACTTTTTCCGGCAGGCTGGATATTTTCCGACCGGTTGGACATTTTCCGGCAGGTTGGACATTCTTTTTACGTCTTATGTCCGTTTTCTCGCCTAAAAATGTCGTCGTATGTGCAGGACGCGTCGTAAGGCCATTTATGTCGATCCGTTCTTCGTTTTCTTTATTTGGGCTACTCAATTTCGTATCAGATACGGCCGTACGTGTCGAGCAGGGTGCCCAGGCATTTTTGGCCGAAGGCGAGTTATGGCCGTAAGGGTTGCGGCATACGGCCGTAAGGCGAGGGAGATACAACCGTAAGGCTTGGCCGGATACGGACGTACGTTACAGGCAGGGTACCTGGTCATTTTCGACGAAGGGGGCTTACGCCCATAAGATTGGCCGGATACGGCCGTATCGTCCGAGTTACGCCCGTAAGGTGTGCGGGTACGGCCGTAAGGATGTCGGCAGGTGTTTTAGACGAGGGCGAGTTAGCCCGTAAGGCAGGTTCGAATACGGTCGTAAGGCTGTCGGCAGGTGTTTGGACGAAGCCGAGTTACGGCCGTACGAGTTGGCTGGTTACGGTCGTAAGGCCGTTGACCTGGGATGTTACGGCCGTAAGAAGGCCGAGTTACGGCCGTAACTTCCGGTAGTTTATATATGTCTTGGACGGGACTTTTCCTCATTTTTCTCATTTCCTTCACTTTGTTCCGAGAGATAGAGCTTGAGGGAGATATTTTGTCATCATAAATCACTTGTGTGTGGATCGAATCGAATCGAAGTGTTTGGATCTTCTAAGGTAATATTCTTCAACATCTTGGATTTCGATTTTGTATTAAGATATGATGTTTTAGATGTTAAAATCATGTTGTATGAAGTGATGTACACATGATTATGGATATGAATGATTATTCATTGGATTATTGAAGGATTATTCAAGAACACTTTGAATATTGAGTTGGATTTTGGGGTTTTCGATTAATTGTTGTTGCAATCATGATTTTGGATATTCATCTTGGATTATTGATCGTATTGAGGATGTTTTGTTGGTTTGAAACACTTCTTGGGGATTTAATGTTGGTATAATTGAGGATTGATTGTAAACAATCGGAGATTGGTCACAACGTGTTTGATATAATGCCCCAATGAACTTAGTTTAGTCGTATCGACGTTTTGAGTTGGTTATCATCGTGTTTGATTCGTATGTTGAACGGATTGTTCGATATTGTGTTATTCAAGGTTGTTCGAGCGACCGACATCCCGTTTAGGACGTTGTTCGTGGAAGGACATTTTTCATCGGTGTTGTGTAAGTTAATTCTTACTCGGTTAAAAGGATATTCATTCCTTTTGTTGTTGTTCATTCATAATCATAACTCATTCATCATTGTATTAATCGTATTGAGACTTGTAATTGTCGAATAATCACTTCATTCACGAGGAACGGCGGTTCCAATCATTTCATTGAACTATCATTCACTTCACTATCATTTTCATCTCGGTGAGTCATTCTTGACCTTGTCGGATTATTATTCATTGATATTCATCTTGGTCATTCTCGTTAATATGACCTTCTGGGTTCATATTACGTGGCCGGGTGCGGATGTGTGGAATTTTTAGTCGAGCACGCGATGGTCATGTATTGGGATCGATACATTGGACTGTGCACACGGTAATGATTACCTCCGTGAGACTAATTAGGTACAGGGACGGGTGTGTCCGGTCATCCATCTTGTACACTTGCACAGAACATTACGGGCGTACTATGATACTCCTCTTCAGTGTAATTCATAACTAAGGATATTTCATAACTAAAGATATATCATGATTGTGTATTTTCAACCTTTGAGGATTGTTGTTCTGTGTAACTGACCCCGGCTGGGGATTTTGTTTTCAGGTCATGGCAAGGCAAAAGCACGGGAATAGAACACTGACAGCGAGGAGTCCCAGTGATACTAGTAGGGGGCCCCGATCTTTTCAGTCATTCATGTTGTTGTTATTTATTTTCCGCTGCAGACTTTCATTTGGATACTCCGTTTCATTCAGTGTTGTGTATTTTATCTTCATATAAAATATACTAGTATTCGGTATTGTCCTGGTGTGTTGTACTTAAACTCCTCATCGGAGTATTTGGTAATATGATGTGGTTCGGTACTATAATTATATTATTTAATTCATCATTTTCATTCGCCTGGTGGGTCCCAGTCGGGGATCCACGGCACTGTAATATCCGCCTAGTTTGGGGTGTTACAGAGTTGGTATCGGAGCGTGGTTTTGAATACTACCTCCCGAGTCATGTCTCATTTGAAATCATCGTCATCAGACTAGTATTATCGGACTTTCGCGTCACGTGTGACCTGTGCAAATGCCGAGCCAATCAGACCGAAAGAACGGTAAGACTTTTAACGCCATGGTATAATTTCTGGCAATAATCATTCATTCATCATTCATCAGTTAACAATCCTCAAACATCATCATTCATTATGATCAGGACGATCATGTTAACTCATTAATCACTCAATTCATTTCATTACCCAGTTGATGATCAGGACGATCTTGTTAACTCATTAATCACTCATTTCATTTCATTACTCAGTTGATGATCAGGACGATCATGTTAACTCATTAATCACTCAATTCATTTCATTACTCAGTTGTTGATCTGGAAAATCATATCATTAATCTTGTTAACTTGTTCAAGATACTCATTTCAAGAATTTCATTAGATAATCATGTCACCTCAGTTAATCATTCATGTAATCACTATATTAAAGCGCGTATGCTCATTTTCATCATTTCATGACGTAAATCATAATGCGGCACTCATACGAGATGTATGATTATCATGCGACCTTCCTACTTCAGTATGGAGAGAGCTGTCAGGGGATGCACGGGGAGAGGCCGCGGTGCGGGCCGGAACCCGGGGAATAATCGCTCACTGTCGGGAAACCGTAACCAGGACTCCGCTTGATCGGAAGATGTTCAGGTTGATCTACTCACTTTTATGCAGGTCATGATGACCCATATGCAATTACTCAATCATCATTGCGCCACTTTGGCCGAATTAATTGAGAGAACTCTCCCGTATGAGCCTGCTGTTAAGGAAATTGCTGAGCAACAACCTTCATCTGTCAGCAAGAAATCAACGAAGGGTAATCAGTCAGAAGGCGGTCAGTCTACCTTCAAGAAGCCTCGTGCGGGCCCTAACATTTCTGTGCGACCTCCTACGGCGCATAATCGTGCGGGATCTCAGTCCCGACGATGTAATATTGGGTGTTAATTAGATGGATCGTCATGATACCATCCTCAGTGATCGTAAGCGTTTGATCACTATCATTCCAGTCGTTGGAGACGAGTGTGTATTTCAGGGAGGTAATCCCCGTTGTTCCAGAAGAATTATTATATGATGGAAGCAGAGAAATTTCTCAATCGAGTTGTTCAATCATTCATTGTACCATTTTCATCGATTGGCTGTTCTAAGGCAATCGAGTTGTTCAATCATTCATTGTATCATTTTCATCGATTGGCCGTTCTAAGGCAATCGAGTTGTTCAATCATTCATTGTATCATTTTCATCGATTGGCCGTTCTAAGGCAATCGAGTTGTTCAATCATTCATTGTATCATTTTCATCGATTGGCCGTTCTAAGGCAATCGAGTTGTTCAATCATTCACTGCATCGATTGACCGTTCTAGGGCAATCGAGATGTTCAATCATTTGTGGTACCGTTGTCATCGATTGACGATGTATTCCCAGACGAGTTACCTGGTTTGCCTCCACAGAGAGTTGTGGAATTCACGATTGAGTTGGAGCCCGGTACGTCCCCGTTATCGAAGGCACCGTATCGGATGGCCCCGATCGAAATGCAAGAGTTGAAGATTCAACTTGAGGAATAGTTCGAGAAAGGTTATCTCCGATCGAGTGTGTTCCCGTGGGGAGCACCAGTGTGATCTGTCAAGGAGAAGTATGGTTCGTTTCGTGTGTGTATTAATTATCAGGAGTTGAACAGTATGATGATCAAGGATAAGTATCCTCTACCCCGTATCGATGATCTCTTAGATCAACTTCAGGGAACTTCAGTATTTTTTCCAAGATCGACTTAAGATCTGGATATCATCAGTTGCGAATTCGAGAGTCGGATATCGCGAGGACGGCGTTTCAAACACGCTATGGTCATTATGAGTTCGTGGTAATGCCGTTTGGGTTACCTATTGCATCTGCGGTATTCATGGAATCAATGAATCGGGTTTTCATCGACTTTTGGGACCAGTTTGTGGTTGTCTTCAGTGATGATAATTTAATTTATTCTCGTGACCAGGAAGAACACAAGTTTCACCTTCATCAGGTTCTCGACGTGTTGAGACGAGAGCAACTCTATGGAAAGTTTTCCAAATGTGAGTTCTGGATGTCCGAAGTGTCGTTTCTCAGGCATGTAATTTCATCAGACGGTGTGCGTGTTGATCCTCAGAAGACGGAGGCTATCCAAGATTGGTTACCTCCGAAGATTGATAAGAAAATCCGAAGCTTTCTCGGATTAACCGGTTATTATCGACGA
Source organism: Orobanche coerulescens (assembly GCA_033398695.1). Taxonomy (NCBI): domain Eukaryota; kingdom Viridiplantae; phylum Streptophyta; class Magnoliopsida; order Lamiales; family Orobanchaceae; genus Orobanche; species Orobanche coerulescens. Next base: position 140,577,301 of record CM065803.1, on the reverse strand, counting down.
ATTGTGAAAGGATTCTCTAAAATCGCTCAATCAACGACAAACCGTTTGCGAAAGGGTAAGAAACTCACGTGGTCCGATGTGTGTCAGCGGAGTTTTGAGGAACTCAAGAACCGGTTAATTTCAGCACCTGTCCTTTCCTTTCCAGAAGGGACGGAAGGATTCGTGGTTTTTAGTAACGCGTCCGGACACGATCTCGGATGTGTATTAATGCAGAATGGGAAGGTTATTGCCTATGCTACACGGCAATTGCGACCTTACGAGGTTAATTATCCGACCCACCACCTGGAGCTAACAGCCGTGGTTTTCGCGTCGGAAATTTTGGCATCATTACCTTTATGGCGTCACCTATCAGTTATTCACCGATCACAAGAGTTTGAAGTATATATTTACTCGGAAGGAGTTAAATATGCGACAGAGGCAGTGGTTGGAACTAATCAAAGATTATGATATCGAGATCCTGTACCACCCGGGTAAGGCAAACGTGATTGCCGATGCCTTGAGTCGTAAGTCCGTTCAAGAGCAAATGCTTGCTCATTTAACAGTTCAGAAGGAGCTTCAGCAGGAATTCCTTAGACCCGAGATCGAGGTCTGGCTTCAGCAAGTGCAAGGGCAACTTTGCATGTTAGAGATTTCATCGCCACTTGAGGAGGCAATTGGAGTGAATCAGGGTTCAGACCCATCATTGTTGTGCATCCGTGAGGATGTGGCTCAAGGGAAAGCCCTGGATTTGTGGTCCACAAGGATGGACTTTTGCGATTTAAGAATCGGTTATGTGTACCGGCTAATGATGAGTTGAAAAACTCGATTTTGAGAGAAGCTCATGCTACCCCTTTTTCCGTTCATCCAGGGTCTAGCAAGGTGTACAAGGACTTGAAACAAAATTACTGGGGGAGTAATATGAAGCGAGAAGTCGCAGAATTTGTTTCGAGATGCTTAACATGTCAGCAAGTCAAGATAGAACATCAGCGACCGGCGGGTATGCTGAGACCTCTCCCTATTCCAGAGTGGAAGTGGGAAGACATTTCTATGGACTTCATCACGAGTTTGCCGACGAGTCGTCGTGGCATGAACACAATCTGGGTGATTGTGGACCGCTTAACTAAGTTAGCTCATTTCCTTGAGATTAAGGATACGTGGGGTCCCGAGAGACTGGCCCAGTTGTTCATCAAAGAGATAGTGAGATTGCATGGTACTCCTAAGAGTATTGTTTCCGATCGTGACGGACGATTCGTGTCACATTTTGGAACTCAGTTCATCATGCTATGGGAACTCAGCTTAATATCAGTACCGCTTTTCATCCTCAGTCCGACGGACAATCAGAGAGGACTATTCAGACATTGGAGTACATGTTGAGGGCATGCGTCCTCGATTGGAAAGACGATTGGGAAGCCAAATTACCGTTGATTGAGTTCACGTACAATAATAGTTGGCATGCTGCGATTAAGATAGCACCTTGCGGGGCCTTGTACGGTCGTCGTTGTCGATCTCCTTTGTGTTGGGATGACTTATCAGAATCAATCAGCACCGAGCCCGATATGCTTATAACCGCCCATGAGAAGGTAGCTTTGATAAGGAGTCGTATGTTGACAGCTCAGAGTCCACAGAAATCATAGGCAGTTAATCGTCGTCGACCACTAGAGTTCGAGACGGGTGACCACGTTTTGGTCAAGGTATCCCCGAGTCGAAGTATTTTCCGTTTCGTAAAATGGGGAAAGTTAAGTCCGAGATTCATTGGACGTTTGAGATTCTGGATCGAGTAGGCGAGTTAGCTTATCGATTGGCTTTACCTCTGGCGTTGAGCCGAATTCATAATGTGTTTCACATACTTCAATTCGACGAAATCGACATCGCGGATGATCATTCGTATGAGGAGCGTTCTATACGAGTTTTAGAGTGGAGAATCAAACAGTTGAGGAACAAGACGATTCCTTTGGTCAAGATTCAGTGGTCTAGACACGGAGTCGAAGAGGCTACTTGGGAAACCGAGGAGAGTATGCGGGAGAGTTATCCCGAGTTGTTTGACCCATAGTTTCGGGGACGAAACTCCTTTTAAGGGGGGGAGTATGTAATACCCGGTTGTAATTCATTCATTATCATTCAGTAATTATCAGTCAGTAATTATCACTCAGTAATTTTCACTCATTAATAATCACTCATCATTCATGATTCATTCATTTGGCATGTGGTAACTGTGTATCACTTACTGATCGTCATTTCATCTCCGTTTGAGTGTCGGAATGGGAGTATTATCATTATCATCGTGATTGGTAGTCTTGTGCTGGAAAAATCATTTTTGGCATGTGTTGGATTTGTTCACTTTCACATACATATGGTATGTCGAATCATTCATCAATCGTAGCGAGAAATCGGAGTTGTCGGATTTTCATCTTGTCCAGCAACGAGTTACGGCCGTAAGGAGTGTCGGATACGGATGTAATAGACGTTCGTTGTTTTCAGGCCATTTTGGCCGAGCGGGACTTACGGCCGTAAGGATTTCAGCAAACGGCCGTAAGTTAGGCAGTACGGTCGTAAGGCTTGGCCGGATACGGCCGTACGTGTCGAGCAGGGTGCCCATGCATTTTTGGCCGAAGGCGAGTTACGGCCGTAAGGGTTGCGGCATACGGCCGTAAGGCGAGGGAGATACAGCCGTAAGGCTTGGCCGGATACGGCCATACATTACAGGCAGGGTACCTGGTCATTTTCGACGAAGGGGGCTTACGCCCGTAAGATTGGCCGGATACGGCCGTATCGTCCGAGTTACGCCGTAAGGTGGGCGGGTACGACCGTAAGGATGTCGGCAGGTGTTTTAGACGAGGGCGAGTTATGCCCGTAAGTCAGGTTTAGATACGGCCGTAAGGCTGTCGGCAGGTGTTTGGACGAAGCCGAGTTACGGCCGTACGAGTTGGCTGGTTACGGCCGTAAAGCCGTTTACCTGGGATGTTACGGCCGTAAGAAGGCCGAGTTACGTCCGTAACTTCCGGCAGTTTATATATGTCTTGGACGGGACTTTTTCTCATTTTTCTCATTTCCTTCACTTTGTTCCGAGAGAGAGAGCTTGAGGGAGATATTTTGTCATCATAAATCACTTGTGTGTTCGGATTTCATCATCTTGATTCGTTGGGAAGCTTGGATAGCCGATTTAACATGTTTTCATCAGATCGAAGTGTTTGGATCTTCTAAGGTAATATTCTTCAACATCTTGGATTTCGATTTTGTATTAAGATATGATGTTTTAGACCTTAAAATCATGTTGTATGAAGTGATGTACACATGATTGTGGATATGTATGATTATTCATTGGATTATTGAAGGATTATTCAAGAACACTTTGAATATTGAGTTGGATTTGGGAGTTTTCGATTCATTGTTGTTCCAATCACGATTTTGGATATTCATCTTGGATTATTGATCGTATTGATGATGTTTTGTTGGTTTGAAACACTTCTTGGGGATTTAATGTTGGTATAATTGAGGATTGATTGTAAACAATCGGAGATTGGTCACAACGTGTTTGATATAATGCCCCAATGAACTTAGTTTATTCGTATCGACATTTTGAGTTGGTTATCATCGTGTTTGATTCATATGTTGAACGGATTGTTCGATATTGTGTTATTCAAGGTTGTTCGAGCGACCGACATCCCGTTTAGGACGTTGTTCGTGGAAGGACATTTTTCATCGGTGTTGTGTAAGTTAATTCTTACTCGGTTAAAAGGATATTCATTCCTTTTGTTGTTGTTCATTCATAATCATAACTCATTCATCATTGTATTAATCGTATTGAGACTTGTAATTGTCGAATAATCACTTCATTCACGAGGAACGGCGGTTCCAATCATTTCATTGAACTATCATTCACTTCACTATCATTTCGGTGAGTCATTCTTGACCTTGTCGGATTATTATTCATTGATATTCATCTTGGTCATTCTCGTTCATATGACCTTCTGGGTTCATATTGCGTGGCCGGGTGCGGATGTGTGGAATTTTTAGTCGAGCACGCGATGGTCATGTATTGGGATCGATACATTGGACTGTGCACATGGTAACGATTACCTCCGTGAGACTAATTAGGTACAGGGATGGGTGTGTCCGGTCATCCGTCTTGTACACTTGCACAAAACATTACGGGCGTACTATGATACTCCTCTTCAGCGTAATTCATAACTAAGGATATTTCATAACTAAAGATATATCATGATTGTGTATTTTCAACCCTTGAGGATTGTTGTTCTGTGTAACTGACCCCGGCTGGGGATTTTATTTTCAGGTCATGGCAAGGCAAAAGCACGGGAATAGAACATTGACGGCGAGGAGTCCCAGTGATACTAGTAGGGGGCCCGGATCTTTTCAATCATTCATGTTGTTGTCATTTATTTTCCGCTGCAGACTTTCATTTGGATACTCCGTTTGATTCAATGTTGTGTATTTTATCTTCATATAAAATATACTAGTATTCGGTATTGTCCTGGTGTGTTGTACTTAAACTCCTCATCGGAGTATTTGGTAATATAATGTGGTTCGGTACTACAATTATATTATTTAATTCATCATTTTCATTCGCCTGGTGGGTCCCAGTCGGGGATCCACGGCACTGTAATATCCGCCTAGTTTGGGGTGTTACAAGCACAACGTATACCGTCTAGGATCGCCATCTAACATGATGATCCGAGGTAGAAGAGTGCAGCCATGGTCCTGGAGGTCGATGGAACCGACAGCTTCGTCCATGCAAGGTTCCTTTGGGCAGAGATCGCTCGCCCTTCGTTTAAATACGAGGCGGGCGTAGCCGAAGGACCCTCCAAAATAGATCTGTGGACACGCTCGCCCGCCCTCAAAGGTTCATCATCTAACATGGTGGACCCAGACAATGCGACGCGTCCCTACCCCCGTCACAACGTATGCCCTCAAAGGTCCGCCATCTAACATGTCGGCCCCAAGCAGAAAAGTGCTAACAAGCCACGGTCGCGGAGTTGATTAATCCGACGGCACCCCGTGCAAGGACTCCTCCAGGTAGAGATCGCTCGCCCTTCGTTTAAATACGAGGAAAAACATAGCCTCCGGAGGACCCCCACAATAAAGTGAGTCGCGAGACAGACCTACAGGCGGAATGTCGCTCGCGCACAAGACATGGTCATGGAGGTCGGTCCATCGAACTCCGCGACCGTGCACGGTTCCTCAAGACTGAGATGATCGGTCTTCCTCGAGGAATCTGCAAAATTGAAGACCGTAGGAGCTGAACCAAGAATCAGTCCGCTCAAGAAAACGATCGTCTGGTCCATAAAGAGTTGAGTCGCTCGTCTGTAATTCAAACGATCGCCGGTAACACCACCTCACCCAATGCCTTCAACATCGGAGAGAGCTGGGGGGCAATTGTTGTGTCGCGATTAACACACCTCGACGGCGATCGACATAAGGACCGAGCGACCGGGTCAGCATCAAATGAACCACGGCACACCTACCAAATGGAGATCCCAGATCAAGTCCAAGTGCCGAGTGATAGATATCTATGGCGATCGTCTCTTGGCACCTAGCGATCGACTCTGGTGCCCGGCCAAGGACGACCGCCTCATGCCATGTGTAAAGCCAACATCCGTCAAGTCTGCGAAGATCGAATCTCGGGATAGAGGCCCACGTGCTGATCCGGAAAAGGCGCCGTAGGAAAAGGCCATTGACTCCAGCCCATCAACAGCTGTCAACGACAAGGACAAACCTCACCTACCGACAGACCCGCCGAAAGGTCCAAGGTGGACCCCCCAAGACAGCGACGTGAGGCACATGGCGTCTTCTCACTGGTTCACACAGCTGGCTATCAGTAGCAGCCGCGGACTTTAAGGGAATCGACCTGCATGCTGAGACGATCGCCCGTTATTATAATACAAGGAAGGCAATCGCCGGATCGGGATCAAGACATCCCAGCTACCTCCTCTCCTATAAATAGAAGGCTTCCTGCACTTGGAAACCTCTCGGATTTTCTCTTGACTCTATCTAGGATTTCTCTTAACCAAAAGACGATCGGCAGAAACGAGAACTCCCTGCAGTTCAAGAACTCACAAAGCAGCACTCAATAGCTAGATAACTAGGGTCTTTACACTCATTGTAATTATACTCTTACATTAATATCTGTACTCCAAAGTATTCGTATTAATAATATCTCGCGAGAGCATTCAAGCACATGCCTAACAAACCCGGCAAATCTTGTGTTATTTACATTCCCTCGGACGTACTCTCGCATTTTGTTTGTTACTCACCCGTAGCCATATCCAGAAAACCACTACGTATAATATTTTGGGTAACAACAGACATGAAAGAGTAGGTCGCACGGTTTGTAGCGAGGTGTTTGACTTGTCAGTAGGTCAAAATCGAGCATCAGCGACCGGTTGTGTTACTGCAGTCGCTTCCCATTCCGTAATGGAAATGGGAAGATATTTCGATGAACTTCGTCACGAGCTTGTCGAGATCGAAGTCTGGTATGAATATGGTTTGAGTGATTGTGGATCGTCTGACCAAGTCGGCACACTTTCTGGGCATCATGGATACTTGGGGTCCGGAGAGGTTGGGTCGTGTGTTTATTTCGCAGATTGTGAGGCTTCACAGTACTCCAAACTCTATTGTCTCGGATCGTGATGACCATTTTGTATCGCATTTTTGGCAGGCCGTACATAAGGCGTTGGGTACACGGTTGCATCTGAGTACTTATTTTCATCCTCAGTCGGATGGGCAGTCGGAACGCACTATCTAGACCTTTGAGGATATGTTGAGTGCTTGTGCTCTCGATTGGAACAGCGACTAGGAGGAGTATTTACCGTTGATCGAGTTCACGTACAACAATAGTTGGCACGCGTCGATTAAGATGGCACCGTATGAGGCGCTTTATGGGCGGCCTTTCCAATCGCCGATTTGCTGGAACGAGACATCCAATTTGGTCAGGACCGAACCGGATATCGCTTTGTAGTCGAGGCGGAAGGTGGAATTGATTTGGGAAATGATGTTGACTGCTCAGAGTCGACAGAAATCCTATGCTGATGTTCGTCGTCGACCTTTGGAATTCGAGGTGGGAGACCACGTTTTGCTAAAGGTATCGCCGATGAAGGGGGTTTTCCACTTCGGGAAGAAGGGAAAGTTGAGTCCGAGATTTATTGGGCCCTTTGAGATTCTCGAGAGAGTCGGGAGTTGGCATACCGGTTGGCATTGTCTCCGGATTTGAGCCACAGTCATAGCGTCTTCCATGTTTCCCAACTAAGAAAATATGTTTCGGATCTTAGTCACGTCATCGACTATGGTGAGATTGATTTCGCCGAGGATATTACCTTCGAGGAGTGTCCCTTAAAGATTTTGGAACACCATGAGAAGCGACTGAGGCATAAGACTATTCCTTTGGTCAAGGTCCAATGGTCGAGGCATGGTGTCGAGGAGGCAACTTGGGAAACCGAGGATAGCATGCGTGCTAGATACCCCGAGTTGTTTGTTTCTTAAGTTTCGGGACGAAACTTATTTTTAGAGGGGTAGAATGTAATATCCGCATTATTCCTGTTTTGGTATTTTCATTTTTGTCTATTTTTCATTTTTAATGACTCGCTTATAACCGTTTCAACGTTTTGAATCTATTTTATTCTTGGAGTTTTTCCATTTGGACGAGTTTCGAAGATGTTTTAATATAATTCCGTTTTATGTTATGTGTTGTTGCATGTACGTTCGATTCTCGTAAAACTCATTCGATTTCGTAGTTTATTTGGTTACACGGTTCATATGGTTGAGTTGTTCGTGTTGTGAGTTTTGGTTTGTTAATCCGACGTCGTATCATGATTTTCGGACTTTTGGGCCGTTCTGTAATTTCCTATAAGTTTAGAGAATTTTACTTTCTTTGTCGTATTTCGGATTCCCCGGTAGTCGGAATTGTATCTGCCCAATATGCTATGCATGAGTTAATGCAAATCGAGATCATCGAGCTCTCGTGTATCTAATACAACTAGTTCCAATGCTTTGGCCAAATACTTATGATCTCATATGCCAATAACCGCATAGGACATATAACCCGTTCACTAACAGGAGAAAGAATTCTATCTTGGTATTCAGTAGGACCTGCTACTTGCCCATCAAGACGCACGTCGAGGTTGACCCCCGCCTTCCGGTTTACAGGGTCGAACTACTCTAATGAAAATCTTGACGTCACAAGCACATCCCTACTAAATCCTCAAGTCGAAGGTTCACGAATACCTATCACAACCTTTCGATTCCGTCATTTACTGTCCCGGAGTGAAATCTGTGTGACGAATCGAGGGTGAGTCGGTTCGAGTATACTAATCCAATTTGTAACACCCCAAACTAGGCGGATATTACAGTGCCGTGGACCCCCGACTGGGACCCACTAGGCGAATGAAAATGAATGAATTACACAGGGTAAATGTAGTACCGAACCACATTACAACAATAATTACTCCGATGAGGAGTTTCATCCAACACATCCAGGATAATACAGAATACATGTATATTTTATATGGAGATAAAATATACAACACTGAGTGAAATGAGTATTCAAACGGAATATCTGCAGCGGAATAAATGAAGGAAACATAAATGACTGAAAAGGTCAGCCCCTTCTAGTATCATTGGGACTCCTCGTCAACGTGATCTCCCGCCTTGCCATGACACGAAAAACAATATCCCCAACGGGCCGCCATACGTAACAACAATCCTTAAGAGTTGAATACACATAATCGCCGAAACATACGCAATCAAACATGCTATATGAATCAACTAACAAGACGGCTCGAAGGAATGGCGCCACACTACGTCCGGGATGGAAATGTGTCCGTGCACAAGCCACCAACGAGTATCGATCGAATACACGTGTGGTCTTGTACCTAATCGCCTCACGAAGCAATCGACTCGTGTGCAGTACCCAATGTGAGGCCAACAACCAACACACGACTTAAATGTGCCCGACATGAAAATCCTACACATACCAACCGGCACGCCAAGATGACCGAATGCCACGATATAACAAAAGTGACATCGAAAATGAATAATGACTCACCAAGATGAAATGATGGTGAAATGAATGACTCAATGAAATGATTGGAACCGCTGCTCCTCGTGAATGAAGTAATTAGGTGACAATTTTAAGTTTTAAAACGGTTAGTACCTTATGAATGAATTACGATTATGAATGAACAACAACAAAAGGAATGAATATCCTTTTAACTGAGTAAGAATTAACTTACACAACACCGGTGACAATTATCCTTCCACGAACAACGTCCTAATTGAGATATCGGTCGCTCGAACAACCTTGAATAATACAATTACCAACAATCCATTCAATATACGAATCAAACACGAATATAACGAACTCAAAACGTCGATACGATTAAACCAAGTTCATTGGGGCATTATATCGAACACTTTGTGGCCAAACTTCGATTGTTTATAACCAAACCTCAATAATACCAACCTCAAATCCCCAAGAAGTGTTTCAAACCAACAAAACATCTTCAATACGATCAATAATCCAATATGAATATCCAAAATCGTGATTTCAACAACAATTTATCGAAAACCCCCAAATCCAACACAATATTCAAAGTGTTCTTGAATAATCCTTCAATAATCCAATGAATAATCAAACATGTCCATAATCATGCGTATATCACTTCATACAACATGATCTTAACATCCAAAACATCATATCACAATATAAAATCGAAATCCAAGAGGTTTGATGAATATTATCTTTGAAGATCCAAGTACTTTAATCCGATGAAATCGCGTTAGATCCACAATCCGAGCTTCACGATCGAAAGGAGATGAAGAAAATCAAACACTCAAGTGATAGATGATAGGAAGTCTCCCCCCTCAAGCCCTCTCTCTCGTATGGTTGAAGAAAAGGGAAAAAATGAGGTGATCTCGCTGAAAAAACGCAATTATAGTCTCGATCTGCCGCCGTGTTCCGGCCAAAGTGTGCCGCGGCCAAAATCGCCCCCGGTGATCGGCGGCGTGCTCCGACGACAGTATGCCGCGATGACTTCAGCAGTGTGCCGCGGCCCTATCGGCATGAGTCGCGGCCCACGGTACAGACGGTTGGCCGAAAGATTGCAACATGAGTGTGCCGCGGCCCGGACGGGTGTGCCGCGGCAGTGACTCGGCAGTGTGCCGCGGCCCTGCCGGCATGAGCCGCGGCCCCCGGTACAGGCTGTTCGGCCAAAACTGGAAAATGTGTGTGTCTTAGCTATTTTGACCGTAACTCCCTCGTCCGGACTCCGATTGACTCACCGTTTGAACCATTGGAAAGCTAACTTGATGCTCTATAATATTGGAAAGATTCAAAATTTTTGAAGTTTCCAAAAATTGATGGTGATTTTACAAAGTCGAACTCATACGTGGAAAGTTGAAACAATGAACAATATCGATACACAACTCGAAGTTATTCCGAACGGTGAACATGGATGAATGAATGTGGATGATGAACGGTTATTAACAAGTGAAAAATTACATAGAGACAATTACCGAATGAAATTATTGAATGATAATGACTGAATTACAACCGGGTATTTCATACACCCCCCCTTAAAAGAGTTTCGTCCTCGAAACTAAGGGTCAAACAACTTGGGATAACTCTCCCGCATACTATCCTCGGTTTCCCAAGTAGCCTCTTTGACTCCGTGTCTAGACCACTGAATTTTAACCAAAGGAATCGCCTTATTCCTCAACTGTTTGATTCGCCGCTCTAAGACTCGTATGGGACGCTCCTCATACGAATGATCATCTGCGATCTCGATTTCATCGAACTGAAGTATGTGACTCGGGTCGGCAACATACTTCCGTAGCTGACAGACGTGAAACACATTATGAATTCGGCTCAACGCCGGAGGTAAGGCCAATCGATAAGCTAGCTCGCCTACTCATTCCAAAATCTCAAACGGTCCAATAAATCTTGGACTCAACTTTCCCCGCATCCCGAAACGGAAGATACCTCGACTCGGGGATACCTTGACCAAAACGTGGTCACCTGTCTCGAACTCTAATGGTCGGCGACGATTGTCTGCATAAGATTTCTGTCGACTCTGAGCGGTCAACAAACGACTCTTGATCAAAGCTACCTTCTCACGGGCGGCTATAAGCATATCGGGCTCGGTGCCGATTGATTCTGATAAGTCATCCCAACACAAAGGAGATCGACAACGACGACCGTACAAGGCCTCGTAAGGTGCCATCTTAATCGAAGCATGCTAACTATTATTATACGTGAACTCGATCAATGGTAGTTAGGCTTCCCAATCGTCTTTCCAATCGAGGACGCATGCCCTCAACATGTCCTCCAATGTCTGAATAGTCCTCTCTTATTATCCGTCGGACTGAGGATGAAAAGATGTGCTGAAATTAAGCTGAGTTCCCATGGCACGATGAATTGATTTCCAGAAATGAGATACGAATCGCCCATCACGATCAGAAATGATACTCGTAGGAGTACTGTGCAATCTCACTATTTCTTTGATGAACAACTGGGCAAGTCTCTCGGGACCCCAAGTATCCTTGATCTCGAGAAAATGAGCTGACTTAGTTAGACGATCCACAATTACCCAGATTGTATTCATGCCACGCCGACTCATCGGCAAACTCGTGATGAAATCCATTGAAATATCCTCCCATTTCCACTCCGGAATAGGGAGCGGTTTCAGCATACCCGCCGGTCGCCGATGTTCTATCTTGACTTGTTGACAGGTGAGACATCTCGAAACAAACTCGGCGACTTCACGCTTCATATTACTCCAGCAGTAATTTTGTTTCATGTCCTTGTACATCTTGCTGGACCCCGGATGAATAGAATAAGGGGTAGCATGGGCTTCTCTCAAAATCGAGTTTTTCAACTCGTCATTCGCCGGTACACATAACCGATTCTTAAATCTCAAGAGTCCATCCTCGTGGACCACAATGCCAGGGGCTTTCCCCTGTGCCACATCCTCGCAGATGCGCAACAAAAACGGGTCCGAACCCTGATTCACTCTGATCGCTTCTTCGAGTGGCAATGAAATCTCCAGCATACAAAGTTGTCCCTGAACACGCTATAACCAAACCTCGATCTCGGGTCTAAGGAATTCCTGCTGAAGCTCCTTCTGAACTGTTAAACGAGCAAGCATCTGCTCCTGAACGGACTTACGACTCAAGGCGTTGGTGACAACGTTCGCCTTGCCCAGGTGGTAAAGGATCTCGATATCATAATCTTTAATTAATTCCAACCACCGTCTCTGTCGCATATTTAACTCCTTCTGAGTAAATATATACTTCAAACTCTTGTGATCGGTGAAAATCTGACAAGTAACGCCATAAAGGTAATGACGCCAAATTTTCAAAGCGAACACCACGGCTGCTAGCTCCAGGTCATGGGTCGGATAATTAACCTCGTAAGGTCTCAATTGCCGTGAAGCATAGGCAATAACCTTCCCATTCTGCATGAGTACACATCCGATACTCTGCCCGGACGCATCACTATAAACCACAAACCCTTCCGTCCCTTGCGGCAAGGAAAGTACAGGTGCTGAAATTAACCGGCTCTTGAGTTCTTCAAAACTCCGTTGACACGCGTCGGACCACGTGTATTTCTTATCCTTTCGCAAAAGGTTCGTCATTGGTTGAGCGATTTTAGAAAATCCTTCCACAAATCGCCGATAATAACCAGCTAATCCGAGGAAACTTCGGATTCCTTAACATTCTTCGGAGGTTGCCAATCTCGGATAGCCTCCATCTTCTGAGGGTCAACACGAACTCCGTCTGATGAAATTACATGTCCGAGAAACATCACTTCGGACATCCAGAATTCACATTTGGAAAACATCCCATAAAGTTGCTCTCGTCTCAACACGTCGAGAACCTGATGAAGATGAACCTCATGTTCCTCTCGGTCACGAGAATAAATCAAAATGTCATCAATGAAGACAACCACGGACCGATCTAAATAGTCGATGAAAACCCGATTCATTAACTCCATGAATACCGCAGGTGCATTAGTTAACCCAAACGGCATTACCACAAACTCATAATGACCATAGCGTGTTCGGAACGCCGTCCTAGCAATATCTGACTCTCGTATTCGCAACTGATGATACCCAGATCTTAAATCGATCTTGAAAAATACTGAAGCTCCCTGAAGTTGATCCAAAAGATCATCAATACGGGGTAGGGGATATTTATTCTTGATCGTCACCATGTTCAGCTCTCGGTAATCAATACACAAACGGAAAGAACCGTCCTTTTTCTTGACAAATAATACCGGTGCTCCCCACGGAGACGCACTCGGCCGGATATAACCCTTCGCGGTCAAATCCTCCAATTGATTCTTTAGTTCCAGCATTTCGGTCGGGGCCATCCGATACGGTGCCTTCGATATTGGAGATGTACCAGGCTCCAACTCAATCGTGAATTCCACATCTCTCTGTGGAGGCAAACCAGGTAACTCGTCTGGAAATACGTCGGCATATTCTCTCACTACCGGAATATATGCCAACATTATTGATGATTTCTCGGTCTTAGTCATATAGCACCAATAACCGACACACCCCTGTTTGAGTACTTTCACTGCTTTCATCAAGTTGATGACTCTCCCGGAACAGTTGGGATTACCTCCCTGGAAAACACATTCGACCCCATCGTCTGAAATGATAGTGACCAAACGCTTACGGACGCTGATCACGGCATCGTGACGATCCATCCAATCAATACCCAGAATGACATTGTCTCTCGACAAATCTACCACGATTAGGTCTGCTAACCAATCACGGCCATGAATCTGAATCGGACAATCCTTAATCTCACGATTCCCGATAATTCTTCTACCATCAGGTAGACCGATGACATAAGGCTCACAACTAGTAGCACTACCCAGACGTAGTCTACTCAAACATGATTCGAAAATAAAAGAATGCGATGCACCAGTATCAAAAAGGGCACACACAGGTTGAGATAGAATATCGAGTGTACCTGAGATCATCCGGGCCTCTGGATCGTCGTTCTTCTTCATCTCGAAAATTCGGGGCTTGCCGGCCCCCGAACCAGACGCTCCCGTATGATAGCTCTTGGCCCCGCCTTTGTTAGCTCCTGTTGTGTTAAACGACGCGGACTGAGTGGCCTGATTCGGAACCGCTGACTGGTCTGGGGCTTGAGATGTCGCCGGAGTGGGTTTGGAGTCCCTTTGGCAAAAACGGGCCCTATGCCGCGCAATTCCACAGTTATGGCATGTGACAGTCTGCCTTGGACACTTGGTACTGAAATGACCCTGTTATTCACAGTTGAAACAGGTGATGGCCGAACTGGCCGCTCGGGACTGAGATTCTGCGGGTTTAGGCGTCATAGGAGTCGCTCGGAAAAAGTAGAGCCCGCACGAGGTTTCTTGAAAGTGGCCTGACTGCCGTCAGACTGATTACGATTCTTTGACTTCTTGCCAGCAGATGAAGGTTGTTACTTCGCAATCTCCTTAGCAGTAAGCTCATAAGTAAGAGCTTTCTCGATGAATTCGCGGCCCGGACGAGTGTGCCGCGGCCCTATCGGCATGAGCCACTGCCCACGGTACAGACGCTTGGCCGAAAGATTGCAACATGAGTGTGCCGCGGCCCGGACGGGTGTTCCGCGGCAGTGACTCGGCAGTGTGCCGCGGCTCTGCCGGCATGAGCCGCGGCCCCCGGTATAGGCTGCTCGGCCAAAACTGGAAAATGTGTGTGTCTTAGCTATTTTGACCGTAACTCCCTCGTCCGGACTCCGATTGACTCACCGTTTGAACCATTGGAAAGCTAACTTGATGCTCTATAATATTGAAAAGATTCAAAATTTTTGGAGTTTTCAAAAATTAATGGTGATTTTACAAAGTCGAACTCATACGTGGAAAGTTGAAACAATGAACAATATCGATACACAACTCGAAGTTATTCCGAACGGTGAACATGGATGAATGAATGTGGATGATGAACGGTTATTAACAAGTGAAAAATTACATAAAGACAATTACCGAATGAAATTATTGAATGATAATGACTGAATTACAACCGGGTATTTCACAATTAGCATACCTAGAATGTGTGCTCCCACTAACTATTAGTGTTCTATAGGCACTCTCCATGTTAAAGAACATGTCATACAAGTCTTCACATAAACTTAACGCCCAGTCAAGTTTCATCGACTTGCGAACGATTAAGTATTTAAGCTATAAACCTTTCCAGTGCCAACCCCCTTATCCAATAAGGAGTGGAACATTTTGCTCTCAAATACAGTGACTAGTTTCTATATGTATATTTACGAGTTAGGAATGCCAGAAACTACCAGTAAATAAAGAAACATCTATTTGCCTTATGATAATGAATTACATAATAACAAGTACAATGCCCTCACTCAACATCCTCTTAGTGGCATTCGAGGGCATACTCCTAACACTTACATGAATCGTAGGCGGGGTTTCGGGTGTTTTCTATTATTGTTATTCTCGTCGAATTGGTTGTAATGACATTTGACGAATCGTCTAGGTTCGGTGTGTCCGGTTTCTCGCAACCGCGATTGTCCATTTCGTCTTTCGTCATGATAATCGAGGCAAGTATTCTTAATGAAGTTACACTCTTAACATGATAGCATTGCATGAGTCATAGGTGTTTGTGTATGCTCACTACGGGTTAGATCTGATGGTGTCCCGATAGGGGTCCACAGAGGCGTGGATCGACGAGCTTTACTTTTAAGCACTACGGGTTAGATCTGATGGAGTCACGGTAGGGGTCCACAGAGGCATGGATCGATGGTTAATTGTGGTGCATTTCATAAATGTGATTTGGTTATGGCATTTTCGGAAATGAGTGTTTTTGAACTGTGATTTCATGATTGCATGCATTGACTAAATGTGTAAGATGTAAGTTGTTCATTTGGCCTACTTGTACTTGGGGGACCCTTTTTGGGGAAATTCGTTTTATGAATTTCAGGTCAGGATCAGCGGAACGAGCGGGCACTGGATCAGTACGAGGATGACGGTCGTACGTGATGATTGTGCAATAGAAGTGTTTTATCTGTTTTCTGTCTTTAAATTGTTTTGAAAACTTCTAAACTAATAGAAGTACTCGAGTACTTAGGAGCTTTTGATTTTGCGAATTGAATTGCTTCGTCTATTATATTTTCGTTGGGTTGTTGTGATGTTGTTTGACCGGTTGAATCGGGTGGATTATTATTGTTTTCTATCGTTATGATGTAGTTTTATTGTGTTGAACCCGCAAGTCGATAAGTGTAATTGGTCACCTAACCTGGTGGGTCCCATGTTGGGGTCCGCAGCGCTGTAATACACCCTAAATATCTTAGGGGGTGTTACAATGTAGCCAACTGGGTGCTTTTGCTGTCGACTGGAAATGTTCAACATTTTGTGGCTTCGTTCCTATTGGATGCTCCTATATGGACCGTTGTAGGATGAATGTTGTAGTTTTGACGCATTTATCAAAAATTTAAAGGGAATTTTTCCCAACAATATTTCCTTTTTGATAATTACGTAGGAAAACCAAAAAACAAGAAAATGATTCAACATTAAAATATTTTTATCGATTATATTATATTTTCTCTAATTAATAATCAAGGTCATTCTTTTAATTTATTATGTTGGATCCCATACTTACATAGAGAATTGATATTATATGTAGTTAGCTTGTTTTGGAGTTGGATTTTAATACAAACTTAATAAATAGCTATTAATATGATGTATAATAAAATAGATTAGTTTAGAAATTAGAAAAATAATAATATATTTGCAAATTGTTAAAGGGTATTATAGAAAATTTATATTTTCTATTTTTTTTTTCAAAATTATAAACAGAAAATGAAAAATACAATATTATTTTGATAACAGTACAACATATGGATTGTAGTATTAATGATCAAAAGGTCATGATAAAATTTAGCTTGATCTAATGGATATAGGAAGGCTACTTGTATACAGATATTACAACATTTACATATCACAAGAAAGACCCTACTAGGTATGGAATTTTATACCTAATGAAACATAAATTCGAATCCTTCGGTAAATTCAGAGAATTTAAGGCCCCAGTTGACAATCAAAATGGTCATCAAATTAAGGCACTTTGGTCAGTCGAGTTGGCGAGAATATGAGTACAGCGTTTGATGATTTCTTAAAGGAACAAGGCATAGTATCACAATTTACACCTCCAACAACTCCACAACTAAATGGTATATCAAAAAAAAGAAATTAGACTTTGTTGGACATGGTTCGATACATACTTGATTATACTGGTCTGCGTATTCATATGTGGGGATATACGATCATTACTGCTACTCATGTCTTGAATAGATATCCTTGTTCTTAAGACTCCACATGAGATGTGGAGAGGTAAGAGACTAAATCTTAATCATCTTAGGATTTGAGGATGTCCAACCTATGCTGAGAAGACTAAGACGGATAAATTAAAAGATAGGACCGTGAAGGGACAATTCATTGGATACCCTGGGGATTTAATGGGTTGTCTATTCCACATGCACGAAGATCATAGGAGCATCGTTACTTTACAAGCACACTTTATTTAAGATGAGCTCATTCAGAAAGACGGCGCAGGTAGAAATATTTCTTTGGAAGAACAAAAGAAAGCTCATGAGGAGACAACTGAACAAGATATTAGAACTGTACCCTCTAAAACACAACATTAGAGCTCAAATAAATCTTCTCATTACCTGATAGGTATGGCATCAAGAGAATTTGGGTATCCACGAGATGTGAGAAAGTAGCCAGGAAATGGTATATGTGGCTTCACAAAGTGGCATGATGCTACGGAAGATGAGATAGACTCGATGCATGCTAATCAGGTTTGGACTCTAGTAGATCGTCCTAAAGGCATAGTGCCTATGGAAAACAGATGGATCTACAAGAAGAAGAATGATGAGATGGCAAGGAAGCCACCTATAAGGTCAGGCTTGAGGAAAAGGGTTATGCCCAAAGAGAAGGAATTTATTACTTTGAGTCTAGCCCACAGCTATAATTAAATATATTCCCATGATGCTTGCTACGCCCACTTAGATTATGAGATATAGCAAATGGACATGAAAACAGCATTCCTAAATGGATTCCTCAAGGATAAAATCCATATGGAACAACCTAAGGGCTTCGAGTCCAAACAATATCCATAAAGTATGCAAGTTTCAGCATGCCATTTATGGGCTGAAGTAGGCTTCACGAAGTTGGAATCTTTGTTTTGACAAGGCATTTAGAGTTTGATTTCATCAAGAACGAAAAAGGAGCCATGTGTTTACAAGAGGGTTCGTGGGAGCAAGATTGCATTCTTAATACTATATGTGGATGACATTGTGTTAACAGGAAACAACGTATGAATGCTCAATAATGTGAAAGCTTCACTTTCATGTAAGTTCTCTATGAAAGACTTGAGAGAAGTGAATTATGTTCTAGGAATTCATTTTTACCGGGATAGAGGGAAGACAATGATATGAGTTTTATATACCCTTTATATAGAAAAGATTTTAAAGTGGTTCAGGATTGAAGATTTTAAAAGAGGGTTTCTACCTTTGTCGCATGGTATCAAACTTTATTTAGTTATGTGTCCTCAAAGTGAGGAAGATAAAAGGGAAGTGAGTAAGGTACCCCATGCTTCGGCGGGGTAGCCTCATGTACGCAATGATTTGCACGAGATTAGATATTGGATTTGTTCTGAGCATAGTAAATCGCTTCCCGTCAAATCTTATGAAGAACTTCAAATGGTCCTTTGACGCATAGCTGCCCGTCACATTATTTTGCGACAATAACGAAGCTTTTGTGCAAGCTAATGAGCCTGGGTCTAGCCACAACTTGAAGAAAATGGTTTAAAAAGTATATGTTTCACTGTTGTGGAATTGATTGCAAGTATGAGAGAGTTAGGAATTTGTCCTTGAATGCTAGGATGAGAGTGTGAGATCACTGTATTGTAATTATGAACATCAGATATATTTATGTAAATGCATCTATTATTTCTATATTACTACCTGTCATTTGACTTTTTGGTATATGTATAAATATAGTCCTTGCATTTTAGAGCTGGCACTCCACTCTTTATGGGATAAAGAGATTGGCACTTGAAATCTTTAGGGCAGAAATGCTTAGATGGTTCGTAAGTCGATAAAACTTAACTGGCCGTTAAGTTTAATTAAGATCTGTATAACATATACTCTGACATGAAGAGTGGTATTTACCAAGGGTTAGTGGAAGCACACGTTATAGGTATGCTAACAGGGTTAATGTACTCAAACATGATTGACCTGATCAGTCACACGAAACTCACTCTGGGATAGTCAATCATTGAATTGAAAGGTTATGATAGGTATAAATGAATATTTGACTTGAGAATTAGTCGTAGATGTGCTTGTGACATTTAGTTAGTCGCTAGACTAGTTCAATCCAATCACCGTTTGGTGGGATCAACCCGAAGAGTAACTTGATGGGCAAGTAGCAGTCTCTCTAGTGAATATAAAGATATGATTCTTTCCCCTCTAAGCAAACAGGTGAATGTCTTGTACAGCTAGTGGCAGATGATATTATAAATATTTAGTTAAAGCAATTAGAGCTAGTTGTAATTGATACATGAGAGCTCGATGATCTCGATTTGGACTAGCACATGCATAGCATTAAGTTATAATATGGTTTTGACATTGTTTTGACCCTAATACTTGATCGGGATATCCAATGAAGGGTTTATAGTATCCGATATTCTTAATGGATAACAATTTTAGAATGATCCCAATCATTCGTTCGCAATTGGATTACAAATGAGCCACGAGACTAGCTAGGTGTTACACACTTTCGTTCCTCTCGTTGCTGACTGAGATGAACCTAGAGAGTCGCGCAAATAGGATAGGTGACGGGTTAAATTGAACATATTATCTCTTATTGGATATTGGGGATTAGATGTCTAATTTAATTTATTGGATAATAGGGTCTAGTGAATAAGTAAATTACTGGGTTATAAAGTGTGTTGTTTTTGCCTTATCAAGCGATGCATTATTTGTAAAGTCTAAGAGTGTAGCACTGTAATCCTTAGCAATGAAAGTGGTCTGGGCGTCTAACACCCATAGATGGTACTCCACTCACTCGGAGTCCAGGATGTCAAACTCAGGGCGGGTTTGATCAGATTTCTTCATAAACAAGAAAGGAAATATAAGTTTCATAAATTCATGAGTACATTCATGAAAATAAATTCAATAAAGGGACCATATTTCAAAACCAACATATGGTCATTCTTTTATATGCTTGTGGGGAATAATACACATGAAGTTATAGTATCACGGTATTGTATTTTGGACAGTAGAATTTATGCAATAAAATCTGCTTATTATGAAGTCTAATTGCATGTGATTATGAATATATGTATACAAGTACATATGTATATGAATATATAGATATATACACACAATCTCTAATAATATATCTATACTTGTAATGCAGTCAAATAATTCCTAGATATATATCTGACTATTATGGCACAATTTATTTAGTTCATGGATTGTCTATGTTAAACAATTCAAGTTTATTTATTTATGCAGCGTATATCTAATTATACAATGTAAATATGCAAGTAATCAACTAAGGCATATCATATATCACATCAGGCAGATAATGAGGTTCGAATTGTGTATTTTATTCGCAAAATGATAAAAAATTCTGCTTTTTTAGATTGGTCGAGCGACTATGATTTGTGATCTGCACTGCGACGGGTCAGGCTGGAACGGCAGACTGGGTCGCATCGGAGTGGGATCAGGGTCGGGCCGGGATTGGGTTGCTACAATTCACATGGACTGTCGAATTAGCGGACCCCGACTTCGAGTCTGGTCAATTATTCATCATCAGACTTGAAGTACACATTGCGACCCGTCACGAGGTGGGTCAGGTGAGGAGATGTGTGTTTGAGTCACGGTGGTGAGCATGTTAGCAGTAGATATATGTGAATTTGTGAGACTGAGAGATCTAATTGGAAACCACAGACTTGGATGAGACCAAATGACGTGAGGATGGCATGATAGGGCTAGACTGAATATGGTATGTTGTCAGGTCTGGGTCGTGAACGGGTCATGGCGCGGTGTGAAAGGGATGGCCGCGTCCAATGATGGTGATTGGAGGCAGCAGCAGCTGGGCTGGTATTAGAATTCGGACGAGAAAGAATCATTCTGTTTTTTGAATGATTTTTCATATATTTATTTTTCTGCCCTAGATATTGATAATGTGTTTAAAGAAAACTGTAACAGACGAGAAGTATCGTAAAAAGATGATCATTATTAGTGGGTTCAGACTCAAAAGGAATCATATTTTTCTTTTTTTTTTCTTTACGAATTTTTCTTTACCAATGATTTTCATATTCTTTTTCTTTACGCGGTGATAACATGTTTAAAGAAAACGGTAAAAGATAATAAATATGACAAAAGATGATCATATTCTTATTAATGTTCATTTATATTGGGAAAAGTATATCAAGTAGGATTGCTACCGGATATAGTTAATGTAAAGGACTAATATAAGTATAAAATCCAGTAAACTAGATATAATTAATCTAAAGGACTAATATAAATATAAAATCCAATAAACTAGATTAAAGCATACATGTATATTTCCTAAAAAAAAAAACAATTTTGGTTAGTATTTCTAAAAGAAAGATAAAAATCATTAAATAAGAAGAAAAATATGGAGAAAAAGTTAGAAGAATGATAACTAACTTAATATGCAGAGTTTCATTAATTATATATAGAAAAGACAGTGGTGAAAAGGAATATCAATGCTTTTCTAGGTTAGGAATATCAATGTTCATAACACATATTTCAAATAAAATGCATATTGTATGTATTAGATGTGAATTAATTAAAAATGCGCAAGTTGTATCGATCCATTTTTTATATGGAAAATTAAAATGGGACTCTATTTAATTCACTTTACAGAACAAAAAGTGTTCTATAAGCAAATTTAGTCATCGGCTTAAGAGATGGCATTTAAGATTTATAATGCACAGCTTAATATCGATGCACAATTTTTTTTTAATCGCTTGAATGAACACTACTTTTAAATCATATATTCTTACCTTTTTTTTTCAAAGGGCTACTATTCTTATTTATATAACAGAAAAAACAAATTTAAAAAGTTTTATATAAATTTTGATTAGAGTATGAATTTATTTCGTCCACCACTCTTGATAGAAACATCTCTCACAAACAAATCAACAATAGATCAATAATTACATTTGGATCCAAAATCCTACTTTAGAGTTGACCAGCTTATTTAGTCAATCAGCTCCAAACCAAATAAGTCTTATTGGTAAAAGACTAGGCAATTTTCCTAATATTTTTTTCTATTTTTTATTTTTATTTTAAAGTAAGGTGTTCTTGAAAATATTTTTGTTACTCGAAAATAAAAAGCAGAAAAAATTCAAAAAAAAAAAAGAATATTTTTTTGTTTTTATTGTTTTTAAAATAATCTATTTTTTAATTTTCCTCTATTAACCGGAAATAGAAACAGAAAAAAAAAACCAGATTATTTTTTCCTTTTTATTTATTTTTTAAATTAATCTGTTTTATTAAAAAATAAAATAAAAAATTATTTTTTTGTTTTATTTCTCTTAAAATAATTAGTATTTTAAATTTTTTCTATTGATCGGAAATAGAAACTGAAAAAAAAGAATATTATTTTCCTCTTTTTATTTATTTTTTAAATTAATCTGTTCTTTTAAAAAAAATTATTAGCAGGAATTAAAAACAGAAAAAATAAAATAAAAATATATTTTTTTACTATTTTTTTTCCTTTTAAAATAATCTGTATCTGAAAACATTATTATTAATCGGAAATAAAACAGAAAATATAAAATAAAAAATATGTTTTTATTTTTCTTCTAAGATAGTGTTTTTAAAAAATTTAATTAAAAACACATGAATTAGATCTAAGTCCATACGTACAGTACACATGGCAACTATCTTGCATCAATAACTAAACCTGTTTGGTCAATTCTAAAATCCAATATTTGAACAAGGTTAACTTTTTTTTCTAAGTTACAATTCGCCAAAAGTCAAATTCGTAGATAAATGTAAGTTAAACTAATCTAAGTGATATTGAATGTAATTGTTGAACTAGTGGTTACCTCAATGTAATTAGAAAATCTAAATGGGGTACTAGACAAAATTCGCCCAAATTTTATTTTGAAAGTGGACTCTTATATCGGAACAAAACCATATTTTCAAAGTGGACCCTTCACATAGAATGGAAGAGATACATACGATATCAATTGCCCACACCCCACAAACCTAGGAATACAAGTTTATCGGAATCCCAAAAGTACGTGTCATTCGGCAGGATAGCATGAAGTATAGCATACCAGAAGCAATTATATGTCCATAAGCATACACATTCTGGTTTAACTATTTGCAATCCAATCATCCGACTGGCAATACAAAAGATCAATACCGTCTACAGGTTGCACAAGAAGTTACCTATTACCCAGCCAACCAAGCCACATTAATAGTTATCATACAAAAGGCAATGCTTTCCACTAGTACCACTTGAAGATTCTTCTAGGTATTCCCTGCAACCTCCTGGTCAATTTCATCCACGTGCTCTCTTAGTATTTCCCACTGCAAATAAATGGAGATGCAAAAACCAAGGGTCCGATATTGAATGAACATTATATGGTAAATGTGCCTTTGTCTTAATCAAAAAGAAGGGGTAGCAACTGAAGTTTACCTGGTCCATGGTCAATGAAATACCTGCAATCACGAACAAACGACTAGGGTTAATTTCTTGTTCAAGTTGTCAGTATCACGATATAATTGAAGTCAACAAATTACAAGAATATAACATCCTGCTCAAATGAGCATATGTTCAATTGGGTTTGAATATCTAGAGGGAAAATCCTGTCAAACAAATGGATCAGCTTCGGCTCAAATTATTCTATCAAGCTAGAGTACAGATCAACCAAAGCTTATTTCAGAAAAGACACAGATCGACCTGAGCTTTATATGAAAGTAAGGCATGCAAGCTAAAACAGATCAGTTTCCCACTAGTCTAAGATCAATAAAACAATTCCAACAGTACAAGCCATGTTGACCAATACGGACAAGGGTTTCGTACCCGATGCGACGAGGATATGGCGATACAGTAAATCCTGAAAAATATAGGATAGGACACTACTAGGATACATCAATTAAAGAAAATAGATTTTGTATCTAGTTATACTATGATGAAAAATAATACTCCCTCTGTACACGAAAAGTGTGGTTTTATTTCCTCTTTGGGCGGTCCACAAAAAATGTGGTCTTTCCATAAATGGAAATAACCCCATTTAAAATATTACCCTTTCTCCACACAAAAATACATCTCTCCTCTACTTTCTTAAAACTCATGCCACTTCCTCTGGACCACACTTTTCGTAGACGGATGGAGTAATTAAGATAAAAAAACCATGTAAAACGACCAATAGTTAAACATTTACTACTGTTTTTAATTTGCTAACGCTTAGAAATATGTTTTCCTGATTTCCTCAATTTCACAATGCATCTTTATATATTTTTGTCTGTTTATTTTCTATTTCTCAGATCCTTTTTTTTGAATTTTTAGACAATTAAATAATTATTAGTGAAGATAAAACTATAATATTTTATACATATAAAAGTTTTTTCATAGTTTCCTTAATTTTCAAATGCATTTTGATATGTTACTCTATTTGTCTGTATAGTCCACATAATTTTGAATTTTTAAACAATTACTAATTACATATTTATCAAAAATATAATATCCTAAGAACATAAAGTTTTTTCCTAATTTTATGAAATTATAAATGCAAATTTTTTTTCCATATCTGTTTTCTATTTTTCACATATGTAATTTGATTTGGTAAATAGTTAAGACAATTGTTAATATCAACAAATATATAATATCTTATGCACAAAAAAAGTTCTTCATAATTTTCCTCAAATTCTAAATGCATTTTGATAATTTACCTATTTGATATTATTTTTCACATTTTATTCAAATTTATTTATCCAAGGCATATCCAAAAATGTATCCAAGTCGTATCCAAATAGTTAAAGCTAGAAAAATCAACGCTACGTATTGTATCTATACCCAAAACTCCTGAATTTTTTTGGAGTATCGTGCTGCATATATTATGAGTTAAGAGGAGATACCCCTATTAAGATGTGTCAGCGCACAAACTTGAACAAATATGATCGTGGGCCCTCATAAACTAAACTGTAACATAAAATGGCATGTCCTAGGGAATTATCCTCAATTGAGACAGCGCCCTACATTGTCCAGTGCGTTCTTAACCTCCTTGTACAGATAAAAACAAAACCACTGTCCTTGTTTAATAAAGTCAAAAGGTAAACTGTGTAAGGTATGTGATTAGCAACCAAATGTATGAAGCAAAGATTTACTATGCTAAGTAAAATCACAAGTCACAAATCTCAACAACTAATCCCAAGCATCAAGCAACTCTTAACAAAATGATGGATGCAGTGGGCACACTGAAGCAGGTACCCACCAAAGTCACAGAGAACCCATCCCTCAAATACCTCACAAGTAGACTTATTATTAGTATAGAGAAAAAATTAGTGGTCAAAGGTTAGAAACACAGGGTTTGGAAACATAGTTAGGGACAGCGATATATACTGAGAAACCTGTGCATAAATATTTCAATTAGACCATTAAAAATGCAGCTATATTTCCCGAAATTCCAATTATTTCGAATTCAAGCACACTGAAACAACTTACTGATACCAGATCAGGCAACAATTGTGACCACAGTGGGCGGCAAAGTAGACGAAATGCATCTACTTAGATAACTAAGCATACAATTAGCATATTCAATCACATTCCAAAAAGGACTTAAAAAAAAAAAAAAAAAACATCTAATGAACATAAAATGGAATAAAGGAGTGACCAATATTAACGCTTTGTTTATTTTGTTGATATAAAAGAACAGAATGAAAACCTAGGTACCTCTTTTGCCAGGTAACTCCTTTCCGTCTTTAACATAAAACTCCCGAATATCCACCACAACCTTCCCTTGCCAGTTCCTCACAGACACTTTCCGGTTCTTTGACAGCTACATCTCGAAAGAAATATATACAACAACAATAATAATAATAACTGTAAGTAAAACATTTTCTACAAACAAAATTACTTACATGCATACAGTAAATAAGCATACCTCGCAGATTACAATCTGATCAGAGTCATCCGAATTGTTGTCGGTCTTCGTAATCTTTCTCGGAGGGTCGTCGCCGTCAGAGAGTGCCTCATCCTCCACCCTCTTCTTGCCCTTCTTCGACATTTCTAATAATCAAAACATAAATACACAAAAACAAGCAATATCACAGAAATACTTTACTTTGACTGTGGACACATTAGGAATTTGTTAAGAGTTGAAGCATACAATTTCAAACACACGCACCAAATGTGAGCGAGAAGAGGAAACCTAGATGTCTAACGCGAAGATTTGGGTGTTACTGTATAGGGTTTTGGAGGTACAAGGGCTTTTATAGAATTGAAATCCATTCATTAGCGACTTTTGTGTCGAGTACAGCAGTATCTCCGTTTCTCTTCATGCGATTTCAGGTTTAGGCATCATTCTCGCTGAAAATCGAGAAAAAACTGCTTTAAGAAATACTATAATTTGTAAATTAGTAGCTGTCGTAACTTGTTAAAAATATTGGTATTAATTTTTTAACAAAAATAGTCCCACCTTTCAATATATTTTTTCTTCATTATTTTATATTTTTATTTCGTGATTCGTAGAATATTTATTATGTATTTACTAAATACCGAGCTCCCCCAGTCCCCCCACAATATACAACACTGCAGTTTACTACAATAATTTCAAAAATGTCCCTCGTTATTTGTTTCCTCTTTTATGCCATCCCATGGCTGCATTGGGATTCTTTTCAAGTTTCATTTTAAATTTTTTTAGTGTATAACCCATCCAGTTCCGAGAGGGAATCATGTTATTATGTTGAAATTTTTATATAAATACATACAAAAAAGTTCTATATTGCGATATTTAACGAAAAAAAGCTCAACGTACTATTACACTTTCTATTTTATTTTTGTCCACGCGCTTATTTGATTTGCAAGAGAAAAAGATATTTTAAGAAAGTTAATAATCTAATATTTCATACAATTTGAACATTAATTTAAATAATAACTTTAAAGAACAGCAATTGATTTTGTGAGTACCTCATAATTTGTCAAAAATTTTATTGTACATAACATTAGTTATTGTGTTCTTTGTCCAACCGTCCTTGTCAAAGGCTAAAATTTTTAATCCTTTTCTGCTAGTGACTCGTGAGAGTGCGATATACAATTAACCATGGCTAAACACAGGCTTTGGTAGGTATAGTCCTACATTGGATAAAGATTGCCCCTGACTCTTGTTTATGGTCATAGCAAAGTAGACAGTCAATGAGAATTGCCTCCTCTGAAACCAAGTGGAAAATTTGTGAAATTTGAAGAGCTAATGATTATCCTCGCAATTGGAAGTTTGTTGCCTATATTCTTTCCCAAAATTAGTTTTACTTCAATTATACGAACTCCAATTTTAGTTACAATCATCCTAGTGCCATTGCAGAACTCACTACATGATCGATATTTCTGCGAAGCATAATGATGCACCCTTCCTTCAATCTGATTTCATGACTTGACAATCCCGAATACTTGATTGTGTGGAGATATTCAACCAAAAATATTTCAGCATCCATAACAACTTCTCCATCCACTTTGCAAACATTGCCTGAACTAAGATATACTATTTTCTTGGTAAGCATTAGAGACATGACGTAATCGACAATCATATGAACTATCTCATTAGTGAGACCCAGTATAGCCCTATCCATAAAAATTTATGGATTCAATATAGTATGTAATACGTCTGGATATGTGTTTTCCACTATAGTTGCAATACAATTAACTGCATCACGTATAAAAATACCATCTGATAATGTCACATCAACTTTCACATCGCCAAGAACATCACCACCAATGTCGTCACCAACATCAAGTATCCATTCTGCAAACTTCCTGATCTCGTCAATATTAAATCCATATGCATCAGCTTGATATAAAAGAATGATTATGATAATATTATTATCAATATAGAAAACAATTACAATAATATTATCTCAATAAATAAAATAACTTAAAAGTGAATTCAAGGTAACCAATTATCCTTGATCCCATGTTCTTAGCGAACCATTAATTAATGTATACTAAAAAGAAGTGAAACTTTAAAAAACTAAAATAGAATTTTTATCCATATGTCTCATCATTTACATTACTATTCAAGTTTTGAGTTCTCGTCGGTCATATGTAAAAATGGATTGATTGATTGAATAGTACCAAGCACGATCATCTTATCATTTATATTTCACATATTTAAATTAAAATAATTTAAAGTTGGTGAAATGGACGAAATAAATTGAATGTCAAACAAAGATAAGGAAAAAAATTGGTGAGTTAGAGTAGAAATTAATGTTTAAGTTAATTTTCAAAATAAAAATGGAATATGAAGGTAGACTGAAGTATGAATGCAAGTAAGAAAAATATATAGAAAAGAAAACATCCAATGTATCAGGTGGGTCCTACTGTACCCGTATCCGACTCTGATCAGGTCTTTTAAATTTCCTATCTAGAACTCGCTTGGTTGCATTATAAGGATGTGGCACGGGTATGGTTTTAGTCAGCTCCATTAGCATCAATATAGTACCCTCACCGTCGCAAGCGACTTTTATTTGACGCTGCTTCTCTACATCCTCTTCCCGACAACCATGTCTCAAGAGCAAACCCTTAAAAGGCCGAGCCCAAGACAAAACCCGAATTAGCAGGAACCGTATTCAAATCCTAACCCTCCACCAGCATCGATGGCTCATCGGGATCATGATTCGGCGGCACCGTCGGATAAGGTTGGTAATGCAGCTGAAAATCTGGGTCCTTTTGACACTTCATCACAACTCTAAGGAGGCCGCACAAGGCAGACGCTGCGAGGGAGAGGAGGCAGGAGATGGTGTGCTGGCGGCAAAGCGGCATATAAAGGCCACTCAAGACTTGATTTGCGTCAGTGAAGCTGTCTATCTTACGGCCTTAATCCCCATTTATTAACAAACCTTGTGATCTCTGACCATTTTGGATTGTATCTAAAAGTGATATGCAATGATGGATATCCCGTTCACTTGCAGATAGCCATGATATCTTGATAATTCTGAATCATGCAGCATTTCCCTCCATTGACCGATGATGGCAATATGAAAGGTTTACCAATAGTTGAAGTTTTAGTATTTCCTTTATTGTTTAAATCTTATAGATTTTTATATATTTATGACCTAAAGGTTGGTTGATTATGATGAATCTACTGTAGCCTTTGCATTTTTGTCATAGTGCATCCGTCAATAATAAATTATCGAAGCCATCGTCTGGCAAGAACAAATTGTTGTCCTTTATTTTCCGTATCCGGCAACATAAATGCTAAGAATCCCCAAAACATGAGTTTATTTCTCTTGGCAATGAGAGATTCAACATGCGGAATATCTAGATGAAATCCCTCCTCTACATAAATGATTATAAGTGGGTAGTGCAGTTGTCACGCCTCACACTTGGATTGATCGAGAACGCGACAGTTAACATAATATTTAAAGTTATGATAATAAAATTACCGTAACATACAAGAGCTTAGCTCAGTGAACTAAGGCTTGTTATTCATTATAACAAAGTAACTTAAAAAAGTTAAGAGTACAGCGGAATTACTACAAAAGAGTACCATAGAGAACAACGAAAATAAAAATACAAGATTGATAGGGAATTAAGAGTAATGCTAATTGCGACTTCATATACCCTATGTCTTGTCAGTGTAATCGAGGTCGGAATTCATTCAGCACCTGTCTCCTCTTCATCTTTGATCTCTCACCTGGTGCCGATTTTTGAAAATTATAAGTGGATGTGAGAATATGTATTCTTAATGACTTTGAATTTGGGCATTTTTATGAGTTTATTTTCCAAAGAATATATATTATATTTTTCCCACATTTGAAAAATAATGTTTTGTATTTGGGTGCAAGTTTTTCAAAATATTATGCAGTTTTCCTTGATTTGTAAATATTATGAATTAGAGCATGAATTCACAGTCAAAATCTCCATAGATTGCTGTTGAGTATTGTTAATGTAACGGTGTCGAGCGCAAAGTGAGTATTTAGCTTCAGGAGATCGTTTGTATGACTAATTTCTTAAGCCTACTTACAACGTCTTAGAATGTTATCAATCATTTGACTGTCGCCACGACCTTTGGTTTGTAATCATGGTCTTGGGAATTTGTCGGACCGTCGCTATAGTTTTAGCCTTTGAGCTTTATCGCTCTCACGCTTGGTGACTGTTATGAATACATTTAAAGATTTTGATGATGTCATCTCCGTATCCAAGTTTAGTTTAAATATATGCTACAAGTACTTGGCATTGTAAAGAAAACCAAATGAATATCTTCTATAAGCCTAAATATTCTAAACTAAATATTGATCTCCCGGGTTCATACAGCCAAGTATAGACCTGAGCTAAGTAGTAACCCGGTTGAGATAAAGACAACTAAGTTAAACAGTCGGATAACACAGCTATGAAGAGATAGCCAAGTTTGTCATCCAGGTATGGACAGCCAAGTCAATTAGTCGAGTATAGACAACAAGAAACATTCGATACTTAGAAAAATTATCAAGTATCAGTCCGCCATGTCTACATTAGCTAAAGTAGAAAAGTCAACAAAAATGACAAGACACATGCAAACGTGAATAAAACAAGAAAGAGACAAATTGAATGATTCACACAACTTGATGAATAAGATATTCGCCCAAAAGACATCCTTTATTAGAGAAATAAAAGAATATGGTACAAATATTTTAATATTGAAGGAGATCTCCAAACGGGCAGATTTGAAGAAAACATCAAAATCTTGCAAAAGAAGATAATACTAAACAAAGAGGTCTCTTTCCAATGGACCAATTTTTTCAAGAGATTCAACGACTATGAAGATCTCAAGGTTTGTACTATATATCTAAATATTTAATGAGCAGAAGTATGATGCTATGACTTTTACAAAGCAAACAAGCAAGCAAAGAAATACATTCTACGCACTAAGCATCATTGTTGGTCCCATATTTGTAACATTCATACCTTTCCGCTTTTAGCACTTTCTATTTTTGGTGTATGTCTATTTTTGTCAACTCGTCTGTAACCTTTTCGACATTTTGAACCTACTTTATTCTTGGAGTTTTTCCATTTGGACGAGTTTTGGTAGTGTTTTTATGAGATTTCATTTTATGTCATGTTTCGCCGTATGTACGTTCAATTCTCATAAAACTCGTTCGTTTTCATGATTTCTTTGTTTGTACTAGGGGTGGGACCGGTTCGGTTATTACTAATATTTTAAGTACCCTAAACCGGTTTTAATACACAAAAACCGGATCGGGTTTTGTGTAATTTTTTGGGGAACCGGTTTAGGACCCGAACCGGTTTTTAGGTTCGGGTATTAGGGTTTTGGGTAACCGACTCGCTAAAAACCGAATTCTGCTAAAACCCGAATTCTGTTAAACCCGAATTCTCAATAATAACCGAATAAGCAACTAGAACCGAAAATATATTCAATAATTTGAACATATGTTTAATGAATTTTTTATTACATAAATAACAATGGTATACACAAAAAAAATCAAAATTTTAACATTAATAATATTAGATTCAGATTTAATAATGTCCAAAAACAATAACAATAATGTCCAAAGTCAAGTCACAAAATAAGATTTAAACGTCCAAATCCAAATATCCAACAATCCAAATGTCTAAGTATTTGCATAAACAGTCCTCGCATATTAAATTACTACAGACCTTGCATACTAAGTACTAACAACAATAATAAATTAAACATAAAAACTCGAATCTCCTTAATTATTTTGTGTATTCCCTTTGCTTGTCTTTGACGACCTTACTTTTCTTCTCCATGAGTTCCTTTTCTTCTTGCTCAAACTCTACAATAATTAATCAAATAATCAATAAACCAACGAGATATTTAGAGTATAAAATGAAGGTGCGACGATGAGTTTTAAATTAATTAAAAAAAGTATGAAAAAAATGGTGTACCTTGTTCCGTTTTCTCAAACCATTCCATTTCCTCAGGTGTAGGAGCATATTCCAAGTTTGTAACGACATCCGACCTCAACCAACTTTGTAGGCAAATCAATGCCTCAACCAATCTAGGAGTCAAAGAGCTCCTATGAGGATCAATTACTCTTTTTCCCGTGCTAAAACTTGACTCGGATGCAACAGTGCTGACTTGAATTGCTAATATATCTTTAGCCAAATTTTGTAAATTTGGGTACTTAGGACCCACTAGTTTCCACCATGCCAAAATATCAAATTCTTCATTTTGTTCTTCAATAGGATCTAGAATATACCTTTCCACTTCATGAGTAACAACAACTTGATTTCCTCCTTGAAGATCCTTCTCCCACTCTTCAAAGAGCGATGCCTTTCTATCCGGTATACGTCTCTTGTTCGCACTAAAAAACATATCAAAACAATGTTAAACACTTTAAATTAATCAAATATATGCATACTAACCACTATCAGATAGGAGACCGTGCTTTTCCATATTATGTTGGGAACTTTTATACTGGTTATGAACCATGGAAATTTATAACGAAAAACTTATCTTTTGAAACCATATTTTATAAATACCTTGGAAATTTATAACGAAAACCTTAAACCTCTCATATTTGGGTAACTCTTTATACAAAACCTCATAAGTTGATTTCCAGTCTTGCAGAGGATAAGAATTCTATAATGTGCACAGCTGCAAGAAGTGTATAGGGTCAGACTTTTTGGCAATTGGAAGGTAATAACAAAAATCTAGCAATATCAAGAATGTGACTATGCTTCATTTCTCCAACTCTATTTTTTTGTGAAGTGTAGGGACAAGATTTTCGACGGAGAATGCCACTCCTGTGGAATAAATTCTGTGTTCCAGGACATACATGTTTAGGAACTTCATATCTAAATTTCATCAGATCCAAGTAGCCTTGGTTTTATCATCCACAATAGTAAGCATGCAGGGAGCGTGACTGATGGTTCATGGTATGGCCCCCCTAATATGAACATGTAAAAATTCACAAGGTGAATCTGTCTGTGTGAAACTTGAAAGATTGGATAATCTTTAGTCCTTTGATTGATGACAAGTCTACAAACTTCTCAAACATCCTTCTTCAGTGCTTTGATGGATGACAAGTCTACAAACTTCTCAAACATCTTCTTACAAAGATCTTTAAGTAAACCTATATGCTCTAGAGAATCCATGAAGGTACGCACCAGCTTTGTATGCCATTCCTTTTTTTTTTCCAATTATCATCCCAGTGCCTACCTTTTTTTTCCCAAATGATTACCTTTTTTTTTCCAATTATCATCCCAGTGCCTACCTTTTTTTTTTCAATTATCTTTTAGCAGATAAGCTTATACAAGGCTGTCTTTACATTTACATGTACAAGATCAAGACAAGTTAAGCTTATACAAGGCTAACATTTTTTGTTTTTTACACCATAAACACTCTAAATTAATCAACTATCTACATATTAATCAATCTAAAATCAGCCATGTAAATACGCATTAAAACAGTCCTAAACGCTACCAAATCAATCAATAATATACACACAAAATGCTTTAAAAACAGCCAAAATAAGCAACAATAAAAACAGTCCTAAACTAAATAGTAAATAATAAAAACAACAATAAAAACAGCCCTAAAAGAATATAAATAATATATTGTACCTGCTAGATGCATCTTGAATTACTTCTTTCTCCAAGTTAGACCTTTGATTTGGAGTACCACTTGTTGAAGCGTAAATGTCGGTGAGTGTGACAATAAACTCTTTCAATTCATCACATTTTTTCTTCGCCAAATCAATATCAAACCCCATCATTTTTTGAAGAAGTAGCATGAAAAATCTTAGCTTCCTTCTAGGGTCTAACACCAAAGCAACGAGTAAGAGTTGATTGATATCTTCTAGCTTATCGAAATATTTTCTATATTTGCTCTTCATGTGAATCGACATATCAAAAATAACTTTTCCGAAACCAATATTATCCTTCACATAAGGGTGGTTGCAAACATTATCGATCTCATATTTGATTCCAACAACCTCAATGAATGATTTGTTGGCACTTGGCTTGTTTGATGAACTAATATTCATAGTTGTTTCATAAAAAACGCGCAAAAACTTCACCAACTCTAAAGCCCTACCCCAATCATCTTCATTTGGAGGTCCCACCCTTTTCTTACCATTTCCCCCAATATCCAAGTCCAACTCATCTTCTTCACCTTCTCCATCTTCTTCATCAAAATACCCCGTATACTTCAAATCCTCCTCCTCTAACAACCTATCAAATGCTTGCCTAAGCTCAAGTGCCGTCTCAAGCATTAGGTAAGTCGAATTCCACCTAGTGGGAACATCCAAAACACACACCTTTTTACTCTCTAATGACTCTTTTTTAACACACTCTTTAAAGGTCTCAAGTCTACTCGGGGAACTCCTAACATATTTTATAGCATTCCTAATTGATGCAACGGACTTCTCCACACATTTCAAACCCGATTTAACAATAAGATTGACAACATGAGCTAAACACCTAACATGGAGATATTTCCCACCCAACAAAATCTCTTTATCACCATTGTTTAACTTTCTCTTTATGTAGTCTAATGCCACTTTGTTAGAAGCGGCATTGTCTACGGAGATAGTTAAAAGCTTTTTAATTGACCATTCTTGCAAACATTTTTCTAAAAATTTTCCAATTGTTAAGCCTTGGTGATTTGGAATTACACAAAAGTTAAGAACTTTCTTATGCATAATCCATTTATCGTCAATAAAGTGGGCGGTCAATACCATGTAATTTATGTTTTGTATTGAAGTCCACGTGTCGGTTGTTAAGCTTACACAACGATCTCTAAGCTCATTTCTCAAACTTTCCTTCATCTCACCGTACATACCCAAAAATGTCTTAACCACCGTTTTCCTACAAGGGCTCCATTTAGGCACCACAATCTTACAAAATCTCCTAAAACCCGGCTTCTCAATTGCACTAAATGGCATTTCATCAATAACAATCATTTCAACCGCTGCTTTAGTGCAATTGTCTTGGGTCCAATGAGTAACCAAATCATCCACACCTTTAACATCTGTAGCAAAGTGTCTTTGGCCCTTAATCGAGTTCTTAGCACTACCAGGATATTGCGAACAATGAATTTCTAAGTGTTTTTGTAGTGTACTCGTGCCGTTCCTTGATTCAGCATTAAGTGTGGTGAAGCAATACTTACATTGAGCTTTTGTAGTATGCCCAACCTGAATCTCTTTTCCATCTTGATTATTGATCAAAGGTATCTTTTGTGCATTGAAATGGTCCCACACCCAAGACTTATTCGCTCTCGATTTATCTTTCGATTTCCTCTTTCTTGAATTCTTCTTTGGTAGTTGAGTTGTATTTGTAGCACCATCACGTATTTCATTCCTCATATCGCCGCTACTTATGCTCTTAGTATCATCAGAAATAGAAGCCATTGAAAATCGGAATCTGCATGACATAAACAATTTAAATAAAATGCTTTGGCATCATCATCCTATAGCTATGTTTACCGCCATCAAGTGTCCATCAAGTAAATCTTGACACCCAATTCTGTTTAATGAAATTCAACATTGAACAACGCCCGGAATTGTCACAAGTAACCAGTACTATTTCAGCTTAAAACAGAAAAACACTTAAAGAAACACTAAATTTGTTGTGGATGCTTAACTTAAATCCTCACAAAAGTTGCCACTGCTTCGTCACACACACACACTATATATATATAATTTTTTCCAGTTTAATAAGTATTAATGAGGTTGCGTTTAAGTACAAATTAACTCTATTGAGAGCATAAACAAGCAGAAATTAAGTGTATGCAGTTTATTTTATTAAACCCTAAAGCAGCAGCCATAGACATTGTCAACTCAGAATAAGCACAATATTCTGGCAACCGATATAAACTTGTATGCAGTTTCTTTCACTAATTCCCAAATCAAATCATAAAGTACAGAAGGAGACATATGTTATACATCATTTAAGCATTCAATCAACGCGTTCCGACCAGTAAACATGGATAGATCTGCTATCGCCTATTCTGCCCCGTTTCCTATAAAAGGGGGGAAATAAAAAAAGAGAAAAAGGAAAGAGACAGAAAAATTTACCTTGTGATAGCAGGAGTTTCGGTGAAGAAGAAACGTAGAAGAATTCGATCCGATACTGGAAGAAACGTAGAAGAACTGAAGAACCCTCTTTTGTTTCTCTGGAGTGAAAGAAGAATGACGAGAGTGAAAGGGTGTGGGTCAAGGCGCATTTAAGTCTTAAACTAGGTTAAACTATAAGTCGCCTTTATTTTTTATATTATTAAATATAATTATATTATATATATATATTTAAAATCCAGTTCTTAACCGGTAATGTGTGTTCAAATCAAGACCCAAAACCCGGAACCGATTTATTTAAATAGACCCGAATTAAGAACCGGACCCGCTTTTTGTTATAAAACCCGGAACCGGAACCGGTTTTTTCGGTTCGGTTTTTAAAAAAAAAATCGGTTCTTCGGTTAAAAATCCCACTCATAGTTTGTACGAGTTCGTATGATTGAGTGAGTCGTGCTGTGACTTTCAGTTTGTAAATCCGACGTCGTATCGTGATTTTCGGGCACTTGGACCATTTTTGTAATTTCCTATAAGTTTAGGGAAATTCATCTCCTTGTCGTATTTTAGATTCCTCGGTAGTTGGAAGTGCATTTACTGTCGAACACTCAGTTTCGTTGTTATGAATACCTCGTATTTACACTTTTGATTCTATCCTCGTGTTGTGGTTCGTCGTTGGATTGACTGTGCAGAATTAGTGTTCAGAACTGGGGTCTGCTACGTGCATAACGTACGTTATGCATGATCCATAACGTACGTTATGACCCTTCCCAATTTAGTACAGACATTTGGTTACGTACGTTAACCAGTGTTGGGTTACGTACGTATCCATCATAATGTACGTTAACAGCTTGTGTTAGCGTACGTAACGCGCTGTCAGCGTTTTTAAATCTGACTTAACCTCAGTCGTTTCTTTTCATTCTTCTTCAACCCTTCTCACGACGTGAGTGTTCTTGAGCGCCTTTGGAGCGAGTTGTCCAGAACAATCTGTGTATTTCCTCTAGAGATTGATTTTGTGTACCAAGGGAGATTAATCTACAACATTATCATCTTCCACCAGTCGAATCCAAGGTATTTCCTCAGGAACCCTAACTTTGACGAATTTGGGGGGGGGGGGGGGTTTGGGATTCTAGGGATTAGTTCCGAATTGTTCAATTATGTTATGATATTCCTTACCGATTGTAGTTATTGGGTGATTCCAAATCCATTTTCCTTGATTTTAAATTCGTGAATTATCAATACGGGGAGATTTTGCGTAAACCCTCACCCGTATCGATTGATCGTTAATTGTCGTAGCATGTAATCGGGGTTATGAGAGTATTCCTTTCGATTATTGATGTCGATTATTGATGTCCTGTTGGGACTGAGTATGCTAATTCTTCGTTTAGGAACCGTCGTTTTCCATTCGGATCATCCGTAGTCGTTTTTCACTTTCGATTCTTCGAATATGTCACAAAGGCAAGTACTTTACATTTGTTTACATGTTCTAGTATTTGAATTATGGCTTTATCGTGGTTGTTGTGGATGGATATATGTATGTTCATCTAGGGACGGTCCGACGGGGCCTCTAGGGATACGTATTGCCGTGAGTGTGCGTATCGTGAACTGTGGTTAGCCACCCAGGGATGTCCGACGGGGCTCTGCGGGGTACGGTGTCCGTGAGTCTCGTACCAACAGTTAACTTTGAATTGTAATTGTTGGAGATAATGTGTTTTGTGATTGTACATTGTAAATATTCCGGAATATAAAATGTTCTCTAAAATGATTTTTGGCGCATATATTCATCTGATTAGAATGTAGTTCAAATGGATTGTACTTGCACTAGCAGTTGTCGCTAACCCCTTAAATGGGGGAAATACTTTTTGTATTTCAGGTATAGGTCTTGGAGACAAGCGAGCTTTCGAGCCGTACGAGGATGACGGGCAGGCATGATACTGTTCATTAGTCAAATGTTGGTTTTCTGTTCTGTCGCTTATTGTCGATGTCTTGTTTTTGGGATTTCTGTAATTTGAAATTGGTTTAAGTACTCGAGTACTTCCTTTTTGAATTTGTTGATGTTGTGTTCCCGTTTTGGGGAAATGGGTTTGATGTCAGAATTTCTTTGTCGGATTGTAGTCTTTTATTTGAATTATCGTTTTGTTGATGGTTGTATGTCGTTGTTGTATGTCTTGTTGGTATGTTAGCCTGGTGGATTCCACAGTGTGGGGTCCACGACGCTGTAATATGCCCCGATCGTCTCGGGGGTGTTACAGAAAATGGTATCGGAGCTTAGGTTTATGGATACCTAGGCTGTCGGTTATTTGGATCTAGTCGAGTGTCGTTTTTGAACAGTATCGCTGCCATGCCATCATCTCAGTACGCCGGTGCTCATAAGTTTTCCTAACTTGACTAGTTGCGTTGTTCTGTTCTATTCCTTCTTGGTATATTGTTGTGTTTTGCGTTGGAATTGTACTCACCCGCTACTTCTTCAGAATTCCTGCTGGTAGAGGACGCTGACGCGGTCGCGGACGCGGTAGGGGACGTGGCGCATCCGGTGGGGCGGCCATGTCCGATCACTCGGGAACCGATTCAGTTATGCCTTCTTTGTCGAACAGTGTCCCGCTTAGTTCCGAGGGTCAGCAGGACCAGTCTGCTAGCTCCGGAAATGCACATGAGAATGTTGGAGTGGCCAACATTTTGCATCAAGTAGCGAACCAGATGACGCTACTGACTCAGGCCATTTTGGTCGGCCAGGCTAATGCTAACCCGGTTCCGCCTACTGGATCCGGAAATGACAAGTTACTTCAGGACGTGATACGTATGCGTCCTCCACAATTTGATGGTGCTTCCGACCCTTCCGGATGGGAGAGTTGGCTATTTGAGATGGAAAAAGTATTTGAGGCTGCTAATTGTACTTAGGAGAGAAAAGTACCCATTGCTCAGTACTTCCTCGCCAAGGAGGCAGCAACGTGGTGGCAAGCGGTGAAACCGCGTGACCGGGCAGCCACGTGGGCAGAGTTTCGGGATCTGATGGAAGGTGAATTTTGTCCATGGCCAGTGAAAGAGGGGAGGATCCGAGCCTTCTTTGAGGCTAAGCCCCAAGATGTTCATATTTCTCAAGCTATCAAAGACTACAATCAACAGTTGCATTATGTGAGAAACCAAGTCCGAGATGAGCTTGATAAGATCCGCCACTTTGATATGCGGATGAAACCGAGGGTGCGCCATTACATGTCTGGTCTGGGGTGCACGACTTTGAAAGAGTATCAGAATAAGGCGATGGCTTACGAGATGTCGTTTTCTGTGACAGAGACGACAACTAAAGGAAAGAAGCAAAAGACCTCCGGTCAGTTTTCGGGAGGCAAGTCTGGAGGGTATCCGAAGGCTCAGTCCGGTTCACGAGTCTTCAGGAGTCAGTCGCCGTCAGTTGGATGAGGAAACGGTTCTAGGTCTGCTCCTACTGGTTCCTTTCGTGGTCCTACGTGCTTCAACTGTAGTCGTCCGGGCCACATGATGAGTGAGTGTGATAGGCCTTCGATTCAGTGTCTTGCGTGTGGTCAAATGGGTCATCGTGCTAAGTTTTGTACGGATGCAGCTCGGGCTCCTGTTACTCAGATATCAACTCCAGCTGCGGGAGAGCCGAGTGTGAATCAGGCACCGACAGTTCCTCAGCCGCAGCAAAGTTTTGGTAGAGGTCGAGGACGTGGGCAGCCTTCTAGAGGGGGAGCTTCTAGTGCGGGGTCTGTTCTGCCCCGTGTGTATGAGATGAGGCGAGCCGGAGATCCCGGCGCGACGGTGGCTACAGGTACCGTTCACATCCTTGACCATCCTGTTTCCGTACTATTCGATTCTGGTGCTACGCATTCTTTCATATCTATGGATTGTGTACGTCGTCTGCATATTGATTGCCTAGTTGCGTGTGAACCATTTGTTGTTAAATTGCCTAGTGGGGATAGCATCGTGGGGGATCGTGAGATTAGAGATTTTCCAGTGAGTATCGCGGGGAGGGTTTGGCCTTTTAACCTGATTGCGGTAGATATTAGGGATGAGGATTTGATTCTTGGCGAGGATTGGCTGGACCGTCATGTTACAATTATGAATTATAGAACGAGAACTGTTTCGATGTTAGCTTCTGACGGTAACGAGCATTCTTTCGTGGGGCGTAAGCGGAGTAGCCAGAGATTCTTGATCAGCGCCTTGAAGGCGGTGAGACTTCTTCGGGGAGGTTGCACGGGTTATTGGTGTTATGCCTTGAGATCAGAAGAAGGGGGAGTCGAGCTCTCGTCTATTCCGGTAGTATGTGAGTATCCTGACGTCTTTCCAGACGAGTTGCCGGGTTTGCCGCCAGACCGAGAAGTTGAGTTTACCGTCGATTTAGAGCCGGGTACAGCACCGATTTCTAAGACGCCATATCGTATGGCGCCTGCCGAGATGCTGGAGCTCAAGAAATAGTTGGGAGAGTTGCTAGACATGGGATATATTCGACCGAGCGCTTCACCTTGGGGCGCACCGGTCCTATTTTTAAAGAAGAAGGATGGGTCACTTCGTTTGTGTATTGACTATCGAGAGTTGAACAAAGTGACTATTAAAAACAAGTATCCGCCCCCGAGGATTGATGACTTGTTTGATCAGTTGCAAGGGGCAGCCGTATTTTCAAAGATTGATTTGAGATCGGGGTATTATCAGCTCCGGGTGAAAGATTCTGACATTCCAAAGACGGCCTTTCGGACGAGATACGGTCACTACGAGTTTGTGGTTATGCCTTTTGGGCTAACCAACGCACCAGCCATGTTCATGCAGCTTATGAACAAAGTCTTTATCGAGTACCTCAATAAGTGTGTAGTCGTTTTTATCGATGACATCCTGATTTACTCGAGGAGCGAGGAGGAGCACGCCCGTCGTTTGCATATCGTGCTAGATATTTTGAGGACTCAGCATATTTTTGCGAAGTTCTCAAAGTGTGAGTTTTGGTTGCGGGAGGTTATGTTTCTAGGTCATGTGATCTCAGCCGAGGGTGTTCGTATGGACCCACATAAGGTAGAGGCAGTGTTGGATTGGGCACCGCCCAAGAACGTAAAGGAGGTCCGCAGTTTTCTGGGATTAGCCAGGTATTACCGTAGATTTGTCGAGGGATTCTCTAAGCTCGCTCGACCGCTGACTCAGTTGTTACAGAAGTCAGAGAAGTTTGTGTGGACCGACGAGAGACAGAAGAGTTTCGAGGAGTTGAAGGAACGGTTGACGACTGCTCCTGTCTTGGCTTTACCGAGTGGTAATGAGGGTTTCTCAGTTTTTAGTGATACTTCGGGCCAAGCGCTCGGATGCGTACTTATGCAGCACGGGAGGACGATTGTATATGCTTCCCGTCAGTTGAAACCCTATGAGTTGAATTACCCTATGCACGATCTTGAGTTGGCCGCAGTTGTGTTTGCGTTAAAATCTGGCGTCATTACTTGTATGGCTCGTCGTGTCAGATTTTCACCGATCACAAGAGCTTGAAGTACATTTTCACGCAGAAAGAGCTCAATATGAGATAGCGGAGATAGTTGGAGTTGATTAAGGATTACGACCTCGAGATTCTCTATCATCCTGGCAAGACAAATGTGGTGGCAGATGCCTTGAGCCGGAAATTGGTATCGCTTCGAGCGCTTGAATTGCTTACGGCTCATTCGGGACTTCAGCAAGAGTTTATGAGGTTGAGCATTGAGATTGTGCTACCAGAGAGTTTCGGGCAGTTGCGTACACTTGAGATTTCGTCGTCTTTAGTCGACGACATTAAGTCGAGACAATTAGACAGAGTATTATGCGAGAGGCTCATGTGTCACCTTACTCAGTCCATCCGGGCTCGAGTAAAATGTATAAGGATTTGAGAAAGAATTTCTGGTGGAACGACATGAAGAACGAGGTAGTTCAGTTTGTGGCTAAGTGTTTGACTTGTCAGCAAGTCAAGATTGAGCATCAGCGGCCAGCCGGATTGTTGAAACCACTTCCCGTCCCGGAGTGGAAGTGGGAGGATATCTCTATGGATTTTGTCACGGGTTTGCCGAGAACGAAGACTGGTATGAACATGGTGTGGGTGATTGTAGACCGACTGACTAAGTCGGCGCATTTTCTGGGCATCAAGGATACTTGGGGTCCAGAAAAATTGGCTCGTATTTTTATCGCGCAGATAGTGAGACTTCATGGTACACCGAAGACCATTATTTCGGACAGAGATGGCCGATTTGTATCGCATTTTTGGCAGGCGATACATAAGGCATTGGGGACACAGTTACGTTTGAGCACTTCTTTCCATCCCCAGACCGATGGGCAGTCCGAGCGTACTATTCAGACGTTCGAGGATATATTGCGCGCGTGTACGTTAGATTGGAGTAGTGACTGGGAGG
Organism: Orobanche coerulescens; assembly: GCA_033398695.1. Taxonomy (NCBI): domain Eukaryota; kingdom Viridiplantae; phylum Streptophyta; class Magnoliopsida; order Lamiales; family Orobanchaceae; genus Orobanche; species Orobanche coerulescens. Next base: position 140,534,672 of record CM065803.1, on the reverse strand, counting down.
AACATCTGGCCTTGATTAAGTTTACTTATAATAATAGCTGGCACGTGTCGATTAAGATGGCATCGTATGAGGCACTTTATGGCCGACGTTGCCGATCACCGATATGTTGGGATGAGCCGTCCGATCTAGTTGGCACTGAGCCAGACCTTGTGTTAGAGACGAGGGAGAAAGTCGAGTTGATTAGAAAGAGAATGTTGACTGCTCAGAGTCGACAAAAGTCTTATGAGGATGTTAGGCGTCGACCTTTGAAGTTTGTGGTGGGAGATCATGTTCTGTTGAGAGTGTCTCCGTCAAAGGGAGTTTTCCATTTTGGGAAGAAGGGGAAACTCAGCCCGAGATATATTGGATCTTTCGAGATATTGGAGAGAGTGGGTGAGTTAGCATACCGTTTGGCTTTGCCTCCGTCGTTGAGTCATGTGCATAGCGTATTTCACATCTCTCAGTTGAGGAAATATGTTCCGGACCCGTCCCACATTATCGATTTCGAGGACGTGGAGATAGAGAAGGACGTTACGTTCGAGGAGAGGCCCGTCAGAATTTTGGAGCGTCGAGATAAATAATTAAGGCACAAAACCATCCCGTTGGTTAAAGTGCAATGGTCGAGGCACAGAGTAGAAGAAGCGACGTGGGAGCTGGAGGAGGATATACGTTCGAGGCAGCCCGAACTATTTGATTCTTAAGTTTCGGGACGAAACTTATTTTTAGAGGGGGAGAATGTAACATCTGTACCTTTCCGCTTTTAGCACTTTCCATTTTTGGTGTATGGCTATTTTTGTCAACTCGTCTGTAACCTTTTCGACATTTTGAACCTACTTTATTCTTGGAGTTTTTCCATTTGGATGAGTTTTGGTAGTGTTTTTACGAGATTTCATTTTATGTCATGTTTCGCCGTATGTACGTTCGATTCTCGTAAAACACGTTTGTTTTCGTGATTTCTTTGTTTGTACGAGTTCGTATGATTGAGTGAGTCGTGCTGTGACTTTTAATTTGTAAATCCGACGTCGTATCGTGATTTTCGGGCACTTGGACCATTTTTATAATTTCCTATAAGTTTAGGGAAATTCATCTCCTTGTCATATTTTAGATTCCTCGGTAGTTGGAAGTGCATTTACTATCGAACACCCAGCTTCGTTGTTATGAATACCTCTTATTTACACTTTTGATTCTATCCTCGTGTTGTGGTTCGTCGTTGGATTGACTGTGCAGAATTAGTGTTCAGAACTGGGGTCTGCTACGTGCATAACGTACGTTATGTATGATCCATAATGTACGTTATGACCCTTCCCAATTTAGTACAGACATTTGGTTACGTACGTTAACCAGTGTTGGGTTACGTACGTAACCATCATAACATACGTTAACAGCTTGTGTTGACGTACGTAACGCGCTGTCAGTGTTTTTAAACCTGACTTAACCTCAGTCGTTTCTTTTCATTCTTCTTCAACCCTTCTCGCGACGTGAGTGTTCTTGAGCACCTTTGGAGCGAGTTGTCCAGAACAATCCGTGGATTTCCTCTAGAGATTGATTTTGTGTACCAAGGGAGATTAATCTACAACATTATCATCTTCCATCAGTCGAATCCAAGGTATTTCCTCAAGAACCCTAACTTTGACGAATTTGGGGGGTTTTTCGGGATTCTAAGGATTAGTTCCGAATTGTTCAATTATGTTATGATATTCCTTACCGATTGTAGTTATTGGGTGATTCCAAATCTATTTTCCTTGATTTTAAATCCGTGAATTATCAATACGGGGAGATTTTGCGTAAACCCTCGCCCGTATCGATTGATCGATAATTGTCGTAGCATGTAATCGGGGTTATGAGAGTATTACTTTCGATTATTAATGTCCGTTGGGACTGAGTTTGCTAATTCTTCGTTTAAGAACCGTCGTTTTTCATTCGGATTGTCCGTAGTCGTTTTTCACTTCCGATTCTTCGAAGATGTCACAAAGGCAAGTACTTTACATTTGTTTACATGTTCTAGTATTTGAATTATGGCTTTATCGTGGTTGTTGTGGATGGATATGTGTATGTTCACCTAAGGACGGTCTGACGGGGCCTCTAGGGATACGTATTGCCGTGAGTGTGCGTATCGTGAACTGTGGTTAGCCACACAGGGATGTCCGACGGGGCTCTGCGGGGTACGGTGTCCGTGAGTCTCGCACCAACGGTTAACCTTGAATTGTGATTGTTGGAGATAATGTGTTTTGTGATTGTACATTGTAAATATTTTGGAATAAAAAATGTTTTCTAAAATGATTTTTGGCGCATATATTCATTTGATTAGAATGTAGTTCAAATGATTGTACTTGCATTAGCAGTTGTCGCTAACCCCTTAAATGGGGGAAATACTTTTTGTATTTCAGGTACAAGTCTTGGAGACAAGCGAGCATTCGAGCTTTACGAGGATGACGGGCAAGCATGATACTGTTCATTAGTCAAATCTTGGTTTTCTGTTCTGTCGGTTATTGTCGATGTCTTGTTTTTGGGATTTCTGTAATTTGAAATTGGTTTAAGTACTCGAGTACTTCCTTTTTGAATTTGTTGATGTTGTGTTCCTGTTTTGGGGAAATGGGTTTGATGTCAGAATTTCTTTGTCGGATTGTAGCCTTTTATTTGAATTATCGTTTTGTTGATGGTTGTATGTCGTTGTTGTATGTCTTGTTCGTATGTTAGCCTGGTGGATTCCACAGTGTGGGGTCCACGGCGCTGTAATATGCCCCGATCGTCTCGGGGGTGTTACAATATTATACTTAGAAAGTGAGAATACAATAAGCTGTATGTCTTTCGAAGTTAATTGCGTAGCGGAAGTCTAATAGTGAGTTGCTGTAAGTACAACAACTAGGTACTCTCCTGTTTGCTTGAAGCGTACAGTGTTTTCACAATGTATACTATAAATCACAGTTATAAATGAAAACAGTAAGGACAAAAAGTAAATAACACAAAGTTATAAGTGGTTCAAGGTAAACCCCTCTACGTCCACTGGTCCTCCACACAGGAGTAAAACATTTATTAAAATCACTACGTAACAACTATGTGACTTTAACTAAACCTGTCTCTCTATCGTTCACACAAATTGATAGAGGGACCATAGCATTATCCGTTCACACAGATTGGCTTCAGCTCTTTCGAATTGCTTCTTCTCACCCTGATCGAAACTTCATCTTCAATGCTATTCTTCCCAGACAGGTTGGAATTAGAAAGGACTTAGTCCACACAGGGCTAAGGTTGATCTCAATGGTAAAGATGGTAGAATAAGTTCAAAGAGCAGCTGTATGCTTTAACGAGCGGTTGTTGTATGTTGTGCTATTTGCGTTGAGGACTTGTATATTTCTTCGCTTAGATACTATTGTATGCTCAGGAAATATACTGCTCTTTCTTAGCTTGATGGTAAGATGTATTGCGTGAGATTCAGTAAGTGAATTTAGCAATGTCCTCTTGCTTGGGGCTATTTATAATTTTGGAAATATATCCGTTATAAATGTTGCCGTTGGCCGGTTGGTGAGATTTAGACGTCTCTGATTTGCGGCTGCAGAATATTTGAACTAAAGGCAATTCACATTTAATGCTTCAGACATTCTTTTTGACTTTGCATTAAATGCTCTTCAGCGCGTTCAAACTGTTCTCTTTCGGCTGCATTAAATGATGTCCTATCAGCAATAAATGATGCGTTAACCGTGAATACTTTATGAATGAACAAAGTTTATTTCACAACAGTTTAAAGCTATTCTTCAGTCTTATTGGATGTGTTTTACTTTTCCTAAGTAAAACTCCTACAGCCAGACTGTTGTATCCAACACTCTTAATTTCTGATGTATAAAGACGTAGGCTTTGTAGGATTGGACTCTGTAGGAAGATCTCTTGCTATATGGAGTTTCGTAACAGCTTCCATACTTATTGAAATTCTGGTTGTACGATGACGATTCTCAAAACAGGCTGTGTTTATCCCAACAATTTCCCTCTTTTTGATAATGCTAAAACCTCATCTAGATACAGAGAGGCTGTCTTCAAGTCTTCTGTTCGAAAGATCTGATCTTCATGACTTAGTCTAGAACTTTGAACTGCTCGCAGGCAAGTTCTAAAATAAAAATCCCACAGGACTAGGTGTATTACAACTTAACTTATGATTGGCGTGTAGGCACAATCTTAAAAAATGTAATATAGATTGAATACAACTTAATCTATGAACTGTTCGCAGACAAGTTCTTACAGCTTGTGGAGTAACAAGTTTGTATTTGTTGAAATATGTCAATACTTCATAATAAAAACAGTAAAAACAGTAAGAGTAGATTACGAGCTGTAATCTTTCAAGAACAAAATTCTTATTAATGATTGAAAATTACATGGCTTGAAAGATATAAAAATAAAATACTGCATCGACGAGCATACAGTAGGATAGAAATACAACATATAACCGACAAAAGCTAGTTCCTCTAATGAGAATACTTCCAAGCGTTCCGAGCGGGATCATGTTCGGTTCCACTCCACCAGTTGACTAAGGAGTCTTTGTTGTGGTCCCTGTAGATACTTCATCCTTCATGAGAGATGTTGTAGGCAAGGATATAATATTCTGGATAGGTGACCCGTTCACCCTTCTGGTGTTTGGACTTTATTTTAAGCTGTAAGGGAAGCTTTCCTTTTGCCAGTAGCCTTGATAACTCGTTGGCAACATCCTCCAGAGTTTTAAATCTGTTGAACATGGCAGATTCCCTGATGAGAGTGCAAAAGTATCTCATCAGTTCATTTTTCTTCCAGTCTCTCAAATCCTCTACTGAAGGCTGTCGGTTTGTTGGGAGCAAATCTCAGCGGGCTTTCGTACTGTACTCTTCCATAGGTAATTGGGATCCTAGAACTCAGTTCGAGAACCAACTATCCTGTATCCTCTTGATCCTTGAACTGGCCCGGGTCTGGCCAGTCGTCGATTGCAGTGGCAACGCTTTCTTCCAATGCAGTCTCCATTTCTCTTTCTCTCTCCAGCCTTCTGTTCCTGGTAGCCTCTCTGGACTCTACCCCCCTTTTGGCATCATCAAGATCTGATACCTTGCCATGAATTTCCCTTAGGAGTTTCATTAATTCGGCCTATTGGGTCTTTAGATCATTGAAGTAGTCGACCAGCCTCCCAACCACTGTAGTAAGATCATCGATCTTGTGATCATGGTCAGTCAGTCTGGAGCCAGTGTATTCAAGGGCGGCGACCGTATCGGCCTCGGCTACACGTAGCTTTTCTTGCTCTTGCCTCAGGATCCGCTTCTGATGCTGTTTCAGTTGGTTAAGAGCTTGCCACAATGCTGCTGGCATTAGGCGAAATTCGTCTTCCACATCATTGATGGCCAATTTCAGCTTTGGGAGCTCGTCCTGAGATGTTTTGTGCATCCAGTGTAACTCTTTTCCAACATCATATAGGGCCTTGACGGCGTCCTGCAGAAATACAATTTATCGACTGATCGCTTGAAGTTGCTCAATTCGTGCTTCGGTGCGCGGAGAACCAGCGCGGGAATATTTGAGTTTAGTGGGTCTCCCAGATGTCTAAGAACCACGTTATGACGGGGTCTCCATGGTCTATTGTCAGAAAGGAAACCGTCATCATATTCAGAGTGAGAACCTGTAGAGATAGGAGATACAACCTGTTCAGAAGTAGGGGCTTCGGAAGGTTGAGTTGCTGGGTCTGTTTGGGAGACAAAGGGACTAATTCCTCCTTCCTTGGTTGATTTTCAGAAGTTGGGACTACAAGAGGGACTGAATACTCATGCCGACTCTCAGCTTCCGCCTGTCTTGGAAGATGGACTGATTCCTCTTGGCGGACAGCGCGGGTGGCAACTTCTTCATCTTGTACATAATGGGCTTCCTATGTGGGAGAAGTAGCTGGTTCTTCATAGATGACAGGAGGGACTGATTCCTCCGGTTTCTATTCTTCCTGAGCTACTTCCTGTTGCGGGGGCGGGGACTGTTGTTTTTCAGATGTCCCCTGGCCCTGTTGGGATAGTAAGTTGGCCATTTCTCCTTCCATAGCCACTTCTCGGCTTGTACGAAGACCTGCCTGTAAGGCATTATCATCATCGTCAGAGTCAGGGTCAGAGTGGTGGCTTGGGGATGGAGCCTTATTACCGGACTGTGACTTCCCTTTGAGTCTGGCCTTTTCTTTTTCCATGAAGTAATTTGAGATGAACTCAAGTCAAAAGTGATCTTCCCAGCGGATCAGGACCTCGACGTTTTGGGTGTCCGCAACCTCCAAAGGAAATAACTCCTCGTCCTTCCAGTCCTCCAAGTTGTAAAGGGTGTCGTATTGGGCCACCCTGTAGAGTTTCCAGACCTTGAAGTGCTCATAGGCTTCCTCTATTTGGACTTGGTGTATAGTGTTATCTATAATATCGATTGGGGAGGGACTCCGTATAATAGTGGGCTCTACTGTCCAGTTGGGATCCTCAACAGATACGGGAGCCTGTTGTGGAGAGGGATCCCCGACAGGGGTGGGTATCCTGTGGGGAGAGGGACTCCATATCGGGGTGGGTGCCCTATTTGGAGTTGCGGATTTTGGTTCCTAAGGGGCAGCCGATTCGTCGGATCCTTCCAATTTGGCAAAAAGTTGATCATTCGCCATAGCCGCCACAGACTTAGGATCTGTTGTACGAGCAGCAACTGTTTCTTTCATAAGGGTTGCGACTTGTGGGAGAGTTTCAGCAATAAGAGAGGTTGATGGGACTTCTACAGTGACCGTTGTAGTTACCATAGGTTCAGCCTTTAAGAGAGCTGTCGTCGGGACTACATCTCTTTCTCTTCCCATTACTAGAGCTCTTCAGAGGGACGTACCAAGGGTCACTTGAGGTTGGCATGCTGAGGGTTGGGCCTGCCAGCAAGGAGGGGTGTCTTGTTGAATACCATGGATCGGATTCCACCGATAAACTTCCTAGTGCCGATCTTCTTGGTGTCGGCGGACTGCTTCACTCCGCAACAAGTGAGAATGTGATTCAGAATTAAGACAAAAGATTTCTTGGCAGACTAAGGCTTAGAAGCCCCTTCTTGGATACGTTTTAGAATAATTTGAAAAAAAATTTACCTTTTCGCCAGACATGATGGCGATCATCATTCCGAATCTCAAGTTGGTGCACATTTGAAAAGCACTAGTCATGTTCTCAACAACACGACGACAAAAATCATGAAGGTAGATGTAGGGGAGGGTGAAGTTCTTCTTGGGGCAAGAGGGATGGATGTTGGTGGCCATGGAGGTCGGCCCTCTGGCTGAAACTTCAAGGCTTACGCGCTGGAGCATCCTCTGCATCCCGCTTTATCCGTGCCGATCCTGGACCTCTCGGATCTCGGCGTCGACCTGAGCTGGTACCCGATTCCCAGAAATCTCGTTCATCCAAATCCCCCGGAGGACGGGGAGGCAGTTTCGGAAGCCGGTGGGGGAGCGCGGGCCGATCCAGCGGCCAAAGGTGAAGGCCAGGTAGGGGCACCCTGAGGTTCTACGTCCTTCTTTTTGTTTTTGTTTTTGGCTTGTAAATTTTATAGCTTTCGTTGTACTTTTTTCTTCGGGCGACTGTGATTGTACTTCTGTATTCCAAGTAATGAAATGAATATTTTCTTCTTTGATTTCTTGCTTGTATGATTGTCTTTCTGAGTCTTTGCATGACTTTATACAAGTGTGTGAGGAAAGATTGTTGCGTGTACAGCTCCAAGTGAATTGATAAACTCATATTGATAACTTTTACAACAAAGTTGATCGTTGCACATACATCTGAAAAATGCCGATCTCTGTACATGTAATTGGGTAGGGACGATCGTGATATATATAGCTCCGCTCTTCCCCCTTATTTTTGTTTACTTAGTGAAAGTAAGGGGACGAAAATAAATTGTTGAGTGAGCGGTCTTCAATTTTACAGATTCCTTGAGGAAGGCCGACCATCCCGGCCTAGAGGAACCGTGCACGATTACGGAGTTCGATGGAACCGACCTCCACGACCATGTCTTGTGCACGAGCGACATTCCGTCTGATGGCCAACTTCTCGCGACTCACTTAATTGTGAGGGTCCTCCATAGGCTGCGCCCGCCTCGTATTTAAACGAAGGGCGTGCGGTCTTGGTCTGGAGGAGTCCTTGCACGGGGCATCGTCAGATTAATCGACTCCACAACCGTAGCTTGTTAGCACTTTTGTACTTCGGACCGTCATGTTAGATGGCGATCCTCGACGGTATACGTTGTGATGGGGGGAGGGACGCGTCGCATTGTTCGGATCCACCATGTTAGGTGATGGACCTTTGAGGGCGGGCGAACGTGTCCACAGATCTATTTTGGAGGGCCATTTGGCTACGCCCGCCTCGTATTTAAATGAAGGGCGAGCGATCGCTGCCCAAAGGGACCTTGCACGGGCACAGAGAACGGTTCCATCGTCCTCCACAGCCATGTCGACACTCTTCTACCTAGGACCGTCATGTCAGACGATGATCCTCGACGGTATACATTGTGTAAGGGGAGGCGATCGCTTGCCTAGGTTCTTCATGTTGATGACGAACTTTAGAGGGCGAGCGAGTCATCCTCTGATTTGTTTTGGAGGGTCCTTCAGCTACGCCCGCCTCGTATTTAAACGAAGGGCGAGCGATCGCTGCCCAAAGGAACCTTGCATGGACGAATCATCGGTTTCATCGATCTTTGTGACCATGGCGGCACTTTTCTACCTCAGACCGTCATGTTAATTGGCGATCCTCGACGGTATACGTTGTGCAAGGGGAGGCGATCGCTGCCTAGGTCCATCATGTTAAATGCCGAACTTTAGAGGGCGAGCGAGTCATCCTCTTTTTCGAAGCATTGCTCAGGCAGTAGCCTTTGGTTTGACGTGGTGGGAATCGGGGAAAGACTTCCGAAGTCCCCACCTCTTGATTGAGGCATATAGATCCGGTCGCCGAGGTTGATCGAGGGGTCGACTCGTATGAGCTTTCCGGCCTGTTCACGTTCAACTCTGGAGACCATATCGGGAGATCGATGGGGCTCCGGCTAAGCCAATAAACTGTCCAACCTGCCCTCCTCGAACAATCTCCAGAGTTGTCTGAGGAGGTCGCGGCATTGATTGGTGCTGTGACCGGGACTCTTGTGGTAAGCACAATATTTATTGTGGTCCAGATGACCGTTGTCCCTTATCGCCTTTGCCTTGCTTAGCGGTTCGCGCCCCTTGATAGCGTAAAAAATGTGGGCCGGAGTTCGGTTGAACTCGTGGAGGAGATGGGCTTCCACATCCTCGAAGGCCTTGAAATCACCGGGTGGCTTGGCAACCGCCTTGTTGGTTTTGACGATCGCCGTCTTTCGGATGGGAGGCAGCGTCCCCTCGCCTAGGTGGAGGGTGAACAACCTCTCCCTGGCCAAAAAATCGGCAGCCTTAGCGCGGAAGATCGCGTAGGTCGGGGGGATGTCCTTTGTGAGGTGCCTAAACATGGGTGAATGACCTTAGAATCCCCCCAGGACCGAGTAGAGGGCAAGCTCGTCTCTGATGGGATCGCCGGTGAGGACTATTTCATCCACCCGGTCGATGTAATCTACATCGGTCTTGTCTTCCCCCTGCCTGATTTTCATCATGCGGTGGGGGCCTTCTAGTCTGGCGACCTTGGCGGCGAAGAATGATGTGAAGTCACTCGCCAGTTTCTCAAAGGAATTGACTGATCGCGGTGGCAGTGAGATGTACCACCTATGGGCCAGATTGCCCAATGTCAACGGGAACATTCGGCATCTCGTTGTGTTTGATGCCCCGCATCCGGTCATGTAAATCCGGAACTTGCTTAGGTGAGTCTCGGGGTCCGATCTCCATTCATACAAAGGCGTTTGGGGAGGAGCGATCCTTGGTTGCACGGGGGCAAGCTCGATGAGGACCGCGAGTGGCTCAGTTGGTCCGATGATCTTTCTACTGGCGTTTGCCCCAGTTTCCATGAGCGCTTTCATATCGTTGAGTTGGCGCTGCATAGCGGCCATCGCCGCAGCCTGGTTTCTCGGGGCTAGGCGCTCGGAGCGGGAGCCGAGGCGATCAAGTACTGATCCCCTGGCTCCGCTATCGATGATGTCCTTGCCGCGTGGCTCGACTCTTCGGTGTATGGGGGCCAAACGGCTGACCTGTATTTGGTTCGGAGTTGGGTATGCCGAACTCCTGGTGACGGACTCGGATTCTGTCAGCTCGTGGTTGGGGCCAGAATGCCCCGGTCGCCATGATGGATCGCTTCCTAAATGGCTGAAGACGGAACTGTCCCGCCTCGCGAGAGCCTTTTCTCGCGAATCGGGGCTTTCTGACGATCGCTCGACCAGTAACCCCTTGAGCTTCCATTTGCCCGCGCGGCGGATGGCCGAGGGGGTTATAGCGGGCGCTGCGCATGCTCTCCGTCGCTCCCTTAGGATGGTCATAGCCTTCTCGATCTGTTCCGCGGTTTGGAACTGGTCGAGCGAAAGGCTGTGGCCGTCCCTCAGGTGCAGGATCGAGAGCCTCGCGTCGCCGCGGCTACCCTCTGTCATAGGCTGGGGCTCGGATTGAGCCGGAATATGACGTTCGGCGATTCTGAGAGTGGCTCTCTTCGCTGTGGTGGCAGACACCATTATTCTGAAGGTTTTTTTTTTTTGAAGAATAGTGAGTGTTTCTTCAAGTATATGCCCCGGAGAACAATGAGTGTTCTTCGGGACGGTCGGAATAAAAATGAAGGTTAAGGTGACCTTCCTCTAGCGCCAATTGTTGTTACCTAAAATATTATCCAGAGATGATATGCTGGAATGGACGAGTAACAAACAAAATGCGAGAGCACGTCCGTGGAGAAGTAAATAACACAATATTTGCCGGGGTTATTAGTCTTGGGCTTGAATGCTCTCGCGAGATATTATTAATACGAATACTTGGGAGTACAAACATTAATGTTAGAGTACAATTACAATGAGTGTAAAGACCCTAGTTATCTTAGCTCTTCAGTGTTGAAGATTGCCGGAAGAACCAGAGTTGATGCTCTGTGAGTTCGTGTAACAAGGATGGGTTGCTGAGTTCTTTAGCTGAATGTCTGAGCTTCTGAACTTGTGAATCTCTTCAAATCTGAACTGTAGGGAGTTCTCGTTTATGCCGACCGTCTTTTGGTTAAGAAGTTCTGAGAGAGAAATCCTAGATAGATTCAAGAGAAAGCCGAGAGCTTTCCAAGTGCTGGAGGCTCTCTATTTATAGGACTGGGAGTCGCTGGGCGATCGTCTCTGCTGTATTATAATAAGCGGGCGATCGTCTTTAGCACATGGGTTGGTCTCCTTAAAGTCCGCAGCAGCTGCTGGCAGCCGGATGTGCGAACCAATGAGAGGCCAACACGCGTCTATGTCGCTGTCTTGGGAGGCCCCACCTAGGACCTTTCGGCAGGTCTGTCGGTAGGTGAGGCCGTCCTTGTCACTGACAGATGCTGATGGGCTGGAGTCAACGATCCATGTTATGTGGCGCCATTCGTGGATCTGCACATGGGTCCTTGCTCCGTGATCCAGTCTTCGTAGACTTGACGGACGATGGCCTTATATGTGGCATAGAACTGTCGTCTTTGGTCGGGCACCAAAGTCGGTCGCTAGGCACCAAGAGACGATCGCTCCGGGAGGTCGATCGCTAGATACTCGAAGATGGACTGTTACCTTCGATTGGCAAGTTTGCCGTAGCTTATTTAATCATGAACTCGGTCGCTCGGCCGTATGCCGATCGCCGTCCAGGCGTACTAATCGCCGCACAACAGGGTATATTGATGATTAGTCATGTTTGTACTTGGCTCGTGGAGTTTTATAAATCTAATTGATTGTTTGACCTTGCGTATAAATGTATAGTTTTGGTTACTTGATTTGATGTGTAAGGAACGAGTGTGGTAGTCCAAAAGCCATGAGTTCTTGTGCCTAATTAAACCGTTCACTTTTAGTAAAATTCTTTCACTTGCGATTTCTCTTCTTATGGTTTGTATTCTGTAGAACTTGCATGATTCTGTTGGATGATGTGTTGATATTTACATACACGAGAAATGATTAGGGCTGCCCATTTTTTTTGTCTTGAACCTACTTATCTAAAAATACCCACCATTTCATATCAATATCCTTTGCTAGCCACATTGAGCCTTTAGCCATATTTTTGTTCGAAAAACCCACATATTATAGCTCCATATCCAAAAGCCATAACTTATCCAAGTGTTGGTCCTCGTAAGAGCATGAGAGGGTATATTTGAAAAACGAAAGTGTGCAAAGTTTGTGGTGTATAGCGGCAAAAATCTTCTCTCCCATTCCCCTAAAAATAATGAGTCCCACTAAAAAAAAGAAAAAAATATATTAATAATAGTGGGCTAGAAAAGAAAGGGGGGGGGGGGGGGGAGGAGTGAGCATAAGAAAAACAAAAGGAAAGGTCGTTGGGTGTAAGAACTAGTCCAATATCAAAAGAATTGCACTTAACAAGGCCTAGAAAATATATATACGGGAGAATTGAAATAGAGTGGTCGATCTTGCTTTGAGTGTTTATTTCATATATGTGAGGATTGTATATGCTCTAGTTGGACTAAAAATTGTAACCACTAGCTAAATTTTCCCAACCTGAGCCACAGCCCCGTTACAACCAAAAGTAAGACCCTATGCCTCGTGTTTTGTGAATATTGATGCGATTGATGAGAGAAGAAGTACAAGCATATAGTATAACTTACCATTTGAATCGAGTTGAGCGTATTGACCTATCTAAACACTTTAGAGATGAGTGAATCGATAAAATTCTGTGAGGGACTACTAAGACTCGTCTTCTTGCGTGTTCGATTAAGTGCCATTGCTTTCCACTCATTTGTGAGTTTAGGCTTCCATGACGAACTACGAGACTTTACGATACTTTTACATTCCCGGTTGATTGTATGAATACCCGATGATTAACTTAATTATTCAATCCTCTTCGTTTTCTTTGTCATGTGTTTTATTTCATTTTGCTTGGCGACAAACAAAGTTTAGGTTTGGGGGGATTTGATGAGTCGATTTTTGATCATCTCATTCTATTCTATTGAGTCGTGCGTTTATTTGTTTTTAAGTGTTTTTGTTCTTTTTATACGTGGTATGTGGTGTTTTTGTTTTGTAGGTATCCAGACGAAGATTATGATGAAATATGTGCTTTTATGGCCAATATTGGAGTTTATGACGACCAAGAGCAAGAACGGGGCTTAAACGATGAATATTGAGCAATATCAGTCGTATTTTCTAATTTCCGGATTCATTACTCCGAATTAGTATGTGTTATGTATAGATTCCTCGTGAAATCATCTCCGCAACGGTATATTATACGCTAAATTCTGAGGTGTATTGAGGGAGATATGGCTTCTAGATCACAGCCTCACAGTCCAGACCGCATCATGATCGCGATCCTGTCTTGGACCGCACCCGGACTGTGGTCCCAAACCCAGACCGCGCGGAAGATAGTTTCCAAAAACACCCAGCCTACGGTCCCAACCACCCAGACTGCGGTCCACCCCCCTGTTGTGCAACGATTTTCTACACTTTTTGTGATTTTTTACGGGTATATATAAAGGGGAACCCTAGACACAACTTGGGGGAGCCAAAATACTCGATCTAAAACTCAATTTTTCTCAATTTTCTTGTATTCAAACATCTAGAGAGACAATTATGAGTGATTTTTGTTCCTTGTATGAAGATTCAACAAGAATTGAAGGAAGAACATCAAAACTTCCTCGGGAATTCGACTTCGTTTTTGCAAGGGAAGATTTCTACCATGGTTTGTTCAATGATTTTTGCCATTGTTGTTGAAATGATCATAACTAGCTAATCTTATCATATGGATGTTTAGATTGAACCAAACAATGTTGTTAGTTGTTATTTTTGATTGATTTTCTAGGTAAGAGTTTGGGATTGTTCCTCTTTCTTTGTTGTTTGTAATCTTTCGGCGTTCTTGCTGATATTTTTTTTAGGAAAAGTCAATTGCATTAAATAAAAAAGATTGGCCAACAAGGCAGGCCAGTACCCAGCAACCATTACAGAAGGTGCACCAACAGCACAAAACAGAAGAATAATAAAAGAGTAATAAAAGAGTTACAATGGAACTACCAAGCAACCCTCCATATACGCCTAACAGCGACCGCATATAAGGAATGAGGTGACCAACGCTGAGAGATAATGTCACGAACAAGACCAATCCCCTGGAAGGTAACTATGTGAGGATCACGACGCCTCTGACCGAATCTCCGCTCATTTCGCTCCTGCCAGAGTAAGTAGACCAATGCCGCTAAAAAGATACGGTAAGCCACGTTAACCACATGTTTTCCTCTCCACTCCTAGCCGCCGAAAGAATACCCGTACTCCATTCCGAGTGAGGCCAATAAAATTTTACCTCCCTCTTAGCAATAGAGATACACCTACTAGAGTAAGGGCATATGAAGAATAAGTGAGAGTGAGACTCTAACGCCATCCCACAAAGGACACAAATACCATCTTCATGCTGCAGTCAAGGCTTATCCATAGTCGACAGATGCTCCTGAATAGCCAACCATAAAATAAAGGAGTGTTTAGGAATCTTCCCGGGACCAAGAAGCAGAGGGGTCTACGGTACAGAAGGAGAATACGCTCTAAGGAATCGAAGAGCGGACGAGGAAGAATAGGAACCTGAGCCATGCGGTCTCCAAGAGATGCGATCCTGGCCTCCATAGATAGGAGGGAGGGCAGAAACAACCTGCTAGAACCCAGGACGATCAACCACAGGCCAAATCCATTGGCCATCAGAAATAACAGAGCCAAGACGGGCATGCACATCAATGCCAGTACAAAGGGGCGCTCTAGGCACAGAATGCCTAATCAAACCCATATGGTGCCAAGGATCCGACCATAAATGGAAGGAAGCGCCATCACCCATAGAATACTGAAACGCTCCCATGACAAGGGGACGCAACTTCAGTAGCTGTTTCCAATACCAAGAAGATGCAGCAGATATAGGAATATCCCAAAAAGAACACTGTTGAACTCCATACGAACGAACCCAGCTAACCCAAACAGAACGAGAAGACCCAGCCAGGAGAGCCCAGATATGGCGGGTCATAAGGGCCTGATTCTGAACCCTCAACGGAGTAATACCAAGGCCACCACACTCTACAGGCAAGCAAACCTTAGACCAAGCCACTTTAGCATGCCTAGAGTCACGAGAATCTTTCCAAAGAAAATGCCTTAAACGCTTCTCAATAAGGGCAAGAACGCCCTTAGACAGGATAAAAATACAGGCCCAATAAATGTGAAGAACAGATAACACAGACCGAATAAGCAGACAACGACCGGCCATAGATAGAGATCTACAAGCCCAGTCACTCACCTGACCATCAATACTGTCAAGCAAAGGAGAGCACTGAGCCACCATGAGCTTCGATGAAGATAATGGGACTCCCAAATACCTCATAGGGAGCTGGCCCATCTGAAATCCTAATAACTGCTCAACCTGAGCCCCCTGCTCCAAAGCACTCGCCGAGAGAAAAAAATTACTCTTCCCAGGGTTAGCACGCAGCCGCGAAAGAGAATCAAAGATATCAATACTCCTCTTAAGAACACCAATCAAGACCTTATCTGGATTACAGAAAAGAAGGAGATCATCAGCAAAGGCGAGCATGAAAGTACGGGTGGCCTCACACTTCCAGCGGTATCGAAACCTCGGGGTCTGAGCAATCTCACGAGTAATAATACCATGAAGCACCTCCATAACAATAACAAAGAGGTAAGGGGAGATGGGGTCTCCCTGCCGAAGACCCCTACGACCTCTAAAGATCCCCTCAGCATCACCATTCAAGAATACCAAAAAGGCAGTAGTGGTGATGCACTCCCTGATCCAGGGAATGAACGACTGATGGAAACCCATACACTGCAGAGCAATCAGCACAAAATCCCACTCAACAGTGTCATAAGCTTTCATAAGGTCAACTTTAAACACACACCGTCTAGTCATCCCCCTCTGCCCATAACCATGAAGAAGTTCCTGTGCAAGAAGGATATTATCACTAATCCTTCTCCTAAGAATAAAAGCAGTCTGAACCAGATCAATCAAGGCATCCAAGCTATCACGCATACAATGAGCAATTATTTTCGAAATAGCCTTATATAATAAGCTGCAGCAAGAGATCGGTCTAAAATCCGACATGCCCCTAGGCAAGGCAACTTTCGGAACAAGAGAAATGATCGTAGAATTGATCTGCCTGACAAACTTCCTGGTAGCAAAGAAATGCATAATAGCAAACGAAATCTCACCCCCCACAATCGGCCAAGCCCGCCGGTAAAAAGCAGCATTAAAGCCATCAGGGCCCGGGGCCTTGTCCTTATCAAACTCGAAGAACACAGACCGAACCTCATCGACAATAACAGGTCTAACCATGTGCACCGCATCATCAGGAGAAAGAGTAGCCGAAATAAAAGGCCTAACCTGGTTGAACGACAAAGGCATAATCTGATTAGAGTAACCCAACATTCTCTCATAGAACCCAACAACCTCATTCTTAATAAGAGCAGGGTCAGACAGCTCAGTACCATCCTCCGTATTAAGCCTATAGATACGAGATCTGACTCGCCTAGAAGCAATCCGCCAGAAGAAGAAGGCAGTACAGTGATCCCCATCCTTAAGCAAAGCCAACTTGGCACGCTGCCTGAGCGAGGACTGTTCTTGAGCCACAACAACTGAGAAAACCCACCGACAACATCTCTCCAACAATAAAACTGAATCGACCATGGGATGGTCCCTGAGAATACTCAGAGAAGAAGAGAAGAATGTAGTAGCATCAGCGACATTCAATGCCAAATCCCCTTTCCTCTTCCTCATCGCGCGAAAAACGGGCTTAAGGGCGTCCAACTTACGACAAATCACATAAAACGGGGACCCCACAATATGGTGACGCCAAATGTCCCAAACTGCCGGGAGGAAATCCTCAGAGTCAGCCAGGAAATTATCAAATCTGAACATTTTACCTCTGCATCGAGGCAAACTATCAAGACCCAGAATAAGGGGGCTATGATCAGAGGTCCGCGGCAGATCACAAGAGTAGGTACGATCAGCGTGATCAATGAACCACTGCGAGTTACCCAACACCCTATCAAGGCGTTTCCACAAAGATCGAGGAGACGGGCTCTTGTTATGCCAGGAGAACCAAGAGCCTACCATCGGAAGAGTCTCAAAATCCGCACGCCTACAAAGATCTCTGAACTCCACTAGGGGGGCTCATCGTCAGAGTGAGGAGCTTCCCCACCCAAGATCTCACTAGTGTCCAGAACAACATTAAAATCACCCATAATGACCCAAGGCTCAGCAGCATGTAGAACCGAGAAATCAGTGAGATACTGCCACAATAGCCGCCTCTCAATAAGATCATTAGATCCATAAGCAAAGGTAACCAAAAGACAGGACGAGTCGAGTAACAGAGTAATACGACAATGAATAAATTGCGACTCCAAAGCAATAATATCAACAGACACAGAACCAGGATCCCAACCAATCCAGATCCTCTTCCCAGGCCCACAACCGTAATCAGAGAACCACTTCCAAGACCCAGAAATAAATGAAGAAACACGCCCAAAGTTACCAACCGAGACACGCGTCTCGAGAAGAGCAATACAACAAAGATTAAACGAACTAATTACCTCCCGGACCGAGATCTGATGCTCAGTCTGGTTAAGTCCACGAACATTCCACACAGCAATAGGGATCATTTAACAACATCGACTCGGGCTGCATCAATAATAGGGCCCAAAGTTGAAGAACTAGAACAAAGCGACGTGCCGACAAACTCAGGAATCTCATCCTCAATATCATCAGCAAGACCAGAAAGAGCCGCAAACCTGTTATGAGACGGCTCATACATACCAGCACAAGCCCTCCTAGGCGACATGATAGGAGAGCTGGTAGTAACTAAGGAGAAAGTAGAGACACTACTCAACAGGCCCAAACCAGCACTACGACCTCCAATGCCCCCAGCTAACACCACATCAGCGCACCCGAATTTGGCATCAGGGCCAACCCAGCCTGAGCGACCCCCCCAACCGGAACCAGACCCAACGAGGACCCCGGACCATGAGCGCCTGAAGGAACAGGCTTAGCCACATAAATACGAGCCTGCTTAACCTGCTTCTGAACCAAAGGCTTAGAAGTGCTCGGGAAAACCTGTTCACGATGCCCGAAAACTCTACAAACACCACACCAATGTGGTAACCATTCATACTCGACGTGGATCCTCCTAACACAAGGACAATCACCATCAGACGGAAGAACCATAAGAAACGAGCGAATCGGGCTAGTATTAGCGTCTAACAAGAAGCAAACTCGAGCATAATCCACTTTCAGACAGTTCCTGATGAACACGTCAACAAAAAGTGGCTCCCCGATAGCACTAGCAGTAATACTGAGTCCCTCGTCAGTCCAATACTCGAGAGGGACATTACGATGTTTCACCCAAACAGGGACATGTTTAGGCTGAACCTTCAGAAGGGACATACCGAGCTTCCATCGGGTAAGGAAAATGGACTGGCCCTGAATAAGCTAAGGCCCTCCCTCTAACGCCTCGGACAAAACTTGCTCACTTTCAAACTTAAAGAAATAAAAAAAAACCTCAAAGGAGAACACCTCCTTAAGCCCCTTCCACGCCGACAGAAAGTAATTCTTGATCAAGTTGAGAGAAGGGGCTTTCCCCAAAAAATAACCAACTAAAGTGTTAATCCACCTCTTAGCACCTTCTTTTCCAACACTAATATCCGGTTTCACAATAAGTTCGCCATTTTGAGTTTCAGGTTTCACATAACGAAGACCCCTTTTTTTAATATTTCCTAACACAACAGGAGGTAGAGGCACTACCTTTGGAGTAAGAACCAGAACCGAATGGCCCAAATAAACTGGTGTAGAAATTGAACCAAAATTCATAGAAACAGAAGCATTTCCATAATCAACAGCATTAGCATTAGGACTAAAAGAAAGATCATTTCCATTATTAATTTGAGCAAAAGATCATTTCCATTATTAATTTGAGCATATCCTTTACTAGCAGAATAACTACAACCATTACGGACATTACAATCAATTTCCACATTTTCCACATTACAACAAGAATTAAGCAACTCAACAGGCCTCACACCAATAACACTGCCCAAACCAAAAGCAGGGGAGCCCAAACCCATACCCAAGGCTGATTGATCCAATGAACTCATGGGTTCAAGGCCCGGGTCGGAAACTGGGCCAGAAGGTGGGCCAAGAACTGGACCCAGATTACGTCTGGGCTTCTGAATGATACCAGGATCTCCCGTCGGCACACCCAGGAGAATTCCACCATTGTCGGCAGCCGCAGGCAGGAAGATTCCGTCAAGTTTATGTTTAAGCTGGTCCAGCTCAGATTTGCTTAACACTTTTGCCCCCAAATCTGCAAACCCAAGAACATCGAAAGGTTTTGAAACCAGACCGGACGCCGTGACCGGCGAAGATACCGACGACACTAACCCGCAAGAAGAGGAGGTAGAGGATGACATCCCCCCTGCAACAAATCGGAACAAAAACCAAAGCCCCGACCAGAACAGATCGGTTATCCAGACACAAATTCGAGAGGAACTCGAACCTAAACAAATCGAAAACAATAAATCCGAAGAGAAAACCAGGGCCACCCTATCGCGGTCGCGAAATCGCGAAGGATGAAGAGCACTCTTCAAAGTCAACCCGCACAACAAATCTTACTCAAAAATTCGACTAAATATATGGATAGGAAGGTAATGAAATTCCGACCAACAATCGTGTAGACAATATCGCTGGAAAAATCACAAGGTTAAGGGTAGGAGATGAAATTCGGCCGATGAATAGGGGAAAATAAATCGCCCTTAATTCGCCACATTATCGCTGCCGCTAGCTGGGTTTTATTCAGAGTGTTAACGGTTCTTGATGATATTTGTGCACGAATATTATTTAGACGCAAGAGAACTTATGATTTAGATCATCAAATCTTTTTCATAGTTGTTATTATTGTCAAGATCGAGATATTTGTTGGTGTTCGCCATCAAACGACCGGATAGAAGTGATTGTGAATGTTCTAAACCTTTTCCGCGATTTTTTAGCGAATTGCCGCATCAAAAGTATTTAGCTAGTCGATTGTTAGTAGGGATTCATCCCCATCAAAGGATTTTTTCTTGATGTTGAAAAGAACAATCGCGATTTTTAGAATTTGCCACCATCAAACGAATTTCTTTTAATTGTGAGCAATCGGTAATTCCAAACCTTAAACTTGAGTATCGAAATAATGATTGATTGCGTGTGTGTCGGTGATTCTAAACTCCCATAACATTCTCATAATAGTAATCTCTAGATAATCCTTACCATTTATTCGTTCGTTTCGTATTTATTTAATTTTCTACACTCGTGTTCTTGATCATACCTCAATTGGATTTTTCATTGTGTTTTAATTTATTTTGCTCTCTTTGTTCTAATTCGACTATTTGCCAAATATAATTGAACTTCAACCGTTTCCAACTCCTTGTGAGATCGACCTCGGAGTTACTTGCCGCTACCTAAGCGATTCGTACACTTGTGAGTTTTAATTTGTTCATCACTTCTCGCAGAGGAAAGGCGCTGAAACCACTAATACCATTGGGACTATGCAAGGGATTGAGATCCCTCTGAATGAGGATCGTCGGGAGAAGATCTACAAACTGCCTTCAGACGGCCTGAAGATGGAGGAACTAGAGCCTTCGGGTGTGAAAGCTTGCTGTCTGAGTACTGGAAGTTGTTCACTAGCACTTAGCGGCGCAGAGTGAGTCAGCGAACGCCATGTAGTAGGCAAACTCGTTGACGAACTACACGTTGAGAAAAGGATCCTGGGTCGCCTCCACCTTTCCTTTCAACTTCGCAACCGCCTGATGTGCACCCTGGAGCTCGGACACCTTGGCAGCCGTTTCTCCCCTCGACGACGCCAACTCGCTAGTCAGCCGGGCGACGGTCACCTTCAACTGATCGGCTTCCTTCTGAGCAGCCGCGTACGACCGACGGGCCTCTGTCATCTGATCCTGAAGCCAGTCGACCGTCGCCCGGGCTCGCTCAGAATCCTGTCTCGCCAGCTCAAGATCTTGACTTGCCCGTTTAGCCGCTTCCAAGGAATCCTTCTCCATAGCTACGATCCTGTCGGCAATCTCGGAGTTCTTTTTTCGAGCAGCCTCAAGGTCTGCCTGAAGACGGGAAGTAGAAGGGTGCCCTTCGAGGTCCTTCACAGCTTGGGCGGCCATCGTCGCTGCCTGGAGGGATAGCAAAGGCCGACTGCATCGTGTCCGCGGATCGCTGGCGGGCGATCGCATCCAAATCAGTCGTCCAGGCCTTCGGTAGAGCAGAGACAGCTCGGACGACGTATTGCGGGACGTCGCAGGCCTCGCGAGGAGATTGGCTCGCGGGAAAATCTTGTACCAGCGGCGAGCAATTCGGGTTGGTGCAGCGGATCCTGCATCAAGAACAGAAGAGTTATCACATCTCCTACGCAAGTGACAAAACTCGACAAAACAACCAAAGCTTACCTCTCATCTTTCTCGGGGTCGCGGTCGAAGAACGGTTTCCCGCGAGGGGTCTCGGCCTCGGCAATTGCCATGGCCTACAGGAAAGCCGACGAAAGCGTAGGCTCATCCACCAAGGGGATCGCGGTAAGCGGAGGCGCGGCGATCGGCGGCTCACCAGC
Source organism: Orobanche coerulescens (assembly GCA_033398695.1). Taxonomy (NCBI): domain Eukaryota; kingdom Viridiplantae; phylum Streptophyta; class Magnoliopsida; order Lamiales; family Orobanchaceae; genus Orobanche; species Orobanche coerulescens. The sequence continues at coordinate 140,513,016 of CM065803.1, read as the reverse complement.
AGGGGCAGAGACTGGGGGTTCCCCCGACCTCTGTCGCTTGCGGCTCAGCCGGAGTCCCTCCTCCCGAACCTCCTCCTCCGCAGCGATCGGCTCCACATAAGGCCTCACCTCCGGGATAAGAGATAGCGCCACCGGGAGAACTCGACTCGACTTCTTCTGGTGCAGGCGACTTAAGACTCCAGGGTTCGACATGGCAATCTCTAGCGGTGGCTCCAGAAAGCGAGGGAAAAGGACCTCTGCAAAAGGAAAACGATCTAACAATGGTTAGGTGCCTTCCTCAAGCAGGACGATCGCCAAGCAAAAGGAGACCGTGGAAATTCATGCCTGGGACCAAAAGGTGGCGCGGAAAACGAAATAACCGAGCAGACAACCAATAGCTCTCTTTATTAATCCGGCGAGCGTCTATATCGTCGTCTGGAAGACTGCGTATCCGCTCCCAGACGACCAAAAAGTCAAAAGGTAGCTCGTCAGCCGCCGAAATATGGAAGCCTGCAAAATGAAGACCAAATTTGATCAGTTCAGAATATATCCGAACAAAGGGAGAGTCAGAACCCTTACTCGGATTCCTCTCCCGAAATCCAGTGGGAATGTCCAGCTCGCCAGTGGGATTGTCGCTCTCGGATGCTTTCCATGCACCGTCGACCCAGAACCATTTCGCCGGATCGCCCAGCACCTTGTTCGGGACCCCAAGGATCACCCGACCAGAGCAGCCTTGGATGTGGTAGCCACCGACGGACCTTTTCTGAACCGTCATTTTGAATAGGTGATTCATCTCCAACGGCGAGGGAAGGCGGTACAGTCGGTGACCGCCGAACAAAGTGAGGGCGCAGACAATCTGGAGCCAGGCGTTCGGCGTTAGCTGAGGCGGCGCCACATTCCAGGCGACCAGCAAATTGGAGACGACAAACGACAGTGGGAACCGCAGCCCGGCCTCCATTATCGCCTCATTCACGGCGACCATGCCCTCCGGAGGTTGGTCGGCTCGCTCGTTCTCGGCAGGCGCGAAAAGGTCCACATCAGAAGGGACATGGTACCTCGCCCTCCAGATGGCCAAGTCCTTCCTGGTCGCCGAGCTCCTGATCTGACCAAGGGACCACGGGGAGCGCTGCGCGGCCCGGAACAGCGACCGCTTCGTGGATTGATAGGGATGGGCGATCGAGTACTCCCGATAGTCGAACTTGGGATGCGGACCGGCCAGTCTCTCCATAATTTCTGCGAAGGCTGAATAGGCTTGGCCGAAGGCGCTATGTTGCTCCCAGTACGCCCTCACCGCCAACTCCTTCTCCACCAGCAAGCGTTTTTGCTCAGCCGCCGCCTCCCTGGCAGCATCGGCCTCGTTGGAGGCGGTGGAGGTGGTGCCCGTTTCAGACGTTGTAGGTACTCCAGACATTCTTAAAAAGAAAAGGGAAAAATAGGATTGTTTTTTACCGAAGGATTGAGTCGATCGACGATCGACAGACAAAGGCTTCAGAAATTTTTTCGGCTATCTTCCTCTCCGATGAAATTGCGTAAGGGAGATTACACTGTAACCCAGACCCTTTTATAGGAGAAGGCGGGGGATTCCGTGCAAATAAGGAGAATCTCGAGGGCTGAAGTGCAACCGCCGATTAAAGTCGCAATCAATGCCTCCCTTGAAACCCGCGTACGCGTCGTTTCAAGGACATGCTAAACGAGGAGTCTTAACTAACAGTCGGACTCCTCCAATCGCATCACGACACGTACCCCCACGGAGTTTCGAACCCGTTGTCATTTCCCGCTCATTTCAGCTACCGACCAGGTCGTCCAAATTCAAAACCAGTCCGCTCAAAAAACGATTGTATAAACTCATAAAAGGTCGCTCGTCTAAAATCCAAGTGATCGCCAGTGTATCCACCTCACCCCACGTCTTCGACATGAGAGCAAGCTGGGGGGCAATTGTTGTGCGGCGATTAGTACGCCTGGACGGCGATCGGCATACGGCCGAGCAACCGAGTTCACGATCAAATAAGCTACGACAAACTTGCCAATCAAAGGTAATAGTCCATCTTCGAGTATCTAGAGATTGACCTCCCGGAGCTATCGTCTCTTGGTGCCTAGCGACCGACTCTGGTGCCCGACCAAAGAGAACCGTTCTATGCCACATATAAGGCCATCGTCCGTCAAGTCTACGAAGACTGGATCACGGAGCAAGAACCCATTTGCAGATCCACGAATGGTGCCACAGAACATAGATTGTTGACTCCAGCCCATCAGTAGCTGTCAGTGACAAGGACGGCCTCGCCTACGGACAGACCCGCTGAAAGGTCCTAGGTGGGGCCTCCCAAGACAGCGACATAGACACGTGTTGGCCTCTCATTGGTTCGCACATCCGGCTGCCAGCAGCTGCTGCGGACTTTAAGGAGACTAACCCATATGCTAAAGACGATCGCCCGCTTATTATAATACAGCAGAGGCGATCGCCCAACGACTCCCAGCAAAGCTCTCAGCTTTCTCTTGAATCTATCTAGGATTTCTCTCTCAGAACCTCTTAACCAAAAGACGGTCGGCATAAACGAGAACTCCCTACAGTTCAGATTTGAAGAGATTCACAAGTTCAGAAGCTCAGACATTCAGCTAAAGAACTCAGCAACCCATCCTTGTTACACGAACTCACAGAGCATCAACTCTGGTTCTTCCGACAATCTTCAACACTCAAGAGCTAAGATAACTAGGGTCTTTACACTCATTGTAATTGTACTATAACATTAATATTTGTACTCCCAAGTATTCGTATTAATAATATCTCGCGAGAGCATTCAAGCCCGGGACTAACAACCCCGACAAATCTTGTGTTATTTACTTCCCCACGGACGTGATCTCGCATTTTGTTTGTTACTCGTCTATTCTAGCATATCATCTCTGGATAATATTTTGGGTAACAACATACCCAACAGTTAACAAGGTTATTACAATCCAACTGCTACATCACGCAAGAAAAAATAAAGAAAATAAACAAACATCACGCAAACTAAAAACAAATAAAAATCGAAGAAGTTGCACCCCCAAACCTAAACCTTTGCTTGTCCCCAAGCCAAAAGACGTAAGTTGGGAAAAATTCTAAAACACAAGAAAGAAAGAAAAATACCGAAAATGAAAAAGAAAGAAAGTACCGTTTGAAGAAAGTGGTCAATCCCCTTGCGGAGGGGGCTACTGATATCCGTGCCAATTTTTTAGTTGTTGCTTGATGCGGGACATTTGCTCTTGTCGATTTCACCATTCACCTCGGAATTCATCAAAGAAGAGTTGTTGCTGGTTGCGTAGGCTCTGAAAGTACGCTCGTTGCTCAGCACACATTTCCATCAAAGACTCCATTTGCACCGATCTTGTCTCCTCTTGGTAGGATTGCATGGCAGTCATGGAGCTACGCATCTCATTCATGAGGATTTGAGCCACTTGCTTCATGCATATGCTCTTCTCCTCTCGGAATGCATTTCCGGCTCATCTTGAGGATTTGAGCCACCTGCTTCACGCACATGCTCATCCTCCTGTTGATCTTCGTCTTCATTCTGCCCCTTGCTTGGACGATCATAGCCGTGGATTCTGGTGAGATCACTGATCTTGTAGACATTCAATTTTGAAGGATTGGGGTCCTCGACACTGGCTCCAGCATGACAGCACATGTACGTAATCGTCGTGGGGAAGAAGATGGTTTACAAGGTCTTTGTTTTGGTCATTTCTTCCAGCTGCTTGTAAATTAAAGCACCAATATTGATCGTGTGGTCCTCCATGATCGAGTAAACTAAAGCAAGGCGGTTGAGAACAATTTGGTGTGGGGCCTGAGTCAGCAGAAGGCTGTTGCAGATAATATGGTATAGCATTTTGGCTTTGGTAGAGATGATTTGAGTGCGCTGGCCCGCTCGATGTAGCGTGACTCCCGGCTGGATGAAACAGGTGTGTAAAGTTTGCAAGATATCGGGGCGGGCGGTGAATTCTGAGTATTCATCAATGAAGTCCTCGCTATGGCGAGGTGGTGTTCGGAACCCTAGCGTTTCATTAAGCATCTTCGGCGAGATAAGCACTTGTTTCCCTTGCACTTTCCTCTCCAGACTCGTATCGAGTGTCGGAGCCACGGTTGCATAAAATTCGCGCACCACTGATAAGTCACATTCCCGATTGCCTTTGAAAAATTCCTCCCAATTTGCGCGTTTTAGCAATTTCCGGACTACGGGGAAATTCTCCGCAAGAGCACTCCGCACACCCTTTTCCGGGAAGGCTCTTAGCTTGCTCAATTTAAGAAAATATTTACGGTCCACCGCATTCAATCGAGCAAGAATAGCATCGTGTTCTTATTGCTCCGATCCATGGCTTGACCCTTGGCCTTGTTCAGCATTGCCTCCAGTCCAAGGGCATTTCATGGTTCCCTTTTGTTTAGTCATGTTTCCTGCAAAAATTATGATTGTTAAACAACAAATTCGTGAAGTTCAACCCCCCCCCCCCAAACCGAAGGTTTCACATAAATAAAGAGATCCAATCAACTAGTAAAACTTGTTAGTTCGGCGCAAACGATTGACAATGTAGCACTAATGCGTTCCAAATACTAGCAAAAGTAGCCCCAAACAAGAGATTTGAAAGACTAGTTCATAGAAGCATTTCATCGAACACCTTTCGTGCACAAAAGTTTTAAACTAGAGAGGAAACAATTAGGATTACAAAACCTCTTCAAAAACGAATCACAATCGATAATCCTAACATATTCAAGCACTTCTAAACCATTCTCAAGTATCGATTCAAAGATGTAAGCACAAAATTTTTAATATCATAGAAATTCCACAAAAAGAAGAAAAACTTGAGTTTTGAATTCATACCTTTGATTTTGTTTGATTAGATGATGAAATAGATGTTATTGTATGAGTTTCTAACCGAAATTAACAAGAAGAAATGATGAAATGTTGATTAGGATCGGGTTAGGGGTGTAGTGGTGAGGGAAGGAGGGAAAGAGGGAAGGAGAAATGAAACACAAAATAAGAGCTGGGATCTTTTTTTTTTTTTTGGGAAGTCAGTTGCATTAAATAAATAAGATTGGCCAACAAGGCAGACCAGTACCCAGCAACCAGTATAGTAGGTGCACCAACAGCATGAAACAGAAAATAATAAAAGAGATATAAAGGAACACTACCAAGCAACCCTCTAAATACGCCTAACAGCGACCGCAAATAAGGAATGAGGCGGCCAACGCTGAGAGATGACGTCACGAACAAGACCAATCCCCTGGAAAGTAACAGTGTGTGGACCTCGACGCCTCTGACAGAATCTCCTCTCATTTCGCTCCTGCCAGATTAAGCAGACCAACGCAGCTAGAAAGATACGGTATGCCACGTTAACCACATGCTTACCTCTCCACTTCCTGGCCGCCCAAAGAATACCCGTACTCCACTTAGAGTGGGGCCAACAAAATTTTTACCTCCCTCCTAGCAATAGCGCTACACCTACTAGAGTAAGGGCACATGAAGAATAAGTGAGAATGAGACTCGATCGCCATCCCACAAAGGACACAAATACCATCTACATGCTGTAGCCAGGGCTTATCCATAGTTGACAGACGCTCCTGGATAGCCAACCATAAGATGAAGGAGTGCCTAGGAATCTTCCCGGGGCCACGAAGGAGAGGGGCCCACGGAACAGAAGGAGAATAAGCACTAAGGAACCAAAGAGCGGACGAGGAAGAATAGGAACATGAGCTATGCGGTCTCCAGGAGATGCGATCCTGGCCTCTATTAATAGGAGGGAGGGCATAAACAACCTGCTGAAACTCGGAACGATCAACCACCGGCCAAACCCAATGACCATCAGAAATAACAGAGCCAAGACGGGCATGCACATCAATGCCGGTCCAAAGAGGCGCTCTAGGCATAGAATGCCTAATCAAACCCATAGGTTGCCAAGGATCCGACCATAAAAAGAAGGAAGAGCCATCACCAACGGAATACTGAAACGCTCCCATGACAAGAGGACGCAACTTCAGCAGCTGTTTCCAATACCAAGAAGACGCAGCAGTGATAGGAAAATCCCAAAAAGAACACTGCTGAACTCTATACGAACGAACCCAGCTAACCCAAACAGAACGAGAAGACCCAGCCAGGAGAGCCCAAATATGGCGGGTCATAAGTGCCTGGTTTTGAACCCTCAATGGAGTAATACCAAGGCCACCACACCCTACAGGCAAGCAAATCGTGGACCAAGCCACTTTAGCATGCCCAAAGTCACGAGAACCCTTCCAAAGAAAACGCCTAAAACGCTTCTCAATGAGGGCAAGCACGCCCTTAGGCAGGATAAAAATACAGGCCCAATGGATCGTTTTTTTTAAAAGCAGGACTGTGGACCGCGGTCTCAACTCTTCGGACCATGATCCGGACATTTTCGCTGGGCATTGGACCGCATTCCATAATGTGCATACCGCAATCTAGGTGTTCGGACTTCCCTTGGATTGCCTCCCAAGCAGCACTTTTTTATAGTCATTAGCTCGACTTCTTCCCGTCTTGCTCAATCTTCGACATCGTGCACTTCTATATACTCAAGCGCATTGATTTCTTCACTTCGTCCGAAGTACGGCTTCACTCTATGCTCGTTTACCTTAAAATTCTCACTCTTCCATGGATCAAGGATTTCTACCACTCCGTGTGGCCATACTTGAATGACTTTGAAAGGTCCGCCCATCGCGACACCAATTTTCCCGGCATGAGATTAAGATGAGAGTTACGTAGCAAAACGTCCATCCCAGGTTCGAGAGATTTGCGAATGATACGCTTGTCGTGATACCGTTTTGTTCTTTGTAGAGCTTAGCATTTTCGTACGCCTCATATCGCATCTCATCTAGCTCATTCAAATGTAGGAGTCGTTCTTCACCTGTTTTTTCTTGATCTAAATTTAGCGATTTGATCGCCCAATACGCCTTGTGTTCCAATGCAATAGGTAGGTGGCATGCCTTCCCAAAAACAAGGTGATACAGGCTCTTTCCAATTGGAGTTTTGTAGGCCGTGTGATATCCCCATAAAGCGTCGTTCAACTTCAATGCCCAATCTTTCCTTGTCGGTTTCACCATCTTCTCGAGTATTGCCTTTATCTGTCTATTACTCACTTCGACTTAGCCGGAAGTTTGTGAATGGTAGGTTGACGCAACCTTATGCATTACGCTATACTTTTTAAGCAAACCTTCCGGTTGTCTATTACAAAAATGCATGCCTATATCGCTAATCACAGCTCTAGGCGTCCCAAACCTGTAGAAAATCACATCCCTAAAAATTACAAACCACGTTAGCATCGTTAGTTCGGGTTGGAATTGCTTTCACCCACTTAGAAACGTAATCCACAGCAACTAAAATATATTCAAAATGAGGTAAGGTGGAAAAGGGCCCCATAAAATTGACTCCCCAAACATCAAAAAGTTCCACTACTAGGTTGTTCGTCAACGACATCTCATTTCTTTTGCTTATGTTCCCCATTCGTTGACAACGATCGCAAATCTTGCTGTAGTAATACGCATCCTTAAATAATGTCGGCCAGTAGAATCCAGATTGAAGGACCTTATGCGTCATTTTCTTCACGCTAAAATGTCCCCCACAGTGCAAGTCATGACAGAATGACAAGATGCTCTCGTGCTATTCTTCTGTGACGCAACGTTGGAATACTTGATCAGGCCCCAACCTGAATAAGTAGGGCTCATCCCAAAAGTAATGCCTGCACATGGAAATAAACCTCTTCTTCCCTTGAAAGGTCAAGTCAGGCTACAAAACACCACTAACAATATAATTAACAATATCTGCATACCAAGGTGTCTTAGTCACATCGAATAATTGTTCATCAGGGAAAGTCTCAATAATAGGCAAAGAGCTATCGAGCTTAAAAGTATCTCCCTCATTTAATCTAGATAAATGGTCGCCAACTACGTTTTCAGAACCCTTTTTATCTTTAAACTCCAAATCAAATTCTTGCAACAAAAGAACCCACCGAATCAATCTTGGCTTGGCATCGGATTTTTTAACAAATATTCCACACAATTACTTTCGAACTAACCAATTAAGATTGAAACTTGTCCAAAAAAATACAACAACTAGAAACTGTTTTTCGGTGGTGGTATAATTGGCTTGAGCTTCATCGAGTGTTTTGCTAGCATAATAAATTACATTGAAAAAGTTATTCACTCTCTGCCTCAAAACGGCACCAATAGCAAAGTGAGATGCATCGCACATAATTTCAAATGGTAAAGACCAATCGGGTGCAACAACAATAGGTGCGGAAGTAAACTTTTCTTTCAAAGCATTAAAACCAACCAGACATTCCTCGGTAAAATCGAACTTAGCATCCTTACACAAAAGATTACTTAAGGGACGGGCAATTTTCGAAAAATCTTTAATGAAACGTCTATAAAACTCGGCATGCCCCAAGAAGCTTCGAACTTCTTTTACCCATGAAGGCGGGGGTAATTTAACAATTAAATCAACTTTAGCCTTATCAACCTCCATCCCCTTATTAGAAACTACATGACCCAAAACAAGCCCTTGTTTCACCATAAAATGACTCTTTTCCCAACTAAGTGTAAGATTACACTCAATACACCGTTCGAGCACAACCTTCAGATTATGTAAACAATCATCAAAAGTAGTTCCAAATACAGAAAAATCATTCATGAATACCTCAATGGATTTTTCCAACAAGTCAGAGAATATGGAAAGCATGCACCTTTGGAAAGTAGCGGAAGCATTGCAAAGACCAAACGTCATCCACCTAAAGACAAAAGTGCCAAAAAGGAAATAAAGAGGGAAATTTGATAAGATATATGATAGTTTTAAGTATAATCATAGAGTTGACGATTTAGACCAATGCTATGTTGATTGTAATGGTAAAATTCATACGTTCTTGACGAAATACGAATCATGATAACAATTTTGAATCCGAAAAGATGATAGTTAATATTATAACAAGTATTGAACTAGCTGGGTAGTTCGGGTGGCTGATTATGCTGATAATATTGTCCTACTATGAAATTTATAATTATGAACAAGGAAGAACTGTGTTAATGTAACACCCCCAGGATATCCGAGGTATATTACAGCGCCGTGAATCCCTATATGGGACCCACCAGGCTGAACAGCATCATACACAATGACTCACAGAAACGATAAAATAACACCACGTCATAAAGACGCAAAACAGAACAATTCATCCGGTTCAACCGGTCAATAGAACATCATCATCCAACACAACATAAACACAAAAAATACAATCTGGACGAACAAGAACTCTTAAGTACTCGAGTATAGCTATTAGTTCAAAAGCCATAAAAGATGAAAAGACAAAAAGACATCTCTTATGCACAATCATCACGTATGGCCATCATCCGTGTACTGGTCCAGCGCCCGCTCGTCCCGATGAACCTGACCTGAAATTCATAAAACGAATTTCCCCGAAACGGGTCCCCAGAGGGGTTAGCAATTACGCTAGTACAAGTAACCAAATGAACATTTTACATCTTACACATATAGTAATGCATGCCATCAAGAAAATCATAATTTCCAAAACGCTCATTTCCGGAAATGCCAATATCAAACCACATTTGTAAAAATGCACCACAATTAACCGCGGACCCACGGCCTTGGATCCTCGCGAGACCCCGTCGGATCTAACCCACGGTGGTTAAGCAAGCTCGCGGTCCACAGCTTCGTGGAACCCTACCGAGACCCCGTCGAGTCTAACCCGTAGTGAGCATACACACACACACAATTTCTCACACAAAACTACTACGTCAAGATTGTAAGTTCATAAGGATACTTGCCTCGATTAATTAGACGATGACACGAACGGAACGGAAGAGTTGAACACGACCGCAAGGAACCGGCGGAAATGAACCTAACGATTCGAATAGCACAATCACAACCATTTCTAAACGAGTACGGAAATGGAATACACCCGGAAACCCGCCTACGATTCATGTATATTCGTATACAAACAACAACGAGGGCGGACCACAACCGAACCCTCTCGATTCCAAAAAAATCACGAAATATACCATGAATCCGTAGGGAAACTAAGAATACCAACAAGAATAATCATATTCATCATGAATCCATCAACGAAACGGAAAGAATCGGACAAAACCCCAAAATCCCCAATTATCCAAAAAGGTAGGGTTTCAAGAGACATTACCTTGAGTGATTCAAGTGTTACGATCCGTAGAACACGCGTTAGATTGATTATCCGAGCCTCACAACCGAAAGGAAATGATGAAAATCGACCCTGGATGAAGAACTCTCTCTCCTCTATGTCTCTCTCTCGCGATGTCGTGCAAAATGGGGAAGAAAAATGAGCCGCACGCTCAAGACGACACATTTATAGTGCAACACAAAGAACCTATCGGCCTATCGGCCGATGCCCAACCGATAGTCATACGGATGCCGACAGAGGGTCTATCGGCCCCCTTATCGGCCGAAAGGCTCTGAAGTTCGAAGGTGAAGAAATTTACATATCGGCCGGCCTATCGGCCGATAGGCCCAACCGATACCCATACGGGATGCCGTGCAGAGTCTATCGGCCCCCTATCGTAGAAAGGCTCTGGGAGTGCTCGGCCAAAATCAAACGACCATAACTCTCTCGTCCAGGACTCGATTGACTCACCGTTTGAACCATTGGAAAGCTAATTCAATGTTCTATAATATTGCAAAGATTTATAATTTTGAGTCACCAAAATTAATGACGATCTAACAAAGTCGAACTCATGCGAGGAAAGTTGAAACAACGAACAATAACGAGAGTACAATTCAACAATTGACAGGAAGGACATACTTGAAAGATACATGTGGGTCACTATGACCGAGATATATACCCAAAATGAAAATACAAGGGAAAGAAAATACCGGATATTACATTCTACCCTCTAAAAATAAGTTTCGTCCGAAACTTAAGAAACAAACAACTGGGGTACCTAGCACGCATGCTATCCTCGGTTTCCCAAGTTGCCTCCTCGACACCGTGTCTCGACCATTGCACCTTGACCAAAGGGATGGTCTTATGCCTCGTCGTTTCTCACGATGCTCCAAAATCTTCAAAGGACGCTCCTCAAAAGTAATATCTTCGGCAATATCAACCTCGCCATAATCGATGACGTGACTAGGATCCGGAACATATTTCCTCAATGGGAAACATGAAAAATGCTATGAACATGACTCAAGGCCGGAGGTAACGCCAAACGGTACGCTAATTCACCGACTCGCTCGAGAATCTCAAAGGGTCCAATAAATCTCGGGCTCGGCTTTCCTTTCTTCCCAAAACGAAAACTCCCTTCGTCGGCGACACCTTTAGCAAAACGTGGTCTCCCACCTCGAATTCCAAAGGTCGACGACGACGTCGGCATATGATTTCGCCGACTGGGCAGTCAACATCCGTTCTCGAATTAACTCTATCTTCCGCCTCGTCTCTAAAACGACATCCGGCTCGGTCCCGACTAAGTCGGACGCCTCATTCCAACAAATCGGCGATCGACATCGTCGCCCATAAAGTGCCTCATACGGTGCCATCCGAATCGACGCGTGCCAACTATTGTTGTACGTGAATTCGATCAATGGCAAATGCTCCTCCCAGTCACTACTCCAATCGAGGGCACAAGCACGCAACATGTCCTCGAATGTCTGGATAGTGCGTTCCGACTGTCCATCTGACTGGGGATGAAAAGAGGTACTCAAACGCAACCGGGTACCTAACGCCTTATGCACCGCCTGCCAGAAGTGCGATACAAAACGGCCGTCACGATCCGAAACAATAGACTTCGGTGTACCGTGAAGTCTCACGATCTGCGCAATAAACACACGAGCTAACTTCTCCGGGCCCCAAGTGTCCTTGATGCCCGTAAAAATGTGCCGACTTGGTCAGCGATCAACAATCACCCATACCATATTCATGCCCGACCTCGATTTCGCAAACTCGTAACGAAATCCATCGATATATCTTCCCATTTCCATTCGAACGGAAGTGATCGCAATAACTGGTCAGCCGATGCTCGATTTTGACTACCGGCAAGTCAAACATCTCGCCACAAACCGTGCGACTTCCTCCTTCATATCATTCCACGGAAGTTCCTCCTCGTGTCCTTGTACATCTTACTCGTACCGGGATGAACGGAATAAGGTGTAGCATGGGCCTCCGTAAAATACTCGCCTCAACTCCGAGTCGTTCGGCACACAAAGCCGACTGAATCTCAAAACGCCATCCTCGTGAATCACAAACCTGTGGAGACTTTCCTTTAAGAACGTTCTCTCGGATTTGAGTAATCATCGGATCCTCTAATTGCTTGATTTAATTTCATCGATCAAAGACGACGAAATTTCTAAGGCACAAAGTTGCCCAACAGATCCAGCAAAGAAAACCTCAACATCTAACCCGATCAAAGCCCGCCGAAGCTCGGGATCGAGGCGTAAGGACCTCAAGCGTTCGCAACGCAATCGGTTTCCGACTCAAGGCGTCGGCCACGACATTCGCCTTACCGGATGATAAAGGATTTCGAGGTCATAATCCTTAATCAACTCTAACCACCTCCTCGCCTCATATTCAACTCTCGTTGAGTAAATATGTACTTGACTTTTATGATCGGTAAAAATCGACATGCAGAGCCGAAAAGATAGTGACGCCAAATCTTGAGTGCAAAGACAACCGCCGCTAACTCCAAATCGTGGGTAGGGTAGTTAAGCTCATATGGCCTCAATCTGTCTCGACGCATAGGCAATGGTCTTGCCGTGCCGCATCAATACGCACCCAAGGCCCCGACCAAGCATCGCTATAAACGGCAAAACCCTCGTTGCCACATGGCAATGCCAAAACCGGGCTGAAGTCAAACGCCTCTTGACTCCTCAAAACTCGATCGCCTCTCATCGGTCCAGACGAACTTCTCGGATTTCGGAGCAATCGTGTAAGTGGTCGAGCTAGTTTTGAGAAACCCTCACGAACCTACGGTAGTAGCCACCAAACCCAAGAAACTACGGACCTCCTTCACATTTGTGGCGATGCCCAATCCAACACCGCCTCAATTTTACGCGGATCTACTCGAACTCCCTACCTGAAATCACGTGGCCCAAAAACATCACTTCTTTCAGAACTCACATTTCGAGAACTTCGCATAGAGTTGCTCGGCCCTCAAAATGTCTAACACTATCCGCAAATGATGGGCATGCTCTTCCTCGTTCCTCGAATAAATAAGAATATCGCCAATGAAGACGACGACACACCTATCCAAATACTCGATAAAGACTTTGTTCATCAATCGCATGAACACCGCCGCGCGTTAGTTAACCCGAAGGCATAACTACAAACTCATAATGTCCGTATCTCATCCGAAAAGTTGTTTTGACGTCGGACTCCCTCACCGAGCCGATAGTACCCCGATCTCAAATCAATCTTCGAGAATACCGAAGCTCCTCAGAATCGGTCGAACAAGTCGTCAATCCTCGCAAAGGATACTTGTTCTTGATGGTCACCTTGTTTAGTTCGCGATAGTCGATACACAAACGTAGCGAACCATCCTTCTTCCGCACAAACAGACTGCGCCCCAAGGCGAGGCGCTCGGTCGAACATACCCCGACTCAAGAATCTCACCCAACTGCTTCTTCAACTCGGACATCTCTGAAGGTGCCATGCGATAGGGCGCCTTTGAGATAGGGGCCGCACCCGGCTCTAACTCTATAGTGAACTCGACCTCTCGGTCCGGTGGTAATCCCGGTAACTCGTCAGGAAAAACATCAGGAAATTCATTAACGATTGGAATCGACGAAAGCTCGACTCCACCACTCTCCGCCTTCAAGGCATAGCACCAATAACCAGTACACCCCTTTCGCAGGAGACTCATCGCCTTCAAGGCATTAATAACGAATTTCTGGTTTCCCCTCTTTCGCCCCGCGAAAGAGTGCTCGGTGCCGTCCTCGGCTAACATAGTGATGATCCTCGTGCGGTAGTTCATGATCGCACTATGCCGCTCGAGCCAATCATCACCAAGAATCAAATCCTCACCCTCGATACTCACAACAATAAGATTAGAGGGCCAAGTCCTCTCACAAATAAGTACAGAGCAGTCTCGAACCTCCTGATCACCAACGATCCTATCGCCGCTAGGAAGCTTAACGATGAAGGGTTCACAAGGCGTCAAACGGTCGAGACTCAAACGACGCACACAATCCAGAGATATGAACGAATGCGTAGCACCGGAATCGAAAAGCACACTGACAGGATGAGAAAGAATATAAACGGTACCTGTCGCCACGGTAGCCGCTGGATCATCGGCTCTCCGCATCTCATAGACATGCGGATGGGCGGAGCTGACACTGGAAGCTCCCCCCTTAGAGGGCTGACCCCGACCTCTTCCCCGACTAGTACTCGGCGGAGACTGAGGAGCAAACGATCCCTGATTCACACTTGGTTCCCTAGGCGCTGGAATGGAAGCCCGGGCACCAAGAATTTTCTCTCTCTCGGCACAGAAAGCAGCCTTGTGGCCCGGCTGGCCACACTGATTACACGTCAGCAAAGGGTTCGGACAAACACGACTGATGTGGCCCGTACGACCACAATTGAAACACTTCGCATCACGAAAAGGAGCACTGGTAGTTCCACGAGGACCCCCAGCGGAACGAGCTGGACCACCGCCGGCGGGGAAGTTAGCAGATTGGGATCTCTGCTGACCCCCACTCTTGTGGCCCGAAAAGTTCCCAACGGACTTACGCTTACTCTCGCGGCCGCCTCACTCGCCACCGACATATCATACGCAAGGGCCCTACTCTGATAATCCTTCAATGTAGTGCATACGAGCCCCGACATGTAGTCCCGAATCGGCAACTTCATCCGTCTGGAGAAATGGAAAATCTTGTCACTCTCCTCGACAACTTGGGTCTTCACATAACCCAACTCTTTGTTAAAATCAGCAATGGCTTGAGCTACGGGGATATCCCGTGGTTGAGCATCATAAAAAGCATGTACCCGAGCCTCGTCTGATCGCCACGGCAATATTCGATCTCCATCAACTCTTGAAACTCGGCCCACGGCACATGGTCTTTGGGCCCAACGGCCTCCCACCGGTCAGGCGTCCCGGTGAGAAAATATTGAGCAATAGGGACTCTACGTTCCTCGGGACAGCTTAGTGGCAACGAAGACCTTAGATATCTCCTTAATCCACCCTTCCCGGCCCATCGGGTCCGAAGCTCCCGAAAACCGAGGAGGATGCATCTTGATGACATCTTGGAGCCAACGATCCGCTCCTCCCGATTAGCGTGGGCACGATCCGGGTTACGAACCGCTGAGCTATCGCCGCCATTTGGTTCACCATCTGTTGCATAACGGCCGCGATACCGAGATCGGCACGCTCCCGAGAAGAAGCATGGCTATGACGGCCGTGCACGCCGGCCTCAAGATCGTGACGTGGCCGCCCACCGGCCGCCCCACGTCCCCGCCGCGGCCCACGACCACGACCGCGACCACGACCTCTTCCAAAGATCCATGCTGGAGTTAAACAAGTAGCAAAAGCCATACGAGGGTAAGTACGAGAGAAGAACAATTACAAGTCGAGAATCAAAGGTACGATACAAGGAATTAATGAACAGAGGAAAGAAAACTTACGGACACTGGTAGTACCGGAATCATGGCAGCGTGACGATGATGTGCAAAACCAAACACCACAAGACCCAATAAACCAACAAGCCTAGGTATCCATAAACCTAGGGCTCCGATACCATTTTCTGTAACACCCCCAGGATATCCGAGGTATATTACAGCGCCGTGAATCCCTATATGGGACCCACCAGGCTGAACAGCATCATACACAATGACTCACAGAAACGATAAAATAACACCACGTCATAAAGACGCAAAACAGAACAATTCATCCGGTTCAACCGGTCAATAGAACATCATCATCCAACACAACATAAACACAAAAAATACAATCTGGACGAACAAGAACTCTTAAGTACTCGAGTATAGCTATTAGTTCAAAAGCCATAAAAGATGAAAAGACAAAAAGACATCTCTTATGCACAATCATCACGTATGGCCATCATCCGTAATGCGTCCAGCCCGTCGTCCCGATGAACTCCGACTGAAATTCATAAAACGAATTTTCCGAAACGGGTCCCGGAGGGGTTAGCAATTACGCTAGTACAAGTAACCAAATGAACATTATACATCTTACACATATAGTACTGCATGCCATCAAGAAAATCATAATTTCCAAAACGCTCATTTCCGGAAATGCCAATATAAAACAAAATAAGTAAAAAATGCACCACAAATAACCGCGGACCCACACCGTCGTGGCTCCCTGCCGAGACCCCGTCGGATCTAACCCTCAGTGTTTAAAAGCAAGCTCGCGGTCCACGCCGTGGAACCCTACCGAGACCCCGTCGAGTCTAACCCGTAGTGAGCATACACACACACACAATTTCTCACACAAAACTACTACGTCAAGATTGTAAGTTCATAAGGATACTTGCCTCGATTAATTAGACGATGACACGAACGGAACGGAAGAGTTGAACACGACCGCAAGGAACCGGCGGAAATGAACCTAACGATTCGAATAGCACAATCACAACCATTTCTAAACGAGTACGGAAATAGAATACACCCGGAAACCCGCCTACGATTCATGTATATTCGTATACAAACAACAACGAGGGCGGACCACAACCGAACCCTCTCGATTCCAAAAAAAATCACGAAATATACCATGAATCCGTAGGGAAACTAAGAATACCAACAAGAATAATCATATTCATCATGAATCCATCAACGAAACGGAAAGAATCGGACAAAACCCCAAAATCCCCAATTATCCAAAAAGGTAGGGTTTCAAGAGACATTACCTTGAGTGATTCAAGTGTTACGATCCGTAGAACACGCGTTAGATTGATTATCCGAGCCTCACAACCGAAAGGAAATGATGAAAATCGACCCCCGGATGAAGAACTCTCTCTCCCTCTATGTCTCTCTCTCGCGATCCGTGCAAAATGGGGAAGAAAAATGAGCTGCACGCTCAAGACGACACATTTATAGTGCAACACAGCAGAACCTATCGGCCGGCCTATCGGCCGATAGGCCCAACCGATAGTCATACGGGATGCCGACAGTAGGGTCTATCGGCCCCCCTTATCGGCCGAAAGGCTCCTGGAAGTTCGAAGGTGAAGAAATTTACATATCGGCCGGCCTATCGGCCGATAGGCCCAACCGATACCCATACGGGATGCCGGCAGTAGAGTCTATCGGCCCCCCCTATCGGCCGAAAGGCTCCTGGGAGTGCTCGGCCAAAAACTGAAACGACCATAACTCTCTCGTCCGGACTCCGATTGACTCACCGTTTGAACCATTGGAAAGCTAATTCAATGTTCTATAATATTGCAAAGATTTATAATTTTTGGAGTCACCAAAAATTAATGACGATCTAACAAAGTCGAACTCATGCGAGGAAAGTTGAAACAACGAACAATAACGAGAGTACAATTCAACAATTGACAGGAAGGACATACTGAAAGATACATGTGGGTCACTATGACCGAGATATATACCCAAAAATGAAAATACAAGGGAAAGAAAATACCGGATATTACAGTTAATTCATATGAATTCGGAATAAAGTATGTTATGTAACCCTTGCTATCGAGATGAATTGATCGTTGATATGATTATTGGATTATGGAAACGTATCGTGATTATGATTCATGATTGATTGGTTCGGGTTGTTCAGATTTATGTTTAATCGGGATAATTATAGAACCGTTGAGTTTATTGATCAGTTGTATTGATTGTTGATTATGATCATCGAATTGTTGATTGTATTGTAGATATGAGTTCGTATTTGTTGAGGTTGGATTATTCGGTTATGTGTTTGATCAAGATATAGTTGAATCGTTGAGTTGATTGGTTGGTCGTGTCGGTTATTGATTGTTATCGAATCATTGTTATTTGATTACTTCAATAGGTTGAGATTATTGATCGGTGATTATAACCGTATGTTGCGGTCATGTTCGAGTATGTTCGTGAATTGCATTGGTCAGGGCCGAGGAACTTGTAGATTATGGCAATGAGATTGGTAGCGGCTTCATCATCGTCGTAGCGGTATCAAGGCAAGTTATTACTTGCTCAGTTTATAATATTTAATGAATGATTTCCGTTTCATTCGTTTATAATTCGTATAGCAATGTTTATAATCGTAATCACATGAGATTTGGGATTATAAGTTGTATTCGAGTTTTGGGAATTAAATCATAATGTATATGATTTAAATTTATTGTTGGTATACTTGGTATCGAAGATACATTGTGGTATAGACGAGACGTGAATTATCTACCGTCCGTGATATTTTGGATCATCGAATATTCAGAATAATGGTTGGTGATGGTTTAGATAACGAGATTTGCTCTCGAAGGACTCGGAGCAAGTATTTTAATCATTTTTGTCATTTGTGTCGATCATGTTGTGATATATTCGTGTATCGTTGTTGTCATGTATTTGTGCACGGTTGTTGTCATGCATTGTGTACTGTTGTTTTGTGCAGTTGTGCATTGTTGTCATATGTCCACCATGCGTTGGCCCGACGGGATCAACATAGGATATCTATAGCTGTGTGTGCTGGATCACTGGACAGGTAATGCCACCATGCGTTGGTCCGAGGGGATCATCATGGGGATCTATACTGTGTGCGCTAAATCGTTGGATTACCATGTGTATTGTTGTTATTGTGCATATGTATATTATGGGTTGTCATAAGTATAAAATGTCGTTATTGATGTGAGCATATTGACGTTGTCATATGAGTATGCATTTGTAGGTCTTGTGTTAGGACCATGTCCGTATGTTGTATTGATCTGATCTCGAATTAGATCGACGAGATTCGTCATGACATTGTATATTCTGAGGTATGTTCTGTATTTCCTTTGATATATGTCTTTGATGGACAATTGGTTTCGTGTTGAGATCTGATAAGGATACCCGATGGATTGGGTTTGACAAAGTTAGTGAATTTCGTAACAGTGAGTTATGATAATATTTTGAGAACCTTGGACATTGTTGAAATGTAGTACGGATATTCTGGTATTAGTTTATCGTATTGTTGAGGATACGAATCGTGGACTTTCGTAAAGTTATGGCGGTAAGATTACATTGGTTGTATTCTTATTTTATATTCTCATTGGTATGTAATTATTAATGTGATGTGACGGTTATCATTGTTGGATATTATGGCTGACCCCGTCGTGGGCTTTCTTTTTAGGTTCTTGGATTATCAAGCTTGTAGCGGTCGTGGAGAGATGAGCTTCCCCGAGGATACTGACTAGGGCATGTATTTGTGTATTGAGTTTCCTGATCAGTTGTTGTATTCCGCTACTAGAGTATTTTTAATTGGTTGTATTTTCCGCTGCGTGAGTATTTTTAAATGGCCTTTTGGTATCTGGTAACTTAGGTTATCTTGGCAATCGTTTTCTAAACTATTTTGTCGGTACGTGTAAGCGATAGCTTAACGTATATTTTTAAACCGTTGAGTTTTGGCATTTCGGGCCTTGTGATTTCAAATGAGATTTTACGACGGTTTTGATAATTGGATTTTATTAAATCTTTGAATGTTTTAAATAGATAGTACCATCGTTAGCCTCTTAGGCGTTTGTAAATATTTGCGAAAATTTCCTTCAGCCTTGTGGGTTCCATTCCAGGGCCCAAGGCGCTGTAATATTCCTGGATGGCTTTGGGGGTGTTACAACCGTAACCTAACTAAGAACGAATGATAATGATCATTCCAAAACCACTAAGTCGTGAATACCGTATACATATAAACCCTTCAATCAAATGTCCCGGTCAAGTATTAGGGTCACATTAAAGTCAAACCCTATTGTAACTTGACTATATATATATTTGTTAATGCAAACCGAAATTACTGAGCTCTCGTGTATCAAATACAACTATTTCTAACTGTTGGGATTCGGTGATTAAAAACGAGTTACGCAGCGAAGATTAACCGGTCAAACTGGATTAAAATCAAACCCCGAAAATGGATCGATCAAGCATCGTATAAAAGAATATAAATTGACAAAGATAAAAATAAGAAGTCCTTCGATAATATCTTCTTGATTACGAGCACGAACACGAATCCAATTGAACGAGCTTTTAGAAATTCATGAGCACCGAAAGCACCGTGCCTCTATGTACCACGCATCGGAAGATGATCAAAAAATATTTCTATTAACTTATACTCTAAGTATACGTCTAGAAGTTGATAGAATTAGCTTATGTATATTTTTATATATACTCTAATTATTTATAAAATTATTTTCTTCTCAAATACACTAATCAAGTGTAAGAAAATAATATGAAAAACTCTCTTTTGCTTCTCACACCTCACGGCCAAAATTATTCATACCACAATGGACGTATATGCTTTATGTTTTATATACAAAATATATCTCACCTTCCATGATACATCAAGAATTACTAATACACCAATTGTATTAAATATTCCACACACATGGAATAATTCATTTCTTAGTCAGGGATCATGGGGGCGGCCATATTGAATTATTTGAGAGTTGGTTCGTTTCGCTCCATGAAACGGACCCTCGTATATCTATTCCGATAGATAAATCTTGGTATGTTTCAATATTAATGTAATTAATTAATCCAATGAATTAATTATATTAAAATAAATGCTCTAAGATATAATATGAATAAATTAATTATCCAGTAATTTATTTATTTCGCGAACAAATTTAATTTATCCAATAAATTAAATTAGACATCTTATGTCCAATATTAAGCAAGAGAGAATAAGCTAAATATAATCTGTCGTCAATTCCTGTGCCGCGACTCTGTAGGTTCGTCTCAATTAGCATTGGAAGGATCCAATGAGTGCTAGCACCACTGATGAGTCGATTCTTGATCGACTCATTCTATTCTATTGAGTCGTGTTTTTATTTGCTTTTTAGTGTTTTTGTTCTCTTTATGCATGGTATGTTGTGTTTTTAATTTATAGGTAGCCGAGCGAAGATTGTGGTAACATATGCGCTTTCATAGCCAATATTGGAGTTTATGACGATCAAGAGCAAAAACGGGGCCTAAAAAGATAAAGATTGAAGCAATATCGGTCGTATTTTCTAAATTCCAGAATCATCACTCCAAATTGGGATGTATTCTCCATTGATATAGATTCCTCGTGAAAGTAGATTCGAAACGGTATATCATACGCTAAATTTCGAGGTTATTGATACAAGAACGAAGGATCAAGCCGAAGAAGACCAAAAACCGGAGAAGGCAACTCGACCGTGTCACAGGACACGGCCGGGTCATCAAGGCAGTACGAATTTCACATTCCATAAGAGTTCAACATGGGCCGTGTCACAGGACACGGCCGAGTCACGTTCCAACCGATTTTCCATTTCTAGTGCAGTACAACACGGGCCGTGTCGTATGACACGGCCGGGTCAGATGGGCAGTGCAATTCTTCATTTTCCAAGACAGTATGACACGGGCCGTATCACAGGACACTGACCGTGTCACTTTTTGGTGCAAGTCCATTTCTTTGACATTTTTACACAGTTTGGAGCATTTTTCTTGGTCTTGTGGCTTTATAAAAAGGTGTTGGAGACCTTAGGATGGATATTCTGATCTTGTATGAGATATTGTGTGACAAAAATACAAGATTTAGGGAGAAAAACACCAAAAAGGGAGAAAAAAGGGATTTTCATCATCTTCCTTGTTTGTTAATGTTGAAATATACATTTGTGAGATATTATAATCCCTTGTATCATTTTGTTGTGAGTTCTTGAAGGAAGATCATCAAACCTTCATCGTGAATTCGATTTCGGCTTTTACAAGGGAAGTTTCTACCATGTTTTTTTTAAGATTTCCATTATTATTGTTGGAATAATCATGTGTAGCTAATCTTTTCATATGAGTTTTTAGATAGAGCCACACACATATTATCGATTATTAGTTTCAATTGATTTTCCGGGAAGAGTTTAGATTGTTCCTCTTTGTTTGTTCTTCGCATAAGAACTTTTGATTTAGATCATCAAACCTATTTCATAGTTGTTATTATTATTGAAAATCGAGAGTTTTTGTCGGTGTTCGCCATCATACGACCCGATAAAAGCGATTGTTAATGTTCTAAACCTTTTTCCGCGAACTTTTAGCGAATTACCCCATCAAAGGTATTAGCTAGTCGATTGTTAGTAGAGATTCGTCCCCATCAAAGTAGTGTCTATTATTTTCGTAAAGAACAATCGTGATTTTTAGAATTACCGCCATCAAATGGATTTCTTTTAATCATGAGCAATCGATAATTCCAAACCTTATTTCTTTGAGTAGCGGAATTGATACGGATTCAATTAATACAAATGCAGAAGACGAAGTATGGATCGACGTAAATGACCTTACAACACGCCATGCATGGACTACTACGTATTTAGGCGAGAAAACGGACATAAGACGTGGAGTCTCGGTCTCGGCCGTGTCATATAACACGGCCCATGTCATACTGTGCCGGAAAGTCGACATCCACTGCCTGCCGAACTCGGCCGTGTCGTCCGACACAGACCGTGCCGAGATGCACCGGATAAGCCAAACTGACTGCCCACAGGACTCGACCGTTTCCCGAGACACGGCCGAGTCGAACTCTTCCGGATAAGCCAAACTGACTGCCCATATGCCCGACCGTGTTCCAGGACACGGTCGAGTCAATGCCGAACGTCCTTGTCACGCCGCGCGGTCGAGTCACTGTCGGACGTCCTTGTCGTGCCGCGACCGTGTCAAGCGGACACGATCAAGTCCGGCCGAGAGTCCTTGTCGCGCTGCGCCCGTGCCGAGCGTCCTTGTCGCGTCGCGGCCGTGTCAAGCGACACGGCCCGTGTCCTGCCGGCATATTACATTTTTTTTATAGTTTTCTTTTATGTGTTTGTCTTTGCTTTATTTTTTACTCATTTTAAGGATTGTGTTTACCCTAAAATTATGATTGTTGTTCCTTTTGTATTTTATTGTTGATTTGTTTTGATTATTCAAAGATTTTATAAATCTTTGAATTATTTTCTTTTATTATGGGAAGGCTTGAAGTCTCCTATATATAGTCTTGTGTAAGCATTGTAACAAGCCATTGTAT
Organism: Orobanche coerulescens; assembly: GCA_033398695.1. Classification (NCBI taxonomy): domain Eukaryota; kingdom Viridiplantae; phylum Streptophyta; class Magnoliopsida; order Lamiales; family Orobanchaceae; genus Orobanche; species Orobanche coerulescens. Next base: position 140,489,900 of record CM065803.1, on the reverse strand, counting down.
GTTGAAGAAATAAGAATACACTTTGTGTTTTTCTTGGTGAATGCTTTTCATCGAAACTTGATTTTTATTCGACGTGTTTTCGAGTATTAATCCGATTAATTTTCAATAGGTCTTGAGAAGAAATCACCTTATCAAACTATAGGTCTAGTTTGATAATCACGTTCATATTGTTCTTGTTTACGTAAACCGAATTGCCCTACTTTCGGTTATTTCTTACGAGTGTTACACATATTCGAGTGTTGTGAGGATCAACAATATTTCCGCTGAATTACATACGAGTTTCCGTCCATCTTTAATACGTAATTCGTATCATTAGTGGCATCGGAGCCCAAGGCTATTTCCTTGGCAATTTTATTGAAGATCTCTTGTTCAAAACTAATCTCTTGAGTCTTGTTATGGATTTCTCCGATCCCAATTTCTTGATGAAACTCCGAGACGCACTAAGCGGTATACCGAAACCACGTATGCAAGCAAGACGTGGGGATGGTGCACGTCAAATACACCATGTCGATGAGTTTAAAGTAAACAAACTTCCAGAGTTCGTTGGAAGTACCGATCCCGAAGCTTATTTGGAGTGGGAATGGAAGATTGAGCGCATGTTCGAATTCAAAGACCTTAACGACGACAAACGTTGCAAATATGCAATTCTCAAGTTAGGGAAGGGTGCTTCTCTTTGGTTCGAAGGAGTGAAGACGCGAAGAGCTCGGGAGGGAAAAGCAAAAATCCGTTCGTGGGATTCTTTAAAAAGAAAACTTCGTAAGAGGTATATGCAACATCACATCGGTTAACCTTATACCGGAAGATTGCCGATTTCATGCAAGGCAAACTAAGTGTCGGTGAATATATTGAAGATTTCGAAAGTTTGATCTTTATGGGAGAGCTAGAAGAAAACGAAGATCAAAAGATGTCACGTTTTTTACGTGGCTTAAACAAAAACATAGCCAACACGGTGGAGTTATACCCATATGAAGATTTCGACACTTTATGTTGATTATGTGTGAAGATAGAAGCCCAAAATAAGTTGAAGTTTTCAAGACCCGAATTTCCTTCCAAATTCGGGAATCCAAGTGCCGGTTCGAGTTCGGGTACTAAAAGCACCACACCAAGTCATGTCCCTATCACGGTACCAAAAGCTCCCTACGTACCCAAGAAAACAAGTTTGGCGAAGGTACGATGTTTCAAGTGTCAATGGTTCGGTCATTACCAAAATGCATGTCCGAACAAACGGGTGGTGACACTAAGAGAGGCTCTTGAGGTCCGGGAAGAATCATTGGCCGAGGACGAAGAAGAAAGACTCGGTGACGTGTTTGACGTAGATGCCGAAAAAGAAGAGGAGTGCGAGGCTTACAATGCTCCGGACTATGACACGAGTCTAGTCCTTCGCACCTTACAAGTCAAGATGGTTTCGAGGGACACGAAACAACGAGATCAAATATTCCACACCAAGTGTCAAATTAAAGACAAATGGTGTAGTTTGATAATCGATGGAGGAAGTTGTACGAATATTGCTTCAAGCGAGATGGTGACAAAGCTTGGACTCATCACTACTACTAATCCGAAACCATACGCGTTACATTGGCTCGATAATGAGAGTAAGGTGAAAGTTTCGAAACAAGTATGGGTCGGATTAACTATGGGCTCGTATGGTGACAACGTACTATGTGATGTACTCCCGATGGATACATGCCACATACTTTTGGGATGACCGTGGCTATTTGATAGAGATGTTTTACATCGAGGAAGGAGTAACGAATATGAATTACGGGATAAAGGCAAGAAGATTGTGCTTAAACCGCAATCCAAGCCATTCGATCGATGAGTTCTAATCAAATGGAGAAACTAATGCTTACTATGTTTGCTAGTGAGAAAGAGGTGAGACACGCTATTGACGATGGCGAGCGTGTGTATTTATTGATGATTAAAGAAACACGAGATGTTGACGTGATTGTGCAAGGCAAGAGAGATATCCATACCTTGCTTTGAGAATTTGCGGATGTCTTCCCGGAAGACTTACCGCAGGATTTGCCACCCTTACGTGGGATTAAACACCAATTCGACCTTGTACCGGGTGCATCAATCCCTAACAAGGCCGCCTATCGATGTAACCCCGAGGAGACAAAGGAGTTGCAAAAACAAATCGAGGAGCTAATGAATCGCGGGTACGTTCGAGACAGTTTAAGCCCTTGTGTGGTTCCAGTTTTACTTGTTCCAAAGAAGGACGGGTCATGACGGATGTGTATAGATAGTAGATCCATGAACAACATAACCATTAAATATCGGTTCCCAATTCCGAGACTTGATGACATGTTGGACGAGTTGCATGGTTTGGTGATTTTTTCGAAGGTTGATTTGAGAAGCGGCTATCATCAAATTCGCATGCGAGAAGGAGACGAATGGAAGATGGATTTCAAGACAAAACATGGATTATATAAATGGCTCGTCATGCCCTTTGGTCTTACAAATGCGCCAAGTACTTTCATGCGATTAATGAATGAGGTACTTAAGCCTTTTTTGGGAAAGTTTGTCGTCGTATACTTGGACGACATCTTGATTTATAGTCGATCATTGCAATAGCATACCGGACACTTGAGGAAAGTCTTCGAGATCCTTAGGGATCAAAAACTTTATGAGAAAAAGGAGAAGTGTTCGTTTCTAGTCGAGAGTGTAGCCTTTCTTGGCTACATCGTTTCTAAAGAAGGAGTGTCGGTTGATCAAACCAAGATCGAGGCGATTAAATCTTGGCCTACCCCCAAAACCATCACAGAAGTCCGATCCTTTCACGGACTTGCTTCATTTTATCGGAGGTTCATACGAGACTTTAGTACCATTTCTAGCCCGATAACGGAATGCTTGAAAAAAGGACCATTTGTGTGGAACGGTGCTGCCCAAGGGGCGTTTGAAAAATTGAAGGCGAAAATGTGTGAAGCACCTATCTTGGCTTTACCCGACTTTTCACAACCTTTCGAGGTAGAATGTGACGCAAGTGGAGTGGGTATTGGGGCAGTCCTCGTCCAAGGGAGGCGACCAATTGCATACTTCTCGAAGAAATTGGGTGGGGCTCGACTCAACTATTGTACTTATGACAAGGAGTTCTATGCCATTGTGAGAGCTCTTGATCATTGGAGCCATTACCTTCGGCTGAAACATTTCATCCTACAGTCGGATCATGAGTCCTTAAAATATATTAACGGCCAATAAAAGTTGAGTCCGAGACATGCTAAATGGGTGGAATTCTTGCAATAATTCCACTTTTCATCGAAATACAAAGATGGCAAGACCAACGTTGTGGCGGATGCTTTATCTAGACGGTATGCCTTGATCTCTACTCTTGATATTCAATTGCTTGGGTTCGAAACATTGAAGGAGTGTTATGATGGGGATGTGGATTTTGGTGAGGTTTTCATTCGGTGTAAATCTGGTCTATTTGGGGAGTTTACGTTGCAAGAAGGATTCCTTTTCAAAGGAAATCGCCTTTGTTTACCCAAACACCCGATTCGGGAATTGTTAGTTCGGGAAGCTCACAGTGGAGGCTTGTCCGGTCATTTTGGTTCGGCTAAAACGTTGGAGGTACTTAAAGAGCATTTTCATTGGCCGAAGATGCAAGTGGATGTACACGACATAATTAATAAGTGTGTAACATGCCATATTGCTAAGAGTTCGTTCAAACCGGGAGTATACATGCCTTTGCCGATTCCGAAAAGACCATGGGAAGATGTCTCAATGGATTTCATTGTTGCTTTGCCTCGTACTCAACGAGGGATAGATGCTATTATGGTTGTTGTAGACCGATTTTCAAAGATGGCTCACTTTGTGGCTTGCCACAAGACGGACGACGCGAGTAACGTCACTGATTTGTATTTTCGAGAAATCGTACGATTGCATGGGGCTCCAAAAATGATTGTTTCGGATCGGGACTAAAAATTCTTTAGTTACTTTTGGAACACCTTGGGGAGAAAGGTAGGAACCAAACTACTATTTAGCACGTCGCATCATCCACAAACGGACGGTCAAACCGAGGTAACCAATCAAACATTGGGCACTTTACTACGTGGTCTTGTGAGCAAGACACAAAAGGATTGGGATTTGAAACTTGCACATGCGGAGTTCGCTTATAATCGTTCTCCTACTCATGCCACGGCACACTCTCTGTTCGAAGTAGTTTACGGACTAAATCTGTACGTGCCGTTAGATCTAATTCCATTGCCAAGTGACGAGTTAGTGCACAAGGATGTGGAATCAAAACTGAAATCGATGATAAAATTACACGAGCAAGTACGTAATCGAATCAAGGAAATAAACGAGGCTTACAAAAGAAAGTCGAACAAACAAAGAAGGTCGAGATTGTTCGAAGTTGGGTTTGGTTGCATTTGAGGAAAGAGCGATTTCCAAGTAAATGTAAGAACAAATTAATGCCGCGAGCGGAGGGACCGTTTAAAGTAATCGCAAAGGTGAACGACAACGCATACAAATTAGAACTTCCGGGAGATTATGGGATTCATGCAACCTTTAATATTGGGGACCTTTCGCCTTATATCGATGATGACGAAATTTCGGAATTGAGGACAATTCCTTTTAAAGGAGGATGAGATGATACGGATTCAATTAATACGAATGCAGAAGACGAAGTAAGGATCGACGTAAATGACCTTACAACACGCCTTGCACGGACTACTACGTATTTAGGCGAGAAAACGGACATAAGACGTGGAGTCTCGGTCTCGGCCGTGTCATATGACACGGCCCGTGTCATGTTGTCCGGAAAGTCGACACCGTGTTGTCCGACACGGCCCATGCCGAGATGCACCGGATAAGCCAAACTGACTGCTCATAGGACTCGACCATGTCCCGAGACACGACCGAGTTGAACTCTTCCGGATAAACCAAACTGACTGCCCAGACGCCCGACAGTGTTCCAGGACACGGTCGAGTCAATGCCGAACATCCTTGTCGCGCCGCGCGGTCGAGTCACTGTCGGACGTCGTTGTCGCGCCGCGACCGTGTCAAGCGGACACGGTCGAGTCCTGCCGGCAGATTACAATTTTTTTATAGTTTTCTTTTGTGTGTTTGTCTTTGCTTTAATTTTTACTCATTTTAGGGATTGTGTTTCCCCTAAAATTATGATTGTTGTTCCTTTTGTATTTTATTGTTGATTTGTTTTGATTATTCAAAGATTTTATAAATCTTTGAATTATTTTCTTTTATTATGGGAAGACTTGAAGTCTCCTATATATAGTCTTGTGTAAGCATTGTAACAAGCCATTATATGTTGAAGAAATAAGAATACACTTTGTGTTTTTCTTGATGAATGCTTTTCATCGAAACTTGATTTTTATTCGATGCATTTTCGAGTATTAATCCAATTAATTCTCAATAGGTCTTGAGAAGAAATCACCTTATCAAACTATAGGTCTAGTTTGATAATCACATTCATATTGTTCTTGTTTACGTAAACCGAATTGCCCTACTTTCGGTTATTTCTTACGAGTGTTGCACATATTCGAGTGTTGTGAGGATCAACAATATTTCCGCTGCATTACATACGAGTTTACGTCCATCTTTAATACGTAATTCGTATCAGGAACTAATGATTGATTACGTGTGTGTCGGTGATTCTAAACTCCCATATCAGTCTCATATTTGCAATCTCTTAATTATCCAACCTTTAATTCGGTGTTGTTTCTAAATTTCTGCGTTGTGATTATAATCCTATCAAATCTTTGGTATATTTTACTTTATTTTACTTTTGTTAATTCGACTATTTGCCGAACATTATCAAACTTCAAACCGTTTTCAACTCCTTGTGAGATCGACCTCGGAGTTACTTGCCGCTTCCTATAAAAGTGATTCGTACACTTGCGAGATTTTAATATGTTCATCAAGTTTTTGGCGCCGTTGCCGGGGAGTTGGCGTGTAATTTTTGATCTTGTTTTAATAATAGTTGAATCATTTTTCTTAATCATTTTTTTTTGTTTTGATTATTTTCGACAAACTATAAAAATTTGCTCTAACTTCTCTTGTTTATGCTTGGTAGGAGATTGTTGGGAAACCCAATTCTTGCACCCATATACGAGGTCCAAAGAATTAGAGGACCTAAAACAATAGCCACATCATCAATGGCAAACGACGAGGTGAATCCGGATCTTGAAGAGCGACTTTTGCTCCAAGAAGAAAACCCTCGTCAACCGAGGTTTCCGAGATATGAGAATGTTGGGCGCAATCAAGGGATACCTGAAGCTCAACAAGGGAGATACTTCTATCCGAGACAACCACCCGTTGGAGTGCAATATGGAGTGAATTATTATCCCGGGCCTCAATATGCGTTGGTCCGAGGGGATCATCATGGGGATCTATACTGTGTGCGCTAAATCATTGGATTACCATGTGTATTGTTGTTATTGTGCATATGTATATTATGGGTTGTCATAAGTATAAAATGTCGTTATTGGTGTGAGCATATTGATGTTGTCATATTAGTATGCATTTGTAGGTCTTGTGTTAGGACCATGTCCGTATGTTGTATTGATCTGATCTCGAATTAGATCGATGAGATTCGTCGTGACATTGTATATCCTGAGGTATGTTATGTATTTCCTTTGATATATGTCTTTGATGGACAATTGGTTTCGTGTTGAGATCTGATAAGGATACCCGATGGATTGGGTTTGACAGAGTTAGTGAATTTCGTAACAGTGAGTTATGATAATATTTTGAGAACCTTGGACATTGTTGAAATGTAGTACGGATATTCTGGTATTAGTTTATCGTATTGTTGAGGATACGAATCGTGGACTTTCATAAAGTTATGGCGGTAAGATTACATTAGTTGTATTCTTATTTTATATTCTCATTGGTATGTAATTATTAATGTGATGTGACGGTTATCATTGTTGGATATTATGGCTGACCCCGTCGTGGGCTTTCTTTTTAGGTTCTTGGATTATCAAGCTTGTAGCGGTCGTAGAGAGTGAGCTTCCCCGAGGATACTGACAGGGCATGTATTTGTGTATTGAGTTTCCTGATCAGTTGTTGTATTCCGCTACTAGAGTATTTTTAATTGGTTGTATTTTCCGCTGCGTGAGTATTTTTAAATGGCCTTTTGGTATCTGGTAACTTAGGTTATCTTGGCAATCGTTTTCTAAACTATTTTGTCGGTACGTGTAAGCGATAGCTTAACGTATATTTTTAAACCGTTGAGTTTTGGCATTTCGGGCCTTGTGATTTCAATTGAGATTTTACGACGGTTTTGATAATTGGATTTTATTAAATCTTTGAATGTTTTAAATAGATAGTACCATCGTTAGCCTCTTAGGCGTTTGTAAATATTTGCGAAAATTTCCTTCAGCCTTGTGGGTTCCATTCCAGGGCCCAAGGCGCTGTAATGTTCCTGGATGGCTTTGGGGGTGTTACAACCGTAACCTAACTGAGAACGAATGATAATGATCATTCCAAAACCACTAAGTCGTGAATACCGTATACATATAAACCCTTCAATCAAATGTCCCGGTCAAGTATTAGGGTCACATTAAAGTCAAACCCTATTGTAACTTGACTATATATATTTGTTAATGCAAACCGAGATTACTGAGCTCTCGTGTATCAAATACAACTATCTCTAACTGTTGGGATTCGGTGATTAAAAACGAGTTACGCAGGGAAAATTAACCGGTCAAACTGGATAAAAATCAAACCCCAAAAACGGATCGATCAAGCATCGTATAAAAGAATATAAATTGACAAAGATAAAAATAAGAAGTCCTTCGATAATATCTGTTGGGAAAAACAAACACCCTGTATCGAATCAGCCGGGATACCCGATCCCTGTATCGATTGTTATTTGGTATTAAGAAGGTTTAGACATATATGCCAAATACAGTAAAGGAAACTGTATCGAGGCTCAAGGCCTTATCCTATATCGAAGACCTGCCTCGAATCAGCCTAAGTCAGTACAGCAAGAAGACTTGTAAGAAGACCAAGTATGGAAACTGTCTCGATGCCCTAATACAGTCATCTTCCATCTGATTCGCAAAAGGACAAGAAAGAACACAAGTCAAGTTCCGTTGAACAAAGAAGTATTTAAATACTCAAGGATAAAGTATTTAAATACATCGATCTTGAATCTTCAGAATCCCGCGAAATCCGGATCATGTCATATTCCCGTTGAAGGAAATCTTATTCAAACGGACATCTCAACGGATACTTTCTTCTGAGGCTATATATATCCTTGAAGACATTGAAGATCAGTTACCAATTACGAATCAAAGTAACTCTCAAAGCTATCAAGTTATCATCTGAGCAAACATATCTCCAAAGCATATCGCAAGTTAGAACGAAAGAGATATACAGTGCTCAAACATCAAGAACAGCTATCATCAGATCTTGATGTTCAAAGTCTTGTTCTTACAGTTACCTACATTTTACCTGTGTAAAAACCGAGCTCTGTGTGAACTCAACAAGTTATTCGACTGTGTGGGACGAATAAGGACGAAGCTTTAGGCCGTGTGTGAAGAAGCTAGTCAAGAAGGAAGCTTTAACCAATCTGTGAACGGTTGAAAGCGGCGTTCTTTGTATCAATCTGTGTGAACGATACAAGGATAGGTTTGTTTATAATTACGTAGTTGTGTACGCAGAATTATATAATAAACTTTACTCTGTGTGGAGGACCGGTGGACGTAGAGGGTTTACCTCGAACTACTTAAATAACTGTGTTATTTACCTTACCTTTCTTGTTTGAAATTACCGTGATATATTAAGTATACACCAAATACGTCGTTCTTGTATCCACGGCAACTAATCGTATCCAAGACTTCCGCTACGCACTTTCATTTAGATTCCGTACGCTTTGTTGTTTAAACTACTTTTCCAAATCGTATCCAGTATACTTAAGTGGCCAACAAGTGGTATCGGGCGGTTGATTCTAAAAGAATCGATCGTATTTCTTTTTAACCGAATCGATTCAAATCACTTATTTTCAAAACAGTTTCTTTCATTCCTATATTATCGGTATGGATACTTCTATGATTAACAAAGTCCCTATGTTCTCTATTAACGAATTTGACATTGGAGAATTAGAATGGAAGCTCATCTTGCGGCAATGCACGAAGAGATGATTTTTGTTATACAGATGGTCCGATCAAGATCATGAAGGTCAATCCGGCCGCAAGGATTGAGGGCCAAGCCCATGCCGAAATGCTCGAGAAAGACCGCGAGCAATGGACAACCGATGAAAGAAGCGAGCCAATCTCGACAACGTGGCTAAGAACGCGTTATTTGTCACTCTTGACAAAGGCACGTTCTCAAAGGTAAAGAGTGCAAAGCGACAAAGAAATCAGGATAAACTCAAGTTAATTTGTGAGGGAACCAGGCTCTCTAAAGAAAACAAGATTTCAAAACTTACTCAGCAATTTGAATCTTTTGAAATGAAACCAACGGAAACACTTGAGGAACTTGACCTCAGATTTACTGGTATTGTTGGTGAACTTGAAGCGTTGGGCAAGATTTACACCCAAAAGGAGAAGAACTTAAAATTTTCAGATCTCTCCCATTTCGATGGGACATTAAGACCACAACTATGCGTGTATCATGTAATCTTAATGAAATATCCACTTTTGATCTCTTCTCGACCTTAAAGCTTTTGAGTATGACATTGTGAAGAGAGAAAGTCAAGAATCTCCTTCAAAGGTCACAACTCTCGGCTTCTTGTATCGAACCGTCGACACAAAGCATGCCTAGCTCGTCAAAGCACAGTCACAAGAACGCCGTGTGGCAGACGACATCTGTCACAAGATGAAATGGCGCTTCTAATGCATAAATTCAAAAAGTTTATCAAACGATCTGGAAAGACTCCTACGAGCCCAAACACATCAACAAGGTAAGTACCGAAACATCATCCGGTGATGCTAACCTGTGTTATAACTGCAGGAAACCAGGCCATTATGCAAACAAATGTCCTCATCCCAAAGTCCAAAGGTTGCCGGAGGCCGAGCAACAAGAGAGAGATGAAAGAAGACGTGCTTGGAAAGACAAGCTCAAGGCCCTGATTGGAGAATCAGAAGCCTCCCCCACACCATCCAAATCAGCAGAATGTCTTCAGGTGGCCACTGAAAGTGATTCATCTGACGATGAGTTCGATGATAAAGCATACATGTGCTTTATGGCCAAAGATGTTCTAGAAGGTGAAGACAGCGAAGATGAGGTAAGCTCAACCTCAGTTATTCCACCTAATGCATCTCATACTTTCGAAAATATGATGAATGAATTCAAAAACATTCAAAAATCCCATGAGACTCTAAAAACTGAGAATATACAGCTTCAATTAACAAATTTAGAGCTGAAAGATGAGAATGACTTGCTGAAGATAAACTATGATAATATGTCTCTTGATTGTGAAACCAGCAAGGTCGATTTTGAAAAACTCATGGAGAGCAATCATCAACTTGCTCATGAACTAAATGAGGTTAAAAACCATAATGAGAGCAAGACAAATGATTTGGTTCTACTACAAACCAAAATTACAACTCTCGAGAAGCGAGAAACTGAACTTGAGACCATTCTGAAGTCTTTTGAAAAATCGTCCAAAAGAATGGAAGAAATTCTAAGCACTGGGCAACATGCTCATGATAAAAGTGGCTTAGCATACAGCTCATGTTCGAATAAAGGTAAAACTAGTACTGTGTTCGTCAAGAGTGTGGAACACATTCCAGAATCGGAAGATACTCCTAGTCCCATAAAGGAACCTGCTGTACCGAGAAAACCGAAGGCTGCCATTCCGCCTCCACAACTCTACAATTCGAGACAGTGGAACCAACAACCACTCAGAAGGCGTGATCTAAAGCATGCTCTACAAGCATATCATCAAAGCCGGCAGTCATTCAGAAAGAAGACGGTATCCAACCACCAAAGGCCCGCACGGCAGTACACTCAGTACAGTGCGCCTAGGTATTGGATACAGGAGCCCCGTTATCCCTCAAGACACGGATGCAGTCGGTATCAACAACAGCGTTGGGAATCCAACTGGAGACCCAGAAGACAAGCTGTTAGGCCTAGGAAAATGGCTCCACCTCCTAGACGGCACTCGTACTGGAATAATAATAATAATAACCCTGATTTTTACATGCATAGTAATTATCATGATTATAACAACTACGGATATGCCCCCTGTAGATATCGCAATACTGTACCGAGTACATCCTACAGTAAACCAATTGCTGTCAGGAAAATCTGGGTACCTAAAGGAACTAAGATATATGGACCCAAAAATCAAAGGGGACCTAAATCTACCTAATTTCTTTGTTACAGGACATTCTAGAGGAGGATACCTGGTACTTCGATAGTGGATGCTCTCGTCACATGACTGGAGACAGGAGCAAACTATCTGATTTTGTAGAAGGTCGCGGTCTAAAAGTTCGCTTCGGTGATAAATCTAAAGGAAGAACAAGAGGGAAAGGAAACCTACTTGTCGGGAAATTCAAAGTCACCGATGTCGCATATGTTGAAGGCTTACAGTATAATCTACTTAGTATTAGCTTGATTCTGTGATAAACAGTTCTCGGTGAAGTTCTATATAGATCGTTGTAGAGTCAAGAACATCCAAACCAAGGAAGTTGTGCTTACAGGAAGCAGATCGTGTAATATGTACATTCTTTCGGAAGCCTATGAGCTCCTCAATTCCATGTTTTGTTGCCAAAGGCACTGCAGATCTTAGCTGGCTATGGCACAAGAGGATGTCTCACGTTAACTTCAAGACGATCAACAAGCTTTCAAGACAGGGTATGGTGAGAGGTTTGCCAGCTGTGTCATTCAAGAAGGACAGCGTCTGCGGTCCATGCCAGAAAGGCAAGCAAATCAAGTCAACCCTGAAAAGCAAATCCTACCTTTCAACCCAAAGAGTGTTGGAAATGCTACACATGGATCTCTACGGTCCTGTAGACCCAGTAAGTTTGGGAGGTAAGAAATATTGCATGGTTGTTGTTGATGATTATTCCAGGTATGCTTGGACGATCTTTCTTAGCAAGAAGAAGGAAACAACATTAAGGCTGCCCGAGCTCCTGAGAAAGTTGCAGAATGAAAAAGCATCGAGTATCGTGTGCATTCGTTCCGAGGTCTTGAATTTACTAACCGCTTTATAGAGCAATCTTGCTCGGAGAATGGCATACAAAGACGAGTACTCACCGCCGTACACCTCAACAAAATGGTGTTGCCGAGCGAAAGAATAGGACGTTGAAAGAAGCAACAAGGACAATGATTGCCGCAAGCAAATTGCCGCAGCGTTTCAGGGGTGAAGCAACCAATACTGACATGCTACACTCAAAAGCCGTATCGTCAACAAGCACCACAACAAAACGACTTACGAGGTATGGAATAACAAAACTCCATTAGTTTCGTATTTTCACATTTTTGGATGCAGGTGTTATGTTTTGAACAATGGGAAGGACCAACTTAGAACCTTTGATGAAAAATCAGATGAAGGAATATTCGTAGGATACTCTTCCGTCAGCAAAGCCTTCAGAATCTTTAATAAAAGGAAGCTGACGATCGAGGAATCAGTTCATGTAGTGTTCGACGAACCACACCATGACCCTACAGGAGTAGATGATATCACTCAGGACATTCACCATCTATCTATCTTGGATCCACCTACACCCATAGAACCTGTAGTTGATTTAGAAATCAACCCCACAGCTGTAAGAATCGATGTGGATGAAGGCGTGTTGTACAAGGTGAAGCTATACCCACGAAACTTTCGTCTGATGCGGGATCTGAACTAGAACCCGACCGAAGATGGTTGAGAGATCACCCGCAAGAGCTGATCATTGGAAACATTAATGCAGGTGTTTCTACTCGTAGGAGAATACAGAGTACACAAGGAAACGTACTTTGTGCACAAGAAGAATCTAATGCTGAAGTCTCACAATTTCCCGAATGGAAATCTCAATCCGAACTTAGGAGACTCAATATGTGCACTATCGCTGTATTCTTAGCCCAGTCCGAACCTGTTTCGACCATAGACGCTCTTAACAACTCTCATTGGATAACATCTATGGAAGAAGAGCTTAACGGTTTCGAAAGAAATAATGTATGGTATCTTGTACCCAGACCGACACACCAATCGGTTATAGGAACCAAATGGGTATTTCGAAACAAAAAGGATGGAAATGGACTTATCATAAGGAACAAATCCAGACTAGTAGCACAAGGCTATTGTCAGGAAGAAGGAATCGACTATGATGAAACCTTCGCCCCTGTAGCGAGACTAGAAGCCATCAGGATATTTTTAGCCTTTGCCGCCCATAAGAATTTTATCGTATACCAAATGGACGTCAAGAGTGCTTTCCTGAATGGAGAGCTTACAGAAGAAGTTTATGTTGAACAACCACCAGGGTTTGCCAACACGGACGGTATCGATCTAGTTTACAGGCTAAGGAAAGCCCTGTACGGACTTAAACAAGCCCCTAGAGCCTGGTACGAAACCCTGTCCCAGTATCTAACCAACAACGGATTTGAGAAGGGTGCTGTCGACAAAACATTATTCAAAATACAGGAAGGAGATGACCTTCTAATGGTACAAATCTATGTCGATGATATTATTTTTGGTTCAACTAACCTTGCTCTATGTCAAAGGTTCTCACATCTCATGCAAAGCAAATTTGAAATGAGTATGATGGGGGAACTTAGTTATTTCCTAGGTTTGCAGGTAAAGCAGTTGCCTACAGGTATATTCATCAACCAGAGAAATACGGAAGGAGCTTCTCAACAAATTTGGAATGAACAATTCCAAATCCTCGCTAACCCCATGAGCACTTCCGTGCAAATTAGTCTTGATGAAGCCGAAAGCCGTTTGACCAATCACTCTACAGGAAGCTCATTGGTTCGCTCCTGTACCTAACGGCTATGAGCGATATCGATTCTTTGTTGGTGTGTGTGCGAGATACCAAGTTGCACCTAAGTAATCACACTTAAATACAGATAAACGAATCCTTAAATACGTTAAAGTAACTGTCGTTGCAGGACTGTGGTATCCTATGTAAGGCGGTTTCGATTTAGTTGATACTGACTCGGATCTCGGAGGTCGCAAGCTAGATAGAAGAGTACAAGTGGAACTTGTCACTTTCTCGGACCTAGACTCGTTTCTTGGTTCAAGAAGCAATTGGCAAATTCTCTTTCCACTACTGAATCAGAGTACTATGTCTTTGGTAGGCCGTATGCAGATCCTTTGATGCAAAGAACAATCGCCGATTATGGAATCGATGCTAGAGAGACTCGAATCATGTGTGATAGCACGAGTGCAATTGCAATCACGCACAACTCGCTTTGCACTCGCGCACTAAGCATATCAACATGAAGCATCATTTCATCAGAATCATGTCGAGAACAAGGATGTTCGCTGGAAAAAGTTCATACGTACATCCAGTGGCCGACATTTTCACCAAGCCTCTCGACACGGCAAGATTCAACATGCTAAGAACAGAATTGGGAATACTACAAATGACTCCTGTAAGTAAATTTACCGCTTTTACTCAACAATTGAGGGGAATCTTTGTAAGACAGTGAATACGATATCAACATTAATTATCCGTACACTCGAAACATCAATACGATCAGTAGCGAACGAAGGCATATGAATACTACGGTGATGTGTGCAATAATTAAGGGGGAATCTCAGTAGGACCCATGAATACAAAGCATTAATCCAAATATTCTTGTATGGAATTTAAAACCTATTAGTACCTTTTTAAGGGGGAACGTCAGACGACGGAGAACAAAGACATACTATAGGATTTCGATTCAAGATATAATATAATATTATTTCCTTTTAAAATAATTTTTGTCCACGTGCCTGCTTTTTACGTCAAACGTCATGTTCATTAAATGCCTTACACGACATCCGGACAATCAATCTCAAAAGCCGCGATGTTTTTAAATTGTTTATTATTTTTAAACCGCCGTTTTAGGCATTTAGGGTAATCAACCTATGTCAGAAGTGGGACCCGCTGTATTTTAAAACCTTTTAATGGATTAGCGTACCAGTTATACTACATCCATCCTGACCGTCGATTTCAAAACCGGTTCCCATCCCTTAAAATCTGACCATTCGTACTCTGCAAACCCTATTTCGCCGCCCAAGTATAAAAGGACTGTATCTGCCATTAGAGACTCTTTACGCTTTCTGCAATTACAAGAGATCTCAAGCAAACAGCTACATATTTTCTGCATATTCACTGCGAATTTCTACTGTTTTCTTCCACCTTCGTTTTGAGAAAACATCCATGGCTAGTCAATCTTCATCCCCCGTTCTGAAGAAAACCTCCAACATCATTGATGGCCGGATCTTCTCGAAACCTATCATCATCGAGCGCATCATCTCTGAAACCAACGACACCGAACCGATGGAGTATATTATTACTCGTCTTGAACAACAAGGTCTTTATCGCTTCGGAAGTAAAACCGCCGACAAATACGACGCCCATCTGGTTGAGGAATTCTACCTCAACGTCGCAGTTCGTTTTCTGTCACTAGCTCAGGGAGGACACGTTGCTGACATCACTGCAATAGTCCAAGGAGTGCAAATCTGCATCAATAGCGACTTACTTCAGAAAATCTACAGGCTGCCCGCCGACGGCCTGACCATGGACCAGCTTGAGACGTTTGGGTCTCAAGAGCTGATTACCAAGTTTTATGGACTTTTTACCAGGTCCAAAGTGGTTGATATGGTGACAACCACTTGTCACAAGAAAAATTTTCTTCTTCATTTCGTTTATCTGCATGACTTCTGTTCCAGGATCATTGAAAATCGAACCGGCGCGTTCGAGATGTGCACGAATCTAAGGTTCAGAATGATGGTAGCTATTTTGACCTGTGAAAAGGTCAATTGGTGCCAAATCATTTTGAAACGTCTTCAAGAAGAGGTGTGCAAACCAGCCACCCAAAAGAAGTCGTTTGGTTTAATGCTAAACTACATTCTGACGAAGTGCGGAGTCAAGCAATCCGCCGATGCCAAGAAAAATAGCTCACGGATATATTTAGGAGGCGTCAAACCCTCTGCTTATAACCAGAGCACAATGCATGCCAATCACCCGAGAACAAGGCACATGCCTATTTCTGACAACCCCAGAGACGAAACCGTGAAGGTCCCTGAATTGGAATCTTCAAAGAAGAAGCGCAAGCGTTCTCACAGCAAGAAGCACTCTGCTGATGAGAAATCGAAGAAGAGACTCCGGAGGCTCTCAAAAATCAAAGCCAAGTACTCCGAGGATGTCTCGCCCGTGGCGCAACCCACCGAAGAACCCCAGGGCCCAACCCCTGCGGAAGAGGTGTCTCCTACTGCATCGACAGTAGATCCCGAGCCTTTGGCGGCTACGACGGATATAGAGACATCTGCCAACATTCAAGACGTTAGCACGTCGGCTGCCCATTCGGAGCCAAAAGCTACTTCTCCTCTACGGGATCCCACACCCGTGTGATCCAATTTCCTTGGGCACCATCCTCGCAAGGAGTCCATCTTCCGTACAGATCCCATACTGCACTGGAATCCTCAAACAGCGTCTGCACGTGATTCAAGTCCCTCCTGCACTCAATTATAAATCAAACACTTCTTTCAAGACAAATTGAACAGCGCATTTAAAGATTTACGCAATGGAAAAGCTTTAGGCTAGCTCCGCACGACACTGCATAACCGGAGCGAATGGAGCCACGAAGAGCGATTTGTCTCCGAAGTAATCGACTCAATGAAATTGAGGCCCCGCCGATGGGACAACGCTTCTTGCAAAGACCTCATTGAAAGCCACCTGCTGCACAAATCTGACGCCAGAAGAAAAGGAAAGAAGAAGTCAGAGGACTCTCCCATAAATCCAAAAGCTGACGACGACCATGACTCAGACGATGACGACGATGCTCTTCAAGCAGGTCTGAGAATGAGCCGTGAAGAGGCTGAAGCCCGAGCCGCCTCTCCACCCAGCAAAGACGAAGGACCATCTACCCAAGCTAATCCACCTTCGCCACAGCCGGAGAACATTCCCGACCAGGAGGAATCAGTCCCTCCAGTCGAAGAAAATCAAGAAATTTTGGAACAGGCACCCGAGCCTGTAGCGACCGAAGAAGCCATTCCTGCCAGCCAACAGGAGGATTCAGTCCCTCCTGCATCCATATCTGCCGAAGAACCTTCGCCACAGGACGCTTCTGAACCAACTGTCGCCATTCCACAAGAAGCTACTCCCGCCCCTGCAACCATGGAATCCGAGGACGGTAACGAACCTGAGGATGTCCAACTTACTTCACGTCCATCCGTGAACGTGAGAAGGTTAAACGGTGCTGAAGACTTCGCCCAGCCTGACTCTCCTATCTCTGCTGCACGCAAAGAGCGCCTGCGAGCTCTTGGTCTTCAGACTGTATTTATCCAAGATGCAGTAAACGCTCTATCGTCTGTTGAAAAGGCACTGAATTGGATGCACACCTCTGCCGTAGAAGAAATGACCACTCTGCAACACGAAGTATCTCGAGTTGTGGACGCATTCATCCTTTTGCCAGAAGTGTTCAAGCAAGCCTTGAAGATCATGGAGGATAAACAAGCGCAACTGCTGAAGGAGGAAGCTTCAAAGACAAGAATTGCTGAAGCCAAGACCGCCTGTGCAATGATAGAGAACAGCTCTCAGCTGCGTGCGCATGACAAATCCATTCAAGAGATGTCGCAGACTCTTTCCTCCCTCGTTGAAAGAATAAACAGCATCGAGACCAAACAGGACGCCGCTTTTGAAATCCTGCAAAGTCTTGATGAGGCCAAAAAGGGGGAAGAGGCTCGAGAAGCTGCAAGGAGAATAAGACTGCAACAGGAAAGGGAATTTGAGGCTGCTCAGGACAGTATCACTGCCGATTTGAACAAGCTAGCTCCTCAATCCCAAAGCTTTAGAATTTCGTGCTCAGACTGAATTCCATGACCCAAATGTCCCTTGGCAAAATCTTGTTCAAAGACCTTCGGAAATACGCCTGCCGACCAACCGCAACCCAACTGCCGAAGAAGTGAAGCACTGGAGGAAGAATGAACTGATGAGATATTTTTTCAGACTCATCAGGGAATCCGCCATCTTCAAAAATTATAAAACATTGGCGGAAGCGGCAGACAAGTTTTCAAAGATGCTAGAAGAAGGTAAACTCCCTCTCCAAGTCGAGATGAAATCAAAACATAGAAGAGGAGATCGGGTCACCCATCCAGAGGATTGGATACTTGCCTTTGATTGTTCATATGAAGGAAGAGCGATTTACCAGGAACGAGGCAATGATTCACTTCACAACTGGTGGCGCGGCACCGAGAATGAGCCAGGAAGAAGACCTTGTAGGCATGCGGATTATAGATGAGGAGATGAAATTTATGTACCTTATTTTTGTTTTTGTAATTTCTATTCAACACAGCAAACCTTGTACTCAATCATTTTGAATATCAATAAAACAGTTTGTTTGTCTTGAAAGATTACAACTCGTAATCTACTGTGTTTATGTATGATTACTTAAAATTGTTTGATAGGAATCTCAAGTTAGATAAACTTGATTGAAAAATAAGCTGTACGAACTAGTCTACGAACAGTTCATAGTTTCAGTTATAAACTTAGAATACATTGTAAGATTGTGCCTGCGCGCCAATCATAGGCTTAAGTTGTAATAAATCTCAAACTGTATCGAACGTGCCTGCGAGCAGTTCATTATTGTAGACTAAGTCACTAAGTCAGACCTATTGACAAAAGACCAAGAAATCTGCCAGAAGTCATCGAAGAAGAATGCTTCATGAAGAAGGTTTTGGCATCATCAAGAAGACTCGAAGAGTTGAAGTAAGTCTTGGCAAATTGTCAAAAAGGGGGAAATTGTTGGGAAAAACAAACACCCTGTATCGAATCAGCCGGGATACCCGATCCCTGTATCGATTGTTATTTGGTATTAAGAAGGTTTAGACATATATGCCAAATACAGTAAAGGAAACTGTATCGAGGCTCAAGGCCTTATCCTATATCGAAGACCTGCCTCGAATCAGCCTAAGTCAGTACAGCAAGAAGACTTGTAAGAAGACCAAGTATGGAAACTGTCTCGATGCCCTAATACAGTCATCTTCCATACAGTTCGCAAAAGGACAAGAAAGAACACAAGTCAAGTTCCGTTGAACAAAGAAGTATTTAAATACTCAAGGATAAAGTATTTAAATGCGCCGATCTTCAGATCTTGAGAATCCCGCGAAATCCGGATCATGTCATATTCCGTTGAAGGAAATCTTATTCAAACGGACATCTCAACGGATACTTTCTTCGAGGCTATATATATCCTTGAAGACATTGAAGATCGATTACCAATTACGAATCAAAGTAACTCTCAAAGCTATCAAGTTATCATCCGAGCAAACATATCTCCAAAGCATATCGCAAGTTAGAACGAAAGAGATATACGGTGCTCAAACATCAAGAACACTATCATCAGATCTTGATATTCAAAGTCATTGTTCTTACACGGTTACCTACATTTTACCTCTGTGTAAAAACCGAGCTCTGTGTGAACTCAACAAGTTATTATGACCTGTGTGGGACGAATAAGGACGAAGCTTTGGAACTGTGTGTGAAGAAGCTAGTCAAGAAGGAAGCTTTAACCAATCTGTGTGAACGGTTGAAAGCGACGTTCTTTGTATCAATCTGTGTGAACGATACAAGGATAGGTTTGTTTATAATTACGTAGTTGTGTACGCAGTAATTATATAATAAACTTTTTACTCCTGTGTGGAGGACCAGTGGACGTAGAGGGGTTTACCTCGAACCACTTAAATTACTGTGTTATTTACCTTCTGCTTTTACTGTTTGAAATTACTGTGATATATTAAGTATACACCAAATACGTCGTTGCTGTATCCACGGCAACTAACTGTATCCAAGACTTCCGCTACGCACTCAGATTTAGATTCCGTACAGTTTGTTGTTTAAACTACTTTTCCAAACTGTATCCAGTATACTTAAGTGGCCAACAATATCTTCTTGATTACGAGCACGAACACGAATCCAACTGAACGAGCTTTTAGAAATTCATGAGCACCGAAAGCACCGTGTCTCTACGTACCACGCATCGGAAGATGATCGAAAAATATTTCTATTAACTTATACTCTAAGTATACGTCTAGAAGTTGATAGAATTAGCTTATGTGTATTTTTATATATACTCTAAGTATTTATAAAATTATTTTCTTCTCAAATACACTAATCAAGTGTAAGAAAATAATATGAAAACTCTCTTTTGCTTCTCACACCTCACGGCCAAAATTATTCATACCACAATGGACGTATATGCTTTATGTTTTATATACAAAATATATCTCACCTTCCATGATACATCAAGAATTACTAATACACCAATTGTATTAAATATTCCACACACATGGAATAATTCATTTCTTAGTCAAAAGAATAATTCTCATGTCAGGGATCATGGGGGCGGCCATATTGAATTATTTGAGAGTTGGTTCGTTTCGCTCCATGAAACGGATCCTCGTATATCTAATCCGATAGATAAACCTTGGTATATTTCAATATTAATGTAATTAATTAATCCAATGAATTAATTATATTAAAATAAATGCTCTAAGATATAATATGAATAAATTAATTATCCAGTAATTTATTTATTTCACGAACAAATTTAATTTATCCAATAAATTAAATTAGACATCTTATGTTCAATATTAAGAAAGAGAGAATAAGCTAAATATAATCTGTCGTCAATTCCTGTGCCGCGACTCTGTAGGTTCGTCTCAATTAGGATTGGAAGGATCCAATGAGTGTTAGCACCACTGATGAGTCGATTCTTGATCGACTCATTCTATTCTATTGAGTCGTGTTTTTGTTTGCTTTTTAGTGTTTTTGTTCTCTTTTATGCATGGTATGTTGTTTTTTTAATTTATAGGTAGCCAAGCGAAGATTGTGGTAACATATGCGCTTTCATAGCCAATATTGGAGTTTATGACGATCAAGAGCAAAACGGGGCCTAAAAAGATAAAGATTGAAGCAATATCGGTCGTATTTTCCAAATTCCAGAATCATCACTCCAAATTGGGATGTATTCTCCATTGATATAGATTCCTCGTGAAAGTAGCTTCGAAACGGTATATCATACGCTAAATTTCGAGGTTATTGATACAAGAACGAAGGATCAAGCCGAAGAAGACCAAAAACCGGAGAAGGCAACTCGACCGTGTCACAGGACACGGCCGGGTCATCAAGGCAGTACGAATTTCACATTCCAGAAGAGTTCAACATGGGCCGTGTCACAGGACACGGCCGAGTCACGTTCCAGCCGATTTTCCATTTCTAGTGCAGTACAACACGGGCCGTGTCGTATGACACGGCCGGGTCCGATGGGCAGTGCAATTTTTCATTTTCCAGGACAGTATGACATGGGCCGTGTCACAGGACACTGGCCGTGTCACTTTTTGGTGCAAGTCCATTTCTTTGATATTTTTACACAGTTTGGAGCATTTTTCTTGGTCTTGTGGCTTTATAAAAAGGTGTTGGAGACCTTAGGATGGATATTCTGATCTTGTATGAGATATTGTGTGACAAAAACACAAGATTTAGGGAGAAAAACACCAAAAAGGGAGGAAAAGAGGGATTTTCATCATCTTCCTTGTTTGTTAATGTTGAAATATACATTTGTGAGATATTGTATCATTTTGTTGTGAGTTCTTGAAGGAACATCATCAAACCTTCATCAGGAATTCGATTTCGGATTTTACAAGGGAAGTTTCTACCATGTTTTGTTTTAAGATTTCCATTATTATTGTTGGAATAATCATGTGTAGCTAATCTTTTCATATGGATTTTTAGATAGAGCCACATACATGTTATCGATTATTAGTTTCAATTGATTTTCCGGGAAGAGTTTAGATTGTTCCTCTTTGTTTGTTCTTCGCATAAGAACTTTTGATTTAGATCATCAAACCTATTTCATAGTTGTTATTATTATTCAAAATTGAGAGTTTTTGTCGGTGTTCGCCATCATACGACCCGATAAAAGCGATTGTTAATGTTCTAAACCTTTTTCCGCGATCTTTTAGCGAATTACCCCATCAAAGGTATTAGTTAGTCGATTGTTAGTAGATATTCGTCCCCATCAAAGGAGTGTCTATTATTTTCGTAAAGAACAATCGTGATTTTTAGAATTACCGCCATCAAACGAATTTCTTTTAATCGTGAGCAATCGATAATTCCAAACCTTATTTCTTTGAGTAGCGGAACTGATACGGATTCAATTAATACGAATGTAGAAGACGAAGTATGGATCGACGTAAATGACCTTACAACACGCCATGCACGGACTACTACGTATTTAGGCTAGAAAATGGACATAAGACGTGGAGTCTCAGTCTCGGCCGTGTCATATGACACAGCCCATGTTATGCTGTGCCAGAAAGTCGACATCCCCTGCCTGCCGAACTCGGCCGTGTCGTCCAACATGGCCCGTGCCGAGATGCATCGGATAAGCCAAACTGACTGCCCACAGGACTCGACCGTGTCCCGAGACACGGCCGAGTCGAACTCTTCCGGATAAGCCAAACTGACTGCCCAGATGCCCGACCGTGTTCCAGGACACGGTCGAGTCAATGCCGAACGTCCTTGTCGCGCCGTGCGGTCGAGTCACTGTCGGACATCCTTGTCGCGCCGCGACCGTGTCAAGCGGACAAGGTCGAGTCTGGCCGAGCGTCCTTGTCGCGCTGCGCCCGTGTCGAGCGTCCTTGTCGCGCCGCGGCCGTGTCAAGCGACACGGCTCGTGTCCTGCCGGCATATTACATTTTTTTATAGTTTTCTTTTATGTGTTTGTCTTTGCTTTATTTTTTACTCATTTTAGGGATTGTGTTTACCCTAAAATTATGATTGTTGTTCCTTTTGTATTTTATTGTTGATTTGTTTTGATGATTCAAAGATTTTATAAATCTTTGAATTATTTTCTTTTATTATGGGAAGACTTGAAGTCTCCTATATATTGTCTTGTGTAAGCATTGTAACAAGCCATTATATGTTGAAGAAATAAGAATACACTTTGTGTTTTTCTTGGTGAATGCTTTTCATCGAAACTTGATTTTTATTCGACGCGTTTTCGAGTATTAATCCGATTAATTCTCAATAGGTCTTGAGAAGAAATCACCTTATCAAACTATATGTCTAGTTTGATAATCACATTCATATTGTTCTTTTTTACGTAAACCGAATTGCCCTACTTTCGGTTATTTCTTACGAGTGTTACACATATTTGAGTGTTGTGAGGATCAACAATATTTTCGCTGAATTACATATGAGTTTCCGTCCATCTTTAATACGTAATTCGTATCATTAGTGGCATCGGAGCCCAAGGCTATTTCCTTGGCAATTTTATTGAAGATTTCTTGTTCAAAACTATCTCTTGAATCTTGTTATGGATTTCTCCGATCCCAATTTCTTGATGAAACTCCGGGACGCACTAAGCGGTCTACCGGAACCACGTATGCAAGCAAGACGTGGGGATGGTGCACGTCAAATACACCATGCGGACGAGTTTAAAGTAAACGAACTTCCAGAGTTCATTGGAAGTACCGATCCCGAAGCTTATTTGGAGTGGGAACGGAAGATTGAGCGCATGTTCGAATTCAAATACCTTAACGACGAGAAATGTTGCAAATATGCAATTTTAAAGTTAGGGAAGGGTGCTTCTCTTTGGTTCGAAGGAGTGAAGACGCGAAGAGCTCGGGAGGGAAAAGCAAAAATCCGTTCGTGGGATTCTTTAAAAAGAAAACTTCGTAAGAGGTATATGCCAACATCACATCGGTTAACCTTATACCGGAAGATTGCCGATTTCATGCAAGGCAAACTTAGTGTCGGTGAATATATTGAAGATTTCGAAAGATTGATCTTTATGGGAGAGCTAGAAGAAAACGAAGATCAAAAGATGTCACGTTTTTTACGTGGCTTAAACAAAAACATAGCCAACACGGTAGAGTTATACCCATATGAAGATTTCGACACTTTATGTTGATTATGTGTGAAGATAGAAGCCCAAAATAAGTTGAAGTTTTCAAGACCCGAATTTCCTTCCAAATTCGGGAATCCAAGTGCCGGTTTGAGTTCGGGTACTAAAAGCACCACACCAAGTCATGTCCCTATCACGGCACCAAAAGCTCCCTACGTACCCAAGGAAACAAGTTTGGCGAAGGTACGATGTTTCAAGTGTCAAGGGTTTGGTCATTACCAAAATGCATGTCCGAACAAACGGGTGGTGACACTAAGAGAGGCTCTTGAGGTCCGGGAAGAATTATTGGCCGAGGACGAAGAAGAAAGACTCGTTGACGTGTTTGACGTAGACGCCGAAGAAGAAGAGGAGTGCGAGGCTTACAATGCTCCGGACTATGACACGAGTCTAGTCCTTCGCACCTTACAAGTCAAGACGGTTTCGAGGGACACGGAACAACGAGATCAAATATTCCACACCAAGTGTCAAATTAAAGACAAATGGTGTAGTTTGATAATCAATGGAGGAAGTTGTATGAATATTGCTTCAAGCGAGATGGTGACAAAGCTCGGACTCATCACTACTACTCATCCGAAACCATACACGTTACATTGGCTCGATGATGGGAGTAAGGTGAAAGTTTCGAAACAAGTGTGGGTCGGATTAACTATGGGCTCGTATGGTGACAACGTACTATGTGATGTACTCCCGATGGATGCATGCCACATACTTTTGGGACGACCATGGCTATTTGATAGAGACGTTTTACATCAAGGAAGGAGTAACGAATATGAATTACGGGATAAAGGCAAGAAGATTGTGCTTAAACCGATGGCACCCCAAGCCATTCGATCGATGAGTTCTAATCAAATGGAGAAACCAATGCTTACTATGTTTGCTAGTGAGAAAGAGGTGAGACACGCTATTGACGATGGCGAGCGTGTGTATTTATTGATGATTAAAGAAACACGAGATGTTGACATGATTGTGCAAGGCAACAGAGATATCGATACCTTGCTATGAGAATTTGCGGATGTCTTCCCGGAAGACTTACCGTAGGGTTTGCCACCCTTACGTGGGATTAAACACCAAGTCGACCTTGTACCGGGTGCATCACTCCCTAACAAGGCCGCCTATCGATGTAACCCCGAGGAGACAAAGGAGTTGAAAAACAAATCGAGGAGCTAATGAATCGCGGGTACGTTTGAGAAAGTTTGAGCCCTTGTGCGGTTCCGGTTTTACTTGTTCCAAAGAAGGACGGGTCATGGCGGATGTGTATAGATAGTAGAGCCGTGAACAACATAACCATCAAATATCGGTTCCCAATTCCGAGACTTGATGACATGTTGGACGAGTTGCATGGTTCGGTGATTTTTTCGAAGGTTGATTTGAGAAGCGGCTATCATCAAATTCGCATGCGAGAAGGAGACGAATGGATGACGGCTTTCAAGATAAAACATGGATTATATGAGTGGCTCATCATGCCCTTTGGTCTTACAAATGCGCCAAGTACTTTCATGAGATTAATGAATGAGGTACTTAAGCTGTTTTTGGGAAAGTTTGTCGTCGTATACTTGGACGACATCTTGATTTATAGTCGATCATTGCAAGAGCATACCGGACACTTGAGGAAAGTCTTCGAGATCCTTAGGGATCAAAAACTTTATGAGAAAAAGGAGAAGTGTTCATTTCTATTCGAGAGTGTAGCCTTTCTTGGCTACATCATTTCTAAAGAAGGAGTGTCGGTTGATCAAACCAAGATCGAGGTGATTAAATCTTGGCCTACCCCCAAAACCTGTTGGGATTCCGAAAATAAAACGAAATACGCAGCGGAAATAAATACGAATCCCAAACAGGATCGATCAAGTAACGTATATACGAAAATATAAATACGAAGATAAAGATCATACCCTTGATGCCTTTAAAATAAATCTTCGTAAAAATGATGATGATCACGAACCCCGTCCCGAACACGAAATCCATTCGTTCCAAGCATCGAAATGTACGAAGCCTCTACTTCACACGCGTCGGAAGTTGCCCGGATAAATTCGATAGCAATCCGTTCTCCAAGAACACGGCTAGGAATTACTATAGGAATTTATATCTCTCTTTTTCTTATTTATTTTCACCTCTAAGATGATAACACTCAAGAAAATAAATATTTCTCTCCCTCAAAAAATGCACTCACGGCTGAAGAAGAGATCAGCCTGTTAAAGGCTTGTGTGTTTGTGTTTCTAGTCAACTTTCTCATCAAATGAGTAAGTTATTATATAGATATATAATAACTTATTTTATGTCATAATTAGTTGAGAAAGAATCTCAACCTAATCATTTCATAAGACAACACAACACAATAATATGCAAATGTGATGAGACATGTGAGGTGGGTGTCCCATTGGAAATTTCCTAGAAACGAGCCGAGCCACTCGGCTCGTGTACCGGACGTTCGTCAAACGACTCCATTAAATACATTCCGTTTAATCACCAATGTATTTATATTAATTAATTAAGGTGTGTAGCCTTTCTTGGCTACATCGTTTCTAAAGAAGGAGTGTCGATTGATCAAACCATGATCGAGGTGATTAAATCTTGGCCTACCCCCAAAACCATCACGGAAGTCCGATCCTTTCACGGACTTTCTTCATTTTATCGGAGGTTCATACGAGACTTTAGTACCATTTCTAGCCCGATAACGGAATGCTTGAAAAAAGGACTATTTGTGTGGAACGGTGCTGCCCAAGGGGCGTTTGAAAAATTGAAGGTGAAAATGTGTGAAGCACCTATCTTGGCTTTACCCGACTTTTCACAACCTTTCGAGGTAGAATGTGACGCAAGTGGAGTGGGTATTGGGGCAGTCCTCGTCCAAAGGAGGCGACCAATTGCATACTTCTCGGAGAAATTGGGTGGGGCTCGACTCAACTATTGTACTTATGACAAGGAGTTCTATGCCATTGTGATAGCTCTTGATCATTGGAGTCATTACCTTCGGCCGAAACATTTCATCCTACATTCGGATCATGAGTCCTTAAAATATATTAACGGCCAACAAAAGTTGAGTCCAATACATGCTAAATGGGTGGAATTCTTGCAATCATTCCACTTTTCATCGAAATACAAAGATGGCAAGACCAACGTTGTGGCGGATGTTTTATCTAGACGATATGCCTTGATCTCTACTCTTGATATTCGGTTGCTTGGGTTCGAAACATTGAAGGTGTGTTATGATGGGGATGTGGATTTTGGTGAGGTTTTCATTCGGTGTAAATCTGGTCCATTTGGAGAGTTTACGTTGCAAGAAGGATTCCTTTTCAAAAAAATCGCCTTTGTTTACCCAAACACCCGATTCGGGAATTGTTAGTTCGGGAAGCTCACAGTGTAGGCTTAGCCGGTCATTTTGGTTCGGCTAAAACGTTGGAGGTACTTAAAGAGCATTTTCATTGGCCAAAGATGCAAGTGGATGTACACGGCATAATTAATAAGTGTGTAACATGCCATATTACTAAGAGTTCGTTCAAACCGGGAGTATACATGCCTTTGCCGATTCCGGAAAGACCATGGGAAGATGTCTCAATGGATTTCATTGTTGCTTTGCCTCGTACTCAACGAGGGAGAGATGCTATTATGGTTGTTGTAGACCGATTTTCGAAGATGGCTCACTTTGTGGCTTGCCACAAGACAAACGACGCGAGTAACGTCGCTGATTTGTATTTCTGAGAAATCGTACGATTGCATGGGGCTCCAAAAACGATTGTTTCGGATCGGGACTAAAAATTCTTTAGTTATTTTTGGAACACCTTGTGGAGAAAGGTAGGAACCAAACTACTATTTAGCACGTCGCATCATCCACAAACGGACGGTCAAACCGAGGTAACCAATCAAACATTGGGCACTTTACTACGTGGTCTTGTGAGCAAGACACAAAAGGATTGGGATTTGAAACTTCCACATGCAGAGTTCGCTTATAATCGTTCTCCTACTCATGCCACGGCACACTCTCTGTTCGAAGTAGTTTACGGACTAAATCCGTACGTTCCATTAGATCTAATTCCATTGCCAAGTGACGAGTTAGTGCACAAGGATGCGAAATCAAAACTAAAATCGATGATGAAATTACACGAGCAAGTATGTAATCGAATCAAGGAAATAAACGAGCCTTAAAAAATAAAGTCGAACAAACAAAGAAGGTCGAGATTGTTCGAAGTTGGGTTTGGTTGCATTTGAGGAAAGAGCGATTTCCAAGTAAATGTAAGAACAAATTAATGTCGCGAGCGGAGGGACCGTTTAAAGTAATCGCAAAGGTGAACGACAACGCATACAAATTAAAACTTCCGGGAGATTATGGGATTCATGCAACCTTTAATATTGGGGACCTTTCGCCTTATATCGATGATGACGGAATTTCGGAATTGAGGACAATTCCTTTTAAAGGAGGATGAGATGATATGGATTCAATTAATACGAATGCAGAAGACGAAGTAAGGATCGACGTAAATGACCTTACAACACGCCTTGCACGGACTACTACGTATTTAGGCGAGAAAACGGACATAAGACGTGGAGTCTCGGTCTCGGCCGTGTCATATGACACGGCCCGTGTCATGTTGTCCGGAAAGTCGACATCCACTGCCTGCCGAACTCGGCCGTCTTGTCCGACACGGCCCGTGCCGAGATGCACCGGATAAGCCAAACTGACTGCCCATAGGACTCGACCGTGTCCCGAGACACGACCGAGTTGAACTCTTCCGGATAAACCAAACTGACTGCCCAGACGCCCGACCGTGTTCCAGGACACGGTCGAGTCAATGCTGAACGTCCTTGTCGCGCCGCGCGGTCGAGTCACTATCGGACGTCGTTGTCGCGCCGCGACCGTGTCAAGCGGACACGGTCGAGTCCTGCCGGCAGATTACAATTTTTTTATAGTTTTCTTTTGTGTGTTTGTCTTTGCTTTATTCTTCACTAATTTTAGGGATTGTGTTTCCCCTAAAATTATGATTGTTGTTCCTTTTGTATTTTATTGTTGATTTGTTTTGATTATTCAAAGATTTTATAAATCTTTGAATTATTTTCTTTTATTATGGGAAGACTTGAAGTCTCCTATATATAGTCTTGTGTAAGCATTGTAACAAGCCATTGTATGTTGAAGAAATAAGAATACACTTTGTGTTTTTCTTGGTGAATGCTTTTCATCGAAACTTGATTTTTATTCGATGCATTTTCGAGTATTAATCCGATTAATTCTCAATAGGTCTTGAGAAGAAATCACCTTATCAAACTATAGGTCTAGTTTGATAATCACATTCATATTGTTCTTGTTTACGTAAACCGAATTGCCCTACTTTCGGTTATTTCTTACGAGTGTTACACATATTCGAGTGTTGTGAGGATCAATAATATTTCCGTTGCATTACATACGAGTTTACGTCCATCTTTAATACGTAATTCGTATCAGGAACTAATAATTGATTACGTGTGTGTCGGTGATTCTAAACTCCCATATCAGTCTCATAATTGCAATCTCTTAATTATCCAACCTTTAATTCGGTGTTGTTTCTAAATTTCTGCGTTGTGATTGTAATCCTATCAAATATTTGGTATATTTTACTTTATTTTACTTTTGTTAATTCGACTATTTGCCGAACATTATCAAACTTCAAACTGTTTTCAACTCCTTGTGAGATCGACCTCGGAGTTACTTGCCGCTTCCTATAAAAGCGATTCGTACACTTGCGAGATTTTAATATGTTCATCAAGTTTTTGGCGCCGTTGCCGGGGAGTTGGCGTGTAATTTTTGATCTTGTTTTAATAATAGTTGAATCATTTTTCTTAATCATTTTTTTTGTTTTCATTATTTTCGACAAACTATAAAAATTTGCTCTAACTTCTCTTGTTTATGCTTGGTAGGAGATTGTTGGGAAACCCGGTTCTTCCACCCATATACGAGGTCCAAAGAATTAGAGGACCTAAAACAATAGCCACATCATCAATGGCAAACGACGAGGTGAATCCGGATCTTGAAGAACGACTTTTGCTCCAAGAAGAAAACCCTCGTCAACCGAGGTTTCCGAGATATGAGAATGTTGGGTGCAATCAAGGGATACCTGAAGCTCAATAAGGGAGATACTTCTATCCGAGACAACCACCCGTTGGAGTGCAATATGGAGCGAATTATTATCCCGGGCCTCAATATGGGATGGAAGCAAACTACAATATGCCCCAACAACCTCCGATTGAGCATCTAATGCGGGACTATGCAAAGCCCGTGGTGAACACCGCCATCTCGTGCATCCAATTAGCACCGGCAGCAAGGAACTACCACATAAGCGGATTTCACATCGGGCAATTGCCCTCATTTCACGGATTAGCACGTGAGGATCCACTGTCGTTCATCTGAGATTTCTATGTGGCGATTGACAACTTCCCATTAAATGGGTTGAGCGAGGATCAACTAAGAATGAAGTGCTTCCCTTATACACTCAAGGATGGGTCAAAACAATAGTTGATGACTTTGGCACTGGGCTCACTAAGAACATGGGATGAAGTTTACGAAAAATTCATTACCAAGTACTTCTCTCATTCGAAGACTGCACAATTGAGAACTCAAATCTCAATATTTGGACAACAAGAGAGAGAGAGAGGCATTTCACGAAGCATTTGACCGATTCAAGATGCTCCTTATTCAATGCCCACACCATCACTATCCCCTTCAACTACTTAATCAATTTTTCTATGATGGATTGACTCAATATTGCCAAGGTGCGGTGGATAATGCAGTCGGTGGTTTGTTTTGGGGGTTAACGAAGAGACAAGCTTATGATGTGTATGAAACGTTGGGAGCGAATTCACAACAAAAAAGTGTACATGTTCGTAGGGGAGCCGTGAACCAAGTAAGCGAGAAGGACGAGATGCAATCTAAAATCGATGAGTTAACGAAGGAACTAAGACAACTCAAGACTCAAAATAAACCTTCGAGCTCACGAGTTTGCGATATTTGCGGAGCACTCGGACATGATGCTAATTTTTGCCCACATACTTTTCCGGAAGAACAAACCGAACAAGTGAATTGGGCTATGGGACAAAGCACGGGGAGGCCCGACTGGGAGGAGAGGAGAAATAATTATGGTGGAAATGCAAGAAATGCACCTCTCCCGAACACTTATCATCCTGGGCTAAGAAACCATCTGAATTTCTCATGGAGAAACAACAACCCGATGCCGTACGACACAAAAGCGCCCAAGCTCATTACAATGGAGGAAACCGAGCCCAACAATCAACGCAAAGTGAACCACATCCACAACAAAGGAACTATCTCGAGGAGAGTATTGAGGCATTCATTAAGGAAAGCAATAAAAGGTTCGAATCTTTAGAAGCTTCGGTGAAGAAAATGGAGATATAAATTGGACAACTTGCTACCGAGGCACCTAGACAAGAAAGGGGTAAACTACCAAGTCAACCCGAGCAAGCTCAAGCTATTACCACTCTCCGAAGTGGTAAAGTGATTAATAGAGAGGCTAATTCCGAAGCAAAAGAAAGGGGTAGTGAGAAAGAAGACGAGTCGGAAAATCAAGAAGAAAGAATAGATGGAGCAACTTCGACTTCTAAGCTTCACAAATCTGCTCAACCATATAAGCCACTGGTCCCTTTTCTGAGCCAACTTATAAAAGTAAAGCAAGATGAGCAATTTTCCGAAATCTACGACACGCTTTCGAAAGTCCATGTCAACTTACCGCTCTTGGATGTTGTGAAGAACATTCTCGCTTACACGAAATTTTTCAAAGAGTTGACCTCCAACAAGAGACGATATTTTGGGAACAAAAAGTGGTGCTCTATGAGGTAGAAGCAAGGAGTCAAAAGAAAGGCGATCCCGGAAGTTTTATGATCGACATCACTATGGGAGATAAGAAAGTTGCTCGTGGGATGCTCGATTTACGAGCAAGTGTGAATCTCATGCCATACTCGACGTATTTGAGGCTTGGACTCGGGGGAATCAAACCAACAAGAATGACTCTTCAAATGGCGGATAGGTCAGTGAAATACCCCAAGGGAGTTATTGAAGACCTATTAGTGCAAGTGGACAAGTTGGTGATTCCAGCCGATTTTGTTATCTTGGAGATGAGCGATTTCGCAACAAGCGAAAATGAGGGAACAATACTTCTAGGACGTCCATTCATGCGTACAACAAAAACAATCGTTGATGTTGATGAAGGAAAGGTCACCATGACCGTCTTGGGTGAAACTGTGAAAATCGACGTATTTGGTTCATCTCCTATCCCTTCTCATTTATGCTACCCATGATTGTAATTTTATTGATTGCATTGATTATTTGGTTGATGATACATATTTGCATGACGATGTAGGGGACACGTTGCATGATGCTCTAACCGTTGAGCATGATAGGGGGCTGAATAATTTAGAAATTGAAGAATATGTTGCATTGCAAGATAAATCCGAACCCATTGATGAAGTTGACGATCTTGAGATGCCTTTGGAATTAAATTTTGAGGAGCCTGTTGAAATCACCCCGCCCCAACTTAAATTGAAAGAACTTCCGGCACATCTTAAATATGTTTTCTTAGGCAAGAGTGATACTTACCCTGTGATTGTCTCTTCCGAATTAACTCCTTTGCAAGAAAACAAATTAGTAGAAGTTTTGACTAAATTAAAGGAAGCGATTGGGTGGAGTATTTCTGATATCAAGGGGATAAGTCCTGTTAGGTGCATGCATAAAATAATTCTTGAGGATAATGTTAAACCTGTTAGGCAAGCTCAAAGACGTTTGAATCCGAACATGCAGGATGTAGTAAAAAAGGAAGGTTTGAAATTGCTAGATGTCGGAGTCATCTACCCAATATCCGACATCAAGTGGGTTAGTCCTGTGCATGTAGTGCCTAAGAAATCAAGAATAACATGGTTCATAATGATAAAAATGAATTGGTGCCCACTAGAACAGTGACCGGTTGGAGAATGTGCATTGATTATCGGAAATTAAATGTCGTAACGAAAAAAGATCATTTTTCCCTCCCTTTCATTGATCAAATATTGGAACGTTTAGCTGGGCATGATTATTACTGCTTTCTAGATGGTCTTTCAGATTTCTATCAGATTCCCATTACTCCGGAGGATCAAGAGAAGACCACTTTCACTTGCTCTTTTGGCACTTTTACCTTTAGGAGGATACCGTTTGGTCTTTACAATGCTCCCGCTACTTTCCAAAGGTGCATGCTTTCCATATTCTCTGACTTGTTGGAAAAGTCCATCGAGGTATTCATGGATGATTTTTCTGTGTTTGGAACCACTTTTGATGATTGTTTACATAATTTGACTATTGTGCTCGAACGATGTATTGAGTGTAATCTTACACTTAGTTGGGAAAATAGTCATTTTATGGTGAAACAAGGTCTTGTTTTGGGTCATGTGGTTTCCAATAAGGGAATGGAGGTTGATAAGGCTAAATTTGATTTAATTGTTAAATTACTAAAAGAGGTTTGAAGCTTTTTAGGGCATGCCGGATTTCATAGGCATTTCATTAAATAGTTTTCAAAAATTGCCCTCCCTTTAAGTAATCTTTTGTGTAAAGATGCAAAATTTGATTTTACCGAGGAATGCTTGGTTGGTTTTAATACTTTGAAAGAAAAGTTAACTTCCGCGCCTATTGTTGTTGCTCCAGACTAGTCTTTACCATTTGAAATTATATGCGATGCATCCGACTTTGCTTTTGGTGCCATTTTGGGGCAGAGAGTGAATAAATTTTTCTATGTAATTTATTATGCTAGCAAAACACTACCACCACCGAAAAAGAATTTTTAGCTGTTGTGTTTTCTTTAGACAAGTTTCGATCCTATTTGGTTGGTTCGAAAGTAATTGTGCATACGGATCACGCCGCATTGAAATATTTGTTAAAAAAATCCGATGCCAAGCCAAGATTGATTCGGTGGGTTCTTTTGTTGCAAGAATTTGACTTAGAGTTTAAGGATAAAAAGGGTTGTGAAAATGTGGTTGCCGACCATCTATCTAGATTCATCGAGGGAGATAATTTTAAGCTCGATAGCTCTTTGCCGATTGTTGAGACTCTTCCTGACGAACAATTGTTCAATGTGACTAAGACACCTTGGTATGCCGATATTGTTAATTACATTGTTAGTGGTGTTTTGCAGCCCGACTTGACCTTTGAAGGGAAGAAGAGGTTTATTTCCATGTGCAGGCATTACTTTTGGGACGACCCCTACTTATTCAAGTTGGGTCCCGATCAAGTATTCTGACGTTATATCCCGGAAGAAGAATACGAGAGTATCTTGTCATTTTGTCATGACTTGCACTGTGGGGGGACATTTTAGCGTGAAGAAAACGGCACACAAAATTCTTCAATCTGGATTCTATTGGCCGACATTATTTAAGGACGCTTATTTCTATTGCAAGAGCTGTGATCGTTGTCAATGAATGGGGAACATAAGCAAAAGAAATGAGATGGCGTTGACGAACAATCTTGTAGTGGAACTTTTCGATGTTTGGGGAGTCGATTTTATAGGTCATTTTCCACCTTCCCTTGGCTTTGAATATATTTTAGTTACTGTGGATTACGTTTCTAAGTGGGTGGAAGCAATTCCAACCTGAACTAACGATGCTAACGTGGTTTGCAATTTCTTTATGGATGTGATTTTTTGCAGGTTTGGGACACCTAGAGCTATGATTAGCGATAGAGGCACGCATTTTTGCAATAGACAACTTGCAGGGTTGCTAAAGAAGTATAGCGTGACGCATAAGGTCGCAACGGCTTACCATCCACAAACCTCCGGGCAAGTTGAAGTGAGTAATCGACAGATAAAGGCAATACTTGAGAAGACAGTGAAGCCGACAAGGAAAGATTGGGCGTTGAATGTAACACCCCAATAATGCGGCTATTACAGTGCCGTGGACCCCACACTGGGACCCACCAGGCGATATCCAAAATATAGATTTAATACACAATACATGTGATACCGAACCACAAAACATAGTACCTACTCCGATTTGGAGTTTACAGCAGTATGGCCTACGGCCTTATTACACACAGGATCCAAAACATAAGTATAATCCATATGGAGATGGAATATACCTTAAACAACAATACAATTTGTTCATACTAAAAATAAAGCGGAAAGATAACATTACACGGTACGAACATGACCGGACACAAAGGACTTGGGGCCCCCGAACTAGTATCCTTCGAACCCTTCGTCATCACCCTGATCTTCCCGTGCCTTGCCCTTTCCTCGACCTAAAATACAACAAAAGTATTTCGCCCAACACAGGGTCAGATATACAAGATAAATGATTCTCAAGATATTATACAATTCACATATATAAGATTTCAAGGATAACAACCCGACTAACGAACATACCCCTCGGGCGTATGAATGCTTAGTCACAAAACGTCGAACACATCCAAATATAAAAATAGATTATGAACGACTAAGATAGTATGGCTCAAGAGGGACATCACAGTACGCCCGATCCGAATATGTGTCAGTGCACATGTCCACCCCATATACGGAATCCAGGATATACGTGGGACAATGTACCTAATTAGCCTCAACGAACTACGTCTCGTGTGCACAGCCTTTCACGGAAAATATTAACGCATGACTATATATGTGCCCGGGTAAAAATCCTACACAATATCCAATCGGAACGTAGATATGACTCCGGATATGTCACGATGCAACATGACAATGAATTCAATAATTCACAAATCCGATTAAAGATCGAGGACTCACTGAAATGACAATAAGATCAACGATATCAAGGGTTCGAAAGTGACGAACTTGGGAATACAATCCCACGATGAAAACGGGACATTGTTAAGAACAACCTCAAATCACAAGACACAAGTTTATAAGTGTTTCATATACACGAAATGCATAACCATCATAAGAATCCACACATCATTATAACCAAGCAAGATAACTTGCCTCAATACGGAGGTGAGAATAGTCCTTCCTTCTCAAACGAACGAACGGCCCTCGATTCAAAATTGGTTACTCGGACAATCAACCTTGAATGAAGTATATTTTACTCAATAATAGGGTTATTATACAAACAGGTTACTAAAGTTTACCAAAAATGACAATTTTCTGACTAAAGTTTTTTTTTGTTACAAAGAGGTTACTCAAGTTTTCGGGTTTGTCAACTGGGTTACTCAAAGATTAAAATCTTACACAAATGTAACTGCGAGAGTGGGCAACCGGATGATTACCGGTTCCCCTTGTCCACGTCAGCACCATAGTTTTAAATGTTACAAAGAAGTTACTATAGTTTACGGGGTTATTAAATAGGTTACTGAACTTTACAAAAAGTTACTATGCGTGTTTTTTTTCTTTTTTTTTTTTCATTTTTTTCAAAAAAAATAAAAAATAAAATTTTCTAGGAAAAACTTTATCTTTTCGAAAAAAACATTATTTATGGAAATTTTTTATTTCTTTGAAAAATTAAAAATATTTTACGGAGAAATATTTTTTTGGCAAAAAATATTTTTCGAAAAATTTATTTTCGGAAAAAATATATTACTTTCGAAAAATAAAATTATTTTACGGAGAAATATTATTTTTGGCAAAAATATTTTTCGAAAAAATTTATTTTCTGGAAAAAATATATTATTTTTCAAAAAATAAAATTATTTTCTGGATTTTTATATTTTTTTAAAAAAATACTTTTGCGAAAAATAAAAAAATGTTTTCTAGAAAAAAATAATATTTCGAAAAAAAATTATTTTCTGAAAAAATATATTTTTTAAAAGAAATGTATTAGCCAAACACTTTTTTTATGAAATATTGTGTAGGTAGTTTTTTTATATGCTGCAATCACCCCTAGGTATAAGTCAAACCCTAAGTCAAATTTTTTTTTAAAAAAAAAAATCCACGTTGGCAATGTAACCGGTATCAATGGGTTAAAACATCTTTAGTTACTTAAGTAACCGGTTACAAAACTTTAGTAACCTATTTGTAACAAAATAAACTTTAGTAACAAAATTGCATTTTTTAGTAAACTTTAGTAACATGTTTGTATAATAACCCCTCAATAATATGTTCATATGATCATCTATACCAAACTTCAACGAGACAACATCCTAATTCTTATTTGAGTAGTTCAACTTTTCAAGATATTGAAGTGTTACTCCAAGAACCTTATTCAATACCATTCTATTCTTACAATTGATTACAAGATGTTACCAAATGTTTGTTGGATAAAGAATCGTTCCATAATGTGTTAAACATTAATCTCTTATCCTTTAAACTTACCAAGAACATCTCAATTGATTAAAAGTAAAATCTGCACTACAATCAATTA
Organism: Orobanche coerulescens; assembly: GCA_033398695.1. NCBI lineage: Eukaryota > Viridiplantae > Streptophyta > Magnoliopsida > Lamiales > Orobanchaceae > Orobanche > Orobanche coerulescens. The sequence continues at coordinate 140,452,589 of CM065803.1, read as the reverse complement.
CTTATGTTGAGTTAACTAGTTATAAATTCATATTATGATCATGAAGACTACCTCAGGTTTAACACCATCCTTATAATCTTTTAATTAACTTGGAGATTCGAATATTATTCCTCTGAATTCACTTAGCTTAGGTTCAAGAAGGTCATTTCATTCTTTTAATGATCAACAAGGGTTTCTTAAAACATTTTATGGTAATTATTCCAACAAGTTATTTACATTACAATGAAACAAGGATTATTATTATTCCAATGGTGTTATTAGTCTAGCAAGGAGAGTGTGGTTTCACTAAACATGATCACCATCATTTAAAACACTAAGAACACTTCATTACTAAACCCTTAATCATCATTTTCATCACTAGGTTTGTTGAAAGCTTAACTACAAACATGTTTATTTTGATTAATTCATCAATAGGTGGAATATACTTAATCACTATCATTATAATTACGAGATTATAGGGTTAAATCGTATAACATACCTTTAGGAATGAAGAACAATACACCAAAGCCACAAGAACAAAATCTAAGCTTCAAGAATGACTCCAACTTCCAATCAACAAGCTCCAAAATCACAATGTAAAGCTCAAACACAAGTTGGAAGAAGGTAATTTTGATCTAGGGATGAAAGAGGATGATTATATGGGTGAAAAATTAGAGGTTGGACGTGCAAAATGAAAGGCACAAGCTGTCTTTTTATAACAGCACAGTTCGTTACGTACGTTATCACAAGGGGATAACGTACGTTAACAGCTTTACGTACGCTACGTAAAAAAAAGTGTTACGTACGTAAGCTAAGTCCGTGAGGTCGCCGGATCGAATATTTAACATCATTACGTACGTTACCGCTTGAAGCATTACGTACGTAATGTAGGTCAACTAGGTTGCCTCCAAAAGATCAGATATTCGAATCCCGTCCGGCCCCACACGCCGAAAGTTGAGATCGGATACGATTACACTGGTTACGTACGTAACAGGTGCCTCTTTACGTACGTAAAGGCCTTAAAATAACGTACGTTATGCCTAAGGGTTAGCGTACGTTAGGCTCAGGTTTAATAGCTCAAAAAATGTACTTATCTATATAACGTTGAGAATTCAATCATAGTGCCAGTGATCGTTATTATTATGTCTACTTATGATATATTCCAACATCAATAAACATTATACAAATGCAACAAGACTACAACAGTATCGAATTATCCGAATAATATAATAGTAAGTAAAACTTTCCGCCGGATATTACATTGAAGTTGAACGACGCCTTATGGGCATATCACACGGCTTACAAAACTCCAATTGGAATGTGCCCGTATCGCCTCATTTTTGGGAAGGCATTCCACCTACCTGTTGAGTTAGAACATAAGGCGTATTAGGGTATCAAAGCGCTAAATTTAGATCAAGAAAAGGGTGGGGAAGAACGACTTCTATATTTGAATGAGCTGGAAGAGATGCGATACGAGGCATACGAAAATTCTAAGCTCTATAAGGAACGGACGAAACGGTATCACGACAAGCGTATCATTCGCAAATCTCTCGAGCCTGGGATGGCCATTCTACTACATAACTCTCGTCTTAAGCTCATGCCGGGAAAATTAGTATGGCGATGGGGCGTACCTTTCATATTCGTTCAAGTATGGCCACACGGAGCGGTAGAACTTCTTGATCCACGGAAGAATGAGCATTTTAAGGTGAACGAACATAGAGTGAAGCCATACTTCGGTCGAAGTGAAGAAATCAATGTGTTTGAATGCATAGAGGTGCATGATGTTGTAAATTGAGTAGGACGGGAAGAAGTCGAGCTAATGATTATAAAAAAACGCTACTTGGGAGGCAACCCAACGATTTAGTTAGATTTTCGTCTTTTTGTTTTTCGAATTTATTTTCCTTATTCATTTTTGCTTGGTTCGAGACTGACCGGTTTGATTTTAGGTGATAAAAATGTAGAGAACGATAGCGTTATCAAAAACTCACAATCTGGGCAGGTTGGACACGGGTCGTGTCATAGGACACTGTATTATCCGCGTTTTCTATTTTTAGTAATTTCTACTTTTGGTGCATATTCGTTTCGGACAACTCGCTTGGCACTGTTTTGTAATTCTGAACCTATTTTGTTATTGGAATTTTTCCGTTTAGACGGGTCTCGATAATGTTTTTACGTAATTTCATATTGTGGTATATTTTGTCTCATGTGTATTCGATTCTCGTTAAACTCGTTCGATTCGTCATTTTCTTACTTCCATGAGTTCGTATGATCGAGTAGAGCATGTTGTGAGTTTCGGATTGTTAATCCGACGTTGTGTCGTGATTTTCGGATGTTTGGGCCGTTTTTGTAATTTCCTAGAAGTTTAGGGAATTTGTTCCTTGTTCGACTTTGGTTGTGTACCTCAGATCGTTTTTGGGTTCCGTACTTCCATTTCGTGTTATTGTTGCCCAAATATTGATCCCTATTGCTTTTATTCTCTTTCCGGATCATTTTTCGTCATTTTGGGACCCGGGGGGGGGGGGGTGTGGGCCGCGGCACAAGGATTGTGCGCCGCGGCACACACATCACCCAGCTGTTGTTCGAGCAAACTGTACCGTGTGCCGCGGAACAAGGATTGTGCGCCGCGGCACACAGCCGAGTCAGTGCCGCGGCACACTTGTCCGGGCCGCGACACACGCCGAATCTGCACCGCGGCACACTTCGAATGAGCCGCGGCACAACGGGCGGTCAACCGATCACTGGGCGCAATTTTTGGCCCTGTGCCTCGGCACAGTTCAGCTGAGCCGCGGCACACAATGCGGTCAGCGCTATATCTGCGTTTTTATTCAGCGTGAGCCACTCATTTCCCTTCCCTTCTTCAACCGTACGAGAGAGAGTGTCTTGAGAGGGAGATTTCCTCCATCTATCACTTAATTGTGTAAGTTTCTTCATCTCTTTTCGATCGGGTGGCTCGGATTGCGGATCTAACACGTGGTTTTCGGATTTGAGTGCTTGATTCTTCAAGAGGTAAGAACTCCTTTGACCCTAGTATGATTTTGGGGAGGGTTTGGTGGTGATCTTGTGTTTTAATCCGAATTAACCGATGTTGTCGTTAGATTTTGATAGTATACTCGTGACCCTTGGTTTTCTTGTTATTGGTTGGGATGAAATCCCGTTATTGAACCATTGACCGATTTCATTTCCTTATGCACGCGTGGTGTCCGATGAATTGTCCCAACGGGTAGAACTAGGATGAATTTCTTCGTATTCATGATGTTGAGATTGGTTGTATATCATTATTGTGTTAGGGTCGGATTTGAGAGGATTATTCGGACCGTAACCTATTCCTTCGTCGTTTCCTCCGCGTCGTATTATCCAAGGCAAGTACATGTATTATATTTCATTATGTGTGTACGGTTTTGATGCGAATGATGTAAACTGGTTTATTGAACGATTGTGTTGGTTAATCTTCCACCTGGGGATGGCATGGGGCCTCTGGGGGCCGATACTAATGGGTACGGCCACGGAAGTGGACTTGGGTGCGTGCGTTGATGTTCTTCCACCTGGGGACGGTTCGACGGGACCTCTGGGGGCCGATACTAATGGGTACGGCCGCGGAAGTGGTTTCTCACCTGGGGACGGTCCGACGGGACCTCTGGGGACCGATACTAATGGGTACGGTCGCGAGTTACCAAGCGTGGACAATTGTGATGTGGAAAACTTGTGGATATACCGTTTTGGTGTTAATGTGACATTCCGGAATATTGATTTTCAAAATGATTTTTCCTAATGAATTGTTTGCATTGAATCGTGTATGTATATAATGTTGTGTAATTGTGTACTTGCACTAGCTATTCGAATGCTAACCCCTTAAATGGGGGAAATGCGTCTTATGCATTTCAGGTACCGGGAGGACTGAGGAGCAAGCACGGGACATACATGCAAAGGATGGGCTGGATTGATGATGTGGCTCGAGTCTGCATTTTTATGTTTTGTCATTGCATTGTTGAGTATTGAAGTTAGACTGTTTACTTTGAAACTTGGTTTAAGTCCCCTGCGCGGGCAAGGGATTGGTTTTTATCTTATATTCATATACTCCGTTAAAATGTTTTGGCCGAGGCCACGGCCTTACGTACTTTTGGAGTGCATCATTTGGGGTCATATTGTGGTTTATGTGTCATGTGTTAGCCTGGTAGACCTCACGAGGGTTCTACGGCGTGTAATGTCCCATTTGTGAATTGGGGTGTTACATTTATGGTATCAGAGCTTAGGTTTTGAATACCTAGGTCCGGTTAATTTTGGAGTGCATTAGTGGCGTCATTTAGAGTCAGTCGTTGAGCCTAACATCATCATGCTACCGTCTTTTCGTGCAACCGGTGGCTGTAAGTCTCCTCGAACTCTTATATTCCTGTAATTCGTTTTCTTGCGTTGTTTGGGATTGTGAATTGTGATACCAACTTTGTCAATTGTGAATCTTTCTGATTTTGTCCTTTTCATTCTTCCTCTAGTATGTTGAGAGGTCGTGGTGGTAGACCAGCTAGGGGACGCGGCCGAGGCCGTGGTCGGGGTGCTGATAATGAAGAGGGCTCACTTTCTCAGTCCTCTGCGGACTCAGCCTCTCACTCAGTGCCGTCGGGTAATAATGCCGACGCCGGGGCTACTGCCGTACTTCAGTAGTTAGTAGCTCAGCTTGCTCAGATAGCTCAGGGCGGACGCTAGAATCCGCCCCCGACACCTGAAGAGGAGGCTAGTAAATGGCTCCAGACGGTGACTAAGATGCACCCGCCTCGTTTCTCCGGAGATTCTGACTCCCTCGGTTGGGAGAATTGGCTCTTTCAGTTGTCCAGGACCTTTGATTCCGTAGCTTGCCCTGAAGACAGGAGGGTACATATCGCCCAGTACCTCCTGGATAAGGAAGCTGCGGAATGGTGGGAGGCCGTTGTGCCCAGAGACCGTCGAGCTACTTGGGAGGAATTCAAGGCTGCTATGGAAGCAGAGTATTGTCCACCGCCAGTCAAGGAGCGCAGAATTGTGGAGTTCTTCACCGCTACACCTCAGGATGTGCCTATTTCTCAGGCCATCATTTCTTACAATCGTGATTGGGTTTCGTAAGAGATCAAGTGAGAACGGAGGCCGATAAAATCCGTTACTTCAATATGCGCATGAAGCCGCATATTAGGCGAGTATGGCACCGCTCATGTGTGCCACTTTGAAGGAATACTGAGATCGCGCCCGGCGATCGAGATGGCTGTCCGGAGTCGAGACAGTTACGGAAGCTAAGAAGCGAGAAGACTAGCGGGTTCTCGGCAGTAAAGGTGGGCGATTTTGAGGTCTTGTTACGCTCCTACACCGGGAAGAGGCCGTTTCATCGGGCCGGTGGATCCTGTGGTAACTGCTCGGTCGATCTGTGGCTTTGGCGGAGAGTTTGTTTTAATTGCGATCGGCCGAGCACGTTATGAAGGATTGCCCATTTCCGTTAGTTGCTTGCTTTACTTGCGGACAGACCGGACATCGGGCAGCTCATTGTGAGAGGGCCACCAGGGCCGCTAGAGTTCCGACTACCACTACCGATCAGAAGGATCACAGTTTTCCGGCCACTCATGTTCCGCAGGGTTCGGGTCGTGGTAGGGGTCAGGGTCAGCCGGATCGCCGTGCAACCTCGAGTTCGGGTTCAGTTCACCCCCGGTTGTATCAGATGAGGCGCACAGAGGAGGCAGACATTCCGGTGGCGTCAGGTACCACTCAGATCCTTACTCATCCAGTTTCCGTGCTTTTTGATTCGGGTGCTACCCATTCCTTTATTGCATCGGATTGTGTGAATCGTATTGGCTTTAACTGCTTGTTTGAGTGTGAACCGTTTGTGGTGGGTACGCCTAGCGGGGATCGTATGGTTGGGGATCGGGAAGTTAGGGATTGCCCCGTGAGGATCGGGAGCCGAGATTGGCCCTCGGATCTCATTGTTATAGACCTTAAGGGTGAGGATTTAATCCTCGGGGACGATTGGTTAGAGCGTCACGGTGCTATCATGAACTATCGGACTCGTACCATCTCGATAGTAGCCGAGGACGGCACCGAGCATACCCTCATCGGTCGAAAGCCGGGGAGATCGGGGAGTGTGATTAGCGCCTTAAAGGCGATGAAACTTCTGAACCAGGGTTGTGTCGGCTATTGGTGTTACGCTCTGCAGGCGGAGGATGGTGGAATTGACATGTCGTCAATTCCAGTTGTTTGTGAGTATCCCGATGTTTTCCCAGACGACTTGCCGGGATTACCACCGCAGCGAGAGGTGGAGTTTCCTATCGATCTTGAGCCGAATGCAGCCCCTATTTCTCGAGCACCGTACCGTATGGCACCGTCGGAGATGTTAGAGTTGAAGAATCAGTTGGGAGAATTGTTAGATAAAGGGTATATTCGACCGAGCGCATCGCCTTGGGGTGCGCCCGTACTCTTTGTTAAGAAAAAGGATGGGTCGCTTCGTTTATGCATCGATTATCGAGAATTAAACAAGTTAACCATCAAAAATAAATACCCTTTGCCCAGGATCGACGACTTGTTCGATCAGCTTCAGGGGGCGACGGTCTTTTCGAAGATCGATCTGCGATCGGGTTACTACCAGTTGAGAATTCGGGACATCGATATACCGAAAGCTGCCTTTCGGATGAGGTATGGCCATTACGAGTTTGTGGTTATGCCTTTCGGGCTAACTAACGCCCCAGCAGTGTTCATGCAGTTAATGAACAAAGTTTTTATTGAGTATTTGGACAAATTCGTAGTCGTTTTCATCGACGATATTCTTATCTATTCTCGGAGTCGGGAGGAGCATGCCCTACATCTCCGGATTGTATTAGACACCTTGAGGGCTGAGCAGTTGTACGCGAAGTTATCTAAGTGTGAGTTTTGGCTCGAGGAAGTGACGTTCCTCGGGCATGTGATTTCAGCAGAGGGAGTTCGGGTAGATCCGCAGAAGATAGAGGCAGTGATGGCTTGGGAGCCGCCTAAGAATGTGAAGGAGGTGAGGAGTTTTCTGGGTCTTGCCGGCTATTACCGTAGATTCGTTGAGGGATTTTCTAAGATCGCTAGACCACTCACTCAGTTTCTCCAGAAAACTCAGAAGTTCGAGTGGACTACAGACAGGCAGGACAGCTTTGACGAGTTAAAGAGACGTTTGACCACCGCACCCGTTTTAGCATTGCCTCAGGGGAACGAGGATTTCGTAGTGTATAGTGATGCTTCGGGCCTTGGTCTAGGATGTGTTTTGATGCAGAGAGATAGAGTGATTGCTTATGCGTCCCGTCAATTGAAACCTTATGAGGTAAATTATCCCACGCACGATTTGGAGTTAGCCGCGGTCGTTTTCGCCTTAAAGATATGGAGGCATTATCTCTATGGATCGTCTTGTAAGATTTTTACGGACCAGAAGAGTCTGAAGTATATCTTCAGTCAGAAAGAGTTGAATATGAGACAGCACAGGTGGTTGGAGCTAATTAAAGATTACGACCTCGAGATACTTTACCACATGGGTAAGGCTAACGTAGTGGCTGATGCGTTGAGACGGAAGCCGATGGCATTACAGATGTTAGAGGTACTTACACCACAGAGTAGGATCCAGCGAGATTTTATTTGCCAAAATATTGAGGTTTGGGTTCAGAGAGTCCAGGGCCAGTTATGTGCGTTGGAGATCACTTCGTCCTTGACTGACGATATCAAGGCTAAACAGTATGATGATCCGTTTTTAGTCCAGCTGAGGGAGGATGTGAGGAAGGGGAAAGCCCCTGGATTTGTGGTTCACGATGATGGAGTTTTGAGGTTTCGCGGCAGACTTTGTGTACCGAGTGTTGTTGAGCTGAGACAGAAGATCTTGAGTGAAGCTCATGCTACACCTTACTCCATACATCCTGGTACGAGTAAAATGTACAAGGATGTGAGGAGCAACTCAGTGGAGTAATTTGAAGACGGATGTTAGCAAGTTTGTGGCGAAGTGATTTAACTGTCAGCAGGTTAAGATTGAGCATCAGCGACCCGCGGGGTTGCTACGACCACTTCCCATTCCGGAATGGAAATGGGAAGACATCTCTATGGACTTCATTACCGGTATGCCTAAGACTCGTACGGGAATGAACATGATTTGGGTCGTTGTTGATCGACTAACCAAATCAGCTCATTTTCTGAGTATTAAGGACACTTGGGGGCCGGAGAGGCTTGCACGAGTGTTTGTTGCGGAAATCGTGAGATTACATGGGACCCCTAAGAGTATTGTTTCGGATCGTGATGGCCGATTCATATCACATTTTTGGCAGGCCGTTCATCGAGCTTTGGGAACTGAGTTGAGACTCAGTACGTCTTACCACCCTCAGACTGACGGACAGTCGGAACGGACGATCCAGATGTTAAAGGATATGTTGAGGGCCTGTGCCTTAGATTGGAAGGATGATTGGGAGACACACTTGCCGTTGATCGAGTTCACGTACAACAATAGTTGGCATGCCTCGATCAAAATGGCACCTTTCGAAGCATTGTATGGGAGGAGGTGCAGATCACCGTTGTATTGGGATGATACGTCCGAGCTAATTGGTACCGAGCCCGACATGATAGTTGAGACGAGAGAGAAGATTGCTCTGATTCGTGGTAGATTCTTGTGGCCCAGTCGCCAAGTCTTATGCCGATGCACGCCGCCGACCGTTGGAGTTTGAGGTAGGAGATCATGTGTTGCTTAAGGTGTCGCCGACACGGGGAGTTTACCGCTTCGGTCGGAAGGGTAAACTTAGTCCGAGATTTATTGGACCGTTCGAGATTCTAGAGAGGGTTGGAGAGCTTGCATATCGGTTAGGTTTGCCACCGTCCCTGAGCCACGTGCATAACGTATTTCATGTTTCCCAGCTTAGGAAGTACGTATCGGACCCTAGCCATATTATTGATTTTGGGGAGATCGAGTTGGGGCCCGACATTACCTTCGAGGAGAGGCCGATTCAGATCTTAGAGCGTCGAGTTAAACAACTCAGGCACAAAACCATTCCTTTGGTCAAAGTGCAGTGGTCGAAGCATGGATCCGAGGAAGCCACGTGGGAAACGGAGGAGAGAATGAGGTCGAGATACCCCGAGTTATTCGTGTTGTAAGTTTCGGTACGAAACTTATTTTTAGGGGGAGATAATGTAATATCCGCGTTTTCTATTTTTAGTAATTTCTACTTTTGGTGCATATTCGTTTCGGACAACTCGCTTGGCACTGTTTTGTAATTCTGAACCTATTTTGTTATTGGAATTTTTCCGTTTAGACGGGTCTCGATAATGTTTTTACGTAATTTCATATTGTGGTATATTTTGTCTCATGTGTATTCGATTCTCGTTAAACTCGTTCGATTCGTCATTTTCTTACTTCCATGAGTTCGTATGATCGAGTAGAGCATGTTGTGAGTTTCGGATTGTTAATCCGACGTTGTGTCGTGATTTTCGGATGTTTGGGCCGTTTTTGTAATTTCCTAGAAGTTTAGGGAATTTGTTCCTTGTTCGACTTTGGTTGTGTACCTCAGATCGTTTTTGGGTTCCGTACTTCCATTTCGTGTTATTGTTGCCCAAATATTGATCCCTATTGCTTTTATTCTCTTTCCGGATCATTTTTCGTCATTTTGGGACCGGGGGGGGGGGGGGGTGTGGGCCGCGGCACAAGGATTGTGCGCCGCGGCACACACATCACCCAGCTGTTGTCCGAGCAAACTGTACCGTGTGCCGCGGCACAAGGATTGTGCGCCGCGGCACACAGCCGAGTCAGTGCCGCGGCACACTTGTCCGGGCCGCGGCACACCCGTGTGGCACTTGCCGGCCAAAACCGACTGTACCGCGTGCCGCGGCACAGTCCGGCAGGGCCGCGGCACACGCCGAATCTGCGCCGCGGCACACTTCGAATGAGCCGCGGCACAACGAGCGGTCAGCCGATCACTGGGCGCAATTTTGGCCCTGTGCCGCGGCCACGATTGGTGAGCCGCGGCACAACGCGGTCAGCGCTATATCTGCGTTTTTATTCAGCGTGAGCCACTCATTTCCCTTCCCTTCTTCAACCGTGCGAGAGAGAGTGTCTTGAGAGGGAGATTTCCTCCATCTATCACTTAATTGTGTAAGTTTCTTCATCTCTTTTCGATCGGGTGGCTCGGATTGCGGATCTAACACGTGGTTTTCGGATTTGAGTTCTTGATTCTTCAAGAGGTAAGAACTCCTTTGACCCTAGTATGATTTTGGGGAGGGTTTGGTGGTGATCTTGTGTTTTAATCCGAATTAACCGATGTTGTCGTTAGATTTTGATAGTATACTCGTGACCCTTGGTTTTCTTGTTATTGGTTGGGATGAAATCCCGTTATTGAACCATTGACCGATTTCATTTCCTTATGCACGCGTGGTGTCCGATGAATTGTCCCAACGGGTAGAACTAGGATGAATTTCTTCGTATTCATGATGTTGAGATTGGTTGTATATCATTATTGTGTTAGGGTCGGATTTGAGAGGATTATTCGGACCGTAACCTATTCCTTCGTCGTTTCCTTCGCGTCGTATTATCCAAGGCAAGTACATGTATTATATTTCATTATGTGTGTACGGTTTTGATGCGAATGATGTAAACTGGTTTATTGAACGATTGTGTTGGTTACTCTTCCACCTGGGGATGGCATGGGGCCTCTGGGGGCCGATACTAATGGGTACGGCCACGGAAGTGGACTTGGGTGCGTGCGTTGATGTTCTTCCACCTGGGGACGGTTCGACGGGACCTCTGGGGGCCGATACTAATGGGTACGGCCGCGGAAGTGGTTTCTCACCTGGGGACGGTCCGACGGGACCTCTGGGGACCGATACTAATGGGTACGGTCGCGAGTTACCAAGCGTGGATAATTGTGATGTGGAAAACTTGTGGATATACCGTTTTGGTGTTAATGTGACATTCCGGAATATTGATTTTCAAAATGATTTTTCCTAATGAATTGTTTGCGTTGAATCGTGTATGTATATAATGTTGTGTAATTGTGTACTTGCACTAGCTATTCGAATGCTAACCCCTTAAATGGGGGAAATGCGTCTTATGCATTTAGTCTGCAGGAGGAGGAGCAAGCACGGGACATACATGCAAAGGATGGGCTGGCTTGATGATGTGGCTCGAGTCTGCATTTTTATGTTTTGTCATTGCATTGTTGAGTATTGAAGTTAGACTGTTTACTTTGAAACTTGGTTTAAGTCCCCTGCGCGGGCAAGGGATTGGTTTTTATCTTATATTCATATACTCCGTTAAAATGTTTTGGCCGAGGCCACGGCCTTACGTACTTTTGGAGTGCATCATTTGGGGTCATATTGTGGTTTATGTGTCATGTGTTAGCCTGGTAGACCTCACGAGGGTTCTACGGCGTGTAATGTCCCATTTGTGAATTGGGGTGTTACAGACACGACCGAGTTGGCAAGGCAGTGAGTTTTGCAATTCTGGGCAGGTTGGACATGGGCCGTGTCACAGGACACGGCCGGGTTAGCAATACAGTGAAAATTCAATATCTGGCAGAGATGGACAGGAGTCGTGTCACAGGACACGACCGGGTTGGTAAGACAGAATGTTTTTTTTTTAATTTTGGAACAGGTACGACACAGCCGTGTCACAGGACATGGGCCGTGTCACAGGACACGGGCCGTGTCAGTCGGGCAAATATAAAGGGACACAGGCCGTGTCCTTTCATTCTTCATCTTCCCCAAATTTTTTTTCTCTCCATCCAAACCCTAACGCCTATCACTCAAATTTTCTTCATTTTCAAAGGGATTTTGTGCAAAATCAAGGAAAGATACAAGAAGCATTTACGAAATCATCATTATTCAACCGATTTCTTAATCCAAGCAGTCAAATTGGATGAATCGGGCGCTCTTTTTTATTTTTTTTCTCTCTTCAAATTCTCCTAATCCAAGGTATGTTTTTCATGCTTTTGATGATTCTTCTTGATTATGAACATGCTATGATGTTAGAATCACAAATCTTTGATTATCTAGGGTTCATGAATTAAATTCAAGATGATAATTTGGGAATTTTTGATTGTTCTTGATCTTCGATGATTAAATTACTTTATTGGAAATTCTTGTAATTAAGGGGTGTTTTACATGATGAAGACGATGAATTCTAGAGGATTCGGATGATAAATTTCACTTGGGGAGTTGTTTTGATCGACAAATGGTTATATTGGGGTTATTCCATAGTTTGATATAAGTTTGGGGGAGGAATGCGTTATTAGTCCTTGAACAAATAATAAATTGAATTTTTTTTTGCAGAAAATGGCTAGAGGACGTGGACGTGGAAACTCTCAATGGGGAAGGGGCAGGAACGCCGGAGAACAAGAGCAACCGGCATGAATGGCCATCCAAGGGGCTGTCGAAACCCCCGAATCTTATGGAATTGATCTCCCTGAAATGCAACACGCTAGGTGGGAGATGCTAGGCCAGAAAGAAATGCTTCCTACGCGATGGCCCGATGATGAATGTATGACCGCAATGGGCATAAAAGATAACGTCATGAAGTTCCTAGAAAGGGTGAAATGGGCCTGGATGATGGCGCAACAATGGCCAACTTATAGGTGTCTCACGTTGGAGTTTCTTAGCACTCTTACAGTCAGAAGAGATCCGATGACTCGTGAATCGGCCGCAATAATATTCCGGCTTAACAATAATGACGAGAGGCTAACCATGGACCAGCTAGAAGACATTTATCATGCGAGACACGACGACCATTAACAAATAAACTGGTTCGCATGTGAAACCTATTGGCGAGCTATGGTGGAATACCCGGGGAGCGAGGCACGGTATTACATTGCAAAATCGGCCAAAGGATCGAATCTCCGCAATCCAATACTCCGATACCTACACAAAGTGATTGCAAACACTATTTATGGTCGAAAGGAGACCGGGCCTATTACACACAAATCCAGCCACCGGGGCCATGATAGCCGAACATTTTGAGGATTTTGCGACGAAGCCAAAAGGGGAGATATGGATAGGGGGTTTGATTACCCCTATCGCACTTCACTATGAGATTTCCTTAGCTCAGAGGACTCTCCTACCAGGAAATAAGCTGCTCTCTATTTCTATGATGAAAGTTATGAACATCCTGGATTATGAATCGCGCACAGTATTTCTCCAGACCGACAATAACCATTTCATTATCCCGAATACGCCTCTGACGACCATAAATAGTATTCGAGAAACTTGCAGATAGCTACGGAAGCGCACCGACGTGCGCGGATGGCAGCTGGATTGGCTCCCCTGGGTCACAACCCTCTTGACCGAAATGTTCGACCTCGGCGCACGATGGATGAAGACAGAGCCGAGAGGATGGAAGAGGAATAGGCATATGAAAGAGGCCCAGATGATGAACATGAAGAAGAAGACAACGAAGAAGAAGAAAGCCCCAGAGATCGGCCCGAGACGTCAAGGCAGGCCGAAACTAGACATGCCACATCGCGTCCAACACTAACGGAGGAGTTCGTAGCCTTCCGAGAGGAGACTAGACAGAAGCGAGAGGAGGCTAGACAGGAGCAGAACGAGATGTTGTCTCTTTTGAGACAAATACATGAGTGGCATGTCTAGCAAGGCCACTTCCCTCCGCCCCACCAGTAGAACCGGTCGTAAGTATTTCTTGACCAATGAAATTTTTTTATTTAAATACTATACCCCCTTCGTGCGTATATTCTTTAATTCAAGTTTGGGGGGGTTGGTCAAGAAATACTTTGTTCCTTTGTTTTGTTTGTTTTTGGATATTATTTTGCTTGTTTGGTTATTTTTGTTTGTTTTTGTTAGTAGACTTCTTTTTGGTGTGTTTTTATAAACATTTGGTGTGTTTTGAGCATCTTGCAATTTTGATAAAAACTTTGAAGATTGAACTCTTTTCTTGAATGCCTCGGGATTTATTTCGTTGTTTTGATATACAAATCGAGGATAATTTGAAGAGAAAAAACTGAATATGTAGTTTAATATCTTGGAGGTATGAACAAATCTACTTGTGAGCTTTTGAGCCCTTCGTGCATTTTCAAATATGCAAGTTTCATTGTCGAGTGTTTTATTCGTGATTTAAGACTCTAGAACTTGCCTTGGTATCTTGTTCGAAACTACTAGTGTGTGTGTATGCAATTGAGCGAAAATGATTTTAGGCGCCTTTGATCTTAACCCTTCAATTTTGGCCAAACTGAAAATTGATTATTCCTTAAATAAACCCAATTGAGCTCATTGTCTATTTCATTGTCAAACCACACATTGAGCTTTCCATTGCTATAATCCTTTGACCCATACTTGAGCGATTAGAAATTATTTTTGACGAGGATACAAATATTATGGTGACATTGGGTGATATATATATTGTTGGGAGTGTTGAAATGGATAAAATAATTACTCCGCTATCTTTGGAAACTTAGTAACCGGGTGGATTCATGTGACCTATGTTTACATTCGCATAAAACAGTTACCTTAGATATGAGTATGCTTGGAAGCAGTTGTTGTATGTTTTGATCCTAGTAACCGAGTGTATTCATGTGACCCATCGTTTACATTCGCGTAAAACAGATGATAAAACAACCCAATCCAAAAAAAAAAATCGGAGCAATAAGGAGGGCTTGAGGCTGCATTTCTCGCTTTAAAAAAGTGCTTGTTGCAAGTGTTACATAGTTAAGGGGTTGTAAGAAGCAAACTTCAAAAAAAACTTGAGCTTCTAAGAAATTATGGTGATTTAGTTCTAAATTGCTCGAGTCGAGTCACTTTAGCCATATTTATCCCACTCCGACCCAAGCCTACATTACAGCCGAGTATAGTCCTTTTTTATACACAATTTTGCATGCACAAAATAGTGGTAGAGATGTAGATGATTGGCAAGCCTATGGGGTTCCTTATTTCATTAAATGAGTTCCGAGTGTATACTTATCCCTATATCACTTTGAGAGTGAGTGAATACACTTGACTGGTAAGGTTTATATTTGCCAAGTATTGCCTATGATGTTAAGGAAGCACCCCAGAGATTTGAAAACTTTAAAGAACTCAACTTATTTTACTTGAAGCGTATTGATGAAATTTTCGAAGTGGTCCTTTGAGGTATGTTGAGAGATGAGTTCCCCTTGAGAGTGGTTATTTTATTGCGAATTGCTCGGGACGATCATAGTTCAAGTTTGGGGGGATTTGATGAGTCGATTCTTGATCGACTCATTCTATTCTATTGAGTCGTGTTTTTGTTTGCTTATTAGTGTTTTTGTTCTCTTTTATGCATGGAATATTGTGTTTTTAATTTATAGGTAGCCAAGCGAAGATTGTGGTGAAATATGCGCTTTCATAGCCAATATTGGAGTTTATGATGATCAAGAGAAAAAATGGGGCCTAAAAAGATAAAGATTGAAGCAATATCGGTCGTATTTTCTAAATTCCAGAATCATCACACCAAATTGGGATGTGTTCTCCATTTATATAGATTCTTCGTGAAATTAGCTTCGAAACGGTATATCATACGCTAAATTCCGAGGTGTATTGATATAAGAACGAAGGATCAAGCCGAAGAAGACCAAAAACCGGAGAAGGCAACTCGACCGTGTCACAGGACACGGCCGGGTCATCAAGGCAGTATGAATTTCACATTCCAGAAGAGTTCAACACGGGCCGTGTCACAGGACACGGCCGAGTCACGTTCCAGCCGATTTTTCATTTCAAGTGCAGTACAACACAGGCCGTGTCGTATGACACAGCCGGGTCCGATGGACAGTGCATTTTTTCGTTTTCCAGGACAGTATGACACGGGCCGTGTCACAGGACACGGGCCGTGTCACAGGACACGGCCCGTGTCACTTTTCTGTGCAAGTCTATTTCTTTGACATTTTTACACGGTTTGGAGCATTTTTCTTGGTCTTGTGGTTTTATAAAAAGGTGTTGGAGACCTTAGGATGGATATTCTGATCTTGTATGAGATATTGTGTGAGAAAAACACAAGATTTAGCGAGAAAAACACCAAAAAGGGAGGAAAAGAGGGATTTTTCATCATCTTCCTTGTTTGTTCATGTTGAAATATACATTTGTGAGATATTATCCCTTATATCATTTTGTTGTGAGTTCTTGAAGGAAGATCATCAAACCTTCATCGGGAATTTGATTTCGGCTTTTACAAGGGAAGTTTCTACCATGTTTTGTTTTACGATTTCCATTATTATTGTTGGAATAATCATGTGTAGGCAATCTTTTCATATGAGTTTTTAGATAGAGCCACACACATGTTATCGATTATTAGTTTCAATTGATTTTCCGGGAAGAGTTTGGATTGTTCCTCTTTGTTTGTTCTTCGCATAATAACTTTTGATTTAGATCATCAAACCTATTTCATAGTTGTTATTATTATTCAAAATCGAGGGTTTTTGTTGGTGTTCGCCATCAAACGACCCGATGAAGTGATTGTTAATGTTCTAAACCTTTTTCTGTGATCTTTTAGCAAATTACCCCATCAAAGGTATTAACTAGTCGATTGTTAGTAGAGATTTGTCCCCATCAAAGGAGTGTCTCTTATTTTCGTAAAGAACAATCATGATTTTTAGAATTACCGCCATCAAATGGATTTCTTTTAATCGTGAGCAATCGATAATTCCAAACCTTATTTCTTTGAGTAGCGGAACTAATAATTGATTACGTGTGTGTCGGTGATTCTAAACTCCCATATCATTCCCATAATTGTAATCTCTTAATTATCCAACATTTAATTCGGTGTTGTTAACATTTTGTTTATTCTAAATTTCTGCGTTGTGATTGTCATCCTATCAAATCTTTGGTGTATTTTACTTAATTTTACTTTTGTTAATTTGACTTTGCCGAACATTATCAAACTTCAAACCGTTTCCAACTCCTTGTGAGATTGACCTCAGAGTTACTTGCCGCTTCCTACAAATGCAATTCGTACACTTGCGAGATTTTAATTTGTTCATCAACCACCTAGCAAGTCTTCTGGCCTACACCGTAACCTAACTGAGAACGAATAATAGGATCATTCAAAAACCATTATGTCGTGAATACCGTATATTTATAAACCCTTCAATCATATATCCTGGTCAAGTATTAGGGTTACGATAAATTCAAACCCTATTGTAACTTGACTCTATGCATTTCTTAATGCAAACAGAGATCACCGAGATCTTATGTATCAAATACAACTAGCTCTAACTGTTTTGGCCAAAGACTTATGATCTCATTTGCCATTAACCGCATAGGATTTTTACCTGCTTACTAACAGGAGAAAAAGTCCTATCTTGGTATTCAGTAGAGACTGTTATTGCCCACTAAGTTGCATTTCGAGGTTGACCCCACCAACTGGCGATTGGATCGAACTACTCTAATGACTAACTTAATGTTAAAAGCACATCTCCTACTGAAACCTCAAGTCAATGGTCCAGGTATACCTATCCCAACCTTTCGATTCAGTCTTCGACAATCCCTGAGTGATATCCATGTGACCGAATCGAGGTGAGTCGTGTTCGAGTATACTAAATCCTGATAACGTATGCTCCCACTAACCCTTAGTTCTACTAGTCTTGCGAGGTTGTGTTTGTATTTCAAAAGGTTCGATTCTAATATCTTGCACGAGTGTCTCAATTGGTGTTTCTTTTATTTCTTCCAAAGAAATATTTCTACCTGCGCCTCCTTCGTGAATGAACTCATCTTCTAGGAAGTGTGCTTGTAAAGCAACAATAATCCTATGATCTTCGTGCATGTAGAATATATATCCTATAGAATCCCCTGTATATCCTATGAAATGGCCTTTCACAGACCTAGCTTACAATTTCTCTACTTTAGTCTTCTTGACATAAGCAGGACATCCCTAAATCCTAATATGATTAGAACTTGTTTCCTACCTCTCCAAATTTCAGGTGGAGTCTTAGGAAGGGATTTAGAAGAATATCTGTTCAAGATATGTGTAGCAATAAGGAGCGTGTGATCCCACAGAGAAATCGGTAGATCAATATAGTTAAGAATGGAGCGAACCATGCCCAACAAGGTTTGGTTCCTTCTTTCTGATACACCATTTAATTATGGAGTAGCCGGAGGAGTGAATTGTGACACTATTCCTAGTTCTTTTAAGATCTCGTCAAACTCGGTACTCATATACTCACCACCTTGGTCTGACCGAAGAGTCTTAACACGGTTACCTGTTTGGTTTATAACTAAGGTTTTAAATTCCTTGAATGTATCAAAAGCTTCAGATTTATGTTTCATTAAGTACATGAATCCATACCTAGTATGGTCATCGATGAATGTAATGAAATACTGAAAACCATCTTGTGCCAATTAAAAAGGGCCACATACATCGGTATGTATCAATCTAAGTTTTTCAACAGCTTTTTCAAAAGTCCTTGTGAATGGTAACTTAGTCATTTTACCTTGAAGGCAAGATTCATAAGTTGGATAGAGATCCAATCCCAATGGACCAGTAAGCCCATCTTTCTCCATTTTATGAACCTTGGTCTGAACAATATGACCAAGTCTAAGATGCCACTTTAGTGCTTGGTTTATTAAATACCTACCACGCTTCCTAGTTATAGTGTTCAGAGTTGTTTTATTCTTTAGATTCAAATGGTATAAACCATTTAATAATGTAACTGTACCAACTAATTTATTTCTGAAAGGAGACATCTCCTATAAAGAAGTGAAATCACTTTCGGTCCATGACCGGAATTGATACATTATTTTTATGCCCCTTGGGCAAAACAAGTACATAATCTAAAGTAAGACTAAAACTAGATTCTAAATTCAACATAAGGGATCCAATATCAGAAGCCTCAACACTATGTCCACTTCCGACGGTGACCATCACCTCTCCTGAATCCAGTTTCCTACTTCATTCCAGATCCTGATTTATTGTACAGATGTGAGAACTCGTACCAAAATCAAGTATCCAAGAAGTAGAATATACAATTACAGAATAATTTATTTCCAAAACTAGTAGTTCTGTACCTGAAGGCGCATTGCGATCAAGTTTTGGATAGTACCTTATCTAGTGGCCTATCTCACCGCAATTTTGGCATACATCCGTTTTCTTGGCCCCTTGCTCTTTTGAACCATTGGGGCTTTTCCCTTTCCCTTATCAATATTGGCTCCTTTCCCTTATCAATCTTGGCTATTGAACCTAACTGCTTTTTATTCTTTTTCTTCTTATTCTTGGACTTCCAAGTCCTAGAAGAAATCACAAGTGCAGCTTCTTTTCTCTTTATCTTCATATGAGACTGGGCAGTCGTCATTTTGTTCATTAGCCCAGCTAAGTTACACGCAATCTCATTACAGTTGAAGTTCATGAAAAGTTGGAAAATATGAGTCAGGAAGTGACTGCTGGATAAGGTCAGGTTGGAGAGATGCATGGATCTGAAAATCTAGAGCTTCTAATCTCTCAATCACTGAGATCATCTTGAGGACATGGACCCCAACTCTCTCTCATTCCTTCATCCTGGTTCTGAATAATTGCTTCGATATATCATATCTAGCAGTTCGACTATGCTCTCCATAGAGCTCAGCCAGGTGTGCTAAGATGGATCTCGAAGACGTCATCTTTTCATGGCCAAGTTGAAGCTCATTAGTTATTGAGTCTAACATGTACCCACACACTCTTACGTCGTCTTTTACCCATTTTTTATGGGCATCGACTTCATCTTGATTTGCTGGGGTTTTTGTAGGAGCTGCTGGGATGTCCGCCTCCAAGATGTATCCCAGCATTTCCATGGCGAGGACAATCCTCAAGTTTCGAAGCCAGTCCACATAGTTCGGACCAGTCAGGGTGTTCTTTTCAAGTAGTATTGCGGGTGGGTTCATTGTCATTTTTGTAATATCCGGAATTTCTACTAGTGTTGTTTGATATTATTTTATCCGAGTTATATTGTACATCGTGGAATCTGTACAGTAGGGATAAAATAAATAAAGGACTGAGATGTCAGTATCGGTATAATTGTCGTATTTGGTCGACAATTGTATTTGAGGATATAATGTGTTGAGTAATGTATATTTGATATGCCGTATGTTCGTATTTGATATGTCGAGATGTTGGACGAGGAAAGCTGAAAATGGCTAAGTGTAACATTATTAGCGCACGCTAATAATCATGAGTAGCGCACGCTATCGTGCAGGTTTAGCGCACGCTACGGATATAAGATAACGCACGCTAATGCAGTCCGATCGGAAGGAATCTACGCGTGGACCAGGCCACTTTCGGCGCACGTTCTGATAAGTCAACGGATGTTGTAATGTAGTGTTAGCGCACGCTAATGCATGTTGATTAGCGCACGCTAACTGTATATCGGTCAACACGGAATCTTGGCTTTATTGGTTGCTTTCAGCATGTGGGGTCACGAGCATCTTCGTGGTAGGTGTAGACTGTAGCAAGTCAACTGGTATTAGCGCACGCTAAATGTAAGGACTTGCGTACGCTAGACAGTGTAAGTTACGTACGCTAATGCATGGGCATTACGTACGTAAGCACATGTCTGGCTTGACGGTAGCCTGCAGGCTGCGATAGCGCACGCTAACAAAGTCAGTTAGCGCACGCTAATGCTGTTGCGCACGCTAAACATACGGTTTAGCGCACGCTAGTAATATACTTTATAAAAAGGAACAGAAGCGTGTTATGAAGCATTTCGTCCATTCCTTCCTTGCAACCGAGAGAGAGAGTTTTTAGAGAGAGGTTTGAGGTCCCAAACACTGAGAGATGATGATCTTTAACAAGATTAAGATGGAGAGCTTGGATTCAAGCCTTGTTCTTCACGTTGTTCATGATTCTTTGGATGGAGTTCTAGTGTCTTCTTTTTGGTTCGTCTAAACCAGGTAATCTTCGTATTCCTTTGTGAATGGTTCGTTTTTCTTGGATGATTTCATGTAAGGAGCATGTTGGATAATCATATGATGATGTTATATGAGATTCAATGGAATTTTGATAAGAGTTTCGGATGTTAGTTAAGATTCTTCACACTATAAGGATGTTGATTCATTTAACCCAATCTAAGATGGATTTCTGAATCTTGGTAATTATATTGGTCGATTTAGATGAGATGAATCATGATACTAGATTGAATTCCAGATTGAGTATGATATGATCCTTGTTATCGAGTCAGTTTGATTGTTGATGTTGTTATTGATATATGGACATTGACATGATCATTATGATAATTATGGGGTCGTTTATCTTCGAGAGATATGGAGATTTATGTCTCCCTTCATTCGGATTCGTAGTCGTAAGATGTGAGTCGATGTTTGGAATGCATGCCACTGAACAGCATTAGCGCACGCTAAGCTTACTGGCTAGCGCACGCTAACGGGACAACTTAGCGCACGCTACGTTATGCGTTTAACGTGCGCTAAGTAGGCAGACAGTGCAGTATTTGTGTGTTTTGATTATGAATTCGTGATGGTTTGACTTGGTTGGTTCTGACTGTGTTTATTCGAGGTTGTGTTGAACCGTTGAGTTCGATTGGTTAGTTTTGTCAGTTGTTGATTGTTATCGGATATGTGTTATTTGATTTCTTCGATAGGTTGAGATTGTTGATCGGTGATTATAACCGGATATTGCGGTCGTGTTCGAGTATGTCCATTGTATTGCTTTTGATCGGGGCTGAGGAGCTCGTAGACAAAGGCAATGTGTTCGGTAGCAGCTTCGTGGTATCGGTATCGAGGCAAGTTATTACTTGCTCAGTTATAATATTTAATGAATGGTTTCAGTTTCATTTCGTATATAATGCATATAGCGATGATTATTATCGTGAACTCTGGGTATTCGGATCGCATATCGTTCTTTCGATTCTGGGAGATAAATCATAATGTATATGCTTTATCTCAGTTATTGGTATGTTCGAGTATCAAGGTTACATTATGGTAAAGACGAGGATATGAGTATCTGTAGTCCATGGTACGTTTGGATCGCCGAGCATTGCGGATACTCGTCGTTGATGGTTTGATATCGAGATTTCTCCCGAAGGACTCGGGGCAAATATCTTATATCGATTCAGTTAGAGTTAGTGATTTGATCATGCATATTGTCATTCATGTTGTCGAACATGAGGTCGTCTTGATTGATTTGTCATAGTGTCGTTCATGTTTTGATTCATATATAGTTCATGTTGATGAACATATTGAGTTGCATATGTGTATGCATGATTGTATTGTTTATGTTGTAAATGATCCGATGGGATCATGAGGATCTATGCTGAGGGCGCTGGATCGGATGTCCACCATGTGTTGGTTCGACGGGATCATCATGGGATCTATGCTGAGGGCGCTGGATCACCGGGACGGAGTTTTCCACCATGCGTTGGTCCGACGGGATCATCATGGGGATCTATCTTTGAGTATTTGGATCGTTGGATTACCCAGTGTTGTGTTGTTGTATGTATATTATTGGTTATCCACATCGTGTTGATCTTGTAGGATCATCTTGGGATCTATGCTGAGGGCGCTAGATCATGGGATTGCCATTGAGTATACATTGTTATTCTTTTTGATGCATATTGACGTTGTCACATGAGTATGCATTTGTAGGTCTTGTGTTAGGACCGTGTTCGTATGTTGCTTTGATCTGATCTCGGATTAGACTGACATGAGTGTCATGAGATTGTGCATCTTGAGGTATGTTCCGTATTTCCCTTGGTATTTGTCTTTGATGAGCAATTGGTTTTCGTGTCGAGATGTGATGATGTTACCCGACGGATTTGGATTGGACAGAGTTAGTAGGTTTCGTAACAGTGAGTTATGATGATGTTTTGAGAACCTTGGGTACTGTGCGAGATGTGAATTTTGGTAAGGTTATGACGATAAGATTACATTGGTCGTATTCTTATATTGTATTCTCATTGGTATGTAATTATTAATGTGATGTGACGGTTATCATTGTTGGATATTATGGCTGACCCCGTCGTGGGATTTCTTTTTAGGTTCTTGGAGTATCGATCTTGTAGCGGTCGTGAAGAGATGAGCTTCCCGGAGAATACTGGCTAGGACATGTTTTGTGCATTGAGTTTCTTGATTGGTTCTTGTATTCCGCTGCTAGAGTATCTTTATGGTTGGTCTTTTTCCGCTGCGTGAGTATTTTGAAATGCTCTTTTGGTATCTGGTAACTGAGATTACCTTGGAAATCGTTTTCTAAACTTTTGTGTGTCGGCTGTTTGTCCTTGCGATTTCAAATGAGTTTTTACGACGGTTTTTGTTAAATGGATTTTATAAGTCTTAGTGAATTTTTAAAGTTAGTACCGTCGTTGGCCTCTTGGGCATTTGTAAATGTTTGCGAAAATTTCTTTTAGCCTTGTGGGTTCCATATCGGGGCCCACGGCGCTGTAATATTTTCGGTTAAATCTGGAGGTGTTACAGAATATGGTATCAGAGCTTAGGTTGAGAAAACCTAGGCATTTGGGTCGAGTTGGGTCGTGTTTTTGTTGCGTCATTCGAGTTGTCGATTGACAAATATTAGAGCCGTGAGTCTTTGTTGTTCACTCAGGCTTGTGCGTTATCGGATCTGCCAGATCGCATCGGGCTTGTTATAACTTTTCCAAATGGTGTTAACGAGATTCTCTGGAATGAGATGTATTGTATTCTTGAGTCGAACTGATTTGGCAAACGTGTGTTTTGAAAATATCCATGTCGAGTATTTTCTAGAGTCGAGACATGTGCCAGTATCACGGGGAATCGTCGGCTTCACGATCTGTAAGTATTTGGATTTTTGAATTTCATTGAGATTTATTGCCGTTCTAAGTTGATATGTTTTGAGATTCAGCAGATATCATGCGTTACAGTATGAGATGTCAGAGTGGGACAGGATTGATGATCTTGAGAAACTATGATTTTGGAAATCAGTATGTTGGTTAGATTTTGGAACGAAATTGTGCATTTGGGGAGAAATATTGTGCGTGGTTGAGAAGAACATGTAGCATGTTAATTCATTTTGAGATATATGAACTGCTTTTGATCATTTGAAAATGATACCTTTCAAAGTGAATATTTTACGGATGTTTTACGGAAAATGATTTTTGGGCCGAGACCCAATCGATTTTGAAATAGTTTTGTAACACAGGACTTGGAGTCCGAAAAGAGTTTTCTACTTTTTAAACTTCTTGTAATGCGGAACAAGATACGGGCTGAGACCCCAATGTTTCAAAAGAAAGATTTTACATTTTCTAAAACTCCCGAGATTTGTAAAACTCTTTATCAATCGTTTATTTATTTTGTTCCTACCTTTTGAGGTTTTTGGTTTACTTGTTCAAATGGAACTTCTCGGGAAGTCTTTCGTTGTGTTTGATTTGTTGATTTATTTCAATATTTTGTCATATCATATTTGAGGTGATCCAGGATGGATTAAGGATTGACCTTGCGAGTAGTATGTGGAAAGGAGTTTTTATCAGAGTCTATATATTTGAGATTTTGGAACTCCATCGTGTGGTTTTCCGATGGAATATCAGTGAATATTGGTGACGAGCCGAAGTGGTATACAGGAGTATGGATATGCACAAGCATTTGCATAAATTCCATTTTATTTAATCGTGTGTATTCGAAAAGAATTTTTATCGAGAACTTGGCACCAGCGAGCCGATTTTATTTTTAAAATTGATTTCGTGGTCTTACGAAAATTTATATTTTGAGTTTTCAAACTCTTGAAAGAACTTTCGAAAATTGTCTTCGTGACAAGAATATACGATTTCAAACTGGTTTTGAAAATTTGATTGGTGTACATACGCATTTAGTGCATCGGGCATATCATATCGATGGTACAAGGAGAAGAGATTCGAAGTTTAGTATGGTAGATTGGTTATGCAAGGATGATCGGTTGATTGATCAGATAAGAGAAATATACTGCGTGTTGTAGATTCATGTGCATGATGTAATTTTGGAACTTTGGACTTTGTAAAACCGGGACATAGGAGCTATGTGATTCCATTGGTGCGGTAGTAGCGTAATCTTACCATAGTGATCTTTGAATGATTTCTTTGTAAGTGTAAATTTGGGGATGGTGACACCATCCGGTTGTTTTGGATATTGAATGGTCGTTCCCACTCCTTGTATGAATTGGTATGTTCGTCGATTTGCGATTCGTTGTTCGTATGCCGAGGGAAATGTTCGCCAGTTGGGTATGTTTATTGAGATCTACTGTACGTGATTGATTTCTCGTTTTGAGAATGTTATTCTTTCGTATATTTGTTCTGTGGTTCTGTGTTGATCGTGTTGGAGTTTATCACGTTGATGATATTCTCGATTGTGTTTTCACCTCTGGTTGGTCATATTGGAATTTATCATGTTGATGATAAATTCGGTTGATTGTTGATCATTGTTGGTGATCATCCGAGCGCTCGGATTTTATGTCAACGTTTCGGATTCGTATCGTTGTTTTGGGCATTGTTTCGCAGATGTATTGTATATTATTTGTCTTATCGGGTGAGACTGATTATGTAATCAGGCAGACAGGATTTGATTCGGACAGATTGTTTCATCCGAAGATGATATATTTTGTTGAGACTCAGGGAATTGTGATCGTAAGCGTATTGAGACTGTACAGTGAGATCGCTTGCTAGTATCTCAGGAGATCGTGGACCTGCGTATTTGTAAGTATGCTCGTTTGGTTATTCGGTGATGATGATAATTGATCGTTGTCGTGATGGTTTTGGGATATTTTGGGTTGAAAGGTATGTTTGTTTGTTTCATGACGGATTGCAAGTTTCGAGGACGAAACTTATTTTAAGTGGTGTAGAATGTAATATCCGGAATTTCTACTACTGTTGTTTGATATTATTTTATCCGAGTTATATTGTACAGCGTGGAATCTGTACAGTAGGGATAAAATAAATAAAGGACTGAGATGTCAGTATCGGTATAATTGTCGTATTTGGTCGACAATTGTATTTGAGGATATAATGTGTTGAGTAATGTATATTTGATATGCCGTATGTTCGTATTTGATATGTCGAGATGTTGGACGAGGACAGCTGAAAATGGCTAAGTGTAACATTATTAGCGCACGCTAATAATCATGAGTAGCGCACGCTATCGTGCAGGTTTAGCGCACGCTACGGATATAAGATAACGCACGCTAATGCAGTCCGATCGGAAGGAATCTACGCGTGGACCAGGCCACTTTCGGCGCACGTTCTGATAAGTCAATGGATGTTGTAATGTAGTGTTAGCGCACGCTAATGCATGTTGATTAGCGCACGCTAACTGTATATCGGTCAACAGGGAATCTTGGCTTTATTGGTTGCTTTCAGCATGTGGGGTCACGAGCATCTTCGTGGTAGGTGTAGACTGTAGCAAGTTAACTGGTATTAGCGCACGCTAAATGTAAGGACTTGCGTACGCTAGACAATGTAAGTTACGTACACTAATGCATGGGCATTACGTACGTAAGCACATGTACGAAGCCAGACAGTAGCCTCTGGACTGCGATAGCGCACGCTAACAAAGTCAGTTAGCGCACGCTAAGGCTGTTGCGCACGCTAAACATAAGGTTTAGCGCACGCTAGTAATATACTTTATAAAAAGGAACAGAAGGGTGTTATGAAGCATTTCGTCCATTCCTTCCTTGCAACCGAGAGAGAGAGTTTTTAGAGAGAGGTTTGAGGTCCCAAACACTGAGAGATGATGATCTTTAACAAGATTAAGATGGAGAGCTTGGATTCAAGCCTTGTTCTTCAAGTTGTTCATGATTCTTTGGATGGAGTTCTAGTGTCTTCTTTTTGGTTCGTCTAAACCAGGTAATCTTCGTATTCCTTTGTTAATGGTTCGTTTTTCTTGGATGATTTCATGTAAGGAGCATGTTGGATAATCATATGATGATGTTATATGAGATTCAATGGAATTTTGATAAGAGTTTCGGATGTTAGTTAAGATTCTTCACACTATAAGGATGTTGATTCATTTAACCCAATCTAAGATGGATTTCTGAATCTTGGTAATTATATTGGTCGATTTAGATGAGATGAATCATGATACTAGATTGAATTCAGTTGAGTATGATATGATCCTTGTTATCGAGTCGGTTTGATTGTTGATGTTGTTATTGATATATGGACATTGACATGATCATTGTGATAATTATGGGGTCGTTTATCTTCGAGAGATATGGATATTTATGTCTCCCTTCATTCGGATTCGTAGTCGCAAGATGTGAGTCGATGTTTGGAATGCATGCCACTGAACAGCATTAGCGCACGCTAAGCTTACTGGCTAGCGCACGCTAACGAGACAACTTAGCGCACGCTACGTTATGCGTTTAACGTGCGCTAAGTAGGCGAAAGGCAAGTATTTGTGTGTTTTGATTATGAATTCGTGATGGTTTGACTTGGTTGGCTCTGACTGTGTTTATTCGAGGTTGTGTTGAACCGTTGAGTTCGATTGGTTAGTTTTGTCAGTTGTTGATTGTTATCGGATATGTGTTATTTGATTTCTTCGATAGGTTGAGATTGTTGATCAATGATTATAACCGGATATTGCGGTCGTGTTCGAGTATGTCCATTGTATTGCTTTTGATCGGGGCTGAGGAGCTCGTAGACAAAGGCAATGTGTTGATAGCAGCTTCGTGGTATCGGTATCGAGGCAAGTTATTACTTGATCAGTTATAATATTTAATGAATGGTTTCAGTTTCATTTCATTTATAATGCATATAGCGATGATTATTATCATGAACTCTGGGTATTCGGATCGCATATCGTTCTTTCGATTCTGGGAGATAAATCATAATGTATATGCTTTATCTCAGTTATTGGTATGTTCGAGTATCAAGGTTACATTATGGTAAAGACGAGGATATGAGTATCTGTAGTCCATGGTACATTTGGATCGCCGAGCATTGCGGATACTCGTCGTTGATGGTTTGATATCGAGATTTCTCCCGAAGGACTCGGGGCAAATATCTTATATCGATTCAGTTAGAGTTAGTGATTTGATCATGCATATTGTCATTCATGTTGTCGAACATGAGGTCGTCTTGATTGATTTTTCATAATGTCGTTCATGTTTTGATTCATATATAGTTCATGTTGATGAACATATTGAGTTGCATATGTGTATGCATGATTGTATTGTTTATGTTGTAAATGATCCGATGGGATCATGAGGATCTATGCTGAGGGCGCTGGATCGGATGTCCACCATGTGTTGGTTCGACGGGATCATCATGGGATCTATGCTGAGGGCGCTGGATCACTGGACAGGTTTTCCACCATGCGTTGGTCCGACGGGATCATCATGGGGATCTATGCTGAGGGCGCTGGATCGTTGGATTACCCAGTGTTGTGTTGTTGTATGTATATTATTGGTTATCCACATCGTGTTGATCTTGTAGGATCATCTTGGGATCTATGCTGAGGGCGCTAGATCATGGGATTGCCATTGAGTATACATTGTTATTCTTTTTGATGCATATTGACGTTGTCACATGAGTATGCATTTGTAGGTCTTGTGTTAGGACCGTGTTCGTATGTTGCTTTGATCTGATCTCGGATTAGACTGACATGAGTGTCATGAGATTGTGCATCTTGAGGTATGTTCCGTATTTCCCTTGGTATTTGTCTTTGATGAGCAATTGGTTTTCGTGTCGAGATGTGATGATGTTATCCGACGGATTTGGATTGGACAGAGTTAGTAGGTTTCGTAACAGTGAGTTATGATGATGTTTTGAGAACCTTGGGTACTGTTCGAGATGTGAATTTTGGTAAGGTTATGACGATAAGATTACATTGGTCGTATTCTTATATTGTATTCTCATTGGTATGTAATTATTAATGTGATGTGACGGTTATCATTGTTGGATATTATGGCTGACCCCGTCGTGGGATTTCTTTTTAGGTTCTTGGAGTATCGATCTTGTAGCGGTCGTGAAGAGATGAGCTTCCCGGAGAATACTGGCTAGGACATGTTTTGTGCATTGAGTTTCTTGATTGGTTCTTGTATTCCGCTGCTAGAGTATCTTTATGGTTGGTCTTTTTCCGCTGCGTGAGTATTTTGAAATGCTCTTTTGGTATCTGGTAACTGAGATTACCTTGGAAATCGTTTTCTAAACTTTTGTGTGTCGGCTGTTTGTCCTTGCGATTTCAAATGAGTTTTTACGACGGTTTTTGTTAAATGGATTTTATAAGTCTTAGTGAATTTTTAAAGTTAGTACCGTCGTTGGCCTCTTGGGCATTTGTAAATGTTTGCGAAAATTTCTTTTAGCCTTGTGGGTTCCATATCGGGGCCCACGGCGCTGTAATATTTTCGGTTAAATCTGGAGGTGTTACAGAATATGGTATCAGAGCTTAGGTTGAGAAAACCTAGGCATTTGGGTCGAGTTGGGTCGTGTTTTTGTTGCGTCATTCGAGTTGTCGATTGACAAATATTAGAGCCATGAGTCTTTGTTGTTCACTCAGGCTTGTGCGTTATCGGATCTGCCAGTATCGTACTGGGCTTGTTATAACTTTTCCAAATGGTGTTAACGAGATTCTCTGGAATGAGATGTATTGTATTCTTGAGTCGAACTGATTTGGCAAACGTGTGTTTTGAAAATATCCATGTCGAGTATTTTCTAGAGTCGAGACATGTGCCAGTATCACGGGGAATCGTCGGCTTCACGATCTGTAAGTATTTGGATTTTTGAATTTCATTGAGATTTATTGCCGTTCTAAGTTGATATGTTTTGAGATTCAGCAGATATCATGCGTTACAGTATGAGATGTCAGAGTGGGACAGGATTGATGATCTTGAGAAACTATGATTTTGGAAATCAGTATGTTGGTTAGATTTTGGAACGAAATTGTGCATTTGGGGAGAAATATTGTGCGTGGTTGAGAAGAACATGTAGCATGTTAATTCATTTTGAGATATATGAACTGCTTTTGATCATTTG
The DNA here is from genome assembly GCA_033398695.1 of Orobanche coerulescens. Lineage (NCBI taxonomy): Eukaryota > Viridiplantae > Streptophyta > Magnoliopsida > Lamiales > Orobanchaceae > Orobanche > Orobanche coerulescens. Next base: position 140,422,779 of record CM065803.1, on the reverse strand, counting down.
AAAATGATACCTTTCAAAGTGAATATTTTACGGATGTTTTACGGAAAATGATTTTTGGGCCGAGACCCAATCGATTTTGAAATAGTTTTGTAACACAGGACTTGGAGTCCGAAAAGAGTTTTCTACTTTTTAAACTTCTTGTAATGCGGAACAAGATACGGGCTGAGACCCCAATGTTTCAAAAGAAAGATTTTCTGTTTTCTAAAACTCCCGAGATTTGTAAAACTCTTTATCAATCGTTTATTTATTTTGTTCCTACCTTTTGAGGTTTTTGGTTTACTTGTTCAAATGGAACTTCTCGGGAAGTCTTTCGTTGTGTTTGATTTGTTGATTTATTTCAATATTTTGTCATATCATATTTGAGGTGATCCAGGATGGATTAAGGATTGACCTTGCGAGTAGTATGTGGAAAGGAGTTTTTATCAGAGTCTATATATTTGAGATTTTGGAACTCCATCGTGTGGTTTTCCGATGGAATATCAGTGAATATTGGTGACGAGCCGAAGTGGTATACAGGAGTATGGATATGCACAAGCATTTGCATAAATTCCATTTTATTTAATCGTGTGTATTCGAAAAGAATTTTTATCGAGAACTTGGCACCAGCGAGCCGATTTTATTTTTAAAATTGATTTCGTGGTCTTACGAAAATTTATATTTTGAGTTTTCAAACTCTTGAAAGAACTTTCGAAAATTGTCTTCGTGACAAGAATATACGATTTCAAACTGGTTTTGAAAATTTGATTGGTGTACATACGCATTTAGTGCATCGGGCATATCATATCGATGGTACAAGGAGAAGAGATTCGAAGTTTAGTATGGTAGATTGGTTATGCAAGGATGATCGGTTGATTGATCAGATAAGAGAAATATACTGCGTGTTGTAGATTCATGTGCATGATGTAATTTTGGAACTTTGGACTTTGTAAAACCGGGACATAGGAGCTATGTGATTCCATTGGTGCGGTAGTAGCGTAATCTTACCATAGTGATCTTTGAATGATTTCTTTGTAAGTGTAAATTTGGGGATGGTGACCCCATGCTGGTTGTTTTGGATATTGAATGGTCGTTCCCACTCCTTGTATGAATTGGTATGTTCGTCGATTTGCGATTCGTTGTTCGTATGCCGAGGGAAATGTTCGCCAGTTGGGTATGTTTATTGAGATCTACTGTACGTGATTGATTTCTCGTTTTGAGAATGTTATTCTTTCGTATATTTGTTCTGTGGTTCTGTGTTGATCGTGTTGGAGTTTATCACGTTGATGATATTCTCGATTGTGTTTTCACCTCTGGTTGGTCATATTGGAATTTATCATGTTGATGATAAATTCGGTTGATTGTTGATCATTGTTGGTGATCATCTGAGCGTTCGGATTTTATGTCAACGTTTCGGGATTCGTATCGTTGTTTTGGGCAGTTGTTTCGCAGATGTATTGTATATTATTTGTCTTATCGGAATTGAGACCTGATTATGTAATCAGGCAGACAGGATTTGATTCGGACAGATTGTTTCATCCGAAGATGATATATTTTGTTGAGACTCAGGGAATTGTGATCGTAAGCGTATTGAGACTGTACAGTGAGATCGCTTGCTAGTATCTCAGGAGATCGTGGACCTGCGTATTTGTAAGTATGCTCGTTTGGTTATTCGGTGATGATGATAATTGATCGTTGTCGTGATGGTTTTGGGATATTTTGGGTTGAAAGGTATGTTTGTTTGTTTCATGACGGATTGCAAGTTTCGAGGACGAAACTTATTTTAAGTGGTGTAGAATGTAATATCCGGAATTTCTACTACTGTTGTTTGATATTATTTTATCCGAGTTATATTGTACAGCGTGGAATGCATGCAGTAGGGATAAAATAAATAAAGGACTGAGATGTCAGTATCGGTATAATTGTCGTATTTGGTCGACAATTGTATTTGAGGATATAATGTGTTGAGTAATGTATATTTGATATGCCGTATGTTCGTATTTGATATGTCGAGATGTTGGACGAGGACAGCTGAAAATGGCTAAGTGTAACATTATTAGCGCACGCTAATAATCATGAGTAGCGCACGCTATCGTGCGTGTTTAGCGACGCTACGGATATAAGATAACGCACGCTAATGCAGTCCGATCGGAAGGAATCTACGCGTGGACCAGGCCACTTTCGGCGCACGTTCTGATAAGTCAATGGATGTTGTAATGTAGTGTTAGCGCACGCTAATGCATGTTGATTAGCGCACGCTAACTGTATATCGGTCAACAGGGAATCTTGGCTTTATTGGTTGCTTTCAGCATGTGGGGTCACGAGCATCTTCGTGGTAGGTGTAGACTGTAGCAAGTTAACTGGTATTAGCGCACGCTAAATGTAAGGACTTGCGTACGCTAGACAATGTAAGTTACGTACACTAATGCATGGGCATTACGTACGTAAGCACATGTACGAAGCCAGACAGTAGCCTCTGGACTGCGATAGCGCACGCTAACAAAGTCGATTAGCGCACGCTAAAGTCATTGCGCACGCTAAACATAAGGTTTAGCGCACGCTAGTAATATACTTTATAAAAAGGAACAGAAGGGTGTTATGAAGCATTTCGTCCATTCCTTCCTTGCAACCGAGAGAGAGTTTTTAGAGAGAGGTTTGAGGTCCCAAACACTGAGAGATGATGATCTTTAACAAGATTAAGATGGAGAGCTTGGATTCAAGCCTTGTTCTTCAAGTTGTTCATGATTCTTTGGATGGAGTTCTAGTGTCTTCTTTTTGGTTCGTCTAAACCAGGTAATCTTCGTATTCCTTTGTTAATGGTTCGTTTTTCTTGGATGATTTCATGTAAGGAGCATGTTGGATAATCATATGATGATGTTATATGAGATTCAATGGAATTTTGATAAGAGTTTCGGATGTTAGTTAAGATTCTTCACACTATAAGGATGTTGATTCATTTAACCCAATCTAAGATGGATTTCTGAATCTTGGTAATTATATTGGTCGATTTAGATGAGATGAATCATGATACTAGATTGAATTCCAGATTGAGTATGATATGATCCTTGTTATCGAGTCGGTTTGATTGTTGATGTTGTTATTGATATATGGACATTGACATGATCATTGTGATAATTATGGGGTCGTTTATCTTCGAGAGATATGGATATTTATGTCTCCCTTCATTCGGATTCGTAGTCGCAAGATGTGAGTCGATGTTTGGAATGCATGCCACTGAACAGCATTAGCGCACGCTAAGCTTACTGGCTAGCGCACGCTAACGAGACAACTTAGCGCACGCTACGTTATGCGTTTAACGTGCGCTAAGTAGGCAGACAGTGCAGTATTTGTGTGTTTTGATTATGAATTCGTGATGGTTTGACTTGGTTGGCTCTGACTGTGTTTATTCGAGGTTGTGTTGAACCGTTGAGTTCGATTGGTTAGTTTTGTCAGTTGTTGATTGTTATCGGATATGTGTTATTTGATTTCTTCGATAGGTTGAGATTGTTGATCAATGATTATAACCGGATATTGCGGTCGTGTTCGAGTATGTCCATTGTATTGCTTTTGATCGGGGCTGAGGAGCTCGTAGACAAAGGCAATGTGTTCGGTAGCAGCTTCGTGGTATCGGTATCGAGGCAAGTTATTACTTGATCAGTTATAATATTTAATGAATGGTTTCAGTTTCATTTCATTTATAATGCATATAGCGATGATTATTATCATGAACTCTGGGTATTCGGATCGCATATCGTTCTTTCGATTCTGGGAGATAAATCATAATGTATATGCTTTATCTCAGTTATTGGTATGTTCGAGTATCAAGGTTACATTATGGTAAAGACGAGGATATGAGTATCTGTAGTCCATGGTACATTTGGATCGCCGAGCATTGCGGATACTCGTCGTTGATGGTTTGATATCGAGATTTATCCCGAAGGACTCGGGGCAAATATCTTATATCGATTCAGTTAGAGTTAGTGATTTGATCATGCATATTGTCATTCATGTTGTCGAACATGAGGTCGTCTTGATTGATTTGTCATAATGTCGTTCATGTTTTGATTCATATATAGTTCATGTTGATGAACATATTGAGTTGCATATGTGTATGCATGATTGTATTGTTTATGTTGTAAATGATCCGATGGGATCATGAGGATCTATGCTGAGGGCGCTGGATCGGATGTCCACCATGCGTTGGTTCGACGGGATCATCATGGGATCTATGCTAAGGGCGCTGGATCACTGGATAGGTTTTCCACCATGCGTTGGTCCGACGGGATCATCATGGGGATCTATGCTGAGGGCGCTGGATCGTTGGATTACCCAGTGTTGTGTTGTTGTATCTATATTATTGGTTATCCACATCGTGTTGATCTTGTAGGATCATCTTGGGATCTATGCTGAGGGCGCTAGATCATGGGATTGCCATTGAGTATACATTGTTATTCTTTTTGATGCATATTGACGTTGTCACATGAGTATGCATTTGTAGGTCTTGTGTTAGGACCGTGTTCGTATGTTGCTTTGATCTGATCTCGGATTAGACTGACATGAGTGTCATGAGATTGTGCATCTTGAGGTATGTTCCGTATTTCCCTTGGTATTTGTCTTTGATGAGCAATTGGTTTTCGTGTCGAGATGTGATGATGTTATCCGACGGATTTGGATTGGACAGAGTTAGTAGGTTTCGTAACAGTGAGTTATGATGATGTTTTGAGAACTTTGGGTACTGTGCGAGATGCGAATTTTGGTAAGGTTATGACGATAAGATTACATTAGTCGTATTCTTATATTGTATTCTCATTGGTATGTAATTATTAATGTGATGTGACGGTTATCATTGTTGGATATTATGGCTGACCCCGTCGTGGGATTTCTTTTTAGGTTCTTGGAGTATCGAGCTTGTAGCGGTCGTGAAGAGATGAGCTTCCCGGAGAATACTGGCTAGGACATGTTTTGTGCATTGAGTTTCTTGATTGGTTCTTGTATTCCGCTGCTAGAGTATCTTTATGGTTGGTCTTTTTCCGCTGCGTGAGTATTTTGAAATGCTCTTTTGGTATCTGGTAACTGAGATTACCTTGGAAATCATTTTCTAAACTTTTGTGTGTCGGCTGTTTGGCCTTGCGATTTCAAATGAGTTTTTACGACGGTTTTTGTTAAATGGATTTTATAAGTCTTAGTGAATTTTTAAAGTTAGTACCGTCGTTGGCCTCTTGGGCATTTGTAAATATTTGCAAAAATTTCTTTTAGCCTTGTGGGTTCCATATCGGGGCCCACGACGCTGTAATATTTTCGGTTAAATCTGGGGGTGTTACAATTTTAAGAGATGTTTGTTAACTATAGAGAATAATTTAAAATTCGTTAGTATAGTTTAATTATGATCCGAGTAAAGAATTTAAGGACTTTGTTTATTCATAACTGGGCTCCCACTATTTTATCGGTATTTACACACTCCCATGTGAAATCCGAAAATCACGGTTGACTTCATAGTGGTGATCAGGTTCTTTACAAAGTTTAATAGAGGGCAACCCATTCGGTTTCTATTCTATCATTATTTATAAAGTGGTGTCTAACACCAATCAATCTAATGGATGATTCGGTCTTCTTTTATCCCTAATTTACATGCCCTCAACCCATACAGTTTCTATGGCTCGCTGAACTATCTAAGTTTAAACCGTCAACTTCTATTAGTCTGACAATTGAATCTCACCCGGCAACCCATACGGTTTCTAGGGGTTTGATTTCTCACAACCAAAGACATCTAATGCACTCTAGGAATTTATCAACCTTCCCCAAAAATATTACCCCGACATACTTGAAAGAATAATATTTCGGTTTAGATTTTAATTTTCCATGAGATGGAGGGTAGGAAACCTCGTAACCTTTATAACTTAGTGTTTGTAAGTGGGAGTTTAACGTCATTATATGTTACACTTTGCACATTAATCCATTTATAAGCACAGTTTGTCGGTTTGTTTGTTTGTCATACAATATGAAAACATACACAACCTAAATCTAACAACATGCAGTTCATGGACCGTTCCTAAGTACGAGTAATTATTGACTCGATAAAAGTACAAGTTGTTGTTACCCAAAATATTATCCGGAGATGATATTGCTGGAATGGTCGAGTAACAAACAAAATGCGAGAGCACGTTCGTGGGAAAAGTAAATAACACAAGATTTGTCGGGATTGTTAGTCCCGAGCTTGAATGCTCTCGCGAGATATTATTAATACAAATACTTGGGAGTACAAATATTAATGTTAGAGTACAATTACAATGAGTGTAAAGACCCTAGTTATCTTCGCTCTTGAGTGCTGAAGATTGTCGGAAGAACCAGAGTTGATGCTCTCTGAGTTCTTGTAACAACGATGGAGTGTTGTACTGACTGTGAGAAATCGACGGTCTCTCACTGTGTGAATTAGCTGAGTATCTGAGCTTCTGGGCTTGTGAGTCTCTTCGAATCTGAACTATACGGAGTTCTTGCCTCTGCCGACCGTCTTTTTGTTGAGAGGTACTGAGAGAGAAATCCTAAAACAGATTCACGAGAGAAAGCCGAGAGGAGATAATTTCTGAACGTTTTCCGGAACTTTTTTGCGAACCCTTTTCCCAGTTGTTGGAGGCTCTTTATTTATAAGACTGGGAGTCGCTGGGCGATCGCTGATAAGTGTCAGTTTTGTACACTTATCCATGGTTTGTATCGATAAAATTCACCCATAATTGAGCTAGTCTACTCATTTTTTGCTTTTAATTAATTAGTTTTTTTTATTTTATTTTTATCGGATGATGATCGGATTAAATAACTGATTTACTCAAGAAATAACATGTTTATTAAATATTCTCTTTGTTGAATTTTGATATATTCATGTTGTAGGGCTTTTCGAGACGAATTCGGCAGTATTTCTGGATTCAAAATCAGAGTTATATATCAAAAGTTATCATCCGAAGAAGATTTGGGGCAAAAACGCAAAGTATGAGAAATTTGGGGCTGAAAACTTAACTTTCAAAGCAACCAGTGAACAAATTTACGAAGCCAAGTTACGGCCATAACTACAGAATGTTACGGACGTAAGTCACCCTAGTTACGGCCATAACTCCTGAATGTTACGACCGTAACTCTTGACAGATTGTTATGATTTGTCTAATTTTTTATACTTTTTGTGTATTATTGAGGGGATGGCTGGCATTGATCCCATCTATTGTAATAATGTTGGAGTTTTGGAGCTATTAGATGACTTTAGATGTATAAATAGACCCCTTAGATCCTTCATCATTCATCATTCATCTTATAATTTTCCATTTTTTGTAAACTTTTCTTTTTGTGTGAAGAACACACTTGTGTTCTTGAGTGATTTTTGTAAGTGTGGTATAGCATATGTTGTTCAGAGAGTTTATTGCTTCTATCTCCTTTATCTACTAAGGGAGTTAGGATCAATTCTTTCTCTTGATTCAACTAATAATGACCACACAAGCTTGTAATATGTATAATAAACCCTTCATGGGCCAAGTAACCTTTAGTTGGGATTATAAACAAGGTTAGTCATGTTATTTATGTTTGTATAAAAGATCTATTGTGAATTACTTATTATTGTGTGTGATTTTCATTGTTTTAACAATCTTTATTTATTTGGCCAATAAATGATGATATTTATGGTCTTCATATGTTTCGAAAGAAAATATGTTTGATTAGATCAAATGATCTTCACTCTAAGTTGTTCTAGGGGATAGAAATATACCTCTAGTCCTTAGATGATTCTTTGAGTTATTTTCATAAATCCTAATGCTATGTATTGAAGCCAATCAGCATAGAAATATAGTGGATTGATTCAATATGTAAGGGGCGTTTTATAGTTCGAAAGAGAAACCGTCTTTTTAAGGAAAATCGAATCTACACAACATAATAAGTAAATTCATCTTATGATCTCCTATACATCTTTTATAACTAATGACGAACTAAGTTTGTAATCCCAACTATTTCATTTTATCGTTAATCAATCTATTATTGCTATCTTTTTATTTCCTTATAATATTAAAACTAATATTGCATTTTCTTTGCAATTATTAAACCAAACTTTTTAATTGTGTGTTTCACTTATCTTAGTATCTATAAAAATAGACTAATAGTGTATAATTCAAATTATAACCAATCTTCCTTGTGGGATCGATAAACCGGACTCAAAAAGTCCACTTACTACTTGATACGATATCGTGCACTTGCGATAGTTACACTAACAACGTGTCAAGTTTTTGGCGCCGTTGCCGGGGAAGTATAAGTTATATTTGAAATCTTACATTGTAAACTATTTTTATAGGTACAACTTTCTCGATATTGTAACTTAGTACTCAATTGTGTTTGTCCGGTCAAGTGGCGGATAACGGTACTCGTGACTATTAAAGTCGGATTTTCATTTCCCACAACAACTGATATTTGTAAATATTTCCTCCATTTATTTTCATTTTTATTTTTTTTTATAATGGAAGAAACATTGTATAAAATTGAAAAAAGATTTCCCTTTCTAAGCAAAAATGCAATTTTAAAAATTTACAAGGCAAGGCTTGAAAGGATGAGGTTGCTTATGAATAAAAGCATACCTTTTGACATAAGATTCATAATTGAAGCCAAAGTAAGAATAGAGAGTGAATTCACAGAAACACCGACTAGATTTTTACCAGGGCTAGGAAAAAGTTCATATGTGAAGAAACGACGAGCAAAGATGATAGCCGTTTGTTATAAATGTGCTAGATAGAAATGTAATTTAAAATGTCGAACTTTAGGAATTCCATCGACAAACAGAGAAGATAAAATTCAGTTCATTAAGGATGGTCTGAATAAGGAGAATTTAGATGATATCGAAATTTCTCTTGACACGCATCCTAGTGGACTCGTATATTACGGAATTCGATGTTTGTGGAATAAATTCCAATCAGAATATGAACAATGTCTTGGGAATCTGACGTTAAAAGACCATGTTTGCCAATTTGTAAGAAAATTGGATGGGAAGCTTCTCCCCGACTCATAGAAGGCGTTTAGGCCGTTTCTGAACGTAAAATCAGAGGAAGATGTGAGCCACAATCACAACCACTGTACATACGCGTAAGTATCTTTTATTTTTGTCGTGTGGTGAGATTTTCTGAATAAAAAAATGTGATACGCGATAAATGCTTTCATTATTCTATTGAGTAGTTGAAGCGCAATCAACGCAATCACAAACTTGTTAAATAATTTTTACCTTCTTTTTCTTCTATAAATAAACTTTGTGCTTGTTTCTTTCATTCATCCCTCAAACTTGCACTTTTCTCTGTTTCTCTCTTAATAATTTCTTTTCAAAAATGGAGTCATCATCTTCAAGAAAAAAATTTAGCACAGTCTGCATTTTTGGTGGAGCTAGTTATGGAAAAGAGGCATGCTTTACTGAAGCAGCCCACAACTTGGGTCGTACCTTAGGAGAAAAATGCATTCATGTAGTTTACGGAGGAGGAAGTCTAGGATTAATGGGACGAGTGCCGTCGCCTATATGGAAGGAGTAAGAGTGTTGGGAATAATCCCAAAACCTCTGGCTGAAAGTAAAATCACCGGGTCAACTATTGGAGATGAGTTTAGATCTGTAAATATGCAAGATCGCATAACTCACATGATAAATAATTTTGGCGCCTTTATCACCCTTCCCGGTGGTTTTGGCACCCTTGAGGAACTTTTTCATGTGGTTACCAGAGCCCAGCTAAATGTTCATCAAAAACCAATACGTGTGCTTAATGTCAATGGTTTCTTTGATGGTTTACTGTCTTTCATCGACTACTCTGCTGAAAAGGGTTTTATTTCTGAGCGTGCTAAACGAATCATAGTCGTTGCAACAACACCAGAAGAACTAATCAAAAAACTCCATGAATTTGTTCCTCAACCAGATCCAGCTCTAGCTAAAATTATCTGGATGGAATATTTTACCATGAGAAAACGAAAAGTGGATTCATTCCTCTCCCTTTGATATCCCATGTCGGACCTCTTTTATTTTTACTTTCTGTCGTGTGTAATAATCGTGGTAAATGGTGGCAGCTTAAGGAGTTTCTTCTTGATCTTTTGACGCGCATCTATTCGCGATTTATGTATTGTTATTTTATTACTGTAATTTTTATTGTGTGTTTTTTATAATAGCATTGATGGCAGCGTAAGGCGACTCTTCGGACTTTCTTGATGCGCATCTTAAAAATTGTGTTATATTTCCGAGTGTATTTTATTTTCTTTTGTTGTGTGCCTCATATATTTATTCTCTTGCAGATTCTAAAAGGCGTTAGCTCAAACATCAACTTTCTTAACAGGGAGTATTCTGCTTTTTCTGCATTGCTTTTTATTTTATTTTATTTTTAAAAACTGAGGACAGTTTTATTTTCAAGTTTGGGGGTGGTTTGTTTTATTATTTTGGTGTGTTGTAATTTTGGTGTGTTTTGATTGATTGGTTATTTGCCTTAATTTTTATTATTATATATATATATATTTATAGTATTTTGATTTTTGAGATTTCTAGATCTGGCAATAACACCAATAAATTAGCTATATACAAGCTTCTAAAATCGTTTTAACCGGTAAAAAAATTGTATATTCCAAAATTTTTTGAGCTTTAATCTCTTTCCAAGCCTTGTAATTATCATATAAAATCGAGTCATTCGTTACCTTGAGAAAAGAAGAATCAATCGGTTGATGAAAAATAGAACTGAAATTTACTTAATTTGTGGAGTTTTTGATTTTTCATGCTTAAACTAAGAAATAATTTTCTACAAAAATTCTATTCCCTAAAAAAAAAAGGAGTCATTGGTGAAAAGAGCTTCACGTTAGCAAATAACGGTGTGAAAGCTATCACCTAAAAAAAATGACGAAAAGGAGAAGTGTTGAGCAGCAACAGCTGCCTAATTTTGGGAGTCTTAAATTTTGCGAAAAATAAAGGACTAACCATTGTTGGTGCGTAGCTGCCGTCTCAGAAAAATTGGTGAAAAGAGCTACACGTTAGCAAATAACGGTGTGAAAGCTATCACCTATAAAAAAAGAGATAGAAATTGTGTTAGTGAAAAGAGCTACACGTTAGCAAATAACGGTGTGAAAGCTATCACTAAAAGGGATGTAGTTTATGAGCAGATCTGAATTAATTAGCAGGCTGAATTTCAATACACTCAATTTCGTGAAAAATCACAATATTTGATGACGCCAATGAAATTCTTCTTCATATTGAGTCGAAAAATAAACGAGTGATCGAGAGCAACCATTAAAGGGAGTCGTGTGTATCACGAGTGGGAAAGAAATAATCAACCTTTTGGGGGGAAACCTTACATTTTGGAATTACAAAAATAAAACCGTGTTTTAACTTCAAAAACATTAGTAGATTTATTTTGAATATTGATTCATTTCTATCTACTGTATAAAGCTGGTTGTTGTGTATTAATGGCATTTGATCTCCTTTTCTCTTTTTATATTTTATTTTATGTGTGTATTAATTTTTCTTATTTTTATTTTTGGAGCATGAATAATAAAGAATCTTGCTCGGGACTAGCAAGAATTCAAGTTTGGGGGTGTGATAATTGTCAGTTTTGTACACTTATCCATGGTTTGTATCGATAAAATTCACCCATAATTGAGCTAGTCTACTCATTTTTTGCTTTTAATTAATTAGTTTTTTGTATTTTATTTTTATCGGATGATGATCGGATTAAATAACTGATTTACTCAAGAAATAACATGTTTATTAAATATTCTCTTTGTTGAATTTTGATATATCCATGTTGTAGGGCTTTCCGAGACGAATTCGGCAGTATTTCCGGATTCAAAATCAGAGTTATATATCAAAAGTTATCATCCGAAGAAGATTTGGGGCAAAAACGTAAAGTCTGAGAAATTTTGGGCTGAAAACGTAACTTTCAAAGCAACCAGTGAACAAATTTACGAAGCCAAGTTACGGCCGTAACTACAGAATGTTACGGCCGTAAGTCACCCTAGTTACGGCCGTAACTCCTGAATGTTACGGCCGTAACTCTTGACAGATTGTTATAATTTTTCTAATTTTTTATACTTTTTGTGTATTATTGAGGGGATGGCTGACATTGATCCGATCTATTGTAATAATGCTGGAGTTTTGGAGCTATTAGATGACTTTAGATGTATAAATAGACCCCTTAGATCCTTCATCATTCATCTTATAATTTTCCATTTTTTGTAAACTTTTCTTTTTGTGTGAAGAACACACTTGTGTTCTTGAGTGATTTTTGTAAGTGTGGTATAGCATATGTTGTTCAGAGAGTTTATTGCTTCTATCTCCTTTATCTACTAAGGGAGTTAGGATCAATTCTTTCTCTTGATTCAACTAATAATGACCACACAAGCTTGTAATATGTATAATAAACCCTTCATGGGCTAAGTAACCTTTAGTTGGGATTATAAACAAGGTTAGTCATGTTATTTATGTTTGTATAAAAGATCTATTGTGAATTACTTATTATTGTGTGTGATTTTCATTGTTTTAACAATCTTTATTTATTTGGCCAATAAATGACGATATTTATGGTCTTCATATGTTTCGAAAGAAAATATGTTTGATTAGATCAAATGATCTTCACTCTAAGTTGTTCTAGGGGATAGAAATATACCTCTAGTCCTTAGATGATTCTTTGAGTTATTTTCATAAATCCTAATGCTATGTATTGAAGCCAATCAACATAGAAATATAGTGGATTGATTCAATATGTAAGGGGCGTTTTATAGTTCGAAAGAGAAACCGTCTTTTTAAGGAAAATCGAATCTACACAACATAATAAGTAAATTCATCTTATGATCTCCTATACATCTTTTATAACTAATGACGAACTAAGTTTGTAATCCCAGCTATTTCATTTTATCGTTAATCAATCTATTATTATTGCTATATTTTTATTTCCTTATAATATTAAAACTAATATTGCATTTTCTTTGCAATTATTAAATCAAACTTTTTAATTGTGTGTTTCACTTATCTTAGTATCTATAAAAATAGACTAATAGTGTATAATTCAAATTATAACCAATCTTCCTTGTGGGATCGATAAACCGGACTCAAAAAGTCCACTTACTACTTGATACGATATCGTGCACTTGCGATAGTTACACTAACAACATGTCAATCGCCTCTGCTGTATTATAATAAGTGGGCGATCGTATTTAGCACACGGGTTGGTCTCCTTAAAGTCCGCAGCAGTCGTTGGCAGCCAGAAGTGCGAACCAATGAGAAGCCAACACGCGTTAATGTCGCTGTCCTGGGAGGCCCTACTTAGAACCTTTCGGCGGGTCTGTCGGTAGGTGAGGCCGTCCTTGTCACTGACAGCTGCTGATGGATGGAGTCAACAATCCATGTTCTGTGGCGCCTTTCGCGAATCTGCACATGGGTCCTTGCTTCGTGATCCAGTCTTCGTACACTTTGACGGACGATGGCCTTGTTCGTGGCACAGGATGCTCGTCCTTGGTCGGGCACCAAAGTCGATCGCTAGGTTCCAAAAGGCGATCGCCTTGGGAGTCGATCGCTAGATAGTCGAAGGCAGACTGTTACCTTCGATTTGGCAAGTTTGCCGTAGCTCATTTGGTCGTGAACTCGGTCGCTCGGCCCTTATACCGATCGTCGTCGAGGCGTATAAATCGCCGCACAACACAAGTAATCTAATTACAAGTCTTGAATCTTCGTCTGCATGGCGGTTCGTCATAGCTAATTTATTACATTAATGGAATTCCCATTCTACAAATTTACTAAAATAAAATAAATTTTCTCAAAACGGCTATTACAACCCCATCGAATATGATTTAATAAACTAAGTCCATGAACTATATCACCATTCAAATAATAATGCAACCATTACATTAAAATAAATGGCAAAAATAATTAATCTAAATATTGATTCAATCAATATAAAATTAATTCACATAAGAATTAATCGAATTTATTCACACAACCGTTAATATTAATTTTTCGGATAAAAATAAATATTTCATCAAATTAATTCTCTTAAGAATAAAATTACCAAAATTATATTTTAGTCAAATTAAATTCAATTTAATTTGCGGGAAATTAATTTACCGAACAAAATATAAAAATAGAGTCGGAAAACACAAGGCTCAGGCCAAGCTCATGTCTTGTAGGGGCCGCCACTGGATGAGCATTCTAGCATCTTGCTCGGCCGTCACGGTAGCCCCGAGCTGCCAGGTCCGACCACTTTTTCGGATCGTCTTTTCATCACGAATCCAAAAATAATATTTTTCTAATTTTTATATTACACATATAAATCAGTTTTTTAAAAGATAAATATATTTATATTATAACATAAAATCATGAAAAATAGACTTTTAGATGAACAATTAAACATTAACAATTAAAACAATTACTACCTCCGTTCTCTTATAATTGCAACATCTGGACTTTCACGCTTGTCAATGTACAACTTTGATTAATAATATCTTTAATTTTTTATTTTTTAAAATTATAAGAACTTGATACTTTGAAAGTATATTTCGACATGAATCTAACAAGATCTCACATGACTATAATTTTTCATATGTATAAATCACAAAAGATGGTCAAAAGAGAGTATGTGAATAGTGTAATAGTCAACACGTCGCAATAATAAGAGAACAGAGGAAGTATGATTCTAAATGATAAAAACATACAACCAAGCATTCCAAATGCAAATATTGACTATACGATCGCATAGACCTTGCTCTGATACCACTGTTGAGATTCGGTGATTAAAATCGAGTTACACAGCGGAAAATAAACCGGTCTAACCGGATAAAAACTAAACCCCTAAAACGGATCGATCAAGTATCATATAAACGAATATAAATTGGCGAAGATAAAATTAAGAAGTCATACCCTCGTAGACCTTTGATATATCTTCTTCATTCCGGGCACGAACACGAATCTAATAGAATGAGCTTTTGGAAATTCCGAGCGCCGAAAGCACCGTGCCTCTACGTATCACACATCGGAAGATGACCGGAAAATATTTCTATCAACTTGTACTCTAAGTATACGGCTAAAAGATGATAGAATTAGCTTATATTTATTTTATAAATACTCTAAGTATTTTATAAATATTATTATTCTCTCAAAATACACTTAAAATACAAGTGTATGAAATAAAGAAAAATTCTCTCCATATCTCTCTTCAACTCACGGCCAAGACACCCTTGGTATAAAGATGATGTTGTTTTTATAATATAAAAGTACATCACACCACATATCATGTCAAAAATCAAAAATTATTAATTATACACCATGTATAATTAAAGTCTCCACATAATATCATCAAGTCTTCATCACATCTCATGCCATGACAGAATAAAACAATAGGTTACCAAGTGACAAATATGGGGGGGAGGGGGTTACATGAGTATTTTGAAGTTGATTCGTTTCGGTCCGTGAAACGAACTATCGTGTATCTAGTCCGATAGATAAATCTTGATACGTTTAAATATTAATACAATTAATTAATTCAATTAATTAATTATATTATAAATAAATTCCCTAAGAAATAATATGAATAAATTAATTACCCAGTAATTATTTAATTCACGAGATGGATTTAATTTATGCAATAAATTAAATTAGATATCCAATGTCCAATATTAACCAAGAGAGAATAAGCTAAATATAATCCGTCCTCAATTCTTGTACCGCGACTCTGTAGGTACGTCTCAGTTAGCATTGAGAGGATCCATTGAGTGTTAGCATCACTTAGCCAGATTCGTGTCCAACACCATAACCTAACTGAGAACGAATGAGAGGATGATTCCAAAACTATTATGTCGAGAAAACCGTATACGTATAAACTCTTCAATCAAATGTCCCCGTCAAGTATTGGGGTCATGATAAAGTCAAACTCTATTGTGACTTGACTCTATCCATTTGTTAATGCAAATCGAGATCACCGACTCTCGTGTACCAAATACAACTAGCTCTACTGCTTTGGCCAAAAACTTATGATCTCATTTGCCTTTAACCGCATAGGATATTTACCTGCTTACTTATAGGAGAAAGAATCTTATTTTGGTATTCAGTAGAGACTGCTACTTCCCTACTAAATTGTATTTCGAGATTGGCCCCACCTACCAGTGATTGTATCGTATTACTCTAATGACTAACTTAATGTCACAAGCACATCTCCTACTGAAACCTCAAGTCAAAGGCCCACGTATACCTATCACAACCTTTCGATTCAGTCATTGACAACCCCTGAGTGATATCCATGTGACTGAATCGATATGAGTCATGTTCGAGTATATTAATCTTATTTGTTGGAAGTAAAATGCAGCGGAAGTGAAGTTTGGAAAAGTTGATAATTGCGTTTTACGCATCCACGAGCATAAGATCTATCTAGGCATACTAATTAATTAATTACTTACACTAATAAGCAATTTAAATATTATTTATTATTTATTAAATAAATATGTTGGTTATTGAAATATCCTAATCTAGATCTAAAAGATCATAGGATATTATCTTTGAAGCGAATTGATTGCTTTTATCTTGATCACCTTGTATTTCTACATTTAGACCTTCTAGAGTATGATCCACCTTAACCCGGACGTTGTGTGGGCAACGAGCTACCGGATCTTGCTTGGACACAATATGGATCGGCCGAAATTCCTTTTGTATGTGGTCACTCAATTTTTCTTTGCTTTCTAGTATTTTATGAACACTCTTAGCAAATTAATGTGTTATCTAAATTGTAGAATCAAAGACACAAGCCTAGATCTACAATTAAACACAAGAGGAAAATTTTGATCCCACGACCTTGCAAAAAGAGTACAAAATCGGCCAACCCCATAGATGTTCTATTTATAGGCTCTTGAACTACTACTAGGGATCTTAAGGAGGATTATGGAAGGACTCCCAATAGATTTCATTTTACCATATTAGGACTCTTCCTAATATAATGAATCTATTAATATCAACTTAGTCCACTAAAAGTTCATATTGTACTTCCTACAAAAATCCCAAATTATGAAATTGGGCTCCTTATTAAATATATTATTTCCCGTATTTAAGATATCGAATGTCTATTAATTAATTATAAGCTACTAACAGCTTTAATTAATTAATATCTTATCTAAGAGTAGTACCACTCGAACCTTATTATTATATCGGAATTAATTCAACTTGCAGGGTTTAATATAATAATCATTATCAACCCGCACGAGTCAGGACGCAATTTCTAGTAATAATAATAACTGTCATATAAATAATATTATTGCCCAAGATACGAGGCTTATTGAGTCGATCATTTTGACTCTCACCCATGGTAAATCAAAGCAATAAGTATTATAAATACACAATTAAATATTATATACTTAGAATTAAGAAATAATAATTATCCGGGATTTACACTCTTCTTACAGTCAGTACAGAAGACACTATCTCACCTCGATCCAGTTCAACGTATGCAAATACGCTAATGTATGCTAATAGTCAAGACCAACTAATCTCAAGCATACACTACAACCTTTTATATAATTTGTCTAATAATTATGTAGGTTGTGAACTATTATATTATTTTATAAGGTACCGATAATGTGATCTTCCGTGTGACACCAACACACTACATTATCTACAATATAAAATAATTAGACATTTCATTTGCATAACCATAACATGAATAAATATGCAAAACATGTGATTAAATGTAATTAATATTCTCATAGGTAGTTACAGGGAGATAAGGTATACAAACATAAAGTATGCTTTGCAGTATACAACCCTAACAATCTTCCACTTATACTCAAAGCATGCTTTTAAGTATGCTACTCTATTACATAGTCTCTCATTTCTCCCACTTATACTCAAAGCAATGCTGCCATACACCGTAAGCCCATTCCTTCCAAATGCCTTTCAAAAACTTTTAAGGGCAGGACTTTCGTGAAAGGGTCAGCAAGATTGTCTTCCGATGCAACCCTGGCGACAACTACGTATCCTTCCTTTACGAAGTGTCGTATGATGTGGTACTTGTGGTTGATATGTTTACTTGGCTTGTGGGCTCGTGGTTCCCTCGAATTTACGACTGCACCAGTATTATCACAATAAAGTGTAATACCCTTTGGTAAATCGGGAATCATATCTAAATCCTGTAGGAAGTACTTGAGCCACACCGCCTCCTTGGCTGCCTCAGAGGCTGCCACATACTCGGCTTCCATGGTAGAGACCGAGATGCATTTCCGCTTCACAATTCTCCAACTAATGGCTCCACCTCCCAGGCTAAACACATAACCCGAATTAGACTTGGACTTTTCTTTGTCTGATGAAAAATCTGAGTCAGTGTAACCCACCGGACATAGGTTTTCTGACTGATATATAAGCATGTACTCCCTAGTCCTTCTCAGGTACTTGAGTACGTGCTTAACAGCAATGCAGTGTCCTGGTCCTGGGTTTGACTGATATCTAGCAGGCATGCCTATGGCATGACAGATATCTGGTCTAGTGCAAAGCATAAGATACATGAGGCTTCCCACAGCTGACGCATAAGGGACCATCTTCATGTCATCTATATCCTTTTGTGTCTTGGGACACATATCCTTAGATAGTTGAATTCCATGTCTGTAAGGTAGAAAAACTTTCTTGGAATTCTCCATGCTAAAACGCTTTAGCACCGTATCGATATAGGATGCCTGGGATAAGCACAACATCCTTTTCTTCCGATCACGAAAGATCCTGATTCCAAGTATGTGTCTTGCTTCTCCCAGATCCTTCATATCGAACTGCTCAGATATCCATACACGTACGTCCGACAATTCCTTCACGTTGTTTCCAATCAGAAGGATATCATCTACATGCAGTACAAGAAATACCAACACATTTCCATCTCATTTTTTATACACACAACTCTCACTCGGACATTGGACGAATCCATATGATTGGACAACCTCATCAAAATGAGTGTTCCAAGATCTAGATGCTTGCTTAAGTCCATAAATGGATCTCTTAAGCTTGCACACCAAGTGCTCTTCTCCTTCAACAATGAATCCCTCTAGTTGGCGCATATAGATTTCCTTGTCTAGACTCCAATTCAAGAATGCAGTCTTGACATCCATTTGCCAAATCTCCAGATCCAAATGCGCAGCTATAGCTAAAAGAATCCGGATTGACTTAAGCATGGATACCGGCGAGAAAGTTTCATCATAGTCGATACCCTCTTTCTGAGTGTAACCTTTCACAACAAGCCTCGCTTTGAAGGTTTCAACCTTTCCGCCACCTCCTTTCTTTCGCTTGTAGACCCATTTACTCCTAATGGCTTGTACACCATCAGGTAGCTCTACTAGCTCCCACACTTTATTGGAATCCATAGAT
The DNA here is from genome assembly GCA_033398695.1 of Orobanche coerulescens. Lineage (NCBI taxonomy): Eukaryota > Viridiplantae > Streptophyta > Magnoliopsida > Lamiales > Orobanchaceae > Orobanche > Orobanche coerulescens. Next base: position 140,403,452 of record CM065803.1, on the reverse strand, counting down.
CCCATTTCTGATTCCATTGCTACTTGCCAGGAGTCAGAATCTTTATCTTGGATTGCCTCCTTGTAGGTCCAGGGATCTGATTCAAGTTCGCTTGGGATTGAGTCCGAAGACTTTCCCACTCCTATGAATCGTTCCGGCTGACGAACACCCCTCCCACTACGATGAGGAAAATCCTGTGTTGGTGTAAAAGTCTCAGAATCAATACGTGGTGCAGTGTTAGTTGGCGCTTGTACGATTTGTAACACACCCAAGTTATTCAGGGTATATTACAGCGTTGTGAGCCCCGCCATGGGAACCATAAGGCTATTTATATACGGAACTATGAAGTTTTACCGAGAAGGTCCAAGTACAATGAAGTGGAAGACAATAAAAATGGTATTCAAAAACCATATCCAATGCATCCGAATACAACACATAACAAATCAATACCACGGCAACACAGGCCGAAACATCAAGGAAACCAAAAATAGTACTCGAGTATTCAAAAGCCATTCAAGTACAAAAACACTGAATGAAGGAAATACAAAACATAACCGGAGACAAGACACAGCATCACATTTGCCCATTATCTTCATGCCGACCCGGTATATGCCTATCCGCTATCCTAGATCCTGAAATACATGAAAGGCATTTCCCCCATAAGGGGGTTAGCCGTCGAATAGCTAGTACAAGTATATCGAATATGAAACACAATGCTCCTCGACAATAAAGTAAATGTAATCACCATCTCATCAATTCAAGACTAGTATTCCGGAATAACTAAATCTCATAGCATCATATTCAATACATACATGATTAACCACGGAACTGCACCAGAGGCTACGGAACGCTCAGAGGACCCGTCGGTCCATCCCAGTGTGGTTAACCAAAAATATTCCCAGACCCGCACCAGAGGCTACGGAACCCTCAGAGGACCCGTCGGTCTGACCTAGAGTGTATATAAACCATTATACAACTCATATATCTTACATTCAAAGTCGAGAACGCACAATCATAAACATATACTTGCCTTTGAGACATCGAGAATCGGAAGGAAAAGAGTATAAGTTTGGTAGGTCCAAGAACGCACTTCCGGCACCTAAACAATTCGTAAGGAATACGATAATCAATAATCCATACTCAAATCACACGAAGAAACTCCCGATACCCACCTTCGATACACGAAATTACAAGGATAAACATCCATAGGTTTGAAAATCACCAAAACCCTCTCAAGTCTGAACAAGGTACAAAACAATCCATATAATCGAAGGGGAAACATGGGTACGGGGTAGATACATCATAATATCAAAGATCTCAAGCTCCAAAATGGATAAATCGGACGAATCTAAGAAAATCCCCAAAAATTCCCAAAACTGGGGTTCTAAGGATTTTACCTTGGAAGATAGAAATGGATTAGATGTTGTGTAATCTTTTTTATTCAACCAAAGATGATGATAGCTGAAGAAGGATCACCTCAAATCGCTCCGAATCGCCCAATCCCGCTGCTCCCGTCGAAATAAGTGAAAAAGAAGTGGAAATGGCAAGTGCAGGGGTTGACTGCCCCTTATATACAGCGCCAGGTTAGCGTGCGCTAAAAATAGGAGCTAGCATGCGCTAACGGGGTCACCCGGTAGTCTAGTGGCTTCTGTCCTGAGACGTTATCATGCTCTACCACACCTTAGCGTGCGCTAACTGGTATCTAGCAAAAACTCCACTTCACTGCCCAACTCCACTAGCGCGCTACGACTGGGCATTAGCGCGCTCTATGCAATATCTATAGCGTGCGCTAGCTGCTGCCTAGCATGCATTACCTGCTAGTCCAGAAAGTAGAAATACTTCACTGCCTCTGCCGACTCAGCTCGTTAGCATGCGCTAGTGACGATGTTAGCGCGTGCTACTGAACACGAATAGCGTGCGCTAACTGCTAGTCCAGAGGTCAGAATTAGCTACTGTCTCTGCCAAGCCCGGACCGTTAGCATGCGCTAAGGCTCAAAGCTAGCGTTTGCTACTCAAGTAGAAATAGTGTGCGTTATCCTAGGCCTAGCGCGCGCTATCTGCCTGTCCCGGAATACTGCCGAAAAGTCTAATTAACACGATCAAGATCCAAAAAAGTACGAAACTCCAAATCAACATCGACAACATCTCAAAGTGTTTACAGAGCAACAAAAGAGGAAGAACGGCAAGGTCAAACAATTACGGGTATTACATTCTCCCCATCTAAAAAGAAGTTTCGTCCCGAAACTTAAGAAATAAAAAGTTCGGGGTATTCCGATCGCACTTTCTCTTCCGTCTCCCAAGTCGCCTCTTCGGCTCCATGTCTCGACCATTGCACTTTAACCAACGGAATGGTTTTGTGCCGAAGCTGCTTCTCATGATGTTCAAGGATCTTCACTGGTCTCTCCGGAAAGGTAACATCCTCGACTACATCAATCTCACTATAGTCGATAACATGACTTGGATCCGGCACGTACATTCTCAACTGAGACACATGAAAAATGCTATGGACGTGCCTCAAGGCTGGAGGCAACGCCAAGCGATAAGCTAAATCTCCAACCCTGTCTAAAATTTCAAAAGGTCCGATATACCTCGGACTAAGTTTCCCCTTTCTCCCGAAGCGGAAAACTCCTCTGGTCGGCGACACCTTGAGTAGAACATGGTCTCCACTTCGAATTCTAAAGGGCGACGACGAGTATCATCATAAGATTTCTAACATCTCTGTGCGGTCAACAACTGGTCCCGGATAATGGAAATCTTCTCCTTAGTATCCATCAACATATCCGGTTCCATTCCAACTAGCTCCGAAGCCTCGTCCAACATAATGGCGATCTACACCGCCTACCATAAAGTGCCACGAATGGTGCCAATTTGATCAACGCATGTCAACTATTATTGTAGGCAAACTCGATCAACGGAAAGTGAAGCTCCCAATCATTACTCCAATATAGGGCACAAGCCCGCAACATATCCTCCAACATCTGAATCATCTGACCGTCTGACTGAGGATGAAAAGACGTGCTCAATCTCAACTCTGTGCCCAAAGCCTAATGAACGGCCTGTCAAAAATGCAATACGAAACGACCATATCGATCGAAAACAATGGTGTTAAGGGCACCATGCAATCTCACGATCTCAGCTATAAAAGTTCGAGCCAATCTCTCCGGTCCCCAAGTATTCTTAATACCTAGGAAGTGGGCATACTTGGTCAACCGATCGATGATTACCCAAATCATATTCATTCCAGCTCTAGTTCTCGGCATCCCAGTGATAAAATCCATAGATATATCTTCCCACTTCCAATCGGGAATGGGAAGTAGCTTCAACAACCCCGCCGGTCGTTGATGTTCAATCTTGACTTGTTGACATGTCAAGCACCGTAGCACAAACTCCATGACATCTTTCTTCATATTATTTCACCAAAAGTTTCGCTTCAAGTCCTTGTACATCCTACTCGTTTCGGGGTGGATTGAGTAAGGCGTAGCATGAGCTTCTCGGAGAATTCTCTGTCTCAACTCTAGATCATTTGGGACATAAAGCCTGCCTTGAAATCTCAAAATGCTATCCTCATGGACCATAAAACCAAGGGCTTTTCCTTTAATTACATCTTCCTTCAGTTGAGAGATCATCGGGTCACTCCACTGTTTCCCTTTGATGTCGTCAACCAAGGACGAAATAATTTCAAGAGTGCACAACTGTCCTTGCACTGTTTGAAGCCAAACTTCTATTCCTTGCTCGATTAAATCCTGACGAATCTTCGTCTGAGTTGTAAGAACCTCGAGAATCTGAAGCGATGCCGATTTGACGCTTAAAGCATCCGCGACGACGTTGGCCTTTCCTAGATGGTAAAGAATTTCCAAATTGTAATCCTTGATCAATTCCAACCAATGTCTCTACCTCATATTCAGCTCTTTCTGACTGAAAATATACTTCAAACTCTTGTGATCGGTATAAATCCGACACGGAGAGCCATACAAATAATGCCGCCAAATCTTAAGTGCGAAGACAATTGCGGCCAACTCCAAATCGTGAGTAGGATAGTTCATCTCATACGGCTTCAACTGTCGTGACACAAAAGCTATCGTCTTATCATGCTGCATAAGCACACATCCAAGCCCTTGTCCCGAAGCGTCGCTATAAACTGCAAATCCTTCACTACCCTGGGGTAAAGCTAAAATCTGCGCTGAGGTCAAACGTCTCTTCAGCTCATCGAAGCTCTGCTGTCTCTCAGCCGTCCAAACAAACTTTTCTGTCTTCTGGAGTAAATTTGTAAGCGGCCGAGTGAGTTTAAAGAACCCTTTGACAAACCGACGGTAATACCCAACAAGACCCAAAAAAAAGCTACGAACTTCTGTAACATTTTTAGGCGGTGCCCAATCTAGAACTGCCTCAATCTTCTGCGGGTCTACACGAACCCCTTCGGCCGAAATCACATGGCCGAGAAACATAACTTCATCCAACGAGAACTCACATTTCGAGAATTTTGCATAGAGGTTCTCGGCTCTCAAAACATCTAGTATCAAACGCAAGTACCGGGCATGTTCCTTCTTATCCCGAGAGTAAATCAAGATGTCGTCAATAAAGATGACCACACAACTATCTAGGTATTCGATGAATATCTTGTTCATTAGTTGCATGAATACTGCCGGTGCATTAGTCAATCCAAAAGGCATGACCACAAATTCATAATGTCCATACCTCGTCCGAAACGCAGTCTTCAGAACATCGGACTCTTTCACCCGGAGCTGATAGTACCCTGATCTCAAATCAATTTTTGAGAATACTGTGGCTCCCTGCAACTGATCAAATAAATCATCTATACGAGGCAAATGATACTTGTTCTTTATGGTCACTTTGTTCAGTTCACGGTAATCAATACATAAACATAGTGAACCATCCTTCTTCCTTACAAAAAGAACAGGCGCGACCCAAGGCATAGCAATCGGTCTGATGTACCCTTTCTCCAATAGTTCTCCCAGCTGACTCTTTAATTCTTGCATCTCAGAAGGTTCCATCTGATAAGGTGCATAAGAAATCGGAGCCGCGTCAGGCTTTTTGTCCACAGAAAATTTTATCTCTCGATCCGGCGGTAATCCCGAGAATTCGTCTGAAAAAACATCGGGATAGCCATTAACAACTGGAATCGAAGAGAAATCGACTTCGTTCCCTTCCGTCTTCAAAGCATAACACTAATAGCCCGTGCAACCTTTATTCAAAAGTTTTACGGCCTTCATGGCACTGATAAGCAACTTAGGTTGGCCCGATTTGCGTCCCATAAACTAGTACTCAGAACCGTCTTTAGTTATCATAGTGATAACCTTAGTACGATAATTCATAATCGCTTGGTGACTGTCAAGCCAATCCTCGCCGAGGATCACATCCTCGCCTTCCATATCAACCACAATCAAGTTCGACAACTAATTCACCCCAGCTATATTCACCAAAAAATCTCTAATCTCCTGATTCCCCATGATTCTATCCCCACTAGGTAGTTTCATAATGAAAGGATCGCAAGCAGTCACACAAGTTATATTCAAACGGCGTAGACACTCCAAGGAGATGAAAGAATGTGTAGCACCCAAATCAAAAAGTACACGAACTGGATGAGATAGGATATGAATGGTACCTGAGGCCACCACCGCATCGGGTTCGTCTGCTCGAAGCATATCATAGACTCGTGGGTGTGCCAAACCGATGCTAGAATCTTCCCATCTAGCGTTCTGACTCCATCCCCGGCCTCTGCCGTAATTCTGCTGTGATTGTCCAACGGGTTGCCTCTGATTCATACTCTGATCTAAAGGCACTGGAAAAAGCGTAAGTGTCCACAGTCTGATCTTGTTCGGGGCAATAAGCTTCCCTATGTCCCATCTGTCCACAAATGTGACACTTCAGGGGTGGAAAATTGCACTTCAGGTTAACGTGGACTGGACGACCACAATTAAAACAAGTTACCGAGCGAGTTGAGGTGCCCAGAATAGAATGAAAACTCCTCTTCCCTCTAGCAGAATGTGATGACTGCCCGACAGAATGGTTAGTCGTCTGAGGTCTCTGGAAGTTGCCACCTTTAGAACCAGAAAAGTTACCAACGATCTTCTGCTTCTTCGATTCCTCTGCGGTATCATTGCTGGGACTTAACATGTCATATGCCAAACCGTGTCTTGGTATTCCTTCAAGGTAGTACAAGAAAACCTGGCCATATAACGCCGTAAATCCATATTCATCCGCATATCAAAGTAACAGATCTTGTCACGCTCATCCCTCACTTGATTCTTCACGTGGATCAGCTGTTGATTGTATTCCACTATCGCCTGCGAGACTGGAATATTCTGTGGCTTAAACTCGAAAAAGGCTCAGATTCTGCCTTCTTACACTGGCCAAGGACAAAACTCGGCCACCAGTAGCTCTTGAAACTCTCCCCATGTAGCAGCATCCTGTGGCTTGATAACTTTCCACCAAGTCGCGGCCTCCTTGGTAAGGAAGTACTGAGCAATCGGTACCTTCCTCACTTCCGGACAATCAACCACTTCAAACACTTTCTATAACTCTACCAACCAATTCTCCCAACCCATTGGGTCTATAGCACCACTGAAATGCGGAGGGTGCATACGGATCACATTCTGAAGCAAGGCATCCGATGTCGGGTTCGGATTGCTCAGTTGAACGGCTGGGAAAGAACGACTTCTACATTTGAATGAGCTGGAAGAGATGCGATACGAGGCATACGAAAATGATAAGCTCTACAAGGAATGGACGAAATGGTATCACGACAAGCGTATCATTCGCAAATCGCTCGAGCCTGGGATGGACGTTCTACTACATAACTCTCGTCTTAAGCTCATGCCGGGAAAATTAGTGTCGCGATGGGGCGGACCTTTCAAAGTCGTTTAAGTATGGCCACACGGAGTGGTAGAACTCCTTGATCCACAGAATAATGAGCATTTTAAGGTGAACGGACATAGAGTGAAGCCATACTGCGGTCAAAGTGAAGAAATCAATGTGTTTGAATGCATAGAGGTGCATGATGTTGAAAATTGAGTAGGACGGGAAGAAGTCGAGCTAATGACTATAAAAAATGGCTACTTGGGAGGCAACCCAACGGTTTAGTTATATTTTCATCTTTTTGTTTTTCGAATTTATTTTCCTTATTCGTTTTTGCTTGGTTCGAGACTGACCGGTTTGACTTTAGGTGTTAAAATTGCAGAGAACGAGAGCGTTATCAAAAACTTACAATCTGTGCAAGTTGGACACAGGCCGTGTCACAGGACATGGCCGGGTTGGCAAGGCAGTGAGTTTTGCAATTCTGGGCAGGTTGGACACGGGCCGTGTCACAGGACACGGACGGGTTAGCAATACAGTGAAAATTCAATTTCTGGCAGAGATGGACACGGGCCGTGTCACAGGACACGGCCGGGTTGGTAAGACATAATGTTTTTTTTAATATTTTGGAACAGGTACGACACGGTCGTGTCACAGGACACGGGCCGTGTCCGTCGGGCATATATAAAGGGACACAGGCCATGTCCTTTCATTATTCATCTTCCCCAATTTTTTTTTCTCTACCTCCGAACCCTAGCACCTATCACTCAAATTTTCTTCATTTTCAAAGGGATTTTGTGCAAAATCAAGGAAAGATACAAGAATAATTTACGAAATCATCATTATTCAACCGATTTCTTACTCCAAGCAGTCAAATCGGACGAATCGGGCGCTCGTTTTTAATTTTTTTTCTCTCTTCAAATTCTCCGAATCCAAGGTATGTTTTTCATGTTTTTGATGATTCTTCTTGATTATGAACATGCTATGATGTTAGAATCACAAATCTTTGATTATCTAGGGTTCATGAATTAAATTGAAGATGATAATTTGGGGATTTTTGATTGTTCTTGATTTTTGATGATTAAATTACTTTATTGGAAATTCTTGTAGTTAAGGGGTGTTTTACATGATGAAGATGATGAATTCTAGAGGATTCGGATGATAAATTTTACTTGGGGAGTTGTTTTGATCGATAAATGGTTATATTGGGATTATTCCATAGTTTGTTATAAGTTTGGGGGAGGAATGCGTTATTAGTCCTTGAACAAATAATAAATTGAAATTTTTTTGCAGAAAATGGCTAGAGGACGTGGATGTGGAAACTCTCAACGGGGAAGGGGTAGGAATGCCGGAGAACAAGAGCAACCGGCACGAATGGCAATCCAAGAGGCTGTCGAAACCCCCGAATCTTACGGAATTGATCTCCCCGAAATGCGACAAGATAGGTGGGAGATGCTAGGCCAGAAAAAAATGCTTCCTACGCGATGGCCCGATGATGAATGTATGACCGCAATGGGCCTAAAAGATGATGTCATGAAGTTCCTAGAAAGGGTGAAATGGGCCTGGATGATGATGCAACAATGGCCAACTTATAGGTGTCTCACGATGGAGTTTCTTAGCACTCTTATAGTCAGAAGAGATCCGGTAACTCGTGAACCGACCGCAATAATATTCCAGCTTAACAATAATGCCGAGAGGCTAACCATGGACCAGCTGAAAGACATTTATCATGCGAGACACGACGGCCATTACCAAATAAAATCGGTTCACATGTGAAACCTATTGGCGAGATATGGTGGAATACCCAGGGAGCGAGGCACGGTATTACGTTGCAAAGTCGGCCAAAGGATCGAATCTTCACAATCCAATACTCCGATACCTACACAAAGTGATTGCAAACACTATTTATGGCCGAAAGGAGACCGGGCCTATTACACTGCGAGAATTATACATCCTGACCCACATGCTCGATAATAGAAATCCAGCCACCGGGGCAATGATAGCCGAACATTTTGAGGATTTTGCGACGAAGCCAAAAGGGGAGATATGGATAGGGGGTTTGATTACCCCTATCGCACTTCACTATGAGATTTACTTAGCTTAGAGGACTCCCGTACCCGGAAATAAGCTGCTCTCTATCTCTGTGATGAAAGTTATGAACATCCTGGATTAAAAATCGCGCACAGTATTCCTCCAGACCGACAATGACCATTTCCTTCTCCCGAATATGCCTCTGACGACCATAAATAGTATTCGGGACATAGGTAATTTGCATATGGCTATGGAAGCGCACCGACGTGTGCAGATGGCAGCTGGATTGGCTCCCCCGGGTCACAGCCCTCTTGATCGAAATGTTCGACCTCGGCGCACGATGGATGAAGACAGAGCTGAGAGGATGGAAGAGGAAGAGGCATATAAAAGAGGCCCGGATGAAGAAGAAGAAGAAGAAGAAGAAGAAGAAGGAGAAGACGAAGAAGAATAAAGCCCCAGAGATCGGCCCGAGATGTCAAGGTGGGCCGAAACTAGACATGCCCCATCGCGTCCAACACTAAGAGAGGAGTTCGTAGCCTTCTGAGAGGAGTTCGTAGCCTTCCGAGAGGAGACTAGACAGAAGCGAGAGGAGGCTAGACAGGAGCAGAACGAGATGTTGTCTCTTTTGAGATAAATGCACGAGTGACATGTCCAGCAAGGCCACTTCCCTCCACCCCACCAGTAGATCCAGTCATAAGTATTTCTTGTCCAATGAAATTCTTTTATTTAAATACTATACCCCCTTCGTGCGTATATTCTTTAATCCAAGTTTGGGGGGGTTTGGTCAAGAAATACTTTGTTCCTTTGTTTTGTTTATTTTTGGATATTATTTTGCTTGTTTGGTTATTTTTGTTTGTTTTTGTCGGTAGACTTCTTTTTGGTGTGTTTAACATTTGGTGTGTTTTGAGCATCTTGCAATTTTGATAAAAACTTTGAAGAATGAACTCTTTTCTTGAATGCCTCGGGATTTATTTCATTGTTTTGATATACAAATCGAGGATAATTTGAAGAGGAAAAATTGTTGATAATCGAAACGGGTGTGAAATTGAATAAGTAGTTTAATATCTTGGAGGTATGAACAAATCTACTTGTGAGCTTTTGAGCCTTCGTGCATTTTCAAATATGCAAGTTTAATTGTCAAGTGTTTCATTCGTGATTTAAGACTCTAGAACTTGCCTTGGTATCTTGTTCGAAACTACTAGTGTGTGTGCAATTGAGTGAAAATGATTTTAGGCACCTTTGATCTTAACCCTTCTATTTTGGCCAACCCGACAATTGATTATTCCTTAAATAAACCCAATTGAGCTCATTGTCTATTTCATTGTCAAACCGCATATTGATCTTTCCATTGCTATAATCCTTTGACCCATACTTGAGCGATTAGATATTATTTTTGACGAGGATACAAATATTGTGGTGACATTGGTTTATATATATATTGTTGGGAGTGTTGAAATGGAGAAAATAGTTACTCCGCTATTTTTGGGAACTTAGTAACCGGGTGTATTCATGTGACCCATGTTTAAATTCACGTAAAACAGTTATCTTAGATATGAGTATGCTTGGAAGCAGTTGTGTATGTTTTGATCCTAATAACTGGGTGTATTCATGTGACCCATCGTTTATATTCGCGTAAAACAGATAATAAAACAACCCAAGCCAAAAAAAAATCGGAGCAATAAGGAGGGCTTAAGGCTGCATTTCTCGCTTTCAAAAAGTGCTTGTTACAAGTGTTACACATTTAAGGGGTTGTAAGAAGCAAACTTCAAAAAAAAACTTGAGCTTCTAAGCAATTATGGTAATTTAGTTTTAAATTGCTCGAGTCGAGTCACTTTAGCCATATTTATCCCACCCTGACCCAAGCCTACATTACAGCCAAGTATAGTCCTTTTTGATTCACAATTTTCCATACACAAAACAGTGGTAGAGATGTAGACGATTGGCAAGCCTATGGGGTTCCTTATTTCATTGAATGAGTTCTGAGGGTATACTTATCTCTATATCACTTTGAGAGTGAGTGAATACACTTGACCGGTAAGGTTTATATTTTCCAAGTATTGACTACGATGTTAAGGAAGCACCCCAGAGATTTGATAACTTTAAAGAACTCAACTTATTTAACTTGAAGCGTATTGATGAAATTTTCGAAGTGGTCCTTTGAGGTATGATGAGAGATGAGTTCCCCTTGAGAGTGGTTATTTTAATGCGCATTGCTCGGGACAATCAAAGTTCAAGTTTGGGGGGATTTGATGAGTTGATTCTTGATCGACTCATTCTATTCTATTGAGTCGTGTTTTTGTTTTCTTTTTAGTGTTTTTGTTCTCTTTTATGCGTGGTATGTTGTGTTTTTAATTTATAGGTAGCCGAGCAAAGATTGTGGTGAAATATGCACTTTCATAGCCAATATTATAGTTTATGACGATCAAGAGCAAAAACGGGGCCTAAAAAGATAAAGATTAAAGCAATACCGGTCGTATTTTCTAAATTCTTGAATCATCACTCCAAATTGGGATGTGTTCTCCATTTGTATAGATTCCTCGTGAAATTATCTTCGAAACAGTATATCATATGCTAAATTCCGAGGTGTACTGATACAAGAACGAAGGATCCAGCCGAATAGGACCAAAAACTGGAGAAGGCAACTCGACTGTGTCACAGGACACGGACGGGTCATCAAGGCAGTAAGAATTTCACATTCCGGAAGATTTCAACACGGGACGTGTCACAGGACACGGCCGAGTCACGTTCCAGCCGATTTTCCATTTCTAGTGCAGTACAACACGAGCCGTGTCGTATGACACGGCTGGGTCCGATGGATAGTGCATTTTTTCGTTTCCAGGACAGTATGACATGGGCCGTGTCACAGGACACGGTTCGTGTCACTTTTCGGTGCAAGTCCATTTCTTTGACATTTTTACACGGGTTGGAGCATTTTTCTTGGTCTTGTGGCTTTATAAAAAGGTGTTGGAGACCTTAGGATGGATATTCTGATCTTGTATGAGATAGTGTGTGAGAGAAACACAAGATTTAGGGAGAAAAACACCAAAAAGGGAGGAAAAGAGGGATTTTTCATCATCTTCCTTGTTTGTTCATGTTGAAATATACAGTTGTGAGATATTATAATTCCTTGTATCATTTTGTTGTGAGTTTTTAAAGGAAGATCATCAAACCTTCATCGGGAATTCGATTTCGGCTTTTACAAGGGAAGTTTCTACCATGTTTTGTTTTACGATTTCCATTATTATTGTTGGAATAATCATGTATAGCTAATCTTTTCATATGGGCTTTTAGATAGAGCCACACACATGTTAACGATTATTAGTTTGAATTGATTTTTCGGGAAGAGTTTGGATTGTTCCTCTTTGTTTGTTCTTCACATATGAACTTTTGATTTAGATCATCAAACCTATTTCATAGTTGTTATTATTATTCAAAATCGAGGGTTTTTGTCGGTGTTCGCCATTAAACGACCCGATAAAAGCGATTGTTAATGTTCTAAACCTTTTTTCGCGATCTTTTAGCGAATTACCCCATCAAAGGTATAGCTAGTCGATTGTTAGTAGAGATTCGTCCCCATCAAAGGAGTGTCTCTTATTTTCATAAAGAACAATCGTGATTTTTAGAATTACCGCCATCAACCGGATTTCTTTTATTCGTGAGCAATCGATAATTCCAAACCTTATTTCTTTGAGTAGCGAAACTAATAATTGATTACGTGTGTGTCGGTGATTCTAAACTCCCATATCATTCTCATAATTGTAATCTCTTAATTATGCAACCTTTAATTCGGTGTTGTTAACGTTTCATTTATTCTAAATTTCTGCGTTGTGATTGTAATCCTATCAAATCTTTGGTGTGTTTTACTTTATTCTACTTTTGTTAATTCGACTATTTGCCGAACATTATCAAACTTCAAACCGTTTCCAACTCCTTGTGAGATCAACACTGGAGTTACTTGCCGCTTCATAGAAAAGCGATTCGTACACTTACGAGATTTTAATTTGTTCATCAACCACCTAGCAAGTTTTGCGGCCTACACCGTAACCTAACTGAGAATGAATGATAGGATCATGCTAAAACCATTATGTCGTGAATACCGTATACATATAAACCCTTCAATTATATATCCTGGTCAAGTATTAGGGCCACGGTAAATTCACACCCTATTGTAACATGAATCTATGCATTTCTTAATGCAAACCGAGATCACCACGCTCTTGTGTATCAAATACAACTAGCTCTAACTGCTTTGGCCAAAGACTTATGATCTCATTTGCCATTAACCGCATAGGATATTTACCTGCTTACTAACAGGAGAAAAAGTCCTATCTTGGTATTCAGTAGAGACTGTTACCTGCCCACTAAGATGCATTTCGAGGTTGACCCCACCAACTGGCGATTGGATCGAACTACTCTAATGACTAACTTAACTTTCCGGATCGTCTTTTCATCACGAATACAAAAATAATATTTTTCTAATTTTTATATTACACATATAAATCAATTTTTTAAAAGATAAATATATTTATATTATAACATAAAATCATGAAAAATAAACTTTTAGATGAACAAATAAACATTAACAATTAAAACAATTACTACCTCCGTTCTATTATAATTGCAACATCTGGACTTTCACGTTTGTCAATGTACAACTTTGATTAATAATATATTTTATTTTATTTTTTAAAATTATAAGAACTTGATACTTTGAAAGTATATTTCGAGATGAATCTAACAAGATCTCACATGACTATAATTTTTCATATGTATAATTCACAAAAAATGGTCAAAAGAGAATATGTGAATAGTGTAATAGTCAACACGTCGCAATAATAAGAGAACGGAGGAAGTATGATTCTAAATGATAAAAACATACAACCAAGCATTTCAATTGCAAATATCGACTATACGATCGCATAGACGTTGCTCTGATACCACTTTTGAGATTTGGTGATTAAAATCGAGTTACACAGCGGAAAATAAACCGGTCTAACCGGATAAAAACTAAACCCTAAAACGGATCGATCAAGCATCATATAAACTAATATGAATTGGCGAAGATAAAATAAAGAACTCATACCCCACAGACCTTTGATAATATCTTCTTCATTCTGGGCACGAACACGAATCTAATCGAATGAGCTTTTCAAAATTCTCGAGCGCCGAAAGCACCGTGCCTCTACGTATCACACGTCGGAAGATGACCGAAAAATATTTCTATCAAGTTATACTCTATGTATACGGCTAAAAGATGATAGAATTAGCTTATATTTATTTTATAAATACTCTAAGTATTTTATAAATATTATTATTCTCTCAAAATACACTTAAAATACAAGTGTATGAAATAAGAAAAATTCTCTCCCTATATCTATTCAACTCACGGCCAAGACACCCTTGGTATAAAGATGATGTTGTTTTTATAACATAAAAGTACATCACACCACACATCATGTCAAAAATCAAAAACTATTAATTATACACCATGTATAATTAAAGTCTCCACATATTATCATCAAGTCTTCATCATATCTCATGCCATGACAGAATAAAATATAAGGTTACCAAGTGACAAATATGGGGGGGAGGGGGTTACATGAGTGTTTTGAAGTTGGTTTGTTTCGGTCTGTGAAACGAACCATCGTGTATCTAGTCCGATAGATAAACCTTGGTACGTTTAAATATTAATACAATTAATTAATTCAATTAATAAATTATATTATAAATAAATTACCTAAGAAATAATATGAATAAATTAATTACCCAGTAATTATTTAATTCACGAGATGGATTTAATTTATGCAATAAATTAAATTAGATATCCAATGTCCAATATTAACCAAGAGAGAATAAGCTAAATATAATCCGTACTCAATTCTTGTGCCGCGACTCTGTAGGTACGTCTCAGTTAGCATTGAGAGGATCCATTGAGTGTTAGCATCACTTAGCCAGATTCGTGTCCAACACCATAACCTAACTGAGAACGAATGATAGGATGATTCCAAAACCATTATGTCGAGAAAACCGTATACGTATAAACCCTTCAATCAAATGTCCCCGTCAAGTATTGGGGTCATGATAAAGTTAAACTCTATTGTGACTTGACTCTATCCATTTGTTAATGTAAATCGAGATCACCGACTCTCGTGTACCAAATACAACTAGCTCTACTGCTTTGGCCAAAAACTTATGATCTCATTTGCCTTTAACCGCATAGGATATTTACCTGCTCAATTATATGAGAAAGAATCTTATTTTGGTATTCAGTAGAGACTGCTACTTCCCTACTAAATTGTATTTCGAGATTGGCCCCACCTACCAGTGATTGTATCGTATTACTCTAATGACTAACTTAATGTCACAAGCACATCTCCTACTGAAACCTCAAGTCAAAGGTCCACGTAAACCTATCACAACCTTTCGATTCAGTCATCGACAATCCCTGAGTGATATCCATGTGACTGAATCGATATGAGTCGTGTTCGAGTATATTAATCCTATTTGTTGGAAGTAAAATACAGCGGAAGCGAAGTTTGGAAAAGTTGATAATTGCATTTTACGCATCCACGAGCATAAGATCTATTTAGGCATACTAATTAATTAATTACCTAGACTAGTAAGCAATTTAAATATTATTTATTATTTATTAAATAAATATGTTGGTTATTGAAATATCCTAATCTAGATCTAAAAGATCATAGGATATTACCTTTGAAGCGAATTGGTTGCTTTTATCTTGATCACCTTGTATTTCTACATTTAGACCTTCTAGAGTATGATTCGCCTTAACCCGTATGTTGTGTGGGCAATAAGCTACCGGATCTTGCTTGGACACAATATGGATTGACCGAAATTCCTTTTGTATATGGTCACTCAATTTTTCTTTGCTTTCTAGTATTTTATGAACACTCTTAGCAAATTAATGTGTTATCTAAATTGTAGAATCAAAGAAACAAGTCTAGATCTATAATTAAACACAAGAGGGAAATTTTGATCTCACAACCTTGCAAAAAGAGTACAAAATCGGCCAACCCCATAGATGTCCTATTTATAGGCTCTTGGACTACTACTAGGGATCTTAAGGAGGATTATGGAAGGACTCCCAATAGATTTCATCTTACCATATTAGGACTCTTCCTAATATAATGAATCTATTAATATCAACTTAGTCTACTAAAAGTTGATATTGCACTTCCTACCAAAGTCCTAAATTACGAAATTGGGCTCCTTATTAAATATATTATTTCCCGTATTTTGTAATACCCGCAGTATCGATTTTCAGTAATTTTCTTTTTGGGCGGAAGTCCATTTTAATGGCTCGCTTGTGACTGTTCTGTCATTCTGAGAATAATAAATTCTGTACTTTTTGACATCTAAGTTCGTTTCGGTGTCGCTTTGCTGAGTTCCATGCTTTTTGGGCGACTTTTTCGCATTTGAGTTTGATTCTTACGAATCTCGTTCGAAACTGTCATTTCATGTTTCCCGTAAGTCCATTTAGCCTTGTTAGACGTGTTGTGAATGTTGGTTTGGTTATTCGATCATGTATCGTGATTTTCGGGCACTTGGACCATTTTTGTAATTTTCTATAAGTTAGGGAATTTCATCTTCGTTGTTGTATTTCGGATTCTTGGGTAGTCGGAATTTTATTTTATTGTAACGCTTAGATTCATCATCGAATATACTTCGTAACCATATTTTTGGTTCAATAGCAGGTCCGGGTTTCGGAGTCGTCCGAATAGCTGGACAAAGAATGCCTGATCGGCATACAAGAGGTGTTACGGCCGTAACACCCCATCAGTTACGGCCATAATATGGCCATTGTTACAGCCGTAATGCATCACTTGTTACGGCCGTAACAACCCGCTGTTTTAAGAAGAGCGGGCAGAGGTCAGAAACCTCATTTCACATCTCCTCTTTCGTTTTCTCAATCGGACGACATCAGAGGGCGATTTCTACCACGTCAGATCCGTTTGTTCTTCGTTTTCCATCACAGTGGTGTTGTGGGAACATATCATCATCAACGTAATCACCTTGCTACGTCCGAATCAAGGTATAATCCTCAAAACCCTATTTCGTGAATATTTAGGAGTTTGTCTTGATTTCGTGATTTGAATCCGAGGTTGTTGATTTCGTCATTGGTATCTAGTCTTATTGATTAAAATACATGGCTTGAATTCCATTTTTCATGAATTATCGAGTCGATTCGTGTTCTTGGCCGTTTAGGGGGAAACCCTTGAACTTTCGTGGTTTGATCCTTTAATTCAGCGACTTTGGGTCGTGCTTTGGAATTTGTTTTCATTGTTGCTATTGTCATTCGTAGATTATCGTCGCGGGTGGTCGCTCGGCGGAGTCGGCGGGTTCGTAGACGGTTCGGGTCTCCTCACTTCGGTCGACTCTCCGCGCTTGTAATTATCCGAGGCAAGTATCTTGCCCATACACTTCGTGTTTCGTAGACGTATTCGTTGGTATTGGAATCAAATTACAATTTGAATGTTTTAATGAACTTTTAAAAAGGATCACTATGTTCTCGATAATTGTTGTCTTTCAAAAGATAACTCGTATGCTTCGTAGATTAATGTGCTTTCGGAAATGTGTGTTAGTTTCCTATGTTGCAAGATGTTGACCATATTTAGTGATGTTACTAGACCGAAATTATTTGCCGAGGATTGTGTACTGATATGTGTAATTTTTCGGTGAATATGTGACGTTGTGTGATATTAGTTGTTATTCCTTCGTAAGGAGGTTGTGGCGCTTGGTGTTGTTTGGTATTGGTATTTGCTTGTGGTTGTGTGACATTAGTTGTGAGTGGACGTCGACTAAAGTGGCCATTCTAGCGAAGTACCTAGCATTTGTATGCATATTCTAGTATTCGAATTATGGCTTCCCGTGGCATTGTGGATGATATGTGTATGTTCACCTAGGGACGGTCTGACGAGGCCTCTAAGGGTACATTGCCGTGAGTTGAGTATCGCGAACTATGGTTAACCACCCAGGGATGTCCAACGGGGCTCTGCGGGGTACGATGTCCGTGAGTCTCTGTGTATTGTAGCTCAGTGGTGTGTCGAGTTCGACCGTATTGTTAATTTTCAAAGTTGTACTCTCTGATGTCGTTCTGTGAGATTGTTGTCATGTTATTGTTTGGCACGGTGTAGTTTCCGTCGAGTTATTCTTGCGAGCATGTGAAGTGGATGATTTGGGTCGTGGACCCCCGTGTTTGTAATTGAAATGTTATGATTGGGTCATGGACCGCGTATTTTGTTATCGAATCGTATTTCGAAATAAATGATTTTGGGCTGTGTCCCTAAGTATTCGAAAGGCTTGATACATCTTAAACCCCAAATGTTTTCAAAAACTCCCAAGATCGTAAAATATTTTGTAAGTTGTAAAATGGTTTTATTCTTATCTTTCGTAATTCAAATGGTTTTGATCAAGTGAATTATCTCGGGAAGTATATTCACGATTTCTATGTTCTTGAAGTATGATATGTATGGCTTGCTTTGTATTTATACTTGCACTAGCAAAGCAGAGAAGTTTTGCTAACCCCCGAGTATTCGGGGGGTGGATGTCTGTATTGCGTCCAGGTATTTGCAGGTTGCTGGGGAGCAATTCACAGGATCGTTATGAAGGATGATGGAAGACGACGATACTAATCACATGAAGACCGGTGTTGAGTATTTTGGCGATGTCTTCTTGTTCTGTCCTTCCGTTGTGTCTATTATTCCCGTTTTACGGGAATGTTGATTTATGTTAGCCCCTGCGTGGGTATGAGTTGCGAGAAAGAGTAATGTATGATTGATGTGTATGTTGTGGTAAAAGACCAAATCGGTCTAATGGTTCGTTATTTAGCCATGTCGGCATGTATTGTGTTGTTGTGTTTTCTGTGTTTAGCCTGGTAGATCCTCACGGAGAGGGTCTGCGGCGCTGTAATATTCCCGAACGGTTTGGGGGTGTTACATATTTAAGATATCGAATGTCCATTAATTAATTATAAGCTACTAACAGCTTTAATTAATTAATATCTTATCCAAGAGTAGTACCACTCGAACCTTATTATTATATCGGAATTAATTCCACCTGCAGGGTTTAATATAATAATCATTATCGAGCTCCTCAAGGGACATCATCATTCCGCACGAGTCGAGACACGATTTCTAGTAATAATAATAACTGTCATATAAATAATATTATTGCCGAAGATACGAGGCTTATTGAGTCGGTCATTTTGACTCTCACCCATGGTAAATCAGAGCAATAAGTATTATAAATACACAATTAAATATTATATACTTAGAATTAAGAAATAATAATTATCCGGGATTTACGCTCTTCTTACAGTCAGTACAGAAGACACTATCTCACCTCGATCCAGTTCAACGTATGCAAATACGCTAATGTATGCTAATAGTCAAGACCAACTAATCTCGAGCATACACTACAACATTTTATATAATTTGTCTAATAATTATAGAGGTTGTGAACTATTATATTATTTTATAAGGTACCGATAATGTGATCTTTCGTGTGACACCAACACACCACATTATCTACAATATAAAATAACTGACATTTCATTTGCATAACCATAACGTGAATAAATATGCAAAATATGTGATTAAATGTAATTAATATTCTCATAGATAGTTACAGGGAGACAAGGTATACAAGCATAAAGTATGCTTTGTAGTATACAACCCTAACAATCTCCCACTTATACTCAAAGGATGCTTTTAAGTATGCTACTCTATTACATAGTCTCTCATTTCTCCCACTTATACTCAAAGCAATGCTGCCATACACCGTAATCCCATTCCTTCCACATGCCTTTCGTGAAAGGGTCAGCAAGATTTTCTTCTGATGCAGCCCTGACTACAACTACGTCTCCTTCCTTTACGAAGTGTCGTATGATGTGGTACTTGCGGTTGATATGTTTACTTGCCTTGTGGGCTCATGGTTCCCTCGAATTTGCGACTGCACCAGTATTATCACAATAAAGTGTAATACCCTTTGGCAAATCGGGAATCACATCTAAGTCCTGCAGGAAGTACTTGAGCCACACCACCTCCTTGGCTGCCTCAGAGGCTGCCACGTACTCGGATTCCATGGTAGAGTCCGAGTTGCATTTCCGCTTCACACTTCTCCAACTAATGGCTCCACATCCCAGGCTAAACGCATAACCCGAATTAGACTTGGACTTTTCTTTTTTCTGATGAAATATCTGTGTCAGTGTAACCCACCGGACACAGGTTGTCTGACTGATATACAAGCATGTACTCCCTAGTCCTTCTCAGGTACTTAAGTATGTGCTTAACAGCAATCCAGTGTCCTGGTCCTTGGTCTGACTGATATCTGGCAGGCATGCCTATGGCATGACAGATATCTGGTCTAGCGCAAAGCATAACATAAATGAGGCTTCCCACAGCTGACGCATAAGGGACCATCTTCATGTCATCTATATCCTTTTGTGTCTTGGGACACATATCCTTATATAGTTTATTTCCATGTCTGTAAGATATAAAACCTTTCTTGGAATCCATGCTAAACCGTTTTAGCACCGTATCGATATAGGATGCCTGGGATAAGCACAACATACTTTTTTTCCAATCACGAAAGATCCTGATTCCAAGTATGTGTCCTGCTTATCCCAGATCCTTCATATCAAACTGATTAGATAGCCATACCCGTACGTCCGACAATTCCTTCATGTTGTTTCCAATCAGAAGGATATCATCTACATACAGTACAAGAAATACCAACACATTTCCATCGCATTTCTTATACACAACTCTCACTCGGACATTGGACGAATCCATATGACTGTACAACCTCATCAAAACAAGTGTTCCAAGATCTAGATGCTTGCTTAAGTCCATAAATGGATCTCTTAAGCTTGCACACCAAGTGCTCTTCTCCTTCAACAATGAATCCCTCTGGTTGGCGCATATAGATTTCCTTGTCTAGACTCCAATTCAAGAATGCAGTCTTGACATCCATTTGCCAAATCTCCAGATCCAAATGCGCAGCTATAGCTAAAAGAATCCGGATTGACATAAGCATGGCTACCGACGAGAAGGTTTCATCATAGTCGATACCCTCTTTCAGAGTGTAACCTTTCGCAACAAGCCTCGCTTTGAAGGTTTCAACCTTTCCGTCACCTCATTTCTTTCGCTTGTAGACCCATTTACTCCCAATGGCTTGTACACCATCAGGTAGCTCTACTATCTCCCACACTTTATTGGAATCCATAGATCCCATTTCTGATTCCATTGCTACTTGCCAGGAGTCAGCATCTTTATCTTGGATTGCCTCCTTGTAGGTCCAGGGATCTGATTCAAGTTCGCCTGGGATTGAGTCCGAAGACTTTCCTACTCCTATGAATCGTTCCGGCTGATGAAAACCCCTCCCACTACGATGAGGAAAATCCTGTGTTGGTGTCAAAGTCTCAGAATCAATACGTGGTTAAGTGTTAGTTGGCGCTTGTACGATTTGTAACACACCCAAGTTATTCAGGGTATATTACAGCGTCGTGAGCCCCGCCATGGGACCCACAAGGCTATTTATACGCGGAACTATGAACTTTGACTAAGAAGGTCCAAGTACAATGAAATTGAAGACAATAAAAATGGTATTCAAAAACCATATCCAATGCATCCGAATACAACACATCACAAATCAATACCACGACAACACAAGCCGAAACATCAAGGAAACCAAAAATAGTACTCGAGTATTCAAAAGCCATTCAAGTACAACAACACTGAATGGAGGAAATACAAAACATAATCGGAGACAAGACACAGCATCACACTTACCCATCATCTTCATGCCGACCCGGTACATGCTTATCCGCTCTCCTGGATCCTGAAATACATGAAAGGTATTTCCCACATAAAGAGGTTAGCCCTCGAATAGCTAGTACAAGTATTATCGAATATGAAACACAATGCTCCTCGACAATAAAGTAAATGTAATCATCATCTCATGAATTCAAGACTAGTATTCCAAAATAACTAAATCTCATAGATCACATTCAATACATACATGATTAACCGCGGAACCGCACCAGAGGCTACATAATCCTCAGAGGACCCGTCGGTCCGTCCCAGATTGGTTAACCCAAAATATTCGTGGAACCACACCAGAGGCTACGGAACCCTCAGAGGACCCATCGGTCCACCCCAGAGTGGATATAAACCATTATACAATTCATATATCTTCGTTTCAAAGTCGACAACACACAATCATAAATATATACTTACCTTTGAGAAATCGAGAATCGGAAGGAAAAGAGTATAAGTTCAGTAGGTCCAAGAACACACTTCCAGGACCTAAAAGATTCGTAAGGAATACGATAATCAATAATCTATACTCATATCACATGAAGAAACTCCCGAAACCCACCTACGATTCACAAAACTACAAGGATAAACATCCGTAGGTTTGAAAATCACCCAAACCCTCTCAAGTCCGAACAAGGTACAAAACAATCCATATAATCGTAGGGGAAACATGGGTACAGGGTATATACATCATAATCTCAAATATCTCAAGCTCCAAAAATGAATAAATCGGACGAATCTAAGAAAATCTCCAAAAATTCCCAAAACTAGGGTTCCAAGGATTTTACCTTGATTTGGAAAATAGAAATGGGTTAGATGTTGTGTAATCTTTGTTATTCAACCAAAGATGATGATAGCTGAAGAAGGATCGCCTCAAATCGCTCCGAATTGCCCAATCCCACTGCTCCCATCGAAATGAGTGAAAAAGAAGTGGAAATGGCAAGTGCAGGTGTTGACTGCCCCTTATATACAGCACAAGTTAGCACACGCTAAAAATAGAAGTTAGAGTGCGCTAACGGGGTCACCCGGTAGTCCAGTGGCTTTTGTCCTGAGATCTTAGCGTGTGCTACAACACCTTAGCATGCGCTAACTAGTATCCTGCAAAAACTCCAGTTTACTGCCCAACTCCGCTAGCGTGCGCTACGACTGGGCATTAGTGCGCGCTACGCAAAGCCTATAGCGTGCACTAGCTGCTGTAATATCCGCAATTTTTGATTTTCGGTAAATTTCTTTTTCGGCCGGAGTCCGTTTTGACGACTCGCTCATGACCGTTTCATCATTTCGAGAATGATTAATTCTGAACTTTTTGTCATCCGAGTTCGTTTCGGTATCGTTTTGTTGAGTTCCGAGCTTTTTAGCGACTTTTCCGCACTTGAGTTCGATTCTTGCGAATCTCGTCCGAAACTGTTGTTTCGAGTTTCTCGTAAGTTCATTTAATGTTATTATTCATGTTGCGAGCTTTGGTTTGGTGTTTCGATCGCGTATCGTGATTTTCGGACATTTTGGGCCATTTTCGTAATTTCCTAAAGTTTTGTGTAATTACTTCCGTTGTCAAATTCTGAGCCTTCGGGTGGTCGGAATTGTGTGTTCTCTTAGCTCTTAGATCCGTCTTTACGAGTACGTCGTAACCGTATCATCGATTCGTATTCAGGTTCGGGTTTCGGGGTCGTTCGGGCCGTCGGAGTTGGCCCCGGCCGAGTCATGGTCGGGCAATCTGGGCCCAGGCCGGTACTGGCCGATCTACGGCCTGTAGTGCTCGGCAGCTTCTGGCCGATCTACGGCCGGTAGTGCTCGGCAGCTTCTGGCCGAGCAGGCCGTACCGTGGGCCGCAGCACATGCCGGCAGGGCCGCGGCACACTCGTGCATTTTTTCGGCCAAACCGACTGTACCGGGTGCCGCGGCACACGCCGGCCGGGCCGACACCGCCACCACCGGAGCCATTTTTGGGCCTGTGCCGCACACTTCCCGCCGGGCCGTGGCACATCGGTACTTATTTATGGCCCTGCACACGGGTTTTTGGCCATTTTTCTCCTTCTCCTTCTCTTCCGCGGCTGAGGGTGATCTTACCATGGAGCCATGTTGTTTAACAACAAATCCATGAAGTTCTTGAGTTCATATCATCAATTAATCATCCGTTATCGTCCTTTGATCCAGCGAATCAAGGTAATCTTTCTTAGAACCCTAGTTTCTTGAATTTTGGGGTTTTTGCGTTTTTGTCCGATTCGTTCCGTATTATTGATTAATTCATGATGGGTATGATTAATCTTGGTAGTATTCTTGTGTTTAACATCATTTAATCCATTGTTCTTCGTCGAATCGAAGTATATTTCTTGATTTCCTTCGAATCGACTTTTTGGAGGATTTGTCCTCGATCTCATTTTTCATCCGTTTTTGATGGATCGATTGTTGTTAAATGATGTTGTTAAACATATTATATGGATTGTATACCCATATTTCAACTTGGAATTCCGTTTTTGGGTTTTGACGGAACGAATCGTGTTCTTGGCCGTTTTGGGGTAAACGCTTGAACTTTCGTCATTCGTTCTTTGAATTCAACGGCTTTAAGTCGTGTTAGGGAATTCATTTCATTATTGTTATTGTCCTTCGTAGTTTATGAACGCAAGTTGGCGATCGGTGGAGTCGGCGGGTTCGTAGTCGGTTCGTGTCAACCTACTTCGGTCGATTCTTCGCGTTGTTCTTATTCGAGGCAAGTACCTTGTCCATACCATTCTTGTTTTGTGGATATGATAATTGGTGATCGTATTGGTGTGTTTGTTTATTTGTTTGAAATGAGTTTTCATAAGAATCGGCTAGCCTCGTTAAAGACCCTCTTTCAAAATCGTATGTGTTTTGTGATTAGTGTGTTTCGTGAACGAGTATGTGAATCTTACGGATATGTTTGGTGTTGATGTTGCGCTTGATAATGCGTGTATACATATATTATCTCCTTTCGATGCATTATGGTTGGACGTGTTGTTTTGTTAGGTGTTTGATGCCTCTTGTTGAGTTGTTTTGGATATCCTTGGTGTGATATATTATTTGTGCTTGATTGTTTCGATAGCCAGCTCGGGAGGGTCCTTAGAGGCCTCGGGTGGGATTCATGGTGGCGTCTTGGTCCTAGGCGATGCCTGTGCGTGTATGTTTAGTGAATGTATTTTGCTCACCCTGGGACGGTCCGACGGGGCCTCGGGGGAATCTATGACTTCACTCTGGGTTCACGAGTAAAAACTTCACAGCTTGGTGTGTATGTTCAGTGAATGTATTTTGCTCACCCTGGGACGGTCCGACAGGGCCTCGGGGGAATCTATGACTTCACTCTGGGTTCACGAGTAAAAACTTCACAGCTTGGTGTGTATGTTCAGTAATGTATTTTGCTCACCCTGGGACGGTCCGACGAGGCCTCGGGGGAATCTATGACTTCACTCTAGGTTCACGAGTAAAAACTTCACGAGTGCGTGTGTATGTTTTGTGAATGTGTTTGCTCACCTCGGGAGGGTTCGACGGGGCCACGGAGGGAGTCCAATGGTTTCGCCCTGGATTCACGAGTGAAACTTCACGGGTGCGTGTGTATTTTATTTCCGTCGAGGACGCGTGATGTGGGTTTTAACCTTGTGTATTGTTGTTGGTTTCATTTGTGAAAAACAAAACCTTTGGGCTGTGACCCTGTTGATTTTTGGAAAGAGAAGGATTCAGTGATCCTAAATTGTTTTCTATTAAAACTCTCGATGGCATGTTAAACTGTTTTATAAATTGTTTCCCTTTAATTGTGATCTTTTGGTTTTGGAAATATTTACCCAAACTCTCACCTCGGGAAGTACTTTTCTTTACGTTTGGATTTTTAAGGATTCCTGGTTATTGTTATTCGTGGAATGTGAATTGTATGGTTCGTATTTTTGCACTTGTACTTGCACTAGCAAAACAGTGGAGTTTTGCTAACCCCCGAGTATTCGGGGGGTGGATGTCTATTTTTGCATTCAGGTTTGGGATCATAGCATAGGGTTGGCACGAAGGATGATGAAAGATGAATGATACTAATCACACGAGGATCCGTTGATGTCGTATTGGTCTAGTTGTATTTTCTTTTCTGCTGCAGTATCTTTTCCCCGTTGTACGGGAGTTTATTGTATTTTGACCCCTGCATGGGTATGTGTTTGGAATTGAGTTGTATGTTATTATTGAAAGACCAAATCGGTCTACTGAGTCATTTTAGCCTTAAAGGCATTGTTGAGTTGTTCAGTTTTGTTACCAGCCTGGTAGAACCTTGAGGAAAGGTTCTACGGCGTGTAATATCCCTGAGCGGATTGGGGGTGTTACAGCTGCTGCCTAGTGTGCGTTACCTGCTAGTACAGAAAGTAGAAATACTTCACTAGCTATGCCGATTCAGATCATTAGCATGCACTACGGACGATGTTAGCGCGCGCTACTGAACATGAATAGCGTGCGCTAGCAAACTCCTAGCGTGCGCTAATTGCTAGTCCAGAGGGCGGAATTAGCTACTGCCTCTGCCAAGCCCGGACCGTTAGCATGCGCTAAGGCTTAAATCTAGCATGCGCTACTCAAGTAGAAATAGCGTGCGTTAGCCTAGGCCTAGCGCGCGCTATCTGCCTGTCCCAGAATACTGCCGAAAAGTCCAATTAACATGATCTAGATCCAAAAAGGTACGAAACTCCAAATCAACATCGACAACATCTCAAAGTGTTTACAGAGCGACAAAAGAGGAATAACGACAAGTTCAAAAAATTAATAAAAAGTACGGGTATTACACGATTGGTATAGACAGAGTCTCGCCCTCAGATCTTCCAAAATTATATCGCTCATAGGCTTGTGACTAATCATATAATCCTCTTCCAGGAATCGGGCATTAGTGCTAACAATGACCTTCTGATCCTGGGGACTATGGAACAAGCCACCCTTCGTTCCCTTAGGATATCCTACAAACACTCGCACTTCAGTACGAGATGCCAAATTGTCAGCTACCTTATTCAGCACATGTGATGGAGTACCCCAAATCCGAACATATCCTAGACTGGGCTTTCGCCCACTCCACAACTCTGTGGGTGTTTTTGGAACTGATTTCCAAGGCACCAGGTTTAGAATGTACGCCGCTGTTTCTAAGGCGTATCCCCAAAACGAAATAGGTAAATCCGAATAACTCAGCATTGATCTAACCATTTCTAAAAGAGTTCTATTCCTTCTTTCAGCCACACCATTTTGTTGTGGAGTTCCCAGCGCGGTGAGCTGGCATGAAATCCCCTCATTCACTAAGAAATCCAAAAATTCTCCACTAAGGTATTTGCCACCACGATCAGATCGTAGTGACTTGATACTCTTCCCATGATGCTTCTTCGTTTCAGCCTTGAAGTCTCTGAACTTGTCAAAGGCTTCAGACTTACATCGCATCAAATAGATGTATCCATATCTCGAATAATCATCTATAAATGTGATGAAGTATTCGAAACCACCCCTAGCTTGGATATTCATTGGACCACATACATCCGTATGAACCATTTCTAACATATTCTGAGCACGGTTTCCATTGGTTTTAAAAACCCTTTTGGTCATCTTACCTTCCAGACAGGATCCACAAATGGAAATGACTCAACTTGGAGATCATCTAATGGGCCATCATCTACCAATCTTTGAATCCTCCCAAGGTTTACATGCCCTAACCGTAAATGCCACAGATATGTTTGGTTTATGATTGAAGGTTCTTTTTTTTTTTGGTTTAGACAAAGAGTTAAGTGATTTATGAATAGGAGTTTGTACAGTATTAACTACATATAGTCCATCATTAAAAATACCTTTGCAAATATATTCACCATTTCTTTTCCTAATAATGGCATCATTATCAAAAGAAACTGAATAACCAACGCATTTTAATTTAGAAACCAAAATTAAATTCATTCTAAAATCTAATACTAATAATACATTATTGAGGACTAATAATTTATCATCAATCTTAAACTGCACGACTCCCACTGCAACAGCCATAAGCCTGGAATAATCGCCCCAGTTGATGGTAATATCGCCCGCACTAAGCTGCTTAGTTACCAGAAAACCATGCGAGTCAAAGCAAACATGATCAGTGGAGCCTGAATCAACTATCCACGAAGTGGAAGAACAAGCTGCTAAATATGTTTTCACTACTAGTGCACGAGACATACCTTTCTTAGGAGGAGAGCAGTCCGCTTTAAAATGTCCTTTTTAACTGCACTTGTAGCACTTTCCCTTTGGATTTTTGTTCGCCTCGGGGTGAGGGGCCTTGCTTTTCACCTTGAGAGTTGCCACTTGCTTCATGTCAACCTAATTTTTCTTCTTTCCCCATTTGGATATGGAAGAAGTGGCACCGGTTGCGCAAGAATCTGATGATAACCTTGTTTGAAGAGACCTTCAGCATATTGAAGCTCTGTCAGAAGTTCCGCCAAAGTATATGTCCTATAGTTCATATTATAGTTAAGGCGGAACTGCTGAAAGCTTCTTGGTAAGCTGCCCAAGATAATATCGACCTGTGACTCCGCACCGATAGTAGCCCCTAGTATGCTTAGTTTGTTCAAATGAGACATCATTTTCAGAACATGAGTCCTTACTGGGGTCCCTTCAGACATTTGGGTTGTAATCAACACCATCATTGCATTTTGTCTAGCCGTCCGGTTCTGATGACCAAACATCTCTGTGATCGAGTCCCATTCTCACTTATTCTTCATGTGCCTTTACTCTAGTAGGTGTATCTCTATTGCTAGGAGGGAGATTAAATTTTATTGGCCTCACTGTGAGTGGAGTATGGGTATTCTTTGGGCGGCTAGGAGGTGGAGAGGTAAGCATGTGGTTAACGTGGCATACCGAATCTTTCTAGCTGCATTGGTCTACTTAATCTGGCAGGAGCGAAATGAGAGGAGATTTGGTCAGAGGCGTCGAGATACACTCACCGTTACTTTTCAGGGGATTGGTATTATTCGTGACATCATCTCTCAGCGTTGGTCGCCTCATTCCTTATCTGCGGTCGCTGTTAGGCGTATTTGGAGGGTTGCTTGGTAGTCGGTTCCATTGTATCTCTTTTATTATTTTCCTGTTTCGTGCTGTTGGTGCACCTTCTGTAATGGTTGGGTACTGGCCTGCCTTGTTGGCCAATCTTTTTTTATTTAATGCAATTGACGTTTCCCAAAAAAAGACATCTCAGTGAGATTTTTCATCATTTATGTGGCTGAGCCCATCGTCTGATGCTGATGCTGCAATACATTTGTCAGTGAAGCTAAAATGTAACAGCTAGCCATCTCATCAGACTTCTTCCATTTTCGGAATTCATCCAACTCTCCAGGAGTGGCATCCGGTTCTGGATCCAGAGGGCTCTCCTCAGTTAAGACAAATTTATGCCCCTCAGCAGTCAGGACAATGTCAATATTTCTTTTCCAATCGGCAAAGTTAGTGCCATCAAGTTTATTTTCTTTGAGAATAACAGCTAGTGGTTTGAAAGACATCTGAGATAAAAATGAAAAACATCCATCACATAATGCATAGCAAAATATATCAAAAGCCTCAAAACATAATATATATGCTAGCAACCAATACCTCAAAAAATCCACATATGCAAGCCACGATCGTGTGGACGTTTACACACACATTTTTAAAGTAGAGTTTTACGTCTTTAATTTTACTATCTAGTCAACTTACGTTATGACAAGTAAAATTAATAGTTGGTTCCTCATGGCCTTGTATTAATTAACATAGATTCCGATGGGGAGCTTATTAATTAATACACCTAAGTGAATACCATAATTTAACATCCTTAAAGTATTATCTTTTAAATAATAGTCCTATAAATGGAGAGGTCCTATCATAAAAAATAATATTTATCTTATATTATCATTTTAAAATTTACAACTAGTGAACCTATAATTAGCACATCTGATATGGAGGAAGACTCTAATGTCAACGCGCATGCTAATTACTTCACAATTTAAATTAATTATGGAGGCCAATTTGATTTTATTTTAAAAAATAAATCAATTTAATCACTTAGTTATTTTAGCCTTAAGATTTTTAATTTTCTCGTCCTAACATGCAGAAAACATATCACGCATACATTCATACATGCCATACATCAAAACAGTAAAAACCAAAAATAAAGCATGGATAATTAAATTATCCAATCATCATGGTTTTCTTCCTTGAGTTGAATCCAACAAAATCTTCGACTCGATCTCTCCCACTGAATTAGGGATGTCAACTTTACCCGTACCCGATCCTACCCATCGGATAAACCCGAAATCGGGTCGGGTTTTGGCCGAACCCAAAATTTTATGGTCGGGTATGGGTATAGTATATTACCTGAATACCCGACCCGATTACCCGACCCGCGTACTCATTTGAATTATCTAAATATATTATTATTATATATTATACATAACTATTATATTGTATTATAAATTATATATATATTATTATACAAAATATTATATTTTAAATATTTATTATACTAAATTGAATTTATTAATTAGATTATATGTATATATGATATATATTAAAAATATTTATATTCTTAAATATAGGGTATGTTTATTGGTTGTCGGGGAGAGGAGGAGAGGCAGACCGAGGAGGACGTGGGAGGAGCAGCTGAGATTAGATTTGAAGGCCTTAAACCTTTCCGAGACCATGACTGTTGATAGGTGCGCTTGGAGGCGCCAGATCAGAGTTGTGGATTCTTTTGTAGGGAGCGGTGCTGTAGTTGAGAGCTTCAGGGTTGGGTTGTCTCAGTTAGCTTTGACCTAGAGCATTGTATTGTTTTACTTTTATTGTTTATTTTATCCTATTGTCTTTGCTTGTGGTGTATTTTTGACAGGGATCTGTGTGTTGAGCCAACCTCTCTTCTGTTAGAGCAACGTTCATCGGGAGTGAAGTAGCCAAACTCCGCTTAGGTAAGTCCCATGTGGATTAAGCCATGGGCTCAGGTATGGTATCGATCTTTTTAGAATCATTTTTTTTTATCACTCAATATTCTGCTGTGTACTAAGCTGGGGGTTTTCACGGAAACAGCCTCCCTACCGTGATAAGTAGGGGCATGGTCTTACCCTCCCAGACCCTGCTCTGAGCGGGATATACTGAGTATGTTTGGTTTGGTTTGGTTTGGTTTTCTTAAATATAGGGTATACGGGTACACGAATACCCATTGGGTACCCGATTACCCGATGGTTAATACCCGCAACCGATCCGAATCAAGTAGGGTAGGGTATGGAGGAGGCATACCCGTACCCTACCGACCCATTGCCATCCCTACACTGAATCAAGTATCTCGTCGCTCCTCCCCAGCCGGGCCGTGGATTTCCAAAATTAAAATTTCACTTTTATGCAAAATTATTTACATAAAAAAAATTATTTTAAATCCCGACTCTCCTGCGGACGCAACGAAAGGCGGCGAAACGGACCGGACCAAAATCTGGACGACCCCGACCGAACCAGGGAACCGACCCGGACCAGGATGCCCGTGGCTCCTGGCAGCATGCTCGGCGCTGCCAAGAAAGTACTGTGCTACTCGGCAATACTGCCACGCTTTGTCATGCCGCTTAGCAATTCCGGCAATCCCGATTCTGCTCTATTTCTTCGTGATCACGTCTTTTCCGAATTCGATTACAATTTTATACAGAATAAAATACATCGAAATTATATCAAGATTACACGAAAAATAAAATACGTAGAACTACCCGCGGATTTTCTCACGGGAAAAACCATTACATGCCTCAAAATCGGCCAAAACCAACAATTGCATAAATAATAAAAATAAATAAATAAATAAACCATTCTCATAATCATGATAATTGGATCATATCACCTGCAAGAACACATAGCAAAATATTCCAACATCAAATTATATGAATATTTAAATTGCTATCAATTAATCACCAAAATAAATTAAAATAGCATAAAGCCTAAAAATCCGGCTCCGATACCAATTGTTGGAAGTAAAACGCAGCGGAAGCGAAGTTTGGAAAAGTTGATAATTGCGTTTTACGCATCCACGAGCATAAGATCTATTTAGGCAGGCTAATTAATTAATTACTAAGACTAATAAGCAATTTAAATATTATTTATTAAATAAATATGTTGGTTATTGAAATATCCTAATCTAGATCTAAAAGATCATAGGATATTACCTTTGAAGCGAATTGATTGGTTTTGTCTTGATCACCTTGTATTTCTACCATTAGACCTTCTAGAGTATGATCCGTCTTAGCCCGGACGTTGTGTGGGCAACGAGCTATCGGATCTTACTTGGACACAATATGGATCTTTGCTTTCTAGTATTTTATGAACACTCTTAGCAAATTAATGTGTTATTTAAATTGTAGAATCAAAGACACAAGTCTAGATCTACAATTAAACACAAGAGGAAAAATTTGATCTCACAACCTTGCAAAAAGAGTACAAAATCGGCCAACCCCATAGATGTCCTATTTATAGGCTCTTGGACTACTACTACTAGGGATCTTAAGGAGGATTATGGAAGGACTCCGAATAGATTTCATCTTACCATATTAGGACTCTTCATAATATAATGAATCTATTAATATCAACTTAGTCCACTAAAAAGCTGATATTGCACTTCCTACCAAAATCCCAAATTACGAAATTGGGCTTCTTATTAAATATATTATTTCCCATGTTTAAGATATCTATTGTCCATTAATTGATTTTAAGCTACTGACAGCTTTAATTAATTAATATCTTACCCAAGAGTAGTACCACTAGAACCTTATTATTATATCGGAATTAAATTCACCTGTAGGGTTTAATATAATAATCATTATCGAGCTCCTCAAGGGGACATCAACCCGCACGAGTCGGGACATGATTTCTAGTAATAATAATAACTGTCATATAAATAATATTATTGCCCAAGATACAAGGCTTATTGAGTCGATCATTTTGACTCTCACCCATGGTAAATCAAAGCAATAAGTATTATAAATACACAATTAAATATTATATACTTAGAATTAAGAAATAATAATTATCCGAGATTTACACTCTTCTTACAGTCAGTACAGAAGACACTATCTCACTCGATCCAGTTCAACGTATGCAAATACGCTAATGTATGCTAATAATCAAGACCAACTAATCTCAAGCATACACTACAACCTTTTATATAATTTATCTAATAATTATATAGGTTGTGAACTATTATATTATTTTATAAAGTACCGATAATGTGATCTTCCGTGTGACACCAACACACCACATTATCTACAATATAATAATTAGACATTTCATTTGTATAACCATAACGTGTATAAATATGCAAAACATGTGATTAAATGTAACTAATATTCTCATAGGTAGTTACAGGGAGATAAGGTATACAAGCATAAAGTATGCTTTGCAGTATACAACCCTAACACTATTATCATACCTATAACATGTGTTTCCACTAATCCTTAGTGAAGACAGGCAATCTACATGTCAAAGTACACGTTATACAAGTCTTGTCTAAAATTATCGCCCAATTAAGTTTTATCAACTTGCGAACTAATTAAGCATTCGAGCCCTAAACACTTCGAGTGCCTATTTTCTTATCTCCATAAGGAGTGGAATATTTTCTCTCGAATGCAAGGACTATTGTTCTATATACCAAATCACTATGCCAGTGATATACAATAATATAGTAATATCAATGCTCTCACTCTCTCATCCTCTGAGTGGCATTCGAGGGCATATTCCAAACAACTTTTTCTTTATAATTGTTGAAGCAAAATCTTGGTCTTCATGAGAAGTATATTTGTTTTTGATGCATACTTCTCTTATTTCCTCCAGAAGAGCATTATCGTCCAGCTTCCCAATTATATCAGTAGGGGCTTCTTGTGATCTGAATGATGGGATCATTGGATATGCATCAAATTCGTCTTCAGCATATTTCTTCAGGATTTCCCACAAGTTCGACTAGTTGAACTCCATGTAATCAACAAAAATTTGTTGTGGGAACAATTAGGATCTTGAAGTATTTCCCATATGTAATACTTCTCTATGAATTATTTCTTAGTTGTTCCCGACATAGGTACAACTTCCTCTGGTATAAACTCCTCCACAAAATATAGCTCTTTTCCCTCCCAGTTGAGTGGTTGGACAGTGTCTTTCTTTGTTCTCCT
The DNA here is from genome assembly GCA_033398695.1 of Orobanche coerulescens. Taxonomy (NCBI): domain Eukaryota; kingdom Viridiplantae; phylum Streptophyta; class Magnoliopsida; order Lamiales; family Orobanchaceae; genus Orobanche; species Orobanche coerulescens. The sequence goes on along the minus strand of CM065803.1, from coordinate 140,369,653 downwards.
CCTCTTTGTTGGAGGTTCTTGATCCTCAGCTGAGTTTTTTCTTTTGATCTTTTGGGACCTCCTTCTTAATTTTGAATAGTGAATGACTGGAGGAGGGGCACTTTTCGGAATCATAGCTAGGGATTCTTTCCATTTACTTCTCATCTCTTCCCCTTTTTTGCCAGCATCAATGAGTTGTGCCAGCTGTTCTTCCACCTTGGTGATAAAATCTTGCATGTCAAGGGCTAATATGACATAGATAGGAGATGGGGAAGATTCCTTCTTATTGAGCAAGGAATCCATTTTGCTGTTTAATTCCAGCAGACATGGTTCAACCCTTGTGGCCGGAAGATTTTCACTAGTTTCTTCGACCATCTTGTTGATCAGTTCAGCTAGGTTCATAGGTAGATCAATTGGTTCATGATGTGGAATTTCAACTGGGTTCTCCAAGGTAGCTGATTTTTCAGCAGTGGGGAATTGGCTGATGAATGTTCCCCCTGTTTGTCTGACTCTTTGTCAGCATTTGATTCAGCAGCTGTCCTTCCTCCATCTTGATCAGGTCCACCCTGATCATCATCAAGATAAGAGTCATCGTGATCATCTTCTTTTCCCTCTCATCTTTTTATTCTTCTTCTTTTTCTTCAACTTCTTCATCTTTTCTTTTTCTACTTCTCTAGTTTTTTCCTTTTCAACTCCAATAATTTTTTTGTTTTTCAACTTCATCTTTCTCATTCTTTTCATCAAAGTGTTTGTCTTGTGCTACCCCTTCCATGTTTTGGAAAATAAATTGGTTCATATTTGATTGGAAGTTGTTTATGAACCAACTTTCATCTAATAACAGACTCATTTTAGTTCCATTGCAAAAAAAAATTGAATGAGCTACTCGGTGCTCAGGGAGTAGTCCCAACCACTTATTTCAACCAACTTGTTGAGAGCATTGAATCTTAGGGACTTCAATCTCTTCCACTCTTTATAAGCAGAAACAACAGAAAGCTTATTGATGTGCTTTCTTGCCGTTTTCAGTTGTTCTTTGCTGAGATAGAATGGGTTGTTGCCCTTGAGGTTGAATCTATAGTGTCTATCAACTTTCTCAAGGACTTGTTCTTCATCATCTTCAACCTCTTCTGGAATGCTGGGGAGCTCAGGGAGTGGTGCTTCAAGCATGAGATCTTCTTCTTGTTCTTCTACCAAGGCCAACTCGGTTGACTGAGCTGATGTTTCTTCAGTGGGGCTATCAGTTGGATTGGACATCACAACAGGTATCTCAGCTGATGGAACCTCAGTTGTGTCTTTATATGAGGACTCAGTTGAGTAGTCAATAAGTCCTTTGAATCTTTTAGCTAGAGATTCTGGTAATATGATGATGGGGTCCTTTTCAGGAGACTTTGTCTTCCTCAAAAATTCAGATAGTGGAAGAATGTCACTATATTCATCTTCTTTATGCTGAGTTGGTGCAGATGGTTGTTCTTCAGCTAACTTTTCAGGTGCAACTAATTTTTCAGCTAAGATGTTGGCTGCAGTAAATTCAGTTGGGGTTGGTTCAGTTGATGAATCTCAACTGCAGGTATGGTGACTACAACTGATTCCACTTCTTTATCATCAGATTCAGACGCCATCTTATATGAAGTTGTGTTTGACTTCATTTTTCCAAGCATCTCTCCAGCTCGAGGTTGCTGAGTTGAGAATGCCTTCAGTGTAACTGTGTCCAAATGTCCAAGGCGCTTGTTGTTATGGAAGTTTTCTGCACTGCCTTTAGCCTTTCCCAAATGTTCCAGAATCCAGCTTATTTGAGTTCCAAAATTTAACTTTTGTTTAAATTTCTTATTAGTGCTATCCCAGTTGGCTTTGTTCAGGCTCTTACCAGCTGTCTGAAGATATAATCAGGCCAATTAATTCATTGATTTTGCATCATTGCCCTGATCACAGTGTATTTTGATACGGACATTTGATCAAAGCCTCCAGACATGCCCATGACCATTTTGTTGGTCATGTCCGTCATGAATCTATACTCCTTTTGGATGTCTGGTTTCTTCGTGGTGTTCTTCATCTTTCTTGGTTGTTCTGGCAATTTAATGCACTGCCAGATATCCAGGCGATTCTGTTTGAGAGCCTCAACCGCTATTCCATGGTTCTTTAATCCAAAGGAGTCAACTAAAGTTTGTTGATTGATGATAATGTGTTCCCCAAATATGAAGCTTTCAATGCCCCATTCAGTTACTTTGGCTTCCTTACAAAAACAAATAACTGCTTATTTGTATAGCTTGGAGGGATTGATGCAGATGTAATGGTAGATACCATTTTTTTCATCTTGAGTATCAGGTCCGCCATATGGAGAGTGTTGTTGAACTCCAGAAGTTCGAGAAAGTCCACCACGATGCTGAATATGATCTGCTCCTTCACAACTCCAAGATTGATATTTTTGAAGTAGGTTGCGAAACCCATTTCTGCAGTTAGAAAAAATTTTTAGTGTACAGAATAGTTCGAAACTTTGCTGTAAAAAAACTAGAGTGCTTGCTTTAAGAGTTTTGAAGATGATGTGTTTTTGTGTCGATTGATTTCAATTGCTTAAAGTCCATCTGAAATGTGATTTGTCTTTTTTAATGAATGCGTGATAGTGGTTTGACAACATGGGGTAGACGTGATGTACGTGGTGTAATTTGGAATCTTGCATTATAATCCACGTGTAAATAAAAAAAATAATGTTTATAGAATTAAGAACTTAGCTGTTTGACCGTTTGGCTTCTGATCCAGCTGAGTTTTGATCTCAGCTGAGCTTTTGATTAGTTGGGTTCTTCAATCCTGGTTGAGTTTCTGATCAGCTAGGTTTTCAATTCTGGCTGATTTTTCTTATCGGCTAGGTTCTTCAATCGTGGATGAAATTTCTGATTAGCTAGGTTCTTCATTTCTGGCTGAGTTTTCTGATTAGGTAGATACTTCATTCATGGCTAAATTTTCTGCATCAGCTAGGTTCTTCATTCGCAGTCTAAGATATCTACTTAGTTCAAGAAATCTTTCTCCTGGCAAAGGTTTGGTGATATATCAGCTATCTGATACTCAGTGCTGACTCTTTCCACTCGAACACTTTTGTTGATCACATGGTCTTTGATAAAGTGAAGCTTGACATCTATGTGCTTGGTTCTTGAGTGTAATACTGGGTTGTTTATAATATAAATTGCACTATTATTGTCACACCAAATTGGGACTTCATTTTCTATGATGTTGTAGTCACTTAGCTGTTGTCTCCTCAAAAAACAGCATCAGAATAGCCAGATAATTCAAAGTTGTCATCTTTAGGATACCATAATCCAATATTAATTGTGGATTTTAGATATATAATTATTCTTTTGGCTTCTTCCTGGTGAGATTGCCTTGGATTGGATTGAAATCCTGCACATCCAACTGCATATGATATGTCTGGTCTGATTGCAGTTAGGTATAGTAGTACACCAATCAATCCTATGTAGTGAGTTGGGTCCACTAAGATGCCTTCATCATCATTGTCAATGTGCAGGGATGTGCTCATGGGAACTCTCAGGGGCTTGGCTGACTCCATACAAAATCTTTTGATAAGCTCTCTTGTATATTTGGGTTAATTAATGAAGATGCCTGTATCAACCTGCTTGACTTGTAAACCAAGAAAGAAATTTAGTTTACCCATCATGCTCATTCATGTTCTCCCTGCATAATGTTTGAGAATTTTTCACATAATTCAATGTTAGTTGATCCAAAATAAGATATTATCCACATATATCTGAACGAGTAATATGTTGTCTTCATGTTCAATCCTGAAGAGTGTCTTGTCCACCTTTCCTTTGATGAATCCATTTTTCTCAAGAAATATGGATAGTGTCTCATACCAGGCTCTTGGTGCCTATTTGAGTCAACATAAGGCTTTCACCAGTTTGTACACCTTGTCTCATTTGACAAATCCAGGAGGTTGTTAAACATATACTTCCTCTTCCAGTACCCCATTGAGGAAGGAACTTTTCACATCCATTTGATACACCTCTAGTTTCTTGAAGGCTGCATAGGCAAGAAATAGCCTAATTAATTCCAATCTTGACACACCCGATATATTCAGGAATATTACAGCGCCGTAAATCATTTACATAGGGATTTACAAGGCTGAAGAAATGAAAAGGCAATAACAGATACCAACGTATGAAAGTAACTGAAATAAAATACAACAGTTCTGACCAATACTGAAAATACAAATGTCCAAAGGAAAAGTATTAATATATCACCAAATCTAAATCATCACAAACGACGACGTACTCGAGTACTTATTAAAACGATACAAACAACAGACAAATAAACCCGGCCGGAACATCACTCTGCACCCTCGTCGTCATGCAACTCCAGTGGTTGTTTCCCCGCTCTCCTGGATCCTGAATATAAACAAATGTTCACCCCCTAAGGGGTTAGCACAACAATGCTAGTACAAGTACCACAATATATTATTCAACATCTCACGAAGAATAATAATAACATAAATGAAAAAGAACCAAAGAGTCTTCTCCTGCGAGAAACTCAATAATAACATACACATGATAATCACAACATGATATCACAACATACACATGGTAATTCCGATGATCCAGCGTTCACTGCCTAGATCCCCTGATGATTCCGTCAAACGAACCCTAGGTGGAAAAACCCGTCCAATGATCCACCGCACGCTAGCATAGATCCCCCGATGATCCCGTTGGACCAACACGAGGTGGACATACATGTACAACAATATGTATAACATCAATACATAAAACAATTAAGGTACTTGCCTCGATTCGAAGACAAGAATAATACTTCCATGAAAAACGAAACACTCGAAGGTCGCCCCTTCGATCAATCACATAGCAAGCTCGAACATTAAACAAAAGAAATAATATAGAGTTCATCTCACGTCGTACGGACATCTAATAATCCAAATTACAGTCGGAAGTTCATAAAACGTAACTTGCCGGAACTGCTTAACGTACGTTACGTACCATAGGTAGCGTATGTTAAGCCTACTCGTTAGCGCACGTAAACTACGAAGTCTAGCATACGCTAACCATGCACCGTCAGTACCACACTGATCAGTCGATTGACTCGTCTGATGATATAATGCACGTTACGTTCCAAGCGTAGCCTACGTTAACTTTTTCCCGATAGCGCACATTAACTATAAAGCTTAGCGCATGCTAAACTTGTATGACAGTTCTTCCCTAGACAGTCGACTGTTTTAACTGTGATGTAACTTACGAAATCCTCAGTGTTTAATATATGTTATCTCCATGCATATTACGTTCATCTTATTACAACTGATCTCACGGATTCAAACATCTTCGAGATACAAGGATACGTATAATCATAACAACACCATATTCCATCTTGATTACAATTTTCATGTGAAGTTTAGTGTTCTTAAGGTCGATGCACTAGATTGCAATATCATCATTACATCCCGATTTAACCATGAAGATGAACTAACAATTCTAACTTATAAGAAAGGATGCAAATCTTCTATGATTCTTTCCTAAGTCCATTTAACAAGAGTGATAACAACTTTACGTCTACGACCAATATGGTAACGTCATCAATATGGATAATCAATCTTAGAATATTTCTCTCATCATTCGATGTGGTAAGATGCTAATCATGATGTTTCCAATGATGATATCTTAAGTATAAACATTCCAACTGATAAACATGATGTTGTTTGGATAATTCATCAATGGAACTCAATATCTTGATAGCAAAATCCTCATATCCTTATTAACACGAATCCAAGGTAGGAGATAGTATTATCATACCTTAAAATGAAGAAAACACGGAAACAATAAGTAGACTTCATCCCCGGTTGCTTGTGTGTCACTCCAAAGTGAGTTTCTTCTTCAATGATCAAGTGTAAGTACTCTCCAATCTTCAATGATAATGTAAGGAGGGTTTATACGTGTTTAAGAAGTAGGGAAGGCTCTCTGGACTTTCCAAGATATGAAGAACGAGTGATAGAATCGTAAACCAAATGAAATGGGGTGCTGTCCCGTATATAAAGTTTATGTACGATAGCTGTTTAGCGCACGCTATCGTACTGTCCTTAGCGCACGCTAATTAGCATTGACTCCAAAACTGTCCAGGTTCATCCGAGGGAATCTTATCCGGACCCATGTCCAGCTGGCACATGTGACAGCCGCCTAGCTCAATTATTGGCTGGTTAACTCACGCTACGCTACATTCGTAGCGTACTCTAACTCCGACAGATAACGTACGTTAAGCTATCCTTGTTAACGTACGTTATCACGTATTTGCATGGGAAAATTTACATGTTGCCATACTCATGTACAAGGATACAAATACGAGAAATATCATACTTCGATTATCGATATCACAATTCCGAATAATACAGGGTTCAAATACAGATGAAATACTAAATAATAAATTTGGATATTACATACTCTCCTACTAAAAAGGAGTTTTGTCCCGAAACTGAAGACGAAAATAACTTTGGATATCCGAACCTCATGCTATCCTCCGTTTCCCAAGTGGCTTCTTCCACTCTGTGACGTGACCACTGAACTTTGACCAAAGTGATTGGTTTGTTCCTCAACTGCTTAACTCGACTCTCGAGTATCCTGACCGGTCTCTCTTCAAACGTTCCATCCTGAGCGACTTCGATCTCGCCGAAATCAATGATATGACTATGATCCGGTATATATCTCTGTAACTGGGATACATGGAACACGTTATGAACATGGCTCAATGATGGCGGTAATGCCAATCTGTATGCCAACTCTCCAACTCTTTCAAGAATTTCGAACGGTCCGATATATCTCGGACTCAACTTCCCCTTTATTCCGAAACAAAAGATTCCCCGAGTAGGAGGAACTTTTAAAAGCAGGTGATCTCCAGTACTGAACTCCAATGGGCGACGGCGTACATCTGCGTAAGATTTCTGTCGACTCTGGGCGGTCAACAGCTTTTCGCGAATTAAGGCAATTTTCTCTCGTGTCTACATGATCAATTCCGGTTCCATTCCGATCAAGTCCGATTAATCATCCCAACATAGGGGCGATCTGCATCTCCTCCCGTACAATGCCTCAAATGGTGCCATCTTAATGGAAGCATGCCATCTATTGTTGTAGGTGAATTCAATCAATGGCAGATGAACTTCCCAATCAGTTGACCAATCTAAGGCACAGGCCCTTAACATGTCTTCCATCGTTTGAATAGTCCTCTCGGATTGTCCGTCTGTCTGCGGGTGATAAGATGTGCTGAAATTCAATTCGGTCCCCAAGGCCTTATGAACTGCTTTCCAAAAATGCGATACAAAGCGACCATCTCGGTCAGAAATAATAGTCTTCGGTGTACCATGCAATCAGACTATCTCTGAAATAAATACTCATGCCAACTTCTCGGGTCCCCAAGTGTCCTTAATGCCTAGAAAATGAGCCGATTTGGTTAAACGGTCAACTATCACCCAAATCATGTTCATTTTTATCTTGGTTCTTGGCATATTAGTGATAAAGTCCATCGATATGTCCTCACACTTCCATTCAGGAATCGGGAGCGGCTTCAGCATTCCGACAGGTCGTTGATGCTCGATCTTAACCTACTAACAAGTCAAATATTTTAAAACATAATCCGCTACATCTTTCTTTATGTTGCCGCACCAAAAGTTCTACTTCAAGTCCTTATATATCTTACTGCGCCTGGGTGGATAGAATAGGGCGTGTTGTGAGCTTTCTTCATAATCGTCTGTTTCAGAACATCCAAAGTCGGTTCTGAAATCTCAAAACTCCATTATTATGAATTACGAATTCAGGGGCCTTTCCCTTGATGACTTCATCACGTAACCAAATCATCAGAGGATCATCTACTTGCTTAGATTTGATTTCTTCGGTTAATGATGAAGTTATTTCCATCATGCACAGTTGTCCTTGGACTCTTTGCAACCATACTTCTATTCCTTCTCGAATCATCTCTCGTTGAATGCTGAGCTGGGAGGTCAGAGTCTCCAAAGATCTCGAATAGAAACAGGCTTGCGGCTAAGTGCATCGGCCACTACATTTGCTTTGCCTGGATGATAAAGAATCTCCAAGTCATAGTCCTTAATAAGTTCCAGCTATATTCTTTGCCGCATGTTCAACTCTTTCTGACTGAAGATGTATTTGTGACTCTTGTGATCGGTAAAGATCTGACAGTGAGTCCCGTACAGGTAATGTCTCCAGATTTTCAAAGCAAAAACTATTGCTAACAGCTCCAAATCATGCATTGGGTAATTCACTTCATAAGGTTTCAGCTGTCGTGACGCATAAGCGATCACCTTATCATTATGCATCAATACGCATCCGAGTCCTTGGTTCGAAGCATCACTATAAACTATAAACCCTCCAGTTCCCCGTGGGAGTGCTAAAATCGGTGCCGTCGTCAATCTCTTCTTCAATTAATCAAAGCTATTTTGGCACAACTCATTCCACTCAAACTTTTGAGTTTTCTGCAGTAGTCGAGTAAGTGGGTGGGTAATTTTGGAAAACCCTTCCACGAACCGATGATAATATCCAGCAAGTCCTAAGAAACTCCAGACTTTTTTCACGTTCTTTGTAGGCTTCCAATCCATAACGGCTTTGATCTTCTGAGGATCTACTCGGACTCCTTCAACTGATACCACATGGCCGAGGAACATTACTTCCTTTAGCGAGAATTCACACTTAGAAAGTTTGGCGTACAATTGTTCATTTCTCAACAGGTCTAACACAATTCGTAAATGCTATGCATGCTATTCCGGGCTCTTAGAATGCACCAGAATATCATCAATGAACACAACCACAAATTTATCCAAATATTTGATGAACACTCGGTTCATCAATTGCATGAATACAGCAGGTGCGTTAGTGAGACCAAACGGCATCACTACAAACTCATAGTGTCCGTAGTGAGATCTGAATGCTGATTTCGGAACATCAGATTCCTTAATCCTCAGCTGATGATATCCTGATCTCAGATCGATTTTAGAAAACATTGTTGCTCCTTGTAACTGGTTAAACAAATCATCAATCCGTGGCAACGAATACTTGTTCTCAATCGTCATCTTGTTCAGCTCTCGATAGTCAATACACAGTCGAAGCAATCCATCCTTCTTCCGGACAAAAAGAACTGGTGCTCCCCAGGGGAAACGCTTGACTGGATATAGCCTTTGTCCAGTAACTCCTCCAGTTGCTTTTTCAGTTCGTACATCTCAGTAGGTGCCATACGATACGGAGCCTTAGAAATTGGTGTAGCTCTGGGTTCCAGCTCGATGGTGAATTCTACATCCCGTTGTGGAGGTAGTCCAGCTAACTCGTCAGGAAATACATCCGGAAATTCGTTCACAACAGGAATAGATGAAAGTTCCACAATTTCATCTTCTTTCTTCATTGCATAGCACCAGTATCCGGTACAGCCCTGTTTGAACAATTTGATAGCTTTCATCGCCTTGATCATCTTTCCTGAGCTTCCTGGTTTCCATCCTTCAAATAATATTTCGGAACCATCGTCAGCGATCAGCAAGATATTCCTCTTTTGGTAGTTTACAATAGCTCCATATCGATTAACCCAATCATCTCCGAGTATCAGGTCGTCTCCTTGCATTTCTATTACAATCAGATTTGAGAGCCACTCTCTGCCTCCAAATGATATAGGAAAATCTCTAGTTTCTAAGTTTCCAACAATCCTCTCTTCGCTCGGTAAACCCACAACATAAGGTTCACAATTATAAAAACTAGAAATATTCAAAAGATTTACAAAAGACAAGGATATAAATGAATGCGTAATTAATGTATCGAATAAAACGCTAACTGGCTGGGAAAGGATCTGAACATTACCTGATGCGACAACAGCATCCTGATCGTCTGTTCTCCTCATCTGGTACAGACATTGGGGAATAGATCCGGCACTCGATGTACCCTTTCGGTCCCACTGTCCTCTGCCTCATCTGCGGCCAAAATTATGAGGCACCTGAACACTTTGCTGCATCTGTTGGATACTGGCTTCCTTCTGAACTGACTGTGGTGTACGGGCTCTAAAAGACTTTACAGCCTCTTCACAGAACACCGCACGATGTCCCTCTCGACCATAATCAAAACAAGTCACAGTAGGTAGGGGGCAATTCCATCGATAGTGCCCCGTATGGGCACAGTTAAAGCATTTCCTGGTGACATCCATCGTGGTTGATGCTGCTCCGAAGTTCTTTCCGCTCTTAGATGGGTGCGGAGGTTTCTTGAAAGAATGAAAGGATGACTGGGCCTTGCGGGGCCCACTACTCTTGTGTTCCGTGAAACTACCGGAGACTTTCTGCTTCTTGGATTCTGCAAACTTCTCCATTGCTACTTCGTTGATTTCATACGCCAATGCTTTATCCTGGTATTGACGGAGAGTGGTACATTCAAAATCGGACATGTACCTCTGGATTTCTGGTTTCATTCTCATATCAAAATGGATCATCTTTCTGCATCTGTTTTGACCAGATGACGAGCAAATGCCAGCTGTTGGTTAAACATCTTAATTGCCTGAGATACTGGCACATCTGAGGGCTGAGCGAAGAAAAACTCCCGAACCTTGGCTTCCCTCACAGGACGAGGGCAGTACTGAGCTTCCATCATCAATTTAAATTCTGTCTAATCAGCATCATGGTCTACAGGCTGGATGGCTTCCCACCATTCGGAAGCTTCTCCTATCAGAAAGTACTAAGCAATAGAGGCTCTCCGGTCGTCACGGCAATTAATCCCAGCAAAAAATTTCTCTAGTTCTTTCAACCAATGATCCTAGTTCTTCGCCACCTCTTGCAGCCATCGGTCGCCTCGATTTCCCATGTCTAGGATACCCTGTCGATCTCCCTATTGTAACCCTACAGCCACCTGCATTCGGTCCATGACCTGGGCGAACTGAGTCATCTGGTTCACCACCTGATGAAGGATTTCGGGCACAGCAGGTTCCAGTTCATTATTAATAGATCTCTGTGGCTCGCCTGAGCTGTGGCTGGCCTGATTAGAAGGCGAAGCTTCTATTTCGGCATTGCTTCGTCCGCGTCCGCGACCGCGACCACGTCCACCTCTCAACATACTGTAAGCATAAATACTCAATATATAGGAAACAATATCATTCTAATGTTCAAGTATAAAGAGATACAACATGTAAAGGACGGGATAGAGTTTAGGAACTTACAACCACCCCTCGCATGAAGACGTAGGCAGTACAGTGATGTTATTCGCGGCCGGTTACCTCAAAAGACATATATGACCCCTATTTTAACACCCTCGATATATTCAGGAATATTACAGCGCCGTAAATCCTTTAAATAGGGATTTACAAGGCTGAAGAAATGAAAAGGCAATAACAGATACCAACGTATGAAAGTAACTGAAATAAAATACAACAGTTCTGACCAATACTGAAAATATAAATGTCCAAAGGAAAAGTATTAATACATCACCAAATCCAAATCATCACAAACGACGACGTACTCGAGTACTTATTAAAACGATACAAACAACAGACAAATAAACCCGGCCGGAACATCACTCTGCACCCTCGTCGTCATGCAACTCCAGTGGTTGTTTCCTCGCTCTCCTGGATCGTGAACATAAACAAATGTTCACCCCCGAAGGGGTTAGCACAAGGATGCTAGTATAAGTACCACAATATATTATTTAACATCTCACGAAGAATAATAATAACATAAATGACAAAGAACCTAAGAGTCTTCTCCTGCTAGAAACTCAATAATAACATACGCACATGATAATCATAACATGATATCACATCATACACATGGTAATTCCGATGATCCAGCGTTCACTGCCTAGACCCCCCGATGATTCCGTCAAACCAACCCGAGGTGGAAAAACCCGTCCGATGATCCAGTGCACGCTAGCATAGATCCCCCGATTATCCCGTCGGACCAACACGAGGTGGACATAAAACAACGACATACATGTACAACAATATGTATAACATCAATACATAAAACAATTAAGGTAGTTGCCTCGAATCGAAGACAAGAATAATATTTCCACGAAAACAGAAACACTCGAAGGTCGCCCCTTCGATCAATCACGTAGCAAGCTCGAACCTTAAACAAAAGAAATAATATAGAGTTCATCTCACGTCGTACGGACATCTAACAATCCAAATTACGGTCGGAAGTTCATAAAATGTAACCTGCCGGAACTGCTTAACGTACGTTACGTACCATAGGTAGCGTACGTTAAGCCTACTCATTAGCGCACGTAAACTACGAAGTCTAGCGTACGCTAACCATGCACCGTCAGTACCTCACTGATCAGTCGATTGACTCGTCTGATGATATAACACACATTACGTTCCAAGCATAGCGTACGTTAACTTTTGCCCGATAGCGCACATTAACTATAAAGCTTAGCGCACGCTAAACATGTATGACAGTTCTTCCCTAGGCAGTCGACTGTTCTAACTGTGATGAAACTTACGAAATCCTCAGTGTTTAATATACGTCTCCATGCATATTACGTTCATCTTATTACAAATGATCTCACGGATTCAAACATCTTCGAGATACAAGGATACGTATAATCATAACAACACCATATTCCATCTTTATTATAATTTTCATGTGAAGTTTAGTGTTCTTAAGGTCGATGCACTAGATTCCAATATCATCATTACATCCCGATTTAACCATGAAGATGAACTAACAAATCCAACTTATAAGAAAGGATGTAAATCTTCTACGATTCTTTCCTAAGTCCATTTAAACAAAGTGATAACAACTTTACATCTACGACCAATATGGTAACGTCATCAATACGGATAATCAATCTCAGAATATTTATCTCATCATTCGACGTGGTAAGACGCTAATCATGAAGTTTCCAACGATGATATCTTAAGTATAAACATTCCAACTTATAAACATGATGTTGTTTGGATAATTCATCAATGGAACTCAATATTTTGATAGCAAAATGCTCATATCCTTATTAACACGAATCCAAGGTAGGAGATAGTATTAACATACCTTAAAATGAAGAAAACACTGAAACAATAGGTAGACTTCATCCCCGGTTGCTTGTGTGTCACTCCAAAGTGAGTTTCTTCTTCAATGATCAAGTGTAAGTACTCTCCAATCTTCAATACCTCGACTATATATATGGCCATTTTAGCAAAATAGCTCGACTATATATATTGTGATTGACTCTTGAGGATTTCGGTTTTGGAAATTGTGAATTGATGAGAGTTGTAAGTTTTTCTCGGGTACTCTCACTTGGGGATTGACTCGACGGGGTCACACAGGGACCTGGTGGCTTAGAGGCTAGACCGGGTTGCGAGGGTTACTTCGAGTGGGCATTCTCACCTGGGGATTTCTCGACGGGGCACACAGGGACTTGGTGGCTTGAGGGCCGGACTGGGTCGCGAGAATTGCCAGAATGTTTGTACTGATGAATAATTGTGATATGTCCAGAGTATCACAATGCTTGGTGCTCGGGGTCGAGAGATATTATATATTGAGTCTTGGTGTTTGGCTAAAATGGCATAAAAATAATGTGTTATGTGTAATGTGTCGTTGGAAGTGAATTGAAGTGAATGAACGGGTCGTGGACCCTGTGTTGGTGATCGAAATGGTTGGGTCGTGGACCATGTGTTTTGTGACTGGAATGAATTGGGTTGTGAACCCCGTGTTTTGTTAATCGGTTTTGCATTTTTGGAAAATAAACTTTGGGGCGGTGACCCTAAGTGGCTTTGGTAGAATTAAGAACTTTTCAATCACAAATGTTTTCAAAACTCCCGAGATTTGGAAGTGTTTGCAAAGTGCTTACTTGTTTCGTTTTACTTTCAAGACTTGAACTATTTTTAATTATCAAAATATCTCGGAAATTCTTTTGTTGTATTCTCAGAATGTGTTATGTATGGCTCGTATTTGCACGTTATACTTGTACTAGCAAAACAGTGGAGTTTTGCTAACCCCCGAGTATTCGGTGGGTGGATGTCTGTTTTTGCATCCAGGTACATGCAGGTTTGGGAGCAAAACACAGGATCGGCGCGAAGGATGATGCAAAGCAAATGATACTAATCACACGAAGGCCAGTGTTAGATGCAGTCAGTCGAAGTTTGTGTATGGTCTTTCTTCTGTCGTACTCTTGGTTTGTGAGTGTATTTTACCCTTGCATGGGTATGAGTCGAGATAGAAATGTGCATTTTGACTTGTATGTTTGTGATGAAGGACCAAGTTAGTATGTTGATTTGGTATTTTATCATGTCGGTATGTAATGAGTTGTGTTGTTTGGATGTCTAGCCTGGTGGATCCTCATGGAGAGGGTCTGCGGCGTGTAATATTCCCGGTTTGAAATTGGGGGTGTTACACCTCCGATCACTGTTCTTCCTCCGGAGAGTGAGCCTACTCCCTCCGCGACTTTCTTACGGGAGATGGTGATCGCCGATGCTGAGAACCCTCGAGGGAAACCGTATTTCGGTCGCGACCCCGAGAGTGCTGAGAGGTAGACATTGCTTGTTGAGTTGAAACTTGTCATTCGCATAGGAGGCATGTTAAGTTTTGTTGTTTTGATGCAGAGTCCGTAGAGCTGATCCAACTTGCCCGCTGATGGTGGTGGACTTCTTAGCGAGCCGATCTCCTCGCCAAACCTGTGACATCCCGTTATACATCAACTGGGCTATTTCCGCTCTGCCGAATGCCTGGACGACGGATTTAGATGCGATCGCTCGTCAGCGATCTGGGAGCTCGATGCAGGCTGCTTTTGCTCTTTCTCTCCAGGCGGCGACAATGGCTGCCCAGGCTGTGTAGGAGTTTGAGGGGCGTCCTTCCACTATTCGCCTGCAGGCCGATCTCGAGGTGGCTCGGAAACAGAACGCCGAGTTCGATGACAAGATAGTGGCAATGGAGAAGGATTCCCTGGCCGTGGCTAATCGGGCGAGCCAAGAACTTGAGGTGGCGAGAAAGGATGCTGAGCTATCCCGGGTGATGGTCGACCGCTTTTAGGACCGGATGACAAATGCCGTCCGGGCACAGAAGGCCACTGAGACGGAGGCTGATCGTCTGAAGGTGACTATCACTCGGCTGACTAGCGAGCTGGCGGAGTCGAGGGGGGAGACGGCTGCAAGGGAGGCCGAGCTCCAGGGCGTGCAGCAGGCTATGGCGGAGCTGAAGGGAAAGCAAGAGGCGACTAAGGCCAATCCCTTTCGTAATGTGGAGTTTGTCAGTGAGTTCGCCTATTATATGGCGTTCGCTGACTCTATCCGAGTTTCTAAGAAAGGAGGATTGGAGGTCGGCCCTACGCCCGAAAATTTCAAAGCGTATGCGCTGGAGCACCCTCTTCACCCTGACTTCTCCGTGCCTATCTTGGATCTTGCGGACATCGGAGTGGACCTGAGCTGGTACCCGACCCCGGCGAACCTTATCCACCCTGATGCTCCGGAGGATGGGGAGGCTGCTCCACAGGCTGGCGAAGGGTCGCGTACAGATCCGGGGGCCGAGGGCGAAGTCCAGGCAGGGGCCTGAGGTTCTTCTCTTTTATTGTTTTCTTAGCTTATTGCCTTGTAATTCGTAGCTTTCCTTTTGTAGTACTTAGGCCTCCGGGCGACCATGTATGTACTTCCGAACTTCAAGTAATGAAATAACTGCTTGGTTCTTCGATTTATCACTTGAATGATTGTTATTTTTGAGTCTTTTGCTTGACTTTGTACAAATGTGTGAGAAGAGGTTGTTGCAAGTGTTGGTATAAGTGAATTGTTAAACTCATATAGATAACTTTTACAACAAATTCGATCGCTGCACAAACATCTGACTAATGTCGATCGACGTATGTAATTGAATAGGGACGATCGTCGAGTATATATCTCCACACTCTTTTCCCCCTTGTTTTTGTCCACTTAGTGAAAGTAAGGGGACGAAAATAAATCGTTGAGTGAGCGGTCTTCAAGTTTGTCGAATCCTCGAAAGGAGCCGTCCATCTCGGTCTTGAGGAGCCGTGCACGATCGCGGAGATCGATGGACCTACCTCCATGATCGTGTCTTATGCACTAGCGACATTCCGTCTGATGGCTAAGTTCTCGTGACTCACTTAATTGGTAGGGTCCTCCGAAGGCTGCGCCTCGCCTCGTATTTAAACGAAGGGCGTGCGGTCTCGGTCTGGAAGATTCCTTGCGCGGGGCGTCGTCAGATTAATCAACTCCACTTATGCGGCTTGTTAGCTCTGCTTCCACCTCGGGCCGCCATGAAGATGGCGACCCTCGATGGTGTACGTTGAGACGGGGGTAGGGACGCATCGCATTGTCCAGGCCCACCATGTTAGATGATGAACCTTTGAGGGCGGGCGATCGTGTCCACTGATTAGTTTTGGAGGGCCCTCAGACTACGCCGGCCTCGTATTTAAACGAAAGGCGGGCGATCGTGGCCCAAAGGGACCTTGCATGGCCGAAGCAGTTGGTTCCATCGACTACCAGGACCATGGCTGCACTCTTCTACCTCGGATCGTCATGTAGATGCCGACCTTCGACGGTGTACGTTGGGCGGGGGAGGCAATCTCGTGCTTTAGTCCACCATGTTAGATGATGAACTGTAGATGGCGAACGAGTCCTCCGGTTTTGAAGTGTTCGTCCAGGCAGTATCCTTTGGTTTGATGAGGTGGGAAATCGGGGGAGACGTCTGAGGTTCCCTTCTCTTGACTGAAGAACACGGTCGCCGAGGGTGATCGAGGGGTCGGCTCGTATGAGCGTTCCAGCCTGTTCGCGTTCGACTCGGGTGGCCGTGTTGGGATGTAGGAGGGGCTCCGGCTAAGCCAATAAGCTGTCCAACTTGCCTTCCTCGGACAATTTCCAAAGTTGTTTGAGGAGATCGCGGCATTGGTTGGTGCTGTGGCCTGGACTCTAATGGTAGACACAATATTGATTGTGGTCCAGATGACCGTGGTCCCTTATCGCCTTTGGCTTGTCCAGTGGTTCGTGCCCTTTGACGGCGTAGTAAATGCGGGCCGGAGTTCGGTTGAACGTATGGAGGAGATGGGCTTTCATGTCCTCGAAGGTCTTGCGATCTCCGGGTGGCTTGGCGACCGCCTTCTTGGTTTTGGCGATCGCCGTCTTTCGGACAGGAGGTGGCATTTCCTCGCCTAGGCGGAGGGTGAGCAGCTTATGCCTGGCCAGAAAGTCGGCAGCCTTAGCGCGGAAGATCGCGTAAGTTGGGGGGATATCCTTCGTCAGGTGCCTAAACATGGGTGAGTGACCGTAGAATCCCCCCAGGACTGAATAGAGAGCGAGCTCGTCGCTGATGGGCTTGCCGGTGAGGTTGATTTCATCCACTCTGTCGATGTAGTCCGCGTCGGATTCGTCTTCCCCCTGCCTGATTTTCACCATGCGGTGGGGGCCTTCTGGTCTGGCGACCTTGGCGGCGAAGTATGACGTGACGTCACTCGCCAGTTTCTCAAAGGAGATGATCGATCGTGGTGGTAGCGAGATGTACCACCTATGGGCTAGATCGCCTAATGTTAACGGGAAGATTCGGCACTTGGTTGCATCTGATGCCCCGCACCCGGTCATGTAGATCCGGAATTTACTTAGATGGGTTTCAGGGTCCGATCTCCCTTCGTATAGAGGTGTTTTGGGAGAAGCGATCCTTGGTTGCAGGGGGGCGAGCTCGATGTGGGCCGCGAGCGGCTCGGTCGGTCCGATGATCTTTCTGTCGGTGCTGGCCCCAGTGTCCAAGAGTGCTTTCATCTCGTCGAGCTGGCGTTGCATAGCGGCCATCGCCGTGGCCTGGCTGCTCGCGGCTAGGCGATCAAAGCGGGAGACGAGGCGATCTAGTACTGATCCCCTGGCGTTCGGAATGGGGGCCAAGAGGCTGTTCTGCCTTCGGCTGGGAGTTGGCTAGGCCGAACTCCTGGTGACGAACTCGGAATCCGTCGTCTCGTGGTTGGGGCCAGATTGCCCCGTCGCCATGATGGATCGCTCCCCAGGCGACTGAACACGGAACCGTATGATCTAGCGATGGCCTTTTCTCGCGACTTGGGGCTTTCTGACGATCGCTCGCCCAGTAGCCCCTTGAATTTCCATTTGCCCACGCGGCGGATGGCCGTTGGGAGTAATAGCGGGAGTTGCGCATGCTCTCCGTCGCTCCTTTAGGATGGCCATAGCCTCCTCGATCTGCTCCGCAGTTTGGATCTGATCGAGTGAGAGGCTGGGACCACCCCTCAGATGCAGGATCGAGAGTCTCGCATTCCTGCGACTTCCCTCCGCCGTCGGCTGGGGCTCGGATTGAGCCGGGACTCGGTGTCCGGAGGTTTGGAGAGTGGCTCTCTTCGGTGCAGAGGTGGATGCCATCATTCTGAAGGTTTTCTTTGAAGCGCAGTGAGTGCCTCTTCAAGTATATGCCCCGAGAACAGTGAGTGTTCTTCGGGACGGTAGGAATAAAAATGAAGGTTTAGATTTGCCCTCCTTCTAGTGCCAATTTTTGCTACCCAAAATATTATCTGGAGATAGATATTGCTGGAATGGATGGATAGCAAACAAAGTGCGAGAACACTTCCGTAGAGAAAGTAAATAACACAAAATTTGCCGGGATTGTTAGTCCCGGGCTTGAATACTCTCGCGAGATGTTATTAATACGAATATTCAGGGATACAAGTATTAATGTTAGAATAATATTACAATGAGTGTAATGATTCTAGTTATCTTAGCTAGTGAGCGTGTAGATTGCCAGAAGAATCAGATGTGATGCTCTGTGAGTTCTTTTAACAACGTTGATGAGCTGTAACAACCGTGAGAAATCAACAGTCTCTCACGATGTGTAGCTGTTGAAGGTTTGAGCTCTTGGGCTTGTGAATCTCTTCGAATCTGCACTGTGGAGACTCCTTGCCTCTGCCGACCGTCTTCTGGTTGAGAGGTGCTGAGAGAGAAATCCTGAGATAGATTCCGGGAAGGAAGCCAAGAGCTTGGAAGTATGTAAGTATTTGAGTGTATTCTCTGAACTTAGTGGAGAATGCGTGAACTGAATGAAGGATTCGTGAACCCCTTTCCAGTAGATGTAGGTTCTCTATTTATAGCACTTGGACATGCTGGGCGATCGCCTTTGCTGTATTATAATAAGCGGGCGACCGTCTTTTAGCACATGGGCTTGTCTACTTAAAGTCTGCAGGAGTTGCTGGCAGCCGGCTGCGTGGTCCGATGAGAAGCCTGCACGCGTCTGAGTCGCTGTCACGGGCGGCCCCACCTTGTACCTTTCGGTGGGCTTGTCGGTAGGTGATAAGGTGGTGCCAGGCTGTGGTCAACGATCCGGGAATCACGGCGGCTGTCGCGGATCTGCACATGGGAGCTACTTTGAGACTCAGTCTTCATGGACTTTGACGGACAATGGTTTCTGTTCGGGGCGTAGGACGGTCGCCCTTAGCCGGGCACCAGAGTCGATCGCTAGGTACCAAAGGGCGATCGCCTTGCGAGTCGATCGCTAGATGCCCGAAGGTGGTCTGGTATCTTTGGTTACGTGAGTCCACCATAGTTTGACCGGATGTGGACTCGGTCGCTTGGCCTTATAGTCGATCGCCTGTCGAGGTGATTAAATCTTGACACAACAACGAGTATACCGAATATTACATTCTATCTTACTAAAAATAAGTTTCATCCCGAAACTTAAAATAAAACATCAGGGTAGAATACAAACAAAACCAAAAAGTTCACGCAACAAATATCAATCTCTACACGATCTACAGCACAAAGTACGACACACAACTACATCACTGGACACCACTGGGCCCTCCCCGAGTAAGAACGAAAACCCGATTCCCGAACATCTTAGCAACGGTCTCACAATGCACCGCTTGGTGCCCCAGTTGGCCGCACTTGAAACAATTAACCAGTGGCGAACGACAATTCTGTCTCGCATGGCCCACACGACTGCAGTTGAAGCAGGTCTTCACACCGATCATCTTACTCGCCTCTAGAGTAAGGTTCTTAGACTGGTCAAACGAACGAGGAGTGCTCCCAGAAGGAAAATGCGAAGCAACAGGCTCACGGATCTCACTTCTCGGTCCTCTTGCAAAGTTACTCGAGGTCTTCTGCCTCTTACTATCTGAACCAGATTCCGACACAGAAACGGCCATCTCAATGGCTAAAGCTCGGTCCTGATATTCCTTCAGAGTGGTACACATGAGCGGAGCCATACTCTCACGGATATGGTGCTTCATGCGCATATTGAAGTATCGGACCTTGTCCGCTTCACTTCTCACTTGATCACGAACATAAGCCAGCAGTCGATTGTAATTGACTATCGCCTGGGATATAGACACATCCTGGGGCGTAGCCGAGAAAAACTCAACGATCCTGCTCTCACAAACAGGCAACGGGCAATACTCTACCTCCATGGCGGTCTTAAACTCGGCCCATGTAGGTGTACGATCTGCAGGCACTACAGCCTGCCACCAGTCTGCAGCTTCTTTGTCGAGCAAGTACTAAGCAATGGGTACCCTCCTTTCATCCGGACAAGCTACAACATCAAATGTTCTGTCCAACTGGAAGAGCCAGTTTCAACCTAACGAGTCAGACGAACCAACAAAACGGGGCGGGTGCATTCTCATCACATCTCGTAACCACTTACTAGCTCCGTTATCCCCATTTGGGTTCTCATTCCGACGTACGACCTGATTCATCTGCACTAACTGGTCAACCACCTGACGAAGGATGGTGGCGGTGCCAACGTCAACGTTAACGCTGGCTGAATGAGAATATCCTTGATCTGTACCGAGCTGATTGGTACTCGGCAAGAAGTGAGTCGCCCTCTCATGCTCCTGGTTACGACCACCACCACGACCACAGCCTTAGCCTCGACCCCTCAGCATATTGAACGGGCAACCATTCAGAACAAGAAAATAAATACCACATAATCAACATAGGGCAACAACCAGTAGCACAATAAAATATTCACTCCAAGTCATCACACGAGTACACGAACTAACACTGCAATAATAGACTTAAATTCATAAGTAATTCGCACGGTTACACCAACAGGGGTGCACGACTTTTACCAAAATAAACACGGTCGAGACCACATACATTTCATTGAGACTAGACACTTGTAAAATTCTTTAAAAATAAAATTTTTCCGAGGTGTTTGTTCAAATGTCAATATTTTAAAATTCGCGAGTTTCGAAAGATTTTGCTGGGATGAAATTTTGAAAACACTTTGTTTAATACCTCGGTCATTGAAGTGGGGAACGATACCTAACAACGTATCCCGCCACTTGGGCATACAACCTAAATTTTCTGACGAGAATAATAACATAGCAACTCACACGACTTAACCTCAATACATAAACACATAACGTTCTAATTTACGAAAGCCAAGGTTGTTTTGCAAACCAGATATTTTCCAAAATCCTTTGGTTCATAACCAAAACGACAATAATATTTCGCAATATCCGAAGTACTTCAAAACACATTTTCCAAATACCGTCTGATGGTGTCATTTGAAAATACACGGCCCATTAGTCAAAATTTAACTGATTTTGAAATCCATACAAACCGTGGTTTGACCGCACCACCAAGATATTTTCCAAAAATCAATTTCTACAAAAATGCTCAAACCGTAAAATCCTTCAGAAAAACGTTCTCAAACATACCCGTAGCGGCCAAAATTACAACATTCCAAAAACAGTTGAATTTAAAACCCTATGCTCAAACGGCAACTAGGGTCGCCAATTCAATTAAATGCATCTCGTGGTACCCAGTTTAAACACACAACAAAATCATTTATCGGAGTTTCTCACAAACTCTACCATCGATACCTTTTCAAAACCCATCAAGGTTTACAACTTTCACCCCATACCACCCCACACGGTGGTTCAAAGGTAAAACAACAATACGCCTAGCTTTATACATATACTATGTGCCACAAGTATTAAATACATTATATTACACAACACTGCGCAAATAAAATTATGCACCGCAATTCACTCACTAAGATAAAATCATGATACACAGGTACCTCGCATAAAAGAGGAGACTTACGTCCACAGGCCGCACGGAGACGGCGGTCGCCCACGATACTAATCTCATCCGACAACATATTCGACACGTTGTGACTACGCACAACTCAACTTGTCACCCGACATCTCGAATGGCAAAACCACAAAATACTCGACAAATCACGACTCGACTTGACCCGACAGCCTAGGTTTCCGCAACCTAAAGCTCCAATACCATAAATGTAACACCCCCATAACCATATGGGAATATTACACGCCGTAGACCCCTTTTCACGAGGATCTACCAGGCTATACCTTACAAAACGACCAAATGCTTGCCTGGCTAGGGTCAAACAATAAAATAATACAGACCGTTAAGGTCACTTACACGTGAATACACAGACCGAAGAGGTCACACAACTCAATCAAAAAAATCGACTTATACAACATTACCCACACAGGGGAAGACTGAAATCAACTCGGACAACACAACGAAAATCAAAACAACTCTCAACTCTTGATTAGTATCGCAGCTCGTCATCCTCTTGTGCCAATCCTGTGACTGCTCCCCTGAACCTGCATGTACCTGGACGCGAAACAGACATCCACACCCCGATTACTCGGGGGTTAGTAAAACTCCACTGTTTTACTAGTGCAAGTATCAAATCATACAAAATGTAACAAGCAAACAATAATCGTGAATCAAATATAATAATCAAGCATCAAAATATTCCCGGGAGGTTTTCACAAGGGAAGATAAGCTATGAAGCATTCGAAAATAAGATTATCATCTCGGGAATTTTTAGAATTTCAAAACCTTTAAGACCTCAAGTCCTGATTCATAAAATCTTTCGAAAAACTTTAGGGCCTTAACCCAAATCTTGTTTCATAACTCAACAGTTCTCCATAAAACTTTTTCTTTCAAAACTTTGATTGCCAAAACATATTCATGACACCGTGATCCACTGTGACGTGTCTCCATAGGTTCAACAACCCGCACGGACTATTCCACACACAAATAACCAAATATAATCAATTCCGACACCGTGATCCACTGTCACGTGTCTCCGTAGGTTCAACAACCCGCATGGACTATTCCACACACAAATAACCAAATATAATCAATTCCGACACCGTGATCCACTGTCACGTGTCTCCACAGGTTCAACAACCCACATGGACTATTCCACACACAAATAACCAAATATAATCAATTCGGACACCGTGATCCACTGTCACGTGTCTCCGTAGGTTCAACAACCTGCACGGACTATTCCAATCACAACAATCACACACAGAGTCTCGACACTGTAGTCCATTGTCACGTGTCACCGTAAGCCCCGTCGAGCTCACCAAGTTGGATGCACTGTGCCCTAACCCATGGTCCACTGCCATGTGTTATCGCAGGCCTCGTCAGACCAGCACAATTGGACTTCAGTACCTCACTAAGTTCTGACCCCGTAGGCCACTGCCACGAGTCCTCGTAGGTCCCGTCGAACCATCACGAGTGAACTTAGCGGTCACACACATATTCACATTCATAGTTCATACAACCATGAACACAGTTAATCAATCACATTGATCACCACAAAAACGTACATCACGCGCACATAACACAATCTCAACACTCACAACAACTGTCATCAATCAACGACACACAACAAACATAAATCACGATCGATACACAATACGTTGCACAACCAATTGTACAACCATCCCGATGTACGTTGTAATCCTGCATAAATGGCACAACACCTAATGTAATGCCCGAATAAATGGTGTATTTACCTTGTACTCGACCTTTTATTATTTCGACTTCGTGATGTTATATAATCATAGATTGGTTTCCCGTATTTGTGCCCTTATGTTTTTATATATCTTCAAGCATTGCATGCATGATTCTGCACGTACTAACGTACGTTAACAGGCATTCATAACGTACGCTAAGGATGCAGTGTTACGTACGTTATCTGATGTTCTTAACGTACGTAAGCTAAGTCAACTTGGGTTCGGATAAGGGTCGGCTTGTGGGGGCCGAAGAGAGGGCCGGGGAAGATTCGTGTGATTCCCGCATGAACCTGGACATAGGTGTTACGTACGCTATGGTGCATGTGTTACGTACGCTAAAGACATGAGTATTACGTACATAAAACCCGTGTGATTACGTACGTAAGGAAATGGCGAAATCAGGCCAGTGAACTCTGGTCAGACGATTACGTACGCTAAGGCTAGGGTATAACGTACGTTAAGCTTGTTACGTACGTAAGGGGTTATTGCATAACGTACGTAATACTTAGAAATCTATTTATAGAACCTGACCCTCACTTCATTTCCCACTATTGCCTTGGCTGATTTTTGTGTTCTTGAGACTATCCTTCACCTCATATCTCTCATATCATCATTTACCTCCGAATTTGGGAAGCTTAGACCGGGTGAGTTGGTGATCAAGCTTCCGGTGAAGAGTTTATTGAAGATTTTCTTATTCTTACATCTTTTAAGGTATGTTACGATTCACCAAGCTAGAGTTTACATTCTTAGCTATACTTTGAGCTTGTTTTGGAAATCATTGCACTAGATAATGATCTTTTGAGTCCAGCACCATGTTTTGAAGTTTAGAACCCGATTATACCTTGTCTTTCTTTCATTACGTAGAGTCTTGATTTAGCCTCGGTGGATGAAAACCTTTGCATGAAGTATCCTAAATTCGTGAAATAATAAGCATGATTTCCGCTAGATTTTCTGAACCTTTTTATGTTCCATTGGAGTAATTCATGTATGTTACAAGAATTTGTTGTGACCATGTTCTTCATGTTCTTGAGGGTAACATATCGACCAAGTCCTTGAACTCAAACCGAATCACCGTAGTGTCGTTTTCCATGCTTAATATTCAAGCAGACCTGTCGTCTTGAGTAATATTGGGGGTAGAATCTTAATAGCCGATCATATGAGGAGTTGGCATTTAATCCCTTATTAAAACACGAAATCTTCAAATACCTTGGAAAACATCGGTATTTCACCTTCGAAATGATTATTCAACTCTCCAGGTTTCCGGTTCAGTTCTTATCTAGTGTTTTAACCATGAACCAACCTAGCGTCACTACTTTACGATCATAATATAAGTATTCGGTGATCGTATGTTAGTATCGAGTGGTATGTTAAGTTCCTTGTATCTCTTTTTGAACAAGGTCCGAGCCTTGCATAGGGGTCGATCGTGGGGCGGTGACATACGGACGCGTGACGTTTGTTGGAGTATTTCATTCTTGCCGTTTTCGAGGCAAGTATCATATGTCGAGTTCGATTTATATTGAAACTTGGATCATGCTTGTGGTTTTGTTCGTATTGTCGAATGTGATATGTATTTCTGTAATTTCTCGTGGTATTCGTTGTTAATTGTTCATACTGATGAACATATTGAAATGCATACTTGTGTGCATAATTGATTGATTTATGGTATAAATGATCCGAGGGGATCACAAGGATCTATGCTGAGGGCGCTGGATCGAATGTCCACCATGCGTTGGTCCGACGGGATCATCATGGGGATCTATGCTGAGGGCGCTGGATCGCTGGACGGGTTTTCCACCATGCGTTGGTCCGACGGGATCATCATGGGGATCTATACCAAGGGCGCTGGATCGCTGGATTACCCTGTACTGTTTTGATGGAATCGTGAGGATTCGCATCGTTGGATTCCGGTGGCGGAAGTCCGTTTTGCATGTTTTATGATGCACTGATGATTTTTGTATTATGATACTTGTACTAGCATTGTTTTGCTAACCCCTTCGGGGGTGGACATTGTTTTGATGTTCAGGTAGCCGAGGAGCGGGGAAGCAGCCACAGTACCGACAGGACGATGAAATGGCTCAGTGATGTGGTTGATTGTTTATTGTTATTGTGATGTGTTTCCTTGGTCTATTTAGTACTCGAGTACGTCTATTTTAATAATGTCCTTTCGAT
Source organism: Orobanche coerulescens (assembly GCA_033398695.1). Classification (NCBI taxonomy): domain Eukaryota; kingdom Viridiplantae; phylum Streptophyta; class Magnoliopsida; order Lamiales; family Orobanchaceae; genus Orobanche; species Orobanche coerulescens. Next base: position 140,343,761 of record CM065803.1, on the reverse strand, counting down.
ATGGTTGTATAAGTTAACTCATTTGATCAGTTGAATCAAATCTGTATTTGAACTTCAGTTGTACGATTGGTTTATATTTACACTCTTTTTAAAACTAGCCTTGTAAATCCTTACCTAAAGGGTTTACGACGCTGTAATTATTCCGAATATCTCGAGGTGTTACAGAATATGGTATCGGAGCTAAGATTCATAGATATCTTGGCAGTCGGGTTAGTTGGGTCAGTTTACGTTATTTGATTATTGGTCGTTCGTAACATCACTACTGAGCCAGCATCGTTGTGTGGACCGTGGTTGTAAGTTCCTAAATCTCAAATACTACCGTTTTATTTTATTCATGTTTTGTGAACATTGATGGATGTACTTTTAGAAAGTTTGCCCTGGATATTGAGTATTTATGTTTAAAGTATGTTGAGAGGAGGTCGTGGACGCGGACGCGGTTGTGGACGCGGACGTGGAAATGCGAGACAAGAAGAGTCGGTATCTACCCCAGAGATAACCGCTAGTCGAACGGATTCCCATTCCGGGGGACAGCAGGGATCGGCAATTAATAATGCAGATCCTAACGTGCCGGGAGTGCTTCAGCAGGTGGTTGCCCAGATAAACCAGTTTGCTCAAGTTGTGGAACGCATGCAGACGGCGATGGGACAGCAGCATAACGTGGAAAATCGAGGAGATAGATGGCTTACCGAAGTGATTAAATTGCACCCTCCGAAATTTGACGGTTCTGCCGAGACGCTTTCTTGGGATCACTGGCTGAAGGAATTAGAAAAGATTTTTGCAGGGATTAACAGTAACAACGATAGGAAGGTTACGGTCGCGGTATCTTCGGACAGGGGAGGCTTTCGGTGGGAGGCCATTCGACCGGAGGAGCACAATGTTGACTGGACGGAATTCAAATTGATGATGGAGGCGCAGTATTGTCCTCGCCCAGTTAGAGAAGCCCGAGTTCGGGAGTTTTTCTCACCACAAAATTCGGAAGCATCTGTGACGGACGTGATTAAGACCTTTAATCACCAGCTGACTTATGTGCGCCACTTGGTCAGGACCGAGGCGGAAAGGATTTTTCATTTTGACATGCGAATGAAGCCGGAAATTCAGCAATATATGTCCGGATTTGATTGTACCACCTTGCGACAGTATCAGGACAAGGCGTTGGCCTATGATATGAAGGAGGCAGCAGTAGAGAAATCGACGGAAGCAAAGAAACAGAAGGTGTCTGGCAACTTCACGGAGAATAAGAGTAGCGGGCCCCACCAGGGTCAGTCCTCTTTTCACTCATCCAGGAGACCTTCGCATCCTTCTCGAGGTGGAAAGAAGTTCCGGGCAGCACCAACTGTTTCAGACGCAGGGAAGAAGTGTTATAACTGTGGCAAAGCGGGACATGTTCGACGTGATAGTTTCGCGCCTGCTGTGACCTGTTTCGAGTGTGGACAGGAAGTACATCGCGCAACATTTTGTGGGAATGCGACCCGATCTTTTGGTACTCGCACTCCAGCTCCAGTTCCGAAGGAGACGAGTGTGAACCAGACGCAGCAGAGTGGATTTGGCGAGCGTTGGGAAGAGAGAGACATCCGGTCTTGGGTCCGTTCCTCCGCTTATGCGAAATGAGGAAATCGATGATCGAACAACGCTTTGTTGCATCAGGTACAATTCAGATCCTTTTGCAACCAGCTAGTGTTTTATTCGATTAGGAGCTACACATTCTTTTGTATCATTGAACTGTGTAAATCGTTTGAAAATCTCGTGCTTATTTGATTGTGAACCATATGTTGTGGGTTTGCCGAGTGGAGAGAGAATCGTGGGAACCCTAGAGGCTAGAGATTTTCCAGTAACTATAGGAGGGAGAGATTGGCTATCGAACCTTATTGTGGTTGACATCTACGGTGACGATTTAATTCTCGGAGACGATTGGCTCAACCGTTATGGAGCTATTCTGAATTACCGAGAGAGAGTCATTTCTATCATTGCTAATGACGGATCTGAACACTTATTCCGAGGATGGAGACCAGGAATCTCGGTAAAATTGATCAAAGCAATGAAAGCCGTGAAATTACTGAAGCAGGGATGTCACGGACTTTGGTGCTATGCCATGAGGAAAGAGGAAGGAGTAGAGCTCTCATCTATTTCAGTTGTGAATGAGTTCTCAGATGTATTTCCTGACGAACTACCTGGGTTACCTCCGTAGAGAGAAGTGGAATTCACTATCGAATTAGAGCCTGGAGCAGCTCCTATTTCCAGGGCACCATACCGCATGGCGCCAACCGAGATGTATGAACTCAAGAAGCAACTGGAGGAATTGTTACAGAAGGGCTATATCCAACCTAGTGTTTCTCCTTGGGGAGCGCCCGTTCTCTTTGTCCGGAAGAAAGACGGATCCCTCCGACTGTGTATTGATTACAGGGAGCTCAATAAGATGACGATCAAGAATAAGTACCCTATACCTCGGATCGACGACTTGTTTGATCAACTGCAAGGGGCGAGGGTATTCTCGAAGATTGACTTGCGATCAGGATACCACCAGTTGAGAATTAAGGAATCGGATATACCAAAATCTGCTTTCAGATCCCGGTACGGGCATTATGAATTCATAGTAATGCCGTTTGGACTTACCAATGCTCCTGCGGTGTTCATGCAATTGATGAATCGGGTATTCTTGGAATACTTGGATAAATTTGTGGTCGTCTTCATTGATGACATCTTGATATATTCGAAGAACGCAGAGGAGCATGCCGAACATTTGCATGTGGTTTTGAGCACTTTGAGGAAGGAACAGCTGTATGCAAAGTTTTCAAAATGCGAATTCTGGCTTAAGGAAGTAACTTTCCTTGGGCATGTGATATTAGCTGACGGAGTTCAGGTGGACCCGAAGAAAGTCGAAGCAATCTTGGAATGGGAAGCTCCTAATAATGTGAAAGAAGTCCGGAGTTTCTTAGGACTTGCGGGATATTATCGCCGCTTTGTAGAGGGATTTTCCAAGATCTCTCGTACGCTCACTCATTTATTCTGAGAAAACTCAAAAGTTTAAGTGGGATGAGAAATGCCAGTGGTTTTGATGAGCTTAAGAAGAGACTGACGACAAGACCTATATTAGCATTACGGATGGAACCGATGGATTCATGGTTTCTGACAACGCTTCAAATCGAGTGCAGGATGTGTGTTGATGCAAAAAGATAAGGTGATTGCCTATGCTTCTCGGAAATTGAAACCGTATGAGGTTAATTACCCGACTCATGATCTGGAGCTAGCAGCTGTGGTCTTTGCCTTGAAAAGTTGGCGACATTATTTGTACGGCACTCATTGTCAGATCTTTACAGACCATAAGAGCCTCAAGTACATTTTCAGTCAGAAAGAATTAAACATGAGGCAGAGAAGGTGGCTGGAATTGATCAAGGATTACGACTTGGAGATTCTCTATCATCCGGGGAAAGCAAACGTAGTAGCCGATGCTTTGAGCCGTAAACTGTTTCTCTTCGAGTGTTGGAAGCACTTACGTCCCAAACCGGTATTCAACGAGAACGATCCGCGAGGATTGAAGTATGGGCACCAGAATCGAGGGCAACTTTATGTGATGGAACCGACTTCATCACTAGTCGAGGAGATCAAGTCTAAACAATTGAGCGATTCTATGATCCTTCGATTATGTGACGAAGTAAAGAAAGGAAAAGCCCGGATTCGTGATACAAGATGATGGAGTTCGAGATTTGAGTCGACTTTGCGTTCGATGATGATGATTTGAGAAGGACTATTACGAAGGAAGCTCACGGTGCGCCCTATTCTATTCACCGGCGTGATAAGATGTATAAGGATTTAAAATGAAACTTCCGGTGGGGAATATGAAGAAGGACGTAGCAGTATGTTTCGAGGTGTTTGACTTGTCGGCGAGTTAAGATCGAACATCGCGACACTTAGGAATGTTAAAGCCGCTTAGATCCTGAATGGAAGTGGGAGGACATCTCGATGGATTTCATCACCGGTATGCCAAGGACTAGAACGGGAATGAACATGATTTGGGTTGTAGTTGATCGACTAACCAAGTCGGCTCATTTCCTAGGGATTAAAGATACATGGGGACCCGAGAGATTGGCGCGAGTATTTATTGCGGAGATAGTCAGATTGCATGGGACGCCGAAGACCATTATTTCGGATCGAGATGGTCGCTTCGTGTCGCACTTCTGGAAGGCAGTTCACAGGGCTTTGGGGACCGAGCTAAACTTTAGCACGGCTTATCATCCTCAGACGGACGGTCAGTCCGAAAGGACTATACAAACGGTAGAAGACATGCTTAGAGCTTGTGCTTTGGATTGGTCAACTGATTGGGAAGTCCATTTGCCATTGATTGAATTCACCTACAATAACAGTTGGCATGCTTCTATTAAGATGGCACCGTTTGAAGCTTTGTACGGGAGGAGATGTCGATCACCCCTGTGCTGGGATGATTCTTCGGATTTGATCGGGACGGAACCGGAATTGATACTTCAGACTCAAGAGAAGATAGCTTTGATTAGAGAAAGACTGTTGGCGCGAGTCGGCGAAGTCTTATGCGGACGTACGTCGTCGCCCTCTGGAGTTCGACATTGGGGACCACGTACTATTGAAGGTGTCTCCTACACGGGGAATTTTCCGTTTTGGGAGGAAAGGCAAGCTAAGTCCGAGATATATCGGACCATTTGAGATCCTCGAGAGAGTTGGGGATTTAGCATACAGGTTGGCCTTACCGCCATCGCTGAGTCACGTTCACAACGTGTTTCACGTATCCCAATTGCGGAAGTATGTACCAGATCCCGGTCATATTATTGATTTCGACGAGATCGAGATAGCTAATGACGGCACCTTCGAAGAGAGACCAATAAAGATACTCGAGAGTCGAGTCAAGCAGTTGAGGAATAAACCGATCTCCTTGGTAAAAGTTCAGTGGTCTCGACATGGAGTCGAAGAAGCAACTTGGGAGACGGAGGAGAGTATGAAGTCGAGATACCCGGAATTATTTTCGTTTTAAGTTTTGGGCCGAAACTTCTTTTTAGAGGGGTAGTATGTAATGCCCGAATAAATGGTGTATTTACCTTGTACTCGACCTTTTATTATTTCGACTTCGTGATGTTATATAATCGTAGATTGGTTTCCCGTATTTGTGCCCTTATGTTTTTATATATCTTCAAGCATTGCATGCATGATTCTGCACGTACTAACGTACGTTAACAGGCGTTCATAACGTACGCTAAGGATGCAGTGTTACGTACGTTATCTGATGTTCTTAACGTACGTAAGCTAAGTCAACTTGGGTTCGGATAAGGGTCGGCTTGTGGGGGCCGAAGAGAGGGCCGGGGAAGATTCGTGTGATTCCCGCATGAACCTGGACATAGGTGTTACGTACGCTATGGTGCATGTGTTACGTACGCTAAAGACATGAGTATTACGTACGTAAAACCCGTGTGATTACGTACGTGAGGAAATGGCGAAATCAGGCCAGTGAACTCTGGTCAGACGATTACGTACGCTAAGTCTAGGGTATAACGTACGTTAAGCTTGTTACGTACGTAAGGGGTTATTGCATAACGTACGTAATACTTAGAAATCTATTTATAGAACCTGACCCTCACTTCATTTCCCACTTTTGCCTTGGCCGATTTTTGTGTTCTTGAGACTATCCTTCACCTCATATCTCTCATATCATCATTTACCTCCGAATTTAGGAAGCTTAGACCGGGTGAGTTGGTGATCAAGCTTCCGGTGAAGAGTTTATTGAAGATTTTCTTATTCTTACATCTCTTAAGGTATGTTACGATTCACCAAGCTAGAGTTTACATTCTTAGCTATACTTTGAGCTTGTTTTGGAAATCATTGGACTAGATAATGATCTTTTGAGTCCAGCAGCATGTTTTGAAGTTTAGAACCCGATTATACCTTGTCTTTCTTTCATTACGCAGAGTCTTGATTTAGCCTCGATGGATGAAAACCTTTGCATGAAGTATCCTAAATTCGTGAAATAATAAGCATGATTTCCGCTAGATTTTCTGAACCTTTTTATGTTCCATTGGAGTAATTCATGTATGTTACAAGAATTTGTTGTGACCATGTTCTTCATGTTCTTGAGGGTAATATATCGACCAAGTCCTTGAACTCAAACCGAATCACCGTAGTGTCGTTTTCCTTGCTTAATATTCAAGCAGACCTGTCGTCTTGAGTAATATTGGGGGTAGAATATTAATAGCCGATCATATGAGGAGTTGGCATTTAATCCCTTATTAAAACACGAAATCTTCAAATACCTTGGAAAACATCGGTATTTCACCTTCGAAATGATTATTCAACTCTCCTGGTTTCCGGTTCAGTTCTTATCTAGTGTTTTAACCATGAACCAACCTAGCGTCACTACTTTACGATCATAATATAAGTATTCGGTGATCGTATGTTAGTATCGAGTGGTATGTTAAGTTCCTTGTATCTCTTTTTGAACAAGGTCCGAGCCTTGCATAGGGGTCGATCGTGGGGCGGTGATGTACGGACGCGTGACGTTTGTTGGAGTATTTCATTCTTGCCGTTTTCGAGGCAAGTATCATATGTCGAGTTCGATTTATATTGAAACTTGGATCATGCTTGTGGTTTTGTTCGTATTGTCGAATGTGATATGTATTTCTGTAATTTCTCGTGGTATTCGTTGTTAATTGTTCATACTAATGAACATATTGAAATGCATACTTGTGTGCATAATTGATTGATTTATGGTATAAATGATCCGAGGGGATCATGAGGATCTATGCTGAGGGCGCTGGATCGAATGTCCACCATGCGTTGGTCCGATGGGATCATCATGGGGATCTATGCTGAGGGCGCGGGATCGGTGGACGGGTTTTCCACCATGCGTTGGTCCGACGGGATCATCATGGGGATCTATACCAAGGGCGCTGGATCGCTGGATTACCCTGTACTGTTTTGATGGAATCGTGAGGATTCGCATCGTTGGATTCCGGTGGCGGAAGTCCGTTTTGCATGTTTTATGATGCACTGATGATTTCTGTATTATGATACTTGTACTAGCATTGTTTTGCTAACCCCTTCGGGGGTGGACATTGTTTTGATGTTCAGGTAGCCGAGGAGCGGGGAAGCAGCCACAGTACCGACAGGACGATGAAATGGCTCACTGATGTGGTTGATTGTTTATTGTTATTGTGATGTGTTTCCTTGGTCTATTTAGTACTCGAGTACGTCTGTTTTAATAATGTCCTTTCGATATGGTTGTATAAGTTAACTCATTTGATCGGTTGAATCAAATCTGTATTTGAACTTCAGTTGTACGATTGGTTTATATTTACACTCTTTTTAAAATTAGCCTTGTAAATCCTTACCTAAAGGGTTTACGGCGCTGTAATTATTCCGAATATCTCGGGGTGTTACACCTAACACGTATACCAATATAACATTATCATCACAAAACCTTCAAATTGCGGAATACACAACCAACTCAAACGGAACATATTTACGAAGGTAAGCAAAATCATCATTAACCTAATACGTGACTTCTAGTCGCAAGATGCAAGTCGTATAATAAGATACTTGCCTCGATAACCGCTACCGGACACTCCGAGGAACACGGTTCAATCGGGAAGCTCGGACCCCGAAGAAGACAACGAACGGGAGGGTTCCGACTCGAGTTCTACACAAGAATTTCTTCCCTAAGTCATATCAACGATAAATCAACAATCGTACGATGAATAATAATCGCATAACGCCCAATTCCCCCTCTAAGACCTTTTGTCGGACACCTTTAAGGTGTCGACTAAGAACTCGACCAAAACGACGAATCAATACGATCCAACCATGGAATAACAAGGGAAATGATATAATACATCTAAATAATCATCAATCCATCACAATCCTAAGTTAAATTGGATTAAACGGATGAAAACAACCAAAATACCCAAATTCCCCAAAACTAGATTTCTAGAAAATCTGACCTGATTCGCTGGATCAAAGGATGTTATAGGACGGATGATTGATGATATGAACCTCAAAACTTCATGGATTCATTGTAAAACAACATGCCTCCATGATTAACCAAGCTGTAGCCGCGGAAGAGGATGAAATGGGTGAGAAAAATGATGAAAAACCCTTCTGCTGGGTCTTAAATACGCTGCCTGTCGGCCGCCTTACGTACGTAATCGGCCATGGCTTACGGCCGTAACCGGCCATGGCCGAACTCCCTGCCCAAAACTGCCGACCCTATTGCATACGTAACTGGCCAGGGGCTTACATACGTAACAGGCCTTACGACCGTTACTGCCGGCCCCTTGCGGCCGTAACTCGGCCAGGTGTGGCCTGGCCCCAAGATGCCCGGCATGACTCGGCCGGGGCCAACTCCGACGGCCCGGACGACCCTGAAACCCGAACCTGAATACGAATTGAAGATACGGTTACTAAGTACTCGCAAAGACGAATTCGAGCACTAAGAGAACACACGATTCCAACCACCCGAAGGCTCGAAATTTGACAACGGAAAGTAATTACTCCAAACATTGGGAAATTACAAAAAGGCCCAAAACGTCCGAAACACACGATACACGATCGAAACACCAAGCCAAAGCTCACAACATGAATAATAATATTAAATGAACTTACGAGAAACTTGAAACAACAATTTTGGACGAGATTCGCAAGAATCGAACTCAAGTACGAAAAAGCCGCTTAAGAACGCGAAACTCAACAAAACGATACCGAAATGAACTCGGACGTCAAAAAGTGCAGAATTAAATACTCTCAAAATGACGAAACGGTCATGAGAGAGTCATCAAAATGGACTCCCGTCGAAAAGAAAATTACCGAAATCCGAAATTGCGGATATTACAATACCACCGTCTTCTGTAACAAGGGACCATACAGTTTGTGATTGGATACGGTATGATTTATGCACAAGGAAGTAGTTTGTCCATAGGGAACTTGTCCCTCCTATAAAACGGAGAAGATATCCACGGGCCCTTGATAAGTTAAATAGTTTAAATGCATGGCCATGCTTAAATTGATCAATAAAGAGTTATTGATAAATATTTGAATTGGACAATTGTAACTTGAGATCAAGAATATTAATTAAGCTATATAAGGTCGACTTATCCATGGATTATGCTTAATTAGGATATCGCGCAGTGAGAGGATTAAATATTATACAGTAACGAGATTTCGTTCGCGCCGTCAAATTAATTCTTTTAATGCGGGTAGTCATATGTCTAGGTAGAGTCCGCTTATGATTTATGAGTCATAAAAATTGTTTTATACTCATTTCTGTATTAATTAGAACCTACAGGGTCACACACTTAAACGAGTAGAGCAGCTATTTTGTTCCGGTTGATTATAAGTTGGTGAAACGGTTGGTGAACCCTTATCCATGTAGAGGACTGTATAAAAGTGTCTTGTGATAGCCCTCAACAAGACTCAATAACAAGTGAAGACATATTTATGTAGAGAGAATAAAAAATCTGATTTTGATATTTCTCTCTCTCAAAGTCTTGAAGATAATATTCAAGAGTTGAATAATCAAAAGAATCAAGAACATATCTTCATATCTTTGAAGATTGATTATTTAACCAAGAAAGTATTTAGAATACTCATATAATCTTCATCTAATCTTGTCTGTTTGATCTTTAATAACATATTGAATAAGATTTATAGTTGTTATTTTAGATCAAAGTTCAAGAACATTTGAATAATATTCTTGGTGTTCTTCTTATTTTAATAATCAAGAACATACCTATATTCAAATTGATTTAAGTGAAATCTTTATTGAATCGGAGCTAGCAATCTGTTAGACGCTCGGGACATGTTCTTTGTGTCGATACCATAGAGGACGCTCGATTCTTGCAACGTCTCTAGAAGGCTCGATCGAAAATACGCTACAAGAGGTAACAATCTTGTTCTTCGTACTTTGTTAATATACTTGGATCCTCAAAGGATTTTTACATATTATATTATACTTCCGCTGCTCTATTTCGATATATGATGAGATCATAAATCTTATTAGTTTGATAAAAACCCAACAGTGGTATCGGAGCGACTAGTATATTTTCATTGTTTCGATTTTCATATATGTTGATATATGATGTTCATATATGTGATGTATGATGTTTATATATATGATATATAAATTTTATCTATATATATTTATATATATGTAGAGATATATATAATTTTAATAGATTTATGTTTCGATCTATACATATATATGAGATATATATATATAATGCCAACTTTAATATGTATATGGTGATATATATTTTGATTTATATGTTTGATCTTGACATATATGGTTATATGGAGATTCATATGATGATTTAGTTCTACTAATAATCTAAGAATAAAAGAACACATGATTTGATCTACATATAAATTTTATGTTAGGATTTTATGAATTTTAAGAGGTGCATATGAACATAATTTGTTTATGTAAAGATTATGCCTCTTTAAAATTTTCATATGAACATAATTATATTTTGATTCCAAGTTTGTATAAATATAGATTTGATCTACTTGATTTATTCATTTAAATTGCTCAAAAGGTATTAGTTATTATATACATAAGATGTATACATGAAGTATACATAAGATGTATACTCAAAAACTCAAAATAAATACCTGATGGAGTGTTGGAACAAAGCTGCCGAGCGGTCTGGGGAAGGGGACTGCAGTCCATGCCTGTGTGCTAGCCTGTGTGCTGTGTGGTCTGGACCAAGGGACCGCGGTCCAGGCTGTTCGTACCGCGGCCCAGGCCACTTCCGGACCCATTTTGGCCTCGTTTTCTTCGTGTATTCCTGGAAATTTATTTCCCTTTTTACTCGGTTCGATATTTTTGCCCTTAGTACTTTATAACTTATCAATTGTCGATATTTGGTATTTTATATATTATATAACTTATCGATAGTCGATATTTAGTACATTTTATATATTATATGTGCTTATGAATGCTTAAATGGTTAATGCATCGTGGTTGGTATAGCCGTACTAGATCAATTAGATTGATGATTCGATTATGGTTGTAATATTCATAATATGGCTTATAGATTCGATTATGAGTGTAATATTCATAATATTCATAATATGACTTATCAATTATCTAGTTGATTCGAGAGGTTTCTATTACTAAATGTAAATATATAGTTTAGAATAGTTCTAGCTATAAAAGGAAGACGAAAGAGACGAGCAACTTACAAGGAATTCAATAAGAAAGGCGTTATCGGAGATTACACCGACCGACCGATTGATATTAACGAATATCATAATAGGTTCTATGGCTATACCACACCACACCTAATTGTTCATATGAATGTATGAGATGCATCATATTTACATTGCATATGATTGTATGAGATGCATCATATTTAAGTTAGCATATGATTTTATGAGATGCATCATATTTATTTTATTTGCTTAATAATCATTACTGCCAAATAAATCAAACTCATTAAAACGTTTACATGTATGAGATACATGGTAATAATAATGAGATAATAAATTTTGATAAAATAGTTTTATTAAATCAATTGATATGAAACATAAGTCTCAAGAGCCAACCATTTCAAACACTCATCAAACTTTCGATCATTTCTAATATGGGTATGCCAAAGCAGGGTGTATAGATTTATCTTAAGTCAGCGAGATGAATAAACAAGCTTATACATATGTTTTAAATGGTTAAGACTTATATAGGTTATATAAAACGGTTTTGGACCTATGGCTTATTTGGGATTAATACGATTAAAACGACATAAGATGTCATCCCAAATGATAATCTAAAGCATTTCTTAACTACAGGGGACATGCTAAAGCCGTGTCTGTGGTTATTTGATCGTTAGATTATATTTCATATATGTGTATGTGATACATAATATCTGAGACTAACATGTTGACATAAGATGTCATCTATATTGATAAAAACTAAACTTCTTTTATTTGCGAGGGACATGCCATACCTGTGCTTGCATTTACTTGATCGTTAGATTTTAAAATCAATATATCTCACGAATAACTTTGCAAATTAATATTGTAGAATCGGGTTTATCTCAGAAGTTTAGCTAAGAAAACCCGAATGTATGAAGTACTGCCTTTTTCTCTCTCTGAAATACGCTCTAATCTCAGAATTATGCCTTGTCTCAAGGAAAGCCCTCCTCCTCCTTTTATAGAAGGGAGAGGCGCCTATTCTCTAAGATCTTCCCTGATTTTTAGGGAAGATCCCAGATATCCAGGGGTTCAGGCTCCGATTTTCCATCCCTGGATTTCCGGGATTGTAGAGTATGGGCTCTCAGTCCCCGAATCTCAGGGATTCTGTCAGGTGAGTCAAGATCTCCTTTCCCAAGAGTTCGACCTTCGTGAGCCCGGCAGAGACCTTAGGTCGGCTCATATTTATAAAGGATCACTTAGGTCGGGACATTCTTTATTCAAATCCGTAGGTCGGAGAGACCTTCGAGGTCGGCAACCTTTTAACAGAGGTCACAGGTCAGCGGGGGCCTCCGAGGTTGGCGCCCTTTTATATGAGGTTATAGATCGGAGGACTCTGAGGTCGGCATCCTCTTGTCTGAGAACCTAGATCGGACCTTATTACTCTAAGGAAACCCTCCTTCACTAAGAGGTCGGTACCCCGGCTTATATTGGTCCACATTTTAAACCGGGGTTTTAGGGAGTGTACATTCGTCGTCCTATCAACCAGTCCCCCCTACTCTAGTCGAGCTGTAAGACCGAGTAGAGTAAGATTTGTTTACAATCTGACGACCTTGACACAACATCCCTTGGGATTCCCGTTCCCAGGTAACGAGGTTCCTCGGGCTTCGTGCGCTTTAATACCCATGTCTTTTCCTTTCCTCGCCTCCCAACCGTCGTATCTATGGTCCAGTCCAGGTGTCAACCTGCTATAGGTCGGATGGGGCGGTGCCAGATCCAAGACGTTCTTTTACAGGAGGTATCGGATGCTCCAGATCGCCCGTTATCTTCTTGATGTTCGCCCTCCTTCTCTATAAATAGGAACCCTCTACCCCCCTCAGCCACTTCCGCTCTTTTTCCTACTAAATACTAGTGTGAGGGTATTCCGGCGACACTTGCGACCTTGGTTTCCTGCCTCCGGTGGTGCTTTCACTACCTTTCTCCGGCGACCTTCCACCCAATCTCATGGGTATGTTTATCTAAACATCTCTTTACTTTTTCTTTTGGTTTGTTTACCGATATTTTCCTTTTCTCCTTCCTCCCCTTTCTTCCTTTTATTATGTCGTCTGCCTCGGATTCTCAGAATCTTTCCGGCCAATCGGCCGTAGACTCCTTTCTAGAAGGTCTGTCCTCTTCTGATGGGGACTCGGGGGGTAGGTCGGGGCGAGCTACTGGCTCCTCCATCTGTCTTAGAGATGAGCCCCTAGGTAATGTAGATTGGTCCGAGCTGGGTGACATCCCTTCTAGCCTTCCCTCTGGCATTCCCTTGATCATTGTAGATCCCCCATCCCCTCCTCCTATGGACGAAGTAACTATGACCGGACTTTTAGCTGACCCATATCAAACGGTCGCAGGAGTGACTCGGGTTCTCCCTCCTCATCCTCTTTCTAGGACTAGCCCAGCCGCGCTGGCTAGTTTTATAAAATTTCTTAGACTTCCTCCGGGGTGGGAGTTTGTCACGCCTCAGGCTAGTGACACCCCTGATCATTGTTAGGCGTATTTTTATGCACTTTTATATCATTAATTTATATCCATCTTGAGCCTAAATCAGCATAAATGAGCTTTTAATGCATTATTTTTATATGTTTTGCAGGAAATCGGAGTCCGGAAGCCGAAACAATGAAAAACGGGCGAAAACAGCAGTTTTTGGTCATGAGCCGCGGCACCCATGAGCTGAGCCGCGGCACACGCAGGAGACTAGCAGAGTGCCGAGTAAACTGTACTCTGTGCCGCGGCACAGATTTAGTGAGACGCGGCACAGAAGAAATAAACAGCGCCCAGGCATCCCGCTGAGTGCCGTGAGCCGCGGCACAGATTAAGTGAGCCGCGGCCCACGGGGCGGTTTTGGAGTGTTCTCCGTGGTTTTGGGCCGTTTTGGAGCCGGCTCTCGACCTAATCACACGGATGCATTTTGGAGGCTGAGGACGACTATAAATAAGCATCTTAGGGCTGAAAAAGAAAGGGGGGATCGATCAGAAGGAATTCGGAGGTAGATTAGAGCGAGGGCGAAGAACACAAGGAAGAGATTTGTGGACAACGACAAGACCACGGATCCCTACGGTTTTTCTGCATCTTAGTTCCTAAATCTATTCGAGTAGGATTTTGATTGTAGCCGATTTCATGACGGTTTGAGTATTTATTATTATTTCGATTTACTCGTTATTCTATTAAATTGGATTCTTCTTACTGTTCTTAATGCTTTTTAATTGTCCGCCAGATTAATTTGTTTTGAATGTCTTTATGGATTCGGGAGATGAAATTTAGGCATAGTTCTTGTGAGACGAATCATAATTTTCGAGAGATAGGGATATACTCATGCGAATTGTGAAGCCTATTATTGTGGGAATTCTTGAACTGTTTTAGCTATTAATTATCTAATTCGAATAGGGATATATTGAGTTAATAATTCGTAGTATTTTCTATCGACCTTGGGAAAGGCTTTAGAATAATTTAGGAATTCCTGGCTTACAATCAATTGAATAAAAGTGAATTGAATTGAATAAATATCATTCCTGATTGTTTGAGGTGAAAATCATAATCCTACGCCCTTATTAGTATTATTATTATTATTAGTATTATTATTTATTAGTTTAGGTATAAACTCCATATAATTGTTCTTCAAATAAAATTGTGAGTTGACTATATTTTGGTACTTAGTGAAATCAGTCCTCGAGGGAACGGTACTTTACTTATCACTTTATTACTTGTTGACACCGTGCACTTGCGGCATATTGTGAGGGATTTTCCCACAACAAGTTTTTGGTGCCGTTGCCGGGGAATGATTTTTCGCTAATATCAATACCAAGCAACTCTAATTTTAATTTGAAGTTTTTTTTCTTTAGTCTCTATATTTTTATTTTTATTTTCTTCATTATGTTTTCCTTTGAGTATCGTGGCCCTTGGCATTTCATAAATTTCGATGTTCTTAATAATTTTCCAAATAGGGTCAGTCAGCCCCCTCCCCCAAAATAAAAGACCATGCTTGAATAATGTGTAGACGTTCTCAAAAATCCTGATGGTACCCTTTTTGAGCTAGAATGTGCACGTCGTGGTCTTGAGATTCACTATGGTTGTATTCCAGCTCATATATTTAGTAGTGAAGTTGAGGGGGAGGTTGAGAAGAAAGACATGCTAAGTTTTAGGGTCGAACCCCCCGCACCCGATAATTACATAAAGTGTGATGAGCCTATAGAAGAAGTTACCATTGATGATGTTTCCAAAGAAATTTCATTAAATTGTCATCAAACTTCGACTAATAAGGTGAACACTTTTATGCCAAAAATTTTATTAACGGTGCCGCGCATAATCTTTCCTAAATCCATAATGGGAGAGATTGATCCTATTACTTTTGATTCTATTGAGGCTGATACCATGAGTTCTAATGAGGTTGTGCATGATAAGTCTTTATTATTTACCCATTCGAACTCTGCTTATTTTTTCGTGCCTTACAACTATTATATTCTTCCATCATTTTTTGGTTGTCCGCATAATTATTCTTACTCATTATTTTTGGCAACCGGGCATGAACCAAAGCCTCCCTTATAGAATAAGAGGCTTATAGATTGCAAGAAGGGGGCATTTGGCAATCTCCCTAGAAAGAAGCCACGTTAGAATTTTTTTCGCCACATCGTGCTCAAGACGTAAAATAGAGCGCTGGATGGGAGGCAACCCATCATTTTTACTTGCTTTCTAGTTAGTTGTTTTTATTTGATTTTTCGTTATTAATTTTTTTCCCTTGTTTTGTATTTCGTTTGGATTCATGTATTCTTGTGGCCCTTATTTCTCTAATCTTTTTATAACCCCAATGAGTTATTATTCTTCATATTCTAGTCTTGCTTGATTTAATGCCTATCGTTATTTCATGACTAGAGACTAAATTTGGGGGTCCCTCGTGATGTTGAGCGTTATTGGACGTATGGACAGTCGATTCCACTCGGACATGTGCTGGCTTTCAATAAGACATTTGGAATAAGTTTCACTTTTCCTTATCTCTTTTATTTTCACATGAGTTGTATTATGGATGATTTTATGTGTAGTGGAGTTGATTTTCTTGGTTATAAATTGCGACTTCATCATTGCTTTACTTTTCGTGAATTTTTCGTGCTTCTATTTGTGTAATACTGATGTTACGACACTGTTTTTCTCTCTGAAGAAACGGTCGAGTTTTAGTCGAGTTGTAGTCAGTGAATTCTGTTTCTGCTAAGTCTTCATTTAGGTCCGAAATTTTTTTTCGTGATTGTAGAGGTCTTGGCGGATAAGAGAGGATACATACGTGTTTTAAAATCACTGTCGATACGTTTGGTTATATTTTTCGGTTAGCTAGTCGTCCACTTGCATAAGTCGTGTTGGCACTTGAGTTTAGAGATGGACAGCTTTTTCCCAAAAGTCGAGATAATATTTGTTCTCTGATGGGAAGTCTAGTAACCGGGGGTATTCACGTGACCCGTTGTTTACTCTCGCGTAAAACGACGACCCTGATTAGACTAGTGATTTAGAAATTTCGCATATGCCAATGATAGGGAGCCTAGTATCCGGGAGTATTCGCGTGACCCGTTGTTTACTCTCGCGTAAAACAGCGACCTTGATTCGGACATGCAAGAATTAGCTATTCGAGTTGTTTCTCCGCTGTGGAGGGGAACTTAGTAACTAGAAGCATCCATGTGCCCCATGAGTGTCTTTTACGTCAAACGGTTTCCCAATACATGAGAATGGAAGTTCCACCTTAGGATTATCCCGATGAAACATCCCGAGATCCGAACCTAGTGGTCAGCTCGAATCAATTTCTTGAGCATATATATAAGAGAATACTGTCCGAGGGTTATTTGTTATGAAACTCGTGAAAACTTTGCCATTAGACTATGGAACGGGACGAACTATCTTGTTTATTTTAACCTTCCATATTTGACGGTCGATTAGATTCACGTTTGTTAATCTTTGAGCTGGATTTTCTTCATGAACGAGTGATTAGGACTGAACTTGGTTACTTTGTGGAATCAGTGTTCTGAGTGTAGCTCGCTATTACGATACTCGTATTATTCAGAGAGAATTTCAGGATAGTATTGATTAGGTTGAGCACTATGAGTTGCACGATTATTCACGATATTCTTTTGTTTGAAATTGATAACTTTTGCTTGAGGACAAGCAAAGGCTCAAGTTTGGGGGTATTTGTTAGGCGTATTTTTATGCGCTTTTATATCTTGTTGTGGGAAAATCCCTCACAATATGCCGCAAGTGCACGGTGTCAACAAGTAATAAAGTGATAAGTAAAGTATCGTTCCCTCGAGGACTGATTTCACTAAGTACCAAAATATAGTCAACTCACAATTTTATTTGAAGAACAATTATATGGAGTTTATACCTAAACTAATAAATAATAATACTAATAATAATAATAATACTAATAAGGGCGTAGGATTATGATTTTCACCTCAAAAAATCAGGAATGATATTTATTCAATTCAATTCACTTTTATTCAATTGATTGTAAGCCAGGAATTCCTAAATTATTCTAAAGCCTTTCCCAAGGTCGATAGAAAATACTACGAATTATTAACTCGATATATCCCTATTCGAATTAGATAATTAATAGCTAAAACAGTTCAAGAATTCCCACAATAATAGGCTTCACAATTCGCATGAGTATATCCCTATCTCACGAAAATTATGATTCGTCTCACAAGAACTATGCCTAAATTTCATCTCCCGAATCCATAAAGACATTCAAAACAAATTAACTGTTGGCCAGACAATTAAAAATCATTAAGAACAGTAAGAAGAATCCAATTCAATAGAATAACGAGTAAATCGAAATAATAATAAATACTCAAACCGTCATGAAATCGGCTACAATCAAAATCCTACTCGAATAGATTTAGGAACTAAGATGCAGAAAAACCGCACAAATCTCCTCCTTGTGTTCTTCGCCCTCGCTCTAATCCACCTTCGAATTCCTTCTGATCGATCCCCCCTTTCTTTTTCAGCCCTAAGATGCTTATTTATAGTCGTCCTCAGCCTCCAAAATGCGTCCGTGTGATTAGGTCGAGAGCCGGCTCCGAAACGGCCCAAAACCGCGGAGAACACTCCAAAACCGCCCCGTGGGCCGCGGCTCACTTAATCTGTGCCGCGGCACACGGCACTCAGCAGGATGCCTGGGCGCTGTTTATTTCTTCTGTGCCGCGGCTCACTAAATCTGTGCCGCGGCACAGAGTACAGTTTACTCGGCACTCTGCTAGTCTCCTGCGTGTGCCGCGGCTCAGCTCATGGGTGCCGCGGCTCATGACCAAAAACTGCTGTTTTCGCCCGTTTTTCATTGTTTCGGCTTCCAGACTCCGATTTACTGCAAAACATATAAAAATAATGCATTAAAAGCTCATTTATGCTGATTTAGGCTCAAGATAGATATAAATTAATGATATAAAAGCGCATAAAAATACGCCTAACAATCGTCCTCCCCCGGGGCATATTACCTGGTTCATGGATCAGGTGAGCAGTGGTCTTCGCTTTCCACTCTATCCCTTCCTTGTCTCTCTCTCCATTAAATACAATCTTCCCCTCAACCAGTTTTCTCCCAACTCTTTTCGTTATATGGTTGGTTTTATCGTACTGTGTCATTACAGACACGAGGAACCCGACCTGGGTTTTTTCTATTTTTGTTTTGGGCTAAAGAGTTTTAAAGGCTCCTTTTACTTGACTTCCCGAAACAACGCCATTTCTTTACCCACCTCCCTTCCAATGTGAAGGACTAGTGGTCCCGTTTCTTTTTCCTCCGGCTCCCTGCAGCTGATTCTTGGGGTTTCCCCATGAAATGGACGCAGGCTACTCCGAGCCAGGATCCTATTCCTAGGCGCAGTTCTATCCGAGCTGCGTAGGTCGAGAAAGTTCAGGAATAGAATGCCATTCCCTACAATGCTTTCCAGCTGACGCAATTCCATGATCTTCTGTTCCATTGTGGGCTGATATTGGTAGGCTTTATCGGTTCTTTCCATAATATGATCTTTGTTATTTTGTTTTTTATCTATTTCACTGACCGTTTGTATTGTTTTTCGTAGATCGGTTCATGCGGACCTGCCAGTCGGATGCCTCCAAGCTGGCTGAACCAACGAAAGAAAAGGTCCCCAAGTCGACGAATCCCCCCAAAAAGAGGGCAGAGGGCTCATCAAAAATTAAACAGAAGCTCCCTTCTCGCCCCAAGTCTGGGGTGACTCTCCCCTCCGACCTGGCTCCTACCTTGACCACCGGACGAAGCCCTGCGAGCTCATCTCGGCAGCTTCAGGTCACTCAGAGGGCCCCTTCTCCTAGCTCCCATGCTTCCAAACGACCGAAGACCGCGGGTCCCCCAGGTCCGGCTATGGAGACTCTTCTCCGTTGCAAGGAGTTTGAGAAATTTCTTCCATATTTCAGCTCCATGGTTCCGGCTAGGGATAAGCAGGGATTACGAGATCCCACGGAGGACCCTCGCTTCGATGCTATGATGATGTATTTTGGGAAGGTATTCCCTTTTTCGCCTTCCTCCCCTTTTTGACTATTTTCATATTTATTATTACCCTTTGCCGTCCTGATGTGACCTTCTTTCTTGTGCAGTTCTTCGCCACCTTTGTGACCTTCGCAGAAGATCATAAGATCGGCGCTTCGTCTTCCTCCCAGCTCACCCAGATGTTAGCCGATCTGGCGGCCGCCTTGTCGGCTAATTCAGATCTCTCGGCTCAGCTTCAGGAGAGGGAATATCGCTTAGATGTTGCCCTTAAGAAAAGCTCTGAGCGGGAGGCGGTTTTGTAACGGGCTCAGATGGCCAACATTCAGCTGAACCAAGACATGAAATTCTGGAAGACCCTGTCTCAAGCTGAATCGGAGAAGGTGGGCCGGCTCGAGGCTCAGTTGTCGGAAGCTAGGGCCAAATCCGAGAGGATTGCCCAGCTTGAGGCCCGGGCTAAGGCTGAGTTGGAGAAGGTCGCCTAACTCGAAGCTCAAGCTAGAGCAGAATCAGAAAGGGTTGCCCAGCTGAAAGCTCAACTAGCCGAGGCTATATCCGAGGGATCATCTTACGAGCGCAGGGTGACAAATGGCCGATGTCGATTTCTGACCAGTGACGTTGGTCACTCTTTCCTAGGGGCCTACCGTTCCGCCCTCCTAGCCCGGTATCACAATTCTACCACTTTCCTGGTTAAGCTAGCCCCTTCCGCGACACAATATTTCGATTTTGCTCTAACTCATGCTCGTGAGCAACTAGCTTCTTTGGGTTTTACAGGCGAGCTGGACCGGGATGCTGCATTGAACGGGGCTCCTGTTCCTTCGGGTTGGTCCAGGGACGTGGAAGAATCTCCCGAGGCAGCCTGGTGGGAGGACGCCCTTGAGGAGTCTATAAAGAAATCCGTCCTGGATTTGGAGCTGCCTTCTACTCCTCCTAACTCACCTGTTAAGGCCAGCACTCCTAATGCCGAGGTGACCAGGACCGTCCTTGATGCTTCTCTTTCGTCGCCCCCTCCATCTTCCGAGCCTGTAGTTTAGTCTTTTTAAGTTTTATGTGTAGACATGTATATATTTTTTTGTCTTGTTCATTGTACTGGCACAACTGTTTTTAATGAAAAGTTTTTGAGTTGAATACACTTTGGATTTGTACGATAGTGATGTGCTTTGTATCATGGCTTATCTCTGCCATTTCAAGTTAATGTAGTTCGTCGTCAATTGTAAGCTCGATGTATCTGAGCCTGTTTTGAATTGATACGATCACTTCCCAATATAACCCGGCCTTTTCCTAGTTTAGCCCCGACTATTTTAAATTTCGCAATATCTTAAATGTAACCCGACCACTTCGACCTTTACAAGTTGTAATGGTTTGGTGTTTTTTTTAGGTTAATTTAACCTAACCTTTTCACCGATCTTTAGTATAGGTTGGGTATTTTTAGATAAGTTTTTGGAGTTTAAGGCTGCTGGGATATTTCCAATTCTTTTGGGTGGGATAGCCTGGACAGGATCCCTCATTTTTTATAGGTCGGCTTGTACGTCTACGCCTGAGACTATCTATATATCGGGGCGGTTTACCTCTACCTTATATCGAGGATATTTCCCTTAGTCATAGCTTCACAGGGCGGTTTACGCTTATTTAGATCCGAAGGCATTTCACCTGATCGGATGTCTTAGGGCGGTTCACCCTTACTCGGATCTGAAGGCGTTTCACCTGATCAGATGTCATAGGGCGGTTCACCCTTACTCGGATCTGAAGGCATTTCACCTGATCAGATGTCACAGGGCGGTTCACCCTTACTCGGATCTAAGGGCGTTTCACCTGATCAGATGTCACAGGGCGGTTCACCCTTACTCGGATCTGAAGGCGTTTCACCTGATCAGATGTCACGGGGTGGTTCACCCTTACTCGGATCTGAAGGCGTTTCACCTGATCAGATGTCACAGGGTGGTTCACCCTTACTCGGATCTGAAGGCGTTTCACCTGATCAGATGTCACAGGGCGGTTCACCCTTACTCGGATCTGAAGGCGTTTCACCTGATCAGATGTCACAGGGCGGTTCACCCTTACTCAGATCTGAAGGTGTTTCACCTGATCAGATGTCACAGGACAGTTCACCCTTACTCGGATCTGAAGTCGTTTCACCTGATCAGATGTCACAGGGCGGTTCACCCTTACTCGGATCAGAAGGCGTTTCACCTGATCAGATGTCATTTCTAGTTTTACTTGATCAACACATTCAGAGAGATTTTTTCTTGTAATAGACTTTTATTAAAACAACACAAGCTTTTTTCCACACCTCTTCATACAAAATACTTTTTTAAGTGACATATGTTCCAAGGTCTTTCGATGGGGTGCCCTTCTATATCCTCGAGCTCATAAGCTCCCCCTGCATAAATTCGGATTACCTTGTAAGGGCCCTCCCAGTTCGGCTCCAGCTTTCCTGTTTTTCTGAGGGCATCAGCTCGCCTAAGCACCAAATCACCGACCTGGAACTGTCTCTTCGTGACTCTTTTGTCGTGAGCTGCTTTTGTCAGGCTTTTGTATCTTTCAGTTCGTGCTGCGGCTGCTTCCCTTCTTTCTTCTATGGTATCTAACGCTTCCTTCATTATTTACTCATTTTCCACCTCATTGAACCATCGAACCCGATGAGACATTTCTCCGACTTCTGCCGGGATGACGGCTTCAGATCCGTATACCATACTGAAGGGTGTTTCCCCCATTGACAATCTAGGTGTGGTCCTATATGACCATAGCACCGAGCTAAGCTCATCCACCCATTCTCCTCCAGCTTTGTCTAAGAGGGTTTTGATCCCTTGCAAGATTGTTCTGTTGGTTACCTCCACTTGCCCACTAGTCTGCGGGTGAGCAACCGCAGCGAACCTTTGCTTGATATGCATACCCTCGCACTAGGACTGGGTTCTTTTCCCATTGAATTGAGTTCTATTGTCTGAGATAAGTATCTGGGGCGCTCCGTACCTGCAGCAAATGTTGTTAAACAGAAAACTTAAGATTCTTTGCTCGGTTATGGTGGCCACGGGTTCGGCCTCTACCCACTTGCTGAAGTAGTCTATGGCTACTACTAAAAACTTCCTTCCTCCCGAGCCAGGTGTAAACTGCCCCATGATATCTATTCCCCATTTAGCGAAAGGACAGGGTGCTCCCATGGTAATCATATCTTCAGCTGGGATGTGAATTAAGGGTGCGTGCATTTGACATTTTTGGCATCGCTTAACCATCTCCACTGCTTTCTTGCTCATGGTCGGCCAGAAAAAACCAGCTCTTAGTGTTTTTCTAATTAGCGCCCTTCCTTTGGTATGATCACCACAGCACCCTTCATGGATTTCTTCCAGTGTATCCCACCCTTCTTTTTCCGAAACGCACCGTAGGTATGGACCGAGATTGGATCTCTTGTATAGTTCATCGTTGATGCAACAGAACCTCGCTGCTCTTCGTACAATTTTCATTCTTTCTTGCCTTTCCTTGGGTAGTTCTGCCCTTCTTAGGTATGCCAATAAGGGAGTTCGCCAGTCTGCCATCTCGTTCACCTCCATCACCTGTTTCATGATGCTACTCCGGACTGCTCCCAAAATTGTCACTGTTCGTGAGCGGCAATCCACTAAGGAGCTTCCCATTATTGCTAGGTAATCAGCTTTTACATTTTCCGCTCTAGGGATATGGATCAACTTCCATTCCCCTAGTTTTTTGGCAGCCTCTTTCACTTCCTCAACATACTTCTTCATCCGATCCTCATTTATCTCAAATTTTCCTTCTACCTGCTGTGTGACTAGCTGAGAATCAGAGTAAGCAATGAGTCGTCGCGCGCCCAAGTCTATCCCCAGCTGCATTCCCTTAACCAGGGCTTCATACTCGGCCTCGTTGTTAGATGCTTTGAAATAGAATTTTATGGCGTACTCTAATTGTTCACCCTCCGGGGTAGTAAGGACTATCCCTGCCCCAGAACCACTGGTTGTTGCCGATCCATCCACATGTAATAGCCACCGTCCCTCTGGCGGCGATGGCATGGCCTCCTCTTGGATGAAGTCCGCTAGGGCCTGAGCTTTAATTGCCGTTCTTGGCTCATACTCCATGTCGTATTCCCCCATCTCTACCGCCCACTTTACCAGGCGACCTGATGCATTAGGTCGCCCTAATATTTCTCTTAAGGGCAAGTTGGTTCGCAGCTTTATTCGGTGGGATAGGAAATACGGCCTCAATCACTGGGCTGTAACTACTAACGCCAGTGCTCCCTTTTCTAGCTCAGAGTAATTCCGTTCTGCTCCTTGCAAAATTCGGCTTGTATAATATATGGGTTTTTGCTTACTCATTTCCTCTCTTAGCAAGACCGAGCTAACCGCCCCTTCTCCCACGGATAAATAGAGTACGAGCTTTCTCCTGGTACTGGTTTGGTGAGCAGAGGCAGCTCGGCCAAATATTCTTTTAATTTTTCGAATGCTGTTTGCGCTTCGGGAGTCCATTCGAACTTGTTCACTTTTCTTAAGAGTTTAAAAAATGGGAATCCCTTCTCGGCCGAGCGTGATATGAACCGGCTCAGCCCCGCTATTCTTCCTGTTAGTATGTGGATATCCTTGATATTTTTTGGAGGATTCATTTGCAGCACTGCCTTGACCTTTTCCGGGTTGACTTCGATTCCTTGTTCTGTGACTACATGTCCTAAGAATTTTCCCGATTTTACTCCAAAAGAACACTTTGATGGGTTGAGCTTTATTCCGTACGTGCGTAGGTTTTCGAAGGTCTCTTCTAGGTCTCTGATATGCTCTCCTTTCTTTACGCTTTTTACTAGCATGTCATCCACGTACACTTCCATGTTTCTGCCGATTTGGGATCTAAAGATCCTGTCAACCATCCTTTGATATGTGGCTCCTGCATTTTTTAACCCAAAAGGCATGCGTACATAACAAAAAGTTCCTTTTGATACCACAAAACTAACCCTCTTTCTGTCCTCGGGTGCGAGAGGAATATGATGATATCCCTGAGAAGCATCCATCATACTGAGCAACTCGCACCCCGAGGTTGAATCCACTAGCTGGTCCATGCGGGGCAACGGGTAGTGATCCTTTGGTCATGTTTTATTTAGGTCCCGGAAGTCCATGCACATCCTCCACTTCCCCTGGCCTTTTCCCACCATGACAGCGTTGGATAGCCACTCCGGAAACTGGATCTCCGTTATGTGTCCAGCTCGGAGGAGCTTGTCAACTTCTTCCCCAATGATACCATCCATCTCCGGCCCAAAATGCCTCCTCTTATGCTTTACTGGTCTTATGGTTGGGTCGATGTTTAACCTATGCTCGGCAACCGTTGGGCTGATTCCCACCAGATCCTCGGCTGCGAATGCGAAGATGTCCACAAATCTCCTTAGTAGGCTGATAAGGCTTTCCTTTATCCCATCGTTTAACCGACTTCCCACGCGAGTTTTTGTTTCTGGATTTCCTGGAACCAATTCTATTTCTAGCAACTCCTCATTGGGTTTGACGCCTTCTTCCTCAGCTTCCTCGGGTGCCTTTGATTGTTTATTCTTCTTAAACTCTGGATCCGGGCCTCCTGGCTCGGACGTCCTCTTACCGCGCTGCACTCCCTACTTTACCGTTGTCTGGTAACAAGATCGAGACACAAACTGATCCCTGGCTACTTCCCCTACCTCATTCCCTACGGGGAATTTTACTTTCATGTGCGCGGTAGAGGCCACTGCTTCGAACTTGTTGAGTCCCGGTCGTCCTAGAATGGCGTTATAGGCCGATTTGGTGTCCACCACTAAAAACCTGAGCGTCTTGACCTTCCGATGAGGTATCTGACCTAGTGCCACCGGAAGCACCACTTCTCCAACCGGTTGCACCTCGGTCATGCAGAACCCATAAAGCGCGGTATCTACTTTCTTTAATTTCACCTCCAGGTTCATCTATTTGAAACAGTCATAGAATGAGATGTCTACCGAGCTTCCCGTATCGATAAATACTCTTTGCACATCATAACTGGCGATCTCCGCGGTGATGACCAGCGCGTCATTATGGGGTGCATGTATTCCACTATAATCCACGGGGCCGAACTGAATGATAGGCCCGCTGCCTACAGAGGCGACCTCCTTGAATTGATGACACCTATCCTTTCGCGCGTGAGCTTTCCTATCCTAATTAGAATTTCCGTTGGTTGGTCCTTCTGATATCATGTGGATCACTCCTTTCTTATCTGGGGGAGCAGCGGGTCCCCGAGGGGCTTCTCTTTTCATCCCCGTCCCCCCTTGGAGCATGGGTGATGGCCTCCGACCTCCATTCCTCTGCTGATATGTGAACTCCATTAGATGTCCCGCTTAGACCAGCCTTTCGATCTCGTCTTTAAGATGCTTGCACTCATATGTTTTATGCCCATAATCATTGTGGAACCGACAATAAAGCTCTGATTTCGGCTGGGTAGGCCTATTAGGATGAGATGCGGGCCACTCAATAACCCTGTTCATCTTATCTTCAACTGCCTCCAAAACCTGAGCTCTCCTCATTGTTAATGGGCTGTATTGGTCAAATCTTGGTCGCCTTAGAACGGTATCGCTCTTCTTTCGGTCTGTATTCTGGTCTATTTTTCCGCGCGGCATTTCCTCCCAAGGTAAATTTCCTTGGAAGGTATATTCCTCGCGCCATACCAATCTGCTAGGCCCCTTTTCCCCATCTTCGGGCTTTTCTTGCAATTCTTCCATATCCTTCTCGGTTTCCTCAACATTAATGTATTTCGAACATCGTGCTAAGACCTCGTCATATGTTCTGGCTGGCTTTTTAGCCAATGAGGTGCGTAGCAGTCCAGGCCTTAGTCCCTGCGTCAAGGCACTGGTTTTTACCTCTTCAGACGACGAGGGTACCTCCAGACATGCCTTTGTAAGTGAGTCAAGAACGGTGAGCTGAAAGTTTTGAAGCTGGTGATTGACCCAGGGGGTATCTGGTGGAACCAATCCTGAGCTGACTCCATCAGCGTAGCCAGGAATGCTCTGCAACTAACGGCATCCGAATATCGGTGTAGTACTGCCATGTTTTTGAATCGGTATAAATGTCGGGTAGGATCTGAGAGTCCATCGTAGGTGAAGGTGACAGCCCTAAACCCATACGGGAGCTCGGCCTGCAGTATGCCTTCCGAGAAGGGATGGCCTGGATGACTCTCCATGTCCTTCGCCGCAACCCTCTGTCGCAACTCCTCCAGCTCGTCTTACATACTGGATATCAAGGGATCCAGCATTTTTTCCTATCTAGATCGCTCCCATATTCTTGGATAACTCTCCCCGTGCTCTTCTTGCTGATCAATTTCCTCCGGCCCATCCGAAAGGATGGGTATTACTTTTCGTGGTATTCTTTGCTTTTCGACCTCCCGACTCTTCTGGATCGAATTGGCGATTATGTCGGATAAGGCTTCCTTCGTCAGTGTGATTGTGCTGGGTGCATCTTCTTCTACTGGGGTGACGGGTGTTTTTTCCAGAATCGATTCTCCACCCGTAGCGGCTAATTCCTCTTCTAAATTTCGGGAATCAACTCCCCTATTTTCTTCTGGTTCATTCTTCCGCCATTACTGACCTCACGTCTCAGCTCAAAGTGACTCGATGTCACAACTTCCCACAGACGGCGCCACTTGATGTAACCGAGCTGATCGGCCACCAAGAACCGGGTTTATCTCAGGAGTTTAGCTAAGAAAACCCGGATGTATGAAGTACTGCCTTTTTCTCTCTCTAAAATATGCTGTAATCTCAGAATTATGCCTGGTCACAAGGAAAGCCCTCCTCCTCCTTTTATAGAAGGGAGAGGCGCCTATTCTCTAAGATCTACCCTGATTTTTAGGGAAGATCCCGGATATCCAGGGGTTCAGGCTCCGATTTCCCATCCCTGGATTTCCGGGATTGTAGAGTATGGGCTCTCAGTCCCTGAATCTCAGGGATTCTATCAGGTGAGTCAAGATCTCCTTTCCCAAGAGTTAGACCTTCGTGAGCCCGGCAGAGACCTTAGGTCGGCTCATAATTATAAAGAATCACTTAGGTCGGGACATTCTTTATTCAAATCCGTAGGTCGGAGAGACCTTCGAGGTCGGCAACCTTTTAACAGAGGTCACAGGTCAGCGGGGGCCTCCGAGGTTGGCGCCCTTTTATCTGAGGTTATAGATCGGAGGACTCTGAGGTCGGCATCCTCTTGTCTGAGAACCTAGATCGGACCTTATTACTCTAAGGAAACCCTCCTTCACTAAGAGGTCGGTACCCCGGATTATATTGGTCCACATTTTAAACCGGGTTTTTAGGGAGTGTACATTCGTCGTCCTATCACTAAACTTCTTTTATTTGCGAGGGACATGCCATAGCTGTGCTTGCATTTACTTGATCGTTAGATTTTAAAATCAATATATCTCACGGATAACTTTGCAAATTAATATTGTAGAATCAATGGCGTCAATCAATACAAACTCATTGTGATCAATTCTTGACAAAGAAAAACTTTCTGGCACTAATTACCTTGATTGGTCAAGGAACTTGAGAATTATTCTCAAAGCTGATAAGAAGCAGTACATTCTGGAAAACCCAATTCCCGATGAACCGGAATCAACCGCCACCAAAGCTCAAAAAGATGCTTATAATAATCATATGAATGATTATTTGGATATGACATGCCTCATGCTAGAAACCATGAACTCGGAGCTGCAAATACAGTTCGAGGACATGGAAGCTTATGAAATGATGGGTCAGTTTAAGGAAATATTCCAAGAGCAAGCCCGTCAGGAGAGGTTTGCCACTATGAAGGTATTGAATGGTTGTAAAATGTCTTCAGGTACTTCTATGAGTGCTCATGTCCTTAAGATGAAGGGCTACATTGAGCATCTTGAAAGGCTAGGAGCTCCTATTAATCAGGAACTCGCTACAGATCTGCCTTCAGAGTACGATCAGTTTGTAGTAAACTTCAACATGCACAATATTAAGAAGACTATTACTGAGTTTCATGGGATGCTAAAACAAACTGAGACAAACATTAAGAAAGTTATTCCTAATGTTTTAATGGTTCAAAAGAAATGGAATAAAAGAAAGGGAATAAGATGGCCCCGAAAGATAAAGATAAGGGTAAATGCAAATGTTACCTAAACCCAAGCCTAAACCTTTCAAAAAGTCATCGAAACAACCCAAAGAAGGGGCTTGCTACCACTGCAATGAAACTGGTCATGGAAAAGGAATTGCAAGGCCTACCTGGAAGAAATAAAGAAACGGAAGGGCAGTGAGACTGCTGCTTCAGGTATTCTTATTATAGAAGTCAATTTATCTACTTCTTCATCATGGGTATTAGATATCAGTAGTGAAGCTCACATTTGTGTGAATGCGCAGGGGCTGCGAAGGAGTAGACAACTGGCAAAAGGTAAAATGGACCTACGTGTTGGAAATAAAGCAAGAGTTGCTGCTATTGCCGTAGGGACATATGATATAAAGCTACCTAGTGGACTTGTATTGGAACTTAATAATTGTTATTGCGTTCCTGCTATGTGTAGAAACATTATATCAGTTGCTTGCCTTGATTTGGAAGGTTATAAATTTACTATTGAGAAAAGTGTCACGTCCATATTTAATAAAGGTATTTTTTTTATGGAGATGCCTTTATGAGTGGGAGATTATATCCCATAAATCTTGAAAGTTACAAATCGGTCTATAACTTGAATGTCAAAAGACTTAATCAAATAATTTAAACCAAATAGATTTCCGGCATTGTCGTTTGGTCCATATAAACAAGAAACGTATGACCAAACTCCATAAATATGGAATCTTGGAGACTTTTGATTTAGAATCATATGATACATGCGAATCTTGCTTATTAGGCAAAATGACCAAAGCTCGTTTCACGGGCCATACTGAGAGAGCTGCAGATTTATTGGGCTTAATACATACTGATGTATGTGGACCAATGAATACAAATGCTAGAGGAGGTTTCCAATACTTCATAACGTTCACGGATGACTTAAGCATATTTGAATATATCTACTTAATGAGTTATAAGTCTGAGTCGTTTACGAAATTCAAGCAATTTCAAAATGAAGTACAAAATCAGTTAGGCAAAACTATTAAAGCATTATGATCCGATCGTGGTGGTGAATATTTGAGCCATGAATTTGATGATCATCTTAAAAATTGTGGAATTGTTTCACAACTAACTCCACCTGGAACACCTCAATGGAATGGTGTGTCGGAACGGAGAAATCGAACCTTGTTAGACATAGTTAGATCGATGATGAATCAAGCTGATCTTCTAATTTCTTTTTGGGGTTACGCCTTAGAGACTGCTGCGTTCATTTTAAATCGAGTACCATCTAAATCGGTGAAAATCACACCAAATGAGATATGGGCAAAGAAACAACCTGTTTTGTCTTTCCTCAAGATGTGGGGTTGTGAAGCGACTTACATTCCATCAGAGAACAAAGTGTCTGTTGCTCGATCTGGAGTATTCCTTGAGAAGGAATTTATTTCTAAGAAAAATAGTGGGAGCAAAATAACTCTTCATGAGATGAGAGAGGCACAAATAGATACTAACCTTTAGATAAAACTGATTAAACTCACATAGAGATGTTGAGACCACTTCTTCTAAACCAGCTCCACGTAGGTCTATACGTCATCATCATGAACCTGAGAGATATGGATTTGTCATCACATATGACAACAATGTGGAATTCATGGATCTAGATGAGCCCACAACCTACAGTGAAGCAACTACTAGCACTGAATGTGAAAGATGGCTTGAAGGGATGAAATCCGAAATGCAATCCATGTATGATAATCAAGTATGGACTTTAATTGATCTTCCTGAAGGTTCCAAAGCAATTGGTTGCAAATGGATCTTTACAAAGAAAAAGAACATGGATGACATTGTACAAACATACAAATCACGACTCATGGCAAAAGGATACAGACAGACTCATGGTATTGACTATGATGAAACCATTTCGCCAGCCGTAATGATAAAATCAATTAGAATTATACTTGCCATAGCAGCATATTATGACTATAAGATATGGCAAATGGATGTCAAAACCGCTTTTCTTAATGGGAAGTTAGATGAGGATGTGTATATGATACAACCCGAAGGTTTTGTCGATCCTAATAATCATAACAAAATATGTAAGCTCCTAAAAGCCATTTATGGTTTGAAGGAGGCATCGTGGAGTTGGAATCTTCGTTTTGATGAAAAAATGAAAAAGTTTGGTTTCACTAGAAATCAAGACGAACCTTGTGTACACAAGAAGATTAGTGGGAGCGCAATTATTTTTCTAGTACTCTATGTGGATGATATCCTACTCATTGGAAATGACATCCCTACTTTACAAAGTGTTAAACTTTGGCTAAGTAAATGTTTTACAATGAAGGACTTAGGGGAAACTGCCTATATACCGGGTATAAGGATTTATAGAGATAGATCTAAAAGGTTTCTTGCCCTAAGTCAAAGTACATATGTTAACAAGGTACTGAAAAGGTTCAGTATTCTTAATAGTAAGAAAGGGTTCTTACCTATGTCATATGGCATAAAGCTCAGTAAAACTCAAAGTCCTTGTTCAAAGGAAGAAAGAGATAGAATGAGCTTGATACCTTATGCTTCAGCAATATGATCTATTATGTATGCCATGATATGTACTAGACCGGATGTATCATTTGCATTGAGTGCAACCAGCAAATACCAGTCTGACCCTGGCGAGGCTCACTGGACCGTAGTCAAAAGCATACTTAAGTACTTGAGAGGGACTAAAGATATGTTCTTGATATATGGTGGTCAAGATAGTGACATGGTCCTTAATGGCTACGTCGATGCCAGTTTTGAGACAGGCCAAGATGATTCAAAATCGCAGTCTGGATATATATTATGCTTGAATGGTGGTGCGGTTAGCTGGAAGAGTTTCAAACAACTAACCACAGCTGATTCTATAACGGAAGCTGAGTACATAGCCACTTCGGAAGCAGCTAAAGAAGCTGTTTGGATGAGGAAGTTAATTGGTGAACTGGATGTGGTTCCTAGCATTATTGATCCAGTAAATTTGCACTGTGATAATAATGGAGCTATTGCACAAGCTAAAGAAATAAGATCACAACAAGCATCCAAACACGTACCTAGAAAGTTTCACCTCATTCGAGAGATTGTCACTCGTGGCGATGTGAGAATATGAGAAGTTCACACGGATAATAACATAGCGGATCCTTTAACCAAGCCACTTTCTCAAGAGAAGAATGATGGTCATACAAAGGCTATCGGTCTTCAGTTTATGTCTGTATAAGACTAAGGGGCTGTTTACCAACTCTATCATTAAGATCTGAGTGGAATAAGTTATCTCTTTGGATTATGCTGTCTGTCTGGATAAAGATGAAATGTTGTTTACCTGCATTGCTGAATCAACTGTCTGAATGGCAGAAATGACCATTTTACTCCCTCGATATACTTATAAAAATGTATTAAATATTTGTATCCACAATAGTTCAACACCATACAATTATAAATTGCACAACATCATAATAATATAACACAATATCTAGTTATAATAGTCATTTGGTTCCATTAAGATGATAGCTTACGGAATAAGGAGCTGGGGGATCACTGTCCCATTAAGCTATTATCTTATTGATTAAGTTCCTGGTAAACACATTATCAGATGTCCAAAAAAGCAATAAGAAACCAATAAGATTCATTAAGTTGCTAGTAAATAGACCCTAAGAGTGTAATACCCGAGATTCTAATGTGTATTTTGAACATTGTGACATTGTATTTTTTGTATTTGATCTGAGTATTATCCAGCGTATTTCATGATCCGGTGTTGTTGAGTGTATGATTTCATGAAGGTGTTCAAAATTCTAATTTTTGCACTTGTAGCGCATGCTAACGACTAGGCGTAGCGTACGCTAATAGGGTTTCGTAGCGCACGATGTGTATGAACCTTAGCGCGCGCTATACGTAGTGAACTTGATTAAGACAGGGGGTAGGTGAGATCAGCCGTGGATCTTGGTTGGGACATGTCGGGATGAATCTGGACGGCTTTTGGAAAATTTGAGTCAACAGTGCTTAGCGCACGCTAATGTTATGAGGCTAGCGCACGCTAAAGTTGAGTACAGTGAGGTCAGTGAAGCTTCGTATGGCCGTTAGCGCACGCTATATGAGTGGTAGCATATGCTAATTTATGTAATTAGCGCGCGTAAAGGGATGTTAGCGTACACCGAGTCGAGACCTAGAAGAAACAGTAGACTGCAAGCCCGTTAGCGCATGCTATGGATATGGCCGTAGCGCACGCTAATAACCATTTTCTATATATAGGACAGCACCCTCCTTCATTTTTCAGACTTCCACTTCAACCCTCACTCCAATTTCGTGACTTTGAGAGTTACCCTCCCCATCTTCAACCTTCATATCAGCCTCCTAACACATCATTGAAGGCAATGAGCTTTGAGGATTGGTGTTCAAGAGTCCAACTTTGAGTACATCAAGAGTTTCCGTCTTTTCTTTCCATACAAGGTATGTGTTGCTACCCGAACATTGAATTCATGTTCTTATTCGGATTATAACTTCCTCCTGGAGTTTATCAAGGTTAAGGATTAATCGTTAGGTTAAACACCATACCATGCAAACTTGAAGTAATCATATTAGAACTCCTTTGAATAAGAAGATCACAATCGAACCTTATTGAATTGAAACTAAGAATCTGATTTCTGAGGTTGTTGTATAGTTAGGTCGTCTTTTCCGAATCAATTGTGTTTCGGTGTATTGTTATTATCATTACTTAGAATGAGATCTTTAGCAAAGAAAGGAAATCTTAGAGTGGTTACTAAGATATAATCTTCGGATAGCATGAAATGACCTTCAATGTAATTCACAACTCGTAATGATTTCGGGGTTTGTTTATCTTCTTGTTGATGATTCGAACGTAGAGTGTTGATGGATGATAATTAATTTGAACAGGAAACTTTGGTGAAGATGGCAGCTTGTAGAAAAACGAAGTATAGAGATGAGTTAACCTTGAATTCATATTTGAAGGTGTTATATTTGGTAATGACATCGATAATCAGAAATCGAAGTACGAAATTACGGTGATTTGAGTGACTCTAGCTAGACCGAGCGGTCGTTGTGTGAGTTGAACCATGATCCGGATAGCTTAGGGTGTTAACCGACCGTAGGAGACATTAGATGTTCGTACGTTTAAACTTGTTTTGAGTTGTCGTTATTTTTCCTGTTTGTTCAAGGGCCGAGCATTGCGAATGTTTGATCGAAGGAGGCGGCCTTCGAGTGTGTTTAGATCATTGGAGTAATTTAGTTCTTGCCATCTTTGAGGCAAGTATCGTATTTTGAAATTTGTAAATGTTGGTATTTTGAGTATTCATATGGTCTATTCATGTTGTTGAACATGGAATTTATTTCACTGAATTGTCATGATATTCGTTATCGATCATTTGTATGTTCATGTTGATGGACATAGTGATTTTGCATATATGTATGCATAAGTTGTGTTTGTGAATGTTGTACGATCTATGCTGAGGGCGCTGGATCGGATGTCCACCTCGTGTTGGTCCGACGGGATCATCTTGGGATCTATGCTGAGGGCGCTGGATCATTGGACGGGTTTTTCCACCTCGTGTTGGTCCGACGGGATCATCTTGGGATCTATGCTGAGGGCGCTGGATCATTGGAATACCCATGTTGTGTTAATGGAATCTTGTGGATTCGCATTGTTTGGATTCCGGTAGCGGAAGTCCGTTTTGTGTATTTTGTTATGCATTGTTATTGCATATTTGATGTGTGTATTTCGATACTTGTACTAGCATCGTTTTGCTAACCCCTTCGGGGGTGGACATTTGTTTTGATGTTCAGGTAGCCGAGGAGCGGGAAAACAGCCACAGTACCGACATGACGACGAAGGGGCTCAGTGATATTTATTGTTGTTGTGACTTGTCTTTCTGGTTCATTTTTAGTGCTCGAGTACGCGTGTCTTATTAATATTTTGAGATGGTTGTAATAATGGACTCATTTGATCTGTTTGAAACCGGTTTTGTATTTTGAACTTTAATGGTACTGTTGTTTTATTTTTACGTCTCTTCAAATTAGCCTTGTAAATTCTTACTTAAAGGGTTTACGGCGCTGTAATTATTCCGAATATCTCGGGGTGTTACAGAATATGGTTTATTTGTACATGGGATTATTTGGGTAACTTGGCAGTCGGGTTTATTCGGGATTATTTGTACAGATGGTTGTAAGATTCATGGATATCTTGGCAGTCGGGTTTATTTGGGTCTGTTTATGTTACTTGATTTACGGGTCGTTTGTAACATCACTGCTCAGCCAGCGTCGTCATATGGACCGTGGTTGTAAGTCTCCTAATTTCTTATACTACCGATTTACTTAAATTCTGTTTTGTGAATATTAACGGACTTTATTTTTGAAAATTTTGCCCTGGATATTGAGTATTCGTGTTTACAGTATGTTGAAGGGAGGTCGTGGACGTGGTCGTGGATGCAGATGTGGTAATGAGAGACAGGAGGATTCAGCGACTACCCCAAAATTATCGGCTAGTCGAACCGATTCCCATTATGGAGGACAACAGGGATCAGCGAATGACAGCGCAAATCCTAACATGCCGGGAGTGCTTCAACAGATGGTTGCCCAGATAACCCAGTTTGCTGAGGTGGTCGACCGCATGCAGAAGGCGATGGGACAGCAGCATAATGAGGATAATCGGGGAGACAAATGGCTTACCGAGGTGGTCAAATTACACCTGCCAAAATTTGACAGTTCTGCTGAGATGCCTACTTGGGATCACTGGCTGAAGGAATTGGAGAAGATATTTGCAGGGATCAACTGTCCCGATGACCGAAAAGTTCCTATTGCCCAGTATTTTACATCGGGAGGCTTTTATTTGGTGGGAAGGCTGTTCGACACGAGGATCATAATCTTGTTGGGACAATTCAGATTAATGATGGAAGCACAGTATTGTCCTCGGCCAGTTAGAGAGGCTAGAGTCAGAGAGTTCTTCTCCCCGCAGAGTTCGGAAGCATCTGTGACAGACATAATCAAGACTTTTAATCATCAGCTGACTTGTGTGCGACACTTGGTCAGGACGGAGGCAGAGAGGATTTTTTATTTTGATATGCGGATGAAGCCGGAGATTCAGTAGTATATGTCCGGATTTGAGTGTACTACCTTGCGACAATATCAGGACAATGCGCTGGCCTACGACATGAAAGAGGCGGCGGTGGAGAAATCGATGGAGGCAAAGAAGCAGAAAGTGTCCGGCAACTTCTTGGAGAATAAGAGTAGTGGGCCCCGCAAGGGCCAATCTTCATTTTATTCGTCTAGGAAACCTCCGCATCCTTCTCGAGGTGTAAAGAAGTTCCGGACAACATCAACAGTTTCGGACGCATCAAAGAAGTGTTATAATTGTTGTCGAGCAGGGCATATTCGACGTGATTGTCCTGTTCCTTCTGTGACTTGTTTTGAATGTGGGCAAGAAGGGCACCGTGTGAATTTTTGCGGAAATGTGACTAGATGTTTTGGTACTCGCCCTCCAGCACCAGGCCCGAAAGAGATAAGTGTGAACCAGACGCAACAGAGTGGGTTTCAGCAACAGAATGTTGGGAAAGGAGAGGCGTCCAGTGCTGGGTCCGTTCCTCCGCGCCTATACGAGATGAGGATGTCAGACGATCAGAACACTGTTGTTGCATCAGGTACGATTCAGATCCTTTTGCAACCAGTTAGTGTCTTATTCTATTCAGGAGCTACGCATTCTTTCATATCTTTGAACTGTGTTAATCATTTGAAAATCTCATGCTTGTATGATTGTGAGCCTTATGTTGTGGGATTACCGAGCGGAGTGAAAATTGTGGGAACCCTAGAAACTAGATATTTTCCAGTGTCTATAGGAGGGAGAGATTGGCCATTAAATATTATTGTAGTCGACATCCAGGGTGACGATCTAATTCTCGGATATGATTGGCTCAACCGCTATGGGGCTATTTTAAATTACCAAAAGAGAGTCATTTCTATCATTGCTGATGACGAATCTGAACATTTATTCAAAGGATGGAGACCGGGAAGCTCGGGAAAATTAATCAAAGCTATGAATGCAGTGAAATTACTGAAGCAGTGTTGTCACGGACTTTGGTGCTATGCCATGAAGAAAGAAGAAGGAGTAGAGCTCTCATCTATTCCAGTTGTGAAAGAATTCTCAGATGTATTCCCTGACGAACTACCTGGGTTACCTCCGCGGAGATAAGTAGAGTACAATATCGAATTAGAGCCTATAGTCGCTCCTATTTCCAGAGCACCATACCGTATGGTGCCAACCGAGATGTATGAACTAAAGAAGCAGCTGGAGGAATTATTGCAGAAGAGATACATACAACCTAGCGTTTCTCCTTGGGGAGCACCAGTTCTCTTTGTCTGGAAGAAAGATTGATCCCTCCAATTATGTATTGATTACAGGGAGCTAAACAAGGTGACGATCAAGAACAAGTATCCTATACCTCGGATCGATGACTTGTTTGATCAACCGCAAGGGGCAAGGGTATTCTCGAAGATTGACTTGCGATCAGGATACCATCAGTTGAGAATTAAGGAATCGGATATACCAAAATCTGCTTTCAGATCCCGGTACGGACACTATGAATTCGTGGTGATGCCATTCGGACTCACCAATGCTCCTACGGTATTCATGCAATTGATGAATCGAGTATTCTTAGAATACTTGGATAAATTTGTGGTAGTCTTTATCGATGACATCTTTATCTATTCAAAAGACAAAGGGGAGCATGCTGAGCATTTTCGTATTATTTTGAGAAACTTGAGGAATGAACAGCTTTACACGAAACTTTCTAAATGCGAATTCTGGCTTAAGGAGGTGACCTTCCTTGGGCATGTGATATCAGCTAATGGAGTTCAGGTAGACCCGAAGAAAGTCGAAGCAATCTTAGAATGGGAATCTCCTAATAACGTGAAGGAAGTCCGAAGTTTCTTAGGACTTGCTGGATATTATCGCCGTTTTGTAGAGGGATTTTCCAAAATTGCTCGTCCGCTCACTCAGCTGTTGCAGAAGACTCATAAATTCATGTGGAATGAGAAATGCCAGGCGAGTTTTGATGAACTTAAGAGAAGACTGACAACAACACCTATACTAGCGTTACCAGATGGAACCGAGGGATTCATGGTATACAAAGATGCTTCAAATCAGGGTCTGGGATGTGTGTTGATGCAAAAGGATAGGGTGATTGCCTATGCCTCTCGACAGTTGAAACCATACGAAGTTAATTACCCGACTCATGATCTGGAGTTAGCAGCTGTGGTCTTTGCTTTGAAAATTTGGCGACATTATTTATACGGCACTCATTGTCAGATCTTTACAGATCATAAGAGCCTCAAGTATATTTTCAGTCAGAATGAATTAAACATGAGGCAGAGAAGGTGGCTGGAATTGATCAAGGATTACGATTTGGAAATCCTCTATCATCCGGGCAAAGCAAACATAGTAGCTGATGCACTAAGCCATAAACCTGTTTCTCTTCAAATGTTGGAAGCACTTACGTCCCAAACCAGCATTCAACGAGAACTGATCTACGAAGGGATTGAAGTATGGTAACCAGGAATCCAAGGGCAACTATACGTGATGGAACTAACTTCGTCACTAGTCGAGGAAATCAAATCTAAGCAGTTGAACGATTCTCTGATTCTTCGATTATGTGACGAAGTAAAGAAAGGGAAGGCCCCAGGATTTGTGATACAGGATGATGGAGTTCTGAGATTTCAGAGTCGACTTTGCGTTCCCGATGATGATGTTTTAAGACAGATAATTCTGAAGAAAGCTCACAGCGCGCCCTATTCTATTCACCCGGGCAGCAGTAAGATGTATAAGGTTCTAAAACAAAACATCTGGTGGGGGAATATGAAGAAGGACGTAGCAGAATACGTTTCGAAGTGTTTGACTTGTCATCAGGTTAAGATTGAACATCAGCGACCTGCCGGAATGTTGAAGCCTCTTCCGATCCCTGAGTGGAAGTGGGAGGACATATCGATGGATTTCATCACCAATATGCCAAAGACCAAGACGGGAATGAATGTGATTTGGGTTGTAGTTGATTGACTAACCAAGTCGGCTCAATTCCTAGGAATTAAAGACACGTGGGGACTCGAGAAATTGGCACGAGTATTTGTTTCAGAGATAGTCCGGTTGCATGGTACATCGAAGACCATTATTTCGGATCGAGATGGTCATTTCGTGTCGCACTTTTGGAAGGCAGTTCACAGGGCTTTGGGGACCGAGCTGAACTTTAGCACGGCTTATCATCCTCAGATGGAGGGTTAGTCCGAAAGGACTATTCAGACAGTAGAAGACATGCTTAGAGCTTGTTCCTTAGACTAGTCAACCGACTGGGAGGTTCATTTGCCCTTGATTGAATTCACCTACAACAATAGTTGGCATGCTTCCATTAAGATGGCACCGTTTGAAGCGTTGTACGGAAGAAGATGTATATCGCCCCTGTGTTGGGATGATTCTTCTGACTTGATTGGGACGGAACCAGAGTTGATAGTTCAGACTCAAGAGAAAGTAGCTCTAATTCGGGAACGACTGTTGACTGCCCAGAGTCGACAAAAGTCTTATGCAGATGTGCGTCGTCGCCCGTTGGAGTTTGAGATTGGGGATCATGTACTATTGAAGGTTTCTCCTACCCGGGGAATTTTCCGTTTTGGGAGGAAAGGAAAGCTGAGTCCGAGATATATTGGACCATTTGAGATCCTCGAGAGAGTTAGGGATTTAGCATATAGTTTGGCCTTACTGCCATCGCTGAGTCACGTTCACAACGTGTTTCACGTATCCCAGTTATGGAAGTATGTACCAGATCCCAGTTATATCATTGATTTCGGCGAGATCGAGATAGCTAATGACGGCACCTTCGAAGAGAGACCAATCAAAATACTCGAAAGTCGGATCAAGCAATTGAGGAATAAAACAATATCCTTGGTTAAAGTGCAATGGTCACGACACGGAGTCGAACAGGCCACGTGGGAAACGGAGGATGGTATGAAGACTAGATACCCGGAGTTATTTTCATCTTAAGTTTCGGGACGAAACTTCTTTTTAGGGAGAGAGGATGTAATACCCGAGATTCTAATGTGTATTTTGAACATTGTGACATTGTATTTGTTGTATTTGATCTGAGTATTATCCAGCGTATTTCATAATCCGGTGTTGTTGAGCGTATAATTTCATGAAGGTGTTCAAAATTGTAATTTTTGCACTTGTAGCGCACGCTAACGACTAGGTGTAGCGTACGCTAATTGGGTTTCATAGCGCACGCTGTGTATGAACCTTAGAGCGCGCTACACGTAGTCAACTTGATTAAGACATGGGGTAGGTGAGATCAGCCGCGGATCTTGTTCGGGACATGTCGGGATAAATCTGGACGGCTTTTGGAAAAGTCGAGTCAACGGTGCTTAGCGCACGCTAATGTTATGAGGCTAGCGCACGCTAAAGTTGAGTATAGTGAGGTCAATGAAGCTTCGTATGGCCGTTAGCACACGCTATATGAGTGGTAGCGTATGCTAATTTATGTACTTAGCGCGCATAAAGGGATGTTAGCGTACGCTAAGTCGAGACCTGGCAGAAACAGTAGACTGTAAGCCCGTTAGCACACGTTATGGATATGGCCGTAGCGCGCGCTAATAACCATTTTCTATATATAGGACAGCACCCTCCTTCATTTTTCGGACTTCCACTTCAACCCTCACTCCAATTTCGTGACTTTGAGAGTTACCCTCCCCATATTCAACCTTCATATCAGCCTCCTAACATATCATTGAAGGCAAGGAGCTTTGAGGATTGGTGTTCAAGCGTCCAACTTTGAGTTCATCAAGAGTTTCCGTCTTTTCTTTCCATACAAGGTATGTATTGCTGCCCGAACTTTGAATTCATGTTCTTATTCGTATTATAACTTCCTCCTGGAGTTTATCAAGGTTAAAGTTTAATCGTTAGGTTAAACACCATACCATGCAAACATGAAGTAATCATATTAGAACTCCTTTGAATAAGAAGATCACAATCGAACCTTATTGAGTTGAAACTAAGAATCTGATTTCTGAGGTTGTTGTATAGTTGGGTCGTCTTTTCCGAATCAATTGTGTGTCGGTGTATTTTTATTATCATTACTTAGAATGAGATCTTTAGCAAAGAAAGGAAATCTTAGAGTGGTCACTAAGATATAATCTTCGGATAGCATGAGATGACCTTTAATGTAATTCACAACTTGTAATGATTCCTCGGTTTGTTTATCTTCTTGTTGATGATTCGAACGTAGAGTGTTGATGGATGATAATTAATTTGAACGGGAAACTTTGGCGAAGATGGCAGCTTGTAGAAAAACGAAGTATAGAGCTGAGTTAACCTTGAATTCGTATTTGAAGGTGTTATATAACCAAACTTGGTAATGACATCGATAATCAGAAATCGAAGTACGAAATTATGGTGATTTAAGTGACTCTAGCTACACCGAGCGGTCGTCGTGTGAGTAGAACCGTGAGCCGGCTAGCTTAGGGTGTTAACCGACCGTAAGAGACGTTAGATGTTCGTACGTTTAAACTTGTTTTGAGTTGCCGTTATTTTTCCTGTTTGCTCAAGGGCCGAGCATTGCGAACGTTTGATCCAATGAGGCGGCCTTCGAGTGTGTTGAGATCATTGGAATAATTTAGTTCTTGCCATCTTTGAGGCAAGTATCGTATTTTAAAATTTTTAAATGTTCGTATTTTGAGTATTCATATGGTTTATTCATGTTGTTGAACATGGGATTTATTTCGTTGAATTGTCATGATATTCATTATCGATCATTTGTATGTTCATGTTGATGGACATAGCGATTTTGCATATATGTATGCATAAGTTGTGTTTGTGAATGTTGTACGATCTATGCTGAGGGCGCTGGATCGGATGTCCACCTCGTGTTGGTCCGACGGGATCATCTTGGGATGTATGTTGAGGGCTCTGGATCATTGGACGGGTTTTTCCACCTCGTGTTGGTCCGACGGGATCATCTTGGGATCTATGCTGAGGGCGCTGGATCATTGGAATACCCATGTTATGTTAATGGAATCTTGTGGATTTGCATTGTTTGGATTCCAGTAGTGGAAGTCCGTTTTTTGTATTTTGTTATGCATTGTTATTGCATATTCGATGTGTGTATTTCGATACTTGTACTAGCATCATTTTGCTAACCCCTTCGGGGGTGGACATTTGTTTTGATGTTCAGGTAGCCGAGGAGCGGGAAAACAGCCACAGTACTGACATGACGACGAAGGGGCTCAGTGATATTTATTGTTGTTGTGACTTGTCTTTCTGGTTCATTTTTAGTGCTCGAGTACGCGTGTCTTATTAATATTTTGAGATGGTTGTAATAATGGACTCATTTGATCTGTTTGAAACCGGTTTTGTATTTTGAACTTTAATGGTACTATTGTATTATTTTTACGTCTCTTCAAATTAGTCTTGTAAATTCTTACTTAAAGGGTTTACGGCGCTATAATTATTCCGAATATCTCTGGGTGTTACAAAGAGCAAGTGAGAGATTGTTAGTATAATGCTTTAAGTCTACTATTTATTAATAATGTGGTGACATTTATTGTTATATAATATTGATTATATTATTGAATTAATATTCTGCTTATAATCATCAAGTATGTGACTTGATAGTAAAGCTCGTTAAAGAATTAAAGAATATTTATTCTAGATATTCCTAGTAATATGATTACTAGTATGATAGTGATACGATGGCTATATTTTATTGGTCATGAACATGAGATGTTATATCACGTCATAGATACATGTAGAGACATCATATTAGATATGACCTAACAAAGAGAATTATATATGGATTAAATCATTATAATTCCTATGATTGTTATATATTATTTAAGTCCTTATTACCTAAAGACACTACAGTTTCCTATATAATGAGTATCATATTTTAATACAATACCAACATCTTCTGTAATAAGGGACCATACAGTTTGTGATTGGATACGGTACGATTTATGCAGAGGGAATTAGTTTGTTCAGAGGGGACTTGTCCCACCTATAAAACAGAGAAGATATCCACGGGCCCTTGATAAGTTAAATTGTTTAAATGCATGGTCATGCTTAAATTGATCAATAAAGAGTTATTGGTAAATATTAGCATTGGACAATTGTAACTTGAGATCAATAATATTAATTAAGCTAGATAAGGTCGACTTATTCATGTCTTATGCTTAATTAGGATATCGCGTGACGAGATGATTAAATATTATACAGTAACGAGATTTCGTTGTGCCGTCGAATTAATTCCTTTAATGCGGGTAGTGATATGTCTAGTGTAAAATCCTAAAATCTGTTTTCCTAAATTCCCATATAATTTGAATTTTTCCTAAGTTATGAATATAATTAATAATAGACCTAAACTATATGATATGTAATAAAAATACATTTAATTTAAATGAAGACATACATAATAATATAATATGTTACAAATTAAGACTTTCCTAAATATATACTAACAATCATACGTCTTTTTTTTTCTTTTGACTTTGTAACCAACGATTCACATAATAATTATGAGATAATGATTTCTTAATTTCAGGCCTTGTTTCATGCCCCAATTAATGTAACACCCCCAAATCCGACTGGGAATATTACAGTGCCGTGGGCCCCGAGATGGAACCCACAAGGCTGAAGGAAATTTTCGCAAACATTTACAAACGCCCAAGAGGCTAACGACGGTATTATCTATTAAAAACATTCGAAGATTTATAAAACTCGTTTATCAAACCGTCGTAAAAACTCATTTGAAACCACAAGGCCCAAAATGCCAAAACTCAACAGTTTAAAAACATACGTTAAGCTATCGCTTACACGTACCGACAGAACAAATTTAGAAAACGATTTCCCAGAGTAACCTAAGTTACCAGATACCAATAGGTCATTTTAAAAATACTCACGCAGCGGATAAAGACAAACAATTAAAATACTCTAGCAGCGGACATACAAAAACTATTCAGGGAACTCAATACACAAATACATGCCCTAGCCAGTATCCTCCGGGAAGTTCATCTCTCCACGACCGCTACAAGCTTGATAATCCAAGAACCTAAAAAGAAAGCCCACGACGGGGTCAGCCATAATATCCAACAATGATAACCATCACATCTCGTCAATAATTACATATCAATGGAAATACTAAGTAAGAATACGACCAATGTAATCTTACTGTCGTAACTTTACGAAAATCCACGATTCATATCCTTAACAACACATTAAGATAATACCGAATATCTGTGCGGTATCTCAATTATACTCAAGGTTCTCAAAATATTATCATAACTCGGGATACGGAAATTTTACCAACTCTGGCCAATTCAATCCATCGGATAACGTCGACATTTCCAATACGATAATCGATTGCCAATCAAAGACAAGTATCAAGGAAATACGGAACATACCTCAAGATACGAAATACCATTACCATCACGTCAGTCTAATCCGAGATCAGATCAACACAACATACGGACATGGTCCTAACACAAGACCTACAAATGCATACTCATATGACAACGTCAATATGATCACAACAATAACGACAATGTATACTTATGGCAACCCATAATATACATATGCACAATAACAACAACATATGGTAATCCAACGATCCATTACCAGACTATAGATTCCCATGATGATCCGTCGGACCAACGCATGGTGGCA
The DNA here is from genome assembly GCA_033398695.1 of Orobanche coerulescens. NCBI lineage: Eukaryota > Viridiplantae > Streptophyta > Magnoliopsida > Lamiales > Orobanchaceae > Orobanche > Orobanche coerulescens. The sequence continues at coordinate 140,299,375 of CM065803.1, read as the reverse complement.
TTACATCGGCAAATGATCCACAAGACACAGCTATAGATTCCCATGATGATCCCGTCGGACCAACGCATGGTGGACATATGACAACAATGCACAACTGCACAGAACAACAGTGCACAATACACGACAACAACAATGCACAAATGCATGACAACAACGATACACGAATGTATCACGACATGATCGACACAAATGACAGAAATAATTAAAATACTTGCTCCGAGTCCTTCGAGAGCAATCTCGATATCTAAACCATCACCAACCATTATTCTGAATATTCACCGATCCAAAACATCACGGACGGTAGATAATTCACGTTTTTGTCAATACCATGATGTATCCTCGATAACAAGTATACCAACGACAATTGTAAATCATATACATTATGATTTAAATTCCCAAAACTCGAATACAACCTATAATTCCAAATCTCCTGTGATTACGATTATAAACATTGCTATACGAATTATAAACAAATGAAACTGAAACCATTCATTAAATATTATAACTGAGCAAGTAATAACTTGCCTCGATACCGATACGATGATGAAGCCGCTACCAGTCACATTGCCTTCGTCTACGAGCTCCTCGGCCCCGCCCGAAGCAATTCACGAACATACTCAAACATGACCGCAACATACGGTTATACTCACCGATCAATAATCTCAACCTATTGAAATAATCGATTAACATACAATCCGATAATAATCAATGACCGACATAGCCAACCGATCAAACTCAACGGCTCAACAATACCTCGATCATACACAAAACCAAACAATACAACTCAAACCAATCAAACACGAATTCAAGACAACACTACGATTCCACATTCAATCTTAAATACTTACAAGTTTCCTCCTTGTATATTCGTAATAAAACCAATTACCGATTATCATCATCAATCCGGACAATCCAATTAATTATAGATAATCATATTCCAAGAGTTCCACAACTTATTCCGAAATCACATTCAAAGTCCCCAAACGGCATAATCCGATGTGTTCTAACATCTATACAATCATTATTCACAATTCAAGGTGTATGTAATCATGTTCTTCAACATATACACTTCTCATAACATCATGGATTACAATAAACTATCAAGAACATCGAGATTACTACGATTCCATAATCATAACGACATAATCAAGGTATTTGATCAACAATTCATTATCTTCCCTTAACAAAATTCCCATAATTACCAAGAATAATCATAACACAATCAATTCCATCACCATTCATACGAAAACGTGTAGAATTTCCCAAGTTCTACTCATTGAGGCATTTCATCGAACACTATGAAGGCATAATCCAATTCAATCATTTTAACGAAGAAATACTCGAATTTGTTCCACAAAACTTCAAGAGTATTGAATGATTACGAGATTACAACAAAGTTCCATCAATAATCTGAACCAAAACGAATCAAATCGGCCAAAACACCAAGAAACTCCAAGAATATCCAAAAACAAGTGTTTAGGTGTTCTTACCTTCGATCCGGGTGGAATGATGTTAATCCATGATTCCAACTTCCAAAACATGTTGCTACATGATGTTCTTACTCAAATCCATCAACTTTGCTTAAGAAATCGAGAAAGAAACGAAGAAAAATGAAAAATGATAAGGATGACTCGGTCCAGGCCTTATATAGGCCGAGACCTGCCGGCACTTTACGTACGTAACCGGCCACTGCCTTACGTACGTAACCGGCCATGGCCTGCTCACTTTGCCAGTTTCGGCACCCTTACGTGCATGCGGCACCTGGATTACGTACGTAACTGGCCCTTACGGCCGTAACCGGCCACTGCCTTACGTACGTAATCGGCCAGTCCTAGCCATCCCTGTGAGTCACTGCCGACCGTGATCGGCCATCCATATGAGTCACTGCCGACCATGCTCGGCCACTACAGGTCCTCTCGGCCATGACTCGGCCAGCCGCCCCGTAACGTACGTAACACTTATTCCGTTGCGTACGTAATACGTACGTTGACTTGCTACAGTATTAAACTCGTATTATGTACGTAATACACCCTCTATAACGTACGTAACTCCATCCGTTGACTCACCTGTCCACATCCGCGCCGAAAGCTGCCGACACCGGGCCCAGCTGTCCGATTCCTCTTGTTACGTACGTAATGTCTCGGCCATAACGTACGTAACTCTTGTGATTTAGCGTACGTAAGTCTTCAACATTAGCGTATGCTAAGTATTCTATACTTAGCCAATTTCAATCATTCTGCTTTGTCTCGACATACCGAAAACACATATACACTTCTTGAATACATATCGAATCCAATAACATTCTTATACGATATACTCTATATCGAAAGTACGATAACCTGATACACAATATCCTCAAATGCAACTGTCGACCAGATACGACAATTATACCGATACTGACATCTCAGTCCTTTATTAATTTATTTTATCCATACTGTACAGATTCCACGGTGTACAATATAACTCGGATAAAATAATATCAAACAACAGAAGTAGAAATTCCGGATATTACAATTAAAAACACAATCAAAGCCTAATTGTATGCAATTACTATCTTACCATATAGAGACACACACTCCTCCTTCTGATATAACGTGTTTCTTTTTTTTTTCCTCTTCCTCCCATTCATAGAAACAAAAAAAATAATAAAAACACAAAATTGTTGTTGCGTTTCTCTTTTCAAGATCAAAACCAAGATTCTTGATGTGGCTGTTCATTCGTTCGAGGGTGTGGCTGTGGTATTGGATTCGTGGGATTCTGTCTGAGGGTCTTGTTCTTTTTCTTTGTCTTTGAATCGTTAACATAAGGTATCATCACACTCTTGTGTTTTTGTTCTAATTCGACACATTTAAACATGATAATCTCAATATATGAAACAACTAAACCCTAATCGTTTACATGATAAACCTCATCTGATATGTTTATTAATTTTTGCTATTCGATTTATATGTATAAGAACCACATGAAATCATAAACTTCAATATGTTTAAAGCATATGTAATCGATATGATGTTTTGTTTTCTACTCGACCTAATCTGATCCGACCTCTAAACATATTCAACCGAAAGCTGACCTATTAGACCCTAATATGGTTTTATAAACATACTTATAAATCTGGTTGAAACCCTAGCAATATAATATGATGGCGTATAAAAATTAATGAGTTGGACTAGGGCTCGTTTGGAGTTATTCCATGTAAATGCTTGGCTCGTTAATTTGTGTTTGTGTGTGTGTTGTGTGTATGATCATTTAGAGTTGGAACCATGAGTATGTTAAGATGATGTTTATAACATGTTTCGTGAATTATGAGGTCTCGTGTGATGTTTGTATAATTAAAACATGTGTTATGATGGTCTCAAATGGATTCTGAAAACGGGACAGCTTGTAGGCTGAATATGTGTGCATTATAGCTCGAGTCCCATAAGTGTTTAGTTCTGTCTTTCTGCATGAAAACTTAGTTTTGTCATAAAAGAGTTCTCCAATAGGTTTGGGGTGATTTGAAGTTGACTTAGTTATGTTTTTGATTTTTATGTGATTAAGTGTCAAAGCTGAGTAATCGAGTCTGAAATTCAGTTAGTGTTTTTGATTTTTCATGTTCAAAAAAGAGTTAGGAGATCTCCTTTTACAAAGGTAATATCTAAGTTATAAGGGACTTCCTGGAATTTTTGTAGATTTTTCTGAAGTGTATGAATGGGCTAACCAAGTGCAAACTTTCTGTATGTATGTGCAGTTAATTTTCTCGGTAAGTCTGGGAATATGATTTTTGAAGAGTACTGATACTTAATAATAAAATCTGGAAAAATTCAAGTAGACTCCTAAGGCATTATAGTTTCTGTGATAATTTTGGTGAATTTTTATTTTGAAATCTGTTGTGGTGTTAAAGTTCATAAAGTGAAGGCTAAAGCATAGTATAACCAGAATTTTGTTAGAAGTTAAGATTTTTGTGATTTTAATACCATTTAATATGGTTGAACCCTAAAATGTACTTGAACATTAATTATGATATAATTGGTCATATGTAACCTAATTCCAATAACGAAACCCTAATCACACTAATAAATGGTGTTAAGTAATTAAGAACCCGTTATGACATTAAATGAGTTAATAAGTAATACATGATTCCCCAATTCATGTAGGTTCCGCGATGAAGGAGTGACTTCCATTTCCTTGTGATCCATCTTTTACTCTCTATTTAATTTGAATAAGGTACAGATATTCTGACCTTTCTCTTAAGGTTTCTCATGACTAATACACACTTTTGATCTTTAGCTATTTTGATTATGAACCTTTGCTATGAAGTTTTGAACCATTTGATATGAACTCTTTGATTTGAGCTTTTGCTATGAACTTTTGAGTATGAACCTTTGATTATGAACCTTTAGTTGTGGAACTTTGATTGTGATATCCTGATGACTTAGACATCTGCCAAACTTTTGGCCTTGCATTTGATCATTCAGTTTGATACCCGAGCCATTATACTAGGCATGGGGGTTCCATGTCCGTGTCATTGATGCACCAATGGCATGACTCTAGGGTGGTCGAGTGATGTGCCATCCCATCCCTTTTTGTTTGTTGAAGATATGGCCACTAATACTTTTGCAGGAGCGTATGGATGCATCCTAGATTTGTTTTGTATTTGATATGCTACATTTGGTTTGGTGATTGATGTTGTGTGCAATACACGTCCTTCACATTTTGGGAGGCAGCACCTTATGAGCTTCTGTACGGGAGGAAATGTAGAGCACCTATTTGTTGGGATGAGGTAGGTGAAGTTTGACTGAGGGACCGGAGATTATTGAGATCACTAACGAGAAAGTGGCTGTAGCCAAGGAGAAGCTGAAAGAGGCTCGCACTCGACAGAAGAGTTATGCTGATAAGCGTCGACGTGACTTGGAGTTTCAGGTTGGGGATCATGTATTTCTGAAAGTATCGCCGTTCAGAGGTGTGAAACGTTTTGGGATCAAAGGAAAGCTTAGTCCTCGATTCATTAGACCGTTCTAGATTCTTGAACGTATTGGGGATGTTTCTTATTGTTTAGCTCTACCTCCTCAGTTATCACATGTTCATAACGTCTTCCATGTATCTCTTCTGAGGGGATACAATTATCATCCGTTGCATGTGGCATTTTATCCTTTTGATCAGATTCAGCCTGATATGTCACTTTCTGAGGAACCTGAAGCTATTTTGGATCGACAAGATAGAGTCATGAGAAACAAAGTTATTCCGTTTGTGAAAATTCTTTGGAAGAATCACCCAGAGCGTGAAGCTACCTGGGAAACCAAGGAATCGATGCGAACAAGTTACCCTCATTTCTTTTTGTAGCCTGGTACGTCTTCATTTCGTGTTCATTTCAATTTCGCGGACGAAATTTCTTTTTAGGGGGGAAGAATTGTAAAACCCTAAAATCTGTTTTCCTAAATTCCTATATAATTTGAATTTTTCCCAAGTTATGGATATAATTAATAATAGACCTAAACTATATGATATGTAATATAAATATATTTAATTTAAATGAACCTATGACATACATAACAATAAAATTTGTTACAAATTAAGACCTTTCTAAATATCTACTAACAATCACACGTCTCTTTTTTTCTTTTGTCTTTGTAACCAACGATTCACAGAATAATCATGAGATAATGATTCCTTAACTTCAGGCCTTGTTTCATGCCCCAATTAAAAACACAATCAAAGCCTAATTGTATGCAATTACTAGCTTACCATATAGAGACACACGCTCCTCCTTTTGATATAACATGTTTCTTTTGTTTTCCTCTTCCTCCCGTTCATACGAAACAAAAAATAATAAAAACACAAAATTGCTGTTGCGTTTCTCTTTTCAAGATCAAAACCAAGATTCTTGCTGTGGGTGTTCATTCGTTCGAGGGTGTGGCTGTGGTATTGGATTCATGGGATTCTGTTTGAGGGTCTTGTTCTTTTTCTTTATCTTTGAATCGTTAACATAAGGTATCATCATACTCTTGTGTTTCTGTTCCAATTCGACACATTTAAACATGATAATCTGAATATATGAAACATCTAAACCCCAACCGTTTACATGATAAACCTCATCTTATATGTTTATTAATTTTTACTATTCGATTTATATGTATAAGAACCACATGAAATCATAAACTTCAACATGTTTAAAGCATATGTAATCGATCTGATGTTTTGTTTTCTACTCGACCTAATCTGATTCGACCTCTAAACATATTCAACCTAAAGCTGACCTATTAGACCCTAATCTGGTTTTATAAACATACTTATAAATCTTGTTGAAACCCTAGAAATATAATATGAGGGCGTATAAAAATTAATGAGTTGGACTAGGGCTCGGTTGGTGTTATTCCATGTAAATGCTTGGCTCGTTAATTTGTGTTTGTGTGTGTGTCGTGTATATGATCATTTAGGGCTGGAACCATGAGTATGTTAATATGATGTTTATAACATGTTTCATGAATTATAAGCTCTCGTGTGATGTTTGTATAATTAAAACATGTGTTATGATGGTCTCAAATGGATTCTGAAAACGGGACAGCTTGTAGGCTGAATATGTGTGCGTTATAGCTTGAGTCACATAAGTTTTTAGTTCTGTATTTCTGCATGAAAACTTTGTTTAATGTCTTAAATAAGTTCTCCAATTGGTTTGGGGTGATTTCAAGTTGATTTAGTTATGTTTTTGATTTTTATGTGATTAAGTGTCAAAGCTGAGTAATCGAGTCTGAAATTCATTTGGTATTTTTGATTTTTCATGTTCAAACCATAACGAGTTAGGATATCTCCTTTTACACAGGTAATATGTAAGTTATATGGGACTTCCTGGAATTTTTTTAGATTTTTCTGAAGTTTATGAAGGGGCTAACCAAGTGCAAACTTTCTGCATGTATGTGCAGTTAATTTTCTGGTTAAGTCTAGGAATATTATTTTTGAAGAGTACTAATACTTAATAATAAAATCTAGAAAAATTCAAGTAGACTAGTAATGCATTATCGCTTCTGTGATAATTTTGGTGAATTTTTATTTTGACATCTGTTGTAGTTTTAGAGTTCATAAAGTGAAGGCTAAAGCATAATATAACCAGAATTTTTGTTAGAAGTTAATACCATTTAATATGGTCGAACCCTAAAATGCACTTTAACATTAATTATGATATAATTAGTCATATGTTAACCTAATTCCAATAGTGAAACCCTAATCACACTAATAAATGGTGTCAAGTAATTAAGAACCTGTTAATAACAGGTTTGCTGCATTAGAGTAGACTGGAAGTTCGGATGATACTTATGCTTGGTGGAGTTTGCCTTTTCCTTTTCCGGTCATGGCGGTGGACTACGGCGGTGTGGCGGCAGACGGCGGCTATGCGGCGGACGGCGGCTGTGCGGCGGTAGTGTGGCGGCGGTTCGGCTGTGTCGGGTGGGTTGTTTAGAGAAAAAAGTATTGTTAAATTAGGATCCAAAATCTAATTAATATATGGGATTCACTGTATTGGACTTCCAAGGACAGAAAGACGATTCTATGTCTACTTCTGGCTACATTTACTCTTAATGGAGGAGCAGTATCATGGCATAGTGCCAAGTATAGCACGACTGCTAATTCCACATGTTAGGCTGAGTATAAAGCGGCCTCGGAGGCCTCCGAATGAAGAATTTAGAAATTACTGGGTAAACTTCACGTGACACCTTGTGCTGCGCTGCCAGAGCAGTAACACAGGCCTAGGAGCCGAGGTTTCACAACAGTACCAAACATATTAAGAGAGAGTATCATCTCGTAAGAGAATTTGTTTGCAAAGAGATACATTGTGCTGCATAGAGTAGAGTCAGCCGACTACGTCGCTGATCCACTAACCAAGCCACATTCTCAGATTAGCTTGGAGCATAATCTGGAGAACATGGGTATTAGATACCATAGTGTGTGGCATTGAGTGCAAGTGGGAGATTGTTGGGAGTATGCCCTCGAATGCCACTCAGAGGATGTTGAGTGAGTGCATTGTACTTGTAATTATGTAAATCATTAATATAAGGCAATGGAAGTTTCTTTATATACTGGTAGTTACTGGCATTCCTAACTCGTAAATATATAAGAACCAGATCTCTAGTCCTTCTAAAGTACTTGAGAAAGTTCTTTATGGCGGTCTAATGTTCCCAAACTGGGTAAGCCCGAAACCTACTTACCACGCTCCCAGCATACGCAATGTCAGGTCTCGTACACAATAAAGCATATGTAAGGCTACCCACTGCCGAAGCATATGGTATATAACTCATTTCCTTTCATTCTCCCTCACTATGAGGACATATCTTCAAGGTGAGTTTATTCCATGTCGCATTGGAAGGAACCCTCTTTAATATCTAATATATATATAGGGCTTGGGAAAAACTTATCATTCTCTTCGATCTATCCCAGCAGAGTCGAATCCCAATAATATAGGTTTCTTCTCCCAAGTCTTTCATGGAGAAATTACTCGAAAGCCAAGATTTCCCAGAACTGAGCATTCCCACATCATTTTCTATTAGTATAATGTCATCTACATATAGTACTTAGAATGTGATCTTGCTCCCACTAACCCTCTTGTATACACAAGATTCCTCTTCATTTTGCACGAAGTCAAACTCTTTGACCGTCTCATCAAAATGAAGGTCCCAACTACATGAAGATCAAGCATACCCATTTCATGGAGTCTACATCCACCATTTCTAGGTCATTGGTCGCGGGTCGGTCTCTTGTTTATCACTTGGAACCTCGAGGAAACCCAGTTCCTCCAAGTGCACAAGCCCATACCTCTCAGGTAAATGAGACACCCTACTAGACCTACGAGGTGGTTGTACTTGTGTTTCAGAAGGTTCGGTTCCAGTTTCTTGCACAGGTGTCTCCCGAGGAGTTTCATTGTATTCTTCTAAATAAATACTTCTACCTGCTCCGCCTTCCTGAATGAACTCATCTTCCAGGAAGTGTGGTTGTAAAACAACAACGATCTTTCGATCTTCGGGCATGTAGAATAGATATCCCATCATCCCAGACGAGAATACAATGAAACGTCCCTTTGCGGACCTAGCTTCCAACTTCTCCACCTTAGTCTTCTAGTCATAGTATTCACAACTACTTTGTTGCTGAGATTTAGATGATACAATCCATTTAACAGTGTAGCAGTACCCACTAGTTTATTTCTGAAATAAATTTTGCAGGAACCATCACCAATGAAAAATGAAAAACCTTTTCGGTCCATGACCGGAATGGATACAATGTTTTTGTGCCCCTCGGGCAAAACAAGTACATCTTCTAAAGTTAAAACAAAGCCGGATTCTAAATCCAAAAAGAAGTGATTCTATGACGGTTGCCTTGACACTATTCCCGCTTCTGATAGTGATCATAACTTCTCCAGCTCCAAGCTTCCTACTTTGTTCCAGATGCTGATTCACGGTACAAATATGAGAACTAGCACCAGAATCCAGTATCCAGGAAGTAGAAGAAACAGTAGCAGAACAATTTGTTTCCAAAACTAAAAGTTCTGTACCTGAAGTGCCATGAAGAATCGGACACTCTATAGCCCAGTGGCCCAGCTCACCGCATTTGAGACAAGCGTCTTTCTTCTTGCTTTTTGGAACCGTTGGGGCCTTGCCCTTGCCCTTGAAGTCCTTGACATGTGGTACAGTCTGCTTCTTGGTCTTTTTCTTCTTGTTCTTAGACCTCCGAGGTCCAGAAGAAATCACAAGAGCAGACTCCTTCATCCGCGGAGTATTCATCTGAGACTGAGCGGTCACAAGTTTGTTCATTAGCCCAGCTAAATTACATGCAATCTCATTGCTGTTGAAGTTCATAACAAACTGTGAGAAGGATTCAGGGAGAGACTGTAGGATAAGGTCGGTTTGGAGAGAAGTATCCATTTTAAAATCAAGAGCCTCTAATATCTCGATCATGGATATCATTTTGAGGACGTGTTCCCCAACTTTCTCACCTTCCTTCATCCTTGCACCGAACAGTTGCTTGGATATCTCATATCTAGCAGTTCTACTGTGCTCACCATAAAGCTCGATTAAGTGAGATAGAATCTGCCTAGCAGAAGTCATTTTCTCATGAGCTCTTTGAAGCTCATTAGACATGGAAGCCATCATATAAGCACGGACTTTCACGTCATCCTTAACCCACTTTTCGTGGTTTTCAATCTCTTCCTGATTGGCTCGGGTCCGCACAGGAGGCGCAGGAATGTCCGTCTCCAAGACGTATCCTAGTGCCTCTATACTGAGGACAATCATCAGATTGAGGAGCCAATCCACAAAGTTAGGTCCCATCAAGTTGTTCTTTTCGAGTAGAATTGCGAGTGGATTCATTGTCGTATTGAGATTTATGTCTGCATTAAGTATGACAGATTAATTAGTGACTCGTTCAACTATGTTCTGAGTATAGAATTAAGCTCTTTTCTATTCTTGTTACCCAGCTCCCACTATTTTTTTATCAGAATAACACACTCCCATTTGAAATCCAGAAGTATCGTCGCTCTACTTCATAGTGGGGATCGAGTTCTTTATAAATATTAATAGAGGGCAACCGAACAGGTTTCTAGTTTATTAAAGTGGTGTCCAACACCAACCCATCTAATGGATGATTCAATCTTCTTTTTCCCCTTGTTCACTACCCTCAACCTATACCGTTTCTATGGTTCGTGAACAAGTTAAGTTTATACCATCGACGCAAATCAGTTTCACAATTGAATCTTATCCGGCAACCTATCAGGTGTCTAGGGATAAAATTTGCTCCAACCGAAGGCATCCAATGCGCTCCCGGTAATTTATCCGTCCTCCCCGAATGACTACCCCGATAACTTGGAAGCATAGCACATCCGTTTTGGATTTCAATTTCCCAAAAACTCGATGGAGGGAAGGAAAACCTTGAAACCTTATAAACTTAATAATTTGTCGTGGGAGAATTTTCGCGATTAACGTTACACTTTGCACATTAATCAATTAAGCGCGTTTGTGGCATTCATACAATATGAAAACAACCATTCAGAACCTAGTTGCTACCAACATGTGGTTCATGGACCGTTTCTAGAAAACAAAAACTCCGTAATCTAATTACAAGTCTTCGTCTTGAATCTTCGTCTTCTCGAAACGGATCTTCCTCCGGTCTTCGTCATTACATATAAATTTTACATTGAAAATTGCATCCTAGATACAAATATTTCTAGTAAAATAAATAGGCTCAAAACGGCCTTTACAACCCAATCGAATAAAACGAACGATTCAAAACTAAGTCCACGAACCACATCCCCATTCAAAAGCATTCATCCAATAAATACTATATAAATGGAAAGCGTAGAGATACATTGATCCAATCAAAAATACGAACCGATCCAATCGATTCATAACAAAACGAATTAATCCAATTAATTCAAACAACCATCAATATTAACTTGTTTCGGATGATAAAATGTTTCATTAAATTAATTCCCCTGAGATTAAAATTACCATAATTAAATCTTAGTCAAATTAAATCTAATTTAATTTGTGAGAAATTAATTATCGAACGAAATATAAAAACGGAGTCGAAAAACACGGCCGGAGCACTGCCCAGCAGGCTGCCGAGCAGGACCGACAGGGACCGAGACCATTGCTGAGGCGGCCGAGAGGTCGCGAGCATGCCCGCAGTGCCCGACCATGGCCGATCACGGGTCTAGATCGCGATCTGCTGCCTCGGACCGCGAGGCAGCACCCGGCCAGCCCCAGGCTGCTGGATCCCCCTCGCCAAAGAGCCTAGGTCGGAAGCAGTGGAGTCAGGAGATCGGTACACGATCGCCTCGGCTCCCGCTCCAAAAGCCGATCCGCGAGCGACCAAGCTACAACGATGGCCGCAATGCAACGCCAGCTCGACGACATGAGGGCGCTCCTGAAATCTATGGCAGGCGCCAAGAGCAAGATCGCCGGGCCGAGCGAGCTGCTCGCGGTCCACATCGAGCTCGCTCCCGTGCAGCATAAGATCGCTCCTCCGCAAACACCTCTGTACGAGGGGTGATCAGACCCCGAAACTCACCTGAGCAAGTTTAACATCTACATGATCGGGTGTGGGGCATCAGACGCGACCAGGTGCCGAATGTTCCCTCTGACACTGGACGACCTTGCCCACAGGTGGTACACCTCATTGCCACCTGGATCCATCGGTTCCTTTAATCAACTCGCGAATGACTTCACAGCGTACTTCGCCACCAGGGTCGCTCGGCCAGAAGGTCGCCATCGCATGATGCAGATCAGGCAAGGGGGAGAAGAGTCCGACTCGGACTACATCGACCGGGTAGACGAGATCATCCTCAACGGCGAGCCCATAAGCGATGAGATCGCCCTCTACGCGGTCCTAGGGGGATTCCATGGTCTTTCGCCTATGTTCAGGCATCTTACGAAGGACCATCCCCCGACCTTCGCGATCTTCCGCGCTAAAGCCGCAGACTTTCTGGCCAGGCAAAGGTTTCTTCTTAGCATGTGAGCAGCGCGATCGGCGCCCGAACGGCGATCTCCAGTCTTCCATCCCGATCGCCGGTATCATGCAACATCACCAAAACTGGAGGACTCGTTCGCCATCTACAGTTCACCATCTAACATGATGGACTATGGCACGAGATCGCCTCCACCGCACAACGTACACCGTCGAAGGTCGGCATCTACATGACGATCCGAGGTGGAAGAGTGCAGCCATGGTCCTGGTAGTCGATGGAACCGGCTTCTTCGGCCATGCAAGGTCCCTTTGGGCCAAGATCGCCCGCCCTTCGTTTAAATACGAGGCCGGCGTAGTCTGAGGGCCCTCCAAAACTAATCAGTGGACACGATCGCCCGCCCTCAAAGGTTCATCATCTAACATGGTGAACCCGGACAATGCGACACGTCACTACCCCCGTCTCAACGTACACCGTCGAGGTTCGCCATCTTCATGGCGGGTCGAGGTGGAAGCAGAGCTAACAAGCCACGGAAGTGGAGTTGATTAATCCGACGACGCCCCATGCAAGGACTCCTGTAGACCAAGACCGCACGCCCTTTGTTTAAATACGAGGCGAGGCGCAGCCTAACAGAGGACCCACACAATAAAATGACTCACGAGACAGACAATGTCATTCCCGCACAAGACATGGTCATGGAGTCGGTCCATCGAATTCCACGACTATGCATGGTTCCTCAGCGACGAAACCATCAAGTTTCGACGAGGGATCGGCCAAAATTGTTTTTTGCAGGTACAAGACCAAAAGATAGCTAGCCAATCGACAAGATCGCCCAAGTCCGGAAACCATAGTTCTGCTCAACGGATCGCCTGTCCTCATCCTACACGATCGCCAGCAAGAACCACCTCACCCCGTGTCTTCAACATCGGAGCAAGTTGGGGTCAATTGTTGTGTCGAGAATTATTCGTCTCAAACAGGCGATCTCCTCAGAGACCGGGTGACCTAGCTAAAGCCCAGTAGCCAAGGCCGATCTGCCGACCAAAGGTCCCAGGACGAGTCCCGGTGCCGAGCGATCAACATCTAAGGCGATCGTTTCTCGGAACTTGGCGATCGACCCCTGGCGACCGACCGAGTGGCGACCTCCTCATGCCACGCGAAGCCATCGATCGTCCAGTCAGCAAGGGCCGATGCGCGAAGCCGATGATCATCCAGTCGACAAAGGCCGAAGCTCGAGACAGAACCCACATGCAGATCCGGAAAAGGCGCCGCAGCACATGGGTCGTTGACCACAGCCTGTCAGCATCCTTCCACCAACCGACAGGCCTGCCAAAAGGTATCAGTAGGACCGCCCGTGACAGCAACTCCGGACGCGTGCTGGCTCCTCACTGGACCGCACAGCTGGCTGCCAGCAGCAGCCTTGGACTTTAGGCAGACAACCCATGTGACATAAAGATGATCGCCCCATTATTATATTGCACGAAAGGCGATCGCCCGCCAGAAAACAAGGCATCTCAGCCCCTATAAATAGAAGGCTGTCTGCACTTGGAAAAAGGCTTGGAACTCTCCAACTCTCGTCCAACTCTCTGTCTCTCTGAACTCTCTGTCTCTCACCTGGTTTACGCCCAATACAGAAGCTCAACACATAACTTGGCTTTCTCACTCTTGACAACAGCTATCTCTCGGTTCTTTCTTCTCTCTCAGCATCTCCTACACGGAAGACGATCGGCAGAGAGAAAGAACACCAAAGCTTCGCTCAAGAGCTAGATAAATAGGATCTTTTACACTCATTGTAATTAGATTCTTACATTAATACTTGTATCCACGAATATTTGTATTAATAACATCTCTCGAGAGCATTCAAGCCCCGGCCTAACAAACCCGGCAAATCTTGTGTTTTTCCATTCCCTCGGACGTGCTCTCGCAATTTGCTGTTGCTCGACCATTCCAGCAATATCTATCTTCGGATAATATTTCGGGCAACAACAGAACCTTTGCTATGAACTTTTGAACCATTTGATATGAACTCTTTGATTTGAGCTTTTGCTATGAACTTTTGATTATAAACCTTTGATTATAAACCTTTAGTTGTGGAACTTTGATTGTGATATCCTGATGACTTAGACATTTGCCAAACTTTTGACCTTGCCATTGATCCTTCAGTTTGATACCCGAGCCATTATACTAGTCATGGAGGTTCCATGTCCGTCTCATTGATGCACTAATGGCATGACTCTAGGGTGGTCGAGTGATGTGCCATCCCGTCCCTTTTTGTTTGTTGAAGATATGGCCACTAATACTTTTGCAGGGGCGTAAGGATGCATCCTAGATTTGTTTTGTATTTTATATGCTACATTTGGTTTTGTGTGCAATACACGTCCTTCACATTTTGGGAGCTAGCTACTCCATGGTTACTATGATATTATATGGTTTGTTTGGTTTGGGCTCGTGGTGGGTTACTGGCTTTCTTTACCTTACTCTATACATTTGTTATACCTCATGAATTTCCCAATGCACCATATTTCTGTTTCTTACTTCATTATCATTACTTTGTTTATATATCTGTTCACTGAGCTTTTTAAGCTCAGCCGCATTTCTTTTCTCCGTGGCAGGTTGCTAAGCTAGGAGCTGGGGCTATCTTTGGGATTGAGAGTAGGAGCTGTGCGTGGATTTACCCTAGACATCTTAGACTTTGATACCATTGTGATTTCATTTATGAGACTTGGACTATTTATGTTTCCTTTCATTTGGTATTTATTTAAGACTTCCGCTTGCGTTTATTTAATGTATGTTCTGATATGCCACCATAATGTGATACTTATACCCTTGTCGGGTTGGGGTGTTACAATTATGGTATCGGAGCGCCTAGGTTTGACCTGTAGAGCTTAGGCTATGACCTGTGAGGATTTGGGTAGACATTAGGTTTTCTGCTTCGTCTTTTCTTTCCGTATTCCATCATTCTTGTGACTTTGCTAATCATTTTGATAATCGTTCAGATGGTGAACACTCGTCGATCTGGTGATGATGGTGATGTTCCAAACATTGAGGCAATGATTGCTAATGCCCTAAATAACATTCTTCCTAATTGGACAAATGAGATGATGACACGGATTATTAGAGATATCCGTAATGAGGATGGTTATTCTGGAGGTAGTGGTGGAGATGGTCAGCCCACCGGTATTCATACTTGGCTTGAGCGGTTTGGTAAGCTTAAGCCCCTTTCATTCAGTTCTGCTGCCACCCATACGGAAGCAGAGGACGAGATCACTCAAATGGAGAAGCTGTTTGAGGTATTGGGATGTGGGGATGAATTTAAGACTAGGTTGGCTACTTTTAAACTAGAGGGAGATGCGCTTAACTGGTGGAAGGCGCATAAACAGGCCAAAGGAGGAGAGAACTATGCTACTACTTCTACCTGGGCTGAATTCCGCAATGCTTTCTACTAGCGGTATTTTCCTGTAGCGGAGCAGCAGAGGTTCGAGAGGGAGTATAACTCTATCTACCAGTTTGAGAGTTAGAACTCAGAGGAGTATATGCAGTGATTTTTGAGGTTGACTAGTTTTGTGGGGCCGATTGCTGGGGATGCTCACCGGAAGGTAAAACATTTCAAATGGGGGTTGAAGAAGTGGGTCTTGGATCATCTTCTCAATACTGACTATGTGGATGTGTCAGCAGTTAACGACGCAGCCCGTAACATTGAGATCTTTCATGAGGGGAGTGGTTACAATAAGCGGAACCGTGATGGTGATTGTATTCAGCCGAGGGGTCATGGTGGCAATCATAGGGGTCAGTCAGACAGGAGCTATGAGTCGAGGGGTTAGATAGATCGAGATTACAATCATAGAGGTCAGTCAGGTAGGAGTTATGATCAGAGGCGATAGGAGCCGAGGGTAGAGGATCAAAAGTCCACTGCTAGACATGGGAATGACCGACCGGTTCACTATAACAACAATCAGGGACAGTGGAAAGGTCAGTCATCGAGGAGTAATCAACAGGGCCGTGCTTCAGGGTCTACTAGCCAGGGGAAACCTACCGAGGTGTTGCCTCCTCCACCCATCTGTACTATTTGTGGGAAGGCACATCCGGGTAATTGTCGTAAGATTACTGGTGGTTGTTATCATTGCGGGTCTACGAATCACAAAGTGAGGGATTGTCCCAAGCAGAATTCGATTGTGCCAGTGAACCATGCCAAACCACCTCCTACCACTGGTCGTATGTATTCAATCACTAGTGATCAGGCGGCTAACACGTCAGGTACTATTACAGGCATTCTCTATATTGGCGACCGTACTGTTTTTGCATTATTTGACACTGGTGCTATACATTCTATCATATTCGTTAATTTTGATAAGAAACTTAATATGATCCTAACACCATTAACTAATCATTTATCCATCTCAACACCAATGAAAAACCATGTACTCATCGATCATGAATTCGTGAATTATCCCTTACGGTTTGATGACCGCATTCATTCGGCGAATTTGTTTCCTCTTGATATGGTTGACTTTGATGTGATTTTGGGCGTGGATTGGCTGGCTTCTCATAGATCTACCATTGATTGCCATGCCAGAAATGTGATCTTTGGCGATTTGCATCAGCCTGATTTTGTTTATCATGGTTCTCAACATCTTAAATCTGCTAAAATTATTTCTGCGATGAAGGCACGAACTTTGATTTCCCATGGTTGCCAATGTTTTCTGGCTTCCATTAAAGATACATCTTTGGAGAGTCTTAGTATTGAAAGTCTTCATGTGGTATGTGATTTTCCCGACGTTTTCCCCGACGAACTTCCTAGCATTCCTCCTGCTAGGGAAGTTGAGTTTGGCATTGAATTGATCCCAGGTGCTGAACCTATTTCCAAAGCTCCGTAACATATGGCGCCCATAGAGTTGAAGGAGTTGAAGGAACAATTACAGGAACTCTTGGAGAATGGCTTTATACGACCTAGTGTTTCTCCTTGGGATGCGCCTGCTTTGTTTGTTAAGAAGAAGGATGGAAGCATGCGACTGTGTATCGACTATCGTGAGCTTAACCGTATCACTACCCATAATCGTTATCCTCTTACGCGTATCGATGATTTGTTTGATCAATTGCATGGGGCTAAGTTCTTTTCGAAAATTGATTGAGGTCCGGTTATCACCAATTACGTGTGAAGGAGCAAGATGTTCCTAAGACCGTGTTCCGTACCCGATATGGTAACTACGAGTTTTTGGTTATGCCCTTTGGTTTGACTAATGCCCCTACTGTTTTCATGGACCTGATGAATCGCGTATTCCACGAATATCTCGACAAGTTCGTTATCATATTCATTGACGACATCCTTGTTTATTCTAATACTGAAGGATAACATGAAAAACATCTTCATATTATCTTGGAAACTCTTCGGCAACAGAAGTTATATGCCAAGTTTTCTAAGTGCGAGTTTTGGTTGAGCCAAGTTACATTTTTAGGCCACATTGTATCCGCTAATGGTATCACCATGGATCCAGCTAAGGTTGAGGCTATCACAAAATGGCCGAGGTCTACTACTGTGACTAAGGTTAGGAGTTTTCTGGGGCTTGCTGGCTACTACCGACAGTTTGTTAAAGGTTTCTCACGTTTAGCTTTACCAATGATGAAACTCATGAGGAAGGGCGAGAAATTTGTTTGGACGGAGGAGCAAGAAGAGAGTTTTAAGGAGCTAAAACAGAGGTTGGTGTCTGCTCCTATTTTGACTCTTCCATCTGGTTCCGGCGGATATCAGATATATAGTGATGCGTCAAAGAAAGGTTTAGGCTGTGTTCTTATGCAACATGGCAAGGTGATTGCTTATGCTTCGAGGCAATTAAAACCTTATGAGGTGAAATACCCGACCCATGATTTGGAATTGGCGGTTGTTGTGTTTGCATTGAAGATTTGGAGACACTATTTGTATGGCGAGTCGTGTGACATCTTTACTGACCACAAGAGTCTCAAATATATCTTCACCCAGAAGGAACTTAATATGAGACAGAGGCCATGATTAAAACTTCTCAAAGATTATGACACGAACATTCAATACCATCCGGGCAAAGCTAATGTTGTTGCTGATGCACTTAGCCGGAAATCTGGTACGATAGCAAGCCTTGAGATTGAACCTCGAATCCTTAATGATCTGGAAATTTTGGATGTTGAGCTTTATGTACGAGGTTATGACGGATATTGGGCTAGTATGAAGATAGAGTCCAATCTTATACTACGGATTTAGAAAGATCAAAAGCATGATGGTGAACTTTGGTCTGTGGTTCAGAATGTTGAAGAGGGTAAGCAGTCGAAGTTCAGAGTGGATGACTCTAGCGTGGTATGGTTTGAAGATTGGCTTTGTGTTATTAATGATCCTGCTTTACGTGAGGTCGTGTTGTCTGAGGCCCATAGTTCCCCATTCACTATCCATCCTGGTTCTACCAAGATGTACAGGGATCTTAAGCAACACTTTTGGTGGAGTGGTATGAAACAGGATGTACCGTTGTATGTTGCCAGATGTATGACTTTCCAGCAGGTCAAAATCGAACATCAGAGGGCTAGTGGTTTGCTGCAACCACTAGATTTTCCTACTTGGAAGTGGGATGAGATTTCCATGGACTTTGTTACTGGTTTGCCTCTTACTCGGAAAAGACATGATGCAATTTGGGTGGTCGTCGATCGGCTAACCAAGTCTGGCCATTTCTTACCTATTCGTATAGATTATCGTGTTAGTAGATTGGTGGAGATTTTTCAGCAGGAGATTGTTAGACTTCATGGTACTTCAACATCTATCATGTCAGACAGAGATCCACGGTTTACTTCTCGTTTTTGGAAAGGCCTACAAAGCTTGGGGTACTCGCCTTAAGTTTAGTACGACTTTTCATCCACAGACAGATAGTCAGTCAGAAAGAACCATTAAGATTTTGGAAGACATGTTAAGGGCGGGTGCATTAGAGTGGACTGGAAGTTGGGATGAATACTTGTGCTTGGTGGAGTTTGCCTACAACAATAGTTGGTATGCTAGCATCAAGGCAGCACCTTATGAGCTTCTGTACGGGAGGAAATGTAGAGCACCTATTTGTTGGGATGAGGTAGGTGAAGTTTGATTGAGGGGCCGGAGATTATTGAGATCACTAATGAGAAAGTGGTTGTAGCCAAGGAGAAGCTGAAAGAGGCTCGCACTCGACAGAAGAGTTATGCTGATAAGCGTCGACGTGACTTGGAGTTTCAGGTTGGGGATCGTGTATTTCTGAAAGTATCGCCGTTCAGAGGTGTGAAAGGTTTTGGGATCAAAGGCAAGCTTAGTCCTCGATTCATTGGACCGTTCGAGATTCTTGAACATATTGGGGAAGTTTCTTATCATTTGTCTCTACCTCCTCAGTTATCACATGTTCATAGCGTCTTCCATGTATCTCTTCTGAGGGAATACAATTATCATCCGTTGCATGTGGCATTTTATCTTTTTGATCAGATTCAGCCTGATATGTCACTTTTTGAGGAACCCAAAGCTATTTTGGATCGACAAGATAGAGTCATGAGAAGCAAAGTTATTCCGTTTGTGAAAATTCTTTGGAAGAATCACCCAGAGCGTGAAGCTACCTGGGAAACCTAGGAATCGATGCGAACAAGTTACCCTCATTTCTTTTTGTAGTCTGGTACGTCTTCATTTCGTGTTCAGTTCAATTTCGCGGACGAAATTTCTTTGTAGGGGGGAAGAATTGTAAAACCCTAAAATCTGTTTTCCTAAATTCCTATATAATTTGAATTTTTCCTAAGTTATGAATATAATTAATAATAGACCTAAACTATATGATATGTAATATATATACATTTAATTTAAATGAACCTATGACATACATAACAATAAAATTTGTTACAAATTAAGACCTTTCTAAATATCTACTAACAATCACACGTCTCTTTTTTTTTTCTTTTGTCTTTGTAACCAACGATTCACACAATAATTATGAGATAATGATTCCTTAACTTCAGGCCGTGTTTCACGCCCCAATTAAAAACACAATCAAAGCCTAATTGTATGTAATTACTAACTTACCATATAGAGACACACGCTACTCCTTTCGATATAACATGTTTCTTTTGTTTTCCTCTTCCTCCCATTCATACGAAACAAAAAATTAATAAAAACACAAAATTGCTGTTGCGTTTCTCTTTTCAAGATCAAAACCAAGATTCTTACTATGGGTGTTCATTCGTTCGAGGGTGTGGCTGTGGTATTGGATTCGTGGGATTCTGTTTGAGGGTCTTGTCCTTTTTCTTTGTCTTTGAATCATTAACATAAGGTATCATCACACTCTTGTGTTTCTGTTCCGATTCGACACATTTAAACATGATAATCTGAATATATGAAACATCTAAACCCTAACCGTTTACATGATAAACCTCATCTTATATGTTTATCAATTTTTTCTATTCGATTTATATGTATAAGAACCACATGAAATCATAAACTTCAACATGTTTAAAGCATATGTAATCGATCTGATGTTTTGTTTTCTACTCGACCTAATCTGATTCGACCTCTAAACATATTCAACCTAAAGCTGACCTATTAAACCCTAATCTGGTTTTCTAAACATACTAATAAATCTAGTTGAAACCCTAGAAATATAATATGAGGGCGTATAAAAATTAATGAGTCGGACTAGGGCTCGTTTGGTGTTATTCCATGTAAATACTTGGCTAGTGAATTTGTGTTTGTGTGTGTCTCGTGTGTATGATCATTTAGGGCTGGAACCATGAGTATGTTAAGATGATGTTTATAACATGTTTCATGAATTATAAGGTCTCGTGTGATGTTTGTATAATTAAAACATGTGTTATGATGGTCTCAAATGGATTCTGAAAATGGGACACATTGTATGCTGAATATGTGTGCGTTATAGCTTGCGTCCCATAAGTGTTTAGTTCTTTATTTCTGCATGAAAACTTAGTTTAATGTCTTAAATAAGTTCTCCAATTGGTTTTGAAGTTGATTTAGTTATGTTTTTTATTTTTATGTGATTAAGTGTCAAAGCTGAGTAATCGAGTCTGAAATTCAGTTGGTGTTTTTGATTTTTCATGTACAAACCATAAGGAGTTAGGATATCTCCTTTTACAGAGGTAATATGTAAGTTATATGGACTTCTTGGAATTTTTGTAGATTTTTCTGAAGTATATGAATGGGCTAACCAAGTGCAAACTTTCTGCATATATGTGCAGTTAATTTTCTGGGTAAGTCTGGGAATATGATTTTTGAAGAGTATAATACTTAATAATAAAATCTGGAAAAATTCAAGTAGACTACTAAGGCATTATAGCTTCTGTGATAATTTTGGTGAATTTTTATTTTGATATCTGTTGTGGTGTTAAAGTTCATAAAGTGAAGGCTATAGCATAGTATAACCAGAATTTTGTTAGAAGTTAAGATTTTTGTGATTTTAATACCATTTAATATGGTCGAACCCTAAAATGCACTTGAACATTAATTATGATATAATTAGTCATATGTTAACCTAATTCCAATAACGAAACTCTAATCACACTAATAAATGGTGTTAAGTAATTAAGAACCCGTTATGACATTAAATGAGTTAATAAGTAATACATGATTCCCCAATTCATGTAGGTTCCGCGAAGAAGAAGTGACTTCCATTTCCTTGTGATCCATCTTTTACTGTCTGTTTAATTTGAATAAGGTACAGATATTCTGACCTTTCTCTTAAGGTTTCTCATGACTCTTACACACTTTTGATCTTTAGCTATTTTGATTATGAACCTTTGCTATGAACTTTTGAACCATTTGATATGAACTCTTTGATTTGAGCTTTTGCTATGAACTTTTGATTATAAACCTTTGATTATAAACCTTTAGTTGTGGAACTTTGATTGTGATATCCTGATGACTTAGACATTTGCCAAACTTTTGACCTTTCCATTGATCCTTCTGTTTGATACCCGATCCATTATACTAGTCATGGAGGTTCCATGTCCGTGTCATTAATGCACCAATGGCATGACTCCAGGGTGGTTGAGTGATGTGCCATCCCATCCCTTTTTTGTTTGTTGAAGATATGGCCACTAATACTTTTGCAGGGGCGTAAGGATGCATCCTAGATTTGTTTTGTATTTTATATGCTACATTTGGTTTGGTGATTGATGTTGTGTGCAATACACGTCCTTCACATTTTGGGAGCTAGCTACTCCATGGTTACTATGATATTATATGGTTTGTTTGGTTTGGGCTCGTGGTGGTTTACTGGCTTTCTTTACCTTACTCTATACCTTTGTTATACCTCATGAATTTCCCAATGCACCATATTTCTGTTTCTTACTTCATTATCATTACTTTGTTTATATACCTGTTCACTGAGCTTTTTAAGCTCAGCCGCATTTCTTTTCTCCGCGGCAGGTTGTTAAGCTAGGAGCTGGGGCTATCTTTGGGATTGAGAGTAGGAGCCGAGCGTGGATTTACCCTAGACATCTTAGACTTTGATACCATTATGATTTCATTTATGAGACTTGGACTATTTATGTTTCCTTTCATTTGGTTATCTTTGGAACTTATGTAACGATCAAGTCGTGTTGACTTGCTTTTCATTTGGTATTTATTTAAGACTTCCGCTTGTGTTTATTTAATGTATGTTCTGATATGCCACCATAATGTGATACTTATACCCTTGTCGGGTTGGGGTGTTACAATTATGGTATCGAAGCGCCTAGGTTTGACCTGTAGAGCTTAGGCTATCACCTGTGAGGATTTGGGTAGACATTAGGTTTTCTGCTTCGTCTTTTCTTTCCGTATTCCATCATTCTTGTGACTTTGCTAATCATTTTGATAATCGTTCAGATGGTGAACACTCGTCGATCTGGTGATGATGGTGATGTTCCAAACATTGAGGCAATGATTTCCAACGCCCTCAATAACATTCTTCCTAATTGGACCAATGAGATGATGACACGGATTATTAGCGATATCCGTAATGGGGCTGGTTCTTCTGGAGGTAGTGGTGGAGATGGTCAGCCCACCGTTGGCTCGAGCAGTTCGGTAAGCTTAAGCCCATTTCATTCAGTTCTGCTGCCACCCATACGGAAGCAGAGGACGGGATCACTCAAATGGAGAAGCTGTTTGAGGTATTGGGATGTGGGGATGAATTTAAGACTAGGTTGGCTACTTTTAAACTGGAGGGAGATGCGCTTAACTGGTGGAAGGCGCATAAACAAGCCAAATGAGGAGAGAACTATGCTACTACTTCTACCTGGGCTGAATTCCGCAATACTTTCTACCAGCGGTATTTTCCTTTAGCAGAGCAGCAGAGGTTCGAGCGGGAGTATAACTCTATCTACCAGTTTGAGAGTGAGAACTCAGAGGAGTATATGCAGCAATTTTTTAGGTTGACTAGTTTTGTGGGGCCGATTGCTGGGGATGCTCACCGGCAGGCAAAACATTTCAAATGGGGGTTGAAGAAGTGGGTCTTGGATCATCTTCTTAATACTGACTATGCGGATGTGTCAGCAGTTAACGACGCAGCCCGTAACATTGAGATCTTTCATGGGGGGAGTGGTTACAATAAGCGGAACCGTGATGGTGATCGTATTCAGCCGAGGGGTCATGGTGGCAATCACAGGGGTCAGTCAGACAGGAGCTATGAGTCGAGGGGTCAGACAGACCGAGATTACGATCAGAGAGGTCAGTCAGGTAGGAGTTATGATCAGAGGCGACAGGAGCCGAGGGTACAGGATCAAAAGTCCACTGCTAGACATGGGAATGACCGACCGGTTCACAACAACAACAATCAGGGATAGTGGAAAGGTCAGTCAGTGAGGAGTAATCAACAGGGCCGTGCTTCAGGGTCTACTAGCCAGGGGAAACCTACCGAGGTGTTGCCTCCTCCACCCATCTGTACTATTTGTGGGAAGGCACATCCTCGTATTTGTCATAAGATTACTGGTGGTTGTTATCATTGCGGGTCTACGAATCACAAAGTGAGGGATTGTCCCAAGCAGAATTCGATTGTGCCAGTGAACCATGCCAAACCACCTCCTACCACTGGTCGTGTGTATTCAGTCACTCGTGATCAGGCGGCTAACACGTCAGGTACTATTACAGGCATTCTCTATATTAGCGACCGTACTGTTTTCGCATTATTTGACACTGGTGCTACACATTCTATCATATCCGTTAATTTTGCTAAGAAACTTAATATGATCCCAACACCATTAACTAATCATTTATCCATCTCAACACCAATGAAAAACCATGTACACATCGATCATGATTTCGTAAATTGTCCCTTATGGTTTGATGACCGCATTCGTTCGGCGAATTTGGTTCCTCTTGATATGGTTGACTTTGATGTGATTTTGGGCATGGATTGGCTAGATTCTCATAGATCTACCATTGATTGCCATGCCAGAAATGTGATCTTCGGCGATTTGCATTAGCCTGATTTTGTTTATCATGGTTCTCAACCTCTTAAATCTGCTAAAATTATTTCTGCTATGAAGGCACGAACTTTGATTTCCCATGGTTGCCAATGTTTTCTGGCTTCCATTGAAGATACATCTTTGGAGAGTCCTAGTATTGAAAGTCTTCCTGTGGTACGAGATTTTCCCGACATTTTCCCCGACAAACTTCCTAGTATTCCTCCTGCTACGGAAGTTGAGTTTGGAATTGAATTGATCCCAGGTGCTAAACCTAGTGTTTCTCCTTAGGATGCGCCTGTTTTGTTTGTTAAGAAGAAGGATGGAAGCATGCGACTGTGTATCGACTATCGTGAGCTTAACCGTATCACTACCCGTAATCGTTATCCTCTTACGCGTATCGATGACTTGTTTGATCAATTGCAAGGGGCTAAATTCTTTTCAAAAATTGATTTGAGGTCCGGTTATTACCAATTACATGTGAAGGAGCAAGATGTTCCTAAGACCGCGTTCCGTACCCGATATGGTAACTACGAGTTTTTGGTTATGCCCTTTGGTTTGACTAATGCCCTTGCTGTTTTCATGGACCTGATGAATCGCGTATTCCATGAATATCTCGACAAGTTCGTTATCGTATTCATTGATGACATCCTTGTTTATTCTAAGAATGAAGGAGAACATGGAAAACATCTTCATATTATCTTGGAAACTCTTCGGCAACATAAGTTATATGCCAAGTTTTCTAAGTGCGAGTTCTGGTTTAGCCAAGTTGCATTTTTAGGCCACATTGTATCCGTTAATGGTATCACCATGGATCCAGCTAAGGTTGAGGCTGTCACAAAATGGCCGAGGCCTACTACTGTGACTGAGGTTAGGAGTTTTCTGGGGCTTGCTGGCTACTACCGACTGTTTGTTGAAGGTTTCTCACATTTAGCTTTACCAATGACGAAACTCATGAGGAAGGGCGAGAAATTTGTTTGGACGGAGGAGCAAGAAGAGAGTTTTGAGGAGTTGAAACAGAGGTTGGTGTCTGCTCCTATTTTGACTCTTCCATCTGGTTCTGGCGGATATCATATATATAGTGATGCGTCACAGAAAGGTTTAGGCTGTGTTCTTATGCAACATGGCAAGGTGATTGCTTATGCTTCGAGGCAATTAAAACCTTATGAGGTGAACTACCCGACCCATGATTTGGAATTGGCGGTTTTTGTGTTTGCATTGAAGATTTGGAGACACTATTTGTATGGCGAGTCGTGTGACATCTTTACTGACCACAAGAGTCTCAAATATATCTTCACCCAGAAGTAACTTAATATGAGACAGAGGCGATGGTTAAAACTTCTCAAAGATTATGACACGAACATTCAATACCATCACTAGTAGAATAAACATCAAAGACTTTGGTACGTATCACTTCAGCAATCTATATTAGCAAACTAAAAACAAACAACAACTTCGCTTTTCAATTTACTGAAGTAAAAACCCAACATAGACTTCAGTAAATGGTACCAAACAAAAAAGCAGGAGCTAGTTAGAAATTTTAAGTTACAAAGATTGCACTAGTTTGATAATTACTGAAGTAAACAGTGTGAAAGTTTATTTTTTACCAAAAAAATTTTACAATAGCGAAGTGTATGTCTTGAGATCGGGAATTAATATTTTGAGTTTCAACTTTTTTTATTTGGGCTCCAAAAAACACTTAGCAAATATTTGTTTCTACCATTTCCTTCCCTAAAATTTTTACTCCAATTTTCATGATAAAAAATTACCAAAATAAGTAATTTTATCAAAAAACATTACCAAAATAACATCAAGAAAGACTTGAATTGTTGTTAGTTAAATTTTGGGTTGAAGAAGACTTTGGCCCCCAACCGAATAAAGATATTAACTGGTCAAAAACTTATTTCTCACAACCTGCAAAATCCCCATTTCTCGCTCTCCTGCATCTCCTACCCCGATCCCCTTCCTCTTCCGTCGAATTGCGCTTCTGGACGTTCTATCTCCAGCGACCATGGCCAGCTCAACTCGGCGGCGTCCATGTCCTAAATCGGAGTAGATCGTAGCGGCAACCTCTTCTCAGCACGATCAATGAGGTATTTGTATTAGTTTCTGTAGCTGAAATAATTTGGGGTTTTTTCTCTCTCTCTCTGTGTGTGTGTGTGTATATATATTGGAAGTCTGGGTCTTCGTTCAATCTCTTCGCTTCTAGGGTTGATTTTAGTTTTTTTTGCTTTAATTTGTTTAATTTGACAACTATAATATAATCGCCTTCGCTCGGCCGGTGTTGCTTAAATCTTGGAATTGGACTGTGTAGTTTGATGGGTTTCGAGTAAAGCTGTAATCTTTGCCCCTTCCAATAGTGATTTAAGTAATAAAAAGAAGAGTTGTAGATTACATGTTTGAGTATATTGTTTGTGTTTTGGTTTATTTCTGGTAGTATCTGCCTGCAATTCTGTATGTACCCAGAAGGCCTTTGGATAAAATTAATTATAAATCTCTTTGAGCTGAGAACAAATACTTTTCCAATTTTTTTTATTTGCTTTTTTGGATTGTTCAATAAAAGTTTGCTGGGAATACCTGCAGCATGCAATCATTCAGTTGTAATCGAGAAATGATCATGCAATAAAAGTTTCTCTTGATATCTAATTCATGATGTGTATCCTACTACCATTCTTAATCTTGAGGTACACCACTTTATGTCTTTCAATCTCCTCTTCCCCTTCATATATGTATGTAATAGTGTTCTCTAAGCAGTGATAGCTGGATAACGGATTGAAGGAGGAGGTCTTGGTAAGTAGAAGGTGTCCTACTACCATTCTTAATCTTGAGGTACACCACTTTATGTCTTTCAATCTCCTCTTCCTCTTTTCTTCTTCCTTTTTCTCTTATATGCTGGCTTTGATCCCTTTATAGTATATATTTTGTTTGTGGGTTTTTTTCTTCTTTGTTTTTGTTTCTCAAAGTTACAGAGGCGTGAAGCAGTGGCTCATAGTTATACACCGTTTCTGTACTGTTTGGTTCTTCATTGAGCTTTTGGATTCTTTGTTGTTTGGAGAACGGATTATGTTGATTTGATTGGCTTTGGATGTAATTGGTGGTTCTAGAGCTTTCAAATTTTAGGTAAAGTTTTCTCTCTCTCTGCTTTTCTGATTAGTGTTGTCTCTCTCTCTCTCTGTGTGTGTGTGTGTGTGTGTGTGTGTGTGTGTGTGTGTGTGTGTGTGTGTGTGTGTGTGTGTTTACTTTTCCTGTGGATTATTTGGAATGCTTGGGGATTCTGGGTTTTGTTAAATTATGGTATTTGACAAATGTTCAGGTGAGACCAACAATTTGGTTTCATAACATAACTCGGAGTCACTAGTCTGATGCAATAGTTTCTGTAAGTTTAACTTTTAAGGGTCGCTCCTGACTTATTTGATTAGTTCATTGCAAATGAATATAGAGGGGGTCTTTGTTTTACTTATTTGTTTGTAAGGTGTCTTTCTTGACAGTCTCTAGCTGTAATTCGGTTTGATGGCTAGCATTATGTTTTTTTTATGTATGGATTCAAAGTTTGATTCATGTTAGCCGACCCCAAAGCATTTTGGGACTAAGGCTTAGATGTTGTTGTTGTTGTTGTAGCACTGGAATTGTTATTGTAATATCCGCATTTTTCTTTCCCTTGTAATTGTATTTCCGGTGTAATTCTCGATTTTAGAGACCCTCGTGTATCCTTCAGTGTAACTTTTCCGTTATCTTTTGATCTGATTCTCGTAATTGTTGTGCGGAACCGCCGTTTCGGGGTTGCCATGGATTCATTCTATGCTATGATGCGTTTTGAGGTGTTCCGTTTGACGTTTCGTTCATAATCCGGTATTTTGGGTCGTTTATATTCTGTATCTAGCGCACGCTAAATTTTCTGTATAGCGCACGCTAGAAATCCATTAGTAGCGCACGCTACGTTTAATTCGTAGCGCACGCTAACGATTTAGCCACAGGAGTGGCGGTTTAACTCCCGTGCCTCGGACTATCGGATTAGAGCACGCAATCGTGTCAAGCGAACGCTAATGTCGGGAAACTAGCGCACGTTAAGTTGTTCGGTCTCGCGCTATAGTGTGACTGTCCAGTAATCGGCAGATTACTACTGAATTCAATCAGATTCTAGTTAGCGCACGCTACGCTGGTATGGTAGCGCACGCTAACGGGTCAGGTGAGGTTTGGGCAGTTGGCTACTGGACTCAGCTGATGTTCAGGTAGCGCACGCTATTGGTCGATAGCGCACGCTACCGATAGGTTATTAGCGCACGCTACACATGCATGGTAGCGCACGCTAACGGCAAAAACCCTGGCTTCTGGACTCGGACGCTAACAGGAGGGTTGGTAACCCTATCCCGTTAGCGCACGCTAACCTTGAGGTCTTAGCGTGCGCTAACACTCCCTGGTTATATAAACCAGGGAGTTGACCGAGATAATCACAAAATCTCATTTCTTCCTCTTTCCGCGGCCGAGCGACTCCCGAGCGATTTGAGGCGATTTTCTTCCTCCAATCACTTCAGAGATTCTTGTGCTTGAGTTCTTGGTGTAAGACTAACATCATCCACTTGTGTTTCTCATCCTAAATCCAAGGTAATCTCTTAGAACCCTACTTTTGGATAATTTGGGGGTTTTGGGATTTTCTTCCGATTCGTTCCATTTTGTTGGTGGATTCATGATGTATACGATTGATATTGTTAGTATCTTTAGTTTTCTTACGGATTCATGGATATTTTGTGGATTTTTACGGAATTGAGAGGGTTTGGTTGTGGTCCGCCCTCGTTGTTATTTTTATTCGAATATACATGAATCGTAGGCGGGTTTCCGGGTGTATTCCATTTCCGTAATCGTCTAGAGTGTTAGATTGATACCGCCACTAGAAGGGGGGTTGAATAGTGCGGTTAAGAGTATTGTACTCTTTTTCGTGCGGAAGCAAAAATAGCGGAGAATAAAAGTGCAGAAAAGAAAGAACACAAGGAATTGTTCGAGAGGTTCGGCTATTAACGAAGCCTACGTCCCCTACCTAGTTTTATCGACTAGGACTTTTCTTAGAACTTGGAATTTGCACTTTCTAGTTTAGTGCCAACTTCTTACAACTTCTTGATTTCCGGGCTCAAGAACAACCTCACAAAAACACTCTTGTTTTTCTAGGTACAAGATAACCAATACACAAAATAAGTGCGAGTAGAAACTCGGCTTTCACGATATATCGCTCTAAGATACAAGAATGAAAATTGGAAATTATAGAACAAATCTTCTTGTATCACAATCTAGAATAAGAATATCTCTCAGAATGTTTGCTTGATATTGCTTGAATATGCTAGTAGGCTCAGAATTCTTGTGTGTCTTCAATCTCCATGAAGGTGGCTATTTATAGCCTTCTTGAGCTCATTTTCCCGTTGGAACAGTAAAATGAGTTACGTACGTTATATGATGCTGCTTACGTACGTTACATACGTTACGTACGTTATATGAACTGAATAACGGCCGTAATGAAAGTGCCAAAACTGTCCAGTGAACTCTGATGAAATGCGTTACGTACGTTACGATCCTTAGTGTTACGTACGTAATATGCTGGTCAAAGATCCGTTGATTGAGACGACTTGTTGCAACGGCTAGTGGCTTTTCCAACGGTCAGAATAATTCAAGCCTTACGTACGTTATATGCTCCCGGTTACGTACGTTACCTGTACAGAAAAGCTTACGAAAATAGTTAATGTTACGTACGTTAGAAAAGATGTTTTTACGTACGTTATCTGTTAAATTTTACGTGCGTTAATGTGATATGTGTTACGTACGTTAACTGAAGAGAAAGTATGTTTTAAGTAAATTTTGGTTTTAATAATACATCATCAAAACGATCTAAAAAATATTGTTCCAACAATCTCCCCCTTTTTGATGATGACAAAATTTACTTTATGTGAGTTTTTGAAAAACATGATTTTGATAAAAATTAGAAACTCCCCCTGAACACGAGCATTGCAAAATAATATGCTCCCCCTGAAAACGTGCACGGGTTAGTTCAAAAGTTGATTTCAAAAACGACATAAATATGAAATGTTTGGTCTTTTAATAAACAGGGAACATCATCATTAGAAAGGATAGCCCGACTAGTCAAGGTCCGCCTCCGGCGGTGTCGGCGGTATCCCGAAATGTGTGCAAATGCTCTTCACCATGATCTTGACCTCACTCAAGTCCTTCTCAAGTCTATCCATACGAGAAGCCATCTGGGAAGAGGAGGATTCCGGACGAGGACGGGAGGAACCAAGCTGTGATGACGGATGAGGTCGAGTATGATCGAGCCCCCTCGATGTGATCCTCTCCTCCGGTCTCGGAAGAGTGCCCCCATCAATGAGCCGATCATCATCCTTAATATAAGCAAAGTATATCCAGCCACGATTTCTCGTGCGGAGATACCTCATCGTCCGTAACGTCCCTTCGGTGTGAGGCTCCCCCTTGGAATCGGAACCCCGTGGACCCCAGACAGGTCAACTCCAGCTTTCTCAAAAATTTCGGTTAAGATAGAACCAAAAGGCATTCCTGACCTTCTCTGACGATCAACTTTTGCGTAGCTCTTTTTGTGGAAAATTTGTCCCTTTTCCACAAACCATTTCAGCACAATAGACGCGAAGTTGACTTGGTGATCCTTCCACACATGATAGATAATCTCCATATCGATATTCACAAGACGAAGTTGAGCATTAACTTTCGGCATAAGAGAACGAGTGATAGCATCATGAAGCAACCGAATGTTTATCCCAAAGTCATTATTTTCAAACCGCCCGGAATGAACATTTAAAACGGCTTTGTCCGATAAGAAATCACGGACTTTCGACTCGTGAACACTATAACTTTCATCATCGGACCAGTCGTTAAAGACTTCGTCCGGAGGAGCAAACTCTCCCTTGCAATGAAAACCCTCATTCGGGAGTCCAAAAATCTCCGAGAGTTTTGCTTCATCAAAAGATATAGATTTACCACGCACAAGCGAGTTAACAACGGCAAGT
Source organism: Orobanche coerulescens (assembly GCA_033398695.1). Lineage (NCBI taxonomy): Eukaryota > Viridiplantae > Streptophyta > Magnoliopsida > Lamiales > Orobanchaceae > Orobanche > Orobanche coerulescens. The sequence continues at coordinate 140,267,533 of CM065803.1, read as the reverse complement.
CCGTCGGCATCATAAGTGACAAAGAAATTCGCATAAAACTCTTTCACACATTCTTCATAAATAGGTCGAGCAAGACTAACGAACTTATTGATCCCAAGCATATCGAAAAATTCTTCGATAGCAACACCAGCATTATTCAGAGACTCAAAATCAAAGTGATGACTCGGAGTTACCTCTTCGTCAATAAGGATTTCGTTGAAGACCTTCATGGCTTGAGCATTCCGAAATGAAAGATCTGAAACCGTGGGGATGCTTGAGAGGTTTCTCCTCTTCTCTTTTGCGCCCGGGAGCCATGAGGATTGAATCGGTTGAAAAAAATGAAGTTTTGATGAAGTTATTCGAACAGATTCACAAATGTCGCTAGGGATTTTGTGGAAATGAACAGGAAACTGACGATGGGTTTATATATGAGATGGTCAACGATCGCTACGACGTTATATCCCCTATGTAACGCATTTAGCGTAAAAAACCTAAACTCGGGATCGATTCTCGTGTTTCGTTACGCATTTAACGTAACAACATGTTACGTACGTAAGGTCCTATTACGTACGTAATGGACCGCGTATACCGTACGTAAGCAAGACCAAATGAACAGTCTTTTCCTTTCGATGATGTCCCATTTTGAATGACCATTTTAATGTTACTATGATGAGTATGCAATATTTAAAAATGATCAGCATGTCCCATTCCTAAATTTATGCGAATAAAGTTGAAAGCTTCTTCGGGTAATGGTTTTGTAAAAATATCCGCCAATTGTTCATTAGTACCAACAAATTGGAGACGAACATTCCCGTTTTGGACATGGTCACGAATAAAATGGTGACGAATTTCGATGTGCTTTGTCCTACTATGCAAAATGGGGTTTTTACTTAAATTAATGGCACTAGTATTGTCACAAAAAATAGGAGTATTTTTAAGTTCGATGCCATAATCAAGTAATTGATTTTTGATCCAAAGAACTTGTGCACATGCACTTCCCGCAGCCACATATTCTGCTTCACTGGAAGTAGCGACACTAGTCCTGCTTCTTACTTCCCCATGAAATTAAACATGAACTCATAAAATGACAAGTTCGTGGTGCTTTTTCTATCAATTTTACAACCACCGAAATCGGCATCACTATATGCAAAAAGTTGAAAATCAATGCCGGAAGGATACCATAGCCTAAACCAAGAAAGATATTTTAAATATCGAAAAATTCGTTTACATGCTATGAGATGAGATTCTTTAGGGTTAGCTTGAAAACGAGCACATAGACAAGTAGCAAACATAATATCGGGTCTAGATGCGGTTAAATAAAGTAAGGATCCGATCATACCTCGACATCGTTTTGGTCAATGATTTACCTTTTTCATCTTTATCGAGTTTAAGAGTGGAAGACATAGGAGTGGATATTTCTTTGCAATCTTCCATCTTAAATTTCTTTAGTAGCTCATTGACGTACTTGGATTGGTGAATGAATATTCCGTCATTGAGTTGCTTAATTTGGAGTCCGAGAAAGTTTTTCAACTCTCCCATCATACTCATTTCGAACTCTCCCTTCATAAGATTTGAAAATTCCTTGGACAGAGTTTCGTTAGTTGCACCAAAAACAATATCGTCCACATAGATTTGACAAATTAACATATCATCATTTAAGACCTTAATAAACAGAGTATTATCAACATTTCCTCTTTTATAACCATTTGAGATAAGAAAAGAGCTTAGACGATCATACCATGCTCTCGAGCTTGTTTTAATCCATAGAGAGCTTTATGGAGCTTGTACACATGATCCGGATGATCATAGTCTTCAAAACCCGGAGGTTGCTTGACATAAACTTCCTCTGGATGATTCCATTTAGGAACGCACTTTTTACATCCATTTGATGGAGTTTGATCTTCTTGTATGCAAAGAAAGGCACAGAGAAGACGAATAGCTTCAAGACGAGCAACAGAGCTTAACGTGTCTTCATAGTCCAAGGCTTCTTCTTGATTATAACCTTGGGTGACCAACCTCGATTTATTTTTAATAGGAGACCATCATCATCGGTTTTGATTTTATGAACCCATTTGGTACCAATGATTGATTTGCCTACGGTGCGGAACTAATTCCCAAACTTTATTTCTTTCGAATTGGTTTAGCTCTTCTTGCATAGCAATAGCCCAATTCTCATCATTTATGGCCTCATCGATGTTCTTTGGTTACGTAAGAGAAATAAATGCAATATTGTTAATACAATCATTTATATTTCTCCTAGTTCGTACACCTTCATCGATTTTTCCGAGAATTTGTTCCATCGGATGGTCTTTCACATTTGCCCAATCTTTAGGAAGGTTGTAAGTATTTTCCTCCTGTTTGTCCGAGCTTACATCGAGCTTCTCCAATTCCTTTGATACTTCGGATACTTCTTTAGCTGGAACCATACCTGCATCATCATCAAAGACAACCTTTCTCGGGGGTAAAGCGTATCATCGAATTTTACATGAATGGACTCTTCTACCGAGCCTCTTCTACAATTAAATACACGATAAGCTTTACTATTAGTAGAATAACCAAGAAATATTCCAATATCTGATTTAGAATCGAATTTACCCAAATTGTCTTTCCCATTATTATGAATGAACACTTTACACCCAAATGGATGAAAATAAGATAAATTGGGCTTTTTACCTTTAAAAATCTCATAGGGAGTCATCATTTTATTTCTCCTGAGATGGACACGATTTATAACATAACAAGCAGTGTTAACGGCTTCGGCCCAAAAGTATTTAGGAAGACCATACTCGTTGAGCATTGTTCGGCTCATTTCTTCTAGAGAGCGATTCTTCCTCTCGACAACTCCATTTTGTTGAGGTGTCCGAGGTGCCGAAAAGTTGTGCCCAATACCATATTTATCACACCAATCTTCAAAGAGATTAGAATCAAATTCTCCACCATGATCGGTTCGAATGGCGATAACTGGTAATCCTTTTTCCTTCTGGGTAACCTTACACCACTTAACAAACTCGTTAAAAGCATCATCTTTATTGGCTAAGAATTTTACCCAAGTAAATCTAGAAAAATCATCGACAATAACTAAGGTATAAAGTTTACCTGTTAGGCGGCATGTCGAGACGGACCAATTAAATCCATATGAATTAATTCAAGAATGCGACTAGTGGAAATTTCCATTTTTGGTTTAAACGAGCCTCTTGCATGTTTACCTTTAATACAGGCCTCACAAATGTGGTCTTTTCTAAAATTCAATTTTGGTAGACCACGAACAATATCATTTTTGGCCAATTTTGAAAGAAGTGGTAAAGAGGCATGTCCCAATTTTCGGTGCCAAACAACGGCATTTTCATCGTATGAAAGTAGACATTTTTCGTTAAACGAAGATTCATCTTGGAGATCAACAATGTAAATATTTCCATAGCGCAATCCAATAAAAACGATTTGGTCTTTTCTCATTGCCGTGCAATGCGTAATTTCAAAAATTAATTTAAGACCGGTGTCACATAATTGGGAAACACTTAGGAGATTATGGCAAAGTCCATCAACAAATAGAACATTTTCAATAGTGGGTAAAGGTTTCTTACCAATTTTACCTGTCCCTTTTATTTGGCCCTTTTTATTATCGCCAAATGTAACACAGCCCCGATCTTCCTTTTTCAGCTCCGTGAAGAGATGTTCATTTCCACTCATGTGGTTTGAACATCCACTATCAACATACCATTTATTTGATAATATTGTCTTCCTTGCTTGTACCTACAAAAACCATTTTCTTAGTTTTATCGGTACCCAAGGCTAATTTGGGTCCCGAGGAGTTAGATATAAAAACTTGGTTTTTAATAACGGTCCCTTTTGGTACCCAAATTTGTTTAACCCTTATAGTACGTCTAGTGTCTCGACAAGAGGTTTCGGTATGTCCGGTTTTAAACATTTTGGACATGATGGGATACCCGTTTTAAAGTGTCCGAATCTTTTGTGGTAATTTCTAAGGACTTTTCATTGGAAATGAATTATATCCAAGTCCTTGTTTTGAAAGAGAAAATTTTTGACCAAATAATAATTGCTCGAATTTGTCATTACCACATGAAAACTTTCTGACATAAAGTTTAAATTCTTTTTGAGTTTTATGCAATTCATCTTTCAGAATTTTCTCAGTTTCCAAGCAATTTGTATGATCAATAGAAACTTCCTTGTTTTTCAATAATTTAGCATTTTCAATTTAAAGGAGTTTTATTTTCTTTTTCAAATCTTTATTGCTATTGCAAGCCTTTTCGTATTCATTATTTAGAGATTCAAAAGCATCAAGTAGTTCTTCATGAGAATCACTAACCTCGACTTCTTCGTCACTCTCTTCGGATGCGCGGGCCATTAGAGCAAGATTGGTTTGGACTTGTGGTTCATCATCCTCATCATCGTCACTCCATGTGGCGACATAAACCTCCTTCTTTTTGAACTTTTCATGCGGTGGTTTTGATGAACTTATTGGAGCCGCAGCACGACAATCTTTTGCAAAATGGCCTGGAACGCCGCACCTTCGACAAGTGTTGTCGAACTTTTTGTTTTGAGGGAAGTGAGTCTTTTTGGATTCATCCCTTGATTCTTGCTTTATATCTCTCCGGCGCCTTTGAAGAAGATTTTTAAATTTCTTTATGTTTTTGGCATAGAAGGCGGTTTCTTCGTCCTCTTCCTCGATAGGTTCATCCTCTAGGTCGCTTTCTTCTTTGGCTTTGAAAGCGATAGTCCTTTCTCTCTCCTTAGGTTTTGGTTTCGAGCTGCGAGATTTGATGACGATCTCATAATTGATGAGAGATCCGATGAAAGCGCTAAACTCTATTGTATTGAGGTCTTTCGACTCCATAATAGCCGTAACGGTAGCGTCCCATTCTCTTGGTAGAGACCGAAGGATTTTCTTGGCTTTATCACTACTTGATATCGGTTTCCCGAATGAAGCTAGCCCATTTGTGATTGCCGAGAAACGGTCAAGCATTGTGGTGATGCTTTCTTCTTCTTTCATGGTGAAGAGTTCATAATCGTGAAGAAGCATATTGATTTTGGTTTCCTTCACTTGACTCGTACCTTCATGAGTGATCTCTAGCATTTTCCAGATTTCTTTTGCCGTTTCGCAGGAAGAGATTCTATTGTGATCTTCTGGATTGAGAGCACAATAAAGCAATTGTGTAGCTTTACTGTTGAAGTGATCGTTCTTCCAGTCGGCATCGTCGTACTCTTCGAAACTTTTGAGAGAGCCATCCGATTTCTTAGGAATGGTAGGTCCAAGGGCAATGACCTTCCATATTTCAATATCATGAGCTCGGATGAAGATGGACATCTTCTTCTTCCACGTCATAAAGTTTGAACCATCGAAGAAAGGAGGGCGATTGAGAGCGTTGCCTTCAACGGAGGAGTGGATAAAGGCCATTTGGATCTTTTCTCTAGCGGGTGTTAATCCGGTGGTAAAGAGACCGCTCCGATACCAATTGTTAGATTGATACCGCCACTAGAAGGGGGGTTGAATAGTGCGGTTAAGAGTATTGTACTCTTTTTCGTGCGGAAGCAAAAATAGCGGAGAATAAAAGTGCAGAAAAGAAAGAACACAAGGAATTGTTCGAGAGGTTCGGCTATTAACGAAGCCTACGTCCCCTACCTAGTTTTATCGACTAGGACTTTTCTTAGAACTTGGAATTTGCACTTTCTAGTTTAGTGCCAACTTCTTACAACTTCTTGATTTCCGGGCTCAAGAACAACCTCACAAAAACACTCTTGTTTTTATAGGTACAAGATAACCAATACACAAAATAAGTGCGAGTAGAAACTCGGCTTTCACGATATATCGCTCTAAGATACAAGAATGAAGATTGGAAATTATAGAACAAATCTTCTTGTATCACAATCTAGAATAAGAATATCTCTCAGAATGTTTGCTTGATATTGCTTGAATATGCTAGTAGGCTCAGAATTCTTGTGTGTCTTCAATCTCCATGAAGGTGGCTATTTATAGCCTTCTTGAGCTCATTTTCCCGTTGAACAAGAAATGAGTTACGACGTTATATGATGCCGCTACGCACGTTACATACGTTACGACGTTATATGAACTGAATAACGGTCGTAATGAAAGTGCCAAATGTCCGGTGAACTCGATGAAATGCGTTACGCACGATCCTTAGTGTTACGACGTAATATCTCGTCAAAGATCCGTTGATTGAGACGACTTGTTGCAACGGCTAGTGGCTTTTCCAACGGTCGAATAATTCAAGCCTTACGACGTTATATGCTCCGATTACGTCACGTTACTGCAGTAAAAGCTTACGAAAATAGTTAATGTTACGTACGTTAGAAAAGATGTTTTTACGTACGTTATCTGTTAAATTTTACGTGCGTTAATGTGATATGTGTTACGTACGTTAACTGAAGAGAAAGTATGTTTTAAGTAAATTTTGGTTTTAATAATACATCATCAAAACGATCTAAAAAATATTGTTCCAACATAGAGTTGGTTGTGATTGTGTTATTCGAATCGTTAGGTTCATTCGTCGGTTCCTCACGGTCGTGCTTGATTCTTCCGTTCCGTTCGCGTCACCGTCTATTAATCGAGGCAAGTATTTTTGGAAACCTTTAAGCTTAACATGAAATGGTTATGTATATTACTTGTTGTAACTCACCTTGTGTTGGCCCGACGGGGTCAAGGAGGGAAATCTATGCTGCCGCCCTGGATTTCACGAGTTTCGTACCGCTAGCCAACTCGTTAGGGTCCTTGCAAGGCCCCGAGTGAGAATGTATCTGCCGCCTGCTTCTCACGGCATAGCGTGTGCGTGGTTTTGTTTTTCGTAGTTGTAGCCAACTCGCTTAGGGTCCCCTGTGAGGCCCCGAGTGAGAATGTATCTTTGCCGCCTGTTCTCAAGGCTAATTGTTTTGTTTATTTTCCTAGGAAAAGACATGTCTTGTTTTGGTTTTCGAAATGATATTGGTGCATATACTATGAAATGTAAGCGATTGGTTTGCCTTGAATACTTGTACTAGCGTAATTGCTAACCCCTCTGGGGACCGTTCGGGAAATTCGCTTTTATGAATTTCAGGTCAGGTTCATCGAGACGAGCGGGCGCTGGACCAGTACACGGATGATGGCCGTGCGTGATGATGGTGCACGAGTGATGTTTTAGTGTCTTTTACCCTTTTGTCTTTTGTGGTATTGAACAAATAGTTGTACTCGAGTACTTAAGGGGTTCTTGTTCGTTTGAATGGTATGGTTGCTTATTATGTTGTGTTGGATGATGATGTTATATTGACCGGTTGAACCGGGTGGATTGTTCTGCTTTTGCGCCTTTATGACGTGGTGTTATTTTATCGCTTCGTGAGTCGTTGTGTATGATCTTTCACTGGTGGGTCCCATATAGGGATTCACGGCACTGTAATATACCTCGGATATCCCGGGGTGTTACGAGAAAATGGTATCGAGCTCTAGGTTTATGGATACCTAGGCTTGTTGGTTTATTGGGTCTTGTGGTGTTTTGTTTTGCACATCATCGTCACGCCGCCATGATTCCAGACTACCGGTGTCCGTAAGTTTTCCTTCCTGCTCATTAATTCCTTGTATCGTACTTTGATTCTCGACTTGTGATTGTTCTTTTCTTGTCGATCCTCGTATGGCTTTTGCTACTTATTTAACTCCAAGATGGATGCCGGAAGAGGTCGTGGTCGCGGTCGTGGTCGTGGACGCGCCGGGACGTGGGGCACTGGGGCGGCCACGTCCACGATCTTGAGCCGCAGATCGGGCGACCGTCATAGCCATGCTTCTTCTCGTGAGCGTGCCGATCTTGGTATTGCGGCCGTTATGCAACAGATGGTGAACCAAATGGCGGCAATAGCTCAGGCGGTTCGTAACCCGGATCAAGCCCATGCTAATCGGGCGGAGCGGACCGTTGGCTCCAAGATGTCATCAAGATGCATCCTCCTCGTTCGGGAGCTTCAGACCCGATTGGCTGGGAAGGGTGGATCAAAGAGATGTCTAAGGTCTTCGTTGCCACTAACTGTCCCGAGGACCGTAAAGTCCCTATTGCCCAATATTTTCTCACTGGGGACGCTACGGACTGGTGGGAGGCCGTTGGGCCCAAAGACCATGCTGCTTCGTGGGCTGAGTTTCAAGAGTTGATGGAGACTGAATATTGCCCGTGGCCAGTCAGACAGGCTCGGGTACATGCTTTTTATGATGCTCAACCACGGGATATCCTCGTAGCTCAAGCCATTGCTGATTTTAACAAAGAGTTGGGTTATGTGAAGACCCAAGTTGTCGAGGAGAGTGACAAGATTTTCCATTTCTCCAGACGGATGAAGTTGCCGATCCGGGACTATATGTCGGGGCTCGTATGTACTACATTGAAAGATTACCAGAGCAGGGCCCTTGCTTATGATATGTCTGTGACGGCGAGTGAGGCGGCCCGCGAGAGTAAGAAGCAGAAGTCGGTTGGAAATTTTTCTGGTCCCAAGAGTGGAGGCCAGCAGAAATCTCAAGCTGCAAATTTTTCAACGGGCGGTTCGGCTCGTTTCTCTGGGAGCTTTCGGGGTGCCGCCGGAACCTCTGCTCATGAACCCACATGTTTTAATTGTGGTGTGCAAGGCCATAGGAGCCGGTAATGTTCTCGTCCGAAGCTTACCTGTCATACTTGTGGACAGCTAGGCCACAAGGCCCCTTTTTGTGAGCAGATCAAACAGCTTCGCGGCGCCCGTTCTTCTCAACCAGCCCCGTTGGAGCCGAGTGTGAACCAGGGCTCATTTGCTCCGCCGCCTCCACCGAGTGCCGGCCGAGGTAAGGGTCGGGGTCAGCCCTCAAAAGGGGGAGCTTCCAGTGTTGGCTCCGCCCACCCGCGTGTCTATGAGATGCGGAGAGCCGATGATCCAGCGGCTACCGTGGCGACAGGTACCGTTTATATTCTTTCTCATCCTGTCAGTGTGCTTTTCGATTCCGGTGCTACGCATTCGTTCATATCTCTGGATTGTGTGCGCCGTTTGAGTCTCGACCGTTTGACACCTTGTGAGCCCTTCATCGTTAAGCTTCCTAGCGGTGATAGGATCGTTGGTGATCAGGAGGTTCGAGACTGTTCTGTGCTTATTTGTGAGAGGACTTGGCCCTCTAATCTTATTGTTGTGAGTATCGAGGGTGAGGATTTGATTCTTGGTGATGACTGGCTCGAGCGGCATGGTGCGATCATGAACTACCGCACGAGAATCATCACTATGTTAGCCGAGGACGGCACCGAGCACTCTTTCGCGGGGCGAAAGAGGGGGAACCAGAAACTCGTTATTAACGCCTTGAAGGCGATGAAACTCCTGCGAAAGGGATGTATTGGTTATTGGTGCTATGCCTTGAAGGCGGAGAGTGGTGGAGTCGAGCTTTCGTCGATTCCAATCGTTAATGAATTTCCTGATGTTTTTCCTGACGAGTTACCGGGATTGCCACCGGATCGAGAGGTCGAGTTCACTATAGAGTTAGAGCCGGGTGCGGCTCCTATTTCGAAGGCGCCCTATCGCATGGCACCTTCAGAGATGTCCGAGTTGAAGAAGCAGTTGAGTGAGCTTCTTGAGTCGGGGTATGTTCGACCGAGCGCCTCGCCTTGGGGCGCACCGGTCCTGTTTGTGCGGAAGAAGGATGGTTCGCTACGTTTGTGTATCGACTATCGCGAACTAAACAAGGTGACCATCAAGAACAAGTATCCTTTGCCGAGGATTGACGACTTGTTCGACCAGTTGCAGGGAGCTGCGGTATTCTCGAAAATTGATTTGAAATCGGGATACTATCAACTCCGGGTGAGAGAGTCCGATGTGCCGAAGACAGCTTTTCGGACGAGATACGGACATTATGAGTTTGTAGTTATGCCCTTCGGGTTAACTAATGCGCCGGCGGTGTTCATGCAATTGATGAACAAAGTTTTTATCGAGTATTTGGATAAGTGCGTCGTCGTCTTTATTGACGATATTCTTATCTATTCGAGGAATGAGGAAGAGCATGCCCATCATTTGCGGATAATATTAGACATTTTAAGGACCGAGCAACTCTATGCAAAGTTCTCGAAATGTGAGTTCTGGCTGAAGGAAGTGATGTTTTTAGGTCACGTGATTTCAGCCGAAGGGGTTCGTGTGGATCCGCAGAAGATTGAGGCCGTATTGGATTGGGCACCGCCCAAGAATGTGAAGGAGCTCCGTAGTTTCTTGGGTTTAGCTGGCTACTATTGTAGGTTCGTCGAGGGTTTCTCGAAACTAGCTCGACCACTTACACAGTTGCTCCAGAAATCCGAGAAGTTCGTCTGGAATGACGAGAGGCGTCGAGTTTTGAGGAATCAAGAAGCGTTTGACTTCAGCCCCAGCTTTGGCGTTGCCATGTGGCAACGAGGGTTTTGCCGTTTATAGCGATGCTTCGGGTCGTGGTCTTGGGTGTGTATTAATGCAAAGACGGTAAGACCATTGCTTATGCGCCGAGACGCTTGAGGCCGTATGAGCCGAACTACCCTACTCATGATTTGGAGTTAGCGGCAATGCTTTTGCGCTCAAGATTTGGCGTCACTATCTTTTCGGCTCCACATGTCAGATTTTACCGATCATAAAAGTCCGAAATACATATTTACTCAATGAGAGTTGAATATGAGGCAGAGGAGGTGGTTAGAGTTGATTAAGGATTATGACCTCGAAATCCTTTATCATCCGGGCAAGGCGAACGTTGTGGCCGACGCCTTGAGTCGAAACCGATTGCGTTGCGAACGCTTGAGATCCTTACATCTCGGCCGAGCTTCGGAGGGCTTTGATCGAGTTAGATGTTGAGGTCTTGTTGCCGGGATCCGTCGGGCAACTTTGTGCTTTAGAGATTTCGTCGTCTTTGATCGATGAAATTAAGCTGAAGCAGTTAGAGGATCCGATGGTTACTCAAATCTGAGAGAACGTTCTTAAAGGAAAGTCTCCTGGATTTGTGATTCACGAGGATGGTGTTTTGAGATTCCAGAGTCGGCTTTGTGTGCCGAACGACTCAGAGTTGAGGCAGAGTATTTTACGGGAGGCCCATGCTACACCTTATTCATTCATCATCTGTACGAGTAAGATGTACAAGGACCTGAGGAGAAATTTCTGGTGGAATGACATGAAGGATGAGGTCACACAGTTTGTAGCGAGATGTTTGACTTGTCAGCAGGTCAAAATCGAGCATCAGAGACCGGCTGGGTTATTGCAGTCACTTCCCATTCCGGAATGGAAATGGGAAGATATATCGATGGATTTCGTTACGAGTTTGCCGAGATCGAGGTCGGGCATGAATATGGTATGGGTGATTGTTGATCGCCTGACCAAGTCGGCACATTTTCTAGCCATCAAGGACACTTGGGGCCCGAAGAAGTTAGCTCGTGTGTTTATCGCGCAGATCGTAAGACTTCACGGTACTCCGAAGTCTATTGTTTCGGATCGTGACGGCCGTTTTGTATCGCACTTCTGGCAGGCAGTGCATAAGGCGTTGGGTACCCGGTTGCGTTTGAGTACCTCTTTTCATCCCCAGTCAGATGGACAGTCGGAGCGCACTATCCAGACGTTCGAGGACTTATTGCGTGCCTGTGCTCTCGATTGGAGTAGTGACTGGGAGGAACATTTGCCGCTGATCGAATTCACGTACAACAACAGTTGGCACGCGTCGATTCGGATGGCACCGTATGAGGCACTTTACGGGCGGCGATGTCGATCACCGATTTGTTGGAATGAGGCGTCCGATTTGGTCGGGACCGAGCCGGATGTCGTTTTAGAGACGAGGCGGAAGGTAGAGTTAATTCGGGAACGGATGTTGACTGCCCAGAGTCGACAGAAGTCGTATGCCGACGTCCGTCGTCGACCTTTGGAATTCGAGGTGGGAGACCACGTCTTGCTGAAGGTGTCGCCGACGAAGGGAGTTTTTCGTTTCGGGAAGAAAGGGAAGTTGAGTCCGAGATTTATCGGCCCCTTCGAGATCCTCGAGCGAGTAGGTGGGTTGGCATACCGTTTGGCGTTACCTCCGGCCTTGAGTCATGTTCATAGTGTTTTCCATGTTTCCCAGTTGAGGAAATATGTCCCGGATCCTAACCACATCATCGATTATGGTGAGATTGATGTCGCCGAAGATGTTACTTTCGAAGAGCGCCCTTTGAAGATTTTGGAGCATCGTGAGAAACGATTGAGGCATAAGGCCATACCTTTGGTCAAGGTGCAGTGGTCGAGACACGGTGTCGAGGAGGCAACTTGGGAAACCGAGGATAGCATGCGTGCTGGGTACCCCGAGTTGTTTGTTCCTTAAGTTTCGGGACGAAACTTATTTTTAGAGGGGTAGAATGTAATATCCGCATTTTTCTTTCCCTTGTAATTGTATTTCCGGTGTAATTCTCGATTTTAGAGACCCTCGTGTATCCTTCAGTGTAACTTTTCCGTTATCTTTTGATCTGATTCTCGTAATTGTTGTGCGGAACCGCCGTTTCGGGGTTGCCGTGGATTCATTCTATGCTATGATGCGTTTTGAGGTGTTCCGTTTGACGTTTCGTTCATAATCCGGTATTTTGGGTCGTTTATATTCTGTATCTAGCGCACGCTAAATTTTACGTATAGCGCACGCTAGAAATCCATTAGTAGCGCACGCTACGTTTAATTAAATAGCGCACGCTAACGATTTAGCCACAGGAGTGGCGGTTTAACTCCCGTGGCCTCGGACTATCGGATTAGCGCACGCTATCTTGTCTAGCGACGCTAATGTCGGAAAACTAGCGCACGTTAAGTTGTTCAAGAGCGCGCTAGTGTATTTGTCCAAGATCGGGCGGTTACTACTCTTCAATCGATTCTAGTTAGCGCACGCTACGCTGGTATGGTAGCGCACGCTAACGGGTCGTGAGGTTTGGGCGGTTGGCTACCGGACTCGGCCGATGTTCGGGTAGCGCACGCTATTGGTCGATAGCGCGCGCTACCGATAGGTTATTAGCGCACGCTACACATGCATGGTAGCGCACGCTAACGGCAAAAACCCGGCTTCGGACTCGGACGCTAACAGGAGGGTTGGTAACCCTATCCCGTTAGCGCACGCTAACCTTGAGGTCTTAGCGTGCGCTAACACTCCTGGTTATATAAACCAGGGAGTTGACCGAGATAATCACAAAATCTCATTTCTTCCTCTTTCCGCGGCGAGCGACCGAGCGATTTGAGGCGATTTTCTTCCTCCAATCACTTCAGAGATTCTTGTGCTTGAGTTCTTGGTGTAAGACTAACATCATCCACTTGTGTTTCTCATCCTAAATCCAAGGTAATCTCTTAGAACCCTACTTTTGGATAATTTGGGGGTTTTGGGATTTTCTTCCGATTCGTTCCGTTTTGTTGGTGGATTCATGATGTATACGATTGATATTGTTAGTATCTTTAGTTTTCCTACGGATTCATGGATATTTTGTGGATTTTTACGGAATCGAGAGGGTTTGGTTGTGGTCCGCCCTCGTTGTTATTTTTATTCGAATATACATGAATCGTAGGCGGGTTTCCGGGTGTATTCCATTTCCGTAATCGTCTAGAGTTGGTTGTGATTGTGTTATTCGAATCGTTAGGTTCATTCGTCGGTTCCTCACGGTGCGTGCTTGATTCTTCCGTTAGTTCGCGTCACCGTCTATTAATCGAGGCAAGTATTTTTGGAAACCTTTAAGCTTAACATGAAATGGTTATGTATATTACTTGTTGTAACTCACCTTGTGTTGGCCGACGGGTCAAGGAGGGAAATCTATGCCGCGCCCGGATTTCACGAGTTTCGTACCGCTAGCCAACTCGTTAGGGTCCTTGCAAGGCCCCGAGTGAGAATGTATGCTGCCGCCCTGTTCTCACGGCATAGCGTGTGCGTGGTTTTGTTTTTCTGTAGTTGTAGCCAACTCGTTAGGGTCCCTGTGAGGCCCCGAGTGAGAATGTATGATGCCGCCCTGTTCTCAAGGCTAATTGTTTGACTGTTTATTTTTCGGAAAAAGACATGTCTTGTTTTGGTTTTCGAAATGATATTGGTGCATATACTATGAAATGTGTAAGCGATTGGTTTGCCTTGAATACTTGTACTAGCGTAATTGCTAACCCCTCTGGGGACCCGTTTCGGGGAAATTCGTTTTATGAATTTCAGGTCAGGTTCATCGAGACGAGCGGGCGCTGGACCAGTACACGGATGATGGCCGTGCATGATGATGGTGCACGAGTGATGTTTTAGTGTCTTTTACCCTTTTGTCTTTTGTGGTATTGAACAAATAGTTGTACTCGAGTACTTAAGGGGTTCTTGTTCGTTTGAATGGTATGGTTGCTTATTATGTTGTGTTGGATGATGATGTTATATTGACCGGTTGAACCGGGTGGATTGTTCTGTTTTGCGTCTTTATGACGTGGTGTTATTTTATCATTTCTGTGAGTCGTTGTGTATGATGATGTTCAGCCTGGTGGGTCCCATATAGGGATTCACGGCGCTGTAATATACCTCGGATATCCTGGGGGTGTTACAGTTATTCTGTGGTGATATGTTTACATATTAGAGAAATATGGGGTAACTATTAGCAGTTGCTAATGTTTTCGGTACATATTAGAGAAATATGGGGTAAGTGTGATTTTTACTTGCTAGGGTTCATTACATGCTTATCTAGTTGTAATATCTAATTTTCTTGCATGCCAATGCATGCTTCATACCAGAAACGGAATAGGGAATTTTTGAACAGGTTTTGAAAGGAGAACTTGACTTTGTTTCTGAACCTTGGCCCAACATATCCGATAGTGCGAAGGATCTTGTCAGACGAATGCTTGTACGAGACCCAAAAAAGCGACCCACAGCTCATCAAGTTCTTTGCGAGTGTAATTTATACGAATACGATAGCCCTACATTTTTGGACTTTGGGTAAGGGAATAAAATTGCATATGAATTGAGTAAGCCTATTATCTTCAACTCAACAAACCAAAATTATAATGTGAATTTGCATATTGTTGGCTTGTGGGTTTGAATTAATGTGGAAGGAAAAAATTGCATGATTGAACAAGCACACAACATATATAAGGTATTGCTATTTGCATGGTAAATGGATAAAATAATCCGAATATGTGCTGTACAGGCCATCCATGGGTTCAGGTTGATGGTGTAGCTCCAGATAATCCACTTGATTCTGCTGTTCTAACTCGTCTGGAAGTTTCGCACTTTAATCTATCAATGTGCTGTCGAAATTTTGGATTGTGTCGATCATAATATTTCTATGGTTCATCACACTCTGTAGAAGTTATTTTTGACTGTTTGATAATGTTGTAGTATGTGTGTTACGACATATTATGCTAATATGTTTTAGTTGGTAATATAATTTTGGCTTTCAGGCAAAACCTTGTAATTTCTTTATTGGGGAAGAAGATTTGTTAAACCAACAACAAAGTGATTATGTGGATTTGTTTGCTTCACATGCCGATGTTGAAGATTTGAAGAAGAAAGTGGATGAGAAGATGATTTCATGAACAGAAGTATGATTGTCTAATGAAAAGCAATGATGTGCTAATGAGAGACTTTGTCGTTTCGAAATATATGATCTTTTTTAATCTTTTTTGTCCTATTTGTGGTGTTCATGATGAAATAGATAGATTCTTATTACACATTCTTTGTCTTTGTTATGATATGTATCTGGTTTTGAATTGGTTGGAACGCATGTTATTCTTTTTAAGATGGGATGATATAAAATTGTTGGTTCTTATATTATTGAGCTCTTGTGGTTGATGGTTAGTTATAGTTTAATGTAGATTTTGGCGATGAATTTTAAATTGAAATGTGTAATATTAATATATATTACTGCAGAAAATACTAATATTAATATATATTACTACAATAACCGAAGTAAAAAGTTCTTTATTTACTACGCTAATTATAAAATAACCGAAGTTAAAGACATTCTTTGACTTCACTTACCCCCACATTTGGATCATAATTAGAAAAAAAACCGAGATAGACTTCGGTTATTAGGATATTAGACTTCGCATAAAAAGCGAAGTCTAAAGTATACCTTTTACTACACAAACATAGACTTCGGTAATTATAATATTTTTACTTCAGATATTATCCGAAGTCTTTGACGTTTATTCTTATAGTGCATCCGGGCAAAGCTAATGTTGTTGCTGATGCACTTAGCCGGAAATCTGTTACGATAGCGAGCCTTGAGATTGAACCTCGAATCCTTAATGATCTGGAAATTTTGGATGTCGAGCTTTGTGTACGAGGTTATGACGGATATTGGGCTAGTATGAAGATAGAGTCCAATCTTATATTACGGATTTAGGAAGCTCAAAAGGATGATGGTGAACTTTGTTCTGTGGTTCAGAATGTTGAAGAGGGTAAGCAGTCGGAGTTCAGAGTGGATGACTCTGGCGTGGTATGGTTTGAAGATCGGCTTTGTGTTCTTAATGATCCTGCTTTACGTGAGGCCGTGTTGTCTGAGGCTCATAGTTCCCCATTCACTATCCATCCTGGTTCTACCAAGATGTACAGGGATCTTAAGCAACACTTTTGGTGGAGCGGTATGAAATTGGATGTACCGTTGTATGTTGCCAGATTTATGACTTGCCAGTAGGTTAAAATCGAACATCAGAGGGCTAGTGGTTTGGTGCAACTTCTAGATATTCCTACTTGGAAGTGGGATGAGATTTCCATGGACTTTGTTACTGGTTTGCCTCTTACTCGGAAAAGACATGATGCAATTTGGGTGGTCATCGATCGGCTAACCAAGTCTGGCCATTTCTTACCTATTCGTATAGATTATCGTGTTAGTAGATTGGCAGAGATTTTTCAGCAGGAGATTGTTAGACTTCATGGTACTCCAACATCTATCGTGTCAGACAGAGATCCACGGTTTACTTCTTGTTTTTGGAAAGGCCTACAAAGCTTAGGGTACTCGCCTTAAGTTTAGTACGGCTTTTCATCCACAGACAGATAGTCAGTCAGAAAGAACCATTCAGACTTTGGAAGACATGTTAAGAGCCGGTGCATTAGAGTGGACTGGAAGTTGGGATGAATACTTGTGCTTGGTGGAGTTTGCCTACAACAATAGTTGGCATGCTAGCATCAAGGCAGCACCTTATGAGCTTCTGTACGGGAGGAAATGTAGAGCACCTATTTGTTGGGATGAGGTAGGTGAAGTTTGATTGAGGGGCCGGAGATTATTGAGATCACTAATGAGAAAGTGGCTGTAGCCAAGGAGAAGCTGAAAGAGGCTCGCACTCGACAGAAGAGTTATGCTGATAAGCGTCGACGTGACTTGGAGTTTCAGATTGGGGATCGTGTATTTCTAAAAGCATCGCCGTTCAGAGGTGTGAAACGTTTTGGGATCAAAGGCAAGCTTAGTCCTCGATTCATTGGACCGTTCGAGATTCTTGAACATATTGGGGAAGTTTCTTATCGTTTGGCTCTACCTCCTCAGTTATCACATGTTCATAACGTCTTCCATGTATCTCTTCTAAGGGGATACAATTATCATCCGTTGCATGTGGCATTTTATCCTTTTGATCAGATTCAGCCTGATATGTCACTTTCTGAGGAACCCGAAGCTATTTTGGATCGACAAGATAGAGTCATGAGAAACAAAGTTATTCCGTTTGTGAAAATTCTTTGGAAGAATCACCAGAGCGTGAAGCTACCTGGGAAACCGAGGAATCGAGGTGAACAAGTTACCCTCATTTCTTTTTGTAGTCTGGTACATCTTCATTTCGTGTTCATTTCAATCTCGCGGACGAAATTTCTTTTTAGGGGGGAAGAATTGTAAAACCCTAAAATCTGTTTTCCTAAATTCCTATATAATTTGAATTTTTCCTAAGTTATGAATATAATTAATAATAGACCTAAACTATATGATATGTAATATAAATACATTCAATTTAAATGAACCTATGACATACATAACAATAAAATTTGTTACAAATTAAGACCTTTCTAAATATCTACTAACAATCACACGTCTCTTTTTTTCTCTTTTGTCTTTGTAACCAACGATTCACACAATAATTATGAGATAATGATTTCTTAACTTCAGGCCGTGTTTCATGACCCAATTAAAAACACAATCAAAGCCTAATTGTATGCAATTACTAACTTACCATATAGAGACACACGCTCCTCCTTTCGATATAACGTGTTTCTTTTGTTTTCCTCTTCCTCCCATTCATACGGAACAAAAAAAAAAATAATAAAAACACAAAATTGCTGTTGCGTTTCTCTTTTCAAGATCAAAACCAAGATTCTTGCTGTGGGTGTTCATTCGTTCGAGGGTGTGGCTGTGGTATTGGATTCGTGGGATTTTGTTTGAGGGTCTTGTTCTTTTTCTTTGTCTTTGAATCGTTAACATAAGGTATCATCACACTCTTGTGTTTCTGTTCCAATTCGACACATTTAAACATGATAGTCTGAATATATGAAACATCTAAACCCTAACCGTTTACATGATAAACCTCATCTTATATGTTTATTAATTTTTGCTATTCGATTTATATGTATAAGAACCACATGAAATCATAAACTTCAACATGTTTAAAGCATATGTAATCGATCTGATGTTTTGTTTTCTACTCGACCTAATCTGATTCGACCTATAAACATATTCAACCTAAAGCTGACCTATTAGACCCTAATCTGGTTTTATAAACATACTTATAAATCTGGTTGAAACCCTAGAAATATAATATGAGGGCGTATAAAAATTAATGAGTTGGACTAGGGCTCGTTTGGTGTTATTCCATGTAAATGCTTAGCTCGTTAATTTGTGTTTGTGTGTGTGTCATGTGTATGATCATTTAGGGCTGGAACCATGAGTATGTTAAGATGATGTTTATAACATGTTTCATGAATTATAAGGTCTCGTGTGATGTTTGTATAATTAAAACATGTGTTATGATGGTCTCAAATGGATTCTGAAAATGGGACAGCTTGTAGGCTGAATATGTGTGCGTTATAGCTTGAGTCCCATAAGTGTTTAGTTCTGTATTTCTGTATGAAAACTTAGTTTAATGTCTTAAATAAGTTCTCCAATTGGTTTGGGATGATTTGAAGTTGATTTAGTTATGTTTTTTATTTTTATGTTATTAAGTGTTAAAGCTGAGTAATCGAGTCTGAAATTCAGTTGGTGTTTTTGATTTTTCATGTTCAGACGATAAGGAGTTAGGATATCTCCTTTTACAGAGGTAATATAAAAGTTATATGGGACTTCTTGGAATTTTTATAGATTTTTATGAAGTGTAATCTAAAAGTTATGATGTGGTAGGGAGCCCTTATTACGTGGCCCCAAAGGTACTAAGGAAGAATTACGGCCCAAAATGTGACGGTTGTAGTGCTGGGTGTAATATCCGGATTTATTACAGTGTATTTCATTTGTATTCAACCATGTATTATTTCGGATTGGTGATTTTGATTATTGGAGTATGATATTTAGTGCATTGATATCATTATGCATAAGTATAGAAACATGCAAAATTGCTCAAGCAACCTTGTGATAGCGCACGCTAAGAATGTATCTTAACGCGCGCTATCGGCCCATTATTAGCGCACGCTATGCAGGTAGGAGTAACGTGCGCTAAGGACTCAATTATTGAGCGGAACGGCTAACACATGCGCCAGCCGGGACATGGGACCGGATAAGATTCCCGCTGACGCACCCGGACAAATTCTGAAGTCAACCATTATTAGCGCACGTTAAGGGATGCTTAGTAGCGTGCGCTAACTTGTCAATAATGCAGAATATTATAAATGGGACATCAACCGTGTTGGCTTGCATTTCTTTCGCACTTTCCTCAATCTTGAGAGTTCAGAGAGTTGTAGTAATACTCCTATACACTTAGAACACATATTGTTGATGTTTATACATTGGTTATCACGTGGAATGTTCATGGAAGTGGAATAGCACCTTGGAAGGGCATACAACCAACCGGAGTTGGATTCTACCTTACGGTTCAGTGATTTCGTCATTTTAAGGTATGTTCAATCTATCTCCAGACTTAGAGTTGGATTCTAACGATTTGGATGATCATGTTAACAAGATATGGATTTTCATAGATGAATTATCCAAGTATATCATGTTTGGAATAGTGAGTTGAATAAGCCTTAAATACCTTGATTATAATCATCATGATTCGAATCTTAGTACCGAATATGTGAAGAGAAGCTTCTATCATTGGTAAACCGAATCTAATAGATGATTTCATAGTAATCTTGGACTAGACGTTAACATCCTTATTGTTAGATAAATCTAAAGGTTTGATCATGGAAGGATTTATCTAGTATATATAGGACGTTTATCAACTTCAGTATGATAACATGGACTGATATAGAGGTGTTGATATCAACCGTTTAGCTTTTCGAATTGTCGTATGAAGATTTGAAGTCGGAATAGAATATGGTTTTATATTGGTATGCATATCCTTGAATCCGAAGTTGTCTTTATCCGTAAAATCATTCATAAGAGTATGAACATGGTATTCATGGAAGTAACATGAATTATCACGCAAGGTTTCATTGTTTCGATCATGGCAAGAACAGTTTACTGCTCAGCAGTAAACTGCCATGCAGAGATAGCGCACGCTATGCTATGCAGTTTAACGTGCGCTATCGAGCACTAGTTAGCGTGCGCTACGTTTGGTACGTAACGTACGCTAGACCATCAGACGAGTCAGTTGGCTGGTCAGTAGAGTACTGACCATGCATCGTTAGCGTGCGCTAGGCTTTGTTGTTTGCGTGCGCTATCGGGCAGACTTAACGCACGCTACACAGAGTACTTAGCGTGCGCTAAGCAGTTCGGGCAGATTGCAGTTTATGAACTTTTGACCGTTAATCGAATTGTTACACATTCATACGACGTGAGATAAATCCTATATCATTTCTTTTGTTAAGGTTTGGTTTCGTTACGTGATTGATTGAGGAGGACGATCTTCGAGTGTTCATTTTCGTGGAAGTATTGTTATTGTCTTCAAATCGAGGCAAGTACCTTAATTGTTTTATGTATTGTTGTTATACATATTGTCGTGCATGTATGTCGTGATTGTATGTCCACCTCGTGTTGGTCCGACGGGATCATCGGGGGATCTATGCTAGCGCATACTGGATCATCGGACGGGTTTTTCCACCACGGGTTGGTCTGACGGGATCATCGTGGGTTCTAGGCAGTGAACGCTGGATCGATGGAATTACCATGTGTATGTATTGATATCATGTTGTGATTATCAGTTGTGTATGTTATGTTTTAGTTTCTCGTAGGAGAAGACTCGTTGGTATTTTGTCGTTTACGTTATTATTATTCTTCGTGAGATATGAA
The DNA here is from genome assembly GCA_033398695.1 of Orobanche coerulescens. NCBI lineage: Eukaryota > Viridiplantae > Streptophyta > Magnoliopsida > Lamiales > Orobanchaceae > Orobanche > Orobanche coerulescens. The sequence goes on along the minus strand of CM065803.1, from coordinate 140,246,249 downwards.
TAATATGCTGTGGTACTTGTACTAGCATCGTTGTGCTAACCCCTTCGGGGGTGAACATTTTGTTTGTGTTCAGGATCCAGGAGAGCGGGGAAACAACCACTGGAACTGTATGGTGACGAGGGTGCAGAGTGATGTCCCGACCGGGTTTATTTATCTATTGTTTATTCGTTATTTCAATAAAGTACTCGAGTACAAAGTCATTTGTGATGATTTGAATTTGGTGATGTATTATTGAGTTCTATCGAAAAATTGTACTGTTTCTATATTTGGTCAGAACTGATGTACTGTAATTCCGTTATTTCCATTCGTCAGTACCTTTTTATACTTGTTCAATTCTTCAGCCTTGTAAATCCTTATGTAAAGGATTTACGGCGCTGTAATATTCCCGAATATATTGGGGGTGTTACACTGGGGTTATCATTTACATTTTGCTATGTGGAGTACCACCGTTTTGGGATGGTAAGTGTGATTTTTGCTTGCTAGGGTTCATTACATGCTTATCTAGTTGTAATATCTAATTTTCTTGCATGCCAATGCATGCTTGATACTAGAAACGGAACAGGGAATTTTTGAGCAGGTTTTGAAAGGAGAACTTGACTTTGTTTCTGAACCTTGGCCTAGCATATCCGATAGTGCGAAGGATCTTGTCAGACGAATGCTTGTACGAGACCCAAAAAAGCGACCCACAGCTCATCAAGTTCTTTGCGAGTGTAATTTATACGAATATGATAGCCCTACATTTTTGGACTTTGGGTAAGGGAATAAAATTGCATATGAATTGAGTAAGTCTATTTTCTTCAACTCAACAAACCAAAATTATAATGTGAATTTGCATATTGTTGGCTTGTGGGTTTGAATTAATGTGGAAGAAAAAAATTGCATGATTGAACAAGCACACAACATATATAAGGTATTGCTGTTTGCATGGTAAATGGATAAAATAATCCGAATATGTGCTGTACAGGCCATCCATGGGTTCAAGTTGATGGTGTAGCTCCAGATAATCCACTTGATTCTGCTGTTCTAACTCATCTGGAAGTTTCGCACTTTAATCTATCAATGTGCTGTCGAAATTTTGGATTGTGTCGATCATAATATTTCTATGGTTCATCACACTTTGTAGAAGTTATTTTTGACTGTTTGATAATATTGTAGTATGTGTGTTACGACATATTATGCTAATATGTTTTAGTTGGTAATATAATTTTGGCTTTCAGGCAAAACCTTGTAATTTCTTTATTGGGGAAGAAGATTTGTTAAACCAGCAACAAAGTGATTATGTGGATTTGTTTGCTTCACGTGCCGATGATGAAGATTTGAAGAAGAAAGTGGATGAGAAAATGATTTCATGAACAGAAGTATGATTGTCTAATGAAAAGCAATGATGTGCTAAAGAGAGACTTTGTCGTTTCGAAATATATGATCTTTTTTAATCTTTTTTGTCCTATTTGTGGTGTTCATGATGAAATAGATAGATTCTTATTACACATTCTTTGTCTTTGTTATGATATGTATCTGGTTTTGAATTGGTTGGAACGCATGTTATTCTTTTTAAGATGGGATGATATAAAATTGTTGGTTCTTATATTATTGAGCTCTTGTGGTTGATGGTTAGTTATAGTTTAATGTAGATTTTGGCGATGAATTTTAAATTGAAATGTGTAATATTAATATATATTACTGCAAAAAATACTAATATTAATATATATTACTACAATAACCGAAGTAAAAAGTTCTTTATTTACTACGCTAATTATAAAATAACCGAAGTTAAAGACATTCTTTGACTTCACTTACCCCCACATTTGGATCATAATTAGAAAAAAAACCGAGATAGACTTCGGTTATTAGGATATTAGACTTTGCATAAAAAGCGAAGTCTAAAGTATACCTTTTACTACACGAACATAGACTTCGGTAATTATAATGTTTTTACTTCAGATATTATCCGAAGTCTTTGACGTTTATTCTTATAGTGCATCCGGGCAAAGCTAATGTTGTTGCTGATGCACTTAGCTGGAAATCTGGTACGATAGCGAGCCTTGAGATTGAACCTCGAATCCTTAATGATCTGGAAATTTTGGATGTCGAGCTTTGTGTACGAGGTTATGACGGATATTGGGCTAGTATGAAGATAGAGTCCAATCTTATATTACGGATTTAGGAAGCTCAAAAGGATGATGGTGAACTTTGTTCTGTGGTTCAGAATGTTAAAGAGGGTAAGCAGTCGGAGTTCAGAGTGGATGACTCTGGCGTGGTATGGTTTGAAGATCGGCTTTGTGTTCTTAATGATCCTGCTTTACGTGAGGCCGTGTTGTCTGAGGCTCATAGTTCCCCATTCACTATCCATCCTGGTTCTACCAAGATGTACAGGGATCTTAAGCAACACTTTTGGTGGAGCGGTATGAAATTGGATGTACCGTTGTATGTTGCCAGATTTATGACTTGCCAGTAGGTCAAAATCGAACATCAGAGGGCTAGTGGTTTGGTGCAACTTCTAGATATTCCTACTTGGAAGTGGGATGAGATTTCCATGGACTTTGTTACTGGTTTGCCTCTTACTCGGAAAAGACATGATGCAATTTGGGTGGTCATCGATCGGCTAACCAAGTCTGGCCATTTCTTACCTATTCGTATAGATTATCGTGTTAGTAGATTGGCAGAGATTTTTCAGCAGGAGATTGTTAGACTTCATGGTACTCCAACATCTATCGTGTCAGACAGAGATCCACGGTTTACTTCTCGTTTTTCGAAAGGCCTACAAAGCTTGGGGTACTCGCCTTAAGTTTAGTACGGCTTTTCATCCACAGACAGATAGTCAGTCAGAAAGAACCATTCAGACTTTGGAAGACATGTTAAGAGCTTAGAGTGGACTGGAAGTTGGGATGAATACTTGTGCTTGATGGAGTTTGCCTACAACAATAGTTGGCATGCTAGCATCAAGGCAGCACCTTATGAGCTTTTGTATGGGAGGAAATGTAGAGCACCTATTTGTTGGGATGAGGTAGGTGAAGTTTGATTGAGGGGCCGGAGATTATTGAGATCACTAATGAGAAAGTGGCTGTAGCCAAGGAGAAGCTGAAAGAGGCTCGCACTCGACAGAAGAGTTATGCTGATAAGCGTCGACGTGACTTGGAGTTTCAGGTTGGGGATCGTGTATTTCTAAAAGCATCGCCGTTCAGAGGTGTGAAACGTTTTGGGATCAAAGGCAAGCTTAGTCCTCGATTCATTGGACCGTTCGAGATTCTTGAACATATTGGGGAAGTTTCTTATCGTTTGGCTCTACCTCCTTAGTTATCACATGTTCATAACGTCTTCCATGTATCTCTTCTGAGGGGATACAATTATCATCCGTTGCATGTGGCATTTTATCCTTTTGATCAGATTCAGCCTGATATGTCACTTTCTGAGGAACCCGAAGCTATTTTGGATCGACAAGATAGAGTCATGAGAAACAAAGTTATTCCGTTTGTGAAAATTCTTTGGAAGAATCACCCAGAGCGTGAAGCTACCTGGGAAACCGAGGAATCGATGTGAACAAGTTACCCTCATTTCTTTTTGTAGTCTGGTACATCTTCATTTCGTGTTCATTTCAATCTCGCGGACGAAATTTCTTTTTAGGGGGGAAGAATTGTAAAACCCTAAAATCTGTTTTCCTAAATTCCTATATAATTTGAATTTTTCCTAAGTTATGAATATAATTAATAATAGACCTAAACTATATGATATGTAATATAAATACATTCAATTTAAATGAACCTATGACATACATAACAATAAAATTTGTTACAAATTAAGACCTTTCTAAATATCTACTAACAATCACACGTCTCTTTTTTTCTCTTTTGTCTTTGTAACCAACGATTCACACAATAATTATGAGATAATGATTCCTTAACTTCAGGACGTGTTTCACGACCTAATTAAAAACACAATCAAAGCCTAATTGTATGCAATTACTAACTTACCATATAGAGACACACGCTCCTCCTTTCGATATAACATGTTTCTTTTGTTTTCCTCTTTCTCCCATTCATACGGAACAAAAAAAAATAATAAAAACACAAAATTGCTGTTGCGTTTCTCTTTTCAAGATCAAAACCAAGATTCTTGCTGTGGGTGTTCATTCGTTCGAGGGTGTGGCTGTGGTATTGGATTCGTGGGATTTTGTTTGAGGGTCTTGTTCTTTTTCTTTGTCTTTGAATCGTTAACATAAGGTATCATCACACTCTTGTGTTTCTGTTCCAATTCGACACATTTAAACATGATAATCTGAATATATGAAACATCTAAACCCTACCCGTTTACATGATAAACCTCATCTTATATGTTTATTAATTTTTGCTATTCAATTTATATGTATAAGAACCACATGAAATCATAAACTTCAACATGTTTAAAGCATATGTAATCGATCTGATGTTTTGTTTTCTACTCGACCTAATCTGATTCGACCTATAAACATATTCAACCTAAAGCTGACCTATTAGACTCTAATCTGGTTTTATAAACATACTTATAAATCTGGTTGAAACCCTAGAAATATAATATGAGGGCGTATAAAAATTAATGAGTTGGACTAGGGCTCGTTTGGTGTTATTCCATGTAAATGTTTGGTTCGTTAATTTGTGTTTGTGTGTGTGTCGTGTGTATGATCATTTAGGGCTGTAACCATGAGTATGTTAAGATGATGTTTATAACATGTTTCATGAATTATAAGGTCTCGTGTGATGTTTATATAATTAAAACATGTGTTATGATGGTCTCAAATGGATTCTGAAAACGGGACAGCTTGTAGGCTGAATATGTGTGCGTTATAGCTTGAGTCCCATAAGTGTTTAGTTCTGTATTTCTGCATGAAAACTTAGTTTAATATCTTAAATAAGTTCTCCAATTGGTTTGGGGTGATTTGAAGTTGATTTAGTTATGTTTTTTATTTTTATGTGATTAAGTGTCAAAGCTGAGTAATCGAGTCTGAAATTCAGTTGGTATTTTTAATTTTTCATGTTCAGACGATAAGGAGTTAGGATATATCCTTTTATAGAGGTAATATCAAAGTTATATGGGACTTCTTGGAATTTTTATAGATTTTTATGAAGTGTATGAATGGGCTAACCAAGTGCAAACTTTCTACATGTATGTGCAGTTAATTTTCTGGGTAAGTCTGGGAATATGATTTTTGAAGAGTAATAGTACTTAATAATAAAATCTGTAAAAATTCAAGTAGACTACTAAGGCATTATAGCTTCTGTGATAATTTTGGTGAATTTTTATTTTGAGATCTGTTGTGGTGTTAAAGTTCATAAAGTGAAGGCTATAGCATAGTATAACCAGAATTTTGTTAGAAGTTAAGATTTTTGTGATTTTAATACCATTTAATATGGTCGAACCCTAAAATGCACTTGAACATTAATTATGATATAATTAGTCATATGTTAATCTAATTCCAATAACGAAACCCTAATCACACTAATAAATGGTGTTAAGTAATTAAGAACCCGTTATGACATTAAATGAGTTAATAAGTAATACATGATTCCCCAATTCATGTAGGTTCCGCGAAGAAGGAGTGACTTCCATTTCCTTGTGATCCATCTTTTACTATCTGTTTAATTTGAATAAGGTACAGATATTCTGACCTTTCTCTTATGGTTTCTGATGACTCTTACAGACTTTTGATCTTTAGCTATTTTGATTATGAACCTTTGCTATGAACTTTTGAACCATTTGATATGAACTCTTTGATTTGAGGTTTTGCTATGAAATTTTGATTATAAACCTTTGATTATGAACCTTTAGTTGTGGAACTTTGATTGTGATATCCTGATGACTTAGACATTTGCCAAACTTTTGACCTTGCCAGTGATCCTTCAATTTGATACCCGAGCCATTATACTAGTCATGGAGGTTCCATGTCCGTGTCATTGATGCACCAATGGCATGACTCCAGGGTGGTCGAGTGATGTGCCATCCCGTCCCTTTTTGTTTGTTGAAGATATGGCCACTAATACTTTTGCAGGGGCATATGGATGCATCCTAGATTTGTTTTGTATTTGATATGCTACATTTGGTTTGGTGATTGATGTTGTATGCAATACACGCCCTTCACATTTTGGGAGCTAGCTACTCCATGGTTACTATGATATTATATGGTTTGTTTGGTTTGGGCTCGTGGTGGGTTACTAGCTTTCTTTACCTTACTCTATTCCTTTGTTATACCTCATGAATTTCCCAATGCACCATATTTCTGTTTCTTACTTCATTATCATTACTTTGTTTATATATCTGTTCACTGAGCTTTTTAAGCTCAGCCGCATTTCTTTTCTCCGCGGCAGGTTGTTAAGCTAGGAGCTGGGGCTATCATTGGGATTGAGAGTAGGAGCTGAGCGTGGATTTACCCTAGACATCTTAGACTTTGATACCATTGTGATTTCATTTATGAGACTTAGACTATTTATGTTTCCTTTCATTTGGTTATCTTTGGAACTTATGTAACGATCAAGTCGTGTTGACTTGCTTTTCATTTGGTATTTATTTAAGACTTCCGCTTGCGTTTATTTAATGTATGTTCTGATATGCCACCATAATATGATACTTATACCCTTGTCGGGTTGGGGTGTTACATCTAGCTAGAGGCCGCTTATGATTTATGAGTTGTAAAAAATTTTTTATACTCATTGTCGTATTAATTAGAACCTACAGGGTCACACACTTAAACGAGCAGAGCGGTTATTTTTTTCCAGTTGATTATAAGTTGGTGAAAGGGTTGTGGAACCCTTTGCCATGTAGAGGACTATATAAGAGTGTCTTGTGATAGACCTCAAACAAGACTCAATCACAAGTGAAGACATATTTGTGTAGAGAGAATCAAAAATCTGATTTTGATATTTCTCTCTCTCAAAGTCTTGAAGATAATATTCAAGAGTTGAATAATCAAAAGAATTAAGAATATATCTTCAAATGTTTGAAGATTGATTCTTTGACCAAGAAAGTATTTAGAATATTCATCTAATATTCATCTAATCTTGTGAGTTTGATCTTTAATAACATATTTGTTATTTTAGATCAAAGTTCAAGAACATTTGGATAATATTCTTGGTGTTCTTGTTCTTACCATAATCAAGAACATACCTATATGTTGGAATATTCTATTCCATACATATATTATGTTTTGATGATTAATCAATGAAGCAAGACAAAACAACAAAGAAGACGAAGACGACAACCTGGACGGATTTTCATACAGGCTTATGTACGTAAACCTATGTGGTATAACGTACGTAACCTATTGCATAACGTACGTAAGCGGAGGAGCTTAACGTACCTAAAGAAGTGTTCAGAGTTCAAACCAGATGAACGTTGGAAGAGTCAAAGTCAGAAAAGCTACAACGGACATCTGATGTCAGCAATGACGTATACTTAACGTACGTAATGGTGAAGGAGATAACGTACGTAGTGAAGAGAGAAGGATGCTACTGGACTAAACTACATACATTCTAACGTACGTAAAGGATTGACGTAACGTACGTAACGCATCTTAACGTACGTAACCGGAGTGATATAACGTACGTAATGCAGTCTGAAGAGGCAACGGCTAGTAAGGCTTTGGAGCCTATAAATACCATTCCTATGGTATTGTTTCATAATAACAACCTTGAGAAAATCATCTATACTTGTAATATTGTTATACACATTCTTGTTGTTGTAATTGTGCTTAGTTGTAAGTGTTTGAGTGAGGATTCACGAAAACATACACAAGAGGAAAAATAAAAGATACGATTGGATTCGGTGTTATTAGGATCAAGGATCAGGCATTGTTAGAATCGCAATCGATATATAAGTGAGGTCTATATAGTACCCATATAAAGCTAGAGAGGTTGATTCCTTGTCCTACGAAAAGGAAAACGGTTTAACTTGGACCGACACAAAGACAAGTACGAGTGGTTTATCACGGACCAATTGAAGACGTGATTGTAATGGTAATCCCTCGACCGATAGAAGAGAGGTGCAGAGGTTTATATTCATCCTATAGAAAAAGATACCGAGAGAGGACGTAGACTTGATTATAGCCGAACCTCTATAAATCTTGTGTCGATTAATTTTCTGCACTTCTTTTAATTCGCTTCCGCACAATAGCTTATATTCCGATTTGGTTCCAACAATTGGTATCGGAGCGGTACCTCCAATAAGCGGCTTAACATCCGAGGAGAAGATCCAAATGGCATTACAATTTGCTCCGATCGATGGTCTTGCTTTGAACCGACCACCATTCTTTGATGGATCAAATTATATGACATGGAAGAAAAAGGTGTCGATCTTTATTCATGCCTATGATATAGAGATTTGGAAGATCATTTGCCTTGGACCGAAAGTTCCAATCAAACCTGACGGATCTATTAAGAGTTTGGAAGAATATAATGACGAGGATTGGAAGAACGACCATCTAAATTGTAAGGATACTCAATTTCTATATTGTGGCTTAAATCCAAAAGAGGTCAATCGTATCTCATCGTGTGAAAGTACTAAATAAATATGGAAAATTCTTGAAATCACACACGAAGGGACAATTCAAGTCAAGGAGACGGATTAATATGCTTCTCCATGACTATGAATTATTCATGATGAAGGGTGACGAGTCCATCACCAACATGATCGACCGATTTTCGGTCATCACCAATGGGCTAGCTTCATTCGTAAAACCATTATCTAGTAGTGAAAAAGCCAAGAAAATTTTACGATCACTACCTAGCGAATGGGTCGGCACCATGACTGTGATCATGGAATCTAAAGATCTCAATACGCTTGATTTTAGCACCCTCGTTGGTTCGCTAATTAATTATGAGATAGTTTTAAAATCACAAAGTGTCAAGCCAAAGCCGAAGGAAAGATCAATAGCCTTGAAGGCTAAGATGTCAAAAAGAGAAGAAATCCCGAATGATGAAAGCGACGAAGAATCGGCATATTATGCCAAGAATATTAATAAGTTTCAAACCTTATTAAATCAGAGAAAGAAAGATAACTCGGGCGAATCTAAGAAATTCGACAACAATTGTCGATTATGTGGTAAACCAAGCCACTTTGCAAAGAATTGCCAAGCAATACCCAAGAAGAAGGTTCTCGTTGCAACATGGAGCGATAAAGACGAAGATGATGATTTTATCAATCAAAATAATCTCGCTCTTATGGCACGAAGTTCATTCGACGATAGCAACGTCGAAAGCCAAGTAAGTAATTCTTACGATGAACTTTTTGAAGCATTTGAATTATTGCATATGGACTATCAAAATGCGTTATCCGAAATTAAATCCCTTCAATTTAAAAACAAATCATTGGAAATTGAAAATTCCAAAATTCTTGAAAAATGAAAGTTTATCGAGTCCGATCATTCAAAATGCGTTGAAAATGAAAATATTTTAAAGGATGATCTCTCAAAAGTTCAAACCGAGCTGAAAAATTTAACAAAGAAATTCTCGTATAGAAAAGAGAAATTTGAACAAATGCTCTCAGTACAAAAGTTTACGTTGAACAAACAGGGGATATGATTTAAACCACATTTGAAAAATAAATCCGTAAATTTCAAAATACCCCATTGCGAAAAATGTTTGAAAATTGGGCACCACATTTCGAATTGCAAAAGCCCATGACGGAAGATAAAAACTAAGAAAATTTGGATTCCAAAAGAAACTTTTATTTCAAATATCGTCTATGTTTCAAATGAAAAACCGAGTATCGGTTGGATCCCCAAAAATTGATTTTATTTATTTTAATATTTTACTCAGAGGGAGTTTTATTAATATATTTTTCAGGGGGAGTTTTATCCGTTTTTATGTTTATAATGATTTATTGATTTTATTTATTTATACATTTTTTTGATGAAGGCAAAAAGGGGGAGAAAGGATAAAATAAGAATGATGAATGGGATTAACCCTGAAAGGGGGAGAAAACGAAGAAGAAAATAAGTCGAGAAAAATTAAAAATAATACTCCGATGTTGACAGGGGGAGAAGTTGAAGAAGAAGTCGACGGAGTTGAAAAGAGTTGAAAAGAAAAAGAAAAGGAAAGAAGGCGTCGAAAAAGAAATGGGAGAAGAAATTAACGAAATGGACAACGTCGAAAACTTTGGTCTGTACACATATACATATATTTTTATTGTGCAGGTAAATCCCATTGATGAAGTGTTGTTTTGTAATCATCAAAAAGGGGGAGATTGTTGGAATATTCTATTCCATACATATGAGGTACACCACTTTATGTCTTTCAATCTCCTCTTCCCCCTCATATATGTATGTAATAGTGTTCTCTAAGCAGTGATAGCTGGATAACGGATTGAAGGAGGAGGTCTTGGTAAGTAGAAGGTGTCCTACTACCATTCTTAATCTTGAGGTACACCACTTTATGTCTTTCTATCTCCTCTTCCTCTTTTCTTCTTCCTTTTTCTCTTATATGCTGGCTTTGATCCCTTTATAGTATATATTTTGTTTGTGGGTTTTTTTCTTCTTTGTTTTTGTTTCTCAAAGTTACAGAGGCGTGAAGCAGTGGCTCATAGTTATACACCGTTTCTGTACTGTTTGGTTCTTCATTGAGCTTTTGGATTCTTTGTTGTTTGGAGAACGGATTATGTTGATTTGATTGGCTTTGGATGTAATTGGTGGTTCTAGAGCTTTCAAATTTTAGGTAAAGTTTTCTCTCTCTCTCTCTGCTTTTCTAATTAGTGTTGTCTCTGTGTGTGTGTGTGTGTGTGTGTGTTTACTTTTCCTGTGGATTATTTGGAATGCTTGGGGATTCTGGGTTTTGTTAAATTATGGTATTTGACAAATGTTCAGGTGAGACCAACAATTTGGTTTCATAACATAACTCGGAGTCACTAGTCTGATGCAATAGTTTCTGTAAGTTTAACTTTTAAGGGTCGCTCCTGACTTATTTGATTAGTTCATTGCAAATGAATATAGAGGGGGTCTTTGTTTTACTTATTTGTTTGTAAGGTGTCTCTCTTGACAGTCTCTAGCTGTAATTCGGTTTGATGGCTAGCATTATGTTTTTTTTTGTACGGATTCAAAGTTTGATTCATGTTAGCCGACCCCAAAGTATTTTGGGACTAAGGCTTAGATGTTGTTGTTGTTGTTGTAGCACTGGAATTGTTATTCTGTGGTGATATGTTTACATATTAGAGAAATATGGGGTAACTATTAGCAGTTGCTAATGTTTTCGGTACATGTTATGCAAGCCCGGGAAACAGCTTTAATGTTGTAACACCCCCAAGTTATTCAGGGTATATTACAGCGCCGTGAGCCCCGCCATGGGACCCACAAGGCTAAACATACACGGAACTATAAACTTGACCGAGAAGGTCTACATACAATGGAAAGAAAGACGATACAAATGGTATTCAAAACCATAACCAATGAAACCATATACATCACTGCACAAATCAATACCTCGGCAACACAGGCCGGAACATCAAGGAAACTGAAATACAATACTCGAGTATTTAAAAATCCATTCCAGTAAAACAACACGGAATGGAGGAATCCAAGAAAAATAACCGGAGACAAGACACAGTATCACACTTGCCCATCATCTTCATGCCGACCCGGTACCCATCTGTCCGCTCTCCTGGAACCTGAAATACATGAAACGTATTTACCCCATAAAGAGGTTAGCCGTCGAATAGCTAGTGCAAGTATAACAATATGAAACATAATACTCCTCGACAATAAAGTCAATGTAATCCGTCAATTCATCAATATCCGTCAATTCATCAATATCCGTCAATTCATCAATTTAAGACTAGTATTCCGGAATAACTAAAATCTCATAAGACGTATGTGAATGCCGTAGAAACGGTTCGTTCACCTCATACGCCGTTACATGTAGGAATGCCGTCAAAACGGTTCGTTCATTACATGCCAACATTATTTCATATGAATGCCGTAGAAACGGTTCGTTCATATCAACCATGGAATCGCACCAGAGGCTACGAAACCCTCAGAGGACCATAGGCCCGTCCCGGAGTGGCTAGAAATAATCATACCATCAATATTTCATACTTTCAAAGTCGAGAACGTACAATCATAAATGTATACTTGCCTTAATAATCGTTACCGAAGATCCCGAAGAACACGGTTCGACCGGGAAGCTTGAACCACGAAGAAGACAACGAACGGAAGGGTTCCGACTTGAGTTCTTCACAAGGATTTCGTCCCTAAGTCATATCAATGATAAATCAACAATCGTACGATGAATAATAATCGTACAACGCACAAAAACCCCCCTCTTAGACCTTTTGTCGGACACCTTCAAGGCGTCGACTAATAACTCAACCGAAACGACGAATCAATACACTCCAACCGTGGAATAACGATGGAAATGATAGAATACACCTAAATCATCATCAATCCATCACTAATCTAAATTACTACGGATTAAAAGGATGAAGTCAAACAAAATCCCCAATTTCCAACACAAAATTCGAAGTGTTCTTGAATAATCTTTCAATAATCCGATGAATACTCCAACAAGTCCATAATCATGCGTATATCACTTCATACCCCATGATTTTAACATCCAAAACATCATTACCCAATACAAAATCGAAATCCAAGATGTTGAAGAAATTACCTCTTGAAGATTCAAGCACTATGATTCGAAGAGCACGCGATAGAACGATGATCCGGGCTTCACAATCGAAAATAGATGAAGGAAGTCACCCACTCAAGTGATAGAGGAAGAAACTTCCCTCTCTCAAGCCTTCTCTCCCGTGTGAAGGTGAAGAAATGAAAAAGTATCGGTTGAATCGCACAAAAAAAACGCAGATATAGGGTAAACTGTCATGTGTGCCGCGGCTCAATAGAGGTGTGCCGCGGCACAGACCCAAAATTTGCTCCCAGGGCTCGGCAGTGTGCCGCGGCTCAGCCCAGGTGTGCCGCGGCACCGGGTACAGGCGGTTTTGGCCAAATCTGGATAATGAGAGTGACTTAGCTATTTTGACCATAACTCCCTCGTCTGGACTCCGATTGACCCACCGTTTGAACCATTGGAAAGCTAACTCGATGCTTTATAATATTGCAAAGATTCAGAATTTTTGGACTTTCCAAGAATTTATGGTGATTTAACAAAGTCGAACTCGTACGTGGAAAAGTCGCTAAAGAACACGGAATTCAACAGAACGATACCGAAACGAACTCGGATGACAAAAAGTGTAGAATTAATCATTCTCAGGATGACGAAAAGGTCCCAAGCAAGTTGTCAAAAATGGACTTCCGCCAAAAATAGAAAATTTCCGGGGAACAAAATTACGGGTATTACATTCTACCCTCCTTAAAAGAAGTTTCGTCCCGAAACTTAAAACAGGTAGGGAGAAGAAATATTTCGCCAGGAAAAACTCAACGAGATACACAAAAACCGAAACTTACGCCCAAACGGCGAATCATCAATATAGAACACAACAATACATTACCCGAAGGTAAACCAAACCAATGCCGAAAAAGATACGAATTCACAATGCCCGAAGGCTCCAACGGAAATACCGATACATCACAATGGCCTGAAAGCCGAACAGCCCAAAGTTGTAAATCATCACAAAATAGATCTCAAAGAAACCAACCTGACTATCGGACATACCCCTCGGCGTATGAACAACCAGTCGCAAATCGTCGGACATATCCAATACAACATGGACTACGAACGATCAATCAATAAAGCTCAAGAGGGACATCACAGTACGCCCGATCCGGAAATGTGTCCGTGCACATGTCCACCCCGTATACAGAATCCAGAATATACGTGTGACAATGTACCTAATTAGCCTCAAGAACTACGTCTCGTGTGCACGGTCCAATGCGGAATATCCATGCATGACCATCGAGTGCCTGGCTAAAAATCCTACACATAACCAATCGGCACGCAGACATGATTCCAGATATGCCACGATACAACATGACAACGAAACTCAAGGGATAAAACATCCCATACGGATCATACGACTCACCAAGTGAACGATGACACACGAATAATGAAAGATCGACATGACCAACGATATTCAAAACAACCATCCTGGGATCAGAATTCCCTAAGGACCGATTAACACGAGCAACGATCACAACACAACAGTTCGGGAAATCCTCAACTCTCAACGATCACAAAATTACCGAGTTCACAAGAATAATAGTGTGCTGCCTTGAGTCGGCCAACACGGCAATAATAATTCAACGGATGGAACTATCCTCGACAGTCCCAATTCAATGCTTCGATTACCGTAGAATGGCCAATCGATAACAACGATACAACGGATGAGAGTATCTTCGACAACGGATGGGAATTATCTTCGATAATCCCAATTCAATACCTCGATTACCTTAGAACGGTCAATCGATAATCAATGATACGATAGAATAGATGTCCCGGTGTCTTAAACCGACCACCGAAACGGAGATGACAAAAGGATATATCAAACGTCCCCAATCGGTTAACGTAACATCATAGCAACAGTTCCAATTCGACGACAAAGATTCAACGATGTCTCAGAACGACATTAATCGCGAACAATAATAATCGATACATCGATACTGCGAACCGGCTATCGATAGCAACTTTACCAACAAGTATCGTAATGCCTTGAACCGTCCATTTACAAACAACAGTAACATTTGGCATAATTTGCCGATGGCGTCGTGTCAACCAATCCCTTGATATCAATACAATCATAAAGAGGCCAAGTCCCAAAATGATACACACAATCGTACGCCTACACGATAACATTAGTCTCATTGATTAGTACGAGTATAAAACTTGTCTCGATATCAATACAACGCATCGTTACCAATTGATTGATTTCGTCTTACGAATTCCCTCAGTCTCGACCAAGTTAATCTACGAACCCTTCAACCTTAACCGCAACACAACAGTCATAATTCACGATCAAACATCATACCTTATTGTAAAACGAAGGATTGATAATCAACCGGTTCGATGATGACCAATATCAATACCACCAAACCACGAACTCAATCGTTTTACCATATCTCGACTAATCACAGTCTGAACAATCCAACTCAGACACTTACAAATCCTGTCCACAATACGAGTCGAAATATGATGATCATATCGAACCAATTCGACCAATAATAAGGGTCTAAATGTTCCAAACTCAATTCTTAAATACGAATTGACAAGATTCCCTTCTAAATCCATCGTTAAAATTTACTTATGACCGTCATCAATTCGAATCATCCGACTGGTTCAAAACAATAGATAATCATATTAAAAAGGTTATCAAACAATCCAATCATTCGATTTGAATATTTGCTCCATACGTATGGGCTTCCAAATTCAGAGATAAATAATAGTCTCATCAAACTCATAATCACATTCGTATTCCTATACGAATATTATTTCCAACACATAGTTTAGCTCTAGATATGAATATTCCATATTCATTTTCAAAACATCAACACTTCTAAAATTTTTTTCATCACCTCGTATAATTCAAGAGTTCTTCAAGAACATGAAATATCCGAAATCACGTTCAGAACAACATATCCGAGGTATATATCTCCATGTTACCATTTTCTTCATCATGTCATTCATACAATCTCAAGAATCGCAACAAAACCCTTATCACCATATGAAGAAGATCTCAATGATCATATCAACATCCGAAATCTCTTATTACAATTCCAATAAATCTCGTATAACATTATCACATGATACCATAATTGTAACACCCTGCATCCTCCCGAATATTACACGCCGTAAACCCTTCTCACAAGGATTTACCAGGCTAAGCACAATTTCCACGTCATTCCAAAAATGCCAAAAAGACCGATGACGGTAATATTTTTCAAATACTAAAAAAAAATCATTTTCCAAATACCGTCAAAACGATCAAGGTTAAAATGCCGAAAACTTAGTTTAGGGAATCGGTTTTACAAAATAAAATTCAGTTGGCAAAATACCAAAATCCATTTCAAAAATACTCATGCAACGGATAAGAGTACAGTCCAATATATGCATTTACATTGAAATAAAAACGAACATCAAAATACACGATTCCCAACATGCTCCCTCCCAAGTAGTAATCCTTTAAAAAAAACGAACCACTATAAAAAGGATACAAGGATTACCTTGTATGGACTAACCACGAAGAAGAATAATTTGAACTCCATTCCAAGAATCATCAAAAACTTCAAGAACAATACTTAAATCCGAGCTCTCCATCTTAATCTTGTTTAAGAGAATCATCTCTCAATGTTTAGGAACTTCAAGTACTTCCCAAGGCTCTCTCTCTCTATTGACTGAAGGAAGGAGAATGGACAAAATGCCTCTCAGCACCCGTCTATCCTCTCTATAAAACACATCACTAGCGCGTGCTAGACTTATATTAAACATGCGCTACATGACTAACGTGCGCTATCCTTCCTTGACAGCGTGCGCTATCGGGCAGTCCAGAAGCTACTACATTGCTTCGAAATTCATCTAACGTACGTAATGCCCATGCATTAGCGTACGCCAGCGTTGACTTGCTGCTGAAATGCTCGAGCGTGCGCTATTCTTCGACCTTAACGCGCTAATCGTCGTTGATTTTCTACAGTATCGTGCCCCCACATGCCGAAAACATCCGCGATTACCGGGATTCCTTTGACCGATATGGAATTAGCGTGCGCTAATCATACGGTTTTAGCGTGCGCTAGCTCTACACGACAAACTCTTGTTGACCTTATCTGGACACGCGTCGAACATGGCCGGGTCCACCCGCCGAAAGCTAAGATTCCATTATTGGCGATCTGGTGTTAGCGTGCGCTAACCAACATGCGTTAGCGTGCACTAACTGAGTATAAAAATCAACTTGGGCCTACCTGTCGGCCACCTTCCGAAACTAACCCAGCAAGTCGTTACGTACGTTAGGGGTCCTCCTTAGCGTACGTAACCGAATCTCTTAGCGTGCGCTAAGTATGCACCGTAGCCGTACTTAGCCATTTTCCGCTATTCTCTACCAACATCTCGACATACCAAACGATCATACGGCACAATGAATACATACACGCATTCAGCAACGTTGTCATACGTTCACATCATCCTCAAGCACAATTATCCATCAACGACATCCAACAAATAAACGAAAAAAAATATATCCGAAAAAATCAGGGTATTACACTCTACCCCCCTTAAAAATAAGTTTCGTCCTCGAAACTTGCAATCACTCGCACAACCAACATTTCAACGGGAATTCAAATTCACCAAGAATTATCGAATAATTCGAACAACATACTTACAAGTCTGTGAAGTCGAAGATCTCCTGTGATACTAGCATGCGACTCCTAAACAAAGTCTCAACATAATACCGATACACACCAATATCGCAATTAGCAACTTAACAAAATCTCAAGGAAGAGTTAACGTCCGTGACCACGGCCACGATTCTTCCTACTTTCAGTCAACATTCTGAAAGGCACACACGTGCGGAAGTATAATACAAATCGCACCTTCTCGAAGTGACCAATTCCAAAGAATACTAAGAAAAAAAAACGAAACGGTCACGAAAATACAAGAAGAGTGAGAGGACTTACAAGTACCGGTCGCACTGTGATGATGGCAGAGTAGTGATACTGTGGGCAAATGCCGACTCAATCGACCCAAAAGACCGACAACCTAGATATCCATAAACCTAATCTCTGATACCATATTCTGTAACACCCCCAAGTTATTCAGGGTATATTACAGCGCCGTGAGCCCCGCCGTGGGACCCACAAGGCTAAACATACGCGGAACTATAAACTTGACCGAGAAGGTCTACATACAATGGAAGAAAGACGATACAAATGGTATTCAAAACCATAACCAATGAAACCATATACATCACTACACAAATCAATACCTCGGCAACACAGGCCGGAACATCAAGGAAACTGAAATACAATACTCGAGTATTTAAAAACCCATTCCAGTACAACAACACGGAATGGAGGAATCCAAGAAAAATAACCGGAGACAAGACACAGTATCACACTTGCCCATCATCTTCATGCCGACCCGGTACTCTGCCTCGTCCGCTCTCTCCCGGAACTCGAAATACATGAAACGTATTTCCCCCATAAAGGGGTTAGCCGTCGAATAGCTAGTGCAAGTATAACAATATGAAACATAATACTCCTCGACAATAAAGTAAATGTAATCCGTCAATTCATCAATATCCGTCAATTCATCAATATCCGTCAATTCATCAATTTAAGACTAGTATTCCGGAATAACTAAAATCTCATAAGACGTATGTGAATGCCGTAGAAACGGTTCGTTCACCTCATACGCCGTTACATGTAGGAATGCCGTCAAAACGGTTCGTTCATTACATGCCAACATTATTTCATATGAATGCCGTAGAAACGGTTCGTTCATATCAACCATGGAATCGCACCAGAGGCTACGAAACCCTCAGAGGACCATAGGCCCGTCCCGGAGTGGCTAGAAATAATCATACCATCAATATTTCATACTTTCAAAGTCGAGAACGTACAATCATAAATGTATACTTGCCTTAATAATCGTTACCGAAGATCCCGAAGAACACGGTTCGACCGGGAAGCTTGAACCACGAAGAAGACAACGAACGGAAGGGTTCCGACTTGAGTTCTTCACAAGGATTTCGTCCCTAAGTCATATCAATGATAAATCAACAATCGTACGATGAATAATAATCGTACAACGCACAAAACCCCCCTCTTAGACCTTTTGTCGGACACCTTCAAGGCGTCGACTAATAACTCAACCGAAACGACGAATCAATACACTCCAACCGTGGAATAACGATGGAAATGATAGAATACGCCTAAATCATCATCAATCCATCACTAATCTAAATTACTACGGATTAAAAGGATGAAGTCAAACAAAATCCCCAATTTCCAACACAAAATTCGAAGTGTTCTTGAATAATCTTTCAATAATCCGATGAATACTCCAACAAGTCCATAATCATGCGTATATCACTTCATACCCCATGATTTTAACATCCAAAACATCATTACCCAATACAAAATCGAAATCCAAGATGTTGAAGAAATTACCTCTTAAAGATTCAAGCACTATGATTCGAAGAGCACGCGATAGAACGATGATCCGGGCTTCACAATCGAAAATAAATGAAGGAAGTCACCCACTCAAGTGATAGAGGAAGAAACTTCCCTCTCTCAAGCCTTCTCTCCCGTGTGAAGGTGAAGAAATGAAAAAGTATCGGTTGAATCGCACAAAAAAAACGCAGATATAGGGTAAACTGTCATGTGTGCCGCGGCTCAATAGAGGTGTGCCGCGGCACAGACCCAAAATTTGCTCCCAGGGCTCGGCAGTGTGCCGCGGCTCAGCCCAGGTGTGCCGCGGCACCGGGTACAGGCGGTTTTGGCCAAATCTGGAAAATGAGAGTGACTTAGCTATTTCGACCATAACTCCCTCGTCTAAACTCCGATTGACTCACCGTTTGAACCATTGGAAAGCTAACTCGATGCTTTATAATATTGCAAAGATTCAGAATTTTTGGAGTTTCCAAGAATTTATGGTGATTTAACAAAGTCGAACTCGTACGTGGAAAAGTCGCTAAAGAACACGGAATTCAACAGAACGATACCGAAACGAACTCGGATGGCAAAAAGTGTAGAATTAATCATTCTCAGAATGACGAAACTGTCCCAAGCAAGTTGTCAAAAATGGACTTCCGCCAAAATCAGAAAATTTCCGGGGAACAAAATTACGGGTATTACAAATGTGGTCAATGGGCCTACTGCATTATATATATATCAGTATAAGGGTAACTATACCAAATTTACATCAACTAAAATATGTAAGCTTTGTTGAATATTACCCTCGCACTCTGATGCCTTGAAAGAAATGGAATAATAAAAAAGAGATAGGTCATTCAGCATTAGTTTCTTGGAGTTGTCCGGATTGGTTTTTTTACCACGTTGCTTCAAATTCAACAAGTTGCACATTTTCTGCGATATACTTAAGATGTATGTGATACCTGTCTTTATTTCTGTCTCTTTTTTCAAATTTCTTCTATTGTAAAATTGTGAATACGTGATGAATGTCTCCTACTGTCTGAATTCTACTGCTTAGCCATATACTGGCATCTGCTTAGAATATGTGAGAAGGCATACATTTATCTGAATAAGCTACTTCCATTCCCATGGTTGTTTTACTATCTTGGAATTATTGTTGGAATCCCTCAGATATTTGTTTATTCATATAATCTCTTGACAATGATGTTTGAGTAGAATATACATTTTCGGACCGTAGTCAATTTCTTGCATCTACTGGCATCATTACATCAATCAAATAATGAGCTGTTTGTTCATTTTTAAACAGGATATTCAAAAGGGAAAGAAAAATGCTTGATCATCATTTCTTCATGTTTTAGGAAGTATAATTATGAACAGACATATAAGAAGTTCTCGTTTATATGTGCCCCCATATTGGAGTAGAGCTCTGTGCTGTTGTCTGTGGTGCTGTCTGCCTAATTTATTTTTTTCAATCACTTTGTGTTTAAGTGTGATCATTTCTGACCTTTTATCTTCTCAGGTGAAATATTTCATGATGTGGTCGGGAGCCCTTATTACGTGGCCCCAAAGGTACTAAGGAAGAATTACGGCCCAAAATGTGACGTTTGTAGTGCTGGGGTTATCATTTACATTTTGCTATGTGGAGTACCACCGTTTTGGGATGGTAAGTGTGATTTTTACTTGCTAGGGTTCATTACATGCTTATCTAGTTGTAATATCTAATTTTCTTGCATGCCAATGCATGCTTCATACCAGAAAAGGAATAGGGAATTTTTGAACAGGTTTTGAAAGGAGAACTTGACTTTGTTTCTGAACCTTGGCCCAGCATATCCGATAGTGCGAAGGATCTTGTCAGACGAATGCTTGTACGAGACCCAAAAAAGCGACCCACAGCTCATCAACTTCTTTGCGAGTGTAATTTATACGAATACGATAGCCCTACATTTTTGGACTTTGGGTAAGGGAATAAAATTGCATATGAATTGAGTAAGCCTATTATCTTCAACTCAACAAACCAAAATTATAATGTGAATTTGCATATTGTTGGCTTGTGGGTTTGAATTAATGCGGAAGAAAAAAATTGCATGATTGAACAAGCACACAACATATATAAGGTATTGCTATTTGCATGGTAAATGGATAAAATAATCCGAATATGTGCTGTACAGGCCATCCATGGGTTCAAGTTGATGGTGTAGCTCCAGATAATCCACTTGATTCTGCTGTTCTAACTCGTCTGGAAGTTTCGCACTTTAATCTATCAATGTGCTGTCGAAATTTTGGATTGTGTCGATCATAATATTTCTATGGTTCATCACACTTTGTAGAAGTTATTTTTGACTGTTTGATAATGTTGTAGTATGTGTGTTACGACATATTATGCTAATATGTTTTAGTTGGTAATATAATTTTGGCTTTCAGGCAAAACCTTGTAATTTCTTTATTGGGGAAGAAGATTTGTTAAACCAGCAACAAAGTGATTATGTGGATTTGTTTGCTTCACGTGCCGATGTTGAAGATTTGAAGAAGAAAGTGGATGAGAAGATGATTTCATGAACAGAAGTATGATTGTCTAATGAAAAGCAATGATGTGCTAAAGAGAGACTTTGTCGTTTTGAAACATATGATCTTTTTTAA
This sequence comes from Orobanche coerulescens, assembly GCA_033398695.1. Classification (NCBI taxonomy): domain Eukaryota; kingdom Viridiplantae; phylum Streptophyta; class Magnoliopsida; order Lamiales; family Orobanchaceae; genus Orobanche; species Orobanche coerulescens. Next base: position 140,224,570 of record CM065803.1, on the reverse strand, counting down.
TCTTTTTTGTCCTATTTGTGGTGTTCATGATGAAATAGATAGATTCTTATTACACATTCTTTGTCTTTGTTATGATATGTATCTGGTTTTGAATTGGTTGGAACGCGTGTTATTCTTTTTAAGATGGGATGATATAAAATTGTTGGTTCTTATATTATTGAGCTCTTGTGGTTGATGGTTAGTTATAGTTTAATGTAGATTTTGGCGATGAATTTTAAATTGAAATGTGTAATATTAATATATATTACTGCAGAAAATACTAATATTAATATATATTACTACAATAACCGAAGTAAAAAGTTCTTTATTTACTACGCTAATTATAAAATAACCGAAGTTAAAGACATTCTTTGACTTCACTTACCCCCACATTTGGATCATAATTAGAAAAAAAACCGAGATAGACTTCAGTTATTAGGATATTAGACTTCGCATAAAAAGCGAAGCCTAAAGTATACCTTTTACTACACGAACATAGACTTCGGTAATTATAATGTTTTTACTTCAGATATTATCCGAAGTCTTTGACGTTTATTCTTATAGTGCATCCGGGCAAAGCTAATGTTGTTGCTGATGCACTTAGCCGAAAATCTGGTACGATAGCGAGTCTTGAGATTGAACCTCGAATCCTTAATGATCTGGAAATTTTGGATGTCGAGCTTTGTGTACGAGGTTATGACGGATATTGGGCTAGTATGAAGATAGAGTCCAATCTTATATTACGGATTTAGGAAGCTCAAAAGGATGATAGTGAACTTTGTTCTGTGGTTAAGAATGTTGAAGAGGGTAAGCAGTCGGAGTTCAGAGTGGATGACTCTGGCGTGGTATGGTTTGAAGATCGGCTTTGTGTTCTTAATGATCCTGCTTTACGTGAGGCCGTGTTTTCTGAGGCTCATAGTTCCCCATTCGCTATCCATCCTGGTTCTACCAAGATGTACAGGGATCTTAAGCAACACTTTTGGTGGAGCGGTATGAAATAGGATGTACCGTTGTATGTTGCCAGATGTATGACTTGCCAGTAGGTTAAAATCGAACATCATGTAGGGATCTTTTGCTGCAACTGCTAGATATTCCTACTTGGAAGTGGGATGAGATTTCCATGGACTTTGTTACTGGTTTGCCTCTTACTCGGAAAAGACATGATGCAATTTGGGTGGTCATCGATCGGCTAACCAAGTCTGGCCATTTCTTACCTATTCGTATAGATTATCGTTGTAGTAGATTGGCAGAGATTTTTCAGCAGGAGATTGTTAGACTTTATGGTACTCCAACATCTATCGTGTCAGACAGAGATCCACGGTTTACTTATCGTTTTTGGAAAGGCCTACAAAGCTTGGGGTACTCGCCTTAAGTTTAGTACGGCTTTTCATCCACAGACAGATAGTCAGTCAGAAAGAACCATTCAGACTTTGGAAGACATGTTAAGAGCTTAGAGTGGACTGGAAGTTGGGATGAATACTTGTGCTTGGTGGAGTTTGCCTACAACAATAGTTGGCATGCTAGCATCAAGGCAGCACCTTATGAGCTTCTGTACGGGAGGAAATGTAGAGCACCTATTTGTTGGGATGAGGTAGGTGAAGTTTGATTGAGGGGCCGGAGATTATTGAGATCACTAATGAGAAAGTGGCTGTAGCCAAGGAGAAGCTGAAAGAGGCTAGCACTCGACAGAAGAGTTATGCTGATAAGCGTCGACGTGACTTGGAGTTTCAGGTTGGGGATCGTGTATTTCTAAAAGCATCGCCGTTCAGAGGTGTGAAACGTTTTGGGATCAAAGGCAAGCTTAGTCCTCGATTCATTGGACCATTCGAGATTCTTGAACATATTGGGGAAGTTTCTTATCGTTTGGCTCTACCTCCTCAGTTATCACATGTTCATAACGTCTTCCATGTATCTCTTCTGAGGGGATACAATTATCATCCGTTGCATGTGGCATTTTATCCTTTTGATCAGATTCAGCCTGATATGTCACTTTCTGAGGAACCCGAAGCTATTTTGGATCGACAAGATAGAGTCATGAGAAACAAAGTTATTCCGTTTGTGAAAATTCTTTGGAAGAATCACCCAGAGCGTGAAGCTACCTGGGAAACCGAGGAATCGATGTGAACAAGTTACCCTCATTTCTTTTTGTAGTCTGGTACATCTTCATTTCGTGTTCATTTCAATCTCGTGGACGAAATTTCTTTTTAGGGGGGAAGAATTGTAAAACCCTAAAATCTGTTTTCCTAAATTCCTATATAATTTGAATTTTTCCTAAGTTATGAATATAATTAATAATAGACCTAAACCATATGATATGTAATATAAATACATTCAATTTAAATGAACCTATGACATACATAACAATAAAATTTGTTACAAATTAAGACCTTTCTAAATATCTACTAACAATCACACGTCTCTTTTTTTCTCTTTTGTCTTTGTAACCAACGATTCACACAATAATTATGAAATAATGATTCCTTAACTTCAGGCCGTGTTTCACGACCTAATTAAAAACACAATCAAAGCCTAATTGTATGCAATTACTAACTTACCATATAGAGACACACGCTCCTCCTTTCGATATTGTAACACCCCGAGATATTCGGAATAATTACAGCGCCGTAAACCCTTTAGGTAAGGATTTACAAGGATAATTTTAAAAAGGAGTGTAAATATAAACCAATCGTACAACTGAAGTTCAAATACAGATTTGATTCAACCGATCAAATGAGTTAACTTATACAACCATATCGAAAAGACATTATTAAAACAGACGTACTCGAGTACTAAATAGACCAAGAAGACAAATCACAATAACAATAAACATCAACCACATCACTGAGCCATTTCATCGTCCTATCGGTACTGTGGTTGCTTCCCCGCTCCTCGGCTACCTGAACATTAAAACAATGTCCACCCCCGAAGGGGTTAGCAAAACAATGCTAGTACAAGTATCGTAATACATAAATCATCAATGCATCATAAAACATGCAAAACGGACTTCCGTCATCGGAATCCAACGATGTGAATCCTCACGATTCCATCAACACAGTACAGGGTAATCCAGCGATCCAGCGCCCTTGGTATAGATCCCCATGATGATCCCGTCGGACCAACGCATGGTGGAAAACCCGTCCAGCGATCCAGCGCCCTTGGTATAGATCCCCATGATGATCCCGTCGGACCAACGCATGGTGGACATTCGATCCAGCGCCCTCAGCATAGATCCTCATGATCCACTCGGATCATTTATACCATAAATCAATCAACTATGCATACATATATGCATTTCAATATGTTCATCAATACGAACAAATAACAACGAATACCACGAGAAATTTCAGAAATACATCTCATATTCAACAACATGAACAAAACCATAAGCATGATCAAAGTTTCAATATAAATCGAACTCGACATATGATACTTGCCTCGAAAATGGCAAGAACGAAACACTTCAATGATCTCAACACACTCGAAGGCCGCCTCCTTCGATCAACGTAACAAGCTCGAACCTTAACAAAAGGAAAGATATACAAATCATCTCAAGTCGAACGATGGCCTAACAATTCGGTCTACGGCCCAAAAGCTCAAAATAAACAATCTGCCTGAACTACTTAGCGTACGCTACGTACTCTATGTAGCGTGCGCTAAGCCTGCCTGTTAGCGTACGCTATCGTATAAGCCTAGCGTACGCTAGCCATGGACTGACAGTTCTCTCTGATCAGCCGACTGACTCGGCTGATATCGTAACGTACGTTACGTACCACACGATAGCGTGCGTTAACTTATCCCCGATAGCGCACGTTAACTTACGTATGTTAGCGTGCGCTAACCTTGCATGGCAGATTACTACAGACAGAAAACTGGATTGAATGGTGATGAACTCATAAATTCTACGGTGATAAAACCAGTCATCCTCGAGCATATCATGCTAATAAGGTTTGTGAAAGCTCTATACGTATAAAATGACTATGAGATACAAAGATACGTATATCATCACAACACCATAGTTCATCTTAGATCTTCAAGGAAATATTCTAAGTTCCGTTCGTCCTACGTTCCAAAACGCATGATTCCAATGTGTAAAACGTAACAACTAGGTAAATCCGTCTACTGATCACAAATAGGTTTGAAGCTTCAGAATATGCTAGGAGTTCAAACACCAAGAGGTTCAATGGTTTATACGGTGAATATGTATCGAAACATCGAAAATATCCTTCTACACATGATGTTCGACTACTTAAGAATCTAACTGACAAGATAAGCATGATCAAACGTCCTTTAGAACGCTACTAGTATTGGTGAAGAATCACCTACCTCAAAGTAGTGAAGAACACGGAGGAAATCGAAGCAATCCAACGCTGAAGGCTTGAACACCAATCTCCAATGATATACGATCTTCAATCACGAACTAGGATGTTGATATGAAGTGTTTAAGATGAAGGAAGTTATGTTCTAAGTGTAAGAATTCGGGTATGGGAGAAGAAAGAACTGAAATCACGAATAGGATGCTGTCCTATTTATAAGAAATGGCTATTAGCACACGCTAGTCCCTGCTCGTAGCGTGCGCTAACGGCTCACTGACTTAACTGTACTCAACACTTAGCGCGCGCTATGCACATGCCTGTAGCGTGCGCTAAGGCGTTGACTCGGCTTTTCCCGAAAGCCGTCCAGGTTCATCTCGACACGATCCGACAAGGGTCCCCCGGCCAGATCTCACCTACCGCACATCTCAATCAAATTGACCATGCATAGCGTGCGCTAATGTTCCTTTGTAGCGTGCGCTATGAATCCATGTTAGCGTACGCTACACATAGCCGATAGCGTGCGCTACATGCGCAGAATTACAATCTTTAAATCACATACACGAAATCATACGCTCGACAACATCGGATTATGAAATACGGAGAATAATACTCAGACAAAAGTACAATAATTACAATATCACAAGTTCTAAATACATATCAGAAATCTCGGGTATTACATCCTTCCTCCCTAAAAATAAGTTTCGTCCCGAAATTTAAGATTAAAACAACTCCGGATATGTAGTCTTCATACTGTCTTCTGTTTCCCAAGTGGCCTCTTCGACTCCGTGTCGTGACCATTGTACTTTAACCAAGTGTATTGGTTTATTCCTCAACTGTTTGATCCGACTCTCAAGTATCTTGATTGGTCTCTCTTCGAAAGTGCCATCATTAGCTACCTCGATCTCGTCGAAATCAATGATGTGACTGGGGTCCGGTACATACTTCCGCAGTTGGGATACGTGAAACACATTGTGAACGTGACTCAGCGATGGCGGTAATGCCAACCTGTATGCTAAATCTCCAACCCTCTCGAGGATCTCGAATGGTCCAATATATCTAGGGCTAAGCTTGCCTCTCCTTCCAAAATGGAAAATCCCTCGTGTAGGAGACACCTTCAATAGTACATAGTCCCCAGCGTCGAACTCTAGAGGACGACGACGTACGTCTGCGTAAGACTTTTGTCGACTCAGGCGATCAGCGGTCTTTCTCGAATCAAAGCTATCTTCTCTTGAGTCTGAATTATCAATTCCGGTTCCGTCCCGATCAAATCCGAAGAATCATCCCAACACAGGGGTGATCGGTATCTTCTCCCGTACAAAGCTTCAAATGGTGCCATCTTAATAGAAGCATGCCAACTATTATTGTAAGTGAACTCGATCAAAGGCAAGTGAACTTCCCAATCAGTTGACCAATCCAACGCACAAGCTCTAAGCATGTCTTCTACTGTTTGAATAGTCCTTTCGGACTGACCGTCCGTTTGGGGATGATAAGCCGTGCTAAAATTGAGCTCAGTCCCAAATCCTCAGAAGCGCTTTCCAGAAGTGTGACACGAAACGACCATCTCGATCCAAAATAATGGTCTTCGGCGTCCCATGCAATCTGACTATCTCCGCAATAAATACTCGCGCCAATTTTTCGGGTCCCCATGTATCTTTTATTCCTAGGAAATGAGCCGACTTGGTTAGTCAATCAACTATAACCCAAATCATGTTCATTCCCGTTCTAGTCCTTGGCATACTGGTGATGAAATCCATCGAGATATCCTCCCACTTCCATTCGGGGATCGGAAGCGGCTTTAACATTCCGGCAGGTCGCTGATGTTCAATCTTAACCTGTTGACACGTCAAACACCTCGAAACATAATCTGCTACGTTCTTTTTCATATTCCCCCACCAGAAATTTTGTTTTAAATCCTTATACATCTTACTACTGCCTGGGTGAATAGAATAGGGCGCGCTATGAGCTTCCTTCAGAATAGTCCGTCTCAGGTCATCATCATTGGGCACGCAAAGTCGACTCTGAAATCTCAGAACTCCATCGTCTTGTATCACGAATCCTGGGGCTTTTCCCTTCTTTACTTCATCACATAATCGAAGGGTCAGAGAATCGTTCAACTGCTTAGATTTGATCTCCTCGACTAGTGATGAAGTCAGTTCCATCGCATATAGTTGCCCTTGGATTCCTGGTGCCCATACTTCAACCCCTTCACGGATCAGTTCCCGCTGAATTCTGGTTTGGGATGTAAGTGCTTCCAACACTCGAAGAGAAACAGGTTTATGGCTCAAAGCATCGGCTACTACGTTTGCTTTCCCCGGATGATAGAGAATCTCCAAGTCGTAATCCTTGATCAATTCCAGCCACCTTCTCTGCCTCATGTTTAATTCTTTCTGACTGAAAATGTACTTGAGGCTCTTATGGTCTGTAAAGATCTGGCAACGAGTGCCGTACAAATAATGTCGCCAAATTTTCAAGGCAAAGACCACAGCTGCTAGCTCCAGATCGTGAGTCGGGTAATTAACCTCATACGGTTTCAATTGCCGAGAAGCATAAGCAATCACCTTATCCTTTTGCATCAACACACAACCCAGACCCTGATTCGAAGCGTCGCTGTATACCATGAATCCATCAGTTCCCTCTGGTAGCGCTAATATAGGTGCTGTCGTCAGTCTCCTCTTAAGTTCGTCAAAACCAGCCTGGCACTTCTCATTCCACGTGAACTTTTGAGTTTTCTGCAACAGCTGAGTGAGCGGACGAGCAATTTTGGAAAATCCCTCTACAAAGCGGCGATAATATCCGGCAAGTCCTAGGAAACTCCGGACTTCTTTCACATTACTAGGAACTTCCCATTCCAAGATTGCTTCGACTTTCTTCGGGTCCACCTGAACCCCGTCGGCTGATATCACATGCCCAAGGAAGGTTACTTCCCTAAGCCAGAACTCGCACTTGGAAAGCTTTGCATACAGTTGTTCCTTCCTCAAGGTGCTCAAAACTACACGCAAATGTTCGGCAAGCTCCTCTGCGTCCTTCGAATATATCAAGATGTCATCAATGAAGACGACCACAAATTTATCCAAGTATTCTAAGAATACCCGATTCATCAATTGCATGAACACCGCAGGAGTATTGGTAAGTCCAAATGGCATTACTACAAATTCATAATGCCCGTACCGGGATCTGAAAGCAGACTTCGGTACATCCGATTCCTTAATTCTCAACTGATGGTATCCCGATCGCAAGTCAATCTTCGAGAATACCCTTGCCCCTTGCAGTTGATCAAACAAGTCGTCGATCCGAGGTATAGGATACTTATTCTTGATCGTTATTTTGTTAAGCTCCCTGTAATCAATACACAGTCGGAGGGATCCGTCTTTCTTCCGGACAAAGAGAACGGGCGCTCCCCAAGGAGAAACGCTAGGTTGAATATAACCCTTCTGTAACAATTCCTCCAGTTGCTTCTTGAGTTCATACATCTCGGTTGGTGCCATGCGGTATGGTGCTCTGGAAATAGGGGCTGCAACAGGTTCTAATTCGATGGTGAATTCCACTTCTCTCTGCGGAGGTAACCCAGGTAGTTCGTCAGGAAATACGTCGGAGAATTCATTCGCAACTGGAATCGATGAGAGCTCTATTCTTTCCTCTTTCCTCATGGCATAGCACCAAAGTCCATGACATCCCTGCTTCAGTAATTTCACGGCTTTCATTGCCTTGATCAATTTTCCCAAGCTTCCCGGTCTCCATCCTTGGAATAAGTGTTCAGATCCGTCATCAGCAATGATAGAAATAACTCTCTTTCGGTAATTCAGAATAGCTCCATAACGGTTGAGCCAATCGTCTCCGAGAATTAAATCGTCACCGTAGATGTCAACCACAATAAGGTTCGATAGCCAATCTCTCCCTCCTATAGTTACTGGAAAATCCCTAGCTTCTAGGTTTCCCACAATTTTCTCTCCGCTCGGTAATCCCACAACATAAGGTTCACAATCATACAAGCACGAGATTTTCAAACGATTAACACAGTTCAAAGATATAAAAGAATGCGTAGCTCCCGAATCGAACAAGACACTAACTGGTTGCAAAAGGATCTGAATCGTGCACGATGCAACGGCGTGTTCCGATCATCCTTCTTCATCTCGTAAAGGCGGAGGAACGGACCCAGCTTTGGATGCCTCTCTTTTCCCAACATTCTGCTGCGGAAACCACTCTGCTGCGTCTGGTTTACACTAGTGTCCTTAGGAACCAGTGCAGTGCGAGTACCAAAGATCGGGTCGCATTCCCACAAAATGTTGCGCGATGTCCTTCTGTCCACACTCGAAGCAGTCACGGCGGTAGCGAAACAATCTCGTCCAACATGTCCCGCTTTGCCACGGTTATAACACTTCTTCCTGCGTGCAAACGATTGGTCTGCCGGAACTTCTTTCCACCTCGAAAAGGATGCGGAGGTCTCTGGATGAATGAAAAGATCTTGACGGCCCCTGCGAGGCCCGCTACTCTTATTCTCCGTGAAGTTGCGGACACCTTACGTTTCTTTGCTTCCGTCGATTTCTCTCTGCTGCCTCCTTCATATCATAGGCCAACGCCTTGTCCTGCATCTTGTCGCAAGGTGGTAGATTCAAATCCGGACATATATTCTTGAATTTCGGCTTCATTCGCATGTCAAAATGGAAAATCCTTTCCGCCTCGGTCTGACCAAGTGGCGCACATAAGTCATTGGTGCTTAAAGGTCTTAATCACGTCCGTCACGGATGCTTGAATTTTGTGGTGAGAAAAACTCCCGAACTCGGGCTTCTAATCGGGCGAGGACAATCTGCGCCTCCATCATCAATTTGAATTCCGTCCACCAACATTGTGCTCCTCCGGTCGAATGGCCTCCCACACCGAAAGCCTCCCGGTCGAAGATCTTGGGCAACCGGAACCTTCCTATCATTGGGACGCTTAATCCTGCAAAAATCTTTTCTAATTCCTTCAGCCAGTGATCCCAAGAAAGCGTCTCAGCAGAACCGTCAAATTTCGGAGGATGCAATTTGATCACTTCGGTAAGCCATTTATCTCCTCGATTATCCACATTATGCTGCTGTCCCATCACCGTCTGCATGTGATCCACAACTTGAGCAAACTGGTTTATCTGGGCAACCACCTGCTGAAGCACTCCCGGCACGTTAGGATCTGCATTATTATTTGCCGATCCCTGCTGTCCCCCGGAATGGGAATCCATTCGACTAGCGGTTATTTCTGGGGTAGATACCGACTCTTCTTGTCTCGCATTTCCACGTCCGCGTCCACGACCGCGTCCGCGTCTACGACCTCCTCTCAACATACTGTAAACATAAATACTCAATATCCAGGGCAAACTTTCTAAAAGTACATCCATCAATGTTCACAAAACATGAATAAAATAAAACGGTAGCATTTGAGATTTAGGAACTTACAACCACGGTCCACACGACGATGTTGGCTCAGCAGTGATGTTACGAACGACCAATAATCAAATAACGTAAACTGACCCAACTAACCCGACTGCCAAGATATCCATGAATCTTAGCTCCGATACCATATTCTGTAACACCCCGAGATATTCGGAATAATTACAGCGCCGTAAACCCTTTAGGTAAGGATTTACAAGGCTAATTTTAAAAAGGAGTGTAAATATAAACCAATCGTACAACTGAAGTTCAAATACATATTTGATTCAACCGATCAAATGAGTTAACTTATACAACCATATCGAAAAGACATTATTAAAACAGACGTACTCGAGTACTAAATAGACCAAGAAGACAAATCACAATAACAATAAACATCAACCACATCACTGAGCCATTTCATCGTCCCGTTGCATCGTGGTTGCTTCCCCGCTCCTCGGCTACCTGAACATTAAAACAATGTCCACCCCCGAAGGGGTTAGCAAAACAATGCTAGTACAAGTTTCGTAATACATAAATCATCAATGCATCATAAAACATGCAAAACGGACTTCCGTCATCGGAATCCAACGATGTGAATCCTCACGATTCCATCAACACAGTACAGGGTAATCCAGCGATCCAGCGCCCTTGGTATAGATCCCCATGATGATCCCGTCGGACCAACGCATGGTGGAAAACCCATCCAGCGATCCAGCGCCCTCAGCATAGATCCCCATGATGATCCCGTCGGACCAACGCATGGTAGACATTCGATCCAGCGCCCTCAGCATAGATCCTCATGATCCCCTCGGATCATTTATACCATAAATCAATCAACTATGCATACATATATGCATTTCAATATGTTCATCAATACGAACAAATAACAACGAATACCACGAGAAATTTCAGAAATACATCTCATATTCAACAACATGAACAAAACCATAAGCATGATCAAAGTTTCAATATAAATCGAACTCGACATATGATACTTGCCTCGAAAATGGCAAGAACAAAACACTTCAATGATCTCAACACACTCGAAGGCCGCCTCCTTCGATCAACGTAACAAGCTCGAACCTTAACAAAAGGAAAGATATACAAATCATCTCAAGTCGAACGATGGCCTAACAATTCGGTCTACGGCCCAAAAGCTCAAAATAAACAATCTGCCTGAACTACTTAGCGTACGCTACGTACTCTATGTAGCGTGCGCTAAGCCTGTCTGTTAGCGTACGCTATCGTATAAGCCTAGCGTACCCTACCCACGGACTGGCAGTTCTCTCTGATCAGCCGACTGACTCGGCTGATATCGTAACGTACGTTACGTACCACACGATAGTGTGCATTAACTTATCCCCGATAGCGCACGTTAACTTACGTATGTTAGCGTGCGCTAACCTTGCATGACAGATTACTACAGACAGAAAACTGAATTGAATAGTGATGAACTCATAAATTCTATGGTGATAAAACCAGTCATCCTCGAGCATATCATGCTAATAAGGTTTGTGAAAGCTCTATACATATAAAATGACTATGAGATACAAAGATACGTATATCATCACAACACCATAGTTCATCTTAGATCTTCAAGGAAATATTCTAAGTTCCGTTCGTCCTACGTTCCAAAACGCATGATTCCAATGTGTAAAACGTAACAACTAGGTAAATCTGTCTACTGATCACAAATAGGTTTGAAGCTTCAGAATATGCTAGGAGTTCAAACACCAAGAGGTTTAATGGTTTATACGGTGAATAAGTATCGAAACATCGAAAATATCCTTCTACACATGATGTTCGACTACTTAAGAATCTAACTGACAAGATAAGCATGATCAAACGTCCTTTAGAACGCTACTAGTATTGGTGAAGAATCACCTACCTCAAAGTAGTGAAGAACACGGAGGAAATCGAAGCAATCCAACGCCGAAGGCTTGAACACCAATCTCCAATGATATACGATCTTCAATCACGAACTAGGATGTTGATATGAAGTGTTTAGGATGAAGGAAGTTATGTTCTAAGTGTAATAATTAGGGTATGGGAGAAGAAAGAACTGAAATCACGAATAGGATGTTGTCCTATTTATAAGAAATGGCTATTAGCACGCGCTAGTCCCTGCTCGTAGCGTGCGCTAACGGCTCACTGACTTAACTGTACTCAACACTTAGCGCGCGCTATGCACATGCCTGTAGCGTGCGCTAAGGCGTTGACTCGGCTTTTCCCGAAAGCCGTCCAGGTTCATCTCGACACGATCCGACAAGGGTCCCCCGGCCAGATCTCACCTACCGCACGTCTCAATCAAATTGACCACGCATAGCGTGCGCTAATGTTCCTTTGTAGCGTGCGCTATGAATCCATGTTAGCGTACGCTACACATAGCCGATAGCGTGCGCTACATGCGCAGAATTACAATCTTTAAATCACATACACAAAATCATACGCTCGACAACATCGGATTATGAAATACGGAGAATAATACTCAGACAAAAGTACAATAATTACAATATCACAAGTTCCAAATACATATCAGAAATCTCGGGTATTACAGATATAACGTGTTTCTTTTGTTTTCATCTTCCTCCCATTCATACGGAACAAAAAAAAATAATAAAAACACAAAATTGCTGTTGCGTTTCTCTTTTCAAGATCAAAACCAAGATTCTTGCTGTGGGTGTTCATTCGTTTGAGGGTGTGGCTGTGGTATTGGATTCATGGGATTTTGTTTGAGGGTCTTGTTCTTTTTCTTTGTCTTTGAATAGTTAACATAAGGTATCATCACACTCTTGTGTTTCTGTTCCAATTCGACACATTTAAACATGATAATCTGAATATATGAATCATCTAAACCCTAACCGTTTACATGATAAACCTCATCTTATATGTTTATTAATTTTTGCTATTCGATTTATATGTATAAGAACCACATGAAATCATAAACTTCAACATGTTTAAAGCATATGTAATCGATCTGATGTTTTGTTTTCTACTCGACCTAATCTGATTCGACCTATAAACATATTCAACCTAAAGCTGACCTATTAGACCCTAATCTGGTTTTATAAACATACTTATAAATCTGGTTGAAACCCGAGAAATATAATATGAGGGCGTATAAAAATTAATGAGTTGGACTAGGGCTCGTTTGGTGTTATTCCATGTAAATGCTTGGCTCGTTAATTTGTGTTTGTGTGTGTGTCGTGTGTATGACCATTTAGGGATGGAACTATGAGTATGTTAAGATGATGTTTATAACATGTTTCATGAATTATAAGGTCTCGTGTGATGTTTGTATAATTAAAACATGTGTTATGATGGTCTCAAATGGATTCTGAAAATGGGACAGCTTGTAGGCTGAATATGTGTGCGTTATAGCTTGAGTCCCATAAGTGTTTAGTTCTGTATTTCTTCATGAAAACTTAGTTTAATGTCTTAAATAATTTCTCCAATTGGTTTGGGGTGATTTGAAGTTGATTTAGTTATGTTTTTTATTTTTATGTGATTAAGTGTCAAAGCTGAGTAATCGAGTCTGAAATTCAGTTGGTGTTTTTGATTTTTCATGTTCAGACGATAAGTAGTTAGGATATCTGCTTTTACAGAGGTAATATCAAAGTTATATGGGACTTCTTGGAATTTTTATAGATTTTTATGAAGTGTATGAATGGGCTAACCAAGTGCAAACTTTCTGCATGTATGTGCAGTTAATTTTCTGGATAAGTCTGGGAATATAATTTTTGAAGAGTAATAATACTTAATAATAAAATCTGGAAAAATTCAAGTAAACTACTAAGGCATTATAGCATCTGTGATAATTTTGGTGAATTTTTATTTTGAGATCTGTTGTGGTGTTAAAGTTCATAAAGTGAAGGCTATAGCATAGTATAACCAGAATTTTGTTAGAAGTTAAGATTTTTGTGATTTTAATACCATTTAATATGGTAGAACCCTAAAATGCACTTGAACATTAATTATGATATAATTAGTCATATGTTAACCTAATTCCAATAACGAAACCCTAATCACAATAATAAATGGTGTTGAGTAATTAAGAACCCGTTATGACATTAAATGAGTTAATAAGTAATACATGATTCCCCAATTCATGTAGGTTCCGCGAAGAAGGAGTGACTTCCATTTCCTTGTGATCCATCTTTTACTATCTGTTTAATTTGAATAAGGTACAGATATTCTGACCTTTCTCTTAAGGTTTCTGATGACTCTTACAGACTTTTGATCTTTAGCTATTTTGATTATGAACCTTTGCTATGAACTTTTGAACCATTTGATATGAACTCTTTGATTTGAGGTTTTGCTATGAACTTTTGATTATAAACCTTTGATTATGAACCTTTAGTTGTGGAACTTTGATTGTGATATCCTGATGACTTAGACATTTGCCAAACTTTTGACCTTGCCAGTGATCCTTCAATTTGATACCCGAGCCATTATACTAGTCATGGAGGTTCCATGTCCGTGTCATTGATGCACCAATGGCATGACTCCAGGGTGGTCGAGTGATGTGCCATCCCGTCCCTTTTTGTTTGTTGAAGATATGGTCACTAATACTTTTGCAGGGGCGTATGGATGCATCCTAGATTTGTTTTGTATTTGATATGCTACATTTAGTTTGGTGATTGATGTTGTGTGCAATACACGCCCTTCACATTTTGGGAGCTAGCTACTCCATGGTTACTATGATATTATGTGGTTTGTTTGGTTTGGGCTCGTGGTGGGTTACTAGCTTTCTTTACCTTACTCTATTCCTTTGTTATACCTCATGAATTTCCCAATGCACCATATTTCTGTTTCTTACTTCATTATCATTACTTTGTTTATATATCTGTTCACTGAGCTTTTTAAGCTCAGCCGCATTTCTTTTCTCCGCGGCAGGTTGTTAAGCTAGGGGCTGGGGCTATCCTTGGGATTGAGAGTAGGAGCTGAGCGTGGATTTACCCTAGACATCTTAGAATTTGATACCATTGTGATTTCATTTATGAGACTTAGACTATTTATGTTTCCTTTCATTTGGTTATCTTTGGAACTTATGTAACGATCAAGTCGTGTTGACTTGCTTTTCATTTGGTATTTATTTAAGACTTCCGCTTGCGTTTATTTAATGTATGTTCTGATATGCCACCATAATATGATACTTATACCCTTGTCGGGTTGGGGTGTTACATCTAGCTTGAGGCCGCTTATGATTTATGAGTTGTAAAAAATTTTTTTATACTCATTGTCGTATTAATTAGAACCTACAGGGTCACACACTTAAACGAGCAGAGCGGTTATTTTTTTCCAGTTGATTATAAGTTGGTGAAAGGGTTGGGGAACCCTTTGCCATGTAGAGGACTATATAAGAGTGTCTTGTGATAGACCTCAAGACTCAATCACAAGTGAAGACATATTTGTGTAGAGAGAATCAAAAATCTGATTTTGATATTTCTCTCTCTCAAAGTCTTGAAGATAATATTCAAGAGTTGAATAATCAAAAGAATCAAGAATATATCTTCAAATCTTTGAAGATTGATTTTTTGACCAAGAAAGTATTTAGAATATTCATCTAATATTCATCTAATCTTGTGAGTTTGATCTTTAATAACATATTTGTTATTTTAGATCATAGTTCAAGAACATTTGGATAATATTCTTGGTGTTCTTGTTCTTACCATAATCAAGAACATACCTATATGTTGGAATATTCTATTCCATACATATATTATGTTTTGATGATTAATCAATGAAGCAAGACAAAACAACAAAGAAGACGAAGACGACAACCTGGACGGATTTTCATACAGGCTTATGTACGTAAACCTATGTGGTATAACGTATGTAACCTATTGCATAATGTACGTAAGCGGAGGAGCTTAACGTACGTAAAGAAGTGTTCAGAGTTCAAACCAGATGAACGTTGGAAGAGTCAAAGTCAGAAAAGCTACAACGGATATATGATGTCAGCAATGACGTATACTTAACGTAGGTAATGGTGAAGGAGATAACGTACGTAGTGAAGAGAGAAGGATGCTACTGGACTAAACTACATACATTCTAACGTACGTAAAGGATTGACGTAACGTACGTAACGCATCTTAACGTACGTAACAGGAGTGATATAACGTACGTAATGCAGTCTGAAGAGGCAACGGCTAGTAAGGCTTTGGAGCCTATAAATACCATTCATATGGTATTGTTTCATAATAACAACCTTGAGCAAATCATCTATACTTGTAATATTGTTATACACATTCTTGTTGTTGTAATTGTGCTTAGTTGTAAGTGTTTGAGTGAGGATTCACGAAAACATACACAAGAGGAAAAATAAAAGATACGATTGGATTCGGTGTTATTAGGATCAAGGATCAGGCATTGTTAGAATCGCAATCGATATATAAGTGAGGTCTATATAGTACCCATAGAAAGCTAGAGAGGTTGATTCTTTTTCCTACGAAAAGGAAAACGGTTTAACTTGGACCGACACAAAGACAAGTACGAGTGGTTTATCACGGACCAATTGAAGACGTGATTGTAATGGTAATCCCTCGACCGATAGAATAGAGGTGCAGAGGTTTATCTTCATCCTATAGAAAAAGATACCGAGAGAGGACGTAGACTCGATTATAGCCGAACCTCTATAAATCTTGTGTCGATTAATTTTCTGCACTTCTTTTAATTCGCTTCCGCACAATAGCTTATATTCCGATTTGGTTCCAACAATTGGTATCGGAGCGGTACCTCCAATAAGCGGCTTAACATCCGAGGAGAAGATCCAAATGGCATTCCAATTTGCTCCGGTCGATGGTCTTGCTTTGAACCGACCACCATTCTTTGATGGATCAAATTATATGACATGGGAGAAAAAGGTGTCGATCTTTATTCATGCCTATGATATAGAGATTTGGAAGATCATTTGCCTTGGACCGAAAGTTCCAATCAAACCTGACGGATCTATTAAGAGTTTGGAAGAATATAATGACGAGGATTGGAAGAACGACTATCTAAATTGTAAGGCTACTCAATTTCTATATTGTAGCTCAAATCCAAAAGAGGCCAATCGTATCTCATCGTGTGAAAGTACTAAATAAATATGGAAAATTCTTGAAATCACACACGAAGGGACAATTCAAGTCAAGGAGACGGATTAATATGCTTCTCCATGACTATGAATTATTCATGATGAAGGGTGACGAGTCCATCACCAACATGCTCGACCGATTTTCGGTCATCACCAATGGGCTAGCTTCATTCGGAAAACCATTATCTAGTAGTGAAAAAGCCAAGAAAATTTTACGATCACTACCTAGCGAATGGGTCGGCACCATGACTGTGATCATGGAATCTAAAGATCTCAATACGCTTGATTTTAGCACCCTCGTTGGTTCGCTAATTAATTATGAGATAGTTTTAAAATCACAAAGTGTCAAGCCAAAGCCGAAGGAAAGATCAATAGCCTTGAAGGCTAAGATGTCAAAAAGAGAAGAAATCCCGAATGATGAAAGCGACGAAGAATCGGCATATTATGCCAAGAATATTAATAAGTTTCAAACCTTATTAAATCAGAGAAAGAAAGACAACTCGGGCGAATCTAAGAAATTCGACAACAATTGTCGATTATGTGGTAAACCAAGCCACTTTGCAAAGAATTGCCAAGCAATACCCAAGAAGGAGGTTCTCGTTGCAACATGGAGCGATAAAGACGAAGATGATGATTTTATCAATCAAAATAATCTCGCTCTTATGGCACGAAGTTCATTCGACGATAACAACGTCGAAAGCCAAGTAAGTAATTCTTACGATGAACTTTTTGAAGCATTTGAATTATTGCATACGGACTATCAAAATGCGTTATCCGAAATTAAATCCCTTCAATTTAAAAATAAATCATTGGAAATTGAAAATTCCAAAATTCTTGAAAAATGAAAGTTTATCGAGTCCGATCATTCAAAATGCGTTGAAAATGAAAATATTTAAAGGATGATCTCTCAAAAGTTCAAACCGAGCTGAAAAATTTAACAAAGAAATTCTCGTATAGAAAAGAGAAATTTGAACAAATGCTCTCAGTACAAAAGTTTACGTTGAACAAACAGGGGATAGGATTTAAACCACATTTGAAAAATAAATCCGTAAATTTCAAAATATCCCATTGCGAAAAAATGTTTGAAAATTGGGCACCACATTTCGAATTGCAAAAGCCCATGACGGACGATAAAAACTAAGAAAATTTGGATTCCAAAAGAAACTTTTATTTCAAATATCGTCTATGTTTCAAATGAAAAACCGAGTATCAGTTGGATCCCCAAAAATTGATTTTATTTATTTTAATATTTTACTCAGAGGGAGTTTTATTAATATATTTTTCAGGGGGAGTTTTATCCGTTTTTATGTTTATAATGATTTATTGATTTTATTTATTTATACATTTTTTTGATGAAGGCAAAAAGGGGGAGAAAGGAGAAAATAAGAATGATGAATGGGATTAACCATGAAAGGGGGAGAAAACGAAGAAGAAAATAAGTCGAGAAAAATTAAAAATAATATTCCGATGTTGACAGGGGGAGAAGTTGAAGAAGAATTCGATGGAGTTGAAAAGATTTGAAAAGAAAAAGAAAAGGAAAGAAGGCGTCGAAAAAGAAATGGGAGAAGAAATTAACGAAATGGACAACGTCGAAAACTTTGGTCTGTACACATATACATATATTTTTATTGTGCAGGTAAATCCCATTGATGAAGTGTTGTTTTGTAATCATCAAAAAGGGGGAGATTGTTGGAATATTCTATTCCATACATATATTATGTTTTGATGATTAATCAATGAAGCAAGACAAAACAACGAAGAAGACGAAGACGACAATCTGGACGGATTTTCATACAGGCTAACATACGTAAACCTATGTGGTATAACGTACGTAACCTATTGCATATAACGTACATAAGCGGAGGAGCTTAACGTACGTAAAGAAGTGTTCAGAGTTCAAACCAGATGAACATTGGAAGAGTCAAAGTCAGAAAAGCTACAACGGACATATGACGTCAGCAATGACGTATACTTAATGTACGTAATGGTGAAGGAGATAACGTACGTAATGAAGAGAGAAGGATGCTACTGGACTAAACTGCATACATGCTAACGTACGTAAAGGATTGACGTAACGTACGTAACGCATCTTAACGTACGTAACAGGAGTGATATAACGTACGTAATGCAGTTTGAAGAGGCAACGACTAGTAAGGCTTTGGAGCCTATAAATACCATTCCTATGGTATTGTTTCATAATAACAACCTTAAACAAATCATCTATACTTGTGATATTGTTATACTTGTAATTGTGCTTAATTGTAAGTGTTTGAGTGAGGATTCACGAAAACATACACGAGAGGAAAAAGAAAAGATACGATTGGATTCGGTGTTATTAGGATCAAGGATCCAGTATTATTAGAATTGCAATCGATATCTAATTGATGTCTATCTAATACCCATAGAAAGCTAGAGAGGTTGATTCCTTGTCCTACGAAAAGGAAAACGGTTTAACTTGGACCGACACAAAGACAAGTACGAGTGGTTTATCACGGACCAATTGAAGACGTGATTGTAACGGTAATCCCTCGACCGATAGAAGAGAGGTGCAGATGTTTATCTTCATCTTATAGAAAAAGATACCGAGAGAGGACGTAGGCTCGATTATAGCCGAACCTCTATAAATCTTGTGTCGATTAATTTTCTGCACTTCTTTTAATTCGCTTCCGCACAATAGCGTATATTCCGATTTGGTTCCAACAATTGGTATCGGAGCGGTACCTCCAATAAGCGGATTAACATCCGAGGAGAAGATCCAAATGGCATTCCAATTTTCTCCGGTCGAAGGTCTTGCTTTGAACCGACCACCATTTTGTAACACCCCCAAACCGCTTGGGAATGTTACAGCGCCGCAGACCCTCTCCGTGAGAATCTACCAGGCTAAAAACAAAAACAAAACCTCACATTACATGCCAACATGGCTACATAATGAACTGCTAGACCGATTTGGTCTTTTACCACAATACCATATATCAACATATATAACTCGACTTAAAACTCATACCCACGCAGGGGTTGGAATACATCAATATACCCATAAAATGGAAAAACTACACAACGGAGAGCCAAATACTGAGACTCTACCAAAATACTCAATGAATGGTCTTCATGTGATTAGTATCGTCGTCTTCCATCATCCTTCGTATCGATCCTGTGATTCGCTCCCCAACAACCTGCAAGTACCTGGACGCAATACAGACATCCACCCCCCGAATACTCGGGGGTTAGCAAAACTCTACTGTTTTGCTAGTGCAAGTATAAAACAGAAATACAAGACATACGCAACATACTCCAAGAATATAAAAAGATTCTTGAATATATTTCCCGAGATAATTCACTTAATCAAAACAGTTTGATTTATAAAAGGTAGGAATAGAACCATGAATCTCATAAAAATGTTTTACGGTCTCGGGAGTTTGAAAACATTTGGAATTAAGGAATTCTCAAGTCTTTCGAAAACACTTAGGGACATGGCCCAAAATCATCTTTCCAAAATACGATTCCAATAATAAAACGCGGATTCACAACTCAATTCACAACACACGGGGTCTAAGACCCAAATCATAAGCCACAGGGTCCACGACCCAAATCACAGAACACAGGGTCCACGACCCGAATCACATAACACATGTTCCTAAGGATTATTTGCGTCCCGTGCTAACAAGCCACGAACCTCAGATGCTCCCGTAGAACATACCCGAGTGAATAACCCAATAGGAAACCATACCAAATCACATGTCCTCGTGACAACGGTCACATAACCATTCCAAACCACAACCATAAATTATCCTGGCATCGCGCTAAGAAGCCACGAACCTCGGAGTTCCCGCAAGACATGCCCGATGATAACCCCCACAAGTTATCCCGGCATCGGGCTAGCAAGCCCCGAACCTCGGAGTCCCCGCAAGACATACCCGGATTGGATAACTCTACGGTCACGCCCGACCCATACTAGCAAGTATGGATCCCGGAGATTCAACAATCCTACCCGGAGGCACATCACTTTCAACGATCACATAACAATGAGCAGAACATCGAACCAAGCAACACTTAAACATCACAACCTCCTTTCAAAGTAGTAACAACTAATATCACACACAATACGTTCTTACCGAACAAGTACACGTAACATTACGTAATCCCCGGCAAAGGATTACGGTCTATTAAACTCACTCAAAGTGATCATAGCATCTTTTCAACATACAAAACCAACCCACATATATTCCGAGCATAGATATATTCACGAAGTACACGAATTATCGTTGAAAGACAACATTTATCGAGAACATACCAATCCCTTTTTACGTTCATTAAACATTGAGTTTCGCATAAAATCATTTATCAATAATTACGCCTATGAAACATGAAACGTATGGACAAGATACTTGACTCGATATCACAAGCGACGAAATGACGAATGGGCACGATCGGGTAGCCTTCGAACTTCCAAAAATGACCAAGGATTCGGCAATCCCACGAATACTATGAAAATAACATCACCAAGAATCAATAACACTAATCGAAATCCGAAACGATCCTAAAAACACAAGGATCTAAGTGTTCTCGAAGAAATCAAGAATCGTTGATCCGGGCGATAGAAATCGATGAACGGTTAACAAAATCTGAAGATTACGGTTAAGACAAACAAAAATACACATTTCGAATTGAAGACGTGATTGTAACGGTAATCCCTCGACCGATAGAAGAGAGGTGCAGAGGTTTATCTTCATCCTATAGAAAAAGATACCGATAGAGGACGTAGGCTCGATTATAGCGGAACCTCTATAAATCTTGTGTCGATTAATTTTCTGCACTTCTTTTAATTCGCTTCCGCATAATAGCGTATATTCTGATTTGGTTCCAACACTATATTCAAATTAATTTAAGTGAAATCTTTATTGAATCGTAGATAGCAATCCGTTAGATGCTCGGAACTTGTTCGTTGTGTGGATACCGTAGAGGATGCTCGCTTCTTGCTACGTCTCTAGAAGGCTCGATCGAAAACACACTACAAGAGGTAACAATCTTGTTCTTCTTACATTGTTAATATACTTGGATCCACGGAGGGTTTTTACATATTATATTATACTTCCGCTGATCTATTTCGATATATGATGAGATCATTAATCTTATTAGTTCGATAAGAACCCAACACTTTAATCCTCAATTGATGGTATCCCGATTTCAAATCGATCTTTGAAAGCACTGTCGCTCCCTGCAACTGGTCGAACAAATCATAAATCCGTGGCAACGGGTACTTATTCTTGATTGTAATCTTGTTTAGCTCTCGGTAGTCGATGTACAATCGAAACGATCCATCTTTCTTTTGAACAAATAGAACTGGTGCTCCCCAAGGCGAAACACTTGGCTGGAAATAGCCTCTGTCCAACAATTCTTCTAGTTGCTTTTTCAGTTCATGCATCTCGGTAGGTGTCATTCGATACGGCGCCTTAGATATCGGTGTAGCTCCCGATTCTAGTCGATGGTAAAATCTAAATATTGTCGTGGAGGTAGTCCAGGTAATTCATCAGGGAACACGTCCGAAAATTCATTCACAATAGGAATGGATGAAAGATCTACTTTTCCTTCTTCTTTCTTCATCGCATAACACCAGTATCCAGTGCAGCCCTATATTAGTAGTTTGACGGCTTTCATAGTTTTGATCACTTTCCCTGAGCTCCTTGGTATCCATCCTTCGAATAACAATTCAGAACCATCTTCGGCTATCATCGAGATATTCCTCTTCCGGTAGATAATGATAGATCCATAACGGCTAAGCCAATCGTCTCCAAGAATCAGGTCATCTCCTTGAATCCCTACCACAATCAGGTTTGAGGGCCAATCTTTGCCTCCAATTGATACAGGAAGATCTCTAATTTCTAAATTCCCCACAATTCTTTCCCCAATCGGTAAACCCACAATATAAGGCTCACATTCATGAAAACAAGAAATGTTCAAATGATTAACACAAGACTATGATATAAACGAATGTGTAGCTCCTGTATCGAACAAAATACTAACTGGCTGCGAAAGGATCTGAATGGTACCTGATGCGATAATTGCATTCTGGTCGTCTGCCCTCCTCATCTCATAAAGGCATGGAGGAGCAGACCCAGCACTCGATGCTTCTTTTCGGTCGTACTGTCTCTGCCTCTTCCTCGTCTAAAACTCTAGGGTGGCTGGACACTCTGCTGTGTCTGCGGGACACTCACTTCTTTTTGGGCCGGCTGCGAACTATGAGCTCCAAATAATTTAGTGGCATCCTTGTATAACATCGCTCGATTCCCTTCCTGTCCGCATCCGTAACATGTCACTAGATGATGAAAACAGTCACGCCACAGGTGACCTGGGCGAACACAATTAAAGCCTTATTTTGCTGCATCAGTAAAGGCTAGTACATATCTGGGGTTCTTTCCGCTTTTGGATGGTTGTGGATGCTTCTTGAATGAGTGTAAAGATGACTGAGCCTTGCGGGCCCCACTATTCTTATGTTCTTAAAAACTACCAGTGGCCTTTTGCTTCTTGGATTCAGAAAACTTTTCCATAGCTGCTACTTTCATTTCGTATGCCAAAGCTTTGTCCAGATACTGGCGGAGAGTGGTGCACTCGAATCCTGGCATGTACCTTTGTATCTCCGGCTTCATTCTCATATCAAAGTGAATTATCATTTCTGTATCGGTTCTAACTAGGTTTCGAACAAACACCAGCTGCTGATTAAATATCTTAATCATTTGGGCTACAGATTCGTCCGTCGGTTGTGTGGAAAAGAACTCTCGAACTTTAGCTTCCCTCGTCGGACAAGGGCAGTATTGGGCTTCCATCATCAGTTTGAACTCTCCCCAATCGGCATCATGATCAATAGGCCGGATGGCTTCCCACCACTCAGAAGCTTCTCCCGTCAGGAAAAATTGGGCAATGGGGGTTCTCCGGTCGTCCGGATAGTTAATCCCTGCAAATACTTTCTCCATCTCTCTCAGCCAGTGATCCCATATCGGCGTCTTAGAAAAACAATCGAACTTCAGCAATTACATCTTCGCCACCTCCTGTAGCCATCTGTCTCCTTGATTTCCCAAGTGCGGGACGCCTTGCTGTCTCTCTCCCGGCTGCAATCCTACCGCCGCTTGCATTCTGTCCACACCTCTGAACAATAACATCAATAATATCAACAATGATAACAACAAGTTTCCCCAATGAGAAACAATCACAAGACAATGCACAACACAATGTATCAATCTCAACATACTCGTGGTATTCCAACGATCCAGCACACACATCATAGATTCCCATGATGATCCCGTCAGACCAACACATGGTGGAAGTACCCGTCCAACGATCCAGCGCACACAGCTATAGATTCCCATGATGATCCCTTCGGACCAACGCATGGTGGACAAAACAATCACAATATATATGTACGACACATAACAACATAACCGACATCAACACGGATAAACATAATTAAAGTACTTGCCATAGAAAGTTGGCAAGAAATAAATACTTCAACGATTTCAACAACTCGAAGGCCGCCCCTTCGATCAACTATTCGCAGAGCTTGAACCTTACACAAAAAAATGACGGCAAACTCAACTTACATAACAAGACTATCACACGAACATGCTAAACGTTCCAAAAGTGACCGAACTAGTCATCATCATATGACCGATTCCCGGGTAATTACTTAAAGTATTCTACATCGAACGAATAACTGTAATACCTAGATTTTCAGTATAAATTTTTTGTGTTATTTTATCTGAGATATACTACATAGCTTGGTGTCTATACAGTATGGATAAAATAATTTGAAGATTGAGACAGTTGTATTTGTGTAATTTACATCATTGATTTACAGTTATATATGAGGATATGGTGTATCAGATTGTTCTGATTTGGATATCAGGTGTATTGTATGAGAATATTTTCGGGACGAGTATGTATATTCAGTATGCATGTAAACGTATCCAGTATGTCGAGACGGACGGGAACAATTGGATTTGGCTAAGTGCAGAAGCCATTACGTACGCTAAGGTTAAGGACTTACGTACGCTAAACTGGTAAGCATAACATACGTTATGTGTTATGCATTATGTACGTTATGAGGAGAATCGGACATGATCCAGGCTGTAGATGACAGTGGGCCCGTGGTCAGCAGCTTTTGGCGCGGATGTGGACAGGTGAGTCAACGGGTGGTTTAGCGTACGCTAGGTAGACAGTGTTACGTACGTTAATAGTGTATGAAGATTACGTACGTTATACCGTTGTATTACGTACGTAATAGTATCAGTTGTTAAGGGCAGTTGTTTCTGGATTGAGGATAATGTACGCTAATCTTAGGTGATTACGTACGCTAATGGATTGTTACGTACGTAAGAGTTGGACATTACGTACGTAAACTGAGATACTGTAGTAAGTCAACTCCTGTATTACGTACGCTATGGCATGGTCCTTACGTACGTAATCGTGTTATGGAATTGAGATAGTAGCCTCTGGGCCATTGTTACGTACGGTATCAAGGACAGATAATGTACGTAAAGGGTTGTTACGTACGTTAACTCTTGCATGTTACGTACGTAACGATCTGAGAGTTTATATATGTGGGATGCCCGTCATTTCATCTTTCTTTAGAACTTGGCTTCGTTTTTCGCCTTCAACACTCAGAGATGGCGTTTCGGTCCTTCTAAGTCGATTATGAGCTTGAGGGCTTGGATTTGAGGCTTGGATATGAAGATATTGATGATTATTTAGATGGTTACTTGTGTATTTCATCTTCTAAGAGGTATGTTGGATAATCCTCTCTTTAAATTCGGATTTTTGATGTTGTTGTTGATGATTAGTTCGTATGATGATAGTTTATGGAGTTGTTGTGATGATTCTTGGTATTTGCGGGAATTTTGTTAAGGGGGATAATGATATGATGATCTATGTCTTGATTATGTTGTTTATGATTATGGAATCATAGTGTTCTTGGTGTTCTTGGTATTCTTGGCATATATATCACATCAAAGAGGAATATGTGATAGGATACATAATGGTTTTTAAGTATAATCATGATTTGATGATTGAAACCAATACTATGTTGATTGTAGTGGTAGAATTCGTATGTTCTTGACGAGATATGAATCATGATAACAAGTTTGAATCCAGAAAGATTATGGTTAATCTTAGAACAAGATTATCATTGGTATTGAACTATTTGGGTAGTCCGAATTGTCTATTATGCCGATAATATTGTTTTAGTATGAATTTACAAGTATGAACAAGAAGGAATCTTGTTGATTCGTGTTTAAAGTTGAAGTTGGAATCGAATATGTTATGAAATCCTTAATATCGAGACGAATTGATCATTGATATGATGAATGTGTTTAAGAGGTGTTGGTGTTTTGGATATGAATATGGAATATCCATATCTAGAACTAAGTTATGTGTTTTAGTATAATATTCGTATAAGGATACGAATATGATTCGAGCTTGATTAAATTATCCTTCATCTTTGAGGCTGGAAGTTCATACGTGTTGAACAAGTGTTCAAATTGAATGATTGAGTTATTTGAAATCCTTGGAATATGATTATCTATAATGTTGAACTAATTGGATTGACCGGATTGATGATGATAATCGGTAATTGTTTTTTATCATGAATTTATAAGGAGGAAACTTGTACTCGTATTTTAGATTGAATTTGGAATCGGTAACGTTTAGACCCTTGTTATTGGTTTAATTTGATTATTATGATTATCGGATTATGAATCGTGTTGTGGTTTTGAGTTCATGATTTATTGGTTTGGGCTTGTTCGGTTTTGTGTTTAATCGGGATATTGTGGAACCGTTGGGTTTATTGATCGGTTATATTGATTGTTTAGTTGCGGCTTGTATTGTGGATATGAGTTTGTAATTATTTGAGTTGTATTGTTCGGTTTTGTTTATGATCGGGGTATTGTTGAGCCATTGAGTTGATTGGTTGATTATATCGGTTGTTGATTATTATCGAATGTGTGTTAATTGATTACTTCAATAGGTTGAGATGTTTGATCATGGATTATGACCGTTGTATTGTGGTTGAGATTGAAGAGTTTGTAGATTGCTTTTGGTCGGGGCTGAGGAGCTCGTGGACGAAGGCAATGGATTTTGGTAACGACTTCACGGTATCGGTATCGAGGCAAGTTATACTTGTTCAGTTTATGATATTTAATGAATGATTTTGATTTCACTTCATTTATAATTCATATAGCAATGATATTATAAATATAAGTTGTCGGGATGATGGTTTGTATATTATGCGTTGGTTTGGATTAAATCATAGTGTATTTGGTTTAAATGTGTTTAGTAAGGACGTAGATGTGAGTTATCTTTGGTCAGTGATATGGAATGTCGGATATCGAGGTTGGTTTACCGTGTCGACATTGATGTCAGGACGGCGGTTTGTTGGTATAAATAAACTATACTTATTTCGGGATTATTCGTATAACTGTGTATTCGTTTAGGGATGTTGGTTCGTGGAAAGGATATTGTCTTCGACTTGAGGTAATTTAAGTATTGTTCAGTTATGAGGATAATTATTCTGTTGAATTGTTGTATGTGTTGTATGTTGAGGTTCCGTATAATGAGATTCGTATTGGTTGTTCGTTGAGGGATGTTGATCCCAGGACTATTATTGGTATTAATGGTTGTGTTGATTGTTTCATTGAGGGATGTTGATCCCAGAACTGTTGTCTGAGATTGTTGATCGTATGGATTATCCTTTGGGGATTGTGATCCCAGGAGGGTTATTTTGGATATTATCGGTCATGTCGATCTTTCATTATCCGTGTGTCTTTGTTCACTTCGGTGAGTCTCTTGATCCTTATTGGATATGTGATTCTTTGAGTTTCGTTGTCATGTTGCATCGTGACATATCTGGAGTCATATCTGCGTGCCAATTGGTTATTGTGTAGGATTTTTAGCTGGGCACACTATGGTCATGTGTTGATATTTCCACATTGGACCGTGCACACGAGACGTAGTTCGTGAGGCTAATTAGGTACATGTTGTAACACCCCCAAGATATTCGAGGTGTATTACAGCGCCGTGGACCCCTACATGGGATCCACCAGGCTGACACAAGAAAACACCTCTCGACTAACCGTCTCGGTTAGCAAGGAAACAATTGTTAACAACAAGAACATAAAACAACACGTCCGGTACAACCGGCACAATAAACATCAACTGACAAATACAGTAACTCCAACGAAGTCCAAACACAATCCGAAAAGAAAAGCCTAAGTACTCGCGAGTACAATCTATAAGTTTAGAAATATAGGAACAACCATATCGAATTGAACAAAGGAAATAAGACGACCCAAATGCACATGTCAACGACCCTGGCCGACATCCTCGTACTGTCCCGGTGCTCGCTCGTCCGGATAATCATAACCTGAAATCCATAACAAGAATTTCCCCGAAACGGGTCCCCCAAAGGGGTTAGCAATTACGCTAGTACAAGTAATCAAGGCAAACCAATCGCTTACACATTTCATAGTACATGCACCAATATCATTTCAAAAACCAAAACTAGACATGTCTTTTCCGGAAATAAATAGTCAAACAATTTGCCTTGGGAACAGAGTCATATCATAGATTCCCGCACGAGGCCTCTAAGGACCCTCCCGCGCTGGCTATATTATAAAGCAAAACACGCACATGCATCGCCTTGGGAACAGAGTCATATCATAAATTCCCGCACGAGGCCTCTAAGGACCCTCCCGCACTGGCTAGCTAAACAAACTCATGAATCCGGGACGAAAACCTTTGGATTCCCTCCTTGATCCCGTCGGACCAACACGAGGTGAGCAATATCACACACAAAATACATTACCATTCCACGTTAAGCATAAAGGTTTCCAAAAATACTTGCCTTGAATTATTGACGACGCAATGAACGGAAAGGAGAGTCACTGACGAATGCTAGGAACCAAAGAAACCGAACCTAACGATTCGAAGAATACAATTACCACCATTTCTAAATGAATACGGAAATTGGGAAACACCCGAAACCCGCCTACGATTCATGTATATTTGTATATAAACAACAACGAGGGCGGACCACAACCAAACCCTCTTGATTCCGCAAAACTATGAAAATATACCATGAATCCGTAGGAGAATCGACAATATCAACAAGATTAATCATATTCACTATGAATTAATCTATTATTCGGAACGAATCGGACGAACACAAGAAAACCCCCAAATTTACCTAAAAGAAGGTTTTAGGAGTTTTACCTCGAATTAAAGACGAAGAACACGATTAGATGCTGATAAAATACTCCAAAAACTCAAAGAAGATGATGGCTCGGAGTTGCTAAGCTTCAAATCGCCGGAAGACACCAAGGAAATCGCCCACGAGTCGGAGGAGGGGAGAAGGATGAAAAATGACCGAAATCGGTCAACTCCCCGGGTTTATAAACCCGGGCCTGCTACGCACGCTAGCCACCACATGCTAACGTCGTAAGTTGTATTACGACGTAAGCCATAAGGGCCTTACGACGTAACCAAAAAGGCAGGAAAGCCTGTATCGAAATACACTAGGACGTTACGTACGTAACCAAAAAGGGTGTTACGTACGTAACCGAAAAGGCAGAAGTGCCTGTACCGAATTACACTAGGACGTTACGTACGTAACCAAAAGGGTGTTACGTACGTAACATTCCTTTCTGAGGAGTACAGGCCAGAAATGAAAGAGGGAGGTACCGAAAAAGAATCGAAATACAACGGTGAACAAATCACGATGGTACGGATGTAAGGGGCCTGAAACGACGAACTTAAGTGCCGAAGGAAAACATATTCCCGACTACTCAAAGGTTCAGAAAAACAACATCAAACGTAAATTTCCCAAAAGTTGGGAAATTTACGAAACGGTCCAAACATCGGAAATGTACGATACATGGTCGAAACACCAACAAAAGCTCACAACGCCCACAATAACATGAGATCGATCTTCGGCAACCCCGAAACGGCGGTTCCGAACGACGATTAAGATAACACACCAAATAGCGACGAAAACAACATGGAACACCGACTCGAGTAAAACGAGTCCGAAACAAGCTCGAACAACAAACGTTCAATATTAAATATCCTCAAAATATCAATACGGTTACAAGCGACTTGCTAAAAACGAAAATGCACCAAAATGAGAATAATAAGAGAAGGGAAAAATGCGGATATTACATTCTACCCCTCTAAAAACAAGTTTTGTCCCAAAACTTAAGAAATAAAAAACTCGGGATACTTAGCACGCATGCTATCCTCGGTTTCCCAAGTCGACTCCTCGACACCATGTCTCGACCACTGCACTTTGACCAAGGGAATGGTCTTATGCCTCAGTCGTTTCTCCCGATGCTCTAAAATCTTCAAAGACGCTCTTCAAAAGTAATATCCTCGGCGACATCGATCTCCCCATAATCGATGACGTGACTAGGATCTGGGACATATTTCCTCAACTGGGAAACATGAAAA
Source organism: Orobanche coerulescens (assembly GCA_033398695.1). Classification (NCBI taxonomy): domain Eukaryota; kingdom Viridiplantae; phylum Streptophyta; class Magnoliopsida; order Lamiales; family Orobanchaceae; genus Orobanche; species Orobanche coerulescens. Next base: position 140,194,310 of record CM065803.1, on the reverse strand, counting down.
ACGCTATGAACATGACTCAAGGCCGGGGGTAACGCCAAACGGTATGCTAACCCACCGACTCGCTCGAAAATCTCGAAGGGTCCAATAAATCTCGGACTCAACTTCCCCTTCTTTCCGAAACGAAGAACTCCTCTCGTCGGTGACACCTTCAGCAAAACGTGGTCTCCCACCTCGAATTCTAAAGGTCGATGACGGACATCGACATATGACTTATGTCGACTCTGGGCAGTCAACATACGTTCCCGAATTAACTCTATCTTCTGCCTCGTCTCTAAAACGACATCCGGCTCGGTCCCGACTAAATCAGACGCCTCATTCCAACAAATCGGTGATCGACATCGCCGCCCATAAAGTGCCTCATACGGTGCCATCCGAATCGACGCGTGCCAACTATTGTTGTACGTGAATTCGATCAATGGCAAATGCTCCTCCCAGTCACTACTCCAGTCGAGAGCACAAGCACGCAACATGTCCTCGAATGTCTGGATAGTGCATTCCGACTGTCCATCTGACTGGGGATGAAAAGAGGTACTCAAATGCAAACGGGTACCCAACGCCTTATGCACCGCCTGCCAAAAGTGCGACACAAAACGGCCATCACGATCCGAAACAATAGACTTCGGAGTACCGTGAAGTCTCACAATCTGCGCGATAAACACACGAGCCAACTTCTCCGGGCCCCAAGTGTCCTTGATGCCCAGAAAATGTGCCGACTTGGTCAGACGATCTACAACCACCCATACCATATTCATGCCCGACCTCGATCTCGGCAAACTCGTAACGAAATCCATCGATACATCTTCCCATTTTCATTCCGGAACGGGGAGTGACTGCAATAACTCAAATGGTCACGATGCTCGATTTTGACATGTTGGCAAGTCAAACACCTCGCTACAAACTGTGCGACCTCCTCCTTCATATCATTCCACCAGAAGTTCCTCCTCAGGTCCTTGTACATCTTACTCGAACCAGGATGAACGGAATAGGGTGTAGAATGGGCCTCACACAAAATACTCTGTCGCAACTCTGGATCGTTCGGCACACAAAGCCGACTCTGGAATCTCAAAACACCATCCTCGTGAATCACAAACCCAGGAGACTTTCCCTTAAGAACGTTCTCTCGGATTTGAGTAATCATCGGATCCTCTAATTGCTTCAGCTTAATTTCATCGATCAAAGACGACGAAATCTCTAAAGCACAAAGTTGCCCGACAGCTCCAGGCAACAAGCCGAAGCTCAGACTGAGGCGTAAGGATCTCAAGCGTTCGCAATGCGATCGGTTTCCGACTCAAGGCGTCGGCCACGACGTTCGCCTTGCCCGGATGATAAAGGATTTCGAGGTCATAATCCTTAATCAGTTCTAACCACCTCCTCTGCCTCATATTCAACTCCCGCTGAGTAAATATGTATTTCAGACTTTTATGATCGGTAAAAATCTGACATGCAGAGTCGAAAAGATAGCGACGCCAAATCTTGAGCGCAAAAACGACTGCCGCTAACTCCAAATCATGAGTAGGGTAGTTAAGCTCATACGGCCTCAACTGTCTCGACGCAAAGGCAATGGTCTTGCCGTGCTGCATCAATACGCACCCAAGACCCTGACCCGAAGCATCGCTATAAACGGCGAATCCCTCGTTGCCACATGGCAACGCCAAAACCGGGGCTGAAGTTAAACGCTTCTTCAGTTCCTCAAAACTCGACTGTCTCTCGTCATTCCAGACGAACTTCTCGGATTTCTGGAGTAACTGTGTAAGTGGCCGAGCTAGTTTTGAGAAACCCTCGACGAACCTACGGTAGTAGCCAGCCAGACCCAAGAAACTACGGACCTCCTTTACATTTGTGGGCGGTGCCCAATCCAACACTGCCTCAATTTTCTGCGGATCCACACGGACTCCCTCGGCTGAAATCACGTGACCTAAAAACATTACTTCCTTCAGCCAGAACTCACATTTCGAGAACTTCGCATAGAGCTGCTCGGTCCTCAAAATGTCTAACACTATCCGCAGATGATGGGCATGCTCTTCCTCATTCCTCGAATAGATAAGAATATCATCAATGAAGACGACGACACACTTATCCAAATACTCGATAAAGACCTTGTTCATCAACTGCATGAACACCGCCGGCGCATTAGTTAACCCAAAGGGCATAACTACGAACTCATAATGTCCGTATATCGTCCGAAAAGCTGTTTTCGGCACGTCGGACTCTCTCACCCGAAGCTGATAGTACCCCGATTTCAAATCAATCTTCGAGAATACTGTAGCTCCCTGCAACTGATCGAACAAGTCATCAATTCTCGGCAAAGGATACTTGTTCTTGATGGTCACCTTGTTTAGTTCGCGATAATCGATACACAAACGTAGTGAACCATCCTTCTTCCGCACAAACAGGACCGGTGCGCCCCAAGGCGAGGCGCTCGGTCGAACATACCCCGACTCAAGGATCTCACTCAACTGTTTCTTCAACTCTGACATCTCTGAAGGTGCCATGCGATACGGCGCCTTCGAAATCGGAGCCGCGCACGGCTCTAATTCTATAGTAAACTCAACCTCACGATCCGGTGGCAATCTCGGCAACTCGTCAGGAAATACGTCAGGAAACTCACTAACCACTGGGATCGACGAAAGCTCGATTCCACCATCCTCCGCCTTCAAGGCATAGCACCAATAACCAGTACACCCCTTTCGCAGGAGACTCATCGCCCTCAAGGCATTAATAACAAATTTCTGATTGCCCCTCCTTCGTCCCGCGAAGGAGTGCTCGGTGCCATCCTCGGCTAACATAGTGATGATCCTCGTGCGGTAGTTCATGATTGCGCCATGCCGCTCGAGCCAATCATCCCCGAGAATCAAATCCTCACCCTCGATATTAACGACAATAAGGTTAGAGAGCCAAGCTCTCTCACAAATAAACACAGAGCAGTCTCGGACCTCCCGATCACCGACAATTCTATCACCGCTAGGAAGTTTAATGATGAAAGGCTCACAAGGTAACAAATAGTCGAGACTCAAATGGCGTACGCACTCTAGAGAAATGAATGAATGCGTAGCACCCGAATCGAAAAGCACACCGACAGGATGGAAATGGATATGAATGGTACATGTCGCCACAGTAGCTGCTGGATCATCGACCCTCCTCATCTCGTAGATACGCGGCTGGGCAGAGCCGACACTGGAAGCTCCTCCTCTAACGGGTTGACCCCGACCCCTACCGCGGCCGGTACTCGGTGGAGGCGGCGGAGCAAATGAGCCCTGGTTCACACTCGGCTCCATAGGTACTGGTTGAGAAGAACGAGCGCCGCGAAGCTGCCTGATCTGCTCACAAAAGGGGGCCTTGTGGCCCAACTGTCCACAAGTATGACAAGTAAACTTCGGACGAGAACACTGCCGGCTCTTATGGCCCTGCACACCACAGTTAAAGCATGTGGGTTCACGAGCGGAGGTTCCGGCGGCACCCCGAAAATTCCCAGAGAAACGAGCCGAACCGCCCGTAGAAATATTTGCAGCCTGAGATTTCTGCTGGCCTCCACTCTTGGGACCAGAAAAATTTCCGACCGACTTCTGCTTCTTGCTCTCACGAGCCAAATCACTAGCCGTCACTGACATATCATAAGCGAGGGCCCTACTCTGATAATCCTTCAAGGTAGTGCAGACGAGTCCAGACATATAGTCCCGAATGGGCAGCTTCATCCTCCTGGAAAAATGGAAAATTTTGTCGCTCTCAGCGACAACTTGGGTCTTCACATAACCCAACTCCTTGTTAAAATCAGCAATAGCTTGGGATACGGGAATATCCCGTGGTTGAGCATCATAGAAAGCATGCACTCGAGCCTGTCTGACCGGCCACGGACAATACTCGGTCTCCATCAATTCTTGAAATTCGGCCCACGAAGCAACATGATCTTTGGGACCAATGGCCTCCCACCAGTCCGTAGCATCTCCTGTGAGAAAGTATTGAGCAATAGGGACCTTACGGTCCTCGGGGCAGTTGGTAGCAGTGAAGACCTTGGATATCTCCTTGATCCACCCTTCCCAGCCGATCGGGTCTGAAGCTCCCGAAAACTGAGGAGGATGCATCTTGATGACATCCTGAAGCCAGCGATCCGCTCCACCCCGATTAGCATGGGCCTGATCGGGGTTCTGGACCACCTGAGCTATAGACGCCATTTGGTTAACCATTTGTTGCATAACAGCCGCAATACCAAGATCGGCACGCTCCTGAGAAGAAGCATGACTGTGACGGTCGCCGGTACTACCGGCTCCTGAAGAGTGTGACGTGGACGCCCCACCGGCTGCCGCACGTCCTCGGCCGCGTCCACGACCACGACCACGACCACGACCACGACCACGGTTTCCTCCGGCATCCATACTGGTGTTAAGAGATAACAGAAGTATATCGAGGATGAGTAAGGAAGGAAAAAGCAACTACGATGATAAGCAAAGGAGGGAGAATAACCACAGTTCAAGAAAAGGAATACAGTACGAGAAAGTAAAGAATCGAGTAAGGAAACTTACGAACACTGGAAGTACTGAGATGCCGGCAGCGGTGTGACCATGTGCAAAACAAAACACGACTATACCCAAATAACCGACAAGCCTAGGTATCCATAAACCTAGTGCTCTGATACCATTTTCTGTAAGACCCCCAAGATATTCGAGGTGTATTACAGCGCCGTGGACCCCTACATGGGATCCACCAGGCTGACACAAGAAAACACCTCTCGACTAACCGTCTCGGTTAGCAAGGAAACAATTGTTAACAACAAGAACATAAAACAACACGTCCGGTACAACCGGCACAATAAACATCAACCGACAAATACAGTAACTCCAACGAAGTCCAAACACAATCCGAAAAGAAAAGCCTAAGTACTCGCGAGTACAATCTATAAGTTTAGAAATATAGGAACAACCATATCGAATTGAACAAAGGAAATAAGACGACCCAAATGCACATGTCAACGACCAATGCCGACATCCTCGCATCGTCCCTTGCTCGCTCGTCCGGATAATCATAACCTGAAATCCATAACAAGAATTTCCCCGAAACGGGTCCCCCAAAGGGGTTAGCAATTACGCTAGTACAAGTAATCAAGGCAAACCAATCGCTTACACATTTCATAGTACATGCACCAATATCATTTCAAAAACCAAAACTAGACATGTCTTTTCCGGAAATAAACAGTTAAACAATTTGCCTTGGGAACAGAGTCATATCATAGATTCCCGCACGAGGCCTCTAAGGACCCTCCCGCGCTGGCTATATTATAAAGCAAAACACGCACATGCATCGCCTTGGGAACAAAGTCATATCATAAATTCCCGCACGAGGCCTCTAAGGACCCTCCCGCACTGGCTAGCTAAACAAACTCATGAATCCGGAACGAAAACCTTTGGATTCCCTCCTTGATCCCGTCGGACCAACACGAGGTGAGCAATATCAGACACAAAATACATTACCATTCCACGTTAAGCATAAAGGTTTCCAAAAATACTTGCCTTTAATTATTGACGACGCAATGAACGGAAAGGAGAGTCACCGACGAACGCTAGGAACCAAAGAAACCGAACCTAACGATTCGAAGAATACAATTACCACCATTTCTAAATGAATACGGAAATTGGAAAACACCTGAAACCCGCCTACGATTCATGTATATTTGTATATAAACAACAACGAGGGCGGACCATAACCAAACCCTCTCGATGCCGCAAAACTATGAAAATATACCATGAATCCGTAGGAGAATCGACAATATCAACAAGATTAATCATATTCACTATGAATTAATCTATTATTCGGAACGAATCGGACGAACACAAGAAAACCCCCAAATTTACCTAAAGGAAGGTTTTAGGAGTTTTACCTCGAATTAAAGACGAAGAACACGATTAGATGCTGATAAAATACTCCAAAAACTCAAAGAAGATGATGGCTCGGAGTTGCTAAGCTTCAAATCGCCGGAAGACACCAAGGAAATCGCCCACGAGTCGGAGGAGGGTAGAAGGATGAAAAATGACCGAAATCGGTCAACTCCTGGGTTTATAAACCCAGGCCTCGTTACGTACGTTAGCCACCACATGCTAACGTAGTAAGTTGTATTACGTACGTAAGCCATAAGGGCCTTACGTACGTAACCAAAAAGGCAGGAAAGCCTGTATCGAAATACACTAGGACGTTACGTACGTAACCAAAAAGGGTGTTACGTACGTAACCGAAAAGGCAGAAGTGCCTGTACCGAATTACAATAGGACGTTACGTACGTAACCAAAAGGGTGTTATGTACGTAACATTCCTTTCTGAGGAGTACAGGCCAGAAATGAAAGAGGGAGGTACCGAAAAAGAATCGAAATACAACGGTGAACAAATCACGATGGTACGGACGTAAGGGGCCTGAAACGACGAACTTAAGTGCCGAAGGAAAACATATTCCCGACTACTCAAAGGTTCAGAAAAACAACATCAAACGTAAATTTCCCTAAAGTTGGGAAATTTACGAAACGGTCCAAACATCCGAAATGTACGATACATGGTCGAAACACCAACAAAAGCTCACAACGCCCACAATAACATGAGATCGATCTTCGGCAACCCCGAAACGGCGGTTCCGAACGACGATTAAGATAACACACCAAATAGCGACGAAAACAACATGGAACACCGACTCGAGTAAAACGAGTCCGAAACAAGCTCGAACGACAAACGTTCAATATTAAATATCCTCAAAATGTCAATACGGTTACAAGTGAGTTGCTAAAAACGAAAATGCACCAAAATGAGAATAATAAGAGAAGGGAAAAATGTGGATATTACACATGTCCCACGTATATCCTGGATTTCGTATACGGGGTGGACATGTGCACGGACACATTTTCGGATCGGGCGTACTGTGACGTCGATCTTTGAGCCATATCGTTTGGTCGTTCATCCTCCATTTATTGTAGGGTATGTTCGACGCTTTGCGACTGGTTGTTCATACTCCCGAGGGGTATGTTCAACAGTCGGGGTTATTTCTTTGAGATCCTTTGTTGATCGTGTTTGGAGTTTACCATGTTGAGGGTATTCTCGGTTATTGTTGATCCTCTGTTGATCGTGTCGGAGTTTACCATGTTGAGGGTATTCTCAGTTATTGTTGATCCTTTGTTGATCATGTCGGAGTTTACCATGTTGAGGGTATTCTCGGTTATTGTTGATCCTTTGTTGATCGTGTTGGAGTTTACCATGTTGAGGGTATTCTCGGTTATCGTTGATCCTTTGTTGATCGTGTCGGAGTTTATCATGTTGATGGTATTCTCGGTTATCGTTGATCCTTTGTTGGTCGTATTGGAGTTTATCATGTCGATGATATTCTCGGTCGATGTTTTGGTTGATCATGGTTTTTGATCGTAGGAGCATTCGGACTGTACAACGATATTTGGGACTTGTTATCATTGTCTTGTGGTAGTTTATCTACATATATATTATGTGTTATTGGTTTTATCCAGATTGAGATTTGACGGTGCAAATCCGACGGATAGGATTTGGCACGGATGGATTATTCCGCCCTTGTGAGTTATGATGATGTGTTGAGGATTCTTGGAATTGTTTGAATACAGTCAGACGGTTGTAGTTGAGTTTATTTCGTCATTTGAGAATGCAAAATGTGGATATGTTAAGGATTGATTTGGTATGGATTGATATGGGTTGGTAAGGTTATGACGGTAAGATTACATTGGTAGTATTCTTACTTTGTTATTACATTGGTATGTAATTATTTATGATGATGTGATCGATACCCGTTGTGGGCTTTATTTTTAGGTACTCGGAGATCGAGCTAGTAGCGGTCGTGAAGGGATGAGCTTCCCGGGTGATACTGGCTGCGGCATGTACTTGGGGAATTGAGTATTCTTTTCTGGTTGTTTATTTCTGCTTCAAATGTATATTTTGAACTTTGTCTTTTTCCGCTGCGTGTGTATTTTAAAATGGCTTTTTGGTATTTTTACCAACTCATGTATATTTCAAAGTGGCCTTTTTGAGTATTTCGTAAACTGGGGTTATTTCGTTAAGCCCTTTTTCCCTAAACTATTTTGTCGGTACGTTTAAGTGGTGGCTTACTGTACATTTTGAAACTATTGAGTTTTAGCGTTTGGCCTTGAATTTTTAAATGATTTTCTTTTGTGACGGTATTTGATAAACGTATTTTTGAAAATTATTTAAAATATTACCGTCATCGGCCTTTTGGTGTTTTTGAACGTTTTTGGAAATGGTTTTAGTCTGGTGGGTTTTGGCACGGGGACCCACGGTGCTGTAATATCCCGGATGGTTTTGGGGGAGTTATAGAGTATGGTATTGGGGCTTGGGTTTTGTGAAACCTGGGTGTGTGTGTTATGTGTCTCTACCACTACGGTAGTAGCGTGACTTTTGAAAATGATTTTTCTGACTTTTGAGTCAAACCTATTTTTGGAGGTTCCAAAATTTTTGAGATCTTTTCAAATTGCTAATTGTGATATTGGTGTTTGTTGGTATTGTATTGAGACCTTGTGTGGGAGTCGTGTGCTAGTATCACGGGAGATCATCGGCTTCACGCACCTGTAAGTATATTGGTTTGGTTATTCGCTTGTGGCGACGATTGATTGCTTTTGTGATGAATTTGGAAATTTTGGATTGATCTGTTGTTTGTGACAGGATTGCAAGTTTCGAGGATGAAATTTATTTTAAGGGGGGTAGTATGTAATACCCGGATTTTCAGTATAAATTTTTCGCATTATAAATCTGAGAGATAGTGCATAGCTTGGTGTCTATACAGTATGGATAAAATAATTTGAAGATTGAGACAGTTGTATTTATATAATTTACGTCATTGATTTATAGTTATATATGTGGATATGGTGTATCAGATTGTTCTGATTTGGATAGCAGGTGTATCGTATGAGAATATTTTTGGGACGAGTATGTATATTCAGTATGCGTGTAAACGTATCCAGTATGTCGAGACGGATAGGAACAATTGGATTTGGCTAAGTGCAGAAGCCATTACGTACGCTAAGCTTAAGGACTTACGTACGCTAAACTGGTAAGCATAACTTACGTTATGTGTTATGCATTACGTACGTTATTAGGAAAATCAGACATGATCCAGGCTGTGGCCGACAGTGGGCCCGTGGTCAGCAGCTTTCGGCGCGGATGTGGACATGTAAGTCAACGGGTGGTTTAGTGTACGCTATGTAGACACTGTTACGTACGTTAATAGTGTATGAAGATTACGTACGTTATACCGTTATATTACGTACGTAATAGTATCAGTTGTTAAGGGCAGTTGTTTCTGGATTGAGGATAACGAACGCTAATCTTAGGTGATTACGTACACTAATGGATTGTTACGTACGTAAGAGTTGGACATTACGTACGTAAATTTAGATACTGTAGTAAGTCAACTCCTGCATTACGTATGTTATGGCATGGGCCTTACGTACGTAATCGTGTTATGGAATTGAGATAGTAGCCTCTAGACTATTGTTACGTACGCTATCAAGGACAGATAACGTACGTAAAGGGTTGTTACGTATGTTAACTATTGCATGTTACGTACGTCATGATCTGAGAGTTTATATATGTGGGATGCCCGTCATTTCATCTTTCTTCAGAACTTGGCTTCGTTTTTCGCCTTCAACACTCAGAGATGGCGTTTCGGTCCTTCTAAGTCGATTATGAGCTTGAGGGCTTGGATTTGAGGCTTGGATATAAAGATATTGATGATTCTTGAGATGGTTACTTGTGTATTTCATCTTCTAAGAGGTATGTTGGATAATACTCTCTTTAAATTCGGATTTTTTATGTTGTTGTTGATGATTAGTTCGTATGATGATAGTTTATGGAGTTGTTGTGATGATTCTTGGTATTTGTGGGAATTTTGTTAAGGAGGTTAATGATATGATGATCTATGTCTTGATTATGTTGTTATGATTATGGAATCATAGAGTTCTTGGTGTTCTTGGTATTCTTGGTATATATATCACATCAAGGAGGAATATGTGATAGGATACATAATGGTTTTTAAGTATAATCATGGATTTGATGATTGAAACCAATACTATGTTGATTGTAATGGTAGAATTCGTATGTTCTGGACGAGATATGAATCATGATAACAAGTTTGAATCCGGAAAGATTATGGTTAATCTTAGAACAAGATTATCAATGGTATTGAACTATTTGGGTAGTTCGGATTCTCTATTATACCGATAATATTATTTTACTATGAAATTTATGTTGGGATTCGGTGCCTAAATCGAAGGCCCAGCGGAAGCAGTAAAACGAAAATTAATTCGATCCGAATACCTACGAGGATCGATCGAGCTACGTATATATGAATATCAAAAACGAATTCATAAGAGATATAGAAACTCACCCTTGTAGTCCGTTGATTAGATGGATAACCTTCTCTTGAGCTATTCCCCAAGCTTTGCTTGATCTCTACGAAACTATTCCGCTTCAAGCCCTTGAACGATCCAACGCCGAAAGCACCGCGTCTCTACTTGCCACGCGCCGGAAAAACGAACGGAATGACAACACCTTGCTATCCTCCGAGGATACGGCTAGAGCTAGGTGATTAAGCTATATATGTAAAGATTATTACACTCTAAGTGTTTTAATCTTACTATCTCAATATTTTCTCTCAATTTTCTCCAAGAAAATGAAAAATCAAGAACTTGATGAATCAAGATGAAGAAGACTTGGAGAAGTCTTTTCTCTCTCTCTCTATACACTCTTATTCACGTTGGAAAAGGAATCATGTGTTTGGAGAGTTTGTCAAAGACATCATCTTATATTATTTCCACCCTCATGTGTACAACCCATGTCACATGAAGTCTTGTCCCACCAAGTCATTATCATATATTAATAAATGGAAGAAAAGACAATGGGAAAGTGGGTGGAAGCAAGGGGGCGGCTATCATGCAAAAACGGATGAGTTCGGTTCGTTTCGGACTCCTGTTAGTCCAAACAGATAAACTACGATTCCGTCCTGATGTATTTGTATCGATTAATTAATCCAATTAATTAAACATATAAAATACAAAATAACATAATTAATTTCTCCAAGAAATAATTATATTCATGAATTAAATTAATCACCCAGTGATATATTTAATTCATTAAGCCGTAAATCAATTTATCTGATAAGTCGATTTAAACATACAATGTCCCAAATTTAGATATCCAATATCTAATATTCATAATGAGAGAATTAGCCTGATTCATTCCGTCGTCAATCCTAATGCGCGACTCGGTAGGTCCGTCTCAGTCAGCAATGGGAGGAACTAAAGAGTAGTAGCACCACCTAGCCAGCGTGGTGGCCTACACTGTACCCCGACTGAGAATGAATGATTGGGATCATTCAAGAACCATTCTGTCGTGAATACCAGTAAACGTATAAACCCTTCTTTCAAATGTCCCGATCAAGTTATAGGGTCACGGTTAGTCAAACCCTATCTGTACTTGACGCTATGCATGCATTAATGCAAATCGAGATCATCGAGCTCTCGTGTATCTAATACAGCTAGCTCCAATGCTTTGGCCAAAGACTTATGATCTCATCTGCCAATAACCACATAGGACATATAACACGTTCACTAACAGGAGAAAGAATTCTATCTTGGTATTCAGTAGGACCTGCTACTTGCCCATCAAGATGCACGTCGAGGTTGACCCCCGCCTTCCGGTTTATAGGGTCGAACTACTCTAATGAAAATCTTGACGTCACAAGCACATCCCTACTAAATCCTCAAGTTGAAGGTTCATGAATACCTATCACAACCTTTCGATTCCATCATCGACTGTCCCGGAGTGAAATCCGTGCGACGAATCGAGGGTGAGTCGGTTCGAGTATACTAATCTAATTAGCATACCTATAACGTGTGCTCCCACTAACCATTAGTGTTCGACAGGCACTCTCCTTGTCAAAGAACACGTCATACAAGTCTTCACATAAACTTAACGCCCAGTCAAGTTTCATCGACTTGCGAACGATTAAGTATTTGAGCTATAAACCTTTCCAAAGGCCGACCCTTATCAAATAAGGAGTGGAACGTTTTGCTCTCAAATACAGGGACTAGTTTCTATATGTATATTTACGAGTTGGGAATGCCAGTAACTACTAGTAAATAAAGAAACATTCATTGCCTTATATTGATGATTTACATAATAACAAGTACAATGCCCTCACTCAACATCCTCTGAGTGGCATTTGAGGGCATACTCCTAACAATCTCCCACTTGCACTCAATGCCACATATTATGGTATCTAATACCCATGTTCTCCAGATGACGATCCAAGCTAGTCTGAGAAAGTAGCTTGGTCAGTGGATCGGCGACGTTATCGGCCGAGTCTACTCTGTGCAGCACAATGTATCCCTTGCGAACAAATTCTCTTACGAGATGATACTTCCTCTCAATATGTTTGGTGCTGTTGTGAAACCTCGGCTCCTTGGCCTGCGCTGACTCCGTCGTTGTCGCAATACTGGAACAGCAAATTTCAAGACATGGTATCACTTGAAGTTATCCCAGAAACTTCTTAATCCAGAACCCTTCCTTGGAAGCCTCCGAGGCTGCTTGATACTTAGCCTGACAGGTGGAATCAGCAGTCGCGCTTCGCTTGGCGCTACGCCAAGATACTGCTCCTCCATTAAGAGTAAATATGTAGCCAGAAGTAGACATCAAATCGTCCTTCAGCCCTTGGAAGTTCGAATCAGTGAATCCCACCACATCCGATTCTCCACCGCCATACATAAGAACCATATCTCTAGTCCTTCTTAAGTACTTGAGAACGTTCTTTACGGCAGTCCAATGTTCCCTACCTGGGTTTGCCTGAAACCTACTCACCACGCTTACAGCATGCGCGATGTCAGGTCTTGTACACAACATAGCATACATAAGGCTACCCACGGCCGAAGCATATGGTATATTACTCATTTCATTTCGTTGTTCCTCACTTTAAGGACACATCTTCAAGGAGAGTTTTATTCCATGTTGCATCGGTAGGAACCCTCTTTTAGAATCATCCATCTTAAATCGCTTTAAGATCTTATCTATATAGAGGGCTTGGGAAAGGCCTATTGTTCTCTTCGCTCTATCTCTGTAGAGTCGAATTCCAAGAATATAGGTTGCTTCTCCCAAGTCTTTCATGGAGAAATTACTCGAAAGCCAAGCTTTTACAGAACTGAGCATTCCCACATCATTTCCTATTAGCAGAATATCATCTACATATAGTACTAAGAATGCGATCTTGCTCCCACTAACCCTCTTGTATACACAAGGTTCCTCTTCATTTTGCACGAAGTCAAACTCTTTGACCACCTCATCAAAACGAAGGTTCCAACTACGCGATGCTTGCTTCAGTCCATAAATGGAACGCTGAAGCTTGCACACTTTCTGAATATCGACTTCGGACGCAAAGCCTTTAGGCTGCTCCATATAGATTTCTTCCTCGAGGAATCCATTAAGGAAAGCCATCTTTACGTCCATTTGCCATATCTCATAATCGTGGTAGGCAGCTATAGCAAGCATCATGCGAATAGACTTGATCATGGCTACGGGCGAGAAGGTATCGTGGTAATCGATCCCTTCCTTCTGGGTATAACCCTTTGCCACAAGCCTGGCCTTATAGGCGTCAACCTTGCCATCACCATCAGTCTTTCTCTTGTAGATCCACTTGTTCCCAATAGGCACTATGCCTTTGGGGCGGTCTACTAGAGTCCAGACCTGATTGACATGCATCGAGTCTATCTCAGCTTCCATAGCTTCACGCCATTTCGCGGAGTCTACATCCACCATTGCTTGGTCATAAGTTGTTGGGTCGGTCTCTTGGCTATCACTTGGAACCTCATGGAGACCCAGCTCCTCCAAGTGCACAAGCCCATACCTCTCAGGTAAATGAGACACCCTACTAGACCTACGAGGTGGTTGTACTTGTGTTTCAGAAGGTTCAGTTCCAGTTTCTTGCACAGGTGTCTCCTGAGGAGTTTCATTATATTCTTCTAAAGAAATACTTCTACCTGCTCCGCCTTCCTAAATGAACTCATCTTCTAGGAAGTGTGCTTGTAAAGCAACAACGATCTTTTGATCTTCGGGTATGTAGAACAGATATCCCATCGTCCCAGACAGGAATCCAATGAAATGTCCCTTCGCGGACCTAGCTTCCAACTTCTCCACCTTAGTCTTCTTGACATAGGCGGGACATCCCCAAAATCCTAATATGATTAAGACTTGTTTTCCTGCCCTCCCACATCTCATGTGGAGTTTTAGGAACGGATTTGGAAGGAAATCTATTTAAGATATAAGCGGCAGTCAGGAGTGCATACCCCCACAGGTAAATTGGTAAGTCAGTATAGCCCAGCATGGAACGGACCATGTTTAACAAGGTCCGGTTCCTTCTTTCTGACACACCATTTAACTGAAGAGTACTTGGAGGTGTTAGTTGTGAAACTATTCCATGTTCCTTAAGGAACTCGTCAAACTCTGTACTCATATACTCGCCACCTCGGTCCGACCGAAGTGCTTTGATATGATTACCGGTTTGTTTCTCGACTAGGGCCTTGAATTCCTGGAATTTCTCAAAGGCCTCGGATTTATGTTTCATTAAGTATACATAACCATACCTAGTATGATCATCTGTAAACGTAATGAAATATTGATATCCGTCACGTGCTGCTTCCAAAGCACCACATACGTCGGTATGGATTAATCCCGATTTATCGGCTCTTTCAAATGTCCCTGTGAAGGGGGACTTAGTCATTTTGCCTTTAAGGCAAGATTCACAAGTAGGAAAGGGATCCGATCCCAATGGGCCCATAAGTCCATCTTTTTCCATCTTGTAAACCTTGGTCTGACCAACATGACCAAGTCTAAGATGCCATTTCAAAACTTAATTGGTTTCATCCCTACCACGTTTCCTAGTCATAGTATTCACAACTACTTTGTTGCTGAGATTTAGATGATACAATCCATTCAACAATGTAGCAGTACCCACTAGTTTATTTCTAAAATAAATTTTGCAGGAACCATCACCAATGAAAAATGAAAAGCCTTTTCGGTCCATGACCGGAATGGATACAATGTTTTTGTGCCCCTTGGGCAAAACAAGTACATCCTCTAAAGTCAAAACAAAGCCGGATTCTAAACCCAAAAGAAGTGATCCTATGTCGGTCGCCTCGACACTATGCCCGCTTCCGACTGTGATCATAACTTCTCCAGCTCCAAGCTTCCTACTTTGTTCCAGATCCAGATTCACGGTATAAATATGAGAACTAGCACCAGCATCCAGCATCCAGGAAGTAGAAAATACAGTAGCAGAACAATTTGTTTCCAAAACTAAAAGTTCTGTACCTGAAGTGCCATGAAGAATCGGATAGTCTCTAGCCCAGTGGCCCAGATCACCGCACTTGAGACAAGTATCTTTCTTCTTCTTACCTTTTGGAACCATCGGGGCCTTTCCCTTTCCTTTAAGGTCCTTAACTTGTGGTCCAGTATGCTTCTTGGTTTTTTTCTTCTTATTCTTAGACTTCCGAAGTCCAGAAGAAATCACAAGGGCAGACTCCTTCATCCGCGGAGTCTTCATCTGAGACTGAGCGGTCACAAGTTTGTTCATTATCCCAGCTAAATTACATGCAATCTCATTGCAGTTGAAGTTCATAACAAACTGTGAGAAGGAATCAGGGAGAGACTGTAGGATAAGGTCGGTTTGGAGAGAAGTATCTATTTTAAAATCAAGAGCCTCCAATCTCTCGATCATGGATATCATTTTGAGGACGTGTTCCCCAACCTTCTCACCTTCCTTCATCCTTGCACCGAACAGTTGCTTGGATATCTCATATCTAGCAGTTCTGCTGTGCTCACCATAAAGTTCGGTTAAGTGAGATAGAATCTGCCTAGCAGAAGTCATTTTCTCATGAGCTCTCTGAAGCTCATTAGACATGGAAGCCATCATATAAGCACGGACTTTCACGTCATCCTTAACCCACTTTTCGTGATTTTCAATCTCTTCCTGATTGGCTCGGGTCCACACAGGAGGCGTTGGAATGTCCATCTCTAAGACGTATCCCAGTGCCTCTATACTGAGGACAATCATCAGATTGCGGAGCCAATCCACAAAGTTAGGTCCCAGAATTGCGAGGGGATTCATTGTCATATTGAGATTTGAGTCTACATTAAGTACGATAGATTAATTAGTGACTCATTCAATTATGTTCTCACTATAGAATTAAGGTCTTTTCTATTCTTGTTACCCAGCTCCCACTATTTTTATCGGAATAACACACTCCCATGTGAAATCCGGAAGTATCGTCGCTCTACTTCATAGTGGTGATCGAGTTCTTTATAAATCTTAATAGAGGGCAACCGAATAGGTTTCTAGTTTATTAATTTTCATAAATGGTGTCCAACACCAACCCATCTAATGGATGATTCGATCTTCTTTTTCCCCTTGTTCACTCCCCTCAACCTATACAGTTTCTATGGTTCGTGAACAAGTTAAGTTTATACCATCGACACAAATCAGTTTCACAATTGAATCTTATCCGGCAACCTATCAGGTTTCTAGGGATAAAATTTGCTCCAACCGAAGGCATCCAATAAGCTCTCGGTAATTTATCCGTCCTCCCTGAACGACTACCCCGATAACTCGGAAGCATAGCACATCCGGTTTGAATTTCAATTTCCCGAAAACTCGATGGAGGGAAGGAACACCTTGAAACCTTATAAACTTAATTATTTATTGTGGGAGAATTATCGCGATTAACGTTACACTTTGCACATTAATCATTGCGCGTTTGTGGCATTCATACAACATGAAACAACCATTCACAACCTAGTTGCTACCAACATGTGGTTCATGGACCGTTCCTAGAAAACAAAAACTCCGTAATCTAATTACAAGTCTTCGTCTTGAATCTTCGTCTTCTTGAAATGGATCTTCCTCCGGTCTTCGTCATTACATATAAATTTTACATTGAAAATTGCATCCTAGATACAAATATTTCTAGTAAAATAAATAGGCTCAAAACGGCCTTTACAACCCAATCGAATAAAACCGAACGATTCAAAAACTAGGTCCATTAACCACATCAACATTCAAAAATAATGCATCCAACACATTAAATAAATGGCATTCATAATGAATCTGAATATTGATCCAATCAATATAAAACAATCCATCCAAAATGAATTAATCCAATTAATTCAAACAACCGTCAATTTTAACTTGTTCCGGACGAGAAAATATTTCATTAAATTAATTACCCTAAGAATATAATTACCATAATTAAATATTAGTCAAATTAAATCCAATTTAATTTATGGGAAATTAATTATCGAACGAAATATAAAAAATAGAGTCGGAAAACACGGTCGGGCCAAGCCCGGGACACTACCCAGCAGGCTGCCGAGCAGGGCCTGCATTGGGTGCCGAGAACGGCCGGAAGCCTGCCGACCAGGACTCGCTCCTGCTGCCAGACCGCGGTCCATACAGGTAGACCGCGAGGCAGTGCCCTGGCAGCTCCAAGCTGCCAGGTCCGTTTACATTTTCGGCTCGTTTTTTCGCCCCGATTCCAAAAATAATATTTTTCTAATCTTTATATTACTCATTTAAATCAGTTTCTCAAAATAAAAATAGATTTATATTGTAACATAAAATCATGAAAAATTAATTTTTAGATGAACAATAGAAAATCAACAATCAATACGATTATGATTCCAAATCATACACCATCTAATCAAGCATTCCAAATGCTAATATCGTATATACGATCGCAAGACCTACTCTCTGATACCACTGTTGGGATTCGGTGCCTAAATCGAAGGCCCAGCGGAAGCGGTAAAATGAAAATTAATTCGATCCGAATCCCTACGAGGATCGATCGAGCTACGTATATACGAATATCAAAAACGAATTCACAAGAGATATAGAAACTCACCCTCGTAGTCCGTTGATTAGATGGATAACCTTCTCTTGAGCTATTCCCCAAGCTTTGCTTGATCTCTACGAAACTATTCCGCTCCAAGCCCTTGAACGATCCAACGCCGAAAGCACCGCGTCTCTACTTGCCACGCGTCGGAAAAACGAACGGAATGACAACACCTTGCTATCCTCCGAGGATACGGCTAGAGCTAGGTGATTAAGCTATATATGTAAAGATTATTACACTATAAGTGTCTTAATCTTACTATCTCAATATTTTCTCTCAATTTTCTCCAAGAAAATGAAAAATCAAGAACTTGATGAATCAAGATGAAGAAGACTTGGAGAAGTCTTTTCTCCCTCTCTCTACACTCTTATTCACGTTGGAAAAGGAATCATGTGTTTGGAGATTTTGTCAAAGACATCATCTTATATTATTTCCACCCTCATGTGTACAACCCATGTCACATGAAGTCTTGTCCCACCAAGTCATTATCATATATTAATAAATGGAAGAAAAGACAATGGGAAAGTGGGTGGAAGCAAGGGGGCGGGTATCATGCAGAAACGGATGAGTTCGGTTCGTTTCGGACTCCCGTGAGTCCAAATAGATAAACTACGATTCCGTTCCGATGTATTTGTATCGATTAATTAATTCAATTAATTAAACATATCAAATACAAAATAACATAATTAATTTCTCCAAGAAATAATTATATTCATGAATTAAATTAATCACCCAGTGATATATTTAATTCATTAAGCCGTAAATCAATTTATCAGATAAGTCGATTTAAACATACAATGCCCCAAATTTAGATATCCAATATCTAATATTCATAATGAGAGAATTAGCTTGATTCATTCCGTCGTCAATCCTAATGCGCGACTCGGTAGGTCCGTCTCAGTCAGCAATGGAAGGAACCGAAGAGTAGTAGTACCACCTAGCCAGCCTGGTGGCCTACACTGTACCCCGACTGAGAACGAATGATTGGGATCATTCAAGAACCATTCTGTCGTGAATACCAGTAAACATATAAACCCTTCTTTCAAATGTCCCGATCAAGTTATAGGGTCACGGTCAGTCAAACCCTATCTGCACTTGATGTTATGCATGCATTAATGCAAATCGAGATCATCGAGCTCTTGTGTATCTAATACAGCTAGCTCCAATGCTTTGGCCAAAGACTTATGATCTCATCTGCCAATAACCGGATAGGACATTTAACCCGTTCACTAACAGGAGAAAGAATTCTATCTTGGTATTCAGTAGGACCTGCTACTTGCCCATCAAGATGCACGTCGAGGTTGACCCCCGCCTTCCGATTTATAGGGTCGAACTACTCTAATGAAAATCTTGACGTCACAAGCACATCCCTACTAAATCCTCAAGTCGAAGGTTCACGAATACCTATCCCAACCTTTCGATTCCATCATTGACTGTCCCGGAGTGAAATCTGTGCGACGAATCGAGGGTGAGTCGGTTCGAGTATACTAATCTAATTAGCATACCTATAACGTGTGCTCCCACTAACCATTAGTGTTTGACAGGAACTCTCCTTGTCAAAGAACACGTCATACAAGTCTTCACATAAACTTAACGCCCAGTCAAGTTTCATCGACTTGCGAACGATTAAGTATTTGAGCTATAAACCTTTCCAGTGCCGACCCCCTTATCAAATAAGGAGTGGAACGTTTTGCTCTCAAATACAGGGACTAGTTTCTATATGTATATTTACGAGTTGGGAATGCCAGTAACTACCAGTAAATAAAGAAACATTCATTGCCTTATATTGATGATTTACATAATAACAAGTACAATGCCCTCACTCAACATCCTCTGAGTGGCATTCGAGGGCATAATCCTAACAATTTACAAGTATGAACAAGAAGGAATCTTGTTGATTCATGTTTAAAGTTGAAGTTGGAATCGAATATGTTATGAAATCCTTAATATCGAGACGAATTGATCATTGATATGATGAATGTGTTTAAGAGGTGTTGGTGTTTTGGATATGAATATGGAATATTCATATCTAGAACTAAGTTATGTGTTTTGGTACAATATTCGTATAAGGATACGAATATGATTCGAGCTTGATTAAATTATCCTTCATCTTTGAGGTTGGAAGTTCATACGTTGAACTAATTGGATTGACCGGATTGATGATGATAATCGGTAATTGCTTTTTTTCATGAATTTAGAAGGAGGAACCTTGTACTCGTATTTTAGATTGAATTTGGAATCGGTAACGTTTAGACCCTTGTTATTGGTTTAATTTGATTATTGATATGATTATCGGATTATGAATCGTGTTGTGGTTTTGAGTTCATGATTGATTGATTTGGGCTTGTTCGGATTTGTGTTTAATCGGGATATTGTGGAACCGTTGGGTTTATTGATCGGTTATATTGATTGTCGAGTTGCGGGTTGTATTGTGGTTATGAGTTCGTAATTGTTTGAGTTGTATTGTTCGGTTTTGTTTATGATCGGGGTATTGTTGAGCCATTGAGTTGATTGGTTGATTATATTGGTTGTTGATTATTGTCGAATGTGTGTTAATTGATTACTTCAATATGATGAGATGTTTGATCGTGGATTATGACCGTTGTATTGCGGTTGAGATTGAAGAGTTCATAGATTGCTTTTGGTCGGGGCTGAGGAGCTCGTGGACGAAGGCAATAGATTTTGGTAAAGGCTTTGCGGTATCGGTATCGAGGCAAGTTATACTTGTTCAGATTATGATATTTAATGAATGATTTTGATTTTATTTCATTTATAATTCATATAGCAATGATATTATAGATATAAGTTGTCGGGATGATGGTTTGTATATGATGCATTGGTTTGGATTAAATCATAGTGTATATGGTTTAAATGTGTTTAGTAAGGATGGAGATGTGAGTTATCTTTGGTCAGTGATATGGAATGTAGGATATCGAGGTTGGTTTACCGTGTCGACATTGATGTCGGGACGGTGGTTTGTTGGTATAAATGGACTATACTTATTTCGGGATTATTTGTATAACTGTGTATTCGTTCAGGGATGTTGGTTCGTGGAAAGGTTATTGTCTTCGACTTGAGGTAATTTAAGTATTGTTCAGTTATGAGGATAATTATTCTGTTGAATTGTTGTATGTGTTGTATGTTGAGGTTCCGTATAATGAGATTTGTATTGGTTGTTCGTTAAGGAATGGTGATCCCAGGACTATTGTTGGTATTAATGGTTGTGTTGATTGTTTCAGTGAGGGATGTTGATCCCAGAACTGTTGTCTGAAATTGTTGATCGCATGGATTATCCTTTGGGGTTTGTGATCCCAGGAGGGTTGTTTCGGATATTGTCGGTCGTGTCGATCTTTCATTATCCGTGTGTCTTTATTCACTTCGGTGAGTCTCTTGATCCTTATTAGATATGTGATTCTTTGAGTTCCGTTGTCATGTTGCATCGTGACATATCTGGAGTCATATCTGCGTGCCGATTGGTATTGTGTAGGATTTTTAACTGGGCACACTATGGCCATGTGTTGGTATTTCCACATTGGACCGTGCACACGAGACGTAGTTCGTGAGGCTAATTAGGTACATGTCCCACGTATATCCTGGATTCCATATACGGGGTGGACATGTGCACGGACACATTTCCGGATCGGGCGTACTGTGACGTCCATCTTTGAGCCATATTGTTTGGTCGTTCATCCTCCATTTATGGTAGGGTATGTTCGACGGTTTGCGACTGGTTGTTCATACTCCCGAGGGGTATGTTCAACAGTCGGGGTTATTTCTTTGAGATCCTTTGTTGATCGTGTTTGGAGTTTACCATGTTGAGGGTATTCTCGGTTATTGTTGATTCTCTGTTGATCGTGTCGGAGTTTACCATGTTGAGGATATTCTCGGTTATTCTTGATCCTCTGTTGATTGTGTCGAAGTTTACCATGTTGAGGGTATTCTCGGTTATTGTTGATCCTTTATTGATCGTGTCGGAGTTTACCATGTTGAGGGTATTCTCTGTTATTATTGATCCTTTGTTGATCGTGTCGGAGTTTATCATGTTGATGGTATTCTCGGTTATCGTTGATCCTTTGTTGGTCGTATTGGAGTTTATCATGTCGATGATATTCTCGGTCGATGTTTTGGTTGATCATGGTTTTTGATCGTATGAGCATTCAGACTGTACGTCGATATTTGGGACTTGTTATCATTGTCTTGTGGTAGTTGATCTATAGATATATTATGTGTTATTGGTTTTTATCCAGATTGAGATTTGACGGTGCAAATCCGACGGATAGGATTTGGCACGGATAGATTATTCCGCACTTGTGAGTTATGATGATGTTATGAGGATTCTTGGTATTGTTTGAATACAATACAGACGGTTGTAGTTGAGTTCATTTCGTCATTTGACAATGCGAAATGTGGATATGTTAAGGACTGATTTGGTATGGATTGCTATGGGTTGGTAAGGTTATGATGGTAAGATTACATTGGTAGTATTCTTACTTTGTTATTACATTGGTATGTAATTATTTATGATGATGTGATCGATATCATTGTTGAGTATTGTGGCTGACTCCGTCGTGGGCTTTATTTTTAGGTACTCAGAGATCGAGCTAGTAGCGATCGTGAAGGGATGAGCTTCCCAGGTGATACTGGTTGTGGCATGTACTTGGGGAATGAGTATTCTTTTCTGGTTGTTTATTTCCGCTGCAAATGTATATTTTGAACTGTGTCTTTTTCCGCTGCGTGTGTATTTTAAAATGGCTTTTCAGTATTTTTACCAACTCATGTATATTTCAAAGTGGCCTTTTTGACTATTTCGTAAACTTAGGTTATTTCGTTAAGCCCTTTTTCCCTAAACTATTTTGTCGGTACGTTTAAGTGGTGGCTTTGCGTATATTTTGAAACTATTGAGTTTTAGCATTTGGCCTTGAATTTTTAAATGATTTTATTTTGTGACGGTATTTGGTAAATGGATTTTGGAAAATTATTTAAAATATTACCGTCATCGGCCTTTTGGCGTTTTTAAACATTTTTGGAAATGGTTTTAGCCTGGTGGGTTCCGGCGCGGGGCTCACGGTGCTGTAATATCCCTGATGGTTTTGGGGGTGTTATAATAACATACTACATGAGAAACAAAGGATCATAACGGGGATAACATGTTGATGTCTACGGATTTCATCATATTCAAAATGTCACAAACCACATTCCAATTCTGCCCATCAATTCTAATACACGTTTTGATTATCTAAACGAATTCATAACAAGGTAAGTACGTTCAACCGAATTCTAAATTAATCCCACTTGTGATTCTCGTTCTTCCGCAAGTAACTCATCTTATTCAAGTTCTAAGTTCACCATGATCGTTACAACAAGATCGTATCGTCTTAACCATTCATATGAGATTATTAATCCGAACAATCTTTACAAACCCTGGATTATACTTGAAGAACAATTCTTACGTTCATCATCTCGAATTCACCTAGTCTAGGTGATAACACAATAGGTTCATTCATCATATAAGCATCACGAAATTATGATCTCCATCATGTAATCATCACGAAATCATCATCAAGGCAGGTTATAATCTTCGAAAATCACATTCTTATGATAGGCATAATCAAGGTTCAACTATTTCCAATGAAAAACCTAAGTTTAACCAATCCAATCCTCCTAAACTTGTTGTATGATTCATAATGTTCATTACAAACTCCATAATCTCAGTATCATGCTCATAATCATCACTAAGAACATGAACTCTGTAATACCCAGTTGTAAATTAATTCTTTATCATTCAATATTTATCATTCAGTAATTATTATACAGTAATTGTAACTCAGTGATTTTTCACTCATTAATGATCATTCATCATTCACGTTCATTCATTTTTATTCATCGTTGGCGTACTTGTAGCCGTGTATCAGTTACCGATCATTATTCAATTCCGTTTGAGTATCGAGAAGAGAGTATTTTCATAATCATCGTGATGGGTAGTCTTATGTTGGAAGTATCACCTATTGCATGTTATTGGACTCAATTACATTCATACAAGTATCATATGGCGGGTCATTCATCATTGGTAACGAGAGGACGGAGTTATCGGATTTTTATCATTTCCAGTAGTGAGTTACGGCCGTAACTGATCATCATTACGACCGTAACATGCATTCGTGGAAATAGGTATCTTTCTGGATGAAGACAACTTACGGCCGTAAGTCATTCTAGTGACGGTCGTAAGCACGAGGGTATGGCCGTATGTTTTGGGAGACTACGGCCGTAGCATGCATTCGCTGGGCAGGAGGGTGTTTTTGACGAAGACAACTTACGGCCGTAAGTTCGGCAGAATATGGCCGTAAGTGTGGTGTTACGGCCATAAGGTAGCTTTGGTTACGGCCGTAACTCGGTCAGTGCAGGCATTATTATTTTTCGACGAATCATTGTTACGGCCATATGAAATGGATATTACGGCCGTAAGGCCATTGACTTGGGAAGTTACGGCCGTAAGATGGCAGAGTTACGGCCGTAACTCTGTGTAGTATTTAAAGGCTTGAACGGGATTTTTGTGCTCATTTCACCACTTCTTCATTTTGGGTTCCGAGAGAGAGTTTTTGTGGGAGAGATCAAACACTTGTCTGTTCGAGTTTAATCATCTTTATCCATTTGTGGAGATTGGGAAGTCGATTAACACTAGTTTCGATGGATCGAAGAGGTTGAATCTTCAAAGGTAAGTTTCTCAAAACCCTAGATTTCGATTGGAAGATTGAATATGATGTTTTGGATGTTATAATCATGATATATGTAGAGATATACACATGATTATGAGTTTGTATGAATATTCATTGTATTATTGAAGGATTATTTCAAGAACACCTTGAATGTGGATTTGGATTTGGGGGTTTCGGTTTAATATTGTGGGAATCTCGAAATTGTGTATTCATATTGGATTATTGATTATGTTGAAGATGTTTTGTTGGATTGTGTCACTCCTTGGAGGTTTGGTATCAATATAATTGAGGTTGGTTGTAAACAATCGAAGATTGGTTACAACATGTTTGTTATAATGCCCCAGTGAGTTTGATTTTGTCGTATCGACATTGAGTTGGTTGTGATCATGTTTGATTCGTATATTAAGCGGATTGTTGGTAATTGTATTATTCAAGGCTGTTCGAGCAACCGACATCTCATTTTAGGACGTTTGTTCGAGGAAGTACATTCTTCACCGGTGTTATGTAAGTTAATTCTTACTCGGTTAAAAGGATACTCATTCCTTTCGTTGTTGTTCATTCATATTCATAGTGTACTAATCATGTTGAGACTTGTAATTATCAAACTAATCATTCAATTCACGAGGAACAACGGTTCCAATCATTTCAGTGAGCTATCATTCATTTCATTATTATTTCATCTCGGTGAGTCATTCTTGACCCTTGTTGGATTATTATTCATTAATATTCATCATGGTCACTCTTGTTCATGTGACCTTCTGGGTTCATATTGCGTGGCTGGGTGGTTATGTGTGGAATTTTTAGTCGGGCACATGATAGTCATGTGAAGGGTTCACCAACACAATGGACTGTGCACATGGTAACGTGCCTCCGTGAGACTAATTAGGTACAAAGACGGGTGTGTCCGGACACTCATCTTATGCACTTAGACGTCCCATTACGGGTGTACTATGATGCCCCTCTTCAGCTTAATTTCATAATTAAGATATATCACGGTTGTGTTTATTCAACTCTTGAGGATTGTTGTTCTGTGTAACTGACCCCATTGGGGGATGTTGTTTTCAGGTCATGTCAAGACTAAAGCATGGGAAGAGAACGTTGACGGCGAGGAGTCCCAGTGATACTAGTAGGGGGGCCCAGTCCTTTTCAGTCATTCATGTTTCTTCATTTTTATTTCCGCTGCAGATTTCCGTTTGGATACTCACTTTTATTCAGTGTTGTATATTTTATCTTCATATAAAATATACATGTATTATGTATTTCCTGGGTGTGTTGTACTTGAAACTCCTCATCGGAGTAATTAGTAATATGATGTGGTTTGGTACTACAATTATATTATTTAATTCATTAGTTTTCATTCGCCTGGTGGGTCCCAGTCAGGGGTCCACGGCACTGTAATAGCCGCTTAGTTTGGGGTGTTACAGAGTTAGTATTAGAGTGTGGTTTTGGATACTACCTTCCGAGTCATGCCTCATTGAAATCATCATTCATCAGACTAGTATCATTGGACTTTCGCGTCACGTGTGACCTGTGCAAGAGCCAAGCCCCTCAGACCAATGAACAGTAAGATTTCTGACGCCATGGTATAATTTCTGGCAATAAGAATCACTCATTCATCATTCAACAGTAAACAATCCTCAATCATCATTTTCATTTTTGATCATGTCAATCATGTTAACTCATTAATCACTCAGTTCATTTCATTGCTCAGCTGTTGATCTTGAGGATCGTATCATTAATCTTGTTAACTTGTTCAAGATAATCATTTCAAGAATTTCATCAGATAATCATGTTGCCTTTGTTGATCCTTCATGTAATCATTGTGTTAGAGCGCGTATGCTCATTATCATCATTTCATAACGTAATCATAATGCGGTACTCATGCGAGATCTATAATTATCATGTGATTTTCCTACATCAGTATGGAGAGAGCCATCAGAGGACGCAGGGGAAGAGGCCGTGGTGTGGGCCGAAACCCGGGAGCCCGTGTGAATACACGCGCGAATGCAAGGAATAATGCTAATTCATCGAGCAACGACGCTGCCACTCATTCACCTGGAAATAATCATTCACTATCAGGGAGTCGCACTCGGGACACAGCTCATTCAGAAGGTGTTCGGGTTGACCCACTCGCGTTTATGCAGGGCATGATGGCCCAGATGACTCAGATGGCATGCCTCATGGAGACGATGCAGAACTCAAATACTCAGAATCAACAGGCTCCTCCGCCGCCACCTCAGGATCAAGAGAGGAGTGTGAGCAGTATTATCCGCGACATCTCTCGCCATAGATCACCTACTTTTGAGGGCTCGTCTGAGCCGGCAGATATTTTCCACTGG
Organism: Orobanche coerulescens; assembly: GCA_033398695.1. Taxonomy (NCBI): domain Eukaryota; kingdom Viridiplantae; phylum Streptophyta; class Magnoliopsida; order Lamiales; family Orobanchaceae; genus Orobanche; species Orobanche coerulescens. Next base: position 140,167,319 of record CM065803.1, on the reverse strand, counting down.
CGTGAACACTTTGAGAAACTATTTGCTATGGTGGAGTGTCCCGAAGGGCACAAAGTTTCAGTTGTGGCTTACTATCTGGGTAAGAGCGCTCACTCGTGGTGGCTATCTTTGAAGCCCACCGACGGATCTTGTACTTGGGATCAATTCAAGACTCTCATGATGGAAAGGTATTATCCGGCCCCACTCAGGGAGTCCAAGTTATCAGAATTACTTATTCCCGACCCCTCAGCGGAAGATGATGTTCTCGCCATCGCCGAGAAATTTCAGGAACTTCTTCCTTTCGCCTCATCTATTATCCACTTCGTGGCGGATAAGATCAAGTACTCCAGTAAGAGGTTGAAACCTCGTATGAGGATGCAGTTGCTTAATCACAATTGCACCACCCTGGCAGAATTCATCGAGAAAGCTCTTACTTATGAGCTTACTGCTAAGGAGATTGCTAAGAAACAACCTTCATCTGCTAGCAAGAAATCAAAGAATCGTAATCAGTCTGAAGGCAGTCAGACAACCTTCAAGAAGCCTCGTGCGGGCTCTACTTTTTCTGAGTGACCTCCTATGGCACCGAAACCAGCGGAATCTCAGTCCCGAGCAGCCAGTTCAGCCATCACCTGTTTCAACTGTGGAGAACAGGGTCATTTCAGCACTAAGTGTCCGAGATAGACTATCACGTGCAACAACTATGGAATTGCTGGGCATAAGGCCCGTTTTTGCCGAAGAGATTCCATACCTTCTCTGACGGCATCTCAGGCCCCGAAGCGGTCAGTTGTTCAGAATCAGGCTGCTCAGTCGGCGTCGTTTAAAATGACGGGAGCAAATAAAGGTGGAGCCCATAGTCGTCATACAGGAGCGTCCGGTGTGGGGACTAGCAAGCCCCGAATTTATGATATGAAGAGGACCAACGATCCGGAGGCCCGAATGATCTCAGGTACACTCGAAATTCTATCTCAACCTGTGTGTACCCTTTTTGATACTGGTGCATCGCATTCATTCATTTACGATTCATGCTTGAGTAGACTTCACCTGGATAGTGCTTTTAGTTGTGAACCTTATATCATTGGTCTACCTGACGGTAGAAGAATTATCGGAGATCGTGAGATTAAGAATTGTCCGATTCAACTTAATGGCCGTGTATGGCTAGCAGACCTAATCGTGGTGGATTTACCTAGAGACGATGTTATTTTGGGTATCGATTGGATGGATCATCATGATACCATCCTGAGTGTCCATAAATGTATGGTCACTATCATTTCAGACGATGGAGTTGAATGTGTATTTCAGGGAGGTAATCCCAATTGTTCTGGAAGAGTTATTAATATGATGAAAGCAGTGAAATTACTCAATCAGAGGTGTGTTGGTTATTGGTGCTATATGACCAAGACCGAGAAATCATCAGTGATATTGGCGGATATTCCTGTTGTGAGAGAATATGTCGATGTATTTCCAGAGGAGTTACCTGGTTTGCCTCCACCGAGAGAAGTGGAATTCATGATAGAGTTGGATCCTGATACGTCCCCATTATCGAAGGCATCGTATCGGATGGCCCCGAACGAAATGCTGGAGCTAAAGAATAAATTGGAGGATTTGAAGGGTTATATCCGATCGAGTGCGTCTCCGTGGGGAGTACCGGTATTATTTGTCAAGAAGAAGGATGGTTCATTTCGCTTGTGTATTGATTATCGATAATTGAACAGGGTGACGATTAAGAATATATATCCTCTACCCCGTATTGATGATCTCTTAGATCAACTTCAGGGAGCTTCAGTATTTTCCAAGATCGATTGAAGATCTGGGTATCATCAGTTGCGAATTCAAAAGTTGGATATCGCAAGGACGGCGTTTCGAACATGCTATGGACACTACGAGTTTGTAGTAATGCCATTTGGATTAACTAATGCACCTGCGGTATTCATGGAATTAATGAATCGAGTTTTCATCAACTATTTGGATCAATTCGTGGTTATTTTCATAGACGACATTTTGATCTATTCTCGTGACCGATAGGAGCACGAAGTTCACCTTCATCAGGTTCTCGACGTCTTGAGACAAGAGCAACTCTATGGAAAATTTTCCAAATGTGAGTTCTGGATGTCCGAGGTGACGTTTCTTGGACATGTGATTTCATCAGACGGAGTACGCGTCGACCCTCAGAAGACAGAGGCTATCCGAGATTGGCAACCTCCGAAGAATGTTAAGGAAATCCAAAGCTTTATCGAATAAGCAGGCTATTATCGGCGATTCGTGGAAGGATTTTCAAAAATCGCTCAACCTATGACGAACCTTTTGTGGAAGGATAAGAAATACATGTGGTCTGATGCGTGTCAACAGAGTTTTGACAAACTAAAGAGCCGTTTAATTTCTACACCTGTCCTTTCTTTACCGCAAGGGACGGAAGGATTCGTGGTTTATAGTGATGCATCCGGACACGGTATTGGATGTGTATTAATGCAGAATGGGAAAGTGATTACCCATCCTTCGTGGCAACTTAGACCTTACGCGGTCAATTATCCGACCCACTACCTGGAACAAGGAGCCGTGGTTTTCGCGTTGAAGATTTGGCGTCATTACCTTTATGGCGTCACCTGTCAGATTTTCACCGATCATAAGAGTTTGAAGTATATATTTACTTAGAAGGAGTTAAATATGCGACAGAGATGGTGGTTGGAACTAATCAAAGATTATGATATTGAGATTCAATACCACCCGGGTAATGCGATCGTGGTCGCCGATGCCTTGAGTCTTAAATCCGTTCAGGAGCAAATGCTTGCTCATTTAACAGTTCAGAGGGAACTTCAACAGGAATGAGACACGAGATCGAGGTCTGGTTACAGCGAGTGCAAGGGCAAATTTGCATGTTAGAAATTTCATCGCCACTTCAGGAGGCAATCAGAGTGAATCAGGGTTTAGACCCATCTTTGTTGCGCATTCGAGATGATGTGGCTCAGGAGAAGGCCCCTGGATTTGTGGTCCACGAGGATGGACTTTTGAGATTTAAGAATCAGTTATGCGTGCCAGCGAATGACGAGTTGAATTACTCGATTTTGAGAGAAGCTCATGCCACCTCATATTCCATTCACCCGGGGTCTAGCAAGATGTACAAAGACTTGAAACAAAATTACTAGTGGAGTAATATGAAGCGAGAAGTTGCAGAATTTGTTTTGAGATGTTTAACCTGTCAGCAAGTTAATATAGAACATCAGCGACCGGCGGGTATGCTGAAACCGCTCCCTATTCCAGAGTGGAAGTGGGAGGATATTTCAATGGACTTCGTCACGAGTTTGCCGATGAGTCATCGTGGCATGAATATAATTTGGGTAATTGTGGACCGCTTAACTAAGTCAGCTCATTTCCTTGAGATTAAGGATATGTGGGGTCCCGAGAGACTTGCCCAGTTGTTCATCAAAGAGATCGTGAGATTGCACAGTACTCCTAAGAGTATCGTTTCTGATCGTGATGGGTGATTCGTGTCACATTTCTAGAAATCAGTTCATCGTGCTATGGGAACTCAGCTTAATTTCAGCACAACTTTTCATCCTCAGTCCGACGGACAATCAGAGCGAACCATTCAGACGTTGAAGGACATGTTGAGAGCATGTGTCCTCGATTAGAAGGACGATCGGGAATCCCAACTACCGTTGATCGAGTTCATGTACAATAATAGTTGGCATGCTTTAGTTAAGATGGCACCTTACGAGGCCTTGTATGGTCGTCGTTGTCGATCTCCTTTGTGTTGGGATGACTTATTAGAATCAATTGGCACCGAGCCTGATATGTTTATAGCCGCCCGCGAGAAGGTAGCTTTGATCAGGAGTCGTTTGTTGACCGCTCAGAGTCGATAAAAATCTTATGCAGATAATCATCGTCGACCATTAGAGTTCGAGGCTGGTGACCACGTTTTGGTCAAGGTATCCTCGAGTCGAGGTATCTTCCGTTTTGGGAAGCGGGGAAAGTTGAGTTCGAGATTCATTGGACCATTTGAGATTTTAGATTGAGTAGGCAGACTGGCCTATCAATTGGCTTTACCTCCGGTGTTGAGTCGAACTCATAATGTGTTTCACGTCTCTCAGTTGCGGAAGTATGTTGATGACCCGAATCACATACTTCAGTTCGATGAAATCAAGATCGCAGATGATCATTCCTATGAGGAGCATCCTATACGAGTCTTAGAGCGGCGAATCAAATAGTTGAGGAACAAGACAATTCCTTTGGTTAAAATTCAGTGGTCTAGACACGGAGTCGAAGAGGCTACTTGGTAAACCGAGGATAGTATGCGGGAGAGTTATCCTGAGTTGTTTGACCCTTAGTTTCGGGGACAAAACTCTTTTTAAGGGGGGAGTATGTAATACCCGGTTGTAAATTCATTCATTATCATTCAATATTTATCATTCAGTAATTATCATACAGTAATTGTCACTCAGTGATTTTTCACTCATTAATGATCATTCATCATTCACGTTCATTCATTTGTATTCATCGTTGGCGTACTTGGAGCCATGTATCAGTTACCGATCATTATTCAATTTCGTTTGAGTATTGAGAGGAGAGTATTTTCATAATGATCGTGATGGGTAATCTTGTGTTGGAAGTATCACCTATTGCATGTTATTGGACTCAATTACATTCATAAAAGTATCATATGACGGATCATTCATCATTGGTAACGAGAAGACGGAGTTATCGGATTTTGGTCATTTCCAGCAGTGAGTTACGGCCGTAACTGATCATCATTATGGCCGTAACATGCATTTGTGTAAATGGGTGTCTTTCTGGACGAGGACAACTTACGCCCATAAGTCATTCTAGTTACGGCCGTAAGCACGAGGGTATGGCCATATGTTTTGGGAGACTACGGCCGTAGCATGCATTCGTTGGGCAGTAGGGTGTTTTTGACGAAGACAACTTATGGCCGTAAGTTCGGCAGGATACGGCCGTAAGTGTGGTGTTACGGCCGTAAGGTAGCTTTGGTTACGGCCGTAACCCGGTCAGCGCAGGCATTATTGTTTTTCGACGAATCATTGTTACAGCCGTATGAAATGGATATTACGTATGTAAGGCCGTTGACTTGGGAAGTTACGGCCATAAGATGGCAGAGTTACGGCCATAACTCTGTGCAGTATTTAAAGGCTTGAACGGGATTTTTGTGCTCATTTCACCACTTCTTCATTTTGGGTTCCGAGAGAGAGTTTTTGTGGGAGAGATTTCTCATCATCAAACACTTGTGTGTTCGAGTTTAATCATATTTATCCGTTTGTGGAGCTTGGGAAGTCGATTAACACTAGTTTCGACGGATCGAAGAGGTTGGATCTTCAAATGTAATTTTCTCAAAACCTTAGATTTCGATGGTAAGATGGAAGATGATGTTTTGGATGTTATAATCATGATATATGAAGAGATATACACATGATTATGAGTTTGTATGAATATTCATTGGATTATTGAAGGATTATTCAAGAACACCTTGAATGTGGATTTGGATTTGGGGGTTTCGATTTAATGTTGTGGGAATCTCGAAATTGTGTGTTCATATTGGATTATTGATTGTGTTGAATATGTTTTGTTTGATTGTGTCACTCCTTGGAGGTTTGGTATCAATATAATTGAGGTTGGTTGTAAACAATCGAAGATTGGTTACAACGTGTTTGTTATAATGCCCCAATGAGTTTGGTTTTGTCGTATCGATGTTTTGAGTTGGTTGTAATCATTTTTTATTCATATATTAAGTGGATTGTTGGTAATTGTATTATTTAAGGTTGTTCGAGCGACCGACATCTCACGTTAGGACGTTTGTTCGAGCAAGGACATTCTTCACCGGTGTTGTGTAAGTTAATTCTTACTCAGTTAAAAGGATACTCATTCCTTTCATTATTTTTCATTCATAATCATAATTCGTTCATAGTGTACTAATCATGTTGAGACTTGCAATTATCAAACTAATCATTCAATTCACGAGGAACGACGGTTCCAATCATTTCAGTGAGCTATCATTCATTTCATTATTATTTCATCTCGGTGAGTTAGACCCTTGTCGGATTATTATTCATTAATATTCATCATGGTCACTCTTGTTCATGTGACCTTCTGGGTTCATATTGCGTGGCTGGGTGGTTATGTGTGGAATTTTTAGTCGGGCACACGATAGTCATGTGAAGGGTTCACCGACACAATGGACTGTGCACACGGTAATGTGCCTCCGTGAGACTAATTAGGTACAAGGACGAGTGTGTTCGGACACTCATCCTGTGCACTTACACGTCCCATTATGGGCGTACTATGATGCCCCTCTTCATCTTAATTTCATAATTAAGATATATCACGGTTGTGTTTATTCAACTCGTGAGGATTATTGTTCTGTGTAACTGACCCCGTTGGGGGATGTTGTTTTCAGGACATGGCAAGGCTAAAGCACGGGAAGAGAACGTTGACGGCGAGGAGTCCCAGTGATACTAGTAGGGGGGCCCAGTCCTTTTCAGTCATTCATGTTTCTTCATTTTTATTTCCGCTGCAGATTTTCGTTTGGATACTCACTTTTATTTAGTATTGTATATTTTATCTTCATATAAGATATATATGTATTCTGTATTTCCTGGGTGTGTTGTACTTGAAACTCCTCATCGGTGTAATTGGTAATATGATGTGGTTCGGTACTACTATTATATTATTTAATTCATTAGTTTTCATTCGCCTGGTGGTTCCCAGTCGGGGGTCCACGGCACTGTAATAGCCGCCTAGTTTGGGGTGTTACAAACTCTAGGCTGGTAAAGCATCACATACCTTACTACGGAAGGAGACAACGAAACACTAGGTGAAACTCAACACCGGAAGCTTGAACGCTAATCTCCAATGCTCCTCGTCTTCAACAATCTCATTCAGAGGCTGATATGAGGGGTTCATGCCGTGAGGGTAGCTCTCCAAGTCGAAAAAGTAGGAAATTGGATGAAGAGTAAAGAGAGTAATGAAATGGAGGTAATGTCTATTTGTAGGAAATGGCACTTAGCGTGCGCTATCTTCAGTTTTAGCGTGCGCTAATGGGCTCACAGCCCACTGTCTCTTCCTGTCTTCGGCCTTACATACTTTAAACAGCCTTTACATACGTTAATGCAACAGTTAGCACACGCTAACACCCTCTCATAGCATGCGCTGATGACTTTATGAAGCTTACTGACCTCACTGTACTCGACTTTAGTGGGCACTAGCATATTGCCAATAACGTGCGCTAAGCACCGTTGACTCGAATTTTCCAAAAGTCGTCCAGGTTCATCCTGACATAATCTTATCCAAATCTGCGATCCGATCTCACCTACCAGCCTTATCTTAATCGGGTTGACCACACCTAGCGTATGCTAAGTGTCATCCTTGTGTGCACTAGTTTACACATTTTAGCGTACGCTACACTCACTGTTTAGCGTGTGCTAATTACGTGTAACTACATGCATGCATTAACATCAAAGGAGTCATACACTCGTCAATACTGGACTATGAAATACGGAGGATCACACTTTGATTAATAATACGACATATGCAATGTCACAAGCTTCAAATACCGATAGAATACATATCAAATATCTGGGTATTACATAACACCAACCCATCTCATGGATGTTTCGATCATTTTTTACCCCTAGTTCACTTCCCATCAACCCATATAGTTTATATGGCTTGTTGAACTATATAAATTTAAACTATCAGTCTGATAATTAAATCTAAACTGACAACCCATATGGCTTATAGGGGTTCGATTTGCCATAACCGAAGGCATGTAATGCACTCTAGGAATTTATCGATCTTTTCCGAAACACTACCCCGACATGCTCAGAAGAATAATATTTCGGTTTAGATACAATTTTCCATGAGTTTGACGGAGGGTTGGAAACCTTGTAACCTTTATAACTTAATGTTGTAAGTGGGAGCATTACGCGCTAATATGTTAACTTGTGTAGTTTGAACTAGCTCCTCAACTACCTTTTGAGCCGGTTCAGTTTCCATCAGCGAAGCAATGTCTTATTATGGTTATCGAGTTTTCTTGAGTATTACTTTTCTCCCACTGTCTCTTTTAGAAACAATTCCCTTTCTAAGAAGACAACATTTCGAGCAACAAACACTGTTCCTGCGGGCTTATAAAAGTAGTATCCTTTAGTTTCTTTAGGATATCCCACAAATAAACATCTTTCAGATCTGGCCGCCAATTTGTCAAACACTTGGCGTATTACGAACGCTTCGCAATCCTATATCTTTAGAAAAGACAAGTTTGGTCTCTTACCAATCCATTTCTCAAATGGTGTCTTTTTAACTGCTTTCGATGGAACATGATTAAGGGTCAATGCTTCTGTTTCTATGGCATGGCCCCAAACTGATGATGGAAGCTCCATTCGACTCATCACTGATCGAACCATATATAATAAAGTTCGATTCCTCCTCTCGGACACACCATTGTGTTGAGGTGTTCCAGGAGGAGTAAGTTGTAAAACAATTCCACAACTCCTAAGATGATCAACAAATTCTTAGCTCAAGTATTCGCCACCTCGATTCGATCGAAGGGCTTTAACTCTCTTGCCAAGTTGATTATGTACTTCACTCTGGAATAATTTGAATATTTCAAAAGATTCATGTTTATGCTTCATAAGATAAACATATCCATACCGACCAAAATCATCGGTAAAAGTGATGAAGTATTGGTATCCGCCTCTGGCATGAGTGTTAAGAGGTCCGCATACATCAGTATATATTAGTCATAATAGATCACTATCCCTTTCTCCACGACTGGTGAAAAGATTCTTCGTTATCTTGCCCAATAAACAAGATATGCATGTCCCATATGACTCATAGTCAAAGGAGTCTAAAAGTCATCGTGATGGAGTTTAAAAATGTGTTTCTCATTTACGTGGCCAAGTCAACAGTACCATAAGTAAGTCAGATTAGAATCATTGAGATTAGGTTTCTTGGTTGCAATGTTATAGACTTTGAAAGTATTGGACTCATCTAGATCAATATTGTAAAGGCCAGTATATAACTTTGCAGTAGCATAAAGCAAGTCATCAAAGAAAATACGAATAATCTTATTCTTAATAATAAAACTGTAACCTTCATAATATAATGTAGAAACTGAAATAATATTCCTATTCATAGCAGGAACATAATAGCAATTGTTCAAAACTAACAAAAGCCCATTGGGTAAAACTAGATCATAAGTTCCAACGGCAAGTGCAGCAACTCTTGCTCTATTTTCGACTCTTAGATCCACTTCTCCTTTCTTCACTCTACTACTTCTCAACCCTGCACATTTATACAAATATGAGATCCACATCCAGTATCCAATACCTAGGAGTTAGAAGTATATAAGATAAATTCTATAACAATATACCTATGGTAGTCTCACTACCCTTGGTACGCTTTAGCTCTTCCAAGTAAACCTTGCAATTTCTCTTCCACTGTCCTGGTTTATTCCAATGATGGCAATTTCCATCTTTGGGAGATTTTGCCTTGAAAATCGGCTTAGTTGGGTCTTTAGCTTTGGAAACTTTTGCTTTACCTTTATTCTTGCCTTTGTTCTTGAAGAACTTCCCTTTGCGACCATCATCACGTGGCTTGGTTTCTTCTTAATATTTTGCTCAGCCGTTTTAAGCATGCCATGCACCTCAGCAATAGACTTCTCCATCTCTATCGTGTAGTTTCTTAGTCGTGTGCGACTTGTTGTCGCCTATGTCTTTTGATTGAGTATGCATTGGGGCGTTGTACGTTATGCTTGTGGTATTGTATGTTGAGTTGCACAATTTCTTCATTATTGTTTTGGAGTACTTGAATCACCAGGTCGTTGTCGAACATCTAAACGGACTGTCAGAATTACTGAGTTTTGTCACTGTGCAGCAGATTACATACGGACGTAAGAATAGTGTGTTGTGTCAAGATTTAACACCTTCCGACCGGCGATCGACTAGGAGGACGGGCGACCGAGTCACTGCCGAGCGACCAAGGCAAGTCTGCCGACCAGCGACCAGGCGGCCGAGCCTTAACCCAGCGGACATGCTAGACTGGCCGACCGAAGGTCCCAGGATGGATCCCGGTGCCGAGCGATCGACATCAAGACGATCGCCTCTCGGTACTCGGCGACCGACCCTTGGCGACCGACCGTCTCTCGGCACCTGGCGATCTACCCTTGGCGACCCCCATCCACTGGCCGATGGCGACCTCCGAAGACCATCCAGGGACGACCGCCTCATGTCGATCACCACCGACGGACACCCAGTCGGCGAGGGCCGAGCCTCAAGACTGGCACCACGTGCAAGGGCCGAGACAAGATCCGCGAATCTCGGGCCATTGACCAAAGCCTGACAGATTCCCTCCACCAGCCGACAGGCCGCCGAAAGCTTGTCAGTAGGGCCACATGTTGACTGACTCCGGACACGTGATGGCTCCTTATTGGACCGCCCAAGCTGTGCCAGCCTCTTCCTTGGACTTTAGCCCGACAGCCAGCCTCTTCCTTGGACTTTAGCCCGACAGCCAGCATCTTCCTTGGACTTTAGCCTGACAGCCCAGGGGATCGCCCCATTAAAGTATTGGCCGGCAGGCGATCGGCAGAATATTAAAATGGCCGGCAGGCGATCGGCCACTACAGGACAGGACCCGGCTGCCCCTATATATACGAAGCCCCCTGCATTTGTAAACTCTCTCGGACATTCTTGCAATACATACGCAATACAGAAGCAAACATTAAGCACTTGGCTAACATCCAACTCTTGGCAACAGCTTTCTTTCGGTCTTACTTCTCCCGGCCTTTTCTCCTCGAGCAGATTATCGGCGGGACGAAGAACACCAAGCTTCGCTCAAGAGCCGGATTAACAGAGTCTTTTTACACTCATTGTATTTAGATTTCTCTCATTAATACTTGTATCCACGAATATTTGTATTAATAACATCTCGCGAGAGCATTCAAGCCCGGGCCTAACAAACCCGGCAAATCTTATATTATTTATCTTCTCTCGGAAGTGCTCCCGCAATTGTTGTTTGTTGTCCGTCTTCCAGCAGTATTAATCTTCGGATAAATATTTTGGGCAACAACAATTGGCACTAGAAGAAGGGGGTCCAACCCTCGAATTTTTATACTTACCGTTCCGAAGAACACTCACTGTTCTCGGGGCAGATATTTGAAGTGACACTCACTGCACTTCAAAAGAAATCCTTCAGAAATCATGTCTTCCGCCTCCGCGTCGAAGAAGGCCGATCGGCCGGCCAAACCCTGTTCCGTCCAGTCAGAACTGCGGCCCGATGGTGGAAGGTAGCCGCTTGATCGAGACGCTCGATCCGTCCACGGACGGCGGCCCAACCTCTCGCTCGATCGGTTCGAACCAAAGAAACGGTCGAAGGGCCTGGCCGTCCTACAGAGCGACGGAGTGCTCTCGACGCGCCTCCGGCTACCGCCCCCGGTCTCTCGCCGGAAGATCAGCGGAAACTCAAGGCACTACTTGGCGAGCGAGCGCCAGAGGCTCTCGCCCGCAACAAGAGGCGCTCGGCGGCCGGGCACGTCTGTCTTGATCGCACAGGCGGCGGCCCGACACAGCGGCCAAGGCGATCGGCCCGGCCTACGAGGCAGCGGAGTTGGTATCCGTCACCGAGCTCGGCCTACGGCTCCCACAAGACGATCCGGCCGCTGGCTCCGCTCGCCAAATTCCAGGAGTCGCGGCGGAGGTCGGAGATCGGTACACGATCGCCTCGGCCCCGCTCCCAAAGCCGATCCGCAAGCGGCCGAGCCGCGGCGATCGCCGCAATGCAACGTCGGATCGGCGACGTGAAGGCGCTCCTGCGTCGGGCAGCGCCGTGAAGACGATCGCCGCGCCAAGCGAGCCGCTCGCGACATAGAGCTCGCCCGGTGCGGCACAAGATCGCCCCTCCTCGGACACCGTGTACCGGGCGATCGGATCCCAAGCACACTGCACAAGTTCAACATCTACATGACCGGGTGTGGGGCATCGGACGCGACCAGTGCCGAATGTTCCCTCGACCTTTGGACGACCTCGCCCACCGGTGGTACACTTCATTGCCATCTCGGTCCATTGGCTCCTTTAACGAGCTGGCGCACGTCTTCACGGAACACTTCGCCACCAGGGTCGCCCGGCCTGAAGGTCGCCATCGCATGATGCAAATCAGGCAAGGAGAACAGGAGTCCGACTCGGACTACATCGACCGGGTTGACATGATCATCCTCAACGGCGAGCCCGTAAGCGATGAGACCGCCCTCTACGCGGTTCTAGGAGGTTTTCAGGGTTTCTCGCCTATGTTCAGGCATCTCACGAAGACCCTGCCGACGACCTACGCAGCCTTCCGGGCTAGAGCCGCAGATTTCCTGTCCAGGCAAAGGCTTCTTCTCAGCCTAGGAGTAGATCGGTCGGCGCCCGTACGACGACCTCCAGTCTTCCGGCCCGATCGCTACTATCCAGAAGAGCCGGAGGACTCGCTCACCGCCTACAGTCCAACATTCTAAATAAGGGACTGGCTCCCGCCGATCGCCGATATCCGACCTACGAATAAAGCGATCGGCTGCCGAGCGGCGATCGCCAGTCATCCGGCCAGATCGCAACATCATCAGCAACCCGGTGGACACGATCGCCATCTACAGTCCAGCATATAACATGACGGACTAAGGCATAAGATCGCCTCCACCGCACATCATAGAGCCATGGCCCTGGCAGTCGATGGAACCGGCTGCTTCGGCCATGCAAGGTCCCTTTCGGCCGAGATCGCCCGCCCTTCGTTTAAATACGAGGCCGGCGTAGTCGGAGGGCTCTCCAACATTAATCAGTGGACTCATTCCACAACCCCGTCTCAACGTACACCGTCAAGGTCGGCCATCTCCATGGCTGGCCGAGGTGGAAGCAGAGCTAACAAGCCGCGGGCGCGGAGTTGATTCATCCGACGCTGCCCCGCGCAAGGACTCCTCTAGACCGAGACCGCACGCCTTTCGTTTAAATACAAGGCGAGGCGCAGCCTAACAGAGGACCCTCATAATAAAGTGAGTCACGAGGCACTCATTGTCTTCGTGCACCAAGACACGGTCATGGAATCGGTCCATCGATCTCCGCGACTGTGCACGATTCCTCAAACAAGCGAAACCACCTAGTTTCCATGGGGGATCGGCCAATGTTGTTTTTTGCAGGTACAAAACCGAAAGATAGCTAAGCCAATCGACCATGATAGCCCAAGTCCGAGTCCTAAGTCAGCTCAGATCGCCCGTCCTCATCCATACACGATCACCAGCAAGAACCATCTCGCCCCATGTCTTCAACATAGGAGCAAGCTGGGGGGCAATTGTTGTGTCAAGATTTAACACCTTCCGACCGGCGATCGACTAGGAGGACGGGCGACCGAGTCACTGCCGAGCGACCAAGGCAAGTCTGCCGACCAGCGACCAGGCGGCCGAGCCTTAACCCAGCGGACATGCTAGACTGGCCGACCGAAGGTCCCAGGATGGATCCCGGTGCCGAGCGATCGACATCAAGACGATCGCCTCTCGGTACTCGGCGACCGACCCTTGGCGACCGACCGTCTCTCGGCACCTGGCGATCTACCCTTGGCGACCCCCATCCACTGGCCGATGGCGACCTCCGAAGACCATCCAGGGACGACCGCCTCATGTCGATCACCACCGACGGACACCCAGTCGGCGAGGGCCGAGCCTCAAGACTGGCACCACGTGCAAGGGCCGAGACAAGATCCGCGAATCTCGGGCCATTGACCAAAGCCTGACAGATTCCCTCCACCAGCCGACAGGCCGCCGAAAGCTTGTCAGTAGGGCCACATGTTGACTGACTCCGGACACGTGATGGCTCCTTATTGGACCGCCCAAGCTGTGCCAGCCTCTTCCTTGGACTTTAGCCCGACAGCCAGCCTCTTCCTTGGACTTTAGCCCGACTGCAAGATCTTCCTTGGACTTTAGCTTTGATGCCCGAGATCGCCCCATTAAAGTATTGGCCGTGACGTCGCGGCGAATATTAAAATGGCCGTGACGATCGGCGCTACAGAGACGGACCCATGCCCCTATATATACGAAGCCCCCTGCATTTGTAAACTCTCTGGGACATTCTTGCAATACATACGCAATACAGAAGCAAACATTAAGCACTTGGCTAACATCCAACTCTTGGCAACAGCTTTCTTTCGGTCTTACTTCTCCCGGCCTTTTCTCCTTGAGCAGATTATCGGCGGGACGAAGAACACCAAGCTTCGCTCAAGAGCCGGATTAACAGAGTCTTTTTACACTCATTGTATTTAGATTTCTCTCATTAATACTTGTATCCACGAATATTTGTATTAATAACATCTCGCGAGAGCATTCAAGCCCGGGCCTAACAAACCCGGCAAATCTTATATTATTTATCTTCTCTCGGAAGTGCTCCCGCAATTGTTGTTTGTTGTCCGTCTTCCAGCAGTATTAATCTTCGGATAAATATCTTGGGCAACAACACACTGTACTCAGCGTTTAGCGTGTGCTATCCTCATATCATTAGCGTGCGCTACCGCGTTGACTTGGCTTTTCCCGAAAGCCGTCCAGGTTCATCCCGACATGATCCGACCGAAATCCTCAGCCGATCTTACCTACCACCCTGTCTTACTTATGGCCGTAACATGCAGGGCTTTACGTCCATAGCCATCTCCTGGGGTTTCTGCCCAAAATGAACAGGCGTATTATGGCCGTTGTCAACAAGACATTACGACTATTACAGTCAAGACCTTACGACCGTAATACCGATCACCTTGCGACCGTAATGCACTATGTAGTGTCAAGATTTAACACCTTCCGACCGGCGATCGCCTCCGAGGCCGAGCGACCAACTTACTGCCGAGCGACCAAGGCAAGTCTGCCGACCAGCGACCAGGCGACCGAGCCTTAGCCCAGCGGACATGCTAGACTGGCCAACCGAAGGTCCCAGGAGGAATCCCGTTGCCGAGCGATCGACACCAAGACGATCGCCTCTCGGTACTCGGCGACCGACCCTTGGCGACCGACCGTCTCTCGGCACCTGGCGATCTACCCTTGGTGACCGACCATTGGCGATCTCCATCCACTGGCCGATGGCGACCTCGGATGATCAGCTAGAGACGACCGCTCATGTCGATCACCACCGATGGCCATCCAGTCGGCGAAGACCGAGCCTCAAGACAGACACCACGTGCAAGATCCGAGACAAGATCCGCGAATCCCGGGCCATTGACCACAGTCTGACAGATTCTCTCCACCGGCCGACAAGCCGCCGAAAGCTTGTCAGTAGGGCCACATGTTGACTGATTCCGGACACGTGATGGCTCCTAATTGGACCGCCCAGCTGTGGCAGCCTCTTCCTTGGACTTTAGCCCGACAGCCAGCATCTTTCTTGGACTTTAGCCCGACAGCCCAGTAGATCGCCCCATTATAATAATGGCGGCAGCGATCGCGAATTATTATAATGGCCGGCAGCGATCGGCCACTACAGACAGACCCCGCCCTATATAAGCAAGGCACCCCGCACTTGGACACTCTGAGCTTTCTCGCAACCTCACGATTTGAGCACACAATGTAAACTATATACAAAGACTTGGCTAACATCCAACTCTTGGCAACTTTCTTTCGGTCTTACTTCTCCCGGCCTTTTCTCCTCGAGCGGACTATCGGCGGGACGAAGAACACCAAGCTTCGCTCAAGAGCCGGATTATGAGTCTTTTACACTCATTGTATTTAGATTTCTCACATTAATACTTGTATCCACGAATATTTGTATTAATAACATCTCGCGAGAGCATTCAAGCCCGCCTAACAAACCGGAAAATCTTGTATTATTTATCTACTCTCGGAAGTGCTCCCGCAATTGTTGTTTGTTGTCCGTCTTCCAAGTATTAATCTTCGGATAAATATTTTGGGCAACAACAATTGGCGCTAGAAGAAGGGCATCCAACCCTCGATTTTTATACTTACTGCTAGAAGAACACTCACTGTTCTCGGGCGGATACTTGAAGTGACACTTACCGCACTTCAAAGAAATCCTGAGAAATCATGTCTTCGCCTCCGCGTCGAAGAAAGCGGCCGACTCGGCCAAACCCCTGTTCCGTCCCGATCCGAGCCACGGCCGATGGTGGAGGGTAGCCGCCGTGATCGAGACGCTCGATCCGTCCACGGACGGCGGCCCAACCTCTCGCTCGATCGGTTCCAAACCAAGGAACAGATCGAAGGGGCCCTGGCCGTCCTACAGGAGCGACGGAGTGCTCTCAACGCGCCTCCTGCTATCGCCCCCTCGGCCGTCCGCCGGAAGTCCAAGCGGAAGCTCAAGGCGTCGCTGGCCGAGCGATCGCCAGGAGGCTCCCGTCCGTAGGAAGTGGCGCTCGCCAGCCGGGGCACCTCTGTCTTCGATCGCCTGGGCAGTGACCCGACAGCTCACGGGCGGTCCGGCCCGGCTACGAGACAGCGGAGTTTGTGTCCGTCACCGGGAGCTCGGCTACCCGACTCCCGGAGGCGGCTAGCCGTCTGGCTCCCCCTCGCCGAATTGCCGAAGTCGGCGGCAGCGGAGCCCGGAGATCGGTACACGATCGCCTCGGCTCCTGCTCCCAAAGCCGATCGGCAAGCGACCAAGCCACGACAATGGCTGCGATGCAACGTCAACTTAACGACATGAAGGCGCTCCTGGAATCCAGGGCAGGCGCCAAGAAGACGATCGCCGGGCCAAGCGAGCCGCTCACGATCGACATCGAGCTCGCCCCCGTGCAGCATAAGATCGCTCCCCCGCAAACACCCGTGTACGAGGGGCGATCGGACCCCCAAGTGCACCTGAGGAAGTTCAACATCTACATGACCGGGTGTGGGGCATCTGACGCGACCAGATGCCGAATGTTCCCTCTGACGCTGGACGACCTCGCCCACCGGTGGTACACTTCATTGCCACCTCGGTCCATTGGCTCCTTTAACGAGCTGGCGCACGGCTTCACTGAGTACTTCGCTACCCGGGTCGTCCGGCCAGAAGGTCCCCTTCGCATGATGCAAATCAAGCAGGGAGAAGAAGAGTCCGACTCGGACTACATCGACCGGGTAGACGTAATCATCCTCAATGGCGAGCCCATAAGCGATGAGACCGCCCTCTACGCGGTCCTAGGAGGATTTCAGGGTTTTTCGCCTATGTTCAGGCATCTCACAAAAACCCAACCTACGACCTACGCAGCCTTCCGGGCTAGAGCCGCAGATTTTCTGGCCAGGCAAAGGTTTCTTCTTAGCCTGTGAGCAGCGCGATCGGCACCCGGACGACGATCTCCCGCCCGATCGCCAATATCGACCTACGAATAAAGCGATCGGCAGCGGCGACGATCGCCGATCTTGGCCCGATCGCCGATCATCACGCTACATCATCCGCGATCCGGAGGACACGATCGCCATCTACTGATCCGGCATATTACATGACGGGCTAAGGCATAAGATCGCCTCCACCGCACATCATAAAGCCATGGTCAC
This sequence comes from Orobanche coerulescens, assembly GCA_033398695.1. Lineage (NCBI taxonomy): Eukaryota > Viridiplantae > Streptophyta > Magnoliopsida > Lamiales > Orobanchaceae > Orobanche > Orobanche coerulescens. Next base: position 140,149,864 of record CM065803.1, on the reverse strand, counting down.
GCGATCGATGGGCCATTGTTTCGGCCATGCAAGGTCCCTTTCGGCCAAGATCGCCCGCCCTTCGTTTAAATACGAGGCCGGCGTAGTCGAGGATCTCAACATTAATCAGTGGACACATACCACAATCCCCGTCTCAACGTACACCGTCGAGGTCGGCCATCTCCATGGCTGGCCGAGGTGGAAGCAGAGCTAACAAGCCGCGGGCGTGGAGTTGATTCATCCGACGCTGCCCCGCGCAAGGACTCCTCTAGACCGAGACCGCACGCCCTTCGTTTAGATACGAGGCGGCGCGGCTATGAGAGGACCCTCATAATAAAGTGAGTCACGAGACACTCATTGTCTTCGCGCACCAAGACACGGTCATGGAGTCGGTCCATCGATTTCCGCGACTGTGCACGATTCCTCAAACAAAGCGAAACCACCAAGTTTGCATGGAGGATCGGCCAATGTTGTTTTTTGCAGGTACAAGACCGAAAGATAGCTAATCCAATCGACCATGATAGCCCAAGTCCGAGTCCTAAGTCAGCTCAGATCGCCCGTCCTCATCCATACACGATCACCAGCAAGAACCACCTCGCCCCATGTCTTCAACATAGGAGCAAGCTGGGGGGCAATTGTAGTGTCAAGATTTAACACCTTCCGACCGGCGATCGCCTCCGAGGCCGAGCGACCGACTTACTGCCGAGCGACCAAGGCAAGTTTGCCGACCAGCGACCAGGCGACCGAGCCTTAGCCCAGCGGACATGCTAGACTGGCCAACCGAAGGTCCCAGGAGGAATCCCGTTGCCGAGCGATCGACACCAAGACGATCGCCTCTCGGTACTCGGCGACCGACCCTTGGCGACCGACCGTCTCTCGGCACCTGGCGATCTACCCTTGGTGACCGACCATTGGCGATCTCCATCCACTGGCCGATGGCGACCTCGGATGATCAGCTAGAGACGACCGCTCATGTCGATCACCACCGATGGCCATCCAGTCGGCGAAGACCGAGCCTCAAGACTGACACCACGTGCAAGATCCGAGACAAGATCCGCGAATCCCGGGCCATTGACCACAGTCTGACAGATTCTCTCCACCGGCCGACAAGCCACCGAAAGCTTGTCAGTAGGGCCACATGTTGACTGATTCCGGACACGTGATGGCTCCTAATTGGACCGCCCGGCTGTGGCAGCCTCTTCCTTGGACTTTAGCCCGACAGCCAGCATCTTTCTTGGACTTTAGCCCGACAGCCCAGTAGATCGCCCCATTATAATAATGGCCGGCAGGCGATCGGCAGATTATTATAATGGCCGTGAGCGATCGCCACTACAGACAGACCCTTTGCCTATATAAGCAAGGCAACCTGCACTTGGACACTCCTGGAGCTTTCTTCTGCAACCTCACGATTTGAGCACACAATACAGAAACTATATACAGCACTTGGCTAACATCCAACTCTTGGCAACAGCTTTCTTTCGGTCTTACTTCTCCTGGCCTTTTCTCCTCGAGCAGACTATCGGCGGGACGAAGAACACCAAGCTTCGCTCAACATCCGGATTAACAGAGTCTTTTTACACTCATTGTATTTAGATTTCTCACATTAATACTTGTATCCACGAATATTTGTATTAATAACATCTCGCGAGAGCATTCAAGCCCGGGCCTAACAAACCCGGCAAATCTTGTATTATTTATCTACTCTCGGAAGTGCTCCCGCAATTGTTGTTTGTTGTCCGTCTTCCAGTAGTATTAATCTTCGGATAAATATTTTGGGCAACAACACAGTGAAGTCAGTAAGTTTCGTATGGCCGTTAGCGCATGCTATGGATAGGGACTAGCGCGCGCTAATAACCATTTCCTATATATAGGACAGCTTACTTTTTCATTATTCAGATATTTTCACTTCCCTAATCCAAATTTTTGAGCTTAGAGAGTTACTTTCTCCCTCCTCAACCTCTCATATCATCCTCCTAGCACGAGTTTGAAGATTGTAGATCATTGGAGATTGTTGTTCAAGCTCTCGGTGTTGGATTTCTTCCTTCGTGTTCTTCACTACTTTGAGGTAGGTGATTCTTCACCAATATTAGTAATATTCTGAAGGACGTTTTGATCATGATTTTGGATTATCTAGTCAGTTAAATTCGTTAGTAGACGAGCATCATGTGTTAGAAGGATATTTTTGACGTTTCGGCACTTATTCATCGTATAATCCATTGAACCTTTTTAGTATATGGACTCCTAAGCATATTCATGTATCTTCAAAACAGATTATGACCAGTATATAGAGATTACCAAGTTCTTATGCCCTTACATAAAGGAATCATACGTTTTGGGACATGAAATGGATTGAACTTAGGATGTTTTTTCTTGAAGATCAAAGATGAATTATGGTGTTGTGATGATTATATGTATCCTCGTGTCTCGTAGTCATTTAATACGTAAAGATCTTTCACAAACCGTATGAGCATGATATGCACGGAGATGGCATGTATTAACACTGAAGATTTCATGAGTTTCATCACCTTTAGCTCAAGTTTCTGCCCTGTAGTAAACTGCCATGCACAGTTAGCGCACGCTAAGATAGGCATATTAACGTGCGCTATCGGGAATGAATAGCGTGCGCTACGTTTGGTACGTAACGTACGTTATGACATCAGGCAGGATAGTCAGCTGATCAGAGAGGGCTATCTGTACACAGCTAGCGTACGCTAGACTTGATTATTTGCATATGTTAACGGGCAGGCTTAGCGCACGTTACGTAGAGTACGTAGCGCGCGCTAAGTAGTTCAGGCAGAATTCATTTTTAGATCTTGCGGCCGTAAACCGGATTGTTAGACATTCGTACGACTTGAGAGGAATTCTTTATTATTTCTTAGGTCCGAGTCTTGCATAGGGGACGATCGAGGGGCGGTGGCATACGGACGCGTGTCAATTGTTGGAGTATTTCATTCTTGCCATTTTCGAGGCAAGTATCATATGTTGAGTTTGATTTATATTGGAACTTTGATCATGCTTATGGTTTTGTTCATGTTGTCGAATATGAGATTTATTTCTGTAATTTCTCGTGGTATTCATTGTTAATTGTTCGTATTGATGAACATATTGAAATGCATATTTGTATGCATAATTGATTGGTTTATGGTATAAACGATCTGAGGGGGGGTCATGAGGATCTATGCTGAGGGCGCTGGATCGAATGTCCACCATGCGTTGGTCCGACGGGATCATCATGGGGATCTATGCTGAGGGCGCTGGATCGCTGGACGGGTTTTCCACCATGCGTTGGTCCGACGGGATCATCATGGGGATCTATACCAAGGGCGCTGGATCGCTGGATTACCCTGTATTGCGTTGATGGAATCGTAAGGATTCACATCGTTGGATTCCGATGACGGAAGTCCGTTTTGCATGTTTTATGATGCACTGATGATTTATGTATTATGATACTTGTACTAGCATTGTTTTGCTAACCCCTTCGGGGGTGGACATTGTTTTGATGTTCAGGTAGCCCAGGAGCGGGGAAGCAACCACAGTACTGACAGGAGGATGAAATGGCTCAGTGATGTGGTTGATGTTTATTGTTATTGTGATTTGTCTTCTTGGTTCACTTTAGTACTCGAGTACGTGTGTTTTTAATAATGTCATTTTAGATATGGTTGTATAAGTTAACTCTTTGGATCAGTTGAACCAGTTCTGTATTTTGAACTTTAGTTGTAAGGTTGAATTATATTTGCATTTCTTTTATTTAGCCTTGTAAATCCTTACTTAAAGGGTTTACGGCGCTGTAATTATTCCGAATATCTCGGGGTGTTACAGAATATGGTATCGGAGCTAAGATTCATGGATATCTTGGTAGTCGGGTTAGTTGGGTCTGTTTACGTTATTTGATTATTGGTCGTTTGTAACATCACTGCTGAGACAGCATCATCGTGTGGACCGTGGTTATAAGTTTCCTAATCTCAAATACTACCGTTTTATTTAATTCATGTTTTGTGAACATTGATGGACTTTCTTTTAGAAAGTTTGCCCTGGATATTGAGTATTTGTGTTTACAGTATGTTGAGAGGAGGTCGTGGACGCGGACGTGGTCGTGGACGCGGACGTGGAAATGCAAGACAGGAAGATTCGGTGTCTACCCCAGAGATAACCGCTAGTCGAACGGATTCCCATTCCGGAGGACAACAGGGATCAGCAAATAATAACGCAGATCCTAATGTGCCGGGAGTGCTTCAGCAGGTGGTTGCTCAGATAAACCAGTTTGCTCAAGTTGTGGATCGCATGCAGACAGCGATGGGACAGCAGCATAACGTGGATAATTGGGGAGATAAATGGCTTACTGAGGTGATCAAATTGCATCCTCCGAAATTTGACGGTTCTGCTGAGACGCTTTCTTGGGATCACTGGCTCAAGGAGTTAGAGAAAATTTTTGCTGGGATTAACTGTCCCAATGACAGAAAGGTTCCGGTCGCCCAGTATCTTATGACGGGGGAGGCTTTCGACTGGTGGGAGGCCATTCGACCTGAGGAGCATAATGTTGACTGGATGGAGTTCAAATTAATGATGGAAGCGCAGTATTGTCCTCGCCCAGTTAGAGAGGCCCGAGTCCGGGAGTTTTTCTCGCCACAAAATTCAGAAGCATCTGTGACAGACGTGATTAAGACTTTTAATCATCAGTTGACTTATGTGCGCCACTTGGTCAGGACCGAGGCAGAGAGGATTTTTCATTTTGACATGCGAATGAAGCTGGAAATTCAGCAGTATATGCCCGGATTTGAATGTACCACCTTGCGACAGTATGAGGACAAAGCACTGGCCTATGATATGAAAGAGGCGGCAGTAGAAAAGTCAACGGAAGCAAAGAAACAGAAGGTGTCTGGCAACTTCACGGAGAATAAGAGTAGTGGGCCTCGCAGGGGCCAGTCCTCTTTTCATTCATCCAGGAGGCCTCCGCATCCTTCTCGAGGTGGAAAGAAGTTCCGGGCAGCACCAACCGTTTCAGACGCAGGGAAGAAATGTTATAACTGTGGTAAAGCAGGGCATGTTCGATGTGACTGTTTCGCGCCCGCTGTGACCTGTTTCGAGTGTCGACAGGAAGGGCATCACGCAACATTTTGTGTAAATGCGACTCGATCTTTTGGTACTCGCACTCCTGTACCGGTTCCGAAGGACACTAGTGTAAACCAGACGCAGCAAAGCGGTTTCCAGCAGCAGAATGTTGGGAAAAGAGAGGCATCCAGCGCTGGGTCCGTTATCCACGTATTTATGAGATGAAGAAGTCAGACGATCAGAACACAGCTGTTGCATCAGGTACGATTCAGATCCTTTTGCAACCAGTTAGTGTCTTATTCGATTCAAGAGCTACGCATTCTTTTATATCTTTGAACTGTGTTAATCGTTTGAAAATCTCATGCTTGTATGATTGTGAACCTTATGTTGTGGGATTGCCGAGCGGAGAGAAAATTGTGGGAACCCTAGAAACTAGAGATCTTCCAGTGTCTATAGGAGGGAGAGATTGGCCATCGAATCTTATTGTAGTTGACATCTACGGTGACGATTTAATTCTCGGAGACGATTGGCTCAACGGTTATGGAGCTATTCTGAATTACCGAAAGAGAGTCATTTCTATCATTGCTGATGACGGATCTGAACACTTATTCTGAGGATGGAGACCGGGAAGCTCGGGAAAATTGATCAAAGCAATGAAAGCCGTGAAATTACTGAAGCAGGGATGTCATGGACTTTGGTGCTATGCTATGAGGAAAGAGGAAGGAGTAGAGCTCTCATCTATTTTAGTTGTGAATGAGTTCTCAGATGTATTTCCTGACGAACTACCTGGGTTACCTCCACAGAGAGAAGTGGAGTTCACTATCGAATTAGAGCCTGGAGCCGCTCCTATTTCCAGAGCACCATACCGCATGGCGCCAACCGAGATGTATGAACTAAAGAAGCAACTGGAGGAATTATTACAGAAGGGTTATATTCAACCTAGCGTTTCTCCTTGGGGAGCGCCCGTTCTCTTTGTCCGGAAGAAAGACGGATCCCTCCGACTGTGTATTGATTACAGGGAGCTTAACGAAATGATGATCAAGAATAAGTATCATATACCTCGGATCGACGACTTATTTGATCAACTGCAAGGGGCAAGGGTATTCTCGAAGATTGACTTGCGATCAGGATACCATCAGTTGAGAATTAAGGAATCGGATATACCGAAATCTGCTTTCAGATCCCGGTACGGGCATTATGAATTTGTAGTGATGCCATTTGGACTTACCAATGCTCCTGCGGTATTTATGCAATTGATGAATCGGGTATTCTTAGAATACTTGGATAAATTCGTGGTCGTCTTCATTGATGACATCTTGATTCATTCGAAAGTCACAGAGGAGCATGCCGAGCATTTGCGTGTAGTTTTGAGCACCTTGAGGAAGGAACAGCTGTATGCAAAGCTTTCCAAATACGAGTTCTGGATTAGGGAAGTAACTTTCCTTGGGCATGTGATATCAGCTGACGGAGTTCAGGTGGACCCGAAGAAAGTCGAAGCAATCTTGGAATGGGAAGCTCCTAATAACGTGAAAGAAGTCCGGAGTTTCTTGGGACTTGCTGGATATTATCGCCGTTTTGTAGAGGGATTTTCCAAAATTGCTTGTCCGCTCACTCAGTTGTTACAGAAAACTCAAAAGTTCACGTGGGATGAGAAATGCCAGGCTGGTTTTGACGAACTTAAGAGGAGACTAACGACAGCACCTATATTAGCGTTACCAGATGGAACTGATGGATTCATGGTATACAGCGACGCTTCAAATCAAGGTCTGGGATGTGTGTTGATGCAAAAGGATAAGGTGATTGCCTATGCTTCTCGGCAGTTGAAACCGTACGAGGTTAATTACCCGACTCATGATCTGGAGCTAGCAGATGTGGTCTTTGCATTGAAAATTTGGAGACATTATTTGTACGGCACTCATTGTCAGATCTTTACAGATCATAAGAGCCTCAAGTACATTTTCAGTCAGAAAGAATTAAACATGAGGCAGAGAAGGTGGCTGGAATTGATCAAGGATTACGACTTGGAGATTCTCTATCATCCGGGTAAAGCAAACGTAGTAGCCGATGCATTGAGCCGTAAACCTATTTCTCTTCGAGTGTTGGAAGCACTTACATCCCAAACCAGCATTCAACAGGAACTGATCCGCGAAGGGATTGAAGTATGGGCACCAGGAATCCAAAGGCAACTATATGTGATGGAACTGACTTCATCACTAGTCGAGGAGATCAAATTTAAGCAGTTGAATGATTCTCTAATCCTTCGGTTATGTGACGAAGTAAAGAAAGGAAAGGCCCCAGGCTTCGTGATACAAGATGATGGAGTTCTGAGATTTCAGAGTCGACTTTGCATTCCCGATGCTGATGATTTGAGACAGACAATTCTGAAGGAAGCTCATAGCGCGCCTTATTCTATTCACCCGGGCAGCAGTAAGATGTATAAGGATCTGAAACAAAACTTCTGGTGGGGGAATATGAAGAAGGACGTAGCAGAATACGTTTCTAAGTGTTTGACTTTTCAGCAGGTTAAGATTGAACATCAGCGACCTGCCGGAATGTTAAAGCCGCTTCCGATCCCTGAGTGGAAGTGGGAGGACATCTCGATGGATTTCATCACCAGTATGCCAAGGACCAAGACGGGAATGAACATGATTTGGGTTGTAGTTGATCGACTAACCAAGTCGGCTCATTTCCTAGGAATTAAAGATACTTGGAGACCCGAGAGATTGGCGCGAGTATTTATTGCAGAGATAGTCAAATTACATGGGACACCGAAGACCATTATTTCAGATCGAGATGGTCGTTTCGTGTCGCACTTCTGGAAGGCAGTTCACAGGGCTTTGGGGACCGAACTGAACTTTAGCACGACTTATCATCCTCAGACAGACGGTCAGTCCGAAAGGACTATACAAACAGTAGAAGACATGCTTAGAGCTTGTGCTTTGGATTGGTCAACTGATTGGGAAGTTCATTTGCCGTTGATTGAATTCACCTACAACAATAGTTGGCATGCTTCTATTAAGATGGCACCATTTGAAGCTTTGTACGGGAGAAGATGTCGATCACCCCTGTGCTGGGATGATTCTTCGGACTTGATCGGGACGGAACTGGAATTGATAGTTCAGACTCAAGAGAAGATAGCTTTGATTCGAGAAAGACTGTTGACTGCCCAGAGTCGACAGACGTCTTATGCAGATGTACGTCGTCGCCCTCTAGAGTTCGACATTGGGGACCACGTACTATTGAAGGTGTCTCCTACACGAGGAATTTTCCGTTTTGGGAGGAAAGGCAAGCTAAGTCCAAGATATATCGGACCATTCGAGATCCTCGAGAGAGTTGGAGATTTAGCATACAGGTTGGCCTTACCGCCATCGCTGAGTCACATTCACAATGTGTTTCACGTATCCCAACTGCGGAGGTATGTACCGGATCCCAGTCATATCATTGAGTTCGATGAAATCGAGATAGCGAATGATGGCACCTTCGAAGAGAGACCAATCAAGATACTTGAGAGTCGGATCAAACAATTGAGGAATAAACCAATACACTTGGTTAAAGTACAATGGTCATGACACGGAGTTGAAGAAGCCACTTGGGAAACGGAGGACAGTATGAAGACTAGATATCCAGAGTTGTTTTCATCTTAAGTTTCGGGACGAAACTTCTTTTTAGGGAGGAAGGATGTAATACCCGAGATTTCTGATATGTATTTGGAACTTGTGATATTGTAATTGTTGCATTTTGATCTGAGTATTATTCTCCGTATTTCATAATCCGGTGTTGTTGAGCGCATGATTTCATGAATGTGATTTAAATTGTGATTCTGCGCATGTAGCGCACGCTATCGACTAAGTGTAGCGTACGCTAATTTGGATCCATAGCGCACGCTGTGCATGAACCTTAGCGCACGCTATACGTAGTCAGCATGATTAAGACAGGGTGGTAGGTGAGATTGGCTGAGGATTTCGGTCGGATCATGTCGGGATGAACCTGGACGGCTTTCGGGAAAAGCCAAGTCAATGCGGTAGCGCACGCTAATGATATGAGGATAGCGCATGCTAAACGCTGAGTACAGTGAAGTCAGTAAGTTTCGTATGGCCATTAGCGCACGCTATGGATAGGGACTAGCGCGCGCTAATAACCATTTCCTATATATAGGACAACTTACTTTTTCATTATTCAGATATTTTCACTTCCCTAATCCGAATTTTTGAGCTTAGAGAGTTACTTCCTCCCTCCTCAACCTCTCATATCATCCTCCTAGCACGAGTTTGAAGATTGTAGATCATTGGAGATTGTTGTTCAAGCTCTCGGTGTTGGATTTATTCCTTCGTGTTCTTCACTACTTTGAGGTAGGTGATTCTTCACCAATATTAGTGATATTATGAAGGACGTTTTGATCATGATTTTGGATTATCTAGTCAGTTAAATTCGTTAGTAGACGAGCATCATGTGTTAGAAGGATATTTTTGACGTTTCGGCACTTATTCATCGTATAATCCATTGAACCTTTTTAGTATATGAACTCCTAAGCATATTCATGTATCTTCAAAACCGATTATGACCAGTATATGGAGATTACCAAGTTCTTATGCCCTTACATAAAGGAATCATACGTTTTGGGACATGAAATGGATTGAACTTAGGATGTTTTTTCTTGAAGATCAAAGATGAATTATGGTGTTGTGATGATTATATGTATCCTCGTGTCTCGTAGTCATTTAATACGTAAAGATCTTTCACAAACCGTATGAGCATGATATGCACGGAGATGGCATGTATTAACACTGAAGATTTCATGAGTTTCATCACCTTTAGCTCAAGTTTCTGCCCTGTAGTAAACTGCCATGCACAGTTAGCGCACGCTAAGATAGGCATATTAACGTGCGCTATCGGGAATGAATAACGTGCGCTACGTTTGGTACGTAACGTACGTTATGACATCGGCGGGACGATCGGTGATCGAGAGGACATGCGTACCACGGCTAGCGTACGCTAGACTTGATTATTTGCGTACGTTAACGGGCAGGCTTAGCGCATGTTACGTAGAGTACGTAGCGCGCGCTAAGTAGTTCAGGCAGAATTCATTTTTAGAGCTTGCGGCCGTAAACCGGATTGTTAGACATTCGTACGACTTGAGAGGAATTCTTTATTATTTCTTAGGTCCGAGCCTTGCATAGGGGACGATCGAGGGTCGGTGGCATACGGACGCGTGTCAATTGTTGGAGTATTTCATTCTTGCCATTTTCGAGGCAAGTATCATATGTTGAGTTTGATTTATATTGGAACTTTGATCATGCTTATGGTTTTGTTCATGTTGTCGAATATGAGATTTATTTCTATAATTTCTCGTGGTATTCGTTGTTAATTGTTCGTATTGATGAACATATTGAAATGCATATATGTATGCATAATTGATTGGTTTATGGTATAAATCATCCGAGGGGGGGTCATGAGGATCTATGCTGAGGGCGCTGGATCGAATGTCCACCATGCATTCGTCCGACGGGATCATCATGGGGATCTATGCTGAGAAGCCGGATCGGGACGGGTTTTCCACCATGCGTTGGTCGCGGGATCATCATGGGGATCTATACCAAGGGCTGGATCTTGGATTACCCTGTATTGCGTTGATGGAATCGTGAGGATTCACATCGTTGGATTCCGATGACGGAAGTCCGTTTTGCATGTTTTATGATGCACTGATGATTTATGTATTATGATACTTGTACTAGCATTGTTTTGCTAACCCCTTCGGGGGTGGACATTGTTTTGATGTTCAGGTAGCCGAGGAGCGGGGAAGCAACCACGATCGGCGAGCGATGAAATGGCTCAGTGATGTGGTTGATGTTTATTGTTATTGTGATTTGTCTTCTTGGTTCACTTTAGTACTCGAGCACGTGTGTTTTTAATAATGTCATTTTCGATATGGTTGTATAAGTTAACTCTTTGGATCAGTTGAACCAGTTCTGTATTTTGAACTTCAGTTGTAAGGTTGAATTATATTTGCATTTCTTTTATTTAGCCTTGTAAATCCTTACTTAAAGGGTTTACGGCGCTGTAATTATTCTGAATATCTCGGGGTGTTACAGGTTGATGGCGTCTCTTGACTTGCTTCTTATCACACAGATTGAAGCTTCGTCCTATTCGTCCCACACAGGTGAATAACTTCCTTAGTCCACACAGGGCTATGTTTTACTCAAAGGTAAAATGGTAAAGTGAGAGGTTTAGAACAGCAGCTTGAACACGATGATCTTGAGCTGATGATGTGCTGTTCTTGTTGACTGAGTATATTTCTTCTCTTCAGATGTAGATAGATACTTGAAGAAATATACTTGCTCTTGTAAGCTTTGATTTGACGATAATGAATATTCAGTCGTTCGAACTTAGTTGTAATTCATATTGCGTTCGTTGTCTGCAATGTCCTCTTGCATGGACTATTTATAACCTGGGAATAGATCCGTTATAAATATATCTGTTGGCTAGGTTGGTGAGTTGAGATCTATTCTGATTGGTTGATTAACTTTCAAGAACTAGATCCGGATTTTGCTCCTTGTCTGAAGATCCTTGTCGGTTGGTATTTAAATACTTATCCATTCATTATTTAGATACTTTTTTCAAACGGCGTTCTGACTTTAGCGTATAAAGTAGATTCCTTGTCAATGGTCTTCAATTCTGTTGGATAAGTGTTTATTATCCTAACACTTCCAGCCTGTGTCCAGCATAATACGTCTTTTTGCTGTTAGTTGTAGACTTCAACTTTGTAGGCTATCTCCCATGCTGTATGGCAGGCGCTGTATGAAGATTCAAGACAGCTTCCATACTTAGCGGTATATCGAGTCCTTCGATGTATGATGGCAAATATTCTTGAGATAGCTTGTTGTATGTTGACTAGATAACTTATTGTATGATGGCAGTACGGAATTTGTTGTATGTTGGCATTTATCAAAACAAGGTACAGGATTGTTTATCCCAACACAGCAGAAGTAAACGGAGCTGGAACAGATGCTGATGTCAAGTGTTGGAGGACTGTGTGAATGAATCCAGCCGCTAGAAGGCTGTGTGATCAAATCTAGTTCGCCAACGTGAAACGTGCTTGGCTGAAGTCAAGATGCATCTTCTTTTCTGGTATCCATCTCATAGAAACTCCAAAGTTAAGCGTACTTGGCCTGGAGTAGTTATGGGACGGGTGACCCCCTGGGAAGTTTCCCAGGTGTGCGTGAGTGAGGACAAAGTGCGCTAGAAAAGACTTGTGTTGATACAGTGAGGATAGTCTTCATCATTCTTGGGACCAACAAAACTATTCGGTCGATCGGTCGCTATTTCATTTCCCGCTTCTCTACCTCTTGCCCTTTCTCTGTCTTCTTCTCCCTCTCTCTCTCTCTAAAATCCCCTCAGCAAAACATACAGAAATTCGCCTCTGCAAATCTTAGATTTGCATAAAACACACACACTCAAGGTCGACCATGGCTGGACCAAAATTATGTGATGAACTGAAGGGCTTTCTATCAGATTCCGACCCGTGCCATGTGGCAGCGGCGGCCGGGAAATGCAGATCGGGTGGCGACCTCAGCTTCAGGCGGTGCGGCGGCAACATCTCACGGCAGAAGAAGGTAAGTGTTTGAAAGGTTGGGGATCTCTAGATCCGGGTTCCAGCTGGAACCGGCCGTGATGTTTCTGGTTTGATTTTGTTCATATCTTGAAAGGGCTTAGTGATGGTGGTGGTTCTGGGATGATTCATTTTTCTTAGATGGGGTTATGTCGAGTGAACTCGACTTGAGTTCAGAAATCGCACTGTGATGGAGAATCGAGTTCAGTTCTGTTCAGGACTGAACTTTGAAGAATTCTTGACGTGGTGATTGAACGGGCTGAAGAACTGGGTTTGATGGTTTCTATTGGTTTGGTTCTTGTTTTTCTTCAATTTTAGTTAAGATTTGCACTAGAATAAGAACAAATGGGTCTGAAACTGCGTATTTGATGTTGAAATTTTGGTCTTATATTGTATCTATAATTTGCAGAATAAAAGAAAAGAGGATTTAAATTTTACCTTTGCTGGAAATTTGGGAACTGAATGATGATGATGATGATCGACCCTTGCAGTAGGAAGATGATATCTTCTTATTTTTTTTTACTGCACTCGGATGAACTTCCCGATGCTGGACTTTGTTGGTCTGATGGAGGACCAGAAGTCTAATAGGTGTAGGTGATGTATTTTGTGTTTTATGTATTGTGTTTTTATTTTGCATATTTATACTTCTAGATTTAGGGTTGAGATGTTTTGTAACCCTAGGAGTATATATGGTAGTATAATTTGTTGGGTTAAATATTTTGGGTCATCACAAGATAGTCAAGCCATATAACAATAACATTATAATTAAAACCTAGTGGGTTTTATATAATTAATAATTTAATAATAATAATAATAATAACAGAACTATTAATATTAGATTGCCTTTGAAAAAATAAGGATACTGTTATTATTAATAATAATACTATCAATACTAATAATATAGTATTATTATTAATAATTAATATTAAACATCCCTTAAAATTTATTGATAAGCCGACTCGAGCTTAGAATCTATGAGTTAAAATGAAAACAATTATGATCTCATTAAATGAGATTAAAAGATTAATTCGTACGTGACGTGAAAATAATTGTAGAACAATTACTCACTCGGCAATGTAATCAGACTAGATGAAATGGAATGCATTACTAATATTATTATAAATATAATATTATTATATAAAATGTCGGATTTTACATCATACTCCTCTTAGAAAAATTTTCGTCCTCGAAAATAAATGACATACCTCGATTGAAGAAATTTGGATAACGAGCTTGAAGTTCTTCTTCGCGCTCCAAAGTGGCCTCATAGTTACTGTGGTTATGCCATTGGATTTTGACAATCACTTTCTCTTTGTTCCGCAACTGTCGGACTGATTGGTCGAGAATAACCTCTAGTTGTTCTTCATAAGTAAGATCTTTGTTCACCTCCACGGTGGTATAGTCGATGACATGGCATAGATCGTGCACATATTTCCTCAACAACGATACATGAAAAATGTTGTGCACGGCCGAAAGTTCTAGGGGTAAAGCCAAGCGGTAAGCTAACTCTCCAATTCATTCAAGAATTTAGAACGGTCCAATATATCTCGGCCTCAACTTACTCCTTGGACCAAAACAAAAAATTCCCTTGGTAGGAGATACCTTAAGGAATACCTTGTCGCCAACACAGAATTCGAGATCTTTCCTACGCTTGCCAGCATAAGACTTCTGGCGATCCTGTGCTATCTTGATCCTCTCACGAATCTTATCCACCACACCTACTGTATGTTCAATCATCTCGGGACCTAAGATTTTCCTTTCACCTACTTCGTCCCAATACGGTGGTGATCGACACTTCCTACTGTATAAGGCTTCATATTGTGCCGTACCGATCGTCGACTGATAACTGTTGTTGTAAGTGTAATACCCGATTGTAAATTCATTCATTATCATCCAGTTAATTTTCATTCAGTAATATTTCACTCAGTAATAATCATTCATCATTCATGTTCGTTCATCGTGTTCACTGTTTGACGTACTTGGAATCCTGGATCAGTTCTCATTCGTCTTTCTACCTTGTTTGAGATTTGAGCCGAGTTTATCTTCATCGTCATATTTGTGGTAGACTGTGAGTGAGGAGTAGCGCACGCTACGTACTCTTTTTAGCACGCTCTAATTGAGTACATGTAACACCCCGAGATATTCGGAATAATTACAGCGCCGTAAACCCTTTTAGTAAGGATTTACAAGGCTGATTAAAAAGGAAAGTAAATATAAGACATCAACATTGCGAAAATTCAAGTTATGAAAACGTACAACTGGTTCAACGGGTAATTAATACAACCATATCGAATTAATATCAAAAGGACACGCGTACTCGAGTACAGAAACCAAACCAAGAAAACAAATCTCCAATAACAATAAACATCACTGAACCCCTTCGTCGTCACGTCGGTCCTGTGGCTGTTTCCCTGCTCCTCGGCTACCTGAACATCAAAACAAATGTCCACCCCCGAAGGGGTTAGCAAAACGATGCTAGTACAAGTATCATGTTAAACAATTCGAATATGCATCAATAATACATAACAAGATACACCACACGGACTTCCGCTACCGGAATCCGACAATGCGAATCCACAAGATTCTATTATACAGCATGGGTATTCCAATGATCCAGCGCCCTCAGCATAGATCCCAAGATGATCCCGTCGGACCAACACGAGGTGGAAATAACCCGTCCAATGATCCAGCGCCCTCAGCCTAGATCCCAAGATGATCCCGTCGGACCAACACGAGGTGGACATCCGATCCAGCGCCCTCAGCATAGATCGTACAACGTATACAAACACAACTCAAGCATAACCATATGCCAAATCATTATGTTCATCAACATGAACATATAAACACTATATAATGAATATCATGACAAATCAACGAAGTAAATATCATGTTCAACAACATGCATAATCATACGCATACTCCAAAAATACCGATTTTAACATATCACGATACTTGCCTCAAAGATGGCAAGAACGATATACTTCAATGCTCTCGACGCACTCGAAGGCCGCCTCCTCCGATCAACGTAACAAGCTCGAACCTTAACAAAAGGAACGATATACAAATCATCTCAAGTCGAACGATGGCCTAACAATTCGGTCTACGGCCGAAAAGCTCAAAATAAACAATGCCCGGATCGCTTAGCGCGCGCGCACCTACGTAACGTGCGCTAAAGACAGGCTGATAGCGTACGCTATCTTATAAGACTAGCGTCGCTAGCCACGGTCTGGCGATCGACTCGGTGGTCTCATAACGCCGCGCTACGTGCGTTTGGGCGTTAATCGGCCCGATAGCGCACGTTAACTCACATGTGTTAGCGTGCGCTAATATTACATGTGAGAATCGCAAGCGGCTGGGTTGAATGGTGAAGAACTCAAGAATCCTACCGTGATAATACAAGTTAACCTCGGGCAAATCATGCTAATAAGTTTTGAGGAAGATTTGATTATGGAATACCAATATACGGATAGTCATCTTAGTATCATAATCCATTACGATTTTCAAGAAGTAATCTAAGTTCCGATCGTCTTATGTTTCAAAACACACGATTTCAACGTATACGACTCAAAGAATCGGGTACTATCCGATTACTAGATCATAAATCGATTTAAACATGCTTAGGAGTCCTTATAATAAGGTGGTTCAATGGTTCATTCGATATCTAGCATATATACGTCAAAAGTATCCTTCTAACATGCGATGACCGATAAAAACGAAATACTTGCTATCCAAACATGATTCAAACTTCCTTAGGAACCTTACTAATCATTGGTGAAAAATCACCTACCTCAAAGTAATGAAGAACACGGATGAAAATGAAGCAATCCAACACCAAAGGCTTGATCACCAATCTCCAATGATATAAGATCTTCAATCTCGAACTAAGTGGTTGATACGAAGTGTTTAGGACGAATGGAGTTATGTTTCAAGTGCAAGAGTTCGGGTTATGTGGGAAGAAAGGACTGAAATCACGAATAGGATGCTGTCCTATTTATAGTAAATGGCTATTAGCGCGCGCTACACCCTGTTCGTAGCGTGCGCTAACGGCTCACAGTCTAAACTGTACTCGGCACTTAGCGTACGCTACGCATATACCTGTAGTGTGCGCTAAGGCGTTGACCCGGCTTTTCCCGAAAGCCGTCCAGGTACATCCGACACGATCCGACAGGGGTCCCCCGGCCAGATCTCACCTACCGCACGTCTCAATCAGTCTGACCACGCATAGCGTGCGCTAATTACACTCGGTGGCGTGCGCTATAAAACCATGTTAGCGTACGCTACCCTTAGCCTGTAGCGTGCGCTACATGCACAAAATTTCAACCTTTAATTCACATACACGAAATTATATGCTCGGCGATATCGGAATATGAAATACGGAGAATAGTATTCAGACAAAAGTACAATCATTACAATATCGCAAGTTCCAATTACATAACAGAAATCTCGGGTATTACATCCTTCCTCCCTAAAAAGAAGTTTCGTCCCGAAGCTTAGGATGAAAACAACTCCGGATATTTAGCCTTCATATCGTCCTCCGTTTCCCAAGTGGCCTCTTCGACTCCATGTCGTGACCATTGTACTTTAGCCAAATGTATTGGTTTATTCCTTAATTGTTTGATCCGGCTCTCAAGTATCTTGATTGGTCTCTCTTCGAAGGTGCCATCATTAGCTATCTCGATCTCGTCGAAATCAATGACGTGGTCGGGTCAGGTATATACTTCGCGATTGGGATACGTGAAATACACTGTGAACATGACTCAGCGATGGCGGTAAGGCCAACCTGTATGCTAAATCCCCAACTCTCTCTAGGATCTCAAATGGTCCGATATATCTTGGACTAAGCTTGCCTCTTCTCCCAAAACGGAAAATCCCTCGTGTAGGAGACACCTTCAATAGTACGTGGTCCCCAACGTCGAACTCTAGAGGGCGACGACGTACATCTGCATAAGACTTCTGTCGACTCTGGGCAGTCAACAGTCTCTCTCGGATCACCGCTATCTTCTCTTGAGTCTGAATAATCAAATCCGGTTCCGTCCCGATCAAATCCGAAGAATCATCCCAACACAGGGGTGATCGGCACCTCCTCCCGTACAAAGCTTCAAATGGTGCCATTTTAATAGAAGCATGCCAACTATTATTGTAAGTGAATTCGATCAAGGGCAAGTGAACTTCCCAATCAGTTGACCAATCCAACGCACAAGCTCTAAGCATGTCTTCTACAGTTTGAATAGTCCTTTGGATGACCGTCCGTTTGGGGATGATAAGTCGTGCTAAAGTTGAGCTCGATCCCCAAAGCTTTGTGAATTGCTTTCCAGAAGTGCGACACGAAACGACCATCTCGATCCGAAATAATGGTCTTCGGCGTCCCATGCAATCTGACTATCTCCGCAATAAATACTCGCGCCAATCTTTCGGGTCCCCAAGTATCTTTGATCCCTAGTAAATGAGCTGACTTGGTTAGTCGATCAACTATAACCCAAATCATGTTCATTCCCGCTCTAGTCCTTGGCATACTGGTGATGAAATCCATCGAGATATCCTCCCACTTCCACTCAGGGATCGGAAGCGGCTTTAACATCCGTGGTCGCCGATGCTCAATCTTGACCTGTGACAAGTCAAACACTTCAAACGCATCGCTACGTCCTTCTTCATATTCCCCACCGAAGTTTTGTTTTAGATCCTTATACATTTTATCACGCCGGGTGAATAGAATAGGGCGCGTTGTGAGCTTCCTTGAGAATAGTCCGTCTCAAATCATCATCATCGGGAACACAAAGTCGACTCTGAAATCTCAGAACTCCATCATCTTGTATTACGAATCCTGGGGCTTTTCCTTTCTTTATTTCATCACATAATCGAAGGATCAGAGAATCGTTCAACTGTTTAGACTTGATCCCCTCGACTAGTGATGAAGTCAGTTCCATCACATAAAGTTGTTCTTGGATTCTGGTGCCCATACTTCAATCCTCGCGGATCGGTTCGTTGAATCGGTTTGGGATGTAAGTGCTTCCAACACTCGAAGAGAAACGGGTTTTCGGCTCAAGGCATCGGCTACTACATTTGCTTTCCCCGGATGATAGAGAATCTCCAAGTCGTAATCCTTGATCAATTCCAGCCACCTTCTCTGCCTCATGTTTAATTCTTTCTGACTGAAAATGTATTTGAGGCTCTTATGATCTGTAAAGATCTGACAATGAGTGCCGTACAAATAATGTCTCCAAATTTTCAAGGCAAAGACCACAGCTGCTAGCTCCAGATCATGAGTCGGATAATTAACTTCGTACGGTTTCAATTGCCGAGAAGCATAAGCAATTACTTTACCCTTTTGCATCAACACACAACCCAAACCTTGATTCGAAGCGTCGCTGTATACCAAAAATCCGTCAGTTCCTTCTGGCAGCGCTAATATAGGTGTCGGGTCTCTTCTTAAGTTCGTCAAAACCAGCCTGGCACTTCTCATTCCACGCGAACTTTTGAGTTTTCTGTAACAGCTGGGTGAGCGGACGAGCAATTTTGGAAAATCCTTCTACAAAGCGGCGATAATATCCAGCAAGTCCTAAGAAGCTTCGGACTTCTTTCACGTTCTTAGGAGCTTCCCATCCCAAGATTGCTTCGACTTTCTTCGGGTCCACCTGAACTCCATCGGCTGATATCACATGCCCAATGAAGGTTACTTCCTTAAGCCAGAACTCGCATTTAGAAAATTTTGCATATAGCTGTTCCTTTCTCAAGATGCTCAAAACCACACGTAAATGATCAGCATGCTCCTCTGCGTCCCTCGAATATATCAAAATGTCGTCAATGAAAACGACCACAAATTTATCCAAGTATTCCAAGAATACCCGATTCATCAATTGCATGAATACCGCAGGAGCATTGGTAAGTCCAAATGGCATCACTACAAATTCATAATGCCCGTACCGGGATCTGAAAGCAGATTTCGGTATGTCCGATTCCTTAATTCTCAATTGGTGGTATCCTGATCGCAAGTCAATCTTCGAGTATACCCTTGCCCCTTGCAGTTGATCAAACAAGTCGTCGATCCGAGGTATAGGATACTTATTCTTGATCGTCATTTTGTTAAGCTCCCTGTAATCAATACACAGTCGGAGGGATCCGTCTTTCTTCCGGACAAAGAGAACGGGCGCCCCCCAAGGAGAAACGCTAGGTTGAATATATCCCTTCTGTAGCAATTCCTCCAGTTGCTTCTTGAGTTCATACATCTCGGTTGGCGCCATACGGTATGGTGCCCTGGAAATAGGGGTTGCTCAAGGCTCTAATTCGATGGTGAATTCCACTTCTCTTTGCGGAGGTAACCCTGGTAGCTCGTCAGGAAATACATCCGAGAACTCATTCACAACTGAGATAGACGAGAGCTCTATTCCTTCCTCTTTCCTCATGGCATAGCACCAAAGTCCATGACATCCCTGCTTCAGTAATTTCACCGCTTTCATTGCCTTGATCAATTTCCCGAGCTTCGGTCTCCATCCTCGGAATAAGTGTTCAGATCCGTCATCAGCAATGATGGAAATGACTCTCTCTCGGTAATTCAGCACAGCTCCATAACGGTTGAGCCAATCATCTCCGAGAATTAAATCGTCACCGCAGATGTCAACTACAATAAGATTCGATGGCCAATCTCTTCCTTCTATAGATACTGGGAAATCCCTAGCTTCAAGTGTTCCCACAATTTTCTCTCCGCTCGGTAATCCCACAACATAAGGTTCACAATTATACAAGCACGGGATGTTCAAACGATTAACACAGTTCAAAGATATAAAAGAATGTGTGGCTCCGGAATCGAATAAAACACTAGCTGGTTGCAAAAGGATCAGAATCGCACTGATGCAACCGCAGTGTTCAGTCGCCGATCTCCTCATTTCGTACGGGCGCGGAGGAACGGACCCAAAGATTGGATGTCTCTCTCTTCCCAGCGTTCTGCTGCTGGAATCCACTCTGCGTGTCTGGTTCACACTTATCTCCTTAGGAATCAGTGCCGGAGTGCGGGTACCAAAGATCTAGTAGCGGCTCCACAAAAGGCCGCACGGTGCCCTTCTTGCCCACAGTCGTAACAAGTCACGGAAGATGCGGGGCAATCACGTCGAACATGCCTGCTCGACCACAATTGTAACATTTCTTTGATGCGTCAAAGCTGATGCTGCGTCCAGGAACTTCTTTCCGCCTCTGGAAGGATGTGGAGGTTTCTAGCCGAATAAAAGGAAGGCGGCCTTTGCGGGCCCCACCACTCTTGTTTTCTGCAAAGTGCCGGTCACCTTCGCTTCTTTGCCTCTACCGATTTCTCTACCGCCGCCTCTTTCATGTCGTAGGCAGCGCTTTGTCTTGATCTTTGCCGCAACGTAGTACACTCGAATCCGGACATGTCTGCTGAATCTCGGCTTCATCCGCATATCAAAATGAAAAATCTTTTCTGCCTCCGTTCTGACCAAGTGTCGCACACAAGTCAGCTGATGATTAAAAGTTTTAATTACATCTGTCACAGATGCCTCCGAACTCTGTGGTGAGAAAAACTCTCGGATCTTCGCCTCTCTTCTTTGGACGGGGACAATCGTGCTTCCATCATTTGTTTGAATTCCGTCCAATCCGCATTATGATCCTCGGGTCGAACAGCTTCCCACCAATCAAAGGCCTCCCCAGTCAGAAAATACTGGGCGATGGGAACCTTCCGGTCCTCGGGACAGTTAAGACCCGCGAATATCTTTTCCAACTCCTTGAGCCGGTGGTCCCAAGTAAGTGTCTCGGCAGATCCACAAATTTTGGCGGGTGCAATTTAACCACCTCGGCAAGCCATCTGTCTCCCGGTTATCCTCGTGGTGCCGCTTTGTCCCATCATTGTCGCATGCGATCAACGACTGGGCGAATCGGTTTATCTGCGCCACCACTGTTGAAGCACTCCTGGCATGTTAGGATTTGCGTCATCATTCGCTGATCCTTGCTGCCCTCCAGAATGGGAATCGGTTCGACTAGCCGATATTTCTGGGGTAGTTGCGGAATCCTCATGTCTCACGTTACCACGTCCGCGTCCACGACCGCGTCCGCGTCCACATCCTCCTCTCAACATACTGTAAACGCAATTTCTCAATATACAGAACAAAATTTTTGGAATAAAGTCCGTCAATACTCACAAAACAGTAATTAAGTAAAACGGTAGTACAAGAGATTAAGAGACTTACAACCACGGTCCACATGACGACTTCGGCTGAACAGTGATGTTACAAACGACCCGTAAATCAAATAACGTAAACAGACCCAAACAAAACCCGACTGCCAAGATATCCATAAATCTTAGCTCCGATACCATATTCTGTAACACCCCGAGATATTCGGAATAATTACAGCGTCGTAAACCCTTTTAGTAAGGATTTACAAGGCTGATTAAAAAGGAAAGTAAATATAAGACATCAACATTGCGAAAATTCAAGTTATGAAAATGTACAACTGGTTCAACGGGTAATTAATACAACCATATCGAATTAATATCAAAAGGACACGCGTACTCGAGTACAGAAACCAAACCAAGACAACAAATCTCCAATAACAATAAACATCACTGAACCCCTTCGTCGTCACGTCGGTCCTGTGGCTGTTTCCCTGCTCCTCGGCTACCTGAACATCAAAACAAATGTCCACCCCCGAAGGGGTTAGCAAAACGATGCTAGTACAAGTATCATGTTAAACAATTCGAATATGCATCAATAATACATAACAAGATACACCACATGGACTTCCGCTACCGGAATCCGACAATGCGAATCCACAAGATTCCATTATACAGCATGGGTATTCCAATGATCCAGCGCCCTCAGCATAGATCCCAAGATGATACCGTCGGACCAACACGAGGTGGAAATAACCCGTCCAATGATCCAGCGCCCTCAGCCTAGATCCCAAGATGATCCCGGCGGACCAACACGAGGTGGACATCCGATCCAGCGCCCTCAGCATAGATCGTACAACGTATACAAACACAACTCAAGCATACCCATATGCCAAATCATTATGTTCATCAACATGAACATATAAACACTATATAATGAATATCATGACAAATCAACGAAGTAAATATCATGTTCAACAACATGCATAATCATACGCATACTCCAAAAATACCGATTTTAACATATCACGATACTTGCCTCGAAGATGGCAAGAACGATATACTTCAATGCTCTCGACGCACTCGAAGGCCGCCTCCTCCGATCAACGTAACAAGCTCGAACCTTAACAAAAGGAACGATATACAAATCATCTCAAGTCGAACGATGGCCTAACAATTCGGTCTACGGCCGAAAAGCTCAAAATAAACAATCTGCCCGGACTGCTTAGCGCGCGCTACGTACCCTACGTAACGTGCGCTAAGACGGACTGTTAGCGTACGCTATCTTATAAGACTAGCGTGCGCTAGCCACGGTCTGGCAGTCTGACTCGGCTGGTCTCATAACGCGCGCTACGTACGTTTCGGGCGTTAACTGACCCCGATAGCGCACGTTAACTCACATGTGTTAGCGTGCGCTAATATTGCATGGCAGAATACTGCAAGCCGAAACTGGGTTGAATGGTGAAGAACTCAAGAATCCTACCGTGATAATACAAGTTATCCTCGGGCAAATCATGCTAATAAGGTTTGAGGAAGATTTGATTATGGAATACCAATATACGGATAGTCATCTTAGTATCATAATCCATTACGATTTTCAAGAAGTAATCTAAGTTCCGATCGTCTTATGTTTCAAAACACCTGATTTCAACGTATAAGACTCAAAGAATCGGGTACTATCCGATTACTAGATCATAAATCGATTTAAACATGCTTAGGAGTCCTTATAATAAGGTGGTTCAAAGGTTCATTCGATATCTAGCATCTATACGTCAAAAGTATCCTTCTAACATGCGATGACCGATAAAAACGAAATACTTGCTATCCAAACATGATTCAAACTTCCTTAGGAACCTTACTAATCATTGGTGAAAAATCACCTACCTCAAAGTAATGAAGAACACGGATGAAAATGAAGCAATCCAACACCAAAGGCTTGATCACCAATCTCCAATGATATAAGATCTTCAATCTCGAACTAAGTGGTTGATACGAAGTGTTTAGGACGAATGGAGTTATGTTTCAAGTGCAAGAGTTCGGGTTATGTGGGAAGAAAGGATCGAAATCACGAATAGATGTCATTCTATTTATAGTAAATGGCTATTAGCGCGCGCTACACCATGTTCGTAGCGTGCGCTAACGGCTCACAGTCTAAACTGTACTCGGCACTTAGCGTACGCTACGCATATACCTGTAGCGTGCGCTAAGGCGTTGACCCGGCTTTTCCCGAAAGCCGTCCAGGTACATCCGACACGATCCGACAGGGGTCCCCCGGCCAGATCTCACCTACCGCACGTCTCAATCAGTCTGACCACGCATAGCGTGCGCTAATTACACTCGGTGGCGTGCGCTATAAAACCATGTTAGCGTACGCTACCCTTAGCCTGTAGCGTGCGCTACATGCACAAAATTTCAACCTTTAATTCACATACACGAAATTATATGCTCGGCGATATCGGAATATGAAATACGGAGAATAGTATTCAGACAAAAGTACAATCATTACAATATCGCAAGTTCCAATTACATAACAGAAATCTCGGGTATTACAGTACAGGTACTGCACGCTAACCTCTTAGTATTAGCGCACGTTAATGCATTTGGGAAGACAGTCCAGAAGGCACTGGACTGGATTAGTGAGATTCATAACGCACGTTACAATTGGAGTATAACGTATGTTAAATAATGTGCGTAGCGCACGCTATCGGGATCCATCAGCGCGCGCTAGCATATTGGAACAGACAGTCCAGTGGGTACTGGACTGAGTTGAAATAATTCGTAGCGTACGCTAAGAGTGTGCATAGCGTACGCAAGGGTTAGTTGGTAGCGCACGCTAATAATAGGGTAGCGCGCGCTAAGGCTCAATCAGGCCAGAGGACAGTAGGTTCTGGACTCCAGTTACTGGGGATCAACTTTCAGGTAGCGCACGCTAACACAAGGTTAACGTACGCTAAGGAGGAGGCGTTAGCGCACGCTACCAAGTACGTAGCGTATGCTAACGATACAGGCAGTGGGTACTGGACTAACTGGTGTGCCCGCTAGCGCACGCTAAGCATCAGGAGTAAGCATCCGCTAAACTGGCTCAGGTATAAATTGGACAGTTCAGTCCAGTTTCGTCATTTTTCATCTCACTTCCTCCCTTCGGCGTTTTCAAGCGATTTGGAGAGATCTTTTTGAGCTGCACTCACCTATCATCATCTTCAAGCTTCTGAGTCAGATTAATCATCACTTAATC
Organism: Orobanche coerulescens; assembly: GCA_033398695.1. Classification (NCBI taxonomy): domain Eukaryota; kingdom Viridiplantae; phylum Streptophyta; class Magnoliopsida; order Lamiales; family Orobanchaceae; genus Orobanche; species Orobanche coerulescens. Next base: position 140,124,880 of record CM065803.1, on the reverse strand, counting down.
CTCTCCAACACATCAAATCAAGGTAATCATTTCTTGAATCTAGAATTTCGGAGTTCGAGTGTTTTTCCTTCCGATCTCTTCGTGTAAGCTTGCTATGCTGTTGTAATATGTTAGATATGGATTATCTACCTTGAATACATGTATTCCTACGGATTTATTGGTGTATATTGCGGATTTGATGAATATTTGGGGAATTATGCAAGAACCCTTGGGGTTTGACTTTGGATATTTTGGGGGTTTCCAATTGATGTTGTCGTAACCTTGAGTTGTGGTTTCCTATTGGATCATTGAATAATGAAGTTTTATTGGATTGAATTACTTTTGGAGGTTGGTTTTCGATATATTTTTGGGGAATAGTTGTAATCAACGGGAGAATGTTTGCAACGTATCCGTTAGAATGCCCCAATGAGTTTTGGTTATTGTTGTAACGACTTTTGAGTTGGTGATTATCGTGCTTAATACGTATATTGAGCGTTTATTGGTAATTATGTTATTCAAGATTGTTCGAGCGACCGGTATTTTCCAGGTAGGACGTTTGTTCGAGGAAGGACTTTCTTCACCGGTATTTGTGTAAGTTAATTCTTACTCGGTTAAAGGGATATTCATTCCTTACGTTGTTGTTCATTCATATATGTAATTCACTCATAATATATCATTCATGTCGAGACTTGTAATTATCAACTAATCATGTAACTCACGAGGAAATCATTATTTCATCTCGGTGAGTCATTCTTTATCCTTGTCGGATTTTATTCACTATCTCTCATCTTGGTCGTTTTTGTTCTTGTAACCTTCCGGGATTTTATTGTGTGGCCGGGTGGCGTATGTGTGGAATTTTTAGTCGGGCACACTATGGTCATGTGTATATGCGGGACTCCGGACACATTGGACTGTGCACACGGTAAAGTACCTCCGTGAGACTAATTAGGCCAAGTTGCGGGTGTATATGCGGGACTCCGGACACTCAGCTACTTGTGCACTTGCACATTCCATTCGGGCGTACAATGATACCCATCATTCAACTCTATTTCATAATTCATTCATGTGATTGTTGTATATTGTTCAACTCTTGAGGATTGTTGTTCTATGTAACTGACCCCGTTGGGGATATTGTTTTTAGGTCATGGCAAGGCAAAAGCACGGGAAGAGAATTTTGACGGCGAGGAGTCCCAGTGATACTAGTAGGGGGCCCCAGTCTCTTCATTTCATTCATTCTTCCTTGTTATGTATTTTCCGCTGCACTTCCTTTTGGATTGTCATTTGTTTAGTGTTGTATATTTTATCTTTATATAAAATATACATGTATTCAGTGTTCCGTGGGTGTGTTGTATTTGAAACTCCTCATCGGAGTAATTGATGATGTAATGTAGTTCGGTACTACATTCGTATTGTGTAATTCATTAATTTTCATTCGTCTGCTGGGTCCCAGTCACGGGTCCACGGCACTGTAATATCCGCCTAGTTTGGGGTGTTATAGAGTTGGTATCAGAGCTCGGTGGTTTTGAATACTACCTTCTGAGTCATGTCTCATTTGAAATCATTGTTCATCAGACTAGTATCATTGGACTTTCGCGTCACGTGTGACCTGTGCAAGAGCCAAACCCCTCAGACCGAAAGAAATGTAAGATTTCTGATGCCATGTATGATTTCTGGCAATAAGAATCACTCATTCATCATTCATCAGTCAACAGTCCTCAATCATCATTTTCATTTGATCATGTCGATCATGTTAGCTCATTAATCACTCAGTTCAGTTCATCACTCATTTGTTGATCTTGTGGATCGTTTCATTAATCTTGTCAACTTATTCAAGATAATCATTTCAAAATTTCATCAGATAATCATGTCACCTCAGTTGATCCTTCATGCGATCATTGTGTTAGAGCGCGTATGCTCATTGTTATCATTTCATAACTTCATTACAATGTGATACTCATGCGGGATCTATAATTATCATGTATTCCCTACCTTCAGTATGGATCGAGCTGGCAGAGGATGCAGGGGAAGAGGCCGTGGTGCGGGCCGAAACCCGGGAGCTCGAATGAATACTCTTGCGAACGCGGGGAATAATGCTAACTCATCGAGCAGCGATGCTGCCACACATTCACCTGGAAATAATCCTTCATTGTCAGGGAGTCGTACCCAGGACACGGCCCAATCAGAAGGTGTCCGGGTTGACCCTCTCGCTTTTATGCAGGGCATGATGGCCCAAATGACTCAGATGGCACGTCTGATGGAGACGATGCAAAACTCAATGGCTCAAAATTAGCAGGCTCCTCCGCTGCCACCTCAGTGGCAATAGAGGAACGTGAGCAGCATCATCAACGACATTTCTCGCAAGAAGCCGCCTACCTTTGAGGGCTCATCTGAGCCGGCGGACATTATTCACTGGCTGGAGCATTTCGAGAAATTTGTTTCTATGGTGGAGTGTCCCGAAAGACATAAAGTTTCAGTCGCGGCTTACTATCTCGGTAAGAGCGCTCACTCATGGTGGCTATCTCTGAAGCCCACCGACGGAGCTTGCACGTGGGACCAGTTCAAAACTCTCACGATGGAAAGATATTATCCGGCCCCACTTAGGGAGGCCAATCTCTCGGAGTTACTCAGTCCCGACCCATCAACGAAAGAAGATGTTCTCTCCATTGCCGAGAAATTTCAGGAGCTACTGCCTTTCGCCTCATCTATTATCCACTCGGAGGCGGATAAAATCAAGTATTTTAGTAAGAGGTTGAAACCTCGTATGAGGCTTCAATTTCTTAATCGTAATTGCACCACTCTAGCTGAATTCATCGAGAAAGCTCTTGCTTATGAGCTTACTGCTAAGGAGATTTCTAAGAATCAGACTTCATCTTCCGGCAAGAAATCGAAGAAGCGTAATCAGTCCGAAGGCAGTCAGGCTACTTTCAAGAAGCCTCGTACCGGCTCTACTTTTTCTGAGCGACCTCCTACGGCACCTAAACCAGCGGAATCTCAGTCCCGAGTGGCCATCTCGGCCATCACCTGTTACAACTGTGGTGAACAGGGCCATTTTAGCACGAAATGTCTGAGGCAGATAGTCACGTGTAATAACTGCGGGATTGCAGGGCATAAGGCTCGTTTCTGCCGAAGGGACTCCAAACCCACTCCGGCGAGATCGCAGGCCCCGAACCAGTCAGCAATTCAGAATCAGGCCACCTAGTCTGCATCGTTTAAGACGACGGGAGCAAACAAAGGCGGAGCCCACAGCTATCAGACAGGAGCATCCAGGTCCGGAGCTGGCAAGCCCCGAATTTATGAGATGAAGAGAGATGACGATTCAGAGGCCCGAATGATCTCAGGTACACTCGAAATTCTATCTCAACCTGTGTGTACCCTTTTTTATACTGGTGCATTGCATTCATTCATTTTCGAGTCATGCTTGAGTAGACTTCATCTGGATAGTGCTACTAATTGTGAGCCTTATATCATTGGACTACCTGACGGTAGGACAATTATCGGAGATCATGAGATTAAGAATTGTCCGATTCAGTTTCATGGACGTGATTGGTTGGCAGACCTGATCGTGGTGGATTTACCTAGAGATGACGACATTTTAGGTATTGATTGGATGGATTGTCACGATGCCATCCTTAGTGTCCGTAAGCATATGGTCACTATTGTTTCAGACGATGGAGTTGTATATGTATTTCAGGGGAGTAACCCCAGCTGTTCCGGAAAGGTTATCAATGTAATGAAAGCGGTGAAATTACTCAATCAAGGGTGTGTTGGTTATTGGTGCTATATTACCAAAACCGATAAATCATCAGTGTCATTGGCGGACATTCCGGTAGTAAGGGAATACGTTGATGTATTTCCAGACGAGTCACCTGGTTTGCCTCCACAGAGAGATGTGGAATTCATGATTGAGTTGGAGCCTGGTACATCTCCAATATCAAAGGCACCATATCGTATAGCCCCGATTGAAATGCAGGAACTGAAGAATCAGCTAGAGGAACTAACTGAGAAGGGTTATATCCGGCTGAGTGCGTCCCCGTGGGGAGCACCAGTGTTATTTGTCAAGAAGAATGATGTCTCTTTTTGCTTGTGTATTGATTATCGAGAGCTGAACAATGTGATGATCAAGAATAAATATACCCTACCCCGCATCGATGATCTTTTGGATCAACTTTAGGGAGCTTCAGTATTTTCTAAGATCAATTTAAGATCTGGGTATCATCAGTTGTGAATTCGAGAGTAGGATATCGCAAGGACGGCGTTTCGAACACGCTATGGGCACTACGAGATTGGAGTGATGCCGTTTGGGTTAACTAATGCACCTGCGGTAATCATGGAATTAATGAATTGAGTTTTCATCAACTATTTGGATTAGTTCGTGGTTGTATTCATAGATGACATTTTGATTTATTCTCGTGACCGAGAGGAGCATGAATTTCACCTTCATCAGGTTCTCGATGTGTTGAGATGAGAGCAGCTCTATGGGAAGTTTTCCAAGTGTGAATTCTGGATGTCCGAGGTGACGTTTCCCGAACATGTAATTTCAGCAAACGGAGTACGTGTCGACCCTTAAAAGACGGAGGCTATCCGAGATTGGCAACCTCTGAAGAATGTTAAGGAAATCCGAAGCTTTCTCGGATTAGCTGGATATTACCGGCGATTTGTGGAGGAATTTTCTAAAATTGCTCAACCCATGATGAACTTTTTGTGGAAGGATAAGAAATACACGTGGACTGACGTATGCCAGTGGAGTTTTGAGGAACTTAAGAGCCATTTAATTTCAGCACATGTCTTTTCCTTACAGCAAGGGACGGAGGGATTCGTAGTTTATAGTGACGCGTCCGAGCATGGTCTTGGATGTGTACTAATGCAGAATGGGAAAGTGATTGCCTATGCTTCACGGCAACTGAGGCCTTATGAGGTCAACTATCCGACCCATGACCTGGAGCTAGCAGCCATGGTTTTCTCATTGAAGATTTGGCGTCATTATCTTTATGGCGTCACTTGTCAGATTTTCACCGATCATAGGAGCTTGAAGTATATATTTACTCAGAAGGAGTTAAATATGAACTGATTAAGGACTATGATATCGAGATACAGTATCACCTGGGTAAGGCGAATGTTGTCGCTGATGCCTTGAGCCGTAAGTCCGTTCAGGAGCAGATGCTTGCTCGTTTAACTGTTCAGAAGGAACTCCAGCAGGAATTCCTTAGGCATGAGATCGAGGTTTGGTTACAGCGTGTACAAGGATAGTTTTGCATGCTGGAGATTTCATCGCCACTTGAGGAGGCGATCAGACTAAAACAGGGTTCAGACCCATTTTTGTTGCGTATTCGAGATGATGTGACTCAGGGGAAAGCCCCTGGATTTGTGATCCACGAGGAAGGACTTTTGCGATTTAAGAACCGGTTATGTGTTCCGGCGGAAAACTTGTTGAAAAACTCGATTTTGAGAGAGGCCCATGCTACCCCTTATTCTATTCATCCGGGGTCTAGCAAGATGTACAAAGACTTGAAACATAATTACTGGTGGAGTAACATGAAGCGAGAAGTCGCAGAGTTTGTTTCGAGATGTCTCACCTGCCAACAAGTCAAGATAGAACATCAGCGACCGGCGGGCATGCTGAAACCGATTCCTATCCTAGAATGGAAGTGGGAGGATATTTCAATGGATTTCATCACGAGTTTGCCGACGAGTCGGCGGGGCATGAATACAATTTGGGTGATTGTGGACCATTTAACTAAGTTAGCTCATTTCCTGGAGATTAAGGATATGTGGGGTCCCGGGAGACTTGCCCAGTTGTTCATCAAAGACATAGTGAGATTGCACGGTACTCCTAAGAGTATCATTTCTGATCATGACTGGTGATTCGTGTCACATTTTTGGAAATCAGTTCATCGTGCCATGGGAACTCAGCTCAACTTCAGCACGGCTTTTCACCCTCAGTCTGATGAACAATCAGAGAGAACTATTCAGAAGTTGGAGGACATGTTGAGGGCATGCGTCCTCGATTGAAAAGACAATTGGGAAGCCCAACTATCGTTGATCGAATTCACGTATAATAACAGTTGGCACGCTTCGATTCAAATGGCACCTTACGAGGCCTTATACGGTCGTCGTTGTCGATTTCCCCTATGCTGGGATGACTTATCAGAATCAGTCGGCACTGAGCCCGATATGCTTATAGCCGCCCGCGAGAAGGTAGCTTTGATCAGGAGTCGTTTGTTGACTGTTCAGAGTCGACAAAAATCATATGCCGATAACCGTCGTCGACCCTTGGAGTTCGAGACAGGTGATCGTGTTTTGGTCAAGGTATCCCCGAGTTGAGGTACTTTCCGTTTCGGGAAGCAGGGGAAGTTGAGTCCGAGATTCATTGGACCATTTAAGTTTTTGGATCGAGTGGGCGATCTGGCTTATCGATTGGCTTTACCTCCAGCCTTGAGCCAAATTCATAACGTATTTCATGTCTCTCAGTTGCAAAAATATGTTGCCGACCCTAATCACATACTTCAGTTCGATGAAATTGAGATCGCGGATGATCATACGTACGAGGAGCGTCCTGTACGAATCTTAGAGCGGAGAATCAAGCAGTTGAGGAACAAGACGATTCCTTTGGTTAAGATTCAGTGGTCTTGACACGGAGTCGAAGAGGCTACATGGGAAACCGATGATAGTATGCGGGAGAGTTATCCCGATTTGTTTGACCCTTAGTTTCAAGGACGAAATTATTTTTAAGGGGGGGAGTATGTAATACCCTGATTGTAAATTCATTCATTATCATTCAGTTAATTTTCATTCAGTAATATTTTTCACTCAGTAATAATCATTCATCATTCATGTTCATTCAATGTGTTCACTATTTGACGTACTTGGAATCCTGGATCAATTATCATTCATCTTTATACCTTGTTTGAGATTTGAGCCGAGTTTATCTTCATCGTCATCTTTGTGATGTACTGTGCGTGAGGAGTATCGCACGCTACTTACTCTTTTTAGTGCGCGCTAATTGAGTACAGGTAGCGCACGCTAACCTCTTAGTATTAGCGCACGCTAATGCATTTGGACAGACAATCCAGAAGGCACTGGACTGGATTAGTGAGATTCGTAATGCACGTTACAATTGGAGTATAACATATGTTAAATGATGTGTGTAGCACATGCTATCGGGATCCATCAGCGCGCGCTAGCGTATTGGAACAGACAGTCCAGTGGGTACTGGACTGAGTTGAAATAATTCGTAGCGTACGCTAAGAGTGTGCATAGCATACGCAAGGGTTTGTTGGTACCGCACGCTAATAATAGGGTAGCGCACGCTAAGGCTTAATCAGGCCAGAGGACAGTAGGTTCTGGACTCCAGTTATTGGGCATCAACTTTCAGGTAGCGCATGCTAACACAAGGTTAACGTACGCTAAGGAGGAGGAGTTATCGCACGCTACCAAGTACGTAGCGTACCCTAACGATACAGGCAGTGGGTACTGGACTAACTGGTGTGCCCGCTAGCGCACGCTAAGCATCAGGAGTTAGTGTGCGCTAAACTGGCTCAGGTATAAATTGGACAGTTCAGTCCAGTTTCGTCATTTTTCATCTCACTTCCACCCTTCGGCGTCTTCGGGCGATTTGGAGAGATCTTTTCGAGCTGCACTCACCTATCATCATCTTCAAGCTTCTAAGTCGGATTAATCATCACCTAATCCTCTCCAACACATCAAATCAAGGTAATCATTTCTTGAATCTAGAATTTCGGAGTTCGAGTGTTTTCCCTTCCGATCTCTTCGTGTAAGCTTGCTATGATGTTGTAATATGTTGGATATGGATTATCTACCTTGAATACATATATTCCTATGGATTTATTGGTGTATATTGTAGATTTGATGAATATTTGGGGAATTATTCAAGAACCCTTAGGGTTTGACTTTGGATATTTTGGGGGTTTCCGATTGATGTTGTCGTAACCTTAGAGTTGTGGTTTCCTATTGGATCATTGATGTCATTAATGAAGTTTTGTTGGATTGAATTACTTTTGGAGGTTGGTTTTCGATATATTTTTCGGGAATAGTTGTAATCAACGAGAGAATATTTGCAACGTATCCGTTACAATGCCCCCAATGAGTTTTGGTTATTGTTGTAACGACTTTTGAGTTGGTGATAATCGTGCTTAATACGTATATTGAGCGTTTATTGGTAATTATGTTATTCAAGGTTATACGAGCGACCGATATTTTCCACGTAGGACGTTTGTTCGAGGAATGACTTTCTTCACCGGTATTTGTGTAAGTTAATTCTTACTCGGTTAAAGGGATATTCATTCATTACGTTGTTCATTCATACATGTAATTCACTCATAATATATCATTCATGTCGAGACTTGTAATTATCAACTAATCATGTAACTCATGAGGAACGACGGTTCCAAATCATTTCATTGAAGCTATCACTCGTTGTATCATTATTTCATCTCAGTGAGTTGTTCTTTATCCTTGTCGGATTTTATTCACTATCTCTCATCTTGGTCGTTTTTGTTCTTGTAACCTTCCGGGATTGTATTGCGTGGTCGAGTGGCGTACGTGTGGAATTTTTAGTCGGGCACTGTAACACCCCCAGATTTAACTGGGAATATTACAGTGCCGTGGGCCCCGAGACGGAAGCCACAAGGCTAAAAGACATTTTCGCAAATATTTACAAACGCTCAAGAGGCTAACGACGGTACTGTCTTTTAAAACATTCGAAGACTTTGTAAAAGTCGTTTATCAAAACCGTCGTAAAATCTCATTTGAAAGAACAAGGCCTGAAATGCCAGAACTCAACAGTTTAAAAACATACGTTAAGATATTGCTTACACGTACCGACAAAATAGTTTAGAAAACGGTTGCCAAAGTAACCTAAGTTACCAGATACCAAAAGGCCAAAAATACTCACGCATCGGAAAAGACAAACAATTTAAAATACTCTAGCAGCGGAATACATCAACTGATCAGGAAACTTAATACACAATTACATGTCCTAGCCAGTCTCCTCCGGGAATCTCATCTCCCCACGACCGCTACAAGCTCGATATCTCAAGAACCTAAAAAGAAAGCCCACGACAGGGTCAGCCATAATATCCAACAATGATAACCGTCACATCACATTAATAATTACATACCAATGAGAATACAAAATAAGAATACGACCAATGTAATCTTATCGTCACAACTTTACCAAAATTCACATCTCGCACAGTACCCAAGGTTCTCAAAACATCATCATAACTCACTGTTACGAAATCTATTAACTCTGTCCAACCCAAAATCCGTCGAGTAACATCATCACATCTCGACACGAAAACCAATTGTCCATTAAAGACAAATACCAAGGGAAATACGGAACATACCTCAATATGCACAATATCACGAAAATCATGTCAGTCTAATCCGAGATCAGATCAATACAACATACGGGCACGGTCCTAACACAAGACCTACAAATGCATACTCATATGACAACGTCAATATGCTCAGAACAATAACAACAGTGTATACTCAATGGAAATTCCATGATCCAGCGCCCTCAGCATAGATCCCGGATGATCCTACTAGATCAACACGAAATGGATAACCAACACTATACATATGCACAACAACACATGATAAAATCAATGATGCGAATTCACAAGATTCCATCAACACAATACTGGGTAATCCAACGATCCAGCGCCCTCAGCATAGATCCCCATGATGAACCCGTCGGACCAACGCATGGTGGAAAACCTGTCCAACGATCCAGCGCCCTCAGCATAGATCCCCATGATGATCCCGTCGGACCAACGCATGGTGGACATCCGATCCAGCGCCCTCAGCATAGATCCTCATGACCCCATCGGATCATTTACAACATAAACATATGCAACTCAATATGTTCATCAACATGAACAACATATGAATCAAAAACATGAACGACGCTATGATGAAATAACTAGGACGACTTCATGTTCAGCAACATGAATGACAACCTGCATGATCAACAGCATCAACACTAAACCGAATCAAACTAAGATACTTGTCCTAAATCCTTCAGGAGAAATCTCGATGTCAAATCGTCACCCATATTTATCCTTAATACTCGGCGATCCCAACGTACCACGGACTATAGATACTCACATCCTCATATTTATCGCAACGTAACCTTGATACCCGAATATGCCAATAACCGAGATAAAGCATATACATTATGATTTAACTCCCAAAACTCGAATACAATTTATAATCTCAAATCTCCTATGATTACGATTATAAACATCGCTATACGAATTATAAACGAATGAAACGGAAACCATTCATTAAATATTATAACAGAGCAAGTAATAACTTGTCTCGATACCGATACAACAATGATGAAGCCACTACCAATCTCATTACCTTCGTCTACGAGCTCCTCGGCCCCGACCAATGCAATTCACGAACATACTCGAACACGACCGCAACATACGGTTATAATCGCCGATCAATAATCTCAACCTATTACAATAATCGATAAACAACAAGTTCGATAACAATCAACAATCGATATATTCAATCCACAACCCTAACGATTTCAAAATACCTTGATTAAACACAAGTCCGAACAATCTAACTCAAACAATTACGAATTCATTCCCATGATTCCGCAAGGTCCATATATCGATTTGATCGGCGAGTATACAAACTTAACTAAAATATTCCAATCAATTCTCTTTCAAAACTTCAATCAAACACCTTGAAGGCGGAATTCAAAGTTATACTTGGATCATCAATCAATAAACACCAACCATGTCAAGAACACGAAGATCACAATCACAAATATATATATATATATATCCGTCAACATATAGTCCATATAACCTCACGAATCGTAACAACAAAACCATAATCATCTTAATACGAATCATTCATCGACAATAACATCAAAATCCGAATTCAAGGAGAGGATTACCCAACATACCTCTTAGAAGATGAAATATACAAGTAAATATTTCCCTTGATTAAAACGGTGCGAAGAAAACGGTGAAAGGAAAGAGTCTCGATACAACATCCTTCTAAAGTTCGTTCATAAATCACAATGATATCAATTCAATCACAATTCTACGAAAACATATAGAACTTCCCAAGTTCTACCCCATTAAAGCATTTTATCAGACACCTTGAGGGCATAACCCAATTTAATCGATTAACGGAGAAATTCTCGAATTTGTTCCACAAAACTTCAAGAGTAATGAATGATCTCAAGAATACAACAAAGTTCTATCAACAATCTAATTTAAAATGGATGAAATCGGCCAAAACACCAAGAAACCTCAAAAATCCCCAAAACCAAGAGTTTAGGTGTTCTTACCTTCAATCTGGGCGGAAGATGATGTTAGCCATGAATCAAACTTCCAAAATATGTTGCTCCATGATGTTTCCATCCAAATCCATCCATTTATGGTGAAAAATCGCGAAAGGAACGAAGAAAACATGAAAAATGCCCAAGTGACCCGGTCCAGGCCTTTATATAGCCGGGACATGTCGGTACCTTACGTCCGTAACCGGCCATGGCTTACGGCGGTAACCGGCCATGGCCTACCCTCCTGTCCAATTTGGCCGACACCCTTACGGCCGTTACCGGCAGCAGCTTACATACGTAATAGGGCCTTACGGCCGTACCCGGCCACAACCTTACGGCCGTAATCGGCCAGTCTTGACGCCCAGCGAGTCACTGCCAACCGTGATCGGCCATCCCTACGAGTCACTGCCGACCATGATCGGCCATCCAGCGAGTCCTCGGCCACGACTCGGACAGCTGCCTCCTAATGTACGTAACACTTAATCCATTGCGTACGTAATACGTATGTTGACTTGCTACAGTAATATACTCGTATTACGTACGTAATACACCCTGTATAGCGTACGTAAATCCATTCGTTGACTCACCTGTCCACATCCATTGCCGAAATCTGTTGACACAGGGTCCCACCTGCCGACCACAGCTCGTCATGTCTGATTCCCTTGTTACGTACGTAATGCCTTATGCATAGCGTACGTAACACTTAGCAACTTAACGTACGTTAACTCTACTCCTTAACGTACGTAATCCTTGTGTTTTAGCATATGCTAAGTGTACATCGTAGCGTGCGCTAGTGTGGCTGTACTTAGCCATTTCAGCTACTCTTGTCCAACGTCTCGACATGCAGAATACGAACATACGGCATATTGAATACGTATATTCAACTCATTACATCCTCAAATGCAATTGTCGACCAGATACGACAATTATACCAATACTGACATCTCAGTCCTTAATTTATTTTATCCATACTTTACAGATTCCACGCTGTACAACATAACTCGGATAAAATAATATTAAACAACAGTAGTAGAAATTTTGGATATTACATACTACACCACTTAAAATAAGTTTCGGCCTCGAAACTTGCAATCCGTCATAAAAAGAAACAAAACGTTCAACCAACATATTCCGAAACCATCGCGATAACGATCAATCATAGTTATTAACGAACAACCAAAACAGTATACTTACAAATGCGCAAATTCGACGATCTCCTGAGATACTAGCGAGTTCCTCCACGGTAACGCCTCAATACGCTTACAATCATGATTCCAAGACTCCCAACCAAATATATCATCATCGGATGAAATAATCTATCCGTGTCAAATCATGTCTGCCTGGTTACACAATCAAGTCTACATCCTGCTAAAAATCAATAATACACGATACATCCGTGAAACAACGGCCCAAATCAACGACACAAATCACGAAACATCGGCACAAAATTCGAACGCTCATACGATCATTAACAATGATCAACCAACAAATTAACCTAGTATATCATCGACATGATAAACTCCAATATGACCAATCAGAGGTCAAAACACAATCAAGAATATCATCATCATAATAACCTCCAATATTACCAACGAACGATCAACTAAAATCGAGGATACCTTCACACGGTAAGCTCCAATAGGATCAACACAGAACCACATAAATCGATATACGAACGAATAAAGTTCTCAAAACGACACACCAATCACATACAATGGATCTCAATAAGTTGAACATGCCCTTCGGCATACGAACAACCAATCACAAACCGACGATCATATCCAAACTGTTGTTACCCAAAATATTATCCGGAGATGATATTGCTGGAATGATCGAGTAACAAACAAATGCAAGAACACTACCATGAGAAAATAAATAACACAAGATTTGCCAGGGTTGTTAATCCCGGGCTTGAATGCTCTCGCGAGATGTCATTAATATGTATACTGTGGAGTACAAATATTAATGTTAGAACACTATTACAATGAGTGTAATGATTCTAGTTATCTTAGCTATAGAGCGTAAAGATTGTCGGAAGAACCAGATATGAAGCTCTGTGAGTTCTTGCTTTTGATGTTCAGTGTATGAGAATGTATCTCTCTCTGTATGTTTTTCGCTGTATTCTCTATCCCTTTTGGCCACTGTTGTAAGCCTCCTATTTATAGGATACAAGGTTGATGGCACCTCTCCGGCGATCGCGGGCGACCGCCATTTTCTATATTATAATAAGACGGGCGATCGTCCCGTCACATGGGGCTGTTCCCTTAAAGTCTGAGGCTACTGCTGGCAGCCAGCTGTGCGAGCCAATGGGAAGCCTGCACGCATCCTGGGTCGCTGTCCGGGGAGGACCCACTTTGTACCTTTCGGCGGGCCTATCGGTAGGTGAGGTAGGTGACAGGATGGGGTCAAAGGCTTTATCTTGCGGTGCCTTTTGTGGATCTGCACGTGGGTCTCCGTCCAAGATTCGGTCTTTGACGTCTTTGACGGATGTTGGATTCATACGTGGCACGAGACGATCTTCTATGGTCGGATATCTAAGATGATCGCCAGATACCAAAAGACGATCGCCATGGGTACCGACTACTGGGTGTTTGCCCAGCGTATGTCTTCTATGGTTGGCTCTCAGACCATTATGCCGATCGCCATCGAGGCGTATTAATCGCCACACAACAATTGCCCCCCAGCTCGCTTCGATGTTGAAAACACGGGGTGAGGTGGCACTGTTGGCGATCGCCAGTGTTTAGATGATTGGCTCGTTTGTTTATGACAAGGACGATTGTTAGGACGATCTGATTTCAAATTTAGATGATCTCTTTTTGCGCTGGAATCAGCGGGAAATGAAGGCGGGCTCTCGAAACGTTGCAAGGACATGCGTCGCGCTACTATTTGGGGAGTCCGACGGTTTTGTCAGACTTGTCGCCTGGCGTGCCCTCGAAAAGACGCGTACGCGGGTTTCGAGGGCTGCATTTAATGTGTCCCCCCCCCCCGACGGTTGCACTCTATCCCTCGGGATTTCGCCTATTTGCACAGAGACCCCTGCTCCCGCCTATAAAAGGGGCTAGGGCTACTTCATTTCCACTCTTCACGCACCCTTGTTATTTAGTCGAGACTCTGCAGAATTTTTCGAAGATCTGTGTGCCGACCGTCCTTCTTTTTAGGTAAGAACACAAATCTTCTCTCCCCCTTTACTTTTAAGAACATGTCTGGAAAATCTAAAACATTCGAGGCCGGTAGCTCCTCCGCCGCCGCAAGAGGAGGAGGCTGGAGGAGTCCCTGCCGACTGCTGAGGCGGACGTATCTATTTTGGAGCCGCCGGTTGCCGCGGCTCCTATCTCCGCTGTTCCGATGGTGGAGGGATCCGGCTTCAGGTCCTCGACCGGCTTCCTGAAAACGGCAGCGATTGCCGAAGCTGAAACTTCTCGGGGCAAACCCTATTTTGGCCGCGACCCCGAGTTGGTCAACAGGTAAGACCGGTTTGGTCTTTTCTGAGTTGGGCTTATTTGTGCAAGGCATATGTTGACTCCTTTGTCCCCATTTATTTGCGTTGCAGGATCCGTCTTGCCGATCCGGACGTCTCGCCGATAGTGCTGGACTTCTTGGCGAGCAAGTCTCCTCGCCAGTCCCTCGAAGTCCCTGCTTATGTCTCCCGGGCCATCGCTTCTCTGCCTAAGGCTTAGAAGACCGATCTCGATGCGATTGCTCGTCGGCGGTCCGGAGATGCCATGCAGGCGACCATCGCCCTGACTCTCCAGGCGGTGACGATGGCCGTCCAAGCCGCCAAGGATTATGAGGGGCGACCCTCTAATGCTCGCCTCCATCAAGATCTTGAGGCCGCTCGGAGCCAGAACGTCCACTTCGCCAATCGGATAGCGGCCATGGAGAAGGAGCACTTAGAGGCGGCGAAACGAGCCAAGCAGGACCTTGATCGGATGAAGAAGGAGCTCAGCCGGTCCAAGGAAGTGGCCGATCGGTCCCGCGACCAGATGGCGGAAGCTCGCCGGATGCATGTGGCCTCACAGGAGGAGGCGACCGGGATGAAGGCGATAGTGGATCGTCTCAACGGCGAGCTGGAGAAGGCGAAGGGAGCGCTGGAGAAGGCGAAGGGAGATCTGGCCGCCAAGGTGGTCGAGCTTGCGGATGCTGAGAAGACGACCGCGGATTTGAAGGGGCAGATAAAGGCGATCGAGACCGATCCCTACCTTAACGTGGCATACGTCGGCGAGTTCACCTAATATATGGCCTATGTCGACGCTGTCCGAGCCGCTAAGAAGGTAGGGATCGAGGTCGGTCCTGTGATGGAGTCCTTCAAGGCCTACGCACTCGATCATCCTTTGCATCCGGAATTTTCCCTGCCGATCCTCGACCTCACCGACTTGGGGATCGACTTGAGTTGGTATCCTTTTCCAGATAAGTTGATTTATCCTGAAGTCGATGAGGGAGCGCGCATCGATCCGCCCGCTGGGGGCGAAGGCCAGCCGGGGGGAGACTGAGTGATTTTTGTCTTCTTTTGCTTGTAATTTTTCTGCCTTCGGGCTTGAATGTACCAACATTTTCGGATGGAATAAAATACTCCTTTTTTGGTATCCGATTCTTTATGAGTACGATCGTCTCTTGCATGTGACTTTATACAAGTGTTTGCATAATTGCACCTGATGTTTTGTTCGCCCGATTGACTGTTTGAAAGTTGAATGGATCCGAATGTATTGGTGTACTCGAAAATTCTTACTTGTAAATTTCTTGAATAGAGCTGATCGTCGTGTGTGTTTTTGAACGAAGCCGATCGTGTATGGTCCTTTCCTTCTGATCGCATTTAGGAATAGCTCCACTTCTTTGCCCCTTGTTTTTGTTTACTTAGTGTAAGTAAGGGAGCGAAAATAGTATGTCTTGGTGAGCTATCTTCGTTTTGCCGATCCTTCGAGGGAGGACGACTGTGTGCACGGTCGCTGAGTTCGATGGACCGATCTCCGTAACCGTGTCTTTATGTGCGAGGGACTGTCCCGCGACTCACTTTTTTGTTAGGGTCCTCCGTTAGGCTGCGCCCGCCTTGTGTTTAAACGAAAGGCGAGCAGTCTCGGTCTGGAGAAGTCCTTGCACGGGGCGTCGTCGGTTTATTCGACTTCACCTCCGTGGCTTGTTGGCACTTTTCTACCTCGGATCTGTAACACCCCAAAATACGGCTATTACAGTGCCGTGGACCCCACACTGGGACCCACCAGGCGATATCCAAAACAGATTAAATAAATATTATTTGTGATACCGAACCACAATGAATAGTCATTACTCCGATTAGGAGTCTATTAAAAATATGGCCGACGGCCTTATAATACATAGGATCCGAAAAACAAGTATAAACCATATGGAGATGGAAAATACTTCAAATGTCAATACAACCATATAGTAATTTAAATGAAGGAGAAGATAAAATAACATAACACGATTTAACATAACCGGACAACAAATGATTTGGGGCCCCTGAACTAGTATCCTTCGAACCCTTCGCCGTCGACATGCTCTTCCCTTGTCTTGCCCTTGCCTCGACCTAAAATACAAGACAAGTATTTCGCCCAAAACAAAGGGTCAGATATACATGATAATTAATTCTTCCGACATTATACAATTCACATATATAGAACTCAAGGAAATCATTCCGACTATTAATCATACCCCTCGGGCGTATGAAACAACCAGTCACAAACCGTCGAACACATCCAATCACACATGGACTACGAACGATTAACAATATGGATCAAGATGGACATCACAGTACGCCCGATCCGGAAATATTTCCGTGTACATGTCCGCCCCGTATACGGAATCCAGAATACACGTGGGACAATGTACCTAATTAGCCTCACGAAACTACGTCTCGTGTGCACAGTCCAATGCGGAATAATATCCACGCATGACTATATATGTGCCTGGCTAAAAATCCTACACAATGACCAATCGGAACGCAGATATGATTCCGGATATGTCACGATACAACATGACAACGAATTCAATAAATCACATATCCGATTAAGGATCAAGAAAACTCACCAAAGTGGAAATAAAGACCAACGAGATCAACAATTCAAAACGACGTATTTGGGAATGCAACCTCATGACGAAAATGGGATAACGTCAAGGACAATGTCAAATCACGACAAACATTACATAAATAGTTCATACACATGAAACGTATAACCATCACAAGAATCTAATCATCATTATAACCAAGCAAGATAACTTGCCTCAATACAGAGGCGGGAATAATCCTCTTCTTGTCGAAACGAACGAACGAACGAACGACCCTCGACTAATATCGTTTACTCGAACAATCAACCTTAAACGAAATACATTTTACTCAATAACATATTCGTACAATTATCAATATAGGATTAGTAAGACGGCACCCTATAATCCTTAGAATAGTTTGCTATCTCAAAATATCGAAGCCTTATGCCAAGAGTTCTTTTAACATCATTACAACCATAAAAAAAATCGGTTTACAATACTTTTACCGAATATTCACATGGTTCATCGTAAATAAGAATTCTATCAAGGGCGTGTTGAATAACCAATTATGATGTTAAGATCATCTTATGATGATTAAACTTTCCAAAACATTAAAATGTTGAAAGAACAAAATCTGCACATTTATGATCATTCTCCTCTCATTTAAAGTGAATAATAAGCTTACAGCAAGGTTATTAGTTATGAGATTACACCATATTCATGAAGGTTATCAAAATCTTTCATTACAAGGCTGGAAGATCCATTAACATCATGATGAATTCACCATCTATCTAGTATGATGATCAAAACATTCTAAGTTCTCAACACATTAGATTAATGAAAAGTTGTTGTTGTTGGTTTCACAAATATCCTTAACCATTCAAAATCTTGCTAAGCTAAACATAAGGAGAATATGATTCTTAAGAAATCTGAGCAAGAATACATCCTTCTACTTCTAACATGGCCAAGTTCTTCTCAAGGTAAGTGAAAACTTAAAATGGTGTTTAATCACTTTATGATAACAACTCTATTAGTTAAATCCAACTACGGTGAAGTTAACTGATTCAAAGGTATTCTACTGAGTTAAATTCGTCTAACAAGATGAGCATGATAGTTACAACGTGGTTAGAATCACTATATCATCAAGAACACATCCATCTCAAACCCTCATTTATCACATTCATCAAAAGTGTTAAAAAGGTTGGATTAAAACTATGTTTCACTTGATTAATCTACTCTAGGTGGAGTATAATTCGTTACTAACATCAACATATGAAAACAATACAGAGAAGAAAGTACACCTACCTCCAGAAATGAAGAACAACCTCAATGCTACGAGAAAGTACACTCCAAGCTCAAGAACACCTCCTAATCTTCAAGGAAATGAGCTCCACTCCAAGATTTAAGGCTTAGAAGGAAGTTGGGGGAGGTTGATATCGATTTGGGAGTGCAGAGGGACGATATATGGAGAGAGAGAATCGGTTTGGAGTTGTGAAGAAATGAAAAACAGGCTGGTCCAATAAATAGACTGTGCAGACTTAGCGCACGCTAACGGGAAGCTTTAGCGTACGCTAACACACTTACGTACGCTAGCTGGTTAATATTACGTACGTGACCGGCTTACAGTGGCTACTGTCTTGAATTCGCAGGTCGTTAGCGCACGCTAATGAAAAAGGGGTTACGCACGCTAATAAAAGTTGACTCTGGCCGACATGACAGCTCAGACATTACTCACATGCATGTCAACGGCTAAGGAGTTCACGTGCTGAAGTCAACTGATGCCAGATTCTCTCTTAGCGTACGCAACAGAGAAACATTACGCACGCTAAGGCACAAGATTAACGTACGTTAGTCATGCTACGTAGCGTACGCTACGTCAACAGAAAAGTTAAAAATGCATCTCTCTAATTAACATAGAATCATCGAGTATGAAATGAAATAACAACGATATGAAGTTCAAATCTATAATACATCAACATAATACTAAATGCAACGATTCATGATAATCAGATTATCCAAATAATACAATGACAGGTAAAAACGAAAATTACAGTCGGATATTACAGGATCGCCATGTTAGATGATGACCCTCGTCGGTATACGTTGTGATGGGGTAGGGACGTGCCGCCTTGTCCGGGTACATCATGTTAGATGATGTACTTTGAGGGCGCGCGAGCGTGTCCACGTATTTAATTGGAGGGTCCTTCGGCTACGCTCGCCTCGTATTTAAACGAAGGGCGAGCGATCTCAGCTCAAAGGAACCTTGCATGGCCGAAGCTGTCGGTTCCATCGACCTCCAGGACCACGGCTGCACTTTTCTACCTCGGATCGCCATGTTAGATGGCGACCCTCGTCGGTATACGTTGTGCATGGAGGGATGATCGCTTGCATAGGTCTGTCAAGTTTAGACGATGACCTCTTGTAAGGCGAGCGAGTCATCCCCTTTTTAGTTGCTCGTTTTCATCGAGGCGAATCAATAGATGGGACATGGAAATCTCATTATACTCTTTGTACGTTGGGTAACTGATATTGAATACAAAGTTTTCACTAGTAGTATTTCTTTAAATGTATGGCGTTCCAGGGATATTGGTCCGGAGTGCCGTCAGGATGTTCAAGTTCGTAGGCTCCCCTACTTAGCCATTTAGATACCCTGAAGGGGCCTTTCCAATTTGGGCCAAAGACTCCAGTGTGGGTCTGGACCTTTTTGAGGACTAGGTCGCCCAATTGGAACCGTCTTTCCTTGACCTTCGAATTGAAGAACTTCTCGGATCTCTTTTTGTGGATAGTGTTCTTCATTTCCAAGATCAGTCGCCGTTCTTCGAGCATGTCCAAATCGATTCGTCGGGCCACATCATTGTCCGTCGTCATCTCTTGTTCGATTCGGTGGCTGAGGATGGTGATCTCCGAAGGGATCACGGCTTCTGTTCCAAAGGCGAGGGCGAATGGGGTCTCGCCGGTCGAGTTTTGGGTCGTCGTTCGATACGACCACAAAACATCTGGAAGCTTGCTCGCCCATCGTCCTTGTCTGGATTCGAGTCGTTCTTTGATTGTATGTTTGAGGATCTTGTTTACAGCCTCTACCTTCCCGTTCGTCTGAGGGTGGTAAGGGGCCGAGAACAAGTTTTTGATTCCCCACTTCTCGCAGAATTGCATGACTTCCAAACCGTCGAACTGCTTTCCGTTGTCGGAGATGATAGCCTGGGGCAGACCGAATCGACATATGATGTTCTTCCAGATGAACTTGATTACTTGTTCTTGGCCGATCTTGTTGAGTGGCTCGGCCTCGGCCCATTTTGTAAAATAATCGACCCCTACGATGGCAAACTTGCAACCCCCAGGTGCCGTCGACAAGGGACCTATGAGGTCGATGCCCCATTGGGCGAACGGCCATAGGTTGTACATTGAGGTGAGCTGCTCGGGGGAGAGCTTGATGTTTGGGCCCATCACTTGACATCTGTGACACGATCTGGCATAGGCGATCGCATCTTTTTGTAGCGTAGGCCAGAAAAACCCTTGCCTGGTCGTTTTGTGGATGAGAGCTCGCCCACCAGCATGGTTTCCACATATCCCATCATGGATCTCGGCTAAAACGAGCCGACCTTCCTCCGGCGTGATACACCTAAGAAGAGGGAGGGTGAAAGCTCGCTTGTAAAGCCGGTCGTCCAATAGGGTGTATCTGGTCGCACGGAGCTTAAGGTGACGAGCTTTGACACGGTCGTCGGGGACTGTCCCGTTCTTTAAGTATTTAATGAACGGAGTCATCCAGTTCTCTTCGGCGATGGTAACTGCGGTTATCAGGTTTCTGTCGATCGCCGGCTTTGCTGATTTTGTGATTTGGATGTTGGAGAAATCGGCCGCCCCTTCTGATGATGCTAGTTTGGATAGGGCGTCGGCCTGGGAATTGTGCTCTCTCGGTACTTGTTCGATTAGCACTTCCTCAAATTTCGTGCACATTTCGGCGACCAATTCTTGGTATTTGACCATCTGTTCGCCGCGCGCCTCATATTCTCCCTTGACTTGGTTCACGACCAAGAGGGAGTCCATGAAGATATGGAGGCGGCGAACATCAAGGGCGAGGGCTAGATCGAGCCCGCCTACTAAGGCTTCATACTCGACTTCATTGTTGGTCGCACGAAACCCGAAACGCACGGCATTTGTGAAACTTTGTCCATCGGGGCTGATGAGGACAATCCCTGCCCCTGCTCGCGAGTTGGTCGCCGAGCCATCCACGTACATCTTCCAGGCAGGGCGGCCGATCTGGGTCGGACTGTGAGGGAATGTTAATTCCACCACGAAGTCTGCGAGAGCCTGGCCATTGATCGTCGTGCGAGGAGCGTATGTGATCCGTATTTGGCGATCTCCAGTGACCACTTGAGGAGTCGCCCGTTGGTGTCTGGCCGGTGTAGAACTTGCCTTAGAGGGAGAGTCGTCAGAACCTCCACTTGATGTTCGAAGAAGTAAGCACTTAGCTTGCGAACGCTCATGACTAGAGCGTAGGCGATCTTCTCCAGGGGTGTGTATCGCGCTTCCGCGTCATGGAGCGCTTAGCTAACGAAGTAGATCGGCAAGTGGACTTGTCCTTCCGCTCTCACCAAAATGGCACTCAGTGCGACCTCTGAGGCCGCCAGATAAAGGAATAGTTTTTCGCCGGGGATCGGCTTTGCCAAGATCTGGGGGTTAGACAGATACTCCTTGATTTTGGTGAACGCTATCTGACTCTCCTTCGTCCATGCGAACTTCTTGTTCTTTATGGTCGCGAAGAAATGCTTGCTTTTATCCCCGAGCCGAGATATGAAACGGTTGAGGGCAGCCAGACAACCTGTGAGGTGTTGCACCTGCTTGACATTCCGTGGCTCCTGCATGTCGAGGATTGCCTGAATCTTGGGGGGGTTCGCCTCGATCCCCCTTTGGCTCACGATGTGCCCCAGGAATTTTCCGGAGCTTACCCCAAAGTTGCATTTCTTGGGGTTCAGCTTCACGTTAAACTTCTCGAGGATGGCGAACGTCTCGGCAAGGTCATTGAGGTGATCTTCCTTCTTGAGGCTTTTGACCACGATGTCATCAATGTAGACCTCCATGGTCTTGCCGATCTGATTGGCGAACATCCCGTTGACTAGTCGCTGGTAGGTTGCCCCTGCGTTCTTTAAGCCGAAGGGCATTCGGACCCAAAAGTATATGTCTTTTTCCGTGTGGAAAGATGTGTGCTTTATGTCTTTCTCCGCCATTGGGATTTGATGGTATCCGGCGAAGGCATCCATGAACGACATCATTTCGCAACCTGCTACACTATCGACCAAGTGATCAATGTGAGTCATCGAAAAGTGGTCTTTTGGGCACGTCGCGTTGAGGTCAGTGAAGTCGATGCATAACCTCCAGGAGCTGTTCGACTTTTTGACGAGCACCGCGTTGGTGACCCACTGTGGCTCGTCTGTAGCTACCCCGATTAGTTTGTTATCGAGTAGATTTTTGACTTCTATGTCGAGTGTTGCGTACTTCTCAGGACCGAATTTCCTACATTTCTGGTGAACAGGCTTCCTTGCCGGGTCGATCTTTAGATAATGGCAGGCGTTTTCTGGACTTATGCCAACCAACCATATCTTGATGCGACCAGGGAAAGACTCCGATGTTCTTACGTAGTAAATTGATCAGATCCTCCTTTAATTCAAGGTCGACGCTTGTGCCGATCTGTACTTACCGCTCCGGGCGAGCCGGATCTATCGTTATGCTCTCCAACTCTTCAATGGGGACGGTCGCCTCTCGTTTGGAACGATTTCCGGACTCAATCCTTGGATCAATGTCGAGGCTTGGCTCGAAACCGACCCTTGGCTCGATGTCGTCCGTTAATCGATGTGAGGTGGCGCCCTCTGAGTCGGGTCGGCACGATGTGCTTGGCTCATCGATCTCCATCGGTTGATTGTCGATCGTCTCGATGTTACAAATTGCATGGGAAGTATTGAAAGAAGTTACGACACAGGAGTAATTCAAACATTTCTTTGCCATTAGCTGATCTCCTTTTACAGTACCGATCGTCCCATCGTCAGTGGAGAATTTGATACAGTAAAAGAAAGAAGAGGCGACCACCTCGAAGGTTTCTAAGAATGGACGACCTAGGAACACATTATAGATGCTGGGCCTATCTATGATTACAAAATTTAGGTTCCTAGTAATCCTAACCTTGGGATCGTAGTGGCATATTAGCTCGACAGAGAGCTTGATCCTTCCATAGGCATGGACTGTGCTGTCACCGAACCCTTGAAGTACGGTGCCGAACGGCTTGATGAACTTGGTTAGGTTGCAGAGCTGGTCAAGAGCAGATTTGAATATGATATTGCAAAAGCTCCCATTGTCAACCAGCACGCGATCGACCATCTTCCCAAGGATACATGCCGAGATAACCAATGCATCCTCTTTGGGGCACTGCACCCCCTCCCTATCCTTGTTGGAGAAGGTGATGAGCGCGTCTTTGGAGATGGTCGGCTCCGGTGGGACCACGACATGGACCCCAGCGAACGCCCTCAGCTCGGCCTTCTGCTTTCTGTTCGATAAAGTGGAAACCGGGGAAAGGCCATCGAGGTTTCCACCTCCCGCCTGAAGCATATTGATCCGGCCGCCAGGGTTGACCGGAGGGATCGATTCATCAGAGTACTCTGGCTCGTTCTGATCAATCCTTGCGACCGAATTGGGAGAGATCCCATCGCTTTGTCGGCGCTTGCGCCCTCAGGCCCTCTCCGATCGGGGCTCTGGCTTGGTGACCAAGTTATCCAATTTGCCTTCCTCAAACAGTCGCCAGAGTTGTCTGAGGAGGTCGCGGCACTGGCTGGTGTTGTGGCCGGGACTTTTATGGTAGGCACAGAATTTGCTGCGGTCAAGGTGACCGTTGTCCCTTATCGGTTTTGGTTTTTTGAGCCACTCGCGCTCATTTATGGCGTTAAAGATGTGGGCCGGAGACAGATTGAGGTTGCGGAGGAGGTGAACTTCCACATCCTCGAAGGCTTTGAATTCACCAGGCGGCTTTGCGACCGCCTTTCTGGGCTTGGCGACCGCCTTCTTCTGGATGTGGGATGGCGCCTTCCCCTATCCGGCAGATCCCTCGCCTAAGCGGAGGGTGAGCATCCTCTGCCTGGCCAAGAAATCAGCGGCCCTGACGCGGAAGACCGTGTAGGTCGGGGGGATATCCTTTGTAAGGTGCCTGAACATGGGCGAGTGGCCGTAGAATCCCCCCAGGACCGAGTGGAGAGCGAGCTTGTCGCTAATAGGTTCGCCGGTGAGGACTATTTCGTCCACCCGGTCAATGTAGTCTTCATCGGGATCGTCCTTCCCCTGCCTGATTTTTATCATGCGGTGGGGGCCTTCTGGCCGAGCAACTTTGGCGGCGAAATACGACGTGAAGTCATTTGCCAGCTTCTCGAAACAATCGATCGAGTGAGGCGGTAGTGAGATGTACCACCTGTGGGCGAGGTCGCCCAATGTCAATAGGAACATTCGGCATTTTGTCGCGTCTGATGCTCCGCATCCGGTCATATAAATCCGGAATTTGCTCAAATGGGTCTCAGGATCTGATCTCCCCTCATATAGAGGTGTCTGAGGGGGAGCGATCTTTGGTTGAACTGGGGCTAGCTCGATCTGGACCGTGAGTGGCTCGCTTGGTCCAGCGATCGATCTCCTGGCGCCTGCCCCAGTTTCCAGGAGCGCCTTCATTTCGTCGAGCTGGCGCTGCATGGCGGCCATCGCCGTGGCCTGACTGCTCGCTGATTGGCTCCCGGAGTGTGAGCCAAGGCGATCGTGTACCGGTCTCCTTGTCCCGTGGTAGGTGACAAGTTCCCTGCCATCGGGCTCATTTCTTGGGGGAATGGGGGCCCGTTGGCCGTCTTGTCTTCTGGGAGTTGGGTATGCCGAACTCCTGGTGACGGATTCGGACTCCGATGCCTCCCGACTGGGACCTGAATGTCCGGGTCGCCAATAGGGATCACTCCCTAGGCGGCTGAAGATGGAGTCGTCCCGCCTTACGAGAGCCTTTGGCTGCGGTTCGGGGCATTCTGTCGATTTCTCAACATATATCCCCTTGAGCTTCCGCTTGCCTGCTCGGCGGATGGCTGAAGGAGTAATGGTGGGCGAGTCGCATGCCCTCCGTCGCTCCCTGAGGATGTCTATAGCCTCCTCAATCTGTTCCGATGCAGGCCGATCGAGTGAGAGGCTGGGACCATCCCTCGGGGGCGGGAGTGAGAGTCTAGCGTCGCCGCGGTCACCTTCCGCCGTAGGCAGGGATTCGGTCTGGGCCGGAATGAGATGTCCGGCAGATCGCAGGGTGGCTCTTTTGGAGTTTGTTGCCGACGTCATTTTTCTGAAAGTTTTCTTTGTAGAGTAGTGAGTGTCTCTTCAAGTATATGCCCCGGAGAATAGTGAGTGTTCTTCGAGACAGTGGGAATAAAAAATGAAGGTTTAGGAGCCCTTCCTCTAGCGCCAATTGTTGTTGCCCAAAATATTATCCGGAGATGATATTGCTGGAATGATCGAGTAACAAACAAATGCGAGAACACTACCGTGGGAAAATAAATAACACAAGATTTGCCGGGGTTGTTAATCCCGGGCTTGAATGCTCTCGCGAGATGTTATTAATATGTATAATGTGGAGTACAAATATTAATGTTAGAACACTATTACAATGAGTGTAATGATTCTAGTTATCTTAGCTATAGAGCGTAAAGATTGCCGGAAGAACCAGATATGAAGCTCTGTGAGTTCTTGCTTTTGATGTTCAGTGTATGAGAATGTATCTCTCTCTGTATGTTTTTCGCTGTATTCTCTATCCCTTTTGGCCACTGTTGTAAGCCTCCTATTTATAGGAGACAAGGTTGTTGGGACCTCTCCGGCGATCGCGGGCGACCGCCGTTTTCTATATTATAATAAGGCGGGCGATCGTCCCGTCACGTGGGGCTGTTCCCTTAAAGTCCGAGGCTGCTGCTGGCAGCCAGCTGTGAACACATGTTTTCAAAACACATGTTTTGCAAAATCAGTTCAACTCGTGAACACAACACAGCTCTATCCGAAGAAATACGTTAACACCGTTTGGAAAAGTTTACAACAACCCCAGTACTACACTGGTAAATCACATAACGCACAAGCCCGAGTGAACAACAAAAACTCACGACTCTAATATTTATCAATCGAAAACTCGAATGACGCGACAAAAACACGACCCAACTCGACCCGACTGCTTAGGTTTTCTCAACCTAAGCTCTGATACCATATTTTGTAGCACCCCCAGATTTAACCAGGAATATTACTGCGCCGTGGGCCCCAAGACGGAACCCACAAGGCTAAAAGAGATTTTCGCAAATATTTACAAACGCTCAAGAGGCTAACGACGGTACTGTCTTTTAAACCATTCGAAGATTTTATAAAACTCGTTTATCAAAACCGTCGTAAAATCTCATTTGAAAGAACAAGGCCTGAAATTCCAGAACTCAACAGTTTAAAAACATACGTTAAGCTATCGCTTACACGTACCGACAAAATAGTTCAGAAAACGGTTGCCAAAGTAACCTAAGTTACCAGATACCAAAAGGCCAAAAATACTCACGCAGTGGAAAAGACAAACAATTTAAAATACTCTAGCAGCGGAATACATCAACTGATCAGGAAACTCAATACACAATTACATGTCCTAGCCAGTCTCCTCCGGGAAGCTCATCTCTCCACGACCGCTACAAGCTCGATATCTCAAGAACCTAAAAAGAAAGCCCACGACGGGGTCAGCCATAATATCCAACAATGATAACCGTCACATCACATTAATAATTACATACCAATGAGAATACAAAATAAGAATACGACCAATGTAATCTTATCGTCACAACTTTACCAAAATTCACATCTCGCACAGTACCCAAGGTTCTCAAAACATCATCATAACTCACTGTTACGAAATCTATTAACTCTGTCCAACCCAAAATCCGTCGAGTAACATCGTCACATCTCGACACGAAAATCAATTGTCCATCAAAGACAAATACCAAGGGAAATACAGAACATGTCAGTCTAATCCGGGATCAGATCAATACAACATACGGGCACGGTCCTAACACAAGACCTACAAATGCATACTCATATGACAACGTCAATATGCTCAAAATAATAACAACATTGTATAATCAATGGAAATCCCATGATCCAGCGCCCTCAGCATAGATCCCGGATGATCCTACTAGATCAACACGAAATGGATAACCAACAATATACATATGCACAACAACACATGATAAAATCAATGATGTGAATCCACAAGATTCCATAAACACAATACTGGATAATCCAACGATCCAGCGCCCTCAGCATAGATCCCCATGATGATCCCGTCGGACCAATGCATGGTGGACATCCGATCCAGCGCCCTCAGCATAGATCCTCATGACCCCGTTGGATCATTTACAACATAAACATATGCAACTCAATATGTTCATCAACATGAACAACATATGAATCAAAAACATGAACGACACTATGATGAAACAACTAGGACGACTTCATGTTCAGCAACATGAATGACAACCTGCATGATTAACAGCATCAACACTAAACCGAATCAAACTAAGATACTTGTCCTGAATCCTTCAGGAGAAATCTCGATGTCAAATCGTCACCCATATTATCCTTAATACTCGGCGATCCCAACGTACCACTGACTATAGATACTCACATCCTCATATTTATTGCAACGTAACCTTGATACCCGAATATGTCAATAACCGAGATAAAGCATATACATTAGGATTTAACTCCCAAAACTCGAATACAATTTATAATCTCAAATCTCATGTGATTACGATTATAAACATTGCTATACGAATTATAAACGAATGAAATGGAAACCATTCATTAAATATTATAACTAAGCAAGTAATAACATGCCTCGATACCGATACGACGATGATGAAGCCACTACCAATCTCATTGCCTTCGTCTACGAGCTCCTCGGCCCCGACCAATGCAATTCACGAACATACTCGAACACGACCGCAACATACGGTTATAATAACCGATCAATAATCTCAACCTATTACAATAATCGATAAACAACAAGTTCGATAACAATCAACAATCGATATATCCAATCCACAACCCTAACGATTTCAAAATATCTTGATTAAACACAAGTCCGAACAATCTAACTCAAACAATTACGAATTCATTCCCATGATTCCGCAAGGTCCATATATCGATTTGATACGGCGAGTATACAAACTTAACTAAAATATTTCAATCAATTTATCTTTCAAAACTTCAATCAAACACCTTGAAGGCGGAATTCAAAGTTATACTCGGATCATCAATCAATAAACACCAACCATGTCAAGAACACGAAGAACACAATCACAAATATATATGTCCGTCAACATATAGTCCATATAACCTCACGAATCGTAACAACAAAACCATAATCATCTTCAAACGAATCTTTCATTGACAATAACATCAAAATCCGAATTCAAGGAGAGGATTACCCAACATACCTCTTAGAAGATGAAATATACAAGTAAACATTTCCCTTGATTAACACGGTGCAAAGAAAACGGTGAAAGGAAAGAGTCCCGATACAACATCCTTCTAAAGTTCGTTCCTAAATCACAACGTTATCAATTCAATCACAATTCTACGAAAACATATAGAACTTCCCAAGTTCTACCCCATTGAAGCATTTTATCGGACACCTTGAGGGCATAACCCAATTTAATCGATTAACGGAGAAATTCTCGAATTTGTTCCATAAAACTTCAAGAGTAATGAATGATCTCAAGAATACAACAAAGTTCTATCAACAATCTGATTTAAAACGGATGAAATCGGCCAAAACACCAAGAAACCTCAAAAATCCCCAAAACCAAGAGTTTAGGTGTTCTTACCTTCGATCCGGGCGGAAGATGATGTTAGCCATGAATCAAACTTCCAAAATATGTTGCTCCATGATGTTTCAATCCAAATCCATCCATTTATGGTGAAAAATCGCGAAAGGAACGAAGAAAACATTAAAATTGCCCAAGTGACCCGGTCCAGGCCTTTATATAGCCGGGACCTGTCGGTACCTTACGGCCGTAACCGGCCATGGCTTACGTCTATAACCGGGCATAGCCTACCCTCCTGTCCAATTTGGCCGACACCCTTACGGTCGTTACCGACAGCAGCTTACGTACGTAATAGGGCCTTACGGCCGTACCCGGCCACAACCTTGCGGCCGTAATCGGCCAGTCTTGACGCCCAGCGAGTCACTGCCGACCGTGATCGGCCCTCCCTGCGAGTCACTGCCGACCGTGATCGGCCATCCCTGCGAGTCACTGCCGACCGTGATCGGCCCTCCCTGCGAGTCACTGCCGACCGTGATCGGCCATCCCTGCGAGTCACTGCCGACCATGATCGGCCATCCAGCGAGTCCTCGGCCACGACTCGGCCAGCTGCCTCCTAATGTAAGTAACACTTAATCCATTGCGTACGTAATACGTACGTTGACTTGCTACAGTAATATACTCGTATTATGTACGTAATACACCCTGTATAGCGTACGTAAATCCATCCGTTGACTCACCTGTCCACATCCGTTGTCGAAAGCTGTCAACACACGGTCCCACCTGCCGACCACAGCTCGTCATGTCTGATTCCCTTGTTACGTACGTAATGCCTTATGCATAGCGTACGTAACACTTAGCAACTTAACGTACGTTAACTCTACTCCTTAATGTACGTAATCCTTGTGTTTTAGCGTACGCTAAGTGTACATCGTAGCGTGCGCTAGTGTGGCTGTACTTAGCCATTTCAGGTACTCTTGTCCAATGTCTCGACATGCAGAATACGAACATACGGCATACTGAATACGTATATTCAACTCATTACATCCTCAAATGCAATTGCCGACCAGATACGACAATTATACCAATACTGACATCTTAGTCCTTAATTTATTTTATCCATACTGCACAGATTCCACGCTGTACAACATAACTCAGATAAAATAATATTAAACAACAATAGTATAAATTTCGGATATTACAGGCACACTATGGTCATGTGTATATGCGGGACTCCGGACACATTGGACTGTGCACACGGTAAAGTACCTCCGTGAGACTAATTAGGCCAAGTTGTGGGTGTATATGCGGGACTCCGGACACTCGACTACTTGTGCACTTGCATATTCCATTCGGGCGTACTATGATGCCCATCATTCAACTCTATTTCTTAATTCATTCATTTGATTGTTGTATATTGTTCAACTCTTGAGGATTATTGTTCTATGTAACTGACCCCGTTGGGGATATTGTTTTTAGGTCATGGCAAGGCAAAAACACGGGAAGAGAACGTTGACGACGAGGAGTCCCAGTGATACTAGTAGGGGGCCCAGTCTCTTCATTTCATTCATGCTTCCTTGTTATGTATTTTCCGCTGCACTTCCTTTTGGATTGTCATTTGTCCAATATTGTATATTTTATCTTCATATAAAATATACATGTATTCAGTGTTCCCTGGGTGTGTTGTATTTGAAACTCCTCATTAGAGTAATTGATGATGTAATGTGGTTCGGTACTACAATCGTATTGTGTAATTCATTAATTTTCATTCGTCTGGTGGGTCCCAGTCAGGGGTCCATGACACTGTAATATCCGCCTAGTTTGGAGTGTTACAGTAAGCAAATTCTACCAAAGGCAAAAGTTGTTCCCAATTATTACCCATGTCTAACACACATGCTCGCAAGAATCCTCAAGAATCCGAATAGTCCCCTCATGATAATCCGTATTAAAATTCAATTGCGTTCCCAAAGCTTCTTTCAAGCTCTCCCAAAAATGCGATGTGAAACGAGTATGCTTGTCTGATACTGTAGAGACTGGCACTCTATGGAACTTTATAATCTCACTGATGCAAAGTTGAGCATCCTGATCTATTCTAAAATTCATCTTAACTGGGATGAAATGAGTTGACTTTGTGGGTCGGTCCACGACAACCCAATTAGCGTAGTTCCCTCTTTTTGTTCGAGGCAAACCTACCACAAAGTCCATCATAATATGTTCTCATTTCCATTCCGGAATATGTAGCGATTTAAGTAATCCAAAGGGACATTGGTGTTCTGCCTTCACTTGTTGACAAACACATCTCTCTTCAAAACTTCCCGCTAAAATGTCCTCTTAAGGTCCTGGTACATCTTAGTACTTCCAGGGTGTGCTTTATATGGAGTATTATGTGCCTCTTTTAATATTGCTTCTCTCAGCTTAACAACATTGGGCACAAAAATCCTCCCTCCATAGTACATCGTGTCATACACACTGAATCCCTTATCCTCACCTAAAAGAGTACGTTCTATCATTTTGACCAAGTAGGTCATCTTGTCCTTGACCTTATTTGATTTGCTTCCTCAATATTGGTTGTACCACCAAACTAGCCAATAACGACTCAATGGGCTTTGATGGTGTAGCTATTTCAAGGTTCATTCTTGCAAATTCCTTGACCAAGCTTTCCTCTTTGGTCAACATACAGGCTAGGTCTCCTCTCGCCTTACGGCTCAGTGCATCAGCAACTACGTTTGCTTTACCGGGGTGGTAATGAATTGTACAATCGTAGTCCTTGAACAACTCTAGCCATCTGCATTGCCTCATATTCAATTTCTTTTGTGTGAAAATATATTTCAGAATTTTGTGGTCTGTATAAATTTCACACTTACCTCCGTACAGGTGATGCCTCCAAATCTTCAAGGCATGAACTACCGCTGCTAATTACAAATCGTGAGTATGGTCGTTCATCTCGTGCGGTTTTAGTTGCCTTGAAGCATAGGGAACTACTTTACCCTACTGCATCAAAACACATCCCAAGCCTTGCTTGGATGCATCGCTGTAGATGACGAATTCTCTTGATCGGGGATGGTCAAAAGTAGTGCTGCAGTCAACCTTCGCTTAAGTTCTTGGGAACTCTTTTCGCACTTCTCATTCCACAAGAACGATTTTCCATTCCTTGTTAATCGATCCATTGGTGCAGCTATCTTCAAAAATCCCTCGATAAATCTTCGATAATAACCCAAGAAACTGCGAACTTCATTTCCAATCATTGAGTGCCTCTACCTTAATCGGGTCAACCACGATTCCTCTAGAAGTGATCACATGTCCCAAAAATGCAACTTGGTTAAGCCAGAATACACACTTGTTGAACTTGGCATACAACTTCTCCTTGCTCTTAGAATACACAAGTATGTCATCTATGAACACAATCACAAACTTATCCAAATAAGGTTGAAATACACAGTTCATGTGGTCCATGAACACTGCTGGTGCATTAGTCAAACCAAATGGCATCACTATAAACTCATAGTGTCCATATCGTTTGAAATGTTATCTTCGGGATATCGTCATCCTTAATCCTCAGTTGGTGATATCCGGATCTCAAAGCTATTTTCAAGAACACTCCTGATCCTCAAGTTGATCGAATGGGTCCTCTATTCTAGGAAATAGATATCTATTCTTTATCGTGAGTCGATTAAGCTCATGATAGTCTGTGCACATCCTCAAACTTCTGTCTTTTTTCTTCACAAAGAGTACTGGCGCACCCCATGGCGATACACTCGGCCAGATAAATCCAGAGTCAAGAAGTTCCTGAAGTTGCACTTTCGATCGAGAACTCAACTTGACGACTCGGCGAAACTCCCGGTAAGTCTTCGGGGAAAACATCTGGATACTCCTTGACTATATGAATATCAACTACCGTCTTCTATGAAGTTAATTTCCCCATCACATTCACCAGGAATCTTTAGCAACTGTGCTTCTTCAACATCTTCACAGCTTTCATGGCTGGAATCATCTTTGGGTTACTACAATGTCGTATTTCCTCGAATATGGTCTTGATATCAACAGACGGACATAAGGTTACCCTCCTTTTGGAGCATTCTACTACAGCTCTATGTTTGTCCAACCAATCCATTCCCAAGATAACATCAAAATCACTGAGTTCAACTATGTGCAAGTCAGCTAAGAAGCTGTGTTCGTTAATATCTATCTTCACACTGTTAGCTATGGAGTCTACACCCACTACTCTCCCCGTAGGCATGCTAACTAACAGAGATCTAGGAGCTTTACTACTTCTACAACTAACCATAGTACAAAGCTTCCTAGAGATGAATGAATGAGATGCACCCGTATCAAACAACACCAAAACAGGAATATTAGCAACTGACAACATACCTGACATGGTTTGGGGTTCAATCTCTTCCCCGGACTCGTCCATTCTGCACACTCGAGATTTGTCCCCTGATCCGTGACCTTGCACCCATTTGGCTTGACCTTTCCCTTTCTTTGGACACGCTTCCATGTGTCCTTCCTCACGGCAGAAGTAGCACCGATTCTGACCAAGCATACATGTACCTTTATGTCCCTTGCCACAAGTAGCACAAAGTAGGTTTATCGGACTGGGGTTGCGCCCCTAAAAGTCCAGTCTTAGCATTCTTCTTACTACTACTCCCCTGCTCGTGCCACTTGCGCTTGTTAGTAGCTGCGACTGGTGGTGCTCTTGCCTTTTCCACATCCAAACTGGCAGATATGTCCTCAGCCCTGGCAACCGATTCATTATAGGTCAAACGCCCATGACCAGTCAAGTGATGACGAATCTGGTCATGCAGTCCGTCTCGGAACTTCTGAGACTTCATGTCATCTATATCGACCATGTGGGGAGCAAAACGGCACATGTGATTGAACTTGCTCTCGTAGTCGGTGACCGACATTCCTCCTTGGGTCAGATCAAGGAATTCCTTTTGCATCTTGGTTTTGTAGACTCTTGGGTAGTACTTATCCATAACTGTTTCCTTGAACTGGTCCCAAGTAAACGCATCTTTCTCGTCTTGGGTTTGAGTCTCCACACTCTAATCCACCATGTTCTAGCATCCTCCTTGAGCCGAAACACGGCAAATGACACCTTCTGAGCGTTGGTGCATGCTATGTAATCGAAGATGCTATCTAGGTTCAACAATCATTCTTCAATGGCTGCTGGTCCCTCAGGACCAACAAAGACGGGCGGCTTGAACTGATTGAACCGCTTGATGACTTGAGCTTGAACTTGCTCAGGATTGTTAGGCGGCTGAATGGTCGCGCCTTAAAACAACGTGGCTAATCCCGTCAAAAGCTGATCTTGATTAGGTTGAGCATTGTGGTTACCACGGTTAGCCATGAGTCTGCCAACGAGTTATAAAAACCCATTAGTCGATGCAGTGCGAGAAATAAAGAATGTGAAGATACCAATAGTATATCACATAAAAATAAATTGATAGAGGGCGATAGAAATAACTGATATTCATTATTTATAATATGTTTTAAAAAAAAAATAGAACTGGAAATATCAACTGAAATTCTTAACATAATAGCTATATAATAAAATGAACTAAGCTTACGGTTACTCCTCATCATCACTGCTAATAATCTCTATAACAGGAACAGGGGGTTGCGGCTCAATCCACGAAATAACGTCATCATCGGACTCAGCGCCTGCCATGATAACATCCT
This sequence comes from Orobanche coerulescens, assembly GCA_033398695.1. Classification (NCBI taxonomy): domain Eukaryota; kingdom Viridiplantae; phylum Streptophyta; class Magnoliopsida; order Lamiales; family Orobanchaceae; genus Orobanche; species Orobanche coerulescens. Next base: position 140,090,053 of record CM065803.1, on the reverse strand, counting down.
TCGTGCTCTCTGCGAGGTCTTCCTTTGAGCTCTCATCAGGAACTTTTGGATCTTCCTCGGGATCCTCTTTAGGCTTTTCTTCGAGGTCTTCTTCAGGATCCTCTTTATCCGCAGAGTCGGAACTCTAATTTTCAGCTGGTATCACATCTCGAGCGTACATATCTAACACACGGCCGGCTACGAATTGGAAATCCTCTGTGGTCTCCCGCTCTTCTGGTGTTCTCTTTATGGACTCTTGCCAAAGCTGGAAAATGCAATAACCCCAATCATCGGGTAACTTTACCATTAGGTGGTTCAGCTGTTGCGTGACAGAACCTTGTTTCCCGGACTGCAACTACTTGCTCAGCCTGTTGATGACATAGTACGGTGCATTTTCCGGTAAACTCGGATAATCCCACCAATCCTTGCGTGCCAGAAGACGCGAGTCATACGTAGTAGGAATCCTCTTACGTGGTGTCATCCTAGGTTTGGCCATTCTTACAATTCCCACATACATATACAACATGTAAATAAAATAAAATGATAGATGCTGAATAATGATAGTTTTAAATTGAAATTCGGTACCTTGGACGGAGTGACGAAGTGGCGAAGCTGAGAGCATATGATACTTTTATATTATAACGAGTCTACAGAAAGGTAAAACCCGCTCTAATACCACTATGTAACGCCCCGAGTTTCTAGAGATAATTATAGGGGAAAATAAGTAAAAAGGTGAATTTTGACGAAAAATAAATTCATTTGAGAATATAAAATTTCTCGCCTACAAAGTCGAGTCACTACACTGACTAAAATAAATACCTATTAATTAAGGAAACGACCTGTCATAATAAAAAGGTCATAATTGCGGCGGAAGAAAATTTAAAATTATTATTACTAATCAAGAGTTTCCCCAAATAAATATTTCAAAGCATAAGACATAAAGGAAAACATCGTTTTAAATAAAAATATCATCATATGCCCTCTCGGCTCACTCCTTCGTCCATCCGACTCGACTTAACCTGCGGGATCAATATAGGTGGGGGTGAGCTTCTTTCAGCTCGTGGAAATCACACATATCACAACAATATGCAAATTCATGGAAAGCAATTAAATGATTATTCTATCAATAATATTTTCCTTGTCACATCCCGGGACCCCTCCGCCGTAGCATGATATTGTCCGCTCTGGGCGCTCTCCTCTGAGCTGGCCCTCACGGTTTTGTTTAAGGAGCCAGCCGACGGCTTCCGAGAGGTCACCCATTCTGAGACTGCTCCTCGCACCAGCACGCTTAACTTCGGAGTTCTCATCCCCCCGAAGCCAATGGGCTCCCAAAAGGCCTCATGCTACAAGGAGTTCGGCACGAACATGTAAGGCACTTCGCCCGCTCTCTGCTAGTCGGTGTGGGATATCACAATCTGCCGCTCCTCAAATGACCCGACGCCCTCGTCGGCACACTCGCACGACACGGCAGAGTGGCTCTGATACCAAATTGTCACATCCCGGGACCCCTCCGCCGTAGCATGATATTGTCCGCTCTGGACGCTCGCCTCTGAGACGGCCCTCACGGTTTTGTTTCTGGGAGCCCAGCGAGCAGCTACCGAGGAGGTCACCCATCCTGAGACTGCTCCTCGCACCAGCACGCTTAACTTCGGAGTTCTCATCACCCCAAAGCCACTGGGCTCCCAAAAGGCCTCATGCTATTAGGTGTCACGGCACGCCCAAATAAGGCACTTCGCCCGCTCTCTGCTAGTCGGTGTGGGATATCACAATCCGCCCCTCCTCAAAGGACCCGACGCCCTCGCCGGCACACTCCGTACGACACGGCAGAGTGGCTCCGATACCAAACTGTCACATCCCGGGACCCCTCCGCCGTAACATGATATTGTCCGCTCTGGGCGCTCTCCTCTAAGCTGACTCTCATGGTTTTGTTTCTGGGAACCCAGCGAGCAGCTTCCCAGGAGGTCACCCATCCTGAGACTGCTCCTCACACCAGCACGCTTAACTTCGGAGTTCTCATCACCCCGAAGCCAATGGGCTCCCAAAAGGCCTCATGCTATAAGGAGTTCGGCACGCACATATAAGGCACTTCGCCCGCTCTCTGCTAGTCGGTGTGGGATATCACATTCCTCAACCTGAATACAAACATGCAGTATCACGTATAACATGAATCTAGCACGCATGTGAATATTAAGGTTGTGCAGGTGTCCCCACACAATATATATCTTAAGATAGCCTCTTTACACGTACACAGGTGGGCCTGATTTATACAACATATATCCTCAATTTTAAACATAAATAAAATATCTGATAGCAGCTCAAGTAAAGCAATTACAGTGATAGTGAAAATTCCCACCTGATAAAATGATGTTATTAGAACTTGAATATGAAGATGCTCGACTCACAGTCTTAAGCCCGTAAATCTTGAATATTATCTGCAGAGTATATTTATAACAATTATAGTTATTATAATTTTATTATTATTTAGGCATAAATTAAAATTAAACATTGGTTATTAATATTAATTGGAAAGCTAACATATTAATGACTTGGGTCAAAATACGGCTGCCTTTGAAGGGACTGAAATTGGATGAATCATAAACCTAAGGGGGTTAATTCGAAAGATTGGAAATTCCAGGACTAAATTGCATAAACTAAAAGTAATCGGGATTAAAATTGAAAGGACCGGAAAGTTGTGGTATAAAACCCATTTTCACGGTGCAAGTGCAACTCGGCAGAACCTCTTCCCCTCTCCCTCGATTCTCACACTCCCCCTCACACAAAACTCAGGTTCTCTCTCTCATAAACTCTCTCTCTCTCTCTCTCTCTCATGTAACTACACACAAAATGCACATATAAATCGATACACACACACACACCGATATAGATTGCCTACTGGTTGAGCCACAATAGCGACCGACAGCGCGACGAGGGCAGATGGCTATGGGACTGTGATGGATCCAGAACCCAGGGTCCTTGATTTGGGATCGAGGTTCAATTTGGTCGGCCCATGATGCTCGGGTTTGGATGCGGTTCTTGAAATTGGGTAAGTTTGCGTGGGTTTTAGGGCTGGGAATTTTGGGCCTGTTTGCAACGAGTTCGGACCGAGCAATAAAAATCGAGCTGGGTTAAGGCTTGAATCGATCTCTGATGTGGGTTGAAACATGTGTATCTAGAACGGGTTAGGTAGGGATTCTGGGATCGGTTGTGATGTTTCTGGTTTGATTTTATTTAAGATTTGCCTGGTTCAGATCTTGAAAGGGCTAGGACTGGAAATTAGGGTTCGTTCAAGGTTGCTGAAAATTTTGGGTCTGTGTGAAATTCGTAGGGTTGGCAGGGGTTTGATTATACACAGAGGAATAAAATACGATATTGTGCAGAGAAAAAGGTGTTCTCGAGACTGCTGTATGATCGGCTGGTAATCTTTGTAGGAAGTTGATGGACCTGGATCCTCTACTGTGCCTAGCTGCACAGCACGGTGCGGTGCAGGTGCACAGCCGTTTGATTACACATACCCGCACGGGTATGTGTGCGTGGCAGATCCAACGCATAGCAGTGCACAACACGGTGCTGTGCACTGCAGAGGATCCAGATCCGAAGTTGATGTAGGCTTTTATTTGTGTATGTATACTCCTACGTTGGGTATAGGGTAATCCTAAGAGTATATGAGCTGTTTAAATTGGTGAAATTCATGGATGGAAAGTGAAAGGGGATTTCTTACCGGGCCTATTGGGCTAAAAAAAAGAATTGTAATTAAAACTTATTGAACTTTATATAATTGATAAAATTATTTAACAATAATACTACAACTATTAATATAAATATCGCTCTCTATTATAAATACTATTATTATTACCTTTATTAATTATCATAATATTAATAACAATGTCTAATATTAAATGTTTCTTAAATTGATAAAAGTGACTCAGGCTTAGAACATATGAGATGTCGTAAAAATATTTATGATTCACTAAATGAGATTAAATGAATTTACTTGTAGGTGAAGTAAAAATAATTGTACAATAATTACTCACTCGGTAGTGTAATGAGACTAAATAAAATAAAAATGCATTTACTAATATCATTATAAATAATAATTATTATATTATGAAAATGGTGGGTATTACATCATACCCCTCTTTAAAAAAAATTTCGTCCTCGAAAATATATGACATACCTCGATTGAAGAACTTTGGATAACGAGCTTGAAGTCCCCCTTCGCACTCCCAAGTAGCCTCATCTTTACTATGGTTACGCCATTTGATTTTGACAAACACCTTTTCTTTGTTCCTCAACTGTCGGACTGATTGGTCGAGAATAACTTCTCGTTGTTCTTCATATGTAAGTTCTTTGTTCACCTCCGTGGCGTTATAGTTGATGACGTGGTCGGGATCGTGTACATCTTCAACAACGATACATGAAAAACGTTGTGCTCGGCCAAAAGTTCTTGGGATAAGGACAAACGGTAAGCTCTCTCTCAAATCCCTTCAAGAATTTCGAATAGTCCAATATATCTCGGTCTCAACATGCTTCTCGGACCAAAACAAATAATCCATCAAGAATTTCGAACGGTCCAATATGCCACTGGATTTGAATATGAAGATGCTCGACTTACAGTCCTAAGCCCGTAATTTTTGTTAATATCTACATATAATAATTATTATAATCTATTATTATATATATTGAGTGAAAATAAAATAAACCGCATAAATTATAGCTGATTATTAATATTGAAAAGTCAACATTTTAATAGTTTGGTCAATACACGACTGACTTGAAAGTTTTAAAATTGACTGGGGTAAATTAGAGGAATTAAAAGGTGTCTGGCGTGAAATCGAAAGATTATTAAAAATGTTGGGCCTTAATTGAATTTAACCTAAATCAAAGGGTATTAAAACCTATTTGGCCGATCGGTCGCTATTATATTTCCCACTTCTCTACCTCACGCCGTTTCTCTGTCCTCTTCTCTCTCTCTAAAATCCCCTCGGCAAAACATGCAGAAATTCACCCCTCTTTAAATTCGCCGCAGCAAATCATAGATTTGCAGAAAAAAAAACACACTCAAGGTCGACCATGGTTGGACCAAAATTAGGTGATGAACCGAAGGGCTTTCCATCGGATTCCGACCCGTGCCATGTGGCAGCGGCGGCCGGGAATCGCAGATCTTGCGGCGACCTCAGTTTCAGGCGGTGCGGCGGCAACATCTCACGACAGAAGAAGGCAAGGGTTTGAAGGGTCGGGAACCTCTGGATCCGGGTTCCGGCTGGAATCGGCCGTGATGTTTCTGGTTTGATTTTGTTCATATCTTGAAAGGGCTTAGTGATGGTGGTGGTTCTGGGACAATTAGTTTTTTTGAGATGGGGTTATGTCGAGTGAACTCGACTTGAGTTCAGAAATTGCATTGTGGTGGAGAATTGAGTTCGGTTTTGTTCAGGACTGTACTTTGAAGAATTGTGGACGTGGTGTGAACAGGCTGAAGAACTGGGTTTGATGGTTTCTGTTGGTCTAGTTGTTTTTCTTAAATTTTAGTTAAGATTTGCACTAGAATAAGAACAAAGGGGTCTGAAACTGCGTATTTGATGTTGAAATTCTGGTCTTATATTGTATCTATAATTTGCAGAATAAAAGAAAAGAGGATTTAAATATTACCTTTGCTGGGAATTTGGGAACTGAATGATGATGATGATCGACCCTTGCAGTAGGAAGATGATGTCTTTTTTTTTACTGCACTCGGATGAACTTCCCGATGCTGGACTTTGTTGGTCTGATAGGTGTAGGTGATGTATTTTGCGTTTTATGTATTGTATTTTTATTGTGTATATTTATATTTCTGGGTTTAGGGTTGAGAATGTGTTGTAACCTAGGAGTATATATGGTAGTATATAACAATAACATTATAATTAAAACCTTGTGGGTTTTATATAATTAATAATGATATTCAATAATAATAATAATAATAATAATAGAACATTAATATTAGTATTGCCTTTAAAAAATAAGGATACTATTATTATTAATAACACTATCAAATACTAATAATATAATATTAATATTAATAATTAAATATTAAACATCCCTTAAAATTTATTGATAAGCAGCCTGTGGCTTAGAATCTATGAGGTAAAATGAAAATAATATGCTCATTAAATGAGATTAAAAGATTGATTCGTACATGAAGTGAAAATAATTGTACAACAATTACTCACTCGGCAATGTAATGAGACTAGATGAAATGGAATGCATTACTAATATTATTATAAATAATAATATTATTTTATATAAATGACGGATATTACACACCCCACACACCACATGATATGCTTCAAATCATGAGGGGGGGTACTTGTGGTTGGTGCGAAAATGATCCGAGCCACTCGGTTCGTGTACCGGACGTTCGCATGTCAAGTGCGTTAAGTATATTTTGTTTTATCTCTAATGTATTTATACTTAATTAATTAATCCAATTAATTAATTTTATCAAATACAAAATTATAATAATATATTTCCAAGAAATAATTATTTATGAATTAAAATAATCACACGGTAATTAATTTCAATTCACAAGACCAATATGATTTATCAAATAAATCAAATTATATATCTAATATCTAATATTAATGAAGAGATAATAAATACATATTTTATCCATCAAATATCCTCGTGCGCGACTCGATAGGTCCGTATTAGTCGTCAATGGGAGGAACCAATGAGTACGGGTAACACTTAGCCAGTCTAGTGCTTCGAATCGTAACCCAACTACGAACGAATGACCGGATCATTCAAAAACCATTATGTCGTGAATACTGGGTACGTATAAACCCTTCAATCATATGTCCTGATCAAGTATTAGGGTCACGGTAAAGTCAAACCCTATTGTAACTTGACTCTGTTGGAGCAAGATTATCGGTATCTTTGCCGTTTTGAAATCGGCGCGGAGTATATAAGAGTTATCAAACTCTTTGCGCTATTCTTGCTTCTTAGCGTGCGTTAATCTTGATCACTAGCGTGCGCTAGCTGTGCAGTCCAGTTTGCACGACTTTTTGCGTCTTCGACTTCTTCGTTGTTTTGTTTTGCTTCCTTGTTGTTTTTTCTTTGTTTAACAACTAATCATCAAAACTCGATAATAAATATTTGAAATAAAATATTTCAATAATCTCCCCTTTTTGATGATTACAAAACAACACTCTTGAATGGGATAAACCTGCAAAATAAAATATAATATATATATATATATACAGATCAAAATTTTCGACTTTATCTGTTTCGTTTAGTTTCCATCTCCCATCTTTCCATTTTCTCCTTTTCAACCTCTTCTTTACATTTTTCAACTTCTTCTTTTCTTTTTCATCTTTTCGACTTTCTTCGTCTTTTCTCCTACTTTCATGATTCGTATATATTTTTATTTTTTCTCGTCATTCTTCCATGACGCTTTTCTCGTCTTTCTCCCATTCTATTATTCTCTCCCCCTTTTTGTTATCAGCAAAAAGTGATATATATGATACTAAAATTATAATGAATGCAAAAATGGGTAAACTCACCCTGACAAAAATCTCTCGTTAAAAATAAATATAAACCCCCTTTAGTTGAATACTAATTTGAATAAAATCAATTTTGATTTTTGGGGATCCAACCGATAGTTGGTTTTTCATTTGAAACATAGACGATATTTGGAATAAAGATTCCTTTTGGCATCCAAATCTTTTTAGTTTTTATCGTCCGTCGTGGGCTTTTGCAATTTGAAATATGATGCCCAGGTTTTAAACATTTATCGCACCGCGGTATTTTAAAATTTAAGGATTCTGTTTTATTATGCGATTTGAATTCTAACCCCTGTTTATTTAAAGAATATTTTTGAACGGAAACCATTTGTTCAAATTTGTCATTTCCGCAAGAAAATTTATTTGTTAAAACTTTAAGTTCGTTTTGAACTTTCAAAAGATCATCATTTAATTTATTTTCATTTTCAACGCATTTAGAATGATCGATCTCAATAATTTTCCCTTTTCCGTTTAATTTGAAAATTTTGATTTCCAATAATTTATTTTCCGATTGAAGGGATTTGATTTCATTAAAGCATTTTGAAATCGGTATGCAAAAGTTCGAATGTTTCAAAAAGTTCATCGTGAGAGGATGTACTAACCTGATTTTGGACGTCGCTTCGTCGAATGAACTTCATACCATGAGAGCGAAATTATTTTGATTGAAATAATCATCTTCATCTTCATCGCTCCATGTTGCAATGAGTACTTCCTTCTTGGAAGTTGATGCTCGGCAATTCTTTGCAAAGTGGCCTGGTTTACCACATATTCGACAGTTGTTGTCGAATTTCTTAGATTCGCCCTATTTGATGTCCTTCCTTCTCCAGTTCAATAAGTCTTGAAACTTATTTATATTCTTGGCATAATATGCCGATTCTTCATCATCTTCGTCCACCGGGATTTCTTCCATCTTTGACACCTTTTTAGCTTTTAAAGCTCGGCTTCGGCTTTGCGTTCCGAGATTTTAGTACAATCTCATAATTAATTAGCGAACCAACAAGGGCGCTAAAATCAAGATTATTTAAATCTTTCGATTCCATAATTTCCGTCACCGTGCCGTCCCATTCCCGAGGTAGTGATCGTAGGATCTTCTTTACTTTTTCACTACTCGAAAGGGGTTTTTCAAAACAAGCCAATCTATTTGTAATGACCAAAAATCGGTTGAGCATTATTGTAATGGATTCACCATCTTTCATTTGGAATAGCTCTTAGTCGTGAAGAAGTATGTTAATCTTCGTCTCCTTGACTTGATTTGTGCCTTCGTGTGTGACTTCTAACATATTCTATATCTCCTTGGCACTATCACACGATGATATCCGGTTGTGTTCTTCCGGATTTAGATCATAATAAAGCAATTGAGTCGCTTTACAATTATAATGGCCATGTTTTCAATCTGTATCATCATACTCTTCAAAATATTTGAGAGTACCGTTAGAGTTCGTTGGAATTTTCGAACCAAGGCATATGACTTTCCACAACTCGATGTCATAGGCTCGAATGAATATCGACATCTTATTTTTCCATATCATGAAGTTCGATCCATCAAATCATGGTGGTCGGTTCAAAGAAAGAACTTATACCGGGGCAAATTGGAGCGTCATTGGATCTTCCTTGGATGTTAAGCCGATTTATATGGATACCCACTCCGATACCAATTGTTGGAGCAAGATTATCGGTATCTTCGCCGTTTTGAAATAGGCGCGGAGTATATAAGAGTTATCAAACTCTTTGCAGTATTAATGCTTCTTAGAGTGTGTTAATCTTAATCACTAGCGTGCGCTAGCTGTGCAGTCCAGTTTGCACGACTTTTTGCGTCTTCGACTTCTCCGTTGTTTTGTTTTGCTTCCTTGTTATTTTTCTTTGTTTAACAACTAATCTTTAAAACTCGATAATGAATATTTGAAATAAAATATTCCAACAGACTCTATACATTTGTTAATGCAAATCGAGCTCATCGAGCTCTTGTGTATCAAATACAACTTGTGCTAACTGCTTTGGCCAAAGACTTATGATCTCATTTGCCATTAACCTCATAGAACATTTACTTGCTCACTAACAGGAGAAAGAATCTTATCTTGGTATTCAGTAGAGATTGCTACTTGCCCACTAAGTTGCATTTTGAGGTTGACCGCACCAACCGGCGATTGGATCGAACTACTCTAATGACCAAATTAATGTCACAAGCATATCTCCTACTGAACCTCAAGACAAAGGTCCACGTGTGTAATATCCGTACTTTCTATTTTTGGTAATTTCTTTTTTTGGTGTATGTTCGTTTCGGACGACTCGCTTGTTACTGTTTTGAAGTTCTGAATCTATTTTGTTCTTGGAGTTTTTCCGTTTGGATGAGTTTCGAGGACGTTTTTTTTTTCATATTTTCGTTTCGAATTATGTTTTGTCGCATGTACGTTCGATTCTCATAAAACTCGTTCATTTTCGTTGTTTCTTGGTTTGCATAAGTTCGTATGGTTGAGTTAGTCGTGTTGAGACTTTCGGTTTGTTAATCCGACGTCGTATCGTGATTTTCGGGCACTTGGGCCATTTTTGTAATTTCCTATAAGTTTAGGGAATTTCACTTTCGTTGTCACATTACAGACTCCCCGGTGGTCGGAATTGTATTTTCTTTCAATGGTTAGCTCCGTCGTCTTGAATATTCCGTGTTTATGTTTCTGGATTCTAGCCTTGCCTTGAATTTCGATTTTAAATGCAAAGGCAGATCGATCCGAGCAAGATCGAATCGCTGCGTGAGTAGCGCACGCTACTCCTTGATTCATTGCATGCGCTATCGTTGTGTAGTTAGCGTACACTAAGTTGGAGTTTGTAGCGTGCGCTAACGATTCCAGCGTACTGGACAGTGGAGGTTCTGAATTCATATCCTGTACAACTGATCATCAGGTAGCGTGCGCTAAGGCTTCAGTAGCGTACGCTATCGAGTAGTATTTAGCGCGCGCTAAACATGTCTAGCGCACGCTAGCGACACCGGGCTGCTTCTGGACTGCTTGCGATCCCCGTTAGCGCACGCTATGTTTTGATGGTTAGCATGCGCTAACTATGTATTTTATATATAGGACAGCAGCAGTCAGCATCGTCATTTTTCCGTCCTCACACCTTCTCTTCGGCTTTGGGCGATTCTAGACGATAGAAAGAACCGATTTCGACCAATATTATCATCTTCTAACATCTCTGCATTCCTTGAGCGAATTCATCAAGTTCCTAACATCTACCGCCACCCGAATCAAGGTAAGAATTCATAAAACCCTTGTTTTGAGATTTTGGGGGAATTTTGGGGGTTTCTTGCGATTTATACCTTTTCAATCCGATTCGTCATAGGTTATTACTAGACTTCAATTGTATACTTGTATTCCTTCGTGGTTCTTGAGTATTTGTGGATTTAAACTCCGATTTTTCCATTGTTCGTCACTATACTCGACGATACCCTAGTAATGTTCGACGAATTGTTCCAGTGGTTAGAACTAGGATGTATTCCTACGTTTTCGTAGTATTGAGATAGGTTGTATATTATTATTGTGCTAGGATCGGATTTGTGAAGATTATTCGGGCCAAAACCTTTCCGTTCACCGTTTTCCTTCTCGTCGTGTTAACCAAGGCAAGTACATATATTACATTCCGTTATGTATGTTACGTTTTTGAAATGAATGATAAATTGTGGTTTTCGGGTGCGTGAGTTGTGTTCCTTCCACCCGGAGCGTTCGACGGGATGTCTGGGGATTGATACTAAGGGGTACGGCCGCGGAAGTGGTATCCCACCTGGAGCATTCGACGGGATGTCTGGGGGTCGATACTAAGGGGTACGGCCACGGGATACCAGTTGTGATTTTGTGATATCGTGATGAATTGATAACTGATTTGATTGCCAATGTAGTATTCCGAAATATTTATGGAAAATGATTTCTGATTGAGATGATTGTGTAAAATCGTATTTGTACATAATGTTGTGTAATTATGTACTTGCACTAGCTATTCGAATGCTAACCCCTTAAATGGGGGAAATGCGTCTTATGCATTTCAGGTACCAGAAGAGCTGAGGAGCAGGCACGGGATATGCACGCAAAGGATGGGTTGGCATGATTATGAGGCTCGAGTCTTTATTTATGTTCAGTCATTTATACTGTTTGAGCATCAGAATTTGACTGGTTTTATTATATTCTATTAAAGTCCCCTGCGTGGGCAATGATATGGTACCGACTTATAATTTCACGTACGTCTATTAAAACATTTTGGCCGAGGCCACGGCCCCATTGTTACATTGATGATTATGTCTTTGGGATTTTCATGTACGGAATGTGTGTCATGTGTTAGCCTGGTAGACCTCATGAGGGTTCTATGGCGTGTAATGTCCCATTTGTGAATTGGGGTGTTACAACGTGTACCTTTCACAACCTTTCGATTTAGTCATTGACAATCCCTGAGTGATATCCATGTGACCGAATCGAGGCGAGTCGTGTTCGAGTATAATAATCCCATTAGCATACCTATAACGTGTGCTCCCACTGATCCTTAGTGAAGACAGACACTCTACATGTCAAAGTACACGTTTTACAAGTCATGTCTAAACTTATTGCCTAGTTAAGCTAATTGTGCAATTTTTATAATAAAGAACAAGTACCCGTTTGCTTATTGCCATATCAATGGGATAAGTGCTCTAGTATAATAGCACTTTTAAAGTTTTTTAAAGAGGCAACTGAGTCGTTATTCGGTGTTTATTATCCCATTTATACACTTGTTGAACATTGTGTTAAAATTATACTTATGTTCAAGATTTTAATTAAATTTCATGATTTATTTGATTGTATAAAAGAAATGAGAGATAAGTGAATAAAATATTTCACCTACATTCCTCCAGTTTTTTTAGTTGGTAAACTTTTAGATCTTCAAGTTAGAGAGGAAGGTTTGCTAAAATTACTTACACTTTACTACAATGCTTTATTTTCTATTCCTAATCATATTCCTAATTCAATTCCTAATTTTATTCCTCCAAATCATAGCGACTGTGTTCAAGGTGCAAAAATTCTTTATCTGATCTTTATCGCGAATATGCTTGTTGATATAGTGGTAGTCTTGATCTTGGTACGGGTTCTTTTTATCCTGTTCACATTCCTTCTAGTAGTAGTATATCTTCTTTCGGTTTTGCTATTCTAAATCTTCGTGAGTGGAATGCCTATCAAGAAGGTTTATCCCAAACGACAAGCTACCCGAGTAATGCATACCAAGAACTTGAAAACTATTTAACTACTTTTGATTTGGGAGCTTTAGAACGTGGACTGGATGGTAATAACGATCTTCTTAAGTGGTGGGCGAAAAGGTCTACAATCTTTCCAGTAGTTGCCACGATCGCAAAGGAAATACTAGTTGTCCCTACCTCAATAGTTTCTGTTGAACAAGCCTTCATTGTATGAGGATACATTCTGGATGAACGACGATCTCGATTGATTCCTCAAAATCTTGAAGCCCAAGCATTATTGAATGATTGGGTGATAGTCGAGTTACACTAACAAGAACCAAATTATAATGAACAACAAGATATCGATACATATGATACCGGATCTAGCAATGATTCGGTTGACTTAGATGACTGAACCATCTCCTCTCCACATCCGCTCCCTAAGGTAAGTATACGGCAAGTGAACTATGAGGACTTTGATTCCTAAGGTAAGGGGATACGTAGGAAACTTAATCTAAATATTCAAAGTTAAAATTCTTAATTTTAACTTTAAATATTTGAATTAAGCTCAAGTCCACCCCCCCCCCCCCCAAATTTTAAAATGAAGAACGGGGACTTTGATTTTGATTCCTAAACTCTAAGTTGCGGATATCGTATATATAGGTGCTTATTTCAAATATTTAAAAATAAACTTTTCAATGTTAAATACCTGAATTAAGCTCAAGTCCAATTTTTACCCCATTTTTTTGGAATTAAAATATTAAAACTAAATTAAATTAAAAAACCGTGAACCGCCAGTTCATGGTTCAAAACTGAAAACCGTGAACCGCCGGTTCACAATTCAAAACTGAAAACCGTGAACCGCCACAAGATGGTTCGATTTCGGTTTCAATTATTGGCCAACCGGAACCACCGGTTCAAAATACCAAAGTTTATGACCGTCGAACACCTGTACTTAGAGCTAGCAGCCTCGATGGACTCAATAGAGCTATGCAGGAGGTTGAAAAAGCCTCACGCTTATGGCCAATGCCTTATGACAAGCCATGAACTAGCTCCAACAATACCAGGCACTGATCCTCAGGCAGGAGCAAGAGAAGCTGCGAGTTGCTAAAGCTAAAACAGTCGCCTCTCTCGAGTACACCATATCTAGACTCAATCTCCATGTCAGAAGATTGACGACTTGACTACAGTAGTAGCAAGCCTTGTGGTCTCGGTGAAAGATATTCATAACAAGCAGGATGAGTCAATTGGTAGTAATTTGAATGTTCATGGTAAATTCATGGAGCTTTATAATACCAAAAAGGGGGGAAGAGCCTCGTGAAGCTGTGAGAAGATGGAGATTAGAGAGGGAAAGGGATATGAAAGCAATACTGGATGATAGTGTAGCTGCTGCAATCGAGAGATTTGACGGACCAGGGCTAGGTCAAGGAGCTAGAGGATATAAGGTGACTGGTTTTCCTCTTGAGTTCCACGATCTGAAATTCCCATGGAAGAATACAGTCCATAAGCCTTTTGAGATTCCCATTCCAACATACAGACATCCGACAACAGAAGAACTGAAGGCATGGAAAAATAATGAACTGTTGAGGTACTTTTGTGTTCTCATCAGGGAGTCTACCATGTTCAACCAATTCAAGATGCCGGATCACGCTACGAAGGAGTTCTCAAGGCTCCTGTCAGAAGAAAAGCTTCCATTATAGTTGAAGCTTAAGTCAAGATATCTGAAGAGTGATTAGATAACTCTCCCAGAAGACTGGATTCTCATCTTCGATGTGACCAGAGGGGAGGAATATATACATAGACTGAGGGAGACTCCTTAGTGAACTAGTGGAAAGGAACCGATCATGATCCCTCCATGAAGTCTTCCAAACAACTGCAGTATAGAAGATAACTCGTGACAGCTGTATCTATTGTCTCTGTATTCTCCCGATGTAAAAATTTATATTCCATAAGCACTGAAATCCAGTTTATCAATAAAAGTTAATTTACATCAAAATAATACAGCTCGTGATCTTCATTTACTATTTGATTGCGACATATATTGGTAAGTCTAGAAGTTGTAAGAACTTGTTTGCGAATAGTTCATAGATTAAGTTGTATACATTTATACTACTCGCTGTAAGATTGTGCCAACGAGTTAATCATAACTTAAGTTTTAATACACTTAGTCTTGTAAGATTCAAAATTTTAGAACTTGCCTGTGAGCAGTTCAAATTTTAGTCTAAGTCTCGAAGACCAGAACATCCGACAGAAGACTTGAAGACAACTTTATGCTTTTAAATAAGTGTAGGCATTATAAAAATCGAGGAAATTATTGGGAAAAAGTAATACCCCAAATATTTTGATAAATGCTTCATATAGTTGGTCCCTACAGTGAACTTATTTATTCGAGGAACGAGGAGGAGCATGCGCATCATCTGCGAGTAGTGTTAGACATTTTGAGGACTGAGCAACTCTATGCAAAGTTCTCAAAATGTGAGTTCTGGCTGAAGGAAGTGATGTTTTTAGGTCACGTGATTTCAGCCGAGGGAGTCCGCGTGGATCCGTAGAAGGTTGAGGCAGTGTTGGACTGGACACCGCCTAAGAACGTGAAAGAGGTCCATAGTTTCTTGGGTTTGGCTGGATACTACCATTGGTTCATCGAGGGTTTCTCAAAACTAGCTCGACCACTTACATAATTGCTCCAAAAGACCGAGAAGTTTGTCTGGAATGATGAGAGAGAGTCCAGTTTCGAGGAGCTGAAGAGACGCTTGACTTCAGCCCCGATTTTGGCGTTGCCATGTGGCAACGAAGGTTTTGCCATTTATAGCGATGCTTCGGGTCAGGGTCTTGGGTGCGTGTTGATGCAGCACGTCAAGACTATTGCATTTGCATCGAGACAGTTGATTTCGTATGAGCTTAACTACCCTACTCACGATTTCGAGTTAGCGGCAGTTGTTTTTGCGCTCAAGATTTGGCATCACTATCTGTTTGGCTCTGCATGTAAAATTTTTACCGATAATAAAAGTCTGAAATACATATTTACTCAGCGGGAGTTGAATATGAGGTAGAAGATGTGGTTAGAGTTGATTAAGGATTATGACCTCGAAATCATTTATCATCCGGGTAAGGCGAACATCGTGGCCGACGCCTTGAGTCGGAAACCGGTTGCATTGCGGATGCTTGAGATCCTTATGTCTCAATCCGAACTTCAGCGAGTTTTGATCGAGTTGGATGTTGAGATCTTGTTGCCTGGAGCTGTCGGGTGACTTTGTGCTTTAGAGATTTCGTCGTCTTTGATCGATGAAATTAAACTGAAGCAGTTGGAGGATCCGATGATTTCTCAAATCCGAGAGAATGTTCTTAAGGGAAAGTCTCCTGGGTTTGTGATTCACGAGGATGGGGTATTGAGATTCCAGAGTCGGCTTTGTGTACCGAACAACTCGAAATTGAGATAGGGTATTTTGCGTGAGGCCCATGCTACACCTTACTCCGTTTATCCTGGTTCGAGTAAGATGTATAAGGACCTGAGAAGGAATTTCTGGTGGAATGATATGAAGGAGGAGGTCGCACAGTTTGTAGCGAGATGTTTGACTTGTCACCAGGTCAAAATCGAGCATCAGCGACTGGCTGGTTTATTGCAGTCGCTTCCCATTCCGGAATGGAAATAGGAAGATATATCGATGGACTTCATCACGAGTTTGCCGAGATCGAGGTCGGGCATGAATATGGTTTGGGTGATTGTTGATCATCTGACCAAGTCGGCACATTTTTTGGGCATCAAAAATACTTGGGGCCCGGAGAAGTTGGCTCGTGTATTTATTGCGCAGATTGTGAGGCTTCACGGTACTTCGAAGTCTATTATTTCAGATCGAGATGGCCGTTTTGCATCGCAATTTTGGCAGGCGGTGCATAAGGCGTTGGGTACTCATTTGCATTTGAGTACCTCCTTTTCATCCTCAGTCAGATGGACAGTTGGAACGCACTATCCAGACGTTCGAGGATATGTTGCGTGCTTGTGCTCTCGATTAGAGCAGTGACTGGGAGGATCACTTGCCATTGATCGAATTCAAGTACAACAATAGTTGGCACGCGTCGATTCGGATGGCACCGTATGAGGCGCTTTATGGGCGGTGATGTCAATCGCCGATTTGTTGGAACGAAGCGTCCGATTTGGTTGGGACTGAATAGGATATTGCTTTAGAGACGAGGCAGAAGGTGGAATTGATTCGGGAATAGATGTTGACTGCTCAGAGACGATAGAAGTCATATGCCGACGTCCGACGTCAACCTTTGGAGTTCGAGGTGGGAGACCACGTTTTGCTAAAGGTGTCGCTGACGAGGGGAGTTTTTCGTTTCGGGAAGAAAGGGAAGTTGAGTCCGAGATTTATTGGACCCTTCGAGATTCTCGAGAGAGTCAGCGAATTGGCTTATCGTTTGGCGTTGCCCCCGGATTTGAGTCGTGTTCATAGTGTTTTCCATGTTTCCCAACTGAGGAAGTATGTCCCGGATCCTATTCATGTCATCGACTATGGGGAGATCGATATTGCCGAGGATATTACTTTCGAGGAGAGTCCCTTGAAGATTTTGGAGCACCGTGAGAAGTGACTGAGGCATAAGACCATTCCTTTGGTCAAAGTGCAGTGGTCAAGGCATGGTGTCGAGGAGGCAACTTGGGAAACCGAGGATAGCATGCGTGCTAGGTACCCCGAGTTGTTTGTTTCTTAAGTTTCGGGACGAAACTTATTTTTAGAGGGGTAAAATGTAATATCCGTAATTTTCCTTTTCCCGATATTCTCATTTTTGGTGTATTTTCATTTTTAGAAACTCGCTTTTAACCGTTTCGATATTTTGAATCTATTTTATTCTTGGAGTTTCTTCATTTGGACGAGTTTCGGAGATGTTTTGATATTATTCAGTCTTATGACCTGTATTGTTGCATAGACATTCGATTCTGATAGAATCCGTCCAATTTTGTAATTTCTTTGGTTGCACGAGTTCGTATGATTGAGTTGTTCGTATTGTGAGTTTCGGTTTATTGATCCGACGTGGTATCGTGATTTTCGGACGTCTGGGCTGTTTTGTAATTTCCTATAAGTTTAGGGAATTTTATCCCTATTGTCGTATTTCGGATTTTCCGGTAGTCGGAATTGTATTTTCCTTCAGCGCTTAGCTTCGTTGTCGTGATTATTTCGTGTTTACGCTTCTGGGTTCTGTCCTTGTGTTGCGTTCCATTTTGTATTGTTCGGTGCAGGAAACGGTGTTCAGCAGTGTAGAACTGCTGAACACATACCGCACGCTACGCATGCCTTTTAGCGTGTGCTATCGATACCTGCATAATGTACGTTATGTCTTAGTTGTAACGTACGTTATGGCCCTCAGCATCTTGGACAGTGGGTCTGCCCAGTTTTGCCCAGACCCTTACGTACGTAAAGACATTGGTGTTACGTACGCAAGCCTCTTGTAGCGTAGGCTAGCCGTCTGATGTAGCGTACGCTAGAGACCTCAGCATTTTGGGGCGGACTGTTCTGCCCAGCCATTACGTACACTAATACTTGATTGTTAACGTACATAATGAGCATTATGTACATTAACCAGCTCGTGTAACGTACGTAACGCAGGCCCAGGTCTTATAAACCTGAGTTAACCATGCAATCGCGTCATTTCTTCACTTTCCCCCTTTCGTCCGCAGTGAGTGTTTATGGAGAGATTTGAGCGATTCTTTTGGCCGTAGAAATCCTTGGGGAATCAAGTATTGTATTCCTAGTGTAGTTTATCATCATCGTAATCGTCTTCCTCCGTCCAAATCAGGGTAAATCTTCTAAGAACCCTACTTTTGGGTAAATTGGGGGTTTTCGGTTTTATTGTTCGATTCGTTCCGTATTGTTGATTAATTCATGATGAATATGATTAATCTTGTTGATATTCTTAGTTTTCCTACGGATTCATGGTATATTTCGTGGTTTTGTGAAATCGAGAGGGTTTGGTTGTGGTCTGCCCTCGTTGTTGTTCTTGTGCGAATATACATGAATCGTAGGCGGGTTTTCGGGTGTATTCCATTTCCGTATTCATTTAGAAATAGTTGTGATTGTATTCTTTGAATCATTGGGTTCGGTTTCGTTGGTTCCTAGCATTCGTCGGTGATTTTCCTTCCCATTCGTTCCGTCATCAATTATTCAAGGCAAGTATTTTTGGAAACCTTTATGCTTAACATAAAATGGTGATGTATAATATATGTGTGCATTGCTCACCTCGGGAGGGTCCGACGGGGTCTCGAGGGAATCCAATGGTATAGCCCTAGATTCATGAGTTTGTTTCGCTAGCCAGCTCGGTAGGGTCCTTAGAGGCCTCGAGCGGGATCAATGGTATAGCCCTGTTCCCAAAGCGATGCGCGTGCGTGATTTTTTTTTATGATATGGCCAGCTCGGGAGGGTCCTTAGAGGCCTCGAGCGGGATCAATGATATATTCCTCTTCCCAAGGCAAATTGTTTGACTGTTTGTTTCCGGAAAAGACATGTCTGGTTTTGGTTTTGTTATGAATTTGGTGCATTGTACTATGAAATGTGTAAGCGAATGGTTTGCCTTGATTACTTGTACTAGCGTAATTGCTAACCCCTCTGGGGACCCTTTTTGGGGAAATTCTTGTTATGGATTCCAGGTTATGTTCAGCCAGACAAGCGGGTACTGGGACAGCACGAGGATGCTGTCCAGGGTCGTTGACATGTGCATTTGACTCCTTTTATTTTCGTTGTTCCCTTCGATATGGTTGTTGTCACTTTACAAACTTATAGATTATACTCGCGAGTACTTAGGCTTTTCTCTTTGGCTTGTGATTTGTATTCGTTGAAGTTATTTATGTTTGTGGGTGTCGATTATTCCGACGATTGTACCGGGCGTGTTATTTGATTTTCATCTAGGTGATGTGTGTTTTTACTGTGGTAATTCGTGTCTAGCCTGGTGGGTCCCATGTAGGGGTCCACGGCACTGTAATATACCTTGAATATCTCAGGGGGTGTTACAAAATAAATCATCATTTCTACATCAGTCCTGACCAGGTGTCGAACAAATGCCAGTTGTTGATTAAATGTATTAATCTTTTGGGTTACAGACTCATCCGTTGGTTGTACAGATAAGAACTCTCGAACTGTAGCTTTCCTCAATGGACGAGGGCAGTATTGAGCTTCCATCATAAGCTTGAACTCTCCCTAATCGGCATCATGATCAATAGGTCGGATGGCTTCCCACCACTCGGACGCTTCTCCTATCAGAAAATATTGGGCGATGGGGGCTCTCCTTGTTGGTGCAAGATTCGGTACACGCGCTATTGTGTGGAAGCGTATTTAAAGGTGCGGAAAACAAATCGACACAGGATTTATAGAGGTTCCGCCAAACGTGCCTACGTCCTCTCTTCGTATCTTTTTCTATAGGTTAAATATCAATCTCTGCGCCTCTCTTCTATCGGTCGAGGAATTACCGTTACAATCTCATCTTCTATCGGTCCAAGATAAACTGTAACACATTTGTCTTTTTATCGGTCCAAGTTAAACCGTTTTCCTTTCCTATCGGACAAGGAATCAACATATCTAGCTTTCTATGGGTACTAAACAAACCTCACTCGGATATAGATTGCGATTATAGCAATGCCGGATCCTTGATCCTAATAACACCGGAATCCAATCTTATCCTTTCTTTTTCCTCTCTTGTATGTTTTCGTGTATAACACTCAAGGGGTAAGTATCTATTTAGGATTTTCTTAATATATATTTTTAAAATATTCCTTTTCATTAATTTTTACTTCACTTATCAATATAAGCACAATTACAACAACAAGAATATGTATATCGATATCTGATCAATGAATCAATTGCTTTGAGTTGTTGTTGGTTCAATACTATATGAAGTGGTATTTATATGCTCCAAAGCCACAACTAGCCGTTAGCACCATTTGCCTTCCTTACGTACTTTACTGCTCTCCCTTTACGTACATTAATCTTATTACGTACGTTAGCTTATCCCTGTTACGTATCTTATGTATAGTGCAAATCAGTCCAGTAGCTCCTGTCTTCTGTGTTACGTACGTTATCAAATCTCCCATTAGATATGTTAACAATAGTCAAAATATCCGTTGGTATGATAATGTAAGCCATGACGTCACAACGGTCACATAGTTTGAATTCTGTTTCAAACTCTTCATTACGTACGTTAACCATAGAGGGTTATGTACGTTAAGCTTACTACATTATGTAAGTTATGCTACTTGCATTGCGTACATTATCCATGTTATTTCCAGCTTTTTGCGTCTTCGATTTCTTCGTTTTTTTGTTTTGCTTTTTTGTTGTTTTGCTTTGTTTAACAATTTAATCATCAAAACTCTATAATTTATATTTGGAATAAAATATTCCTACAATCTCCTCCTTTTTTATTATTACAAAACAACACCTTGAATGGATAAAACCTGCAAAATAATATATATATATATATATATATATATATATATACGAATCAGAGTTTTCGGCTTTGATCGTTTAGTTAGTTCTTCTATCTTTTCTTTCTTTTGTTTTCGACTCCTTTTTATTTTTCAACTTCTTCGTTTATTCTTGTCTCCCCCTTTTTGATTCGAGCAAAAGTTTTAATTTTTCTTGTCATTCTTCCATGACGCTTTTCGATTTTTCTTCTCCTTATATCATTCTTCTTTTTATCCCATTCAACTATTCTCTCCCCCTTTTTGTTATCAGCAAAAAGTGTATATAAATGATAATAACATCGATAATAAGATGTATGCAAAAAAAGTGTATGCAAAAATGAGTAATCTCCCCCTGAAAAAAATACTTATTGATGAAAATTAATTTTTGGGAATCCAACCGAAAGTCGGTCGTTTTTCATTAACATAGACGATGTTTGGAATAGTAGTTCCTTTAGGAATTCAAACGTTTTTTAATTTTAATCGTCCGTCGTGGGCTTTTACAATTTGAAATATGATGCCCAATTTTTAAACATTTGTCACAACGTGGTATTTTGAAATTTAAAGATTCTTTTTTAGTATGCGGTTTGAATCCTAACCCCTGTTTATTCAAAGTATATTTTTGAACCGATAATATTTGTTCAAATTTTTCATTACCGCATGAAAATTTCTTTGTCAAAATTTTAAGTTCGTCTTGAACTTTCAGAAGATCATTCTGTTGGAATATTTTATTCCAAATATTCATTAATAGAGTTTTGATGATTAAGTTGTTAAACAAAGGAAAACAACAAAGAAGCAAACAAAACAACGAAGGAGTCAAAGACGCAAGAAGCTGATCAAACTGCAAAGCTAGCGCACACTAGAAATGAAGGTTAGCACACGCTAACGATACCTGTATGCAGATCAGACGAGCTCAAAGTCACTTGAAGACAGAGTCATCTGATAAAGATAGCGCACGCTACACTTAAAGCCTAACGCACGCTATCGAAAGAATATGACTGTTGTGAAGACTTTTAATACAGAATGACATATGCACCGACATAAGACATAGCACACGCTATGAATGATCTTTAGCGCACGCTAAAGAGCATTTGAATTCAAACATATGAAAGTTGGAAGATTCGGTGAAAAGTCAGAAGTCAGAATTCAAAAGCAGGCAATGGATATATTCTTAGCGCACGCTATAATTCAAGATTAACGTACGCTAATGTGTGTACTTAACGTACGCAATGGATAAGCTAACGCACGCTAATGGATGGGTAGTAAGCTACTGGACTCAATCAGATCAACATGTAGCGCATGCTACACGTACGCTATTGAGCATAGCACACGCTAAACAGAAGAGCTAGCGCACGCTAAATAGACAGAGGCAGTAACGGCTAGTTGAGCCTTTGAGCCTATAAATACCAAACCATTTGGTATCAAACAACACAACAACCTTGAGCAAATCATTCATACTTGAGATATCACTGTAATCATTCTAGTTGTTGTACTTGAGCTTATATTGTTTAGTGATAGAGTATTATACACGAAATCTGTAATATCCGCAATTTCGATTTCCGGTAATTTTCTTTTTTTTTTAGCGGGAATCCATTTTGAAGACTCGCTTGTGACTGTTTCGTCATTCTGAGGATGATTAATTCTGCACTTTTTATCATCCGAGTTCATTTCGGTGTTATTTTGTTGAGTTCCGTGCTTCTTAGCGACTTTTCCGCATTTGAGTTCGATTCTTGCGAATCTCGTTCGAAACTGCTGTTTCGAGTTTCTTGTAAGTCCGTTTAACTTTATTAGAACTGTTGTGAACTTCAGTTTGGTTATTCGATCACGTATTGTGATTTTCGGGCGTTTTGGGCCATTTTGTAATTTACCCAAAGTTGTGGGTATCCGCATTCGTATGTGTTGTCTTGACCCTTTTCATGGTCGCGTGTAATTAATTGTTGCAAGGTATTTCATTTCGGGTCGATGATGTTTCCCACGAGCATTTTGTCGTGCTCGTTCCGTGCGATTTCGGATAATCGAGTCGTCGAGTCATGGTGGTCGGGCACTGGCCGGACGGTTGCGGGCACTGGCCGGATGGTTGTGGCAGGAACCGGCGTAGCGCACGCTACGGGCAGAAGGTAGCTCACGCTACGGTCAGGAGACAGCGCACGCTACGGCCGGTTAGCTGCGCGCGCTAGTCGGCCGAGACATTAGGGGCAGAGAGGTTCTGGACTCGGGTGGATCGGCAGGTAGCGCACGCTACTGTCGGACACTGCGCACGCTACGACCGGCAGGTAGCGCACGCTACGGCCGAAAGGCTGCGCACGCTACCTGGCCGAGCAGTCTAGTCCAGGAAGTCTCTGGATTACGGCCCGGGCCGTTAGCGTATGCTAGCTCGGCAGCCTAGCGCACGCTAGGCTGCACCAGTATAAATATGGCCGAGCAGTCCAGTTTGAGTCATTTTTCCCATTTCTCTCTTTCTCTTCCGAAGCTGGAGCCTTGGGGATCTTGGAGCCATGATGTTTGTCAATCAATCCACGAAGTTCTTGAGTTCATATCATTGATTGATCATCCTATAACATCCTTTGATCCAGCGAATCAAGGTTAGATTTCCTAGAACCCTATCTTTGGGAAATTTTGGGGTTTTTGGGTTTTTGTCCGATTCGTTCCATATTGTTGATTAATCCATGATGGGTATGATTAATCTTAGTGTTATTTATGTGTTCAACATCATTTAATCCATTGTTCTTCGTCGAATCAAGGTATATTTCTTGATTTCCTTCGAGTTGACTTTTTTGGGGATTTGTTCTTGATTTCGTTTTGCCCGTTTTTGATGAACCAATTGTTGTAAAATGATGTTTTTAAACATATCCTATGGATTGAATATCCATATTTCGGTTGGGAATTCCATTTTCATGTTTTGTCGGGTCGATTCGTGTTCTTGGCCGTTTTGGGGGAAACTCTTGAACTTTCATCGTTTGTTACTTAAATTCGGAGGCTTTGGGTCGTACCATGGAATTCATTTTAGTTGTTATTGTTGTCGTTCGTAGTTTATTATTGCAGGTTGTCGTTCGGCGGAGTCGGCAGGTTCGTAGTCGGTCCGAGTCTCCTCACTTCGGTCGATTCTCCGCGTTGTGATTATTCGAGGCAAGTATCTTGTCCATACACTTCATGTTTCGTAGATGCGATAGTTGGTAATTGGTTATATGTGGAACTTGAATGATTTAATGAACCTTCTAAAGAATCGGTATATTCTCGATAAAAAGGTTTTCCTTCAAGATAACTCGTGTGAAGCGTGGATAAGTGTGTATTTGGAATATGTAAGTATGTGTGCTATGTGG
This sequence comes from Orobanche coerulescens, assembly GCA_033398695.1. Lineage (NCBI taxonomy): Eukaryota > Viridiplantae > Streptophyta > Magnoliopsida > Lamiales > Orobanchaceae > Orobanche > Orobanche coerulescens. The sequence goes on along the minus strand of CM065803.1, from coordinate 140,065,597 downwards.
TTAGATGTTTTAACCATACTTCGTGAATATAATAGACCGTGATCACTTGCCGAGTATTGTGTACTGAATTGTATATTTGTTCGGTGGGTATTTGACATGATGTGATGTTAGTTGTGTAATATCCGATGGAAATTCCTGCTTACTGTTGTATTATTCGGATAATTCAATACTATTGTAGTCTTGTTGCATTTGTGTAATGTTTATTGATGTTGGAATATATCATAAATAGACTTAATAATAACTACCACTCGCACTATGATTTGAATTCTCAATGTTGAATAGATAAGTACATTTTTGAGCTATTAAACCTGAGCCTAACGTACGCTAATCCTTTAGCATAGCGTACGCTATATTGAGACCTTTACGTACGTAAAGAGGTACCAGTTACGTACGTAACCAGTGTAATCGTACAGATCTCAACTTTCGGCGTGTGGGGTCAGGCGTGATACGAATATCTGATCTTTTGGAGGCAACCTAGTTGACCTACATTACGTACGTAATGCTTCAAGCAATAACGTACGTAATGATGTTCGTATTTTAGTCCAGCAGCCTCTGGAATTAGCTTACATACGTAACACTTTTTGTGTAGCGTACGTAAAGCTGTTAACATACGTTATTCTCTTGTGATAACGTACGTAATGAACGGTGCTGTTATAAAAAGACAACTTGTGTCTTTTATTTTGCACGTTCAAACTTCGTGATTTTCTCCAGTATAAGCATCCCATGCCTCCCTAGATCACTTCTACCTCCTTTCCACTTGTGTTTGAGCTATTCATCTTGGTTTAGAGCTTGTTGATTGGAAGTTGGAGTCATTCTTGAAGCTTAGATTGTGTTCTTGTGGTGTTGGTGTATTGTTCTTCATTTCTGAAGGTATGTTATATGATTTAACCCTATAATCTATTAATTATAATGTTAGTGATTAAATATTCTCCACCTAGTGATGAATTAATCAAGCTAAACATGTTTGTAGTTAAGCTTTCAACAAACTTAATGATGAATATGATGATTAAGAGATTCGTAATGATGTGTTCTTGGTGTTTTAAATGGTAATGATCATGTTTAGTTAAACCACACTCTTCTTGCTAGACTAATAACATCATTGGGATAATGATAGTCCTTGTTTCCTCATAATGAAAGTAACTTGTTGACAAGAATTACCATAAAATGTTTTAAGAAACCCTTGATGAACATTAGAAGAATGGAATGATCTCCTTGAACCTAAGATAGGTGAATTCAGAGGAATGATATTTGAATCTCCAGGTTAATTAGAAGATTATAAGGATGGTGTTAAACTTGAGATAGTCTTCATGATCATGATATGGATTTCTAACTAGTTAACTTAACATAAGTGATTGAGTGAAGTGCAGATTTTTACTTTTAATCAATTGAGATGTTCTTGATAAATTTAAAGGGTATAAGATTATTGTTTAACACATTATGGATCAATTCTTAATCCAGCAAATATTTGGTAACATCTTGTAATCAATTGTAAGAATAGAATGGTATGTATAAGGTTCTTGGAGTAACACTTCAATATCTTAAAAAGTTGAACTACTCAAATGGGAGTTAGGATGTTGTCTCGTTAAAATTCGGTATAGATGATCATATGAACGTATTATTGAGTAAAATATACTTCGTTCAAGGTTGATTGTTCGAGTAACCGATTTTGAATGGAGGGCCGTCCGTTCGTTCATTCAACAAAGGACTATTCTCGCCTCCGTATTGAGGCAAGTTATCTTGCTTGGTTATAATGATAATTGGATTCTTGTGATGGTTATACGTTTTATATATATGAAACCCTTACAAAAATTGTGACTTGTGATTTGAGGTTGTTCTTAATGATGTTCCGTTTTCATCGTGGGATTGTATGCCCAAGTTCGTCACTTTCGAACCCTTGATATTGTTGACCTTATTGTCATTTCGGTGAGTCCTTGATCCGTAATCGGATTTTTGAATTATTGAATTCGTTGTCATGTTGCATCGTGACATATCCGGAGTCATATCTACGTTCCAATTGGATATTGTGTAGGATTTTTAGCCCGGCACATATATAGTCATGCATGAATATTTTCCATGTTGGGCTGTGTACACGAGACATAGTTCGTTGAGGCTAATTAGGTATATTGTCCCACGTATATCCTGGATTCCGTATACGGGGTGGACATGTGCACTGATACATATTCGGATCGGGCGTACTGTGATGTCTCTCTTGAGCCGTACTATCTTAGTCGTTCATAGTCCATTTATATATTTGGATGTGTTCGACGTTTTGTGACTAAGCGTTCATACGCCCGGTGGGTATGTTCGTTAGTCGTGTTGTTTTCCTTGAAATCTTATATATGTGAATTGTATAATATCTTGAGAAACCATTTATCATGTATATCTGACCCTGTGTTGGGCGAAATACTTGTATTGTATTTTAGGTCGAGGAAAAGGCAAGGCACGGGAAGATCATGGTGATGGCGAAGGGTTCGAAGGATACTAGTTCGGGAGCCCCAAGTCTTTTGTTATCCGGTCGTATTCTTACCGTGTAATGTTATCTTTCCGCTTTATTTAATTTAAGAACAAATGTATTGTTATTTAAAGTATATTCCATCTCCATATGGGTTATACTTATATTTTGGACCCTGTGTATAATAAGGCCGTTGACATACTACTGTAAACTCCTAATCGGAGTAAGTACTATGTATTGTGGTTCGGTACCACATGTATTGTGTATTTAATCTGTATTTTTGGGTATTGCCTGGTGGGTCCCAGTGTGGGGTCCACGACACTGTAATGGCCGCCTTATCGGGGTGTTACAAAAGATGGTATCAGAGATCGCTAGTCATTTTTCTTTTTCTTTTGAGTCTTTGTGTATTGAACTAGTATCAAGAGACCTTCGTGTCACGTGTGATCCGTGCGAGCGCCTGATCCTACGAGCCAAATGCGGTACGTACTTTATGAGCCATGATTTAATTACTGGCATGATATTGATATCAGAATGAATCTCTTTGTTGATCTTGGCAATTTCAGGATTTGTGACAGGAATTATCTGATTGAAAATTCGAAGAAAATCCTGGATTGATTATATGATTGAAATTTTTCGACTCAAACGTCGATATGATATTCTGGGTGACCCTCGTAGTGTCGATAATTCATTACAAACTGTTTTCTTGAATATGTAATTTCTTGTTGCTATTAACTTAGCATGAATTCTGACTGTATCATGAACTGTACTTATGGTTATCTTTACGAATTGATTCTTTCAGTATGGAAAGAAATTTGAGAGGCCGTGGAAGAGGGGGACGAGGCCACGGAAGGGGCCGAATCCCGATCCCACGAGCCAACAGACGTGCGAATGCAGAGCATAGTTCCACAGGCAGTGATTCGCCTTCTAGGGACCAATCGCACCACACTGGACGCGAGGATGCTCGTGTCGATCCTTACGCTGTGATGCAGGGAATGATGGCTCAGATGACCCAAATGGGTCAGTTAATGGAAACTATGCAGAGAGCTGCTACCGACCAGCATCAGGGGCCACCTCCTGTACATGGCGGACCGGTGAGTCGGATCATCAACGACATCTCTCGCCAGCGACCCCCGATTTTTGAAGGTTCCTCTGAGCCTGATGATATCGTGCATTGGATTGAACACTTTGAGAAATTGTTCGATATGGTAGACTGTCCACCAGAGAATCGCGTATCTGTAGCAGCTTACTACCTGGGCAAGGGCGCCCACACTTGGTGGCTTTCGGTGAGGCCAGCTGATGGCGTATGTACTTGGGAGGAATTTAAAAATCTCATGATAGACCGTTACTATCCGGGTCCTCTCCACAAGGCCAAACTATCAGAATTGTTGAATCCAGACCCGTCCGAAGATGATGTCGTACTATCTATTGCCGATAAATTCCAGGTACTTCTTCCTTTTGCCGCGATGATTATCCGAACGGATGCTGATAAGATCAAATACTTTCTCAAAAGGCTTAAACCCCGAATGAGAATGAAGCTGTTGAACCATCATTGTGCAATCCTACCGGAGTTCATTGAGAAAGCTCTGGAGTACGAATTGACCGTGAAAGAAATTTCCAAGAAGCAACCGCAGTCTAACAACAAAAAATTTAGGAACCAGAACTAGACAGGTAGCAACCGGGGAACATTCAAGAGGCCCCAACCAGTGCCAAATCCTTCTGAACGGCAACCCATGGCATCGAAGCCAACCGGATCGCAACCTCGAGCGGTCAGCCTATTTGTTGTGTGCTATAACTGTGGAGACCAGGGGCACATCAATTCAAAATGCCCAAGGCCAGCCGTGGCATGCCATACTTGTGGGAAGAATGGACATCGTGCTCGTTATTGTAGGAGTGGACCAGGACGTACTCCCACAGCACCTCATGCTCTAGTTCAGGACCGTGTACCTCGTCCGCTTCTTATTAGACTACCGGGGCAAACAAAGGGATGGGGCGTGGAAATCAAGCTGGTATATCTGGTGCCGGGGCTGCAAAACCCAGAGTCTACGAGATTAAGAAGGCTGAAGATCCCGAAGCCAGCATGATTGCAGGTACTCTCGAGATCCAATCTCAGCCTGTTTGTGTTCTTTTTGATGCTGGTGCTTCACACTCCTTTTTATCTGCTTCTTGTTTGAGTCGTTTGCAATTAGATCATGTTATCAATTGTGAACCTTATATAATTGGTCTACCCGATGGTAGAAAAATTGTTGGGAATCGTGAAGTTCAGGACTGCTCGATTCGCATGAACGACCGTGAGTGGTTGTCGAATTTAATAGTGGTCGATTTACCTAAAGATGATGTGATCTTGGATATCGATTGGATGGACCGTCATGATGCCATAATTAGTATCCGCAAGCGAACAGTGACCGTCACATCTGACGATGGTGTTGAGTGTACCTTCCAGGGTGACAATCCCAGTCGTTCCGGGAGAGTCATCGATCTTATGAAAGCGATGGCCTTGTCAGTGTATTGGATATCGGTGTTTCATGACCAAAGCAGTGGATCGACCAGTCAAATTGGTCGATATTCCGGTAGTCCGAGACTACCCAGACGTATTTCCAGATGAGTTGCCCGGCTTACCTCCACATCGTGATGTAGAGTTCAATATTGAGTTAGAGCCTGGTACATCCCTGCTTTCAAAAGCACCATATCGTATGGCTCCGACTCAGATGCAGGAGCTGAAGATCCAACTTGAGGATTTGACCGAAAAAGGATATATTAGACCTAGTGCGTCCCCTTGGGGAGCACCAGTACTATTTGTACGGAAGAAGGACGGATCCCTATGTCTGTGTATTGATTATCGTGAGCTGAATAGGGTAACCATTAAGAACAAATATCCATTGCCGTGTATTGATGATTTATTGGATCAGCTTCAGGGGTTGCTGTGTTTTCTAAGATCGACTTGAGGTCTGGTTACCATCAGTTGAGGATTCGTGAGTCTGACGTTTCGAAGACCGCTTTCCGTACTCACTATGGGCATTATGAGTTTGCAGTGATGCCTTTTGGACTGACAAATGCACCGGCAATATTCATGGAGTTGATGAATCGAGTCTTTATTAATTATCTGGATTGCTTTGTAGTCGTTTTTATTGATGACATTCTGATCTACTCTCGTAGGATATATTAGACCTAGTGCGTCCCCTTGGGGAGCACCAATACTATTTGTACGGAAGAAGGACGGATCCTTATGTCTGTGTATTAATTATCGTGAGCTGAATAGGGTAACCATTAAGAACAAATATCCATTGCCGCGTATTGATGATTTATTGGATCAGCTTCAGGGGTTGCTGTGTTTTCTAAGATCGACTTGAGGTCTGGTTACCATCAGTTGAGGATTCGTGAGTCTGACGTTTCGAAGACCGCTTTCCGTACTCACTATGGGCATTATGAGTTTGCAGTGATGCCTTTTGGACTGACAAATGCACCGGCAATATTCATGGAGTTGATGAATCGAGTCTTTATTAATTATCTGGATTGCTTTGTAGTCGTTTTTATTGATGACATTCTGATCTACTCTCGTGACCATGAAGAGCATGAGCGTCATCTCCATCTGGTTCTCGAGGCGTTAAGGCGGGAGCAACTTTATGGAAAGTTTTCTAAATATGAGTTCTGGATGCGTGAAGTTATCTTTATCGGACATGTGATATCAGCTGATGGAGTGCGAGTAGACCCACAGAAGACAGAAGCTATCCGAGACTGGCTACCACCAAAGAACGTTAAGGAAGTACGCAGTTTCCTGGGACTAGCAAGTTATTACTGACGATTCGTGGAAGGTTTTTCCAAAATTTCCCAACCAATAACTAATTTGCTTAGGAAGGATAAGAAGTGCTTATGGTCAGAGGCATGTCATCGGAGTTTTGATGAACTCAAGAGTCGGTTGATTTCGGCACCTATTTTGGTCCTACCGAAAGGAACGGAAGAATTTGTGGTGTATAGTGACGCATATAAACAGGGCCTTGGGTGTGTACTAATGCAGAACGGGAAGGTGATCTCCTATGCATCGAGACAGCTACGACCTTACGAGGTCAACTACCCCACCCATGATTTAGAACTTGCAGCCGTGGTGTTTGCTTTAAAAATCTGGCGTCATTATCTGTATGGAGTTACCTGTCAGATTTTTACCAATCACAAGAGCCTGAAGTACATTTTTACTCAGAAGGAGTTAAACATGAGGCAGAGAAGGTGGCTAGAACTCATCAAAGATTATGATATTGAGATCCTTTATCATCCGGGCAAAGCAAATGTAGTTGCCGATGCTTTGAGTCGTAAAATAGTACAGGAGCAAATGCTTGCCCTCTTAACAACTCAGAGGGAATTGCAGTTAGAATTGGTGAGGCCGGAAATTGAAGTCTGGTTACATCGTATTCAAGGTCAACTCTGTACACTTGAGATTTCATCGTCCCTTGAGGATATAATTAGATCGAAGCAAGTTACGGACCCATTATTATCTCGAGTTCGTGATGAAATAACTCAAGGGAAAGCTCCTGGATTTGTGATCCATGAGGATGGATTGATACGCTTCAGGAACCGACTTTGTGTACCTGCAGGAGATGAATTGAGGAACTCTATCCTGAGAGAAGCTCATGCTACCCCGTACTCCATTCACCTGGGGTCTAGCAACATGTATAAGGATTTGAAACAATATTATTGGTGGGGAAGTATGAAACGTGAAGTTGCAGAATTCGTTTCAAGGTGTTTAACCTGTCAACAAGTTAAGATTGAGCATCAGCGACCCGCAGGAATGCTGAAACCACTCCCGATTCTCGAGTGGAAATGGGAGGACATATCGATGGATTTTATCACCAGCTTGTCGACGAGTCGACGGGGGATGAATACGATTTGGGTGATTGTGGATCGTCTGACCAAATCAGCCCATTTTATGGAGATTAAAGACACTTGGGGACTCGAGAGATTGGCCCAGCTATTTATCAAAGAAATTGTAAGGTTACATGGTACCCCTAAGAGTATTGTATCAGATCGTGACAGGAGATTCGTGTCACATTTTTGGAAAGCAGTTCATCGTGCGATGGGTACGCAATTGAACTTCAGCACAACATTTCACCCGCAGACGGATGGTCAGACTGAGAGGACTATTCAAACTTTAGAGGATATGTTGAGGGCGTGCGTTCTAGATTGGAAGGATTATTGGGAGGCCCAACTATCTTTGGTGGAATTCACTTATAATAATAGTTGGCACACTTCGATTCAGATGGCACCTTATGAAGCGTTGTATGGCCGTCGTTGTAGATCCCCTCTGTGTTGGGACGATCCACCTGAAACCTTGGGTACGGAACCCGATATGTTGTTAGCAGCCCGTGAGAAGATCGCTCTGATTAAGAGTCGTTTGTTGACGGCTCAAAGCCGACAGAAGTCTTATGCAGACAACCGCTGACGACCGCTTGAGTTCGAGGTTGGCGACCATGTACTAATGAAGGTGTCCCCTACTTGAGGAGTTTTTTGTTTTGGGAAGAGAGGCAAGCTGAGTCCGAGGTATATCGGGCCATTTGAGGTTTCAGAACGAGTAGGCGATTTAGCCTATCGCCTGGCTTTACCACCAGCCCTGAGCCGGATTCATAATGTGTTACATGTCTCCCAGTTAAGGAAATACGTTGCTGATCCGAGTCATGTACTTCAGTTCGATGAGATCGATTTAGCGGAGGATCATTTGTATGAGGAGCGCCCCGTACGGATACTTGAGAGGAGGATCAAACAATTTCGGAACAAGACGATTCCCCTACTTAAGGTTCAGTGGTCATGACAACGAGTCGAGGAGGCCACGTGGGAGACGGAGAGCAGCATTCAAGAGAGGTATCCCAAATTGTTTACCCCTTAGTTTCGAGGACGAAACTCCTTTTAGGGGGGAGTATGTAATATCCGACGAAAATTCTTGCTTACTGTTGTATTAATCGGATAATTCAATACTGTTGTAGTCTTGTTGCATTTGTGTAATGTTTATTGATGTTGGAATATATCATAAATAGACTTAATAATAACTACCACTCGCACTATGATTTGAATTGTCAACGTTGAATAGATAAGTACATTTTTGAGCTATTAAACCTGAGCCTAACGTACGCTAATCCTTTAGCATAGCGTACGCTATATTGAGACCTTTACGTACATAAAGAGGTACCTGTTACATACGTAACCAGTGTAATCGTATCCGATCTCAACTTTCGGCATGTGGGGTCGGGCGTGATATGAATATCTGATCTTTTGGAGGCAACCAAGTTGGCCTACATTACGTACATAATGCTTCAAGCACTAACGTACGTAATGATGTTCATATTTTAGTCCAGCAGCCTCTGGAATTAGCTTACGTACGTAACACTTTTTGTGTAGCGTACGTAAAGCTGTTAACGTACGTTATCCTCTTGTGATAACGTACGAAACGTACGGTGCTGTTATAAAAAGACAACTTGTGTCTTTCATTTTGCACGTTCAAACTTCATGATTTTCTCCAGTATAAGCATCCCCTGCCTCCCTAGATCACTTCTACCTCCTTTCCACTTGTGTTTGAGCTATTCATTTTGGTTTAGAACTTGTTGATTGGAAGTTGGAGTCATTCTTGAAGCTTAGATTGTGTTCTTGTGGTGTTGGTGTATTGTTCTTCATTTCTGAAGGTATGTTATACGATTTAACCCTATAATCTCGTAATTATAATGTTAGTGATTAAATATGCTCCACCTAGTGATGAATTAATCAAGCTAAACATGTTTGTAGTTAAGCTTTCAACAAACTTAATGATGAATATGATGATTAAGAGATTTGTAATGATGTGTTCTTGGTGTTTTAAATGGTGATGATCATGTTTAGTTAAACCACACTCTTTTTGCTGGACTAATAACACCATTGGGATAATGATAGTCCTTGTTTCCTCATAATGAAAGTAACTTGTTGACAAGAATTACCATAAAATGTTTTAAGAAACCCTTATGAACATTAGAAGAATGGAATGATCTTCTTGAACCTAAGCTAGGTGAATTCAGAGGAATGATATTTGAATCTCCAGGTTAATTATAAGATTATAAGGATGGTGTTAAACTTGAGATAGTCTTCATGATCATGATATGGATTTATAACTAGTTAACTTAATAACATAAGTGATTGAGTGAAGTGCAGATTTTTACTTTTAATCAATTGAGATGTTCTTGATAAATTTAAAGGGTATAAGATTATTGTTTAACACATTATGGATCAATTCTTAATCCAGCAAATATTTGGTAACATCTTGTAATCAATTGTAAGAATAGAATGGTATGTATAAGGTTCTTGGAGTAACACTTCAATATCTTAAAAAGTTGAACTACTCAAATGGGAGTTAGGATGTTGTCTCGTTAAAATTCGGTATAGATGATCATATGAACGTATTATTGAGTAAAATATACTTCGTTCAAGGTTGATTGTTCGAGTAACTGATTTTGAATCGAGGGCCATCCGTTCGTTCTTTCGACAAGGAAGGAATATTCTCGCCTCCGTATTGAGGCAAGTTATCTTGCTTGGTTACAATGATAATTGGATTCTTGTGATGGTTATACGTTTTATGTATATGAAACCCTTACAAAACTTGTGACTTGTGATTTAAGGTTGTTCTTAATGATGTTCTGTTTTCATCGTGGGATTGTATTCCCAAGTTCGTCACTTTCGAACACTTGATATTGTTGACCTTATTGTCATTTCGGTGAGTCCTTGATCCGTAATCGGATTTGTGAATTATTTAATTCGTTGTCATGTTGCATCGTGACATATCCGGAGTCATATCTACATTCTGATTGGATATTGTGTAGGATTTTTAGCCGGGCACATATATAGTCATGCGTGAATATTTTCCGTGTTGGGCTGTGCACACGAGACGTAGTTCGTTGAGGCTAATTAGGTACATTGTCCCACGTATATCCTGGATTCCGTATATGGGGTGGACATGTGCACTGACACATATTCGGATCGGGCGTACTGTGATGTCCCTCTTTAGCCGTACTATCTTAGTCGTTCATAGTCTATTTATATATTTGGATGTGTTCGACGTTTTGTGACTAAGCGTTCATACGCCCGGAGGGTATGTTCGTTAGTCGTGTTGTTTTCATTGAAATCTTATATATGTGAATTGTATAATATCTTGAGAAACCATTTATCATGTATATCTGACCCTGTGTTGGGCGAAATACTTGTATTGTATTTTAGGTCGAGGAAAAGGCAAGGCACGGGAAGATCATGATGATGGCGAAGGGTTCGAAGGATACTAGTTCAGGGGGCCCAAGTCTTTTGTTATCCGGTCGTATTCGTACCGTGTAATGTTATCTTTCCGCTTTATTTAATTTAAGAACAAATGTATTGTTATTTAAAGTATATTCCATCTCCATATGGGTTATACTTATATTTTGGACCCTGTGTATAATAAGGCCGTTCGCCATACTACTGTAAACTCCTAATCGGAGTAAGTACTATGTATTGTGGTTCGGTACCACATGTATTGTGTATTTAATCTGTATTTTTGGGTATCGCCTGTGGGTCCCAGTGTGGGGTCCACTATAATATCCATAACTTTCCATTTTTAGCAGTTCCCATTTTTAGTGTATGTCTATTTTTATAGAATCGCTTATAACCGTTTCGACATTTTGAATCTACTTTGTTCTTGGAGTTTTTCAATTTGAACAAGTTTTGATGATGTTCTCACATAATTTCATTTTATGACATGTTTTGTCGTATGAACGTTCGATTCTCGTAAAACTCGTTCGTTTTCGTTGTTTCTTGGTTTGTACGAGTTCGTATGGTTGAGTTGGTCATGTGGAGACTTTTGGTTTGTAAATTCGACGTCGTTTCGTGATTTTCGGGCATTTGGGCCATTTTTGTAATTTCCTAATAGTTTAGGGAATATCATTTTCGTTGTCGCATTACGGACCCTCCAGTGGTCGGAATTATATTTTCTTTCAGTGCTTAGCTCTGTCGTCTTGTATGCTTCGCATTTATGTTTCTGGATTCTGGCCTCGTCGTGCATTTCGTGTATTGTACCTTCGACAGCAGCGCACTGCTGATGTGAGCAGTAGTACTGAACTACTGCGTAGGTAGCGCACGCTACTCCTGTTACCTTGTGTGCGCTACCGATGTGCAGTTAGTGTACGCTGACTCGCTATTATTAACGTACGCTAGCGAATGGTGGCAGTAGCTACTGGACCTGTCACGGCCCCGTTAGCGCGCGCTATGTATGACAGTTAGCGTGCGCTAACTTCACAATTTATATAAGTCAGCGGGCAGTTCAGAAACAGCAGTTTTATTCTTTTCTCTTCGTTTTCTTCGACGTGCGACTCCAGAGGCGATTTCCACCGGTACTGGCCAGAGTTCTCTTCAAATTCCATCACCGTAGAGTCGTGTTAGCATATTATCATCAGCATAATCATCCTCCATCGTCCGAATTCAAGGTATTTTCATCTAGAACCCTAACTCGTCAATTTTGGGGGTTTTTCGGGATTCTAGGGATTAGTTCCGAATTGTTTAATTATGTTACGTAATTTCTTACCGGTTGTTGTTATTGAGTGATTCTCAATCCATTTTACTCGAATTAATCCGTGAATTGTTGATACGGGGAGATTTTGCGTAAACCCTCGCCCGTATCGATTGATCGTCTTTGTCATGAATTGTAATCGGGGTTATGGGTGTATTCCAATAGAGTATTGTTGTCCGTTAGGACTGAACTATGTTGATCCTTCGTTTAGGAACCGTCGTTTTCCACCCGGACCGTTCGTAGTCGTGTTTCACTTCCGTTTCTTCAAGAATGTCTCAAAGGCAAGTACTTTACATTTGTTTACATGTTCTAGTATTTGAATTATGGCTGTATCGTGGTTGTTGTGGATGGATATGTGTATGATCACCTAGGGACGGTCTAACGGGACCTCTAGGGATACGTATTGCCGTGAGTGTGCGTATCGCGAACTGTGGTTAGCCACCCAGGGATGTCCGACAGGGCTCTGCGGGGTACGGAGGCCGTGAGTCTCGTACCGATGGTTAACTTTGAATTGTGATTTGCTGGAGATAATGTGTTTTGTGATTGTACGTTGTAAATATTCTGGAATATAAAATGTTTTCTAAAATGATTTTAGGCGCATATATTCATCTGATTAGAATGTAGTTCAAATGGATTGTACTTGCACTAGCAGTTATCGCTAACCCCTTAAATGGGGGAAATACTTTTTGTATTTCAGGTATCGATCGTGGGGACAAACGAGCACTTGAGCCGTATGAGGATGATGGGCAAACATGATACTGTTCAGTAGTCAATTATTGGTGTCCAGTTCTGTCAATTATTTTTGATGTCTTGTTTTGGGGTTTCTGTATTATAAAATTGGTTTAAGTACTCGAGTACTTCCTTTTCAAAATTGTTAATGTTGTGTTCCCGTTTTGGGAAATGGATTGATGTTGGATTCTATTTGTCGGGTTGTAGTCTTTTAATCGAATTGTCGTTTTATTGATGATTGGTTGTCATTGATCTTGTTGGTACGTTAGCCTGGTGGATTCCACAGTGTGGGGTCCACGGTGATGTAATATGCCCTGAATGTCTTGGGGGTGTTACAGAATATGGTATCAGAGCTTAGGTCTATGGATACCTAGGCTGTCGGTTATTTGGGTCTAGTTAAGTGTCGTTTTTGGGACAGTATCACTGCTATGCCATCATCTCAGTACGCCGGTGCTCGTAAGTTTTTCCTAACTTGAATCGTTTCACCATTATGTTCTATTCGTGTCTTAGTATCTTGTTGCGTTTTGCGTTTGAATTGTACTTACCCGTTACTTCTTCAGAATTCCTGCTGGTAGAGGATGCGGACGCGGATGCGGACGCGGTCGCGGACGCGGTAGGGGACGTGGCGCATCTGGTGGGGCGGCCATGTCCGATCACTCGGAAACTAATTCGGCGATGCCTTCTTTGTCGAACAGTGTTCCCCCTAGTTCCGGAGGTCAGCAGGACCAGTCTGCTAGCTCCGGTAATGCACATGAGAATGTTGGAGTGGCCAACATTTTGCAACAAGTAGCGAACCAGATGACGCTACTGACTCAGGCCGTTCTAGTCGGCCAAGCTAATGCCAACCCGGTTCCGCCTACGGGATCCGACAATGACAAGTTACTTCAGGACGTGATTCGTATGCGTCCTCCACAGTTTGATGGTGCTTCCGACCCCTCTGGTTGGGAGAATTGGCTATTCGAGATGGAGAAAGTATTTGAGGCTGCTAATTGTTCTGAGGAGAGGAAAGTACCCATTGCTCAGTACTTCCTCGCCAAGGAGGCAGCAACGTGGTGGCAAGCGGTGAAACCGCGGCACCGGGCGACCACGTGGGCGAGTTTGGGTCTGATGGAAGATGAATTTTGTCCATGGCCAGTGAAAGAGGGGAGGATCCGAGCTTTCTTTGAGGCTAAACCCCAAGATGTTCCTATTTCTCAAGCTATCAAAGACTACAATCAACAGCTGCATTATGTTAGAAACCAAGTCCGAGATGAGCTTGATAAGATCTGCCACTTTGATATGCGGATGAAACCGAGGGTGCGCCACTACATGGCTGGTCTGGGGTGCACAACTTTGAAAGAGTATCAGAATAAAGCGATGGCTTACGAGATGTCATTTTCTGCGACAGAGACGGCAACCGAAGGAAAGAAGCAGAAGACCTCCGGTCAGTTTTCGGGAGGCAAGTCAGGAGGGTATCCGAAGGCTCAGTCTGGTTCGTGAGTCTTCGGGAGTCAGTCGCCATTAGTGGGGCGAGGAAACGGTTCTAGGTCTGCTCCTGCTGGTTCCGTTCGTGGTCCTACGTGCTTCAACTGTTGTCGTCCAGGCCACATGATGAGTGAGTGTGATAGGCCTCCGATTCAGTGTCTTGCTTGTGGTCGGATGGGTCATCGTGCTAAGTTTTGTACGGATGCAGCTCGGGCTCCAGTTACTCAGATATCAGCCCCAGCTGCGAGAGAGCCGAGTGTGAATCAGGCACCGACAGTTCCTCAGCCGCAGCAGAGTTTTGGTAGAGGTCGAGGACGTGGGCAGCCTTCTAGAGGGGGAGCTTCTAGTGCGGGGTCTGTTCCGCCCCGAGTGTACGAGATGAGACGAGCGGGAGATCCTGATGCGACGGTGGCTACAGGTACCGTCCACATCCTTGATCATCCTGTTTCCGTATTGTTCGATTCTGGAGCTACGTACTCTTTTATATCTATGGATTGTGTGCGTCGTCTGCATGTTGATTGCCTAGTTGCTTGTGAGCCTTTTGTTGTTAAACTTCCTAGTGGGGATAGCATCGTGGGGGATCGTGAGGTTAGAGATTTTCCAGTGAGTATCGCGGAGAGGGTTTGGCCTTCTAATCTGATCGCAGTAGATATTATAGATGAGGATTTGATTTTTGGTGAGGATTGGCTGGACCGTCATAGGGCGATAATGAATTATAGAACGAGGACTGTTTCAATGTTAGCCTCTGACGGTACCGAGCATTCTTTCGTGGGGCGTAAGCGGAGTAGCCAGATACTCTTGATCAGCGCATTGAGGGCAGTGAGGCTTCTTCGGGGAGGTTGCACGGGCTATTGGTGTTACGCTTTGAGATCGGAAGAAGGGGTAGTCGAGCTCTCATCTATTCCGGTAGTGTGTGAGTATCCTGATGTCTTTCCAGGCGAGTTGCCGGGTTTGACACCGAACCGAGAAGTTGAGTTTACCGTCGATTTAGAGCCGTGTGCAGCACCAATCTCTAAGACGCCATACCGTATGGCGCCCGCCGAGATGCTGGAGCTGAAGAAACAGTTGGAAGAGTTGCTAGACATGGGATATATCCGACCGAGCGCTTCGCCTTGGGGCGCGCCGGTCCTATTTGTAAAGAAGAAGGATGGGTCACTTCGTTTGTGTATCGACTACCGAGAGTTGAACAAAGTGACCATCAAAAACAAGTATCCGCTCCCGAGGATTGATGATTTGTTTGATCAGTTGCAAGGGGCAACTGTGTTTTCGAAGATTGATTTGAGATCGGGGTATTATCAGCTCCGAGTGAAGGATACCGACATTCCGAAGACGGCCTTTCGGACGAGATACGATCACTATGAGTTTGTGGTTATGCCTTTTGGGCTAACCAACGCACCAGCCGTGTTCATGCAGCTTATGAACAAAGTCTTTATCGAGTACCTCGATAAGTGTGTAGTCGTTTTCATCGATGACATCCTAATTTACTCGAGGAGCGAGGAGGAGCATGCTCGTCATTTGCATATCGTGTTAGATATTTTGAGAACTCAGCATCTTTTTGCGAAGTTCTCAAAGTGTGAGTTTTGGTTACAGGAGGTTATGTTTCTCGGTCATATAATCTCGGCCGAGGGCGTTCGTGTGGAACCACATAAGGTGGAGGCAGTGTTGGATTGGGTGCCGCCCAATAACATGAAGGAGGTCCGCAGTTTTTTGGGATTAGCCGGGTATTACCGTAGATTCGTCGAGGGGTTCTCTAAGCTCGCTCGACCGCTGACTCAGTTGTTACAGAAGTCAGATAAGTTTGTGTGGACCGATGAGAGGCAGAATAGTTTTGAGGAGTTGAAGAAGAGGTTGACGACCGCTCCTGTTTTGGCCTTACCGAGTGGTAATGAGGGTTTCTCAGTTTTTAGTGATGCTTCGGGCCAAGGGCTCGGATGTGTACTTATGCAGCACGGGAGGACAATTGCCTATGCTTCCCGTCAGTTGAAACCGTATGAATTGAATTACCCTACGCACGATCTTGAGTTGGCCGCAGTCGTATTTGCGTTGAAGATCTGGCGTCATTACTTGTATGGCTCGTCGTGTCAGATTTTCACCGATCACAAGAGCCTGAAGTACATTTTTACGCAGAAAGAGCTTAATATGAGACAGAGGAGATGGTTGGAGTTGATTAAGGATTACGATCTTGAAATCCTTTATCATCCGGGCAAGGCTAATGTGGTAGAAGATGCCTTGAGCCGGAAATCGGTATCGCTTCGGGCACTTGAGACACTTACGGCCCAGTCGGGACTTCAGCGAGAGTTTATGAGGCTGAGCATTGAGATTGTGCTGCCAGAGAGTTCCGGGCAGTTGCGTACTCTTGAGATTTCTTCATCTCTGGTTGATGACATTAAATCGGGACAGTTGGAGGACCCAATGTTTATTCAGCTTCGAGAGAGTATAGGGAAGGGGAAAGCCTCGGGATTCGTTATTCATGAGGACGATGTGTTGAGATTCCGAGGTCGGTTATGTGTTCCGAATGACTCGGAATTGAGACAGAGTATTATGCGAGAGGCTCATGCATCACCTTACTCAGTCCATCCGGGCTCGAGTAAAATGTATAAAGATTTGAGGAAAAATTTCTGGTGGAATGACATGAAGAATGAGGTAGTTCAGTTTGTGGCTAAGTGTTTGACTTGTCAGCAAGTCAAGATTGAGCATCAGCGGCCAGCCGGGTTGTTGAAGCCACTTCCCGTCCCGGAGTGGAAGTGGGAGGATATCTCTATGGATTTTGTCACGGGTTTCCCGAGAACGAAGACTGGTATGAATATGGTTTGGGTGATTGTAGACCGACTGACTAAGTCGGCACATTTTCTGGGCATCAAGGATACTTGGGGTCCAGAAAAGTTAGCTCGTGTTTTTATCGCAAAGATAGTGAGACTTCATGGTACGCCGAGGACCATTATTTCAGACAGAGATGGCCGATTTGTATCGCATTTTTGGCAGGCGGTACATAAGGCATTGGGGACACGGTTACGTTTGAGCACTTCGTTCCATCCCCAGACCGATGGGCAGTCCGAACGTACCATTCAGACGTTCGAGGATTTGTTGCGCGCGTGTGGGTTAGACTGGAGTAGTGACTAGGAGGAGCATTTGTCCTTAATTGAGTTTACTTATAATAATAGCTGGCACGCGTCGATTATGTAATATCCGCAATTTCGGATTTCCGGTAATTTTCATTTTTCGGCGGAGGTCCGTTTCGAAAACTCGCTTTTGACCGTTTCGTCATTCGTAGAATATTTAATTCTGCACTTTTTGTCATCCGAGTTCGTTTCGGTGCTGCTTTGTTGAGTTCCGTGCTTTTTAGCGACTTTTCCGTGCTTGAGTTCGGTTCTTGCGAATCTCGTTCGAAACTGTCGTTTGGGGTTTTTTGTAAGTTCATTTAACGTTGTTATACGTGTTGTCAGCTTCGGTTTGATTATTCGTTGTCGTATGGTGATTTTCGGGCATTTGGGCCATTTTCGTAATTTCCCAAAGTTTGGGGTAATTACCTTCCGTTGTCGAATTTCGAGTCTTCGGGTGGTCGGAATCGTGTGTTCTACTAGCTCTTAGATTCGTCTTTGTGAGTACTTCGTAACCGTATCTTCGGTTCGTATTCAGGTTCGGGTTTCGGTGTCGTTTTGTTGAG
Source organism: Orobanche coerulescens (assembly GCA_033398695.1). NCBI lineage: Eukaryota > Viridiplantae > Streptophyta > Magnoliopsida > Lamiales > Orobanchaceae > Orobanche > Orobanche coerulescens. The sequence continues at coordinate 140,047,753 of CM065803.1, read as the reverse complement.
TTCAGGATTACTAAACGACTTTTCTAAGTATGAGTTCGGTTTTGTAAAAATCACCATAAATTCTTGGAAACTCTAAAAATTCTGAATCTTTGCAATATTATAAAGCATCAAGTTAGCTTTCCAATGGTTCAAACGGTGAGTCAATCGGAGTCCGGACGAGAGAGTTATGGTCGTTTTAGCTCACCCGCTCATTTTTTGATTATTGGCGATCACCGCCGACCGAACTTCGGCCGTGTCGTCCGACACGGACCGTGCCGTACTCGTCCGGAAATGCCGAAGTCTCGCCTCAGGACCCGACCGTGTCGTGCACGGCCAAGTCGAACTCTTAGGATAGGCGAGAATCGCCCAGACGCCGGCCGTGTTCCAGGACACGGTCGAGTCATGCCGAAGTCGGCTCGGACGGGTCACTATCGGAAGGCCCCTCGCGCGCGACCGTGTCTAGCAGACACGGTCGAGTCCTGCCCGGCAGTGCGCCGCGGCCGTGTCAGGCGGACACGGTCGAGTCTGTCGGCCGAGTCAACCCCTATAAATTCGTTTTTGAGCATTTCACTCATTTCTTTCCCTTTTCTTCACCTACAACCGAGAGAGAGCTTGAGGGAGGGTTTTTCCTTCACAAATCATTTGAGTGTTTTATTTTCTTCATCCTCCTTCGATCGTGTAGCTCGGATTGTGGATTTAGCACGTGTTCTTCGGATTATAGGGCTTGAATCTTCAAGAGGTAAGAACACCTAAACTCTTGGTTTTGGGAATTTTTGAGGTTTCTTGATGTTTTGGCCGATTTGATTCGTTTTAGTTAGATTATTGTTAGAACATGGTTGTATACTCGAAATCATTCATTACCCCTGAAGTTTTGTGAAACGAATTTGAGTATTACCTTGAATAATCGATTGAATTGGACTATGCCCTCAAGGTGTCCGATAAAATGCTTCAATGAGTAGAACTTGGGAAGTTCCATACATTTTCGTAGAATTTTGATTGAATTGACATCGTTATGACTTAGGAGCGAATTCTTGTGAAGAGCTCGAGTCGGAACCCTTCCGTTCGTTGCCTTCTTTGGGGTTCGAGCTTCCCGGTCGAACCGTGTTCTTCGGAGCGTTCGGTAGCGGTTATTAAGGCAAGTATCTTACTATACGACTTGTATCTTGCGACTAGTAATTACGTATGAGATGTATAATGACTTTGCTTGCCTTCGTAAATATGTTCCGTTTGAGTTGGTTGTGTTTTCCGCAATTTGAAGGCTTTGTGATAATAGTGTTATATCAGTATACGTGTTAGGCGTTGTGCCATTTGTGCAGGAATGCGACGTACATATGGGATGGTTGTACACTTGGTTGTACAATGTATTGTGTACCGAATGTGTGTTATGTTGGTTAAATGTCGTTGATTGATGATAGTTGTTGCGAGTGTCGAGGTTGTGTTATTTGCGTGCAATGTACGATTTTGTGGTGATCAAGGTGATTGATTAATGGTGCTCGTTGTTGTATGTAATGTGAATGTGAATATGTGTGTGACCGCTAAGTTCACTCGTGTTGGTTCGACGGGACCTACGAGGATTCGTGGCAGTGGACTACGGGATCAGAACTTAGTGAGGTACTGAGGTCCAATCGTGCTGGTCTGACGAGGCCTACGATAACGCATGGCAGTGGACCATGAGTTTCGGACACAGTGCGTCCAACCGGGTGAGCTCGACGGGGCTTACGGTGACACGTGGCAGTGGACTACGGTGTCAGGACTGTGTGTGTGATTGTTGTGATTGATATAGTCCGTGCGGGTTGTTATGCCTACGGAGACACGTGACAGTTGATCACGGTGTCGGAATTGGTTATGTTTGGTTAATAGTCCGTGTGGGTTGTTGAACCTACGGAGACACGTGACAGTGGATCACGGTGTCGGAATTGATTATGTTTGTTTAATTGTGCGTGATGTAGTCCGTGCGGGTTGTTGAACCTACGGAGACACGTGACAGTGGATCACGGTGTCATGAGCATGATACTTTTCAAATCAAAGTTTTTACAGGAAAAGTTTTAAGAAAGAATGTTGGGCCGAGCCCCACGAGATTTATGGAAATGTTTCCGGTATTGTAAACTGTTGAATTACGAAACAAGTTTTGGGTTAAGGCCCTTAAGTTTTTCGAAAGGTTTTGTGAATAAGGACTTGAGGTCTTAAGGTTTTGAAATTCTAAAAATTCCCGAGATGATAATCTTATTTTCGAATGCTTCATAGCTTATCTTCTCTTGTGAAAATTGTAACACCCCCAAATCCCATTGGGTCATTACAGTGCCGTGGACCCCACACCAGGTGATCCACCAGGCGAACACGACTAAAGTACAACAAACTGACCAAAATGGGAAATCACAGACCCTACTATGATGTCCGACATACTATTCCGATATGGAATTTCAATGACAAGGATGGGCCTACATGGCCAAAATAAAATACAACAACATACACGAGCCTTGCTCGGATAATACAAAACGACAACGACTGAACAAAATGGAGTACTCCAACTGTCTGACCAACATGAACATCAAAATATCTCGGACTAGTATCGCTCGAATGACTCGTTGCCACCGTCATGCCCCTATGTCTCAACTCTCTCCTCGCAAGCACCTAAAACATGAAAACATGTTCCGCCCCCACGGGGTCAGTCATCCAGTATAATGAATATCAAGTACATGCACAACATGATATGCATCCAAAGGCAGAATAAACAGTACAACAATGGTAGTACGAGATGCTCACAAACCAAAGTAAGAATCGAGCATTCGTGGAATATTATGCCACGGCATACGATCAATACCTGCTCAATATGTTAGAACATAAGTGCCCAACGGCGAATCATCAGTATAGAACACAACAATACATTACCCGAAGGTAAATCAATCCAACTCTGAAATAAATAAGGATCACAATGCCTGAAGGCTCAAACGGAAATACCGTTACATCACAATGGCCTGAAAGCCCTCAGCCGAAGCTGCCAAAATATCACGATGGCCTGAAAGCCGAACAGCCCGAAGCTGCCAAAATATCACGATGGCCTGAAAGCCGAACAGCCCGAAGCTGTAAATCATCACAATACAGATCTCAAAGAAACAAACCTGACTGTCGAACATACCCCTCGGGCGTATGAATGCTCAATCACAACACGTCGAACATATCTAATCAAACATGGTCTATGAACGATCAAAAATTGTACGGCTCAATGATGGACATCACAGTACGCCCGATCCGGAAATGTGTCCGTGCACATGTCCACCCCGTATACGGAATCCAGAAATATACGTGGGACAATGTACCTAATTAGCCTCACGAACTACGTCTCGTGTGCACGGTCCAATGCGGAAACATCCACGCATGACCATCGTGTGCCTGGCTAAAAATCCTACACAATAACCAATCGGAACGCAGATATGATTCCGGATATGTCACGATACAACATGACAACGAAACTCAAAGGATAACACATCCAATACGGATCATACGACTCACCAAGTGAACGATGACACTCGAATAATGAAAGATCGACACGACCAACGATATTCGAAACAACCATCCTGGGATCAAAATCCCTAAGGACCGATTAACACGAACAACGATCACAACACAACAGTTCGGAAAATCCTCAACCTTCAAAGATCACAAAATTACCGGGTTCACAAGAATAATAGTGTGCTGCCTTTAATCGGTCAACACGACAATAATAATTCAACGGATGGGAATTATCGTTGATAATCCCAATTCAATACTTCGATTACCGTAGAATGGCCAATCGATAACAATTATACAACGGATGGGAATTATCTTTTTGACAACGGGTGGAAATTATCTTTGATAATCCCAATTCAATATATCGATTACCGTTAGAGCGGACAATCGATAATAATTATACAACGGATGGGAATTATCTTTGATAATCCCAATTCAATATATCGATAACCTTCAGAACGGTTAACCGATAACAATTGTACAACGGATGTCTCGGCACCTTTAATCGGTTACCGATAACGAAGATGATAATCGAATACGTCAATGCCGTCAATCGTCCAAAACGACATCAATAGAAAAATACTGATATCAATAACGATGATTCACAAAAAATATCTTGATGGAACATCAATCAATAATAACAATCGATATGTCGATGCCGCGAACCGGCTATCGACAACAATATCTCGAAGAAACATCAATTAACAATAACAATCGATATGTCGATACCGCGAACCGGCTATCGACAACAATATTACCAACAAGTACCGCAATGCCTTAAATTGGCCATTTACGAACAACAATAATATTTGGCATAATTTGCCGAAGGGTATCGTATCAAACAATCCCCTGATATCAACAAATCATAAAGAGACCAAGTCTCGAAATGATACACACATTCATACACATACATGATAACATTAATCTCATTGACCAGTACAAGTATAAAACTTGCCTCAAACCGAAGGCGAGAAAGTCCTTCCACGATCAACGTCCTACCACGAATCGATCAACGGCGTCCTCCGACAATCACCAGCACTCGAACAACCTTGAATGAAATACAATTCATTCGATAACACGATATCGTCCGAAAACAACATAATAGATACTCCGATTCCAACACGAACACATACTATACTCGTATTTATCCGTATACACACACATATATATAATATACATACATCACATATATATATATACAACTCACAATATCTATATATATATATAAATATATATATACTTATTGCACTCACACATTAAATATATATGTGTATATATACCACTGTACTATATATATATATATATAACAACACACACAAACCAAACACACCAACCATATATATATATATATATATATATAACAGCTTTATATTATATATATATATAGAACACACAACACACACACACACAAAATCACGTAGCACACACTAACACACTACTGCACCTAACACACACAACACCTATATATATATATATATATATATATATAACTGAAAACACAAAAACCTTACCAGAGGAAGGAGCAGATCGGCCAGGTCCGAAAGAACTCCCATGCCGGAAATCGGCCGCGGAAGATTGACCGCCGGAAATTCGTCCAACTCCGGTCCGTTGTCTATGGCAGTTTTCACCATCTCCGTTTGCAACTCCTCGCGGAAGTATGTCAAAACTCCGTTCGCCGTCCGTTAGGACAAAAACCACTTCCGTCGCGGAATCAATGGAACTCCGTCCATGGCGGAAACCATGAAGATCGCGGTGCTGCTCCGTCTCGCCGGAAGAAGAAAAAGATGCCGGCTGAATCTTCGTCAATCCGATGTCGACGAAACGGCTCATTGGATTTGCAGCCTTCCGATTCGGAAATTCCGACCAGGCCGCCGCCGAGCTCCGGTCGTGAGCTGCCTGCCGTCGCCGAACTCTATCTCGCCGGAAAAATGGAGAAGCCGGCCCGTCCTCAAGCTCCACCTTGCCGAAAAAAAATGACGGAGAGAGAAGAAGAGAGGGAGGACGAGATGGCAGCAAGAAGAAGGAAGAAGAAAAAAAAAAAAGAGAGGGAAGGTGGCGATCAAGCGAGGGAGAGAGAGAGATGATGAGGTGAGGGAAGGTATAATAATATATATATATATACATCTATGATATATAACGTGGGGGGAGGGAATCAAAAGTGAAAAGGTGAGGGAGAGAGGTAGGTGTTATGAGAGTTAATATATTTATATATATATATAATATATATATATACACATATATAAATGATACTCTCGCCCCGAAAGTTGACCACGGGGAAGATTCCCACCACCTACCACGCATTACGTACGTAACCTCAGGGCGTAACGTACGTAATCGCAACAAATTAGCGTACGTAATGCTACACAGATAGCGTACGCTATGGCTATAAACTTAGCCAAAATTCCAAACTCGCCAAACAACAACCAAACGACGAACCAAACCGTCGACCAGTATAAATATTTCGATCCCGAAATATTCTAATACAATATATATATATTGTATCGGTCCAAACAACAACACTTGTACAATTCTAAATGAATACGTACAACTCAACAGTAACACGAAAAAAAAAATTACCCCCGAATATTACATACTCCCCCCCTTAAAAATAGTTTCGTCCTCGAAACTCAGGGTGCACAAGTCGGGGCACAGACTATCCATCAGGATAAGAAAACAACATCTCCAGGAATACTCCTCAATACGAGCAATTCCGCCTAAGCAACTGGGCCGACCCCACGGGTCCCCACGTCTCCTCTGTCTCAACAAGGCGAAAAATCAAGTGATAAAGACACTCAATCAAATGTGAGATTAGCCGAATCATGACTCTCCTGCTAGAGACCAGCCAGGAAGTCGCACCACAAAAGAAAAATAACAACACAGACATAGTCCTCGGGACTATATCGAACGCACGCCCAAGTCCTCACGACTTGACGTCTCGAATCACAATGAACGATTACCCAGATCATCACAAAAAATCTCGGGTACAGGACCAAAAGGAAAGAAAATCACATCAAATGACTCAAGTGTCAAGATTCTCAGATACAAGATAGATCAATAATAAATGGTTCACAACCGCAATAATAAAATACAGACCGAGTCAAACATCAATCCGAGAGACAAGGAAAATACAGATCAAGGTTATATCTCAAATGTACCCGGAATCAACATCCTCCAGATCATCGAGTTCCTCGATCCCATCGACTCGAGGAAAACACAAATCTGAACTCGCTACTCCCCCTCGGGTGTCCATACCTCTGGCTCCCGAAGCCCGATATGACCCCTTGGATGAAGTACGGACTGAAGTGATAAAATCTCTCGAGGCCCGTGAGCTCTCTCGAGACCTACTGGCACTAGAACTCATGCAGTATTCTGAAGGTGTCCCCACCTCCGACACAGAAAATGAATAATAGCTGGCACCGTACATCGAGTACTCACATGCCCCGCTGAATCACGGTTAAAACAAACAACAGTCGAACTCGTCTCCTGGGAAGAAAATGCTTTCCCAGTACGAAGCCGGCTAGGAAATGACCTCTTGGACGTCGGAGCTCGATGTCCCTCTGAATGAATCGGCATCCTAGTCCTCTCACCAGAAGAAACTGAAGGATCCTTCTAAGTAAGCTCCTCGATCGAAAGCTCTGCTCCAAGAGCCTTCTCGATGAATTCGCCAAGTGAACTACAATTGTGATTGAACAACTGTATTCTCAACCGCGGTTTCAACCTCTTGTTAAAATACTTGATCTTATCCGCCTTGGTACGGATACAGATGAAGTAAACTGAAGAAGTCCTTGAAACTTCTCAGCAATAACAATAACACCCCCGTTCTCGACGGATTCGGGGTTCAAAACCTCCGACAACTTGGCTTCACGAAGTGGAGCCAGATAATACCTCTCTAACATGAGAGTCTTGAACTCACTCCAAGCACAATCACGATCGGTGGGTTCTCGAGCACGACTCCTAAAATGATTCGTCAGCCACCAAAGTATTGGTACGAGGTTTCGGGTGTCGGCCCACTCTGCGGCCTCTACCCCCTCTGTCACGTCCTCTTTCCAGACTGAAAGAATAACGTTCAATCATGACCACAGCTCAAATACGCCTCAACGGCCAGAATGCTAGGTCAACGCCAAACATGAGTATACATACTCAACAGATAAACGATCACATCGATCGCGCTAATCATAGCCGATACAGAGTCCACATGCTCCAAAGCAAATAATCATAAATCAATCGAACCTGATTGTCACATACAAGTGTCAACAAAACAGGTTTAATCAATGACATAATGAATGTATGCACATAAAAGAGAATAGAGTCCTTACACAGGTCATACGAAGCTTCGAGGTCTTGCGATACTAGTCTTCACTGACGACGACTCGATGAAAGAATGACTCATACAGTCGTCCAACTATCACGACTCACAAAATCCATTGTCAGTTGTCATAACTTTGTGACCCAGCTACCGCCTTGGTAGAGCCACATAACACACAAGTCAAGATATCTCACAACCCAATTCTCTGATACCATCTTCTGTAACACCCCCAAATCCCATTGGGTCATTACAGTGCCGTGGACCCCACACCAGGTGATCCACCAGGCGAACACGACTAAAGTACAACAAACTGACCAAAATGGGAAATCACAGACCCTACTATAATGTCTGACATACTATTCCGATATGGAATTTCAATGACAAGGATGGGCCTACATGGCCAAAATAAAATACAACAACATACACGAGTCTTGCTCGGATAATACAAAACGACAACGACTGAACAAAATGGAGTACTCCAACTGTCTGACCAACATGAACATCAAAATATCTCGGACTAGTATCGCTCGAATACCTCGTTGCCACCGTCATGCCCCTATGTCTCAACTCTCTCCTCGCAAGCACCTAAAACATGAAAACATGTTCCGCCCCCACGGGGTCAGTCATCCAGTATAATGAATATCAAGTACATGCACAACATGATATGCATCCAAAGGCAGAATAAACAGTACAACAATGGTAGTACGAGATGCTCACAAACCAAAGTAAGAATCGAGCATTTGTGGAATATTATGCCACGGCATACGATCAATACCTGCTCAATAGGTTAGAACATAAGTGCCCAACGGCGAATCATCAGTATAGAACACAACAATACATTACCCGAAGGTAAATCAATCCAACGCTGAAATAAATAAGGATCACAATGCCTGAAGGCTCAAACGGAAATACCGTTACATCACAATGGCCTGAAAGCCCTCGGAAGCCGCCAAAATATCACGATGGCACGAAAGCCGAACGGCCGAAGCCGCCAAAATATCACGATGGCACGAAAGCGAAACGGCCGATTGTAAATCATCACAATCTGAGATCTCAAAGAAACAAACTGATCGAACATACCCCTCGGGCGTATGAACGCTCAATCACAACACGTCGAACATATCCAATCAAACATGGTCTATGAGCGATCAAAAATTATGCGGCTCAATGATGGACATCACAAGACGCCCGATCCGGAAATGTGTCCGTGCACATGTCCACCCCGTATACGGAATCGAGAAATATACGTGGGTCAATGTACCTAATTTGCCTCTCGTACTACGTCTCGTGTGCGGTCCAATGCGGAAACATCCACGCATGACCATCGTGTGCTGGCTAAAAATCCTACACAATAACCAATCTAACGCAGATATGATTCCGGATATGTCACGATACAACATGACAACGAAACTCAAAGGATAACACATCCAATACGGATCATACGACTCACCAAGTGAACGATGACACACGAATAATGAAAGATCGACACGACCAACGATATTCGAAACAACCATCCTGGGATCAAAATCCCTAAGGACCGATTAACACGAACAACGATCACAACACAACAGTTCGGAAAATCCTCAACCTTCAAAGATCACAAAATTACCGGGTTCACAAGAATAATAGTGTGCTGCCTTTAATCGGTCAACACGACAATAATAATTCAACGGATGGGAATTATCGTTGATAATCCCAATTCAATACTTCGATTACCGTAGAATGGTCAATCGATAACAATTATACAACGGATGGGAATTATCTTTTTGACAACGGGTGGAAATTATCTTTGATAATCCCAATTCAATATATCGATTACCGTTAGAGCGGACAATCGATAATAATTATACAACGGATGGGAATTATCTTTGATAATCCCAATTCAATATATCGATAACCTTCAGAACGGTTAACCGATAACAATTGTACAACGGATGTCTCGGCACCTTTAATCGGTTACCGATAACGAAGATGATAATCGAATACGTCAATGCCGTCAATCGGCCAAAACGACATCAATAGAAAAATACTGATATCAATAACGACGATTCACAAAAAATATCTTGATGGAACATCAATCAATAATAACAATCGATATGTCGATGCCGCGAACCGGCTATCGACAACAATATCTCGAAGAAACATCAATTAACAATAACAATCGATATGTCGATACCGCGAACCGGCTATCGACAACAATATTACCAACAAGTACCGCAATGCCTTAAATTGGCCATTTACGAACAACAATAATATTTGGCATAATTTGCCGAAGGGTATCGTATCAAACAATCCCCTGATATCAACAAATCATAAAGAGACCAAGTCTCGAAATGATACACACATTCATACACATACATGATAACATTAATCTCATTGACCAGTACAAGTATAAAACTTGCCTCAAACCGAAGGCGAGAAAGTCCTTCCACGATCAACGTCCTACCACGAATCGATCAACGGCGTCCTCCGACAATCACCAGCACTCGAACAACCTTGAATGAAATACAATTCATTCGATAACACGATATCGTCCGAAAACAACATAATAGATACTCCGATTCCAACACGAACACATACTATACTCGTATTTATCCGTATACACACACATATATATAATATACATACATCACATATATATATATATATACAACTCACAATATCTATATATATATATATAAATATATATATATACTTACTGCACTCACACATTAAATATATATGTGTATATTTACCACTGTACTATATATATATATATATATATATATATATATATATATATATAACTGAAAACACAAAAACCTTACCAGAGGAAGGAGCCGATCGGCCAGGTCCGAAAGAACTCCCATGCCGGAAATCGGCCGCCGGAAGATTGACCCGCCGGAAATTCGTCCAACTCCGGTCCGTTTTCGTCTATGGCCGGTTTTCACCATCTCCGTTTGCAACTCCTCGCCGGAAGTATGTCAAAACTCCGTTCCGCCGTCCGTTCCGGACAAAAACCACTTCCGGTCGCCGGAATCAATGGAACTCCGTCCATGGCCGGAAACCATGAAGATCGCCGGTGCCTGCTCCGTCTCGCCGGAAGAAGAAAAAAGATGCCGGCTGAATCTTCGTTCGAATCCGATGTCGACGAACAGCTCGACTGGATTTGCAGCCTTCCGATTTGGAAATTCCGACCAGGCCGCCGCCGAGCTCCGGTCGTGAGCTGCCTGCCGTCGCCGAACTCTATCTCGCCGGAAAAATGGAGAAGCCGGCCCGTCCTCAAGCTCCACCTTGCCGAAAAAAAATGACGGAGAGAGAAGAAGAGAGGGAGGACGAGATGGCAGCAAGAAGAAGGAAGAAGAAAAAAAAAAGAAAAGAGAGAGGGAAGGTGGCGATTGGCGAGGGAGGGAGAGAGAGAGATGATGAGGTGAGGGAAGGTATAATAATATATATATATATACATCTATGATATATAACGTGGGGGGAGGGAATCAAAAGTGAAAAGGTGAGGGAGAGAGGTAGGTGTTATGAGAGTTAATATATTTATATATATATATATAATATATATATATATACACATATATAAATGATACTCTCGCCCCGAAAGTTGACCACGGGGAAGATTCCCACCACCTACCACGCATTACGTACGTAACCTCAGGGCGTAACGTACGTAATCACAACAAATTAGCGTACGTAATGCTACACAGATAGCGTACGCTATGGCTATAAACTTAGCCAAAATTCCAAACTCGCCAAACAACAACCAAACGACGAACCAAACCGTCGACCAGTATAAATATTTCGATCCCGAAATATTCTAATACAATATATATATTGTATCGGTCCAAACAACAATACTTGTACAATTCCAAATGAATACGTACAACTCAACAGTAACAAGAAAAAAAAAAAATTACCCCCGAATATTACAAAAACCTCCCGGGAATATTTGATACTTGATTATTATATTTGATCACGATTATTAATTGCTTGTTACATTTCGTATGATTTGATACTTGCACTAGTAAAACAGTGGAGTTTTACTAACCCCCGAGTAATCGGGGGGTGGATGTCTGTTTTGCGTCCAGGTACATGCATTCGAGGATCGATCCAGGAATTGGCACAAGAGGATGACGAGTGCGATACTAATCATGAGTCGAGAGTTATTTTGATTTTTGTTGTGTTGTCGAGTTGATTTGATCTTCCAGTATTGTATTTCGACCCTGTGTGGGTAATGTTATTTAAGTCGCTTTATCGATTGGGTTGTGTGACCTCATCGGTCCGTGTATTCACGTGTAAGTGACCATAACGGTGGGTATCATAATATTGTTTGACCACAGTCGGGCAAGCACTTGGTTGTTTATGGATGTTTAGCCTGGTAGATCCTTGTGGAAAGGGTCTACGGCGTGTAATATTCCCATACGGTTTTGGGGATGTTACAATTATGGTATCAGAGCATTAGGTTTGCGGAAACCTAGGCTGTCGGGTCGTTTCAAGTCATGTTTTGTCGAGTAATGTGTTGTCTTGTCGTTCGAGTCGTCAGGTGACAAGTTGAGTTGTGCGTGGTCACAACGTGTCGGCTATGTTGTCGGACGAGATTAGTATCGTGGGCGACTGTCATCTCCGTGCGACCTGTGGATGTAAGTCTCCTCCTTTATGCGTAATACCTGTGTATCTCGATTTTATTTTAGTGAGTTAATTGCGGTGTATAATTTTATTTACGGATTGTGTAATATAGTTGTGTTTCATACTTGTGGCACATAGCATGTGTATAGAATCGCACGTTATTATTTTATCTTTGAACCACCGGGTGGGGTGGTATGTTGTGAAGGTTGTAAACCTCGATGGGTTTCGAAAAGGTACCAACGGTAGAGTTTGTGAGAAACTCCGATGAATGATTTTCTGTGTGTTTAAACTTGATACCATGAGATGCATTTGATTGAATTGGCGACCCTGGTTGCCATTTGAGTATGTGGTTTTAAATTGAGCTTTTGGAATGTTGTAATTTTTGTCCGCTATGGGTAAGTTTGTGAATGTTTCTGAAGGACTTTACTGTTTGAGAATTTTGTAGAAATCGATTTTGGAAAATATTTTGGTGGTGCGGTCAAACCATGGTTTATATGGATTTTTAAAATTTGTTAAATTTTGACAAATGGGCCGTGTATTTTCAAATGACACAATCGACGGTATTTGAAAAATGTGTTTTAAAATACTTGGACATTGTAAAATATTACCGTCATTTTGCTTATGAACTAAAGGATTTTGGAAAATTTCTGTTTGCAAAACAACTTTGGCTTCCGTAATTGTAACGTTATGTGTTTATGTATTGAGGTTAAGTCGTGCGGTGAGTTGCTATATTATTATTCTCGTCGGAAAATCTGGGTTGTATGCCCAAGTGGCGGGATACGTTGGTAGGTATCGTTCCCCACTTCAATGACCGAGGTATTAAACAAAGTACTTTCAAAATTTCACCCCAGCAAAATCTTTCGAACTCGCGAATTTTTTTTTATATATTATCATTCGATCAAATACCTCGATAAACTTGTTTTTTTTTAAATATTACGGTGTTGGACCACAATGGTATGCTTAATGTTTTAACCGTGTATCCGAGGTATAGGTCGTTCATCTTTGTCAATGTGAACGTGTGAATATTGCATTGTCTTTCGATTTTGGGCTTATGTCGATTATGTGAGGTTTGTTTTATCTCGTTATTCTGATTGGATGTCCGTTCAGTATGCTAAGGGGTCGAGGTCGAGGCCGTGGTCATGGTCGTGGTCGTGGTCGTAATCGGGAGCAGGAGAGGGCGACTCCCTCCTTGCCGAGTACCAATCAGCTCGACAGATCGGGATATTCGACTAGCGTTAATGTTGACGTTGGCGCCGCCACCATCCTTCGTCAGGTGGTTGATCAGTTAGTGCAGATGAATCAGGCCGTACGTCGGGATGAGAACCCAAATAGGGATAACGGAACTAGTAAGTGGTTACGAGATGTGATGAAGATGCAGCCGCCCTGTTTTGTGGGTTCGTCTGACTTGTTAGGTTGGGAAAACTGGCTCTTCCAGTTGGACAGAATATTTGATGTTGTAGCTTGTCCGGATGATAGGAGGGTACCCATTGCTCAGTACCTACTCGACAAAGAAGCTGCAGACTGGTGGCACGCTGTAGTGCCTGCAGATCGTACACCTACATGGGCTGAGTTTAAGACCGCCATGGAGGCAGAGTATTGCCCGTTGCCTGTTCGTGAACGAGAATCGTTGAATTTTCTCGGCTACGCCTGGGATGTGTCAATATCCTGTGCGATAATCGATTATAATCGACAGTTGGTTTATGTTCGTGATCAAGTGAGAAGTGAAGCGGACAAGGTCCGATACTTCAATATGCGCATGAAACCCCATATCCGTGAGAGTATGGCTCCGCTCATGTGTACCACCCTGAAGGAATATCAGGACCGAGCTTTAGCCATTGAGATGGCCGTTTCTGTGACGGAATCTGGTTCAGAGAGTAAGAGACAGAAGACCTCGAGGAATTTTTCAAGAGGCCAGAGGAGTGAGATCCGTGAGCCTGTTGCTTCGCAGTTTCCTTCTGGGAGCACTCCTCGTTCGGTTGACCAGTCTAAGAACCTTACCCCAGAGGCGAGTAAGACGATCAGTGTGAAGACCTTCTTTAACTGCATTCGTGTAGGCCATGCGAGACAGAATTGTCGTTCGCCACCGGTTAATTGTTTTAAGTGCGGCCAACTGGGGCACCAAGCGGTGCATTGTGAGTCCGTTGCCAGGATGTTCGGGAATCGGATTTTCGTTCCTACTCGGGGAGGGCCCGGTGGTGTCCAGTGATGTAGTTGTGTATCGTACTTTGTGCTGTAATTCGTGTAGAGATTGATATTTGTTGCGTGAACTTTTTGGTTTTGTTTCTATTCTATCATGATGTTTTATTTTAAGTTTCGGGACGAAACTTCTTTTAAGGAGGGTAGAATGTAATATCCGCAATTTGGATTTAGGTAATTTTCATTTTTCGGCGGAGGTCCATTTGAAAACTCGCTTTTGACCGTTTCGTCATTCGGAGAATATTTAATTCTGCACTTTTGTCATCCGAGTTCGTTTGGTCGCTTTGTTGAGTTCCGTGCTTTTTAGCGACTTTTCCGCGCTTGAGTTCGGTTCTTGCGAATCTCGTTCGAAACTGTCGTTTGGGGTTTTTCATAAGTTCATTTAACGTTGTTATACGTGTTGTGAGCTTCGGTTTGATTATTCGTTGTCGTATGGTGATTTTCGGGCATTTGGGCCATTTTCGTAATTTCCCAAAGTTTGGGGTAATTACCTTCCGTTGTCGAATTTCGAGCCTTCGGGTGGTCGGAATCGTGTGTTCTACTAGCTCTTAGATTCGTCTTTGTGAGTACTTCGTAACCGTATCTTCGGTTCGTATTCAGGTTCGGGTTTCGGTGTCGTTTTCTTGAGTTCAGGATTACTAAACGACTTTTCTAAGTGTGAGTTCGGCTTTGTAAAAATCACCATAAATTCTTGGAAACTCCAAAAATTCTGAATCTTTGCAATATTATAAAGCATCAAGTTAGCTTTCCAATGGTTCAAACGGTGAGTCAATCGGAGTCCGGACGAGAGAGTTATGGTCGTTTTAGCTCACCCACTCATTTTTTTCAATTATTGGCCGATCACTGCCGACCGAACTCGGCCGTGTCGTCCAACACGGCCCGTGCCGTAATCGTCCGGAAATGACGAAGTCTCTGCCTCAAGACCTGACCGTGTCATCTGGCACGGCCGAGTCGAACTCTTCCGGATAGGCCAGAACCGACTGCCCAGACGCCCGACCGTGTTCCAGGACACGGTCGAGTCATGCCGAGTCGCTGTCGGACGGGTCACTATCGGAAGGCCCCTCCGCGCCGCGACCGTGTCTAGCAGGACACGGTCGAGTCCCTGCCGGCCAGCTGCGCGCCGCGACCGTGTCAGGCGGACACGGTCGAGTCTGTCAGCCGAGTCAACCCCTATAAATTCGTTTTTTGAGCATTTCAGCTCATTTCTTTCCCTTTTCTTCACCTACAACCGAGAGAGAGAGCTTGAGGGAGGGTTTTTCCTTCACAAATCATTTGAGTGTTTTATTTTCTTCATCCTCCTTCAATCGTGTAGCTCGGATTGTGGATTTAGCACGTGTTCTTCGGATTATAGGGCTTGAATCTTCAAGAGGTAAGAACACCTAAACTCTTGGTTTTGGGAATTTTTGAGGTTTCTTGATGTTTTGGCCGATTTGATTCGTTTTAGTTAGATTATTGTTAGAACATGGTTGTATACTCGAAATCATTCATTACCCCTGAAGTTTTGTGAAACGAATTTGAGTATTACCTTGAATAATCGATTGAATTGGACTATGCCCTCAAGGTGTCCGATAAAATGCTTCAATGAGTAGAACTTGGGAAGTTCCATACGTTTTCGTAGAATTGTGATTGAATTGACATCATTGTGACTTAGGAGCGAATTCTTGTGAAGAACTCGAATCGGAACCCTTCCGTTCGTTGCCTTCTTTGGGGTTCGAGCTTCCCGGTCGAACCGTATTCTTCGGAGCGTTCGGTAGCGGTTATTAAGGCAAGTATCTTACTATACGACTTGTATCTTGCGACTAGTAATTACGTATGAGATGTATAATGACTTTGCTTGCCTTCGTAAATATGTTCCGTTTGAGTTGGTTGTGTTTTCCGCAATTTGAACGCTTTGTGATAATAGTGTTATATCAGTATACGTGTTAGGCGTTGTGCCATTTGTGCAGGAATGCGACGTACATATGGGATGGTTGTACACTTGGTTGTACAATGTATTGTGTACCGAATGTGTGTTATGTTGGTTAAATGTCGTCGATTGATGATAGTTGTTGCGAGTGTCGAGGTTGTGTTATTTGCGTGCAATGTATGATTTTGTGGTGATCAAGGTGATTGATTAATGGTGCTCGTTGTTGTATGTAATGTGAATGTGAATATGTGTGTGACCGCTAAGTTCACTCGTGTTGGTTCGACGGGACCTACGAGGATTCGTGGCAGTGGACTACGGGATCAGAACTTAGTGAGGTACTGAGGTCCAATCGTCTGGTCCAGCGAGGCCTACGATAACGCATGGCAATGGACCATGAGTTTCGGACACGGTCGTCAGCCAAGGTGAGCTCGGGGGCTTACGGTGACACGTGGCGGTGGACTACGGTGTCGGGCTGTGTGTTTTTGTTGTGTTTGATATTGTCCGTGCGGGTTGTTATGCCTACGGAGACACGTGACTGTGGATCACGGTGTCGGAATTGGTTATGTTTGGTTAATAGTCCGTGTGGGTTGTTGAACCTACGGAGACACGTGACAGTGGATCACGGTGTCGGAATTGATTATGTTTGTTTAATTGTGCGTGATGTAGTCCGTGCGGGTTGTTAAACCTACGGAGACACGTGACAGTGGATCACGGTGTCATGAGCATGATACTTTTCAAATCAAAGTTTTTACAGGAAAAGTTTTAAGAAAGAATGTTGGGCCGAGCCCCACGAGATTTATGGAAATGTTTCCGGTATTGTAAACTGTTGAATTACGAAACAAGTTTTGGGTTAAGGCCCTTAAGTTTTTCGAAAGGTTTTGTGAATAAGGACTTGAGGTCTTAAGGTTTTGAAATTCTAAAATTCCGAGATGATAATCTTATTTTCGAATGCTTCATAGCTTATCTTCTCTTGTGAAAACCTCCGGAATATTTGATACTTGATTATTATATTTGATCACGATTATTAATTGCTTGTTACATTTCGTATGATTTGATACTTGCACTAGTAAAACAAAGGAGTTTACTAACCCCAGTAATCGGGGGTGGATGTCTGCTTTGCGTCCGGTACATGCAGATTCGGAGGCGATCCACAGGAATTGGCACAAGAGGATGACGAGTGCGATACTAATCATGAGTCGAGAGTTATTTTGATTTTGTTGTGTTGTCGAGTTGATTTGGTCTTCCGTATTGTATTTCGACCCCTGTGTGGGTAATGTTATTTAAGTCAGTTTTATCGATTGGGTTGTGTGACCTCATCGGTCTGTGTATTCACGTGTAAGTGACCATATCGGTCTGTATCATTTTATTGTTTGACCCTGGTCGGGCAAGCACTTGGTTGTTTATGGATGTTTAGCCTGGTAGATCCTTGTGGAAAGGGTCTACGGCGTGTAATATTCCCATACGGTTTTGGGGATGTTACAGATTAAGATGGCACCATATGAGGCACTTTATGGCCGACGTTGCCGATCGCCGATATGTTGGGATGAGCCATCCGATCTAGTTGGCACCGAGCCACACCTTGTGTTAGAGACGAGGGAGAAAGTTGAATTGATTAGAAAGAGAATGTTGGCTGCTCAGAGTCGACAAAAGTCTTATGCGGATGTTAGGCGTCGACCTTTGGAGTTTGAGGTGGGGGATCATGTTCTGTTGAGAGTGTCTCCGTCGAAGGGAGTTTTCCGTTTCGGGAAAAAGGGGAAGCTCAGCCCGAGGTATATTGGACCTTTCGAGATATTGGAGAGAGTCGGCGAGTTGGCATACTGTTTGGCTTTGCCTACGTCGCTGAGTCATGTTCATAGCGTATTTCACATTTCCCAGTTGAGGAAGTACGTTCCGGACCCGTCCCATATTATTGATTTTGGAGACGTGGAGATCGAGAAAGATGTTATGTTTGAGGAGAGGCCTGTCAAGATTTTGGAGCGTCGAGACAAACAGTTAAGGCACAAAACCATTCCTTTGGTTAAGGTGCAATGGTCGAGACACGGAGTATAAGAAGCGACGTGGGAGTTAGAGGAAGATATGCGTTCGAGACAACCCGAGCTTTTTTATTCTTAAGTTTCGGGACGAAACTTTATTTTA
This sequence comes from Orobanche coerulescens, assembly GCA_033398695.1. Lineage (NCBI taxonomy): Eukaryota > Viridiplantae > Streptophyta > Magnoliopsida > Lamiales > Orobanchaceae > Orobanche > Orobanche coerulescens. Next base: position 140,029,112 of record CM065803.1, on the reverse strand, counting down.
GAGGGGGAGAATGTAATATCTGTAACTTTCCATTTTTAGCAGTTCCCAATTTTGGTGTATGTCTATTTTTATCGACTCGCTTATAACCGTTTCGACATTTTGAATCTACTTTGTTCTTGGAGTTTTTCCATTTGGACGAGTTTTGATGATGTTCTCACGTAATTTCATTTTATGACATGTTTTGCTGTATGAACGTTCGATTCTCGTAAAACTCGTTCGTTTTCATTGTTTCTTGGTTTGTACAAGTTCGTATGGTTGAGTTGGTCATGTGGAGACTTTCGGTTTGTAAATACGACGTCGTTTCGTGATTTTCGGGCACTTGGGCCATTTTTGTAATTTCCTAATAGTTTAGGGAATATCATTTTCGTTGTCGCATTACGGACCCTCCAGTGGTCGGAATTATATTTTCTTTCATCGCTTAGCTCCGTCGTCTTGTATGCTTCGCATTTATGTTTCTGGATTCTGGCCTCGTCGTGCGTTTCGTGTATTGTACCTTCGACAGCAGCGTACTGCTGATGTGAGCAGCAGTACTGAACTGCTGCGTAGGTAGCGCACGCTACTCCTGTTACCTTGCGTGCGCTACCGATGTGCAGTTAGCGTACGCTAACTCGCTATTGTTAACGTACGCTAGCGAATGGTGGCAGTAGCTACTGGACCTGTCACAGCCCCATTAGCGCGCGCTATGTATGACAGTTAGCGTGCGCTAACTTCACAATTTATATAAGTCAGCGGGCAGTTCAGAAACAGCAGTTTTATTCTTTTCTCTTCGTTTTCTTCGACGTGCGACTCCAGAGGCGATTTTCACCGGTACTGGCCGGAGTTCTCTTCAAATTCCATCACCGTGGAGTCGTGTTAGCATATTATCATCAGCATAATCATCCTCCATCGTCCGAATTCAAGGAATTTTCATCTAGAACCCTAACTCGTCAATTTTGGGGGGTTTTCGGGATTCTAGGGATTAGTTCTGAATTATTCAATTATGTTATGTAATTTCTTACCGGTTGTTGTTATTGAGTGATTTTCAATCCGTTTTCCTCGAATTAATCCGTGAATTGTGGATACGGGGAGATTTTGCGTAAACCCTCGCCCGTATCGATTGATCGTCTTTGTCATGAATTGTAATCGGGGTTATGGGTGTATTCCAATAGAGTATTGTTGTCCGTTGGGACTGAACTATGTTGATCCTTCGTTTAGGAACCGTCATTTTCCACCCGGACCGTTCGTAGTCGTGTTTCACTTCCGTTTCTTCAAGAATGTTTCAAAGGCAAGTACTTTACATTTGTTTACATGTTCTAGTATTTGAATTATGGCTGTATCGTGGTTGTTGTGGATGGATATGTGTATGTTCACCTAGGGACGGTCCGACGACACCTCTAGGGATATGTATTGCCGTGAGTGTGCGTATCGCGAACTGTGGTTAGCCACCCAGGGATGTCCGACGGGGCTCTGCGGGGTACGGAGGCCGTGAGTCTCGTACCGATGGTTAACTTTGAATTGTGATTTGCTGGAGATAATGTGTTTTGTGATTGTACGTTGTAAATATTCTGGAATATAAAATGTTTTCTAAAATGATTTTAGGCGCATATATTCATCTGATTATAATGTAGTTCAAATGGATTGTACTTGCACTAGCAGTTGTCGCTAACCCCTTAAATGGGGGAAATACTTTTTGTATTTCAGGTATCGATCATGGGGACAAACGAGCACTTGAGCCGTATGAGGATGATGGGCAAGCATGATACTGTTCAGTAGTCAATTGTTGGTGTCCAGTTCTGTCAATTATTTTTGATGTCTTGTTTTGGGATTTCTGTATTATAAAATTGGTTTAAGTACTCAAGTACTTCCTTTTCAAAATTGTTACTGTTGTGTTCTCGTTTTGGGAAATGGATTGATGTTGGATTCTATTTGTCGGGTTGTAGTCTTTTAATCGAATTGTCGTTTTATTGATGATTGGTTGTCGTTGATCTTGTTGGTACGTTAGCCTGGTGGATTCCACAGTGTGGGCTCTACGGCGGTATAATATGCCCTGAATGTCTTGGGGGTGTTACATCCACGACACAGTAATGGCCGCCTTATCGGAGTGTTACAAGTTGTTACTCCTTTGAAAGGAGATTGTGATGCTTAATGTTGTTTGGCTTGATAATCGATTATTGTTGTGTGCTTGTTATATGTGATGTGCCTCCGGGTAGGATTGTTGAATCTCCGGGATCCATACTTGCTAGTATGGGTCGAGCGTGGCCGTAGGGTTATTCACCGGGTATGTCTTGCGGGGACTCCGAGGTTCGTGGCTTGTTAGCCCAATGCCGAGATAACTAATGGGGTTATCATCGGGTATGGCTTGCGGGGACTCTGAGGTTCGTAGATTGTTAGTGCGATGCCGGGATAACTTATGGTTGTGGTTTGGTTAAGTACGTATCTGTGCTTGTAGTCACGTGACTGTTGTTACGGTGACATGTGATTTGATATAGTTTCCTGTGGGTTATTCTCTCGGGTTTGTTCTACGAGAGAATCTGAGGTCCGTGGCTTGCTAGCACGGGACGCGAATAATCTGTGGAAACAGGTTGTTATGGTATGATCGGGTCATGGACCCCGTGTGTTGTTATCGTAATTTTGTTTTGGGAAAATGACTTTTGGGCTGTGTCCCTAAATGTTTTCCAAAGACTTGAGAATTCTTAAAATCCCAAATGTTTTCAAAACTCCCGATATCGTAAAATGTTTTCACAAGATGTATATCGGGTTTACCCCTATCTTTCGATTTAACCATTTTAATCAAGTGATTTGCCTCGGGAAGTATGTTTATGATTATCATGTTCAGTGGAGTATGATACGTATGGCTCGTTTTCGTATTTTGTACTTGCACTAGCAAAACAGTGGAGTTTTGCTAACCCCCGAGTATTCAGGGGTGGATGTCTATCTTTGCATTCAGGTTTTGGGAGCATAACACAGGGTCGGCACGAAGGATGAAAGATGATCGATACTAATCTCATGAGGGCCCGTACATTATTGTTGGGTTTAGTTGTATTTTATTTCCGCTGCAGTATTCTTTCCCGTTGTATGGGAGTGTGTTGTATTCGACCCCTGTGTGGGCATGTAATGTGTTTGAGTTGTATGTATTTATTGAAAGACCAAATCGGTCTACTGAGTCATTTTAGCCTTAAAGGCATTGGTGAGATGTTCGAAGTTGTTACCAGCCTGGTAGATCCTTGAGGAAAGGTTCTACGGCGTGTAATATCCCTGCGCGGATTGGGGGTGTTACAAAATCATACAAGAGAGGAAAAAGAAAAAATATGATTGGATTCGGTGTTATTAGGATCAAGGATCCGGCATTGTTAGAATCGCAATCGATATCTAAGTGAGGTTAATCTAGTACCCATAGAAAGCTAGATTGGTTGATTCCTTATCCAATAGAAAAGAAAAACGGTTTAAATTGGACCGACATAAAGACAAGTGATTGAACGGTTTACTCGGACCGATAGAAGGCAAGCTTTGTAATGGTTATCCTTCGACCGATAGAAGAGAGGTGCTGATTAGTGTATAATTGATCAAAAATTCATATACAAAATATCACCTTTTTCTGGCATAATCATACTGATTTTGATAGAAGTTAATTATTTTGAAGAAATATCAAAACATGAGCTAATAATGTTTATTTTTGCAAGTTACTGGCATAAAATGTCAAAAAGGTCGAAAAACCAAACCGAATCAAAATCAGAAATTTCCAAGAAAAAAAATGTGACAAAACACGGCGGAACACACGGCGCAAATAGGGCCATTTCTCTCGATCGTTTACAACACGGTGCATATCTCGGCCGTGTCTTGCGCCATTTCTCACACGGCGCATATTTTCCGCCGGGTCCTTGCGCGTGTTCCGGACAATACAGAGTCAACCTAATACAGCTATACAATACGGCACAAAATGGACCGTTTTCCACCGCCGTTTTTAGGCAGATGCCATGCAAAAATAGTCCACTTTAGCCTCTTGTGAACTCAACTACAAGATATTTTATTTAGGGTCAAAATCTGAAATATGAAAGACATACATGATGGGTAAAGTTTGAACAAAGAATTAATCAAGATACTACAATAGATATTTTGAATTAAATAATCAATTGTATTCTTGAAAATCACCTATAAAAGGACACCTTCACCCATGAAGAAAAAACAACTCCTCTTCTTGCCAATAAACACCCCTTTCTTTTAGCAAGATATTTTCCTTAGAACTCTCTACTTTAGTTTGTATTTCATTTTTAGTTTGAAGTTTTTCCTTCATTTAGTTTGTAATTGAAAAGTGCTTGATCAATAAGCACTTAATATTTTACTTAGTATTTTACTTTCAATTTTTGTAAGCTTGTAACCTTTGAACAAGTTTGAAGTTATATTTTAGAGTATGTTTCTTGCACTTTGATACATCATATTCAAGTAAGTTTCATCTATTGTCATTAAGTTCTATTAATTAAAAGTTTCTATATATATTATGTATATCAATTATTTCTATTATAATTTTAGTTTGTATAAACCAATAAGTAACTAATCTTTCCTCCTAGGGGAAGGGGATTTCTATTAGGTTATATATTGAGTATTTGATTGATTTACACTATTTTGATTAAAAAAGACTAATTGGTTTAAATAGAGATTGATCATATCCTATTTATACTAATGAATCCTCCTTGATTGATTGTTGAGTGAATTGGAAACATATCTTTTTAGTCTATCAAGTGTTAATCTTGTTATCAATATCTTAAGATTGCGAAAGTGGTTAAGACACCTTTGAATACGAAAGTTATGAGGTGAAAAGTTGATTACTCGATGAACAATCGTTTATCCTAAAAATAGTCAAGTTGAAGAAATGAAAGGACTAATTGGTTTAAATAGAGATTGATCATATCCTATTTCTACTAGTGAAACATTCTTGATTGATTGTTAAGTGAATTGGAAACACATCTTTTCAATCTATCAAGTGTTAATCTTGTTATTGTAACACCCCCAAGATATTCGAGGTGTATTACAGCGTCGTGGACCCCTACCTGGGATCCACCAGGCTAACACAAGAAAACACCTCTCGACTAACCGTCTCGGTTAGCAAGGAAACAATTGTTAACAACAAGAACATAAAACAACACGTCCGGTACAACCGGCATAATAAACATCAACCGACAATTACGGTAACTCCAACGAAGTCCAAACACAATCCGAAAGGAAAAGCCTAAGTACTCGCGAGTACAATCTATAAGTTTACAATTTGGAAAACATCCACATCAAAAGAGACAGTAGGAAATAACAAGACTCAATTGCACATGTCAACAACCTTGGCCGACATCCTCGTACCATCCCAGTGCCCGCTCGTCTGGCTGAACATAACCTGAAATCCATAACAAGAATTTCCCCGACAACGGGTCCCCAAAGGGGTTAGCAATTACGCTAGTACAAGTATTCAAGGCAAACCAATCGCTTACACATTTCATAGTACATGCACCAATATCATTTCGAAAATCAAAACAAGACATGTCTTTTCCGGAAATAAACAGTCAAACAATTTGCCTTGGGAACAGAGTAATATCATAGATTCCCGCACGAGGCCTCTAAGGACCCTCCCGCGCTGGCTATATTACAAAACAAAACACGCACATGCATCGCCTTGGGAATAGAGTAATATCATAAATTCCCGCACGAGGCCTCGAAGGACCCTCCCGCGCTGGCTAGCTATACAAACTCATGAAATCCAGGGCGGCAGCATAGATTTCCCTCCTTGACCCCGTCGGGCCAACACAAGGTGAGTTACACACAAGTAATATACATCACCATTTCATGTTAAGCTTAAAGGTTTCCAAAAATACTTGCCTTGAATTATTGACGACGCAACGAACGGAAAGGAAAGTCACCGACGAACGCTAGGAACCAATGAAACCGAACCTAACGATTCGAAGAATACAATCACAACCATTTCTAAATGAATACGGAATTGGAATACACCCGAAACCCGCCTACGATTCATGTATATTCGTATATAAACAACAACGAGGCGGACCACAACCAAACCCTCTCGATTCCGTAAAAATCACGAAATATACCATGAATCCGTAGGGAAACTAAGAATACCAATAAGATTAATCATATTCATCATGAATTAATCGACAAAACGGAACGAATCGGACAAAAACGCGAAAATCCCCAAATCTACCCAAAAGTAGGGTTCTAAAGATCTAACCTTGATTATTTGGATCGAAGGATGTTATAGGGTGATTGATCAACGATATAACCTCAAGAACTTCATGGATTTGTTGTTCAACAACATGGTTTCGTCTCCTCCGAAACCCCACCATGACCGAAGAGAAATGAAATGAAAAATGACGGAGAAAGTCATTGTCTGTCATTTATATATCGGCGGAACTAGCGTGCGCTAGCCTTCCGACCTAGCGTGCGCTATCGGCCGATGTCGGCCCGAGCACACTCGGCCATGGCCCGCACGACCCGACACCACCGACCACCCCGCCGACCATGACTCGACCGCCCGACTTCCGCTAGCGTGCGCTAAGGCCGGAAGCTTCGCGCGCTAGCCGACTGTCCAAGAGCCACCGGATCGACAACTCATCCCGTGCGCACGCTAGTCGGCCGGCGTGCGCTACCCTGTCGGTTAGCGCGCGCTACGACCTCTGATGAGCGTGCGCTACCCGCCGATCTGGCCGAGTCCGTAACCTCGAATACCTCTGCTCGAGGCCGATAGCGTACGCTGGCTGACTCGACAGCGTGCGCTACACTGCCGAGCTAGCGCGCGCAGCGTCCCGGCCGTAGCGTGCGCTACGCCGGTTCCTGTCGTGCCTGCTCGGCCAGTGTCCAGCACTCGTCCGGCCAGTCCCGCACCCGTCCGGCCAGCTGCTCAGCCGCCACGACCCGACGCCTCGATTTCCGAAAACGCACGGAACGGACACGACGAAAAGTTCGCGGACGACGTCAACGACTCGAGATGAAAACATAATGCAATAATTAATCATACGCGACCAAGAAACGGGTCAAGACGACAAATACAGATATGTATACCCGTAACTTTCAAGAAATTACAAAATGGCCCAAAACGCCTGGAAATCACGATACGTGATCGAATAACCAAACCGAAGTTCACAACACGTCTAACAAAGTTAAACGGACTTGCGGGAAACTCGAAACAGCAGTTTCGGACGAGATTCGCAAGAATCGAACTCAAGTGCGGAAAAGTCGCTAAAAAGCACAGAACTCAACAAAACAACACCGAAACGAACTCGGATGACAAAAAGTGTGGAATTAATCATTCTCAGAATGACGAAACGGTCATGAGCGAGCCATCAAAACGGACTCCGGCCGAAAAAAGAAATTTACCAAAAATCGAAAATTGCGGATATTACATTCTACCCTCCTTAAAAGAAGTTTCGTCCCGAAACTTAAAATAAGTAGGGAGAAGCAATATCCCTTGCCAAGCAAACTCGACGGGATACACAAAACCGAAGACTCGCGCCCGACGGCGAAACGCTGCAAGGAACGCAAAGAGACATACGGCGAGAAAATACGCTCTAGGGCGACTAACACAACGTCACCGGTAGAGACATAATAAAATCAACGAGTGACAAGCGTCATTAAACGGATAATACAATCAAGTCAATTATCCGAACAATCACAAAACACAACGAACGAAAATCAATATGATTGACCAACCCAACGGTTCATCAATCAAAATGCGAGCCAAACGCTGAACAAATACGGAATTCCACCGCCTAAAGATTGGAAGATCGAAAACGAGACTAATTTCCCGAACTTAAGGGGATTACGAAGGAGCCTGAACGCTCAACAATCACGAACGAGAACAAAAACTGAACAAACAAACGATTGAGACAACAAAAATCGAACGATCATGTCCGAAACACGTAGGATAATAAAATTCAAACAACAACTCCCAGGATGACCTGGTGAGAACAGCAAGGCGTGCATTCCCATAAGATCCACAGGAAAGGAAATAGCGATTGAAAAGTCACAACAACAAACGAGTCATTCCGAAATAATACCACCCTCGTTCGATCAACAAAAGCAAGGGATAGGGAAAGTTCAGAAATGTTAACGAGCATAAACGAGTCGATAGAGCCGAAAATACAGAAGTTCAAAATCCGATCCACTTCGAATAAAAGAACTATTAGAACCAAAAGATGTTACTTCCGAACAAGGTTCACAAGAATCGAACCGAATTCGGAAAAGTCACAGCGATAACCAGATCGACTCAAAACCAGATTACAGCTCGTTCGAACGATGAAACCAAGGTACAGAACAAGTTCAGAAGGTATCAATGAACACGTGCGAATCGATAGACTGGAGAAAGAGAAGATATAGAAGTCAAAATAGTACGGGTATTACTTTTGACCTCGCCCCCGAAACTTACAACAACGGAACCAAGGTAACAATATAACAAGTAATCGACACAATGCGGAACAATCACCGATGCACACAATCATACCAACCCGATCTCTAACAGCTCGCATATATGCGATAACGCATAAACCGCTATGAGGCGACAACATCCAATACCAATCTCACACCCCTCGCAGAGGCTACCACGACAACTGTGTGGCAAACGACTCAACGCTCACACCACCAATTCAACAACAACTCGGGGTTAACACCCTAACGAGAGCACGGACATCACACATATATTCCCGGACCACAATTAGGAATGATAGGTTTTGAAAACAAAACCATCTTTTGAAAATAACTTGCAAGCACCAGTTGATCTTGAGTATCATATATCAAAAAGTAGTACAAACATCGTCATCGAGACTTAAAAAAAAAATCATGTTGCGTTCGAAAAAAAAGAAATGAAGACACCTTTCGTTAAATTAAAACTTGTCATCTATATTCGACCTTCGGGTCTAAGCGAATGCATTTCTAAATCATTAGAAATATTTCAAAATATTTTGATCCTCAAAGTAGAATAATTTTGAAACATAGCGTGACACTAGTAGGCATCTTGAGAGCACTGTGAGAAAATAATTTATTTTAAAAGTACGTCTCGAGGTTTATTTTCTAAGATACTCAAGGTTTTTCAGAAGTACAATAGGCCAAAATGCCCAAAATTCGCACGTATCAACATTTACTTAAACACATCATATCACACGCATCAAATCGCTCAAAATCACGACAGTGATATACAATCCTCAGGATATGTTTAACAACATCGTTAAAACAACAATCGGTTTATCAAAACTGGATGGAAAACGATATCAAGAACAAAACTCCAAAAAGTCAACTCTAGGGATTCAAGAAAATACCTAGATTCGGCGAAGAACAATGGATTAGATGATGTTAAAAATCATCTAGGATACTCCAAAACACCTTTGGATGGAAGAAAAATCAGCCCAGATGCGAAACCGAGTCGCTACGTCTCAAACTCATGGAGGAAGAAGAAGAAATGAAGAAAATGCAACTTCTAGACGGGTGTCCAAGATTTATATCGACACAATTAGCGTGCGCTAATCATTAAGGTTAGCGTGCGCTATCACGGCACCAAACAAAACTCGACCAAAAATACATCGTTAGCGTGCGCTAACCCCAAGTGTTAGCGTGTGCTAACGAGAACTTCAGCCCACCCAAGAGCTCTGGATCGCCCGAACTACTGTGTAGCGTGCGCTATCCTCCCCTTAGCGTGCTACCAACGCACTCTTGCGCGCGCTAGCCGCAAAGCGTAGCGTGCGCTAACGACCCACGAGACAACAACACATCAGAAAAATTACATGCCGTAAACCTTTCTCACAAGGATTTACTGTGCTAAGCACAATTTCCCATGTCATTTGAAAATGCTAAAAAGACCAATGAGGGTAATATTTTTCCAAAGCTCACAAAATCATTTGTCAAACCATCATGAAATATTCAAGGCCAAAATGCCAAAACTTGATTCAAGGAATCGGTTTTACGAAATAAAACTCAGTTTGCAAAATACCGAAAGCCGTTTGAAAGAACTCACGCAGCGGATAAAATACGGTACGAAAATACATCAAGAAGGATTTACACTCCTCGTATAAACCAAATACGAGAGTCTAATAAACACATATCGTGAAATCAAAATCCACAGAAGGATTCCATCATTCAACGACTAATCATACAAATAACTCGTGTCACGCGAGGCACAACACAAGGAAGGGAGTTTTACATCCATAGGTCGCACGTAAGTGACGACCGCCCCTCGATACTAATCACAACCAATGATCCCAAACAACGCGTCGCGATGCGACTAAGTCAGACAAAATCCGACGAGACAAAACTCAACAAACACAACTTGACTCGACAGCCTAGGTTTCCCCAGGCTAATCTGATTTTAAAAATCGTATACTCTAGTTATTCGAAAATAAAACCGATAAGTTAAAAATCATTTTCAAGACCCCTTTTAAAAACGACAAGGGCTTAACAGCGGTAGCATTTTATAAAGTATCCTAAACACTTTTAAACACGACCTTTAAATACGACACAAGGTTTTATTTGAAAATACAAGGCTGGATCGCCCAAATTCATGTCACTTTTCAAAAACCCACAATACGATCAAGTCTCAGAGATTTTCAAGCATGCACGCCGCATGTATTATTATTAATAGAAACACATTGGTTGTAAATAACAATAATTAGCCAAGTACCAACAATTTCCGAACACACGCATATACGGCATTCAAAATCACCACTCAACAAGCGCAACTCGGGAATACTAATTCCAAGCATATGTCAAACTATCTCTTCAAGTTTGACAGCGTAACCAAAGATCACCGATTTGGACGTATGTCGAAACCAGCTATGTGAGTTTCTCAACAAACTCTGCCATCAATACCTATACCGGAACATATCAATGTTCAAAACTTCTACATCATACTGCACCCTTCGGTGTCCAACCCATCAATACATTCGGCTCAACATACATTTAGTATATCGCAATTACCAAACACAGATTCCATCATCCAACAAAAGACTAGAGGGTCAAGCCCTCTCACAATATACCACGGAGCAAAACTCGGATCTTTCGATCACCAACGATCCCAATTAACGCTAGGAAGTTTAGCGATGGAAAGCTCGCAAAACGATAAACGGTCAAGCCTTAACGGCGCACATACTCCAGAGAGACAAATGATGCGCAATACTAGAATCAAAAGTACACAACCGGATGGATCGAGAAACAACTCGACGATAAGTACGAGAGAGGCAATCACAGTTCAAGAAGTGGAATTTCAATACGAGAAAACAAGAGAATTGAGTAAGGAAAACTTACGAGCACTGGATGTACTGAGATGCCGGCAGCGGTGTGACAATGTGCAAAACAAAACACAACTAGACCCAAATAACCAACAAGCCTAGGTATCCATAAACCTAGAGCTCTGATACCATTTTCTGTAACACCCCCAAGATATTCGAGGTGTATTACAGCGCCGTGGACCCCTACCTGGGATCCACCAGGCTAACACAAGAAAACACCTCTCGACTAACCGTCTCGGTTAGCAAGGAAACAATTGTTAACAACAAGAACATAAAACAACACGTCCGGTACAACCGGCATAATAAACATCAACCGACAATTACGGTAACTCCAACGAAGTCCAAACACAATCCGAAAGGAAAAGCCTAAGTACTCGCGAGTACAATCTATAAGTTTACAATTTGGAAAACATCCACATCAAAAGAGACAGTAGGAAATAACAAGACTCAATTGCACATGTCAACAACCTTGGCCGACATCCTCGTACCATCCCAGTGCCCGCTCGTCTGGCTGAACATAACCTGAAATCCATAACAAGAATTTCCCCGACAACGGGTCCCCAAAGGGGTTAGCAATTACGCTAGTACAAGTATTCAAGGCAAACCAATCGCTTACACATTTCATAGTACATGCACCAATATCATTTCGAAAATCAAAACAAGACATGTCTTTTCCGGAAATAAACAGTCAAACAATTTGCCTTGGGAACAGAGTAATATCATAGATTCCCGCACGAGGCCTCTAAGGACCCTCCCGCGCTGGCTATATTACAAAACAAAACACGCACATGCATCGCCTTGGGAACAGAGTAATATCATAAATTCCCGCACGAGGCCTCGAAGGACCCTCCCGCGCTGGCTAGCTATACAAACTCATGAAATCCAGGGCGGCAGCATAGATTTCCCTCCTTGACCCCGTCGGGCCAACACAAGGTGAGTTACACACAAGTAATATACATCACCATTTCATGTTAAGCTTAAAGGTTTCCAAAAATACTTGCCTTGAATTATTGACGACGCAACGAACGGAAAGGAAAGTCACCGACGAACGCTAGGAACCAATGAAACCGAACCTAACGATTCGAAGAATACAATCACAACCATTTCTAAATGAATACGGAATTGGAATACACCCGAAAACCCGCCTACGATTCATGTATATTCGTATATAAACAACAACGAGGGCGGACCACAACCAAACCCTCTCGATTCCGTAAAAATCACGAAATATACCATGAATCCGTAGGGAAACTAAGAATACCAACAAGATTAATCATATTCATCATGAATTAATCGACAAAACGGAACGAATCGGACAAAACGCGAAAATCCCCAAATCTACCCAAAAGTAGGGTTCTAAAGATCTAACCTTGATTATTTGGATCGAAGGATGTTATAGGTGATTGATCAACGATATAACCTCAAGAACTTCATGGATTTGTTGTTCAACAACATGGTTTCGTCTCCTCCGAAACCCACCAAGGACCGAAGAGAAATGAAATGAAAATGACGGAGAAAGTCGTTTGTCATCATTTATATATCGGGCGGAACTAGCGTGCGCTAGCCTTCCCGCCTAGCGTGCGCTATCGGCAAGATCGGCCGAGCACACTCGGCCATGGCCCGCACGACCCGACACCACCGACCAGTGCCGCGACCGTGACTCGACCGCCCGACTCCGCTAGCGTGCGCTACGGCCGAAGCTTCGCGCGCGCTTCGACTGGCCCAAAGAGCCACCGGATCGACAACTCATCCGTGCGTCGCTAGTCGGCCGGCGCGGCGCTACCCTGTCGGTTAGCGCGCGCTCGACCTCTGATGGCGTGCGCTACCCGCCGATCCCGACCGAGTCCGAACCTCGAATACCTCTGCCGGGCCGATAGCGTCTGGCCGACTCGACAGCGTGCGCTACATCTGCCGAGCTAGCGCGCGGCTGCCTCGGCCGTGGCGTGCGCTACGCCGGTTCTGTCGTGCTGCTCGGCGATGTCCAAGACTCGTCCGGCGATCCCGCACCCGTCCGGCCACCGCCGCCGCCACGACCCGACGCCTCGATTTCCGAAAACGCACGGAACGGACACGACGAAAAGTTCGCGGACGACGTCAACGACTCGAGATGAAAACATAATGCAATAATTAATCATACGCGACCAAGAAACGGGTCAAGACGACAAATCTGAGATATGTATACCCGTAACTTTCAAGAAATTACAAAATGGCCCAAAACGCCCGGAAATCACGATACGTGATCGAATAACCAAACCGAAGTTCACAACACGTCTAACAAAGTTAAACGGACTTGCGGGAAACTCGAAACAGCAGTTTCGGACGAGATTCGCAAGAATCGAACTCAAGTGCGGAAAAGTCGCTAAAAAGCACAACTCAACAAAACAACACCGAACGAACTCGGATGACAAAAGTGTGGAATTAATCATTCTCGGAATGACGAAGCGGTCATGAGCGAGCCGTCAAAACGGACTCGGCCGAAAAAAGAAATTTACCAAAAATCGAAACTTGCGGATATTACCTTCGACCCTCCTTAAAAGAAGTTTCGTCCCGAAACTTAAAATAAGTAGGGAGAAGCAATATCCCTTGCCAAGCAAACTCGACGGGATACACAAAACCGAAGACTCGCGCCCGACGGCGAAACGCTGCAAGGAACGCAAAGAGACATACGGCGAGAAAATACGCTCTAGGGCGACTAACACAACGTCACCGGTAGAGACATAATAAAATCAACGAGTGACAAGCGTCATTAAACGGATAATACAATCAAGTCAATTATCCGAACAATCACAAAACACAACGAACGAAAATCAATATGATTGACCAACCCAACGGTTCATCAATCAAAATGTGAGCCAAACGCTGAACAAATACGGAATTCCACCGCCTAAAGATTGGAAGATCGAAAACGAGACTAATTTCCCGAACTTAAGGGGATTACGAAGGAGCCTGAACGCTCAACAATCACGAACGAGAACAAAAACTGAACAAACAAACGATTGAGACAACAAAAATCGAACGATCATGTCCGAAACACGTAGGATAATAAAATTCAAACAACAACTCCCAGGATGACCTGGTGAGAACAGCAAGGCGTGCATTCCCATAAGATCCACAGGAAAGGAAATAGCGATTGAAAAGTCACAACAACAAACGAGTCATTCCGAAATAATACCACCCTCGTTCGATCAACAAAAGCAAGGGATAGGGAAAGTTTAGAAATGTTAACGAGCATAAACGAGTTGATAGAGCCGAAAATACAGAAGTTCAAAATCCGATCCACTTCGAATAAAAGAACTATTAGAACCAAAAGATGTTACTTCCGAACAAGGTTCACAAGAATCGAACCGAATTCGGAAAAGTCACAGCGATAACCAGATCGACTCAAAACCAGATTACAGCTCGTTCGAATGATGAAACCAAGGTATAGATCAAGTTCAGAAGGTATCAATGAACACGTGCGAATCGATAGACTGGAGAAAGAGAAGATATAGAAGTCAAAATAGTACGGGTATTACTTTTGACCTCGCCCCCGAAACTTACAACAACGGAACCAAGGTAACAATATAACAAGTAATCGACACAATGCGGAACAATCACCGATGCACACAATCATACCAACCCGATCTCTAACAGCTCGCATATATGCGATAACGCATAAACCGCTATGAGGCGACAACATCCAATACCAATCTCACACCCCTCGCAGAGGCTACCACGACAACTGTGTGGCAAACGACTCAACGCTCACACCACCAATTCAACAACAACTCGGGGTTAACACCCTAACGAGAGCACGGACATCACACATATATTCCCGGACCACAATTAGGAATGATAGGTTTTGAAAACAAAACCATCTTTTGAAAATAACTTGCAAGCACCAGTTGATCTTGAGTATCATATATCAAAAAGTAGTACAAACATCGTCATCGAGACTAAAAAAAAAAATCATGTTGCGTTCGAAAAAAAAGAAATGAAGACACCTTTCGTTAAATTAAAACTTGTCATCTATATTCGACCTTCGGGTCTAAGCGAATGCATTTCTAAATCATTAGAAATATTTCAAAATATTTTGATCCTCAAAGTAGAATAATTTTGAAACATAGCGTGACACTAGTAGGCATCTTGAGAGCACTGTGAGAAAATAATTTATTTTAAAAGTACGTCTCGAGGTTTATTTTCTAAGATACTCAAGGTTTTTCAGAAGTACAATAGGCCAAAATGCCCAAAATTCGCACGTATCAACATTTACTTAAACACATCATATCACACGCATCAAATCGCTCAAAATCACGACAGTGATATACAATCCTCAGGATATGTTTAACAACATCGTTAAAACAACAATCGGTTTATCAAAACTGGATGGAAAACGATATCAAGAACAAAACTCCAAAAAGTCAACTCTAGGGATTCAAGAAAATACCTAGATTCGGCGAAGAACAATGGATTAGATGATGTTAAAAATCATCTAGGATACTCCAAAACACCTTTGGATGGAAGAAAAATCAGCCCAGATGCGAAACCGAGTCGCTACGTCTCAAACTCATGGAGGAAGAAGAAGAAATGAAGAAAATGCAACTTCTAGACTGGTGTCCAGTATTTATACTGGACACAATTAGCGTGCGCTAATCATTAAGGTTAGCGTGCGCTATCACGGCACCAAACAAAACTCCTGACCAAAAATACACTGTTAGCGTGCGCTAACCCCAAGTGTTAGCGTGTGCTAACGAGAACTTCAGGCCCAGTCCAGTAGCTCCTGGATCGCCCGAACTACCGTGTAGCGTGCGCTATCCTCCCCTTAGCGTGCTACCAACGCACTCTTGCGCGCGCTTAGTGCAAAGCGTAGCGTGCGCTAACGACCACGAGACAACAACAGAACACATCAGAAAAATTACATGCCGTAAACCTTTCTCACAAGGATTTACCAGGCTAAGCACAATTTCCCATGTCATTTCGAAAATGCTAAAAAGACCAATGAGGGTAATATTTTTCCAAAGCTCACAAAATCATTTGTCAAACCATCATGAAATATTCAAGGCCAAAATGCCAAAACTTGATTCAAGGAATCGGTTTTACGAAATAAAACTCAGTTTGCAAAATACCGAAAGCCGTTTGAAAGAACTCACGCAGCGGATAAAATACGGTACGAAAATACATCAGCAGTGACGACACTCCTCGTATAAACCAAATACGAGAGTCTAATAAACACATATCGTGAAATCAAAATCCAAAGAAGGATTCCATCATTCAACGACTAATCATACAAATAACTCGTGTCACGCGAGGCACAACACAAGGAAGGGAGTTTTACATCCATAGGTCGCACGTAAGTGACGACCGCCCCTCGATACTAATCACAACCAATGATCCCAAACAACGCGTCGCGATGCGACTAAGTCGACAAAATCCGACGAGACAAAACTCAACAAACACAACTTGACTCGACACCTAGGTTTCCCAGGCTAACTGATTTTAAAAATCGTATACTCTAGTTATTCGAAAATAAAACCGATAAGTTAAAAATCATTTTCAAGACCCCTTTTAAAAGCGACAAGGGCTTAACTTGGTAGCATTTTATAAAGTGTCCTAAACACTTTTAAACACGACCTTTAAATACGACACAAGGTTTTATTTGAAAATACAAGGCTGGATCGCCCAAATTCATGTCACTTTTCAAAAACCCACAATACGATCAAGTCTCAGAGATTTTCAAGCATGCACGCCGCATGTATTATTATTAATAGAAACACATTGGTTGTAAATAACAATAATTAGCCAAGTACCAACAATTTCCGAACACACGCATATACGGCATTCAAAAATCACCAGTTCAACAAGCGCAACTCGGGAATACTAATTCCAAGCATATGTCAAACTATCTCTTCAAGTTTGACAGCGTAACCAAAGATCATCGATTTGGACGTATGTCGAAACCAGCTATGTGAGTTTCTCAACAAACTCTGCCATCAATACCTATACCGGAACATATCAATGTTCAAAACTTCTACATCATACTGCACCCTTCGGTGTCCAACCCATCAATACATTCGGCTCAACATACATTTAGTATATCGCAATTACCAAACACAGATTCCATCATCCAACAAAAGACTAGAGGGTCAAGCCCTCTCACAATATACCACGGAGCAAAACTCGGATCTTTCGATCACCAACGATCCCACCAACGCTAGGAAGTTTAGCGATGGAAAGCTCGCAAAACGATAAACGGTCAAGCCCAGAACGGCGCACATACTCCAGAGAGACAAATGACTGCGCAATACTAGAATCAAAAGTACACAACCGGATGGATCGAGAAACAACTCGACGATAAGTACGAGAGAGGCAATCACAGTTCAAGAAGTGGAATTTCAATACGAGAAAACAAGAGAATTGAGTAAGGAAAACTTACGAGCACTGGATGTACTGAGATGCCGGCAGCGGTGTGACAATGTGCAAAACAAAACACAACTAGACCCAAATAACCAACAAGCCTAGGTATCCATAAACCTAGAGCTCTGATACCATTTTCTGTAACACCCCCAAGATATTCGAGGTGTATTACAGCGCCGTGGACCCCTACCTGGGATCCACCAGGCTAACACAAGAAAACACCTCTCGACTAACCGTCTCGGTTAGCAAGGAAACAATTGTTAACAACAAGAACATAAAACAACACGTCCGGTACAACCGGCATAATAAACATCAACCGACAATTACGGTAACTCCAACGAAGTCCAAACACAATCCGAAAGGAAAAGCCTAAGTACTCGCGAGTACAATCTATAAGTTTACAATTTGGAAAACATCCACATCAAAAGAGACAGTAGGAAATAACAAGACTCAATTGCACATGTCAACAACCTTGGCCGACATCCTCGTACCATCCCAGTGCCCGCTCGTCTGGCTGAACATAACCTGAAATCCATAACAAGAATTTCCCCGACAACGGGTCCCCAAAGGGGTTAGCAATTACGCTAGTACAAGTATTCAAGGCAAACCAATCGCTTACACATTTCATAGTACATGCACCAATATCATTTCGAAAATCAAAACAAGACATGTCTTTTCCGGAAACAAACAGTCAAACAATTTGCCTTGGGAACAGAGTAATATCATAGATTCCTGCACGAGGCCTCTAAGGACCCTCCCGCGCTGGCTATATTACAAAACAAAACACGCACATGCATCGCCTTGGGAACAGAGTAATATCATAAATTCCCGCACGAGGCCTCGAAGGACCCTCCCGCGCTGGCTAGCTATACAAACTCATGAAATCCAGGGCGGCAGCATAGATTTCCCTCCTTGACCCCGTCGGGCCAACACAAGGTGAGTTACACACAAGTAATATACATCACCATTTCATGTTAAGCTTAAAGGTTTCCAAAAATACTTGCCTTGAATTATTGACGACGCAACGAACGGAAAGGAAAGTCACCGACGAACGCTAGGAACCAATGAAACCGAACCTAACGATTCGAAGAATACAATCACAACCATTTCTAAATTAATACGGAATTGGAATACACCCGAAAACCCGCCTACGATTCATGTATATTCGTATATAAACAACAACGAGGGCGGACCACAACCAAACCCTCTCGATTCCGTAAAAATCACGAAATATACCATGAATCCGTAGGGAAACTAAGAATACCAACAAGATTAATCATATTCATCATGAATTAATCGACAAAACGGAACGAATCGGACAAAAACGCGAAAATCCCCAAATCTACCCAAAAGTAGGGTTCTAAAGATCTAACCTTGATTCATTTGGATCGAAGGATGTTATAGGATGATTGATCAACGATATAACCTCAAGAACTTCATGGATTTGTTGTTCAACAACATGGTTTCGTCTCCTCCGAAACCCCAAATTGGACCGAAGAGAAATGAAATGAAAAATGACGGAGAAAGTCATTGTCTCATTTATATATCGGGCGGAACTAGCGTGCGCTAGCCTTCCCGGCGTGCGCTATCGGCGATGTCGGCCGAGCACACTCGCCATGGCCCGCACGACCCGGCACCACCGACCAGTGCCGACCGTGACTCGACCGCCGACTCGCTAGCGTGCGCTACGGCCAAGCTTCTGCGCGCGCTAGCCGCCCGAGAGCCACCGGATCGACAACTCATCCGGTAACATACGCTAGTCGGCCGGCGTCGCTACCCTGCCCGGTTAGCGCGCTACGACCGACAGAGCGTGCGCTACCCGCCGATCTGGCCGAGTCGTAACCTCGTAATACCTCTGCCCGTGCCCGATGGCGTCTGGCCGACTCGGCAATGGCGCTACACTGCTGAGCTAGCGCGCGGCTCCGGCCGTGGCGTGCGCTCGCCGGTTTCTGCCGCTGCTCGGCCGGTGTCAAGACTCGTCCGGCGATCCCGCACCGTCCCGGCCACCGGGCCCGCCCGCGACCCGACGCCGATTTCCGAAACGCAGGAACGGACACGGCGAAAAGTTCATGACGACGTCAACGACTCGAGATGAAAACATAATGCAATAATTAATCATACGCGACCAAGAAACGGGTCAAGACGACAAATACATATATGTATACCCGTAACTTTCAAGAAATTACAAAATGGCCCAAAACGCCCGGAAATCACGATACGTGATCGAATAAGCAAACCGAAGTTCACAACACGTCTACAAAGTTAAACGGACTTGCGGGAAACTCGAAACAGCAGTTTCGGACGAGATTCGCAAGAATCGAACTCAAGTGCGGAAAAGTCGCTAAAAAGCACAGAACTCAACAAAACAACACCGAAACGAACTCGGATGACAAAAAGTGTAGAATTAATCATTCTCAGAATGACGAAACGGTCATGAGCGAGCCGTCAAAACGGACTCCGGCCGAAAAAAGAAATTTACCAAAAATCGAAAATTGCGGATATTACAGTTATCAACATCTTAAGATTGCGAAAGTGGTTAAGACATCTTTGAATACGAAAGTTATGAGGTGAAAAGTTTATTACTCGATAAACATTCGTTTTTCTTTTTTATTCGTGTAAATCAATTCATATACTTAATTAAAAATCTAATTCAATGAACCCGTAATCCCCTAGATTTTATAAATTCCCAACTCATTTTAATTCTATTCATTTTCACTAGTTAAAAATAGCCTAGTTATAAATAATCTTAATATAAATAGTCTAGTATAAAAATAGTCTCATTAAAAATAGTAGTATTAAAAATAGTCTTACTAAAAATAGTCTTATATAAAATAGTCTACTTTAAAAATAGTCTAGTTATAAATAGTCTTAATATAAATAGTCTAGTATAAAAATAGTAGTAATAAAAAATGTATTACTAAAAATAGTCTTATATAAAATAGTCTCATTAAAAATAGTCTTTTTAGAATAGTCTTATTAAAAATAGTTTAACTTAAAAATAGTGCATTTTAATTTAGTTAATATTTAAAAACCAAATAATATATTTTAAAATATTTTAGTATTTATTTTATCGCAATCTGTAACAAAATATTATACAAAGTATTTATTTTAGTATTTTTTAAAAATCACTTGTAGATTTATTTTGGATCTTGATTCATTTCTATCGACCGTATAAAGCTGGTTGTTGTGTAAATTATATTTTGATCTCTTTTACTCTTTATATATATAAGTATTATTCTTAATTTGTGTGTGTATTATTTTAATTCGTGTCTTATTATTTTTTTTTCTTATTTTATTTTGAGTATGAATAATAAAGAGCCTTGCTCGGGACTAGCAAGAATTCAAGTATGGGTATTTGATTAGTGCATAATTGATCTAAAATTCATATACAAAATATCACCTTTTTCTGGCATAATGATACTGATTTTGATAGAATTTAATTATTTTGAAGAAATATCAAAACATGAGCTAATAATGTTTATTTTGCAGGTTAGTGGCATAAAATGTCAAAAAGGTCGAAAAACCAAACCAAAATCAAAATCAGAAATTTCCAAGAAAAAATGTGACAAAACACGGCGGAACACACGACGCAAATAGGGCCGTTTCTCTCGATCGTATACAACACGGCGCATATCTCGGCTGTGTCTTGCGCCATTTCTCACACGTCGCACATTTTCCACCGGGTCCTTGCGCATGTTCCGGATAAGACCGAGTCAACCTAATACGGCTATACAATACAGCGCAAAATGAGCCATTTTCCAGCGCCGTTTTTAGGCAGATGCCATGCAAAAATTGTCCACTTTAGCCTCTTGTGAACTCAACCACAAGATATTTTATTTAGGGTCAAAAATCTGAAATATCAAAGACATACATGATGGGTGAAGTGTGAACAAAGAATTAACCAAGATACTACAATAGATATTTTGAATCAAATAATCAATTGTATTCTTGAAAATCACCTATAAAAGGATACTTTCACCCATGAAGAAAAAACAACTCATCTTCTTGCCAAGAAATACCCCTTTCTTTTAGCAAGATATTTTCCTTAGAATTCTCTACTTTAGTTTGTATTTCATTTTTAGTTTGAAGTTTTTCCTTCATTTAGTTTGTAATTGAAAAGTGCTTGATCAATAAGCACTTAATATTTTACTTAGTGTTTTACTTTCAATTTCTGTAAGCTTGTAACCTTTGAACAAGTTTGAAGTTATATTTTGGAGTATGTTTCTTGCACTTTGATACATCATATTCAAGTAAGTTTCATCTATTGTCATTAAGTTCTATTAATTAAAAGTTTCTATATATATTATGTATATCAATTATTTCTATTATAATTTTAGTTTGTATAAACCAATAAGTAACTAATCTTTCCTCCTAGGGGAAGGGGGATTTCTATTAGGTTATATATTGAGTATTTGATTGATTTATACTATTTTGATTAAAAAGGACTAATTTATTTAAATAGAGATTGATCATATCCTATTTCTACTAATGAAACCTCCTTGATTGATTGTTGAGTGAATTGGAAACATATCTTTTCAATCTATCAAGTGTTAATCTTGTTATCAACATCTTAAGATTGCGAAAGTGGTTAAGACACCTTTGAATACGAAAGTTATGAGGTGAAAAGTTGATTACTCGATGAACAATCGTTTATCCTAAAAATAGTCAAGTTAAAGAAATGAGAGGACTAATTGGTTTAAATAGAGATTGATCATATCCTATTTCTACTAGTGAAACCTCTTTGATTGATTGTTAAGTGAATTGGAAACATATCTTTTCAATCTATCAAGTGTTAATCTTGTTATCAACTTCTTAAGATTGCGAAAGTGGTTAAGACATCTTTGAATACGAAAGTTATGAGGTGAAAAGTTTATTACTCGATAAACATTCATTTTTCTTTTATATCCGTGTAAATCAATTCTTATACTTAATTAAAAACCTAATTTAATGAACCCACAATCCCCTAGATTTTATAAATTCCCAACTCATTTTAATTTTATTCATTTTCACTAGTTAAAAATAGTCTTGTTATAAATAATCTTAATATAAATAGTCTAGTATAAAAATAGTCTCATTAAAAATAGTAGTATTAAAAATAGTCTTACTAAAAATAGTCTTATATAAAATAGTCTACTTTAAAAATAGTATTGTTATAAATAGTCTTAATATAAATAATCTAGTATAAAAATAGTTTTATTAAAAATAGTAGTATTAAAAATAGTATTACTAAAAATAGTCATATATAAAATAGTCTCATTAAAAATAGTCTTTTTAAAATTGTCTTATTAAAAATAGTTTAAATTAAAAATAATGCATTTTAATTTAGTTAATATTTAAAAACCCAATAATCTATTTTAAAATATTTTACTATTTATTTGTCACAATCTGTAACAAAATATTATAAGAAGCCCTGTTGAACAATCCTCGAGAGAAAAGACCTTGGTAGAACTTACCACAACTACTTCTACCTCGTATATATTTGCGAGAGACTCAAAAACTCCTATTTTAGGATAACCTTTTGTCGATCAGGTGCAGAGGTTTATCTTTAACCTATAGAAAAAGATGCCGAGAGAGGACGTAGGCACGTTTCGCCGAACCTCTATAAATACCGTGTCGATTTATTTTCTGCACTCTTAATTGAATCGCTTCCGCAACGCGAAAGAGTTTTATAACTCTATCTCCAAACGGCGATACCGACCAATATTGAACCAACACATTCTTTAAATTATTTTCTATTTCAAGACATTTTGAATGATTGGTCTCAACAATCTTTTTCAAGAATTATGGAAATTTCATTTTCCAATAATTTATTTTTAGATTGGAGGGATTTAATTTCACTTGAAGCATTTTGAAAATCAGTATGCAATAATTCGAATGCTTCAAATAACTCATCTTGAGACGATGTACTAACCTGGCTTTCAACGTCGCTTTCGTCGAATGAACTTCGTGCCATGAGAGCGAGATTATTTTGATTAAAATCATCATCTTCATCTTCATCGCTCCATGTTGCAACGAGAATTTCCTTCTTAGGATTTGCGTTATTGCAATTTTTAGCAAAGTGGCCTGGTTTACCACAGATTCGACAGTTGTTGTCGAATTTCTTAGATTCGCACGTCTTGATGTCTTTCTTTCTCCAGTTTAATAAGTTTTGAAACTTATTAATATTTTTGGCATAATATGCCGATTCTTCGTCACTTTCATCCATCGGGATTTCTTCTTTGCGAGTCATCTTAGCTTTCATAGCTATCATTCTTTCCTTCGGCTTCGGTTTGTTTTTCCGTGATTTTAGAACAATCTCATAATTAATGAGCGAACCAACGAGGACGCTAAAGTCGAGCGTATTGAGATATTTACATTCCATGATCGCTGTCATGGTGCCGTCCCATTCAGCAGGTAGTGATCTTAAGATTATCTTTACTTTTTCACTGCTTGTTAATGGTTTCCCAAAACAAGCTAATCCATTAGAAATGACCGAAAAATGGTCGAGCATGTTCGTGACAGATTCTTCACTTTTCATCATAAATAGCTCGTATTCATGTAGGAGCATATTTACTTCCGTCTCCTTGACTTGAGATGTTCCTTCATGTGTGACTTCTAGCATCTTCCATATCTCTTTGGCACTATCACACGAAGATATCCGGTTGTATTCTTCCGGATTTAAAACACAATACAATAACTGCGTGGCTTTGCAATTATAGTGATTATTTTTCCAATCGGAATCATCGTACTCTTCAAAAGATTTAAGCGTACCGTCGGATTTGATTGGAATTTTCGGAACAAGACAGATCACTTTCCACAGCTCGATGTCGTAGGCTCGAATGAATATTGACATCTTCTTCTTCCATGTCATGAAGTTAGATCCATCAAAGAATGGTGGTCGGTTAAGAGCAACACCTTCGACCGGGGCAAATTGAAATGCCATTTGGATCGTCTTCTCCTCGGATGTTAAGCCGCTTCTAGGAGGTACCGCTCCGATACCAATTGTTGGTGCAAGATTCGGTATACGCGCTATTGTGCTGAAGCATATTTAAAGGTGCGGAAAATAAATCGACACAGGATTTATAGAGGTTACGCCAAACGTGCCTACATCCTCTCTTCGTATTTTTTTCTATAGGTCGAAGATCAACCTCTGTACCTCTCCTCTATCGGTCGAGGGATTACCGTTACAATCTCGTCTTCTATCGGTCTGAGATAAACCGTAACACACTTGTCTTATTGTCGGTCTAAGTTAAACTGTTTTTCTTTTCTATTGGACAAGGAATCAACCTATCTAGTTTTCTATGGGTACTATACAAACCTCACTCGGATATATATTGCGATTCTAACAATGCCGGATCCTTGATCCTAATAACATCGAATCCAATCTTATCCTTTCCTTTTCATCTCTTGTATGTTTTCGTGTATAACACTCAAACACTTATCAATATAAGCACAATTACAACAACAAGAATATGTATATCAATAACTGATCAATGAATCGATTGCTTTGAGTTGTTGTTGGTTCAATACCATAGGAAGTGGTATTTATAGGCTCCAAAGCCTCAACTAGCCGTTAGCAACATTTGTCTTCCTTACCTACGTTACTGCTCTCCCTTTACGTACGTTATGTATAGTGCAAATCAGTCTAGTAGCTCCTATCTTCTGTATTACGTACGTTATCAAATCTCTATTACGTACGTTAACAGTAGTCAAAATATTTGTTAGTGTGATGATGTGAGCCATGACATCACAACAGTCACATAGTTTGAATTCTAATTCAAACTCTTCATTACGTATATTAACCATAGAGGGTTACGTACGTTAAGCTTGCTACATTACGTATGTTATGCTACTTGCATTGCGTATATTATCCATGTTATTTCCAGCTTTTGTAACAACTTAATCATCAAAACTCTATAATGAATATTTGGAATAAAATATTCCAACACTCCTGTCGTCCGGACAGTTAATCCCTGCAAATACTTTTTGCAGCTCTCTCAGCCAGGATATCTTAGCTCTAATACCATATTCTGTAACACCCGAGATATTCTAGATTATTACAGCACCGTAAATCTTTAATATAAGTACTTACTAGGCTAAGAAGTTTCAAAGAACATTACTAAAATACTAATAACAAAATTTATTATTACATTATAAGTCTGAAAAATGCAAATCGGTCAACCCCCGATAATAAACATCAAAGACAACCAAAAACGACAACGTACTCGAGTACTTTAATAAAATAAAACACAATTTACAAACCCTCCCGGCCGTGAACATCACTTTGCACTCTCGTCATCATGCAGCCTAGTGGTTGTTTCCCTATCCTCCTGGATCCTAAACATAAAACAAATGTTCACCCCTGAATCAACAATGCTAGTACAAATACGATAATTATACAACAATGGTTTATTCAGCGATCCTTGAATAATAACATCGATAATATCAACAATGATAACACCAAGTCTCTCCAACGAGAAATAATAACAATGCATAACACAACGTGTCAATATCAACATACTCGTGGTATTCAAACGATCCAGCGCACACAACATAGATCCCATGATGATCTCGTTGGACCAACACAATGATCCAGCGCATACAACATAGATTCCCATGATGATCCCGTCGGACCAACACATGGTGGACAAAACAATCACAACACATATGCATGACACATAACAACATAACCGACATCAACATGGATAAACACAATTAAAGTACTTGCCTTCAAAGGATGGCAAGAAATAAATGCTTCAACGACTTCAACAAACTCGAAGGCCGCCCCTTCGATCAACCGTTCGCAAAGCTCGAACTTTACATAAAAGGAAATGACGACAAACTCAACTTACATAACAAGGCTGTCACACGAACATGCCAAACATTCCCAAAAAGTGACCGAACTATTTATCGTCATACGGTCGATTCCCGGTTAATTACTTAAAGCATACTACGTCGAATGGATACCATACTACATGCGAAATGAAGGGTCATAACGGGGATAACACGTTGATGTCTACGGATTTCAGCATATTCAAATCATCACAAACCACATTCCAATTCTTCCCATCAATTTCTAATACATGTATCAGTCATCTAAAAGAATTCGTAACAAGGTAAGTACGTTCAACCGAATTCTAAGTTAATCCCACTTATGATTCTCCTTCTTCCACAAGTAAATTCATCTTATCCAAGTTCTACGTTCACCATGATTTTTACAACATGATCGTATCGTTCTAACCATTCATATGAAGATTACCAATCCAAACAATCTTTACAAACCCTGGATTATACTTAAAGAACAATCCCCACGTTCACCATCTCAAATTCACCTAGTCTATGTGACAACATACTCGATTCGTTCATATTTTATTAATCACAAAATCATCATCTCCATCATGTAATCATCACGAAATGGTCATCAAGGCAGGTTATAATATTTGAAAATCACATTCTTATGATTGGCATAAGCAAGGTTCAACTATTACCAACGAAAAAACTAAGTTCAACCAATCCAATCCTCCTAAACTTGTTGTTAGATTCAGAATGCTCATAATAAACTCAATAACCTCAGTAGCATGCCCATAATCATCACTAAGAATATGAACTCTAGGTTGGTAAAGCATCACATACCTTAATACAGAAAAAAACGACAAAACACTTGGTGGAACTCAACACCGGATGCTTGAACACCAATCCACGATGTTCTTCGTCTTCAACAATCTCCTATAGAGGCTGATATGAGGTGAAAGTATCGTGGGGTAACTTCTCCAAGTCGTAAAAGTCAGATAATGGACGAAGGGTGAAGTGAGAAATGAAATGAGGATGATGTCTATAAATAGAGTTTATCGAT
This sequence comes from Orobanche coerulescens, assembly GCA_033398695.1. NCBI lineage: Eukaryota > Viridiplantae > Streptophyta > Magnoliopsida > Lamiales > Orobanchaceae > Orobanche > Orobanche coerulescens. The sequence goes on along the minus strand of CM065803.1, from coordinate 140,001,641 downwards.
ATTATGTACGTTATGCACAAGGCATTACGTATGTTAGCCGCCTAACGTACGTTAACAACAAATCCTTACGTACGTTATCTTCGGGCAGTATTCCCTATCTCATTTTCTATCCTCCATTACGTTTGTTAATAATGCTCTTACGCACGTAATATGATCAACGTAGCGTACATTATGATACACCTTTAACGTACGCTATGCTCATTGACTCGCTTTATCAAAAGTTGTCTAGATTCTCCCGACAAATATCCTTATCTGGATCCACATCCCGATCACACCTTATCTGCTTTGATCGTATTTTACGTACGCTATGCTTCGTATATAACGTACGTTAACTGCAGTTTCATGACATACGTTATGTACAACTCTTAACGTACGTTAGTGTCATGCAGAAGCATGTATAAATTGACAACCTCCCCACGATATGATCAAGAATATCTGAATACAAATATGGAAAAATCACACTTCGATTATCAATAAGACATAATCAAATACCACAAGGTTCAAATATATATGAAAATACTCAACAATTATCTGGGTATTACAAATACAAAGAATCTAGATTAAAAAAAAACGCACTAAAAAATAATAAATATGGAGAGAGTTATTATGGTTTGATTGGAGACTGCCATAATTTTTTTTGCTGAAACCGTCAACTTTAATAAATAAATTATTTTTATAGGAGTCGTGCCGTATTATTGAAAAGGCAAATGAGTATAGTTAACAAAAAATAACACTAAAAATATTAAGTGCAGGGAGAGTTATGATGCTTTAGATGGAGACTGCCACAGAAAAATTCCTGCCGAATATATAAACTACTTTTGTTGGTTATAAATTAGGAGTCATGCCACATATTATTGGAAAGACAAACGAGTCTAGATTTCAACAAAAAATAGCACTGGAAAATGTTAAGCATCGAGAGAGTTATGATGATTTGAATGGAGAATGCCAGGTTGCTATTTGGTGTTCAACATAATGCTACTTTAAACTTATTGCACTGCTATTTGGTGTTCCACATACTGCTACTTTCAAATTATTGTATTGCTATTACGTGTTTAACATGCTCATACTTTGAACTTATCACACTGCTATTATGAGTTAAGTATATTGCTTCTCTGAATTTAGTGCGCCGTCATTATGTGATTAAACTACTTTTATTTTTTACACTACTTCTATTATTATAATATACAATGTTTTTTTGTTTTATATTTTAGCTATATAATATGCATCTTAAACTGTAGATTATAAAAGACGATTATTTTGATATATTTTAATTTAAAATAGATAATAAGTGAATAAATTATTGTATTGTAATGAATATAATTTATTTGTCAAGGGCACAATTACCCTTCTTCCTAATTTAGCAATTTATACCTTGTTTACAGTGATAATGTGATAAAATCTACGTCCTTAGTAATTAAAGAGTTGTTCTTAGTTTTCACACGAGGATCAGTGTTCTAAAAATGGGTCTGAGCGGCCGCCTAGGCGGCGCCTAGGCGCTAGGCGGCCCCCGGGCGCTCCGATTATGCCCTGGGCGTTTTTCCTGGGCAATCGGGTGATTAATCGGCCGCCTAGGCGGCTGGGCGGGCGCCTAGGCGGATAAACATTTTTTTTTATTTTTATATTAGCGGTACTATAAATTCGTGAATTGAGATACTATGGACTATGTTATGCTTATGTCAATGTTTAACAATTTAATATATTATCGATTATATGTTTGTTTAAATATTTAAATATTAGATGTTTTTTACTCTTTACATATATATAATTATTTATATATAAAAATAATAATTATAATAATAATAAATAAATCCGCCTAATCCGATTAATCCCCGACTAATCCCCGATTAATCCTCTGGGCGCTAGGCATTAGCAATCCGAACGCCTAGCGCCTAGCGTTTTTTAGAACCTTGACCAGGATAAAGCTCACTCTTGGCGCGCGCGCACACACACACACACACACACACACACACACACACACACACACACACACACACATATATATATATATATATATATATATATATTGCAATACCCGTAATTTTCAATTTTCGGTAATTTCTTTTTTTCAGCGGAAGTCCGTTTTGACGACTCGCTCATGACCGTTTCGTCATTCTGAGAATGATTAATTCTACACTTTTTGCTATCCGAGTTCGTTACGGTGTTGTTTTGTTGAGTTCCGTGCTTTTTAGCGACTTTTCCGCACTTGTGTTCGATTCTTGCGGATCTCGTCCGAAACTGCTGTTTCGAGTTTCCCGTAAGTCCGTTTAACTTTGTTAGACGTGTTGTGAACTTCGGTTTGGTTATTCGATCACGTATCGTGATTTTCGGGCGTTTTGGGCCATTTTGTAATTTACCCAAAGTTACGGGTATCCATATCTATATTTGTCGTCTCGACCCTTTTCTTGGTCGCGTATGATTAATTATTGCATTACGTTTTCATTTCGAGTCGTTGATGTCGTCCGCAAACTTTTCGTCGTGTTCGTTCCGTGCGTTTTCGGAAATCGAGGCGTCGGGTCGTGGCGGCTGAGCAGCTGGACGGACCGGTGCGGCACTGTCGAAAGTGATGGGCAGCCGGCGAGCACGGCAGAACCGGCGAGCGCACGCCAGGCGGCCGGGACGCCGCGCGCTAGCTTCAGCGATGTAAGCGCACTGTGTCAGTCGGCCAGCCGCACGCTATCGGGCCCCGGGCGAGAGGATTCGAGGTTACGGACTCGGGTAGGATCGGCGGGTAGCGCACGCCACTGCCGGTCGTGGCGCACGCTAACCGGCGGTGGTAGCGCACGCTGTCGGCCGACTAGCGTGCGCACGGGATGAGTTCGTTAGTCCGAGGCTACCGGGCCAGTCGGCTAGCGCGCGAGCCCGGCCGTAGCGCACGCTAGCGAGTCGGGTCGGCAGTTTGGTCGGTGGTGCCGGGTCGTGCGGGCCCTGGCGAGGGTACTCGGCGATCTTGGCCGATAAGCGCACGCTAGTCCGGGAAGGCTAGCGCACGCTAGTTCCGCCCGATATAAATATGACAGACCAGCCACTTTTTCATTCATTTTTCATTTCCTTCCTCTTCGGTCCGCGGCTGGAGCTTTGGAGGAGATGAAGCCATGTTGTTAAACAACAAATCCATGAAGTTTCTGAGTTTATATCACCGATCAATCATCCTATAATATCCTTCGATCTAGCGAATCAAGGTTAGATCTTTAGAACCCCACTTTTGGGTAAATTTGGGGGTTTTCGCGTTTTTGTCCGATTCGTTCCGTTTTGTTGATTAATTCATGATGAATATGATTAATATTGTTGGTATTCTTAGTTTACCTACGGATTCATGGTATATTTCGTGGTTTTTATGGAATCGAGAGGGTTTGGTTGTGGTCCGCCCTCGTTGTTGTTTGTATACGAATATACATGAATCGTAGGCGGGTTTTCGGGTGTATTCCAATTCCGTATTCATTTAGAAATGGTTGTGATTGTATTCTTCGAATCGTTAGGTTCGGTTTCGTTGGTTCCTAGCGTTCGTCGGTGACTTTCCTTTCCGTTCGTCGCGTCATCAATAATTCAAGGCAAGTATTTTTGGAAACCTTTATGCTTAACGTGGAATGGTAATGTATTTTGTGTGTGATTTGCTCACCTCGTGTTGGTCCGACGGGATCAAGGAGGGAATCCAAAGGGTTGAGTCCTGGTAATGTGGCCAGCTCGGGAGGGTCCTTAGAGGCCTCGGGCGGGATCTATGATATTACTCTGTTCCCAAGGCAAATTATTTGACTGTTTGTTTCCAGAAAAGACATGTCTGGTTTTGGTTTTTGAAATGATATTGGTGCATGTACTATGAAATGTGTAAGCGATTGGTTTGCCTTGAATACTTGTACTAGCGTAATTGCTAACCCCTTTGGGGACCCGTTTTGGGGAAATTCTTGTTATGGATTTCAGGTTATGTTCAGTCAGACGATCGGGTGCTGGGATGGTACGAGGATGTCGGCCAAGGTTGTTGACATGTGCAATTGAGTCTTGTTATTTCCTACTGTCTCTTTTGATGTGGATTTTTTCCAAATTGTAAACTTATAGTTTGTACTCGCGAGTACTTAGGCTTTTCCTCTCAGATTGTGATTGGTCTTTGTTGGAGTTACTGTATTTGTCGGTTGATGTTTATTATGCTGGTTGTACCGGACGTGTTGTTTTATGTTCTTGTTGTTAATAATTGTTTCCTTGCTAACCGAGATGGTTAGTCGAGTGGTGTTTTCTTGTGTTAGCCTGGTGGGTCCCATGTAGGGGTCCACGGCGCTGTAATACACCTTGACTATTTCGGGGGTGTTACAGAAAATGGTATCAGAGCTCTAGGTTTATGGATAACTAGGCTTGTTGGTTATTTGGGTCTAGTTGTGTTTTGTTTTGCACATTGTCACACCGCTGCCGGCATCTCAGTACATCCAGTGCTCGAAAGTTTTCCTTACTCGATTGTCTTGTTTTCTCGTATTGAAATTTCACTTCTTGAACTGTGATTGCCTCTCTCGTACTTATCGTCGAGTTGTTTTTCGATCCATCCGGTTCGTGTACTTTTGATTCTAGTATTGCGCAGTCTTTTATCTCTCTGGAGTATGTGCGCCGTTCTGGGCTTGACCGTTTGTCGTTTTGCGAGCCTTCCATCGCTAAACTTCCTAGCGTTGGTGGGATCGTTGGTGATCGAAAGATCCGAGATTTGCTCCGTGGTATATTGTGAGAGGGCTTGACTCTCTAGTCTTTTGTTGTATGATGGAATCTGCGTTTGGTAATTGCGATATACTAAATGTATGTTGAGCCGAATGTACTGATGGTTTGGACACCGAAGGGTGCAGTATGATGTAGAAGTTTTGAACATTGAAATGTTCTGGGAAAGGTATTGATGGCAGAGTTTGTTGAGAAACTCACATAGCTGGTTTCGACATATGTCCAAATCGGTGTTCATTAGTTATGCTTAGAATTAGTGTTTCCGAGTTGCGCTTGTCGAACTGGTGATTTTTGAATGCCGTATATGTGTGTGTTCGGGAATTGATGGTACTTGGCTAATTATTGTTATTTACAACCAATGTGTTTCTATTAGTAATAATACATGCGGCGTGCATGCTTGAAAATTTCTTAGACTTGATCGTATTGTGGGTTTTTGAAAAGTGACATGAATTTGGGCGAGCCAGCCTTGTATTTTCAAATAAAAACCTTGTGTCGGTATTTAAAGGTCGTGTTTAAAAGTGTTTTAGGACATTTTATAAAATGTTACCGCTGTTAAACCCTTGTCGTGTTTGAAAGGGTCTTGAAAACGATTTTTAACTTATCGGTTTTATTTTCGAATAACTAGAGTATACAATTTTTAAAAATCAAATTAGCATGGGGAAACCTAGGCTGTCGAATCATGTTGTGTTTGTTGAGTTTTGTCTTGACGGATTTTGTCTGAATTAGTCGCATCGCGATGCGTTGTTTGAGATCATTGGTCGTGATTAGTATCGAGGGGCGGTCGTCACTTACGTGCGACCTATGGATGAAAAACTCCCTTCTTTATGTTGTGCCTCGTGTGACGCGAGTTATTTGTATGATTTGTTGCTAAATGAGGGAATCCTTCTGTGGATTTTGATTTCACGATATGTGTTTATTCGACTATCGTATTTGGTTTATACGAGGAGTGTCGTCGCTGCTGACGTATTTCGAATCGCATTTTATCCGCTGCGTGAGTTATTTCAAAACGGCTTTCGGTATTTTGCAAACTGAGTTTTATTTCGTAAAACCGATTCCCTAAATCAAGTTTTGGCATTTTGGCCTTGAACATTTTATGACGGTTTGACAAATGAGTTTGTGAGTTTTGGAAGATATTACCGTCATTGGTCTTTTTAGCATTTTCGAAATGACGTAGGAAATTGTGCTTAGCCTGGTAAACCCGTGTGTGAAAGGTTTACGGCAAGTAATTTTTATGATATGTTCTGTTGTTGTCTCTGTGGGTCGTTAGCGCACGCTATGCTTTGCGGCTAGCGCGCGCGAGAGTGCGTTGGTAGCACGCTAAGGGGAGGATAGCGCATGCTACCTGGTAGTTCAGGGCAGTCCAGGAGCTACTGGACTGGGTCTGAAGTTCTCGTTAGCGCACGCTAACACTTGGGGTTGGCGCACGCTAACAGTGTATTTTTGGTCAGGAGTTTTGTTTGGTGTTGTGATAGCGCACGCTAACCTTAATGATTAGCGCACGCTAATTGTGTCCAGTATAGATACTGGACACCAGTCTAGAAGTTGCATTTTTCTTCATTTCTTCTTCTTCCTCCATGAGTTTGAGACGTAGCTGTAACACCCCCAGGATATCCGAGGTATATTACAGCGCCGTGAATCCCTACATGGGACCCACCAGGTTGAATAAGCATCATACTCATCGACTCACCGAAACAACAGAAAAATACCTCGTCATAAAGACGCCCGACAAAATAATTCACCCGGTTTAACCAGTCAAACGTGACACCATAATCCATCACAACATAATAAACAACAATACAATCCCGACAAGTAAAAGTTCTTAAGTACTCGAGTACTTCTATTAGTTTAAAGGCCACAAAGGTAAAAGATAGAAAGCAACAAGACACCACTTGTGCACAATCATCACGCACGACCATCATCCGCATACTGGTCCAGCGCCCGCTCGTCTCGATGAACCTGACCTGAAATTCATAAGACGAATTTCCCCAAAACGGGTCCCCAGAGGGGTTAGCAATTACGCTAGTACAAGTAACTAAATGAACAATTTAGATCTTACACATATAGCAATGCATGAAATCAAGAAATCATAGTTCCAAAACACTCATTTCCGGAAATGCCAATAATCAAAACCACATTTGTAAAATGCACCACAATTAACCGCGGACCCACATCTTCGTGGATCCCTGCCGAGACCCCGTCGGATCTAACCCACAGTGGTTAAAAGCAAGCTCGCGGTTCCACAGCTTCGTGGAGCCCTACCAAGACCCCGTCGGATCTAACCCGTAGTGAGCATACACACACACACAATTCCTCATACAAAACTACTATGTCAAGATTGTAAGTTCATAAGGGTACTTGCCTCTGTTAATAGACGGTGATACGAACGGAAAGGAAGAGTTGAAAACGACCGCAAGGAACCGGCAGAATGAACCTAACGATTCGAATAACACAATCACAACCAACTCTAGACGATTACGGAAATGGAATACACCCGGAAACCCGCCTACGATTCATGTATATTCGTACCAAAAATAACAACGAGGGCGGACCACAACCAAACCCTCTCGATTCCGTAAAAATCCGCAAAATATCCATGAATCCGTAGGAAAGCTAAAGATACTAACAATATTAATCGTATTCATCATGAATCCACCAACAAAACGGAACGAATCGGAAGAAAAACCCAAAACCCCCAAATTAATCGAAAATAGGGTTCTAGAAATATTACCTTTGAAGATTCAAGTACTAAGATCCGTAGAACATGCGTTAGATTGATTATCCGAGCCTCACAACCGAAGGAAGATGATGAAAATCGACCCCCGAATGAAGAATGCTTGAGAAGTTCTCCCCCCTTAGACCTCTCTCTCTCGCGCAGATGAAATGAAGGAGAAAAATGGCCGATCTCGTCTAATAAGGACGAGATTGCACAGTTGACCGCTTTGTGTGCCGCGGCACGTGCCAAAAATTACTCCTGTGTTTCGGCGGTGTGCCGCGGCACGGCCTGCGTGTGCCGCGGCACCGTCTGATCGGGTTTTGGTCGCAGATGTCACACGGGTGTGCCCCGGCACCCGACCGGTTTGCCGCGGCTTGACTGACTGCCGCGGCACCGGATGGGTGTGCCGCGGCACACAGTACAGATCGCTCGACCAACAATTGGAGAAATTTGTGTGCCGCGGCGCACACACCTTGTGCCGCGGCCCACACCCCTTTTGGGTCCCAAAATGATAAAAATGATCCGGAAAGAGAATAAAAACGATAGGAATCAATATTTGGGAACTAATAACACGAAATGGATCCACGGCAACCCCGAAACGGCGGTTCCGCACAACAATAACGAGAAAACAGTTCAACAGTTGTGAAGGACACCTTTGAAAGGTACACGAGGGGCACTACGATCGAGAAATACACCAAAGATGAAAATACAAGGGAAAGAAAAATGCGGATATTACATTCTACCCCTCTAAAAATAAGTTTCGTCCCGAAACTTAAGAAACAAACAACTCAGGGTACCTAGCACGCATGCTATCCTCGGTTTCCCAAGTTGCTTCCTAGACACCGTGTCTCGACCACTGCACTTTGACCAAAGGGATGGTTTTATGCCTCAGTCGTTTCTCACGATGCTCCAAAATATTCAAAGCACGCTCCTCAAAAGTAATATCTTCAGCGATATCGATTTCGCCATAATCGATGACGTGACTAGGATCCGGGACATATTTCCTCAGCTGGGAAACATGAAAAACGCTATGAACATGACTCAAGGCCGGAGGTAACGCCAAACGGTATGCCAACCCACCGACTCGCTCGAGGATCTCAAAGGGGCCGATAAATCTCGGACTCAACTTCCCTTTCTTCCCGAAACGAAAAACTCCCTTCGTCGGCGACACCTTTAGCAAAACGTGGTCTCCCACCTCGAATTCCAAAGGTCGACGACGGACGTCGGCATACGACTTCTGTCGACTCTGGGCAGTCAACATCCGTTCCCGAATTAATTCTATCTTCCGCCTCGTCTCTAAAACGACATCCGGCTCGGTCCCGACCAAATCAGACACCTCATTCCAACAAATCGGTGATCGACATCGCCTCCCATAAAGTGCCTCATACGGTGCCATCCAAATCGACGCGTGCCAACTATTGTTATACGTGAATTCGATCAGCGGCAAATGTTCCTCCCAGTCACTACTCCAATCGAGAGTACAGGCACGCAACAAGTCCTCGAACGTCTGGATAGTGCGTTCCGACTGTCCATCTGACTGGGGATGAAAAGAGGTACTCAAACGCAACCGGGTACCCAACGCCTTATGCACCGCCTGCCAGAAGTGCGATACAAAACGGCCATCACGATCCGAAACAATAGACTTCGGGGTACCATGAAGTCTCACGATCTGCGCGATAAACACACGAGCTAACTTCTCCGGGCCCCAAGTGTCCTTGATGCCCAGAAAATGTGCCGACTTGGTCAGATGATCGACAATCACCCATACCATATTCATGCCCGACCTCGATCTCGGCAGACTCGTAATGAAATCCATCGATATATCTTCCCATTTCCATTCCGGAACGGGAAGTGATTGCAAAAGCCCAGCCGGTCGCTGATGCTCGATTTTGACTTGCTGGCAAGTCAAACACCTTGCTACAAACTACGCGACCTCCTCCTTCATGTCATTCCACCAGAAGTTCCTTCTCAAGTCCTTGTACATCTTACTCGAGCCAGGATGAACGGAGTAAGGTGTAGTATGGGCCTCCCGCAAAATACTCTGTCTCAACTCTGAGTCGTTCGGCACACAAAACCGACCCCGAAACCTCAAAACGCCATCTTCGTGAATCACAAATCCAGGAGACTTTCCTTTAAGAACGTTCTCTCGGATTTGAGTAATCATCGGGTCCTCTAACTGCTTCAGCTTAATCTCATCGATCAAAGACGACGAAATTTCCAAAGCACAAAATTGCCCGACAGTTCCCGGCAACAGAACCTCAACATCTAACTCGATCAAAGCTCGTCGAAGCTCGGACTGAGACGTAAGGATCTCAAGCGATCGCAATGCAATCGGTTTCCGACTCAAGGCGTCGGCCACGACGTTCGCCTTGCCCGGATGATAAAGGATTTTGAGGTCATAATCTTTAATCAGTTCTAACCACCTCCTCTGCCTCATATTCAACTCCCGCTGAGTAAATATGTATTTCAGACTTTTATGATCGGTAAAAATCTGACATGCAGAGCCGAAAAGATAGTGACGCCAAATCTTGAGCGCGAATACGACTGCCGCTAACTCCAAATCATGGGTAGGGTAGTTAAGCTCATACGGCCTCAACTGTCTCGACGCAAAGGCAATGGTCTTGCCGTGCTGCATTAATACGCACCCGAGACCCTGGCCCGAAGCATCGCTATAAACGGCGAATCCCTCGTTGCCACACGGCAATGCCAAAACCGGAGCTGAAGTCAAACGCTTCTTCAGCTCCTCAAAACTGAACTGCCTCTCGTCATTCCAGACGAACTTCTCGGATTTCTGGAGCAACTGTGTAAGTGGTCGAGCCAGTTTCGAGAAACCCTCGACGAACCTACGGTAGTAGCCAGCCAAACCCAAGAAACTTCGGATCTCTCTCACGTTTTTGGGCGGTGCCCAATCCAATACCGCCTCGATCTTCTGCGGATCTACACGAACCCCCTCGGCTGAAATCACGTGGCCCAAAAACATCACTTCCTTCAACCAGAACTCACATTTCGAGAACTTCGCATAGAGTTGCTCGGTCCTCAAAATGTCTAACACTATCCGCAAATGATGGGCATGCTCTTCCTCGTTCCTCGAATAAATAAGAATTTCGTCAATGAAGACGACGACACACTTATCCAAATACTCGATAAAGACTTTGTTCATCAACTGCATGAACACCGCCGGCGCATTAGTTAACCCGAAAGGCATAACTACAAACTCATAATGTCCGTATCTCGTCCGAAAAAGTCTTGGCACATCGGACTCTCTCACCGGAGATAGTACCCGATTTCAAATCAATCTTCGAGAATACCGCAGCTCCCTGCAACTGGTCGAATAAGTCGTCAATTCTCGGCAAAGGATACTTGTTTTTGATGGTCACCTTGTTTAGTTCGCGATAGTCGATACACAAACGTAGTGAACCATCCTTCTTCCGCACAAACAGGACCGGTGCGCCCCAAGGCTAGGCGCTCGGTCGAACATACCCCGACTCAAGAAGCTTACTCAACTGCTTCTTCAACTCGGACATCTCTGAAGGTGCCATGCGATAGGGCGCCTTCGAAATAGGAGCCGCACCCGGCTCTAACTCTATAGCGAACTCGACCTCGCGATCCGGTGGCAATCCCGGTAACTCGTTAGGAAAAACATCAGGAAACTCATTAACGATTGGAATCGACGAAAGCTCGACTCCACCACTCTCTGCCTTCAAGACGTAGCACCAATAGCCGGTACACCCCTTTCGCAGGAGTCTCATCGCCCTCAAGGCGTTAATAACGAATTTCTGTTTCCCCCTCTTTCGCCCGGCGAAAGAGTGCTCGGTGCCATCATCGGCTAACATGGTGATGATTCTCGTGCGGTAGTTCATGATTGCACCATGCCGCTCGAGCCAATCATCCCCGAGAATTAAGTCCTCACCCTCAATACCCACAACAATAAGATTAGAGGGCCAAGCCCTCTCACAAATAAACACAGAACAGTCTCGAACCTCCTGATCACCAACGATCCTATCACCGCTAGGAAGCTTAACGATGAAGGGCTCACAAGGCGTCAAATGGTCGAGACTCAAACGGCGCACACAATCCATAGATATGAACGAATGCGTAGCACCGGAATCGAAAAGCACACTGACAGGATGAGAAAGAATATAAACGGTACATGTCGCCATGGTAGCCGCTGGGTCATCGGCTCTCCGCATCTCATAGACACGCGGGTGGGCTGAGCCGACACTGGAAGCTCCCCCCTTAGAGGGCTGACTCCGACCTCTCCTCCGACTAGCACTCGGCGGAGATTGAGGAGCAAACGATCCCTGATTCACACCTGGTTCCCTAGGCGCTGGAATGGAAGCCCGGGCACCAAGGATTTTCTCCCTCTCAGCACAAAAAGCAGCCTTGTGACCCGACTGGCCACACTGATTACACGTCAGCAAAGGGTTCGGACAAATACGACTGATGTGGCCCTGCTGGCCACAGTTAAAGCATTTCACCTCTCGAGAAGGGGCACTTTGGCGGCCTACGGGAAACCCAGTGGATCGAGCCGGGCCACCACCAATGAAAAGTTAGCGGTGAAATTCTGTGACCCCCACCTTTGTGGCCCGAAAAATCCCCGGCGGACTTCTGTTTCTTACTCTCGCGGGATGCCTCACTCGCCGTCACAGACATATCGTAAGCAAGGGCCCTACTCTGGTAATCCTTCAAGGTAGTACAGACGAGCCCCGACATGTAGTCCCGAATAGACAATTTCATCCTTCTGGAAAAATGGAAAATTTTGTCGCTCTCCTCGACAACTTGGGTCTTCACATAACCCAACTCCTTGTTAAAATCAGCAATAGCTTGAGATACGGGGATATCCCGCGGTTGAGCATCATAAAAAGCATGTACCCGAGCCTGTCTGACCGGCCACGGGCAATATTCAGTCTCCATCAATTCTTGAAACTCAGCCCACGAAGCAGCATGATCTTTGGGCCCAACGGCCTCCCACCAGTCCGTAGCGTCCCCTGTGAGAAAGTATTGAGCAATAGGGACTTTACGGTTCTCGGGGCAGTTGGTAGCAGTGAAGACTTTAGATATCTCCTTGATCCACCCTTCCCAGTCAATCGGGTCGGAAGCTCCCGAAAACTGAGGAGGATGCATCTTGATGACATCTTGGAGCCAGCAGTGATGCTCGCCCGATTAACATGGGCTTGTTAGGGTTGAACACTTTGAGCTATTGCCGCCATTTGGTTCACCATTTGTTGCATAACAGCTGCAATACCAAGGTCGGCGCGCTCCTGAGAAGAAGCATGACTGTGACGGTCGCCGGTACTGCCGGCTCCCGAAGACTGTGACGTGGCCGCCCCACCGGCTGCCCCACGTCCCCGGCCGCGTCCACGACCACGACCGCGACCACGACCACGACCTCTTCCAGCATCCATACTGGAGTTAAATAAGTAGCAAAAGCCATACGATGGTAAGTACAAGAAAAGAACGATCGCAAATCGAGAACTAGAGGTACGATACAAGAGTATAAGGAACAGAGGAAAGGAAAACTTACGGGCACTGGTAGTACCGGAATCATGGCAGCGTGATGATGATGTGCAAAATAAAATACAACAAGACCCAATAAACCGACAAGCCTAGGTATCCATAAACCTAGGGCTCCGATACCATTTTCTGTAACACCCCCAGGATATCCGAGGTATATTACAGCGCCGTGAATCCCTACATGGGACCCACCAGGCTGAACAAGCATCATACTCATCGACTCACCGAAACAACAGAAAAATACCTCGTCATAAAGACGCCCGATAAAATAATTCACCCAGTTTAACCGGTCAAACGTGACACCATAATCCATCACAACATAATAAACAACAATACAATCCCGACAAGTAAAAGTTCTTAAGTACTCGAGTACTTCTATTAGTTTAAAGGCCACAAAGGTAAAATATAGAAAGCAACAAGACACCACTTGTGCACAATCATCACGCACGGCCATCATCCGCATACTGGTCCAGCGCCCGCTCGTCTCGATGAACCTGACCTGAAATTCATAAGACGAATTTCCCCAAAACGGGTCCCCAGAGGGGTTAGCAATTACGCTAGTACAAGTAACCAAATGAACAATTTACATCTTACACATATAGCAATGCATGAAATCAAGAAATCATAGTTCCAAAACACTCATTTCCGGAAATGCCAATAATCAAAACCACATTTGTAAAATGCACCACAATTAACCGCGGACCCACAGCTTCGTGGATCCCTGCCGAGACCCCGTCGGATCTAACCCACAGTGGTTAAAAGCAAGCTCGCGGTTCCACAGCTTCGTGGAGCCCTACCGAGACCCCGTCGGATCTAACCCGTAGTGAGCATACACACACACACAATTCCTCATACAAAACTACTATGTCAAGATTGTAAGTTCATAAGGGTACTTGCCTCGGTTAATAGACGGTGATACGAACGGAAAGGAAGAGTTGAACACGACCGCAAGGAACCGGCGGAATGAACCTAACGATTCGAATAACACAATCACAACCAACTCTAGACGATTTCGGAAATGGAATACACCCGGAAACCCGCCTACGATTCATGTATATTCGTACAAAAAATAACAACGGGGGCGGACCACAACCAAACCCTCTCGATTCCGTAAAAATCCGCAAAATATCCATGAATCCGTAGGAAAGCTAAAGATACTAATAATATTAATCGTATTCATCATGAATCCACCAACAAAACGGAACGAATCGGAAGAAAAACCCAAAACCCCCAAATTAATCGAAAATAGGGTTCTAGAAATATTACCTTTGAAGATTCAAGTACTAAGATCCGTAGAACACGCGTTAGATTGATTATCCGAGCCTCACAACCGAAGGAAGATGATGAAAATCGACCCCCGAATGAAGAATGCTTGAGAAGTTCTCCCCCCTTAGACCTCTCTCTCTCGCGCAGATGAAATGAAGGAGAAAAATCGCCGATCTCGTCTAATAAGGACGAGATTGCACAGTTGACCGCTTTGTGTGCCGCGGCACAGCCGAAGTGTGCCGCGGCACAGGCCAAAAAATTACTCCCAGTTTGGCGGTGTCGCGGCCACGGCTGCGTGTGCCGCGGCACCGATCTGATCGGGTTTTGGTCGCAGATGTCACACGGGTGTGCCGCGGCACCGGACGGGTGTGCCGAGGCACTGACTCGGCACTGTGCCGCGGCACCGGATGGGTGTGCCGCGGCACCGGATAGGTGTGCCGCGGCACACAGTACAGATCGCTCGACCAACAATTGGAGAAATTTGTGTGCCGCGGCGCACACACCTTGTGTCGCGGCCCACACCCCTTTTGGGTCCCAAAATGATAAAAATGATCCGGAAAGAGAATAAAAACGATAGGAATCAATATTTGGGAACTAATAACACGAAATGGATCCACGGCAACCCCGAAACGGCGGTTCCGCACAACAATAACGAGAAAACAGTTCAACAGTTGACAGGAAGGACACACTGGAAGGTACACGAGGGGCACTACGATCGAGAAATACACCAAAGATGAAAATACAAGGGAAAGAAAAATGCGGATATTACAGTAGCGACCAGGGTTCGCATCTGGGCTGATTTTTCTTCCATCCCAAGGTGTTTTGGAGTATCCTAGATGATTTTAACATCATCTAATCCATTGTTCTTCGTCGAATCTAGGTATTTTCTTGAATCCCTAGAGTTGACTTTTGTGAGTTTTGTTCTTGATATAGTTTTCCATCCATTTTTGATTAACCGATTGTTGTTTTAACGATGTTGTTAAACATATCCTAGGGATTGTATATCACTGTCTTGATTTTGAACGATTTAATGAGTGTGCTATGATGTGTTTAAGTGAATGTTGACACGTGTGAATTCTGGGCATTTTGGCCTATTGTACTTATGAAAAACCTTGAGTATCTTAGAAAATAAACCTCAAGACGTATTTTTAAAATGAATTATTTTCTCACAGTGTTCTCAAGATGCCTACTAGCGCCACGCTATGTTTCAAAATTATTCTACTTTGAGGATCAAAATATTTTGAGATATTTCTAATGATTTAGAAACGCATTCGCTGAGACCCGAAGGTCGAATATTGCTGAAAAGTTTTAATTTAAAGAAAGGTGTCTTCATTTTTTTTATCAAACACAAGATGAATTTTTTTTTAAAAGTCTCGATGACGATGTTTGTACTACTTTTTGATATATGATACTCAAGATCAACTGGTGCTTGCAAATTATTTTCAAAAGGTGGTTTTCGTTTTCAAAACCTATCATTCCTATTTGCAGTCCGAGAATATATGTGTAATGTTTGTACTCTCGTTAGGGTGTTAACCCTCGAGTTGTGGTTGAATCTGTGGTGTGAGCGTTGAGTCGTTCGCCACACAGTTGTCGTGGTAGCCCCTGTGAGGGGTGTGATGTTGGTATTGGATGTTGTCGCCTCGTAGCGGTTTATGCATTATCGCATATATGCGAGCTGTTAGAGCTCGGGTTGGTATGATTGTGTGCATCGGTGATTGTTCCGCGTTGTGTCAATTGCTTGTTGTATTGTTACCTTGGTTCCGTTGTTGTGAGTTTCGGGGGCGAGGTCAAAGGTAATACCCGTACTATTTTGACTTCTATATCTTCTCTTCCTCCAGTCTATCGATTCGCTCGTGTTCATTGATACCTTCTGAACTTGTTCTGTACCTTGGTTTCATCGTTCGAACGAGCTGTAATCTGATTTTGAGTCGATCTGGTTATCGCTGTGACTTTTCCGAATTCGGTTCGATTCTTGTGAACCTTGTTTGGAAGTAACATCTTTTGGTTCTAATAGTTCTTTTATTCGAAGTGGATTGGATTTTGAACTTCTGTATTTTCGGCTCTATCGACTCGTTTATGCTCGTTAACATTTCTGAACTTTCCCTATCCCTTGTTTTTGTTGATCGAACGAGGGTGGTATTGTTTCGAAATAACTCGTTTGTCGTTGTGACTTTTCAATCGCTATTCTCTTTCCTGTGGATCTTATGGGAATGCATGTCTGGTAGTTCTCACTAGATCATCCTGGGAGTTGTTGTTTGAATTTTATTATCCTACGTGTTTCGGACATGATTGTTCGATTTTTGTTGTCTCAATCGTTTGTTTGTTTGGTTTTTGTTCTCATTTCGTGATTGTTGAGCGTTTAGGCTCCTTCGTAATTCCCTTAAGTTCGGGAAATTAGTCTCGTTTTCGATTTTCCAACCCTTGGGCGGTGGAATTCCGTATTTGTTCAGCGTTTGGCTCGCGTTTTGGTTGATGAACCGTTGGGTTGGTCAATCGTATTGATTTTCGTTCATTGAGTTTTGTGATTGTTCGGATAATCGACTCGATTGTATTGTCTATTCGATGACGCTTGTCACTCGTTGATTTTATTATGTCTCTACCGGTGGCGTTGTGTTAGTCGCCGTGGAGCGTATTTTCACGCCGTATATCTCTTTGCGTTTCTTGCAGCGTTTCGCCGTCGGGCGTGAGTTTTCGATTTTTGTGTATCTCGTCGAGTTTTCCTAGCAGGAGATATTGCTTCTCCCTACTTATTTTAAGTTTCGGGACGAAACTTCTTTTAAGGAGGGTAGAATGTAATACCCGTAATTTTCAATTTCTGGTAATTTCTTTTTTTCGGCAGAAGTCCGTTTTGATGACTCGCTCATGACCGTTACGTCATTCTGAGAATGATTAATTCTACACTTTTTGCTATCCGAGTTCGTTTCGGTGTTGTTTTGTTGAGTTCCGTGCTTTTTAGCGACTTTTCCGCACTTGAGTTCGATTCTTGCGGATCTCGTCCGAAACTGCTGTTTCAAGTTTCCCGTAAGTCCGTTTAACTTTGTTAGACGTGTTGTGAACTTCGGTTTGGTTATTCGATCACGTATCGTGATTTTCGGGCGTTTTGGGCCATTTTGTAATTTACCCAAAGTTACGGGTATCCATATCTGTATTTGTCGTCTCGACCCTTTTCTTGGTCGCGTATGATTAATTATTGCATTACCTTTTCATTTCGAGTCGTTGATGTCGTCCGCGAACTTTTCGTCGTGTTCGTTCCGTGCGTTTTCGGAAATCGAGGAGTCGGGTCGTGGCGGCTGAGCAGCTGGCCGGACCGGTGCGGCACTGTCGGAAGTGCTGGGCACCGCCGAGCACGGCAGAACCGGGCGAGCGCACGCCACGACGGACGCCGCGCGCGCTAGCTTCAGCAGTGTAGCGCACGTCAGCCGAGTCACCGCCGCACGCTATCGGGCCTGGGCAGAGGGATTCTGAGGTTCTGGACTCGGGTAGGATCGGCAGGTAGCGCACGCTACTGTCGGTCGTGGCGCACGCTAACCGGCAGTGGTAGCGCACGCTGTCGGCCGACTAGCGTACGTTACCGGGATGAGTTCGTTAGTCCAGAGGCTACTGGACAGGTCGGCTAGCGCGCGCAGGCTTCCGGCCGTAGCGCACGCTAGCGGGAGTCGGGTCGGCAGGTTTGGTCGGTGGTGCCGGGTCGTGCAGGCCCTGGCCGAGGGTACTCGGCCGATACCGGCCGATAGCGCACGCTAGTCCGGGAAGGCTAGCGCACGTTAGTTCCGGCCCAGTATATATATGACAGACCAGCCACTTTTTCATTCATTTTTCATTTCCTTCCTCTTCGGTCCGCGGCTGGAGCTTTGGAGGAGATGAAGCCATGTTGTTAAACAACAAATCCATGAAGTTTCTGAGTTTATATCACCGATCAATCATCCTATAACATCCTTCGATCCAGCGAATCAAGGTTAGATCTTTAGAACCCTACTTTTGGGTAGATTTGGGGGTTTTCGCGTTTTTGTCCGATTCGTTCCGTTTTGTTGATTAATTCATGATGAATATGATTAATCTTGTTGGTATTCTTAGTTTCCCTACGGATTCATGGTATATTTCGTGGTTTTTACGGAATCGAGAGGGTTTGGTTGTGGTCCGCCCTCGTTGTTGTTTATATACGAATATACATGAATCGTAGGCGGGTTTTCGGGTGTATTCCAATTCCGTATTCATTTAGAAATGGTTGTGATTGTATTCTTCGAATCGTTAGGTTCGGTTTCGTTGGTTCCTAGCGTTCGTCGGTGACTTTCCTTTCCGTTCGTCGCGTCGTCAATAATTCAAGGCAAGTATTTTTGGAAACCTTTATGCTTAACATGGAATGGTAATGTATTTTGTGTGTGATTTGATCACCTCGTGTTGGTCCGACGGGATCAAGGAGGGAATCCAAAGGGTTGAGTCCTGGATTCATGAGTTTGTATAGCTAGCCAGCTCGGGAGGGTCCTTAGAGGCCTCGGGCGGGATCATTGATATTACTCTGTTCCCAAGGCGATGCATGTGCGTGTTTTGTTTTTATAATGTGGCCAGCTCGGGAGGGTCCTTAGAGGTCTCGGGCGGGATCTATGATATTACTCTATTCCCAAGGCAAATTATTTGACTGTTTGTTTCCGGAAAAGACATGTCTGGTTTTGGTTTTTGAAATGATATTGGTGCATGTACTATGAAATGTGTAAGCGATTGGTTTGCCTTGAATACTTGTACTAGCGTAATTGCTAACCCCTTAGGGGACCCGTTTTGGGGAAATTCTTGTTATGGATTTCAGGTTATGTTCAGTCAGACGATCGGGCGTTGGGATGGTACGAGGATGTCGGCCAAGGTTGTTGACATGTGCAATTGAGTCTTGTTATTTCCTACTGTCTCTTTTGATGTGGATGTTTTCCAAATTGTAAACTTATAGTTTGTACTCGCGAGTACTTAGGCTTTTCCTCTCAGATTGTGATTGGTCCCATGTAGGGGTCCACGGCGCTGTAATACACCTTGAATATCTCGGGGGTGTTACATATATATATATATATCATAACAATTTTATTGACTAAAATCACACTGGTGCCTTTACTTTTAGTTTTGATTTATATTAAATCACATTGGTGCCTTTTGTTGGAATATTTTATTCCACATATTCAATTTAGAGGTTTTAATGATAAGTTTCTAAACAAAGAAAAACAACAATTAATCAACAAGAAGTCGAAGACACAAAAGCTGGGCAGAAGAATAGTTAACTCACACTAAGACAAAAATTACTGCACGTAAGAAATAAAACA
The DNA here is from genome assembly GCA_033398695.1 of Orobanche coerulescens. Classification (NCBI taxonomy): domain Eukaryota; kingdom Viridiplantae; phylum Streptophyta; class Magnoliopsida; order Lamiales; family Orobanchaceae; genus Orobanche; species Orobanche coerulescens. The sequence continues at coordinate 139,982,159 of CM065803.1, read as the reverse complement.
CATATAACGTACGCTATACAACAAGGATAACGTATGCTATGGACACCCAACTGGAAGATACAGTATGGACAACGTACGCTATGTTGGAATATACCATGTTTTTGAATCTACTGCATGAGCTGCAAATCTGAAAAGAACAAAGTAGGAGACAAATTCGTTAATAAAGAAAGCATTAAATAATATATATATATATATATATATACACACACACATACATATATACATATAAATATATAATTAATCAAAGGAAGTGGATCCAAAGATGGGCGATGTTGAGTCCAGAAATTCTGTCTCCTTAAAGCAAATTTGCCCCCACCGTAGTGTGTAGCGTCTGCCTCCCAGGATAAAAAACATCTCGATGCATTGATAAATCGATCATCGCACCCTCAGCGAACTATAATAAAATCTAAACTACCACCGACGCGACCAAAAATATGAAGAGAAAATTTTTTCTGAATAAAAAAAACTCGAAAATTTGGCTGAAAAAAACGAACGAAAATTCATATGTCAAATTCGGACTCCTCACATCTGTATTTATAGGTGAAGATGAGAGGGAGACATGTGCTGGAGGAACTCTAATTAGGAATAGTCTCTTCAACACTTATCCTAATCTATTAATATATTAGTCCGATAATTACCAAATAACTTGATAGTTATCCTAATATATTAATTCGATAATTATCAATCTAATTTGATATTTATCCGAATCCGAATATTTCGGATTTTATGATTGAGGCGGTTTAGAAAAATGAATTTTTGCCAAATAAAATTGCACTAAAAAGATAACTTCGATACGCCAAGACATTTCGCCCAAATCGCCCTTCGACCCGAGCCGAGCCGAGTCGAGTCGGTCGATCGGTCGAACGGACGGCGGCGACGGCGCGTGTGTGTGTGTGTGCGCGAGGGGTGCCTAATCAAACATCCACTCATGTCTCACTAGTTGTTGCGAACAATAGTTTGTTCACATCACCTTATATACTCACAATTCTTCTCATAATTTTCCAATGTGGGATAGAATCCCAAACCCATTTCCAAAAAGCTCACTTTGGAACATTATATCTCATTCATACCTCAATCATTTTGAGTGTTCTTATATGTTTTGGAAACCTCTCACGGAGTACTACGTATTCCAACTAAGTCCCAACTTTAACTCGTAGTCGAGCCCACTGAAAATTGCCTCTCAAGTGGGCTGCTCAAAACTGCCCATTTTTCCTCTTTTTCCAACAATCCACCACATGAATGAGATTGATGGTCCAACAGCACATGTCAGACGCAGAGTTTGACTTGGTGATAGTTACTACGGTTAGTCATTGCATAGGATATGTAGAGTATGCTCCTTGAACCTTCCCTCGAAAAGATATATTCTCCTTACTGGCTAGTGTAACACCCCCAAAACCATACGGGATATTACAGCGCCGTGGGCCCCGCGCCGGAACCCACCAGGCTAAAAACCATTTCAAAGACGTTTAAAAATGCCAAAAGGCCAATGACGGTAATATTTTAAATACCCAAATATTTACCAAAATATAGTTCTCAAATACCGTCATAAAATTACCTTTGAAAATACAAGGCGAAATGCCAAATCTCAACAGTTTCAAAACGTACGCTAAGCCACCACTTAAACGTACTGACAAAAATAGTTTAAGGAGAAACGGGTTTAACGAAATAACCCAAGTTCACAAAATGCCAAAAGGCCAATTTTGAAAGTACACACGAGTTGGCAAAAATACCGGAAAGGCATTTTGAAATATACACACACAGCGGATAAAACAAAGTTCAAAATACACATTTGCAGCGGAAATAAAACAACCAATTAAAATACTCGGTTCCAAAACATGCCACAGCCAGTATCACTTGGGAAGCTCATCTCTTCACGACCGCTACTAGCTCGATCTCTGAGTACCTAAAAATAAAGCCCATGACGGGGTCAGCCACAATACTCAATAACGATATCGATCACATCATCATAAATAATTACATACCAATGTAATTACAAGTAAGAATACTCCCAACGTAATCTTACCGTCATAACCTTACCAATCCATGGCAATCCATACCGATTCAATCCTTACCATAATCCATATTTCGCATTCTCAAATGACGAAATGAACTCAACAACAAACATCTGTACTGTAACCAAACAATACCAAGAATCCTCAAAACATCATCATAACTCACAAGTGCGGAATAATCCAATATGTGCCAAATCCTGTCCGTTGGATTACACAATCAAATCTCAACCTAGATAAACCAATAATACACAACATATCTGTAGATCAACTATCACATGATAATGATAATAAATCCTGAAACATTGACGTACAGTCTGAATGCTTATACGATCAATAACAATGATCAACCAATAAATCAATCGAGAATATCATCGATATGATGAAATCTAATACGACCAGCCCATGGTCAAAGTACAACCGAAAATATCATCAACATGATGAATTCCAATACAATCGACAAAGGATCAACAATAACCGAGAATACCATCAACATGATAAACTCCGACATGATCAATAAAGGATCAACAATAACCGAGAATACCCTCAACAAGGTAAACTCCAAACGATCAACAAAGGATCAACAATAACCGAGAATACCATCAACAAGGTAAACTCCAAATGATCAACAATAATCGATCTCAAAGAAATAACTCCGACTCTCGAACATACCCCTCGGGCATATGAACGACCAGTCGCAAACCGTCGAACATATCCAATCATACATGGACTATGAACGACCAAGACAATATGGCTCAAAGATGGACATCACAGTACGCCCGATCCGGAAATATGTCAGTGCACATGTCCACCCCGTATACGGAATCCATAATATACGTAGGACAATGTACCTAATTAGCCTCACGAACTACGTCTCGTATACACGGTTCAATGTGGAAATATCAACACGTAACCATAGTGTGCCCAGCTAAAAATCCTACACAATGACCAATCGGAACGCAGATATGATTCCAGATATGTCACGATGCAACATGACAACGAAACTCAAAGAATCACATATCCAATAAGGATCAAAAGACTCACCGAAGTGAACAAAGACACACGGATAATGAAAGATCGACATGACCGGCAATATCCGAAACAACCATACTTGGATCACAATCCCCAAAGGATAAACCATACAATCAACAATCTCAGCCAACAGTTCTGGGATCAACATCCCGAAATGAAACAATCAACAAAACCATTAATACCAACAATAGTCCTGGGATCAACATCCCTCAACTGTAACACCCCCAAAACCATATGGGAATATTAAACGTCGTAGACCCCTTTTTACGAGGATCTACCAGGCTATACCTTACAAAACGACCAACTGCTTGCCCTGCCAGGGTCAAACAATAAAATAATACAGACCGTTAAGGTCACTTACACGTGAACACACAGACCGATGAGGTCACACAACTCAACCAACAAAATTGACTTATACAATATTACCCACACAGGGGTCGAAACACAATACAGCGGAAGACTGAAATCAACTCGGACAACACAACGAAAATCAAAACAACTCTCAACTCTTGATTAGTATCGCAGCTCGTCATCCTCTTGTGCCAATCCTGTGACTGCTCCCCTGAATCTGCATGTACCTGGACGCAAAACAGACATCCACCCCCCGATTACTCGGGGGTTAGTAAAACTCCACTGTTTTACTAGTGCAAGTATCAAATCATACGAAATGTAACAAGCAAATAATAATCGTGAATCAAATATAATAATCAAGTATCAAAATATTCCCGGGAGGTTTTCACAAGGGAAGATAAGCTATAAAGCATTCGAAAATAAGATTATCATCTCGGGAATTTTTAGATTTTCAAAATCTTAAGACCTCAAGTCCTGATTCACAAAACCTTTCGAAAAACTTTAGGGCCTTAACCCAAATATTGTTTCATAACCTAACAGTTTACAATACGGAAAACATTTACTCAAGCTTAGGACTCGGTCCAACATTCATTTTCATAAAACTTTTCCTTTCAAAACATTGATTTTAAAATAATCATGCTCATGACACCGTGATCCACTGTCACGTGTCTCCGTAGGTTTAACAACCCGCACAGACTACACCACGCATAATTAAACAAACATAATCAATTCCGACATCGTGATCCACTGTCACGTGTCTCCGTAGGTTCAACAACCCACACGGACTATTAACCAGACATAACCAATTCTGACACCGTGATCCACTGTCACGTGTCTCCATAGGTTCAACAACCCACACGGACTATATCAATCACAACAATCACACACAGTCCTGACACCGTAGTCCACTGCCACGTGTCACCGTAAGCCCCGTCGAGCTCACCCGGTTGGACGTACTGTAATATCCGACTGTAATTTTTCGTTTTTACCTGTCATTGTATTATTCGGATAATCTAATTATCATGAATCGTTGCATTTAGTATTATGTTGAGGTATTATAGATTTGAATTTCATATCGTTGTTATTTCATTTCATATGTGATGATTCGATGTTAATTGGAGAGTTGCATTTTCGAATTTTTCTGTTGATGTAGCGTGCGCTACATAGTATGATTAACGTACGTTAATCTTGTGCCTTAGCGTGCGTAATGTTTCCTCTGTTGCGTACGCTAAGAGGGAATCTGGCATCAGTTGACTTCAGCACGTGAACTCCTTAGCCGTTGGCATGCATGTGAGTAAGGTCTGAGCTGTCATGTCGGCCAGAGTCAACTTTTATTAGCGTGCGTAACCCCTTTTTCATTAGCGTGCGCTAACGACCTGCGAATGAAAGACAGTAGCCACTGTAAGCCGCTTACATACGTAATATTAACCAGTTAGCGCACGTAAGTGTGTTAGCGTACGCTAAAGCTTCCCGTTAGCGTGCGCTAAGCCTGTACAGTCTATTTATAGGACCAGCCTATTTTTCATTTCTTCACAACTCCAAACCGATTCTCTCTCCATATATCATCCCTCTGCACTCCCAAACCGATATCAACCTCCTCCAACTTGCTTCTAAGCCTTAAATCTTGGAGTGGAGCTCATTTCCTTGGAGACTAGGAGGTGTTCTTGAGCTTGGAGTATATTTTCTCATAGCTTTGAGCTTCTTCTTCATTTCTGGAGGTAGGTGTACTTTCCTCTCTGTCTTATTTTCATATGTTGACGTTAATGACGAATTATACTTCACCTAGAGTAGATTAATCAAGTAAAACATAGTTTTAATCCAACCTTTTTAACACTTTTGATGAATATGATAAATGAGGGTTTGAGATGGATGTGTTCTTGATGATATAGTGATTCTAACCACGTTGTAACTATCATGCTCATCTTGTTGGACGAATTTAGCTCAGTAGAATACCCTTGAATCAGTTAACTTCACCGTAGTTAGATTTAACTAATAGAGTTGTTATCATAAAGTGATTAAACACCATTTTAAGTTTTCACTTACCTTGGGAAGAACTTGGCCATGTTAGAAGTAGAAGGATGTCTTCTTACTCAGATTTCTTAAGAATCATATTCTCCTTATGTTTAGCTCAGCAAGATTTTGAATGGCTAAGGATATTTGTGAAACCAACACAACAACTTTTCATTAATCTAATGTGTTGAGAACTTAGTTTTGTTTTGATCATCATACTAGATAGATGGTGAATTCATCATGATGTTAATGGATATTCCAGCCTTGTAAAGAAAGATTTTGATAACCTTCATGGATATGGTGTAATCTCATAACTAATAACCTTGTTTTAAGCTTAATATTCAATTTAGATGAGAGGAGAATGATCATAAATGTGCAGATTTTACCTTTCAACGTTTTAATGTTTTGGAAAGTTTAATCATCATAAGATGATCTTAACATCATAATTGGTTATTCAACATACCCTTGATAGAACTCTTGTTTATGATGAACCATGTGAACATTCGGTAAAAGTATTGTAAACCGATTTTTATGGTTGTAATGATGTTAAAAGAACTCCTGACATAAGGCTTCGATAATTGGAAATAGCAAACTATTTTAAAGGATTGTAGGATGACGTCTTACTAATCCTATATTGATAATTATACGAATATATTATTGAGTAAAATGTATTTTGTTTAAGGTTGATTGTTCGAGTAAACAATATTAGTCGAGGACCGTTCGTTCGTTCTGACAAGAAGAGGACTATTCTCGTCTCCGTATTGAGGCAAATTATCTTGCTTGGTTATAATGATGATTAGATTCTTGTGATGGTTATATATTTCATATGTATGAATTGTTCATGTAATGTTTGTCGTGATTTGACATTGTCCTTGACGTTATTCCATTTTCTTCATGGGGTTGCATTCCCAAGTACGTCGCTCTGAATCGTTGATCTCGTTGGTCTTATTTTCACTTCGGTGAGTTTTTCTTGATCCTTAATCGGATATGTAATTTATTGAATTCGTTGTCATGTTGTATCGTGACATATCCGGAATCATATCTGCGTTCCGATTGGTCATTGTGTAGGATTTATATCCAGGCACATATATAGTCATGCGTGGATATTATTCCGCATTGGACTGTGCACACGAGACGTAGTTCGTGAGGCTAATTAGGTACATCGTCACACATATATTCTGGATTCCGTATACGGGGTGGACATGTACACGGACATATTTCCGGATCGGGCGTACTGTGATGTCCATCTTGAGCTATATTGTTAATCGTTCATAGTCCATGTATGATTGGATGTGTTCGACAATTTGTGAATGATTGTTTCATACGCCCGAGGGGTATGATTAATAGTCGGAATGTTTTCCTTGAAATCTATATATGTGAATTGTATAATGTCGGAAGAATTGATTATCATGTATATCTGACCCTGTGTTATGGGCGAAATAATTGTATTGTATTTTAGGTCGAGGTAAAGGCAAGGCACGGGAAGAGCATGTTGACGGCGAAGGGTTCGATGGATACTAGTTCGGGGGCCCCACATCTTTTGTTGTCCGGTTATGTTAAACCGTGTTATGTTATTTTATTTCCTGCTTCATTTAAATTGCTATCTGGTTGTATTGACATTTGAAGTATTTTCCATCTCCATATGGTTTATACTTGTTTTTCGGATGCTGTGTATTATAAGGCCGTTGGCCATATTTTTGATAAACTCCTAATCGGAGTAATGACTATTCATTGTGGTTCGGTATCACAAATAATATTTATTTAATCTGTTTTGGATATCGCCTGGTGGGGTCCACGGCACTGTAATAGCCACCTTTTGGGGTGTTACACGTACTGTGTCCGAAACTCATGGTCCACTGCCATGCGTTATCGTAGGCCTCGTCAGACCAGCACGATTGGACCTCAGTACCTCACTAAGTTCTGACCCCGTAGTCCACTGCCACGAATGCTCGTAGGTCCCGTCGAACCAACACGAGTGAACTTAGCGGTCACACACATATTCACATTCACATTCACATTACATACAATAATGAGCACAATTAATCAATCACGTTGATCACCACAAAATCGTACATCACACGCACATAACACAATCTCAACACTCGCAGCAACTATCATCAATCAACGACACACAACCAACATAACATACGTTCGGTACACAATACATTGCACAACCAAGTGTACAACCATCCCATATGTACGTCGTAATCCTGCAAAAAATGGCAAAACACCTAACATGTATACCAATATAACACTATTATCACAAAGCCTTCAAATTGCGGAATACACAACCAATTCAAACGGAACATATTTACGAAGGCAAGCAAAATCATCATAAATCTCATACGTGATTACTAATCGCAAGATACAAGTCGTATAATAAGATACTTGCCTTAATAACCGATACCGAATAACCCGAAGAACACGGTTCGACCGGGAAGCTTGTACCACGAAGAAGACAACGAACGGAAGGGTTCCGAATCGAGTTCTTTGAGAGGAATCTGACCCTAACATCATACCATCAATAAATTAACGAACGAACGAGGAAGAATAAGCGTAGAACGCTCGGATTCTCTTTGTGACATTTTATCGAAAGGCGTCGATAAGATACTCAATAAAACGACAAATCCGCGGCAATCCAACCGTGGAACAACATAGAATTCAACATAATATAGCTTAACAATCATAAACCCATCACTATTCTGAGTTAAAACGGATTAAACGGACAAATCGAACAAAATCCCCAAAACTAGATTTTAAGAAAACTTGCCTTGATTCGCTGGATTGAAGGATGTTATGTGATGATCAATCGATGATATGAACTCCAAAACTTCGTGGATTCATAGTATAACAACATGTCTTAGACTTCCCAAAGGCTCCAGCCGCGGACAGGAAAGATAGGAAATGAAACGAGTGAAAAAAAAACGACTGCTCGGCCATATTTATACGCCTGTCGAACACGGCGCAGCAACCGGCCCAGACCAGCGCCGTGTGTCTCGGCCGTGTCTCGGCAGGCTGCCAGTCTTGGCCGACCCGGCGCCGGACACGGCGCTTGGCAGCGCCATTTTCAGGTCCGTTTCGCCCAGGTCCGGCCAGCACCCTCCAGATGCAAAAATGATTCCGACAACGACGATCCGAACGACCCCGAAACCCGAATCTGAATACGAATCGGAGATTCAGTTACGAAGTACTCGCAAAGCCGAATTCGAACACTAAGAGAACACACGATTCCGACCACCCGAAGGCTCGAAATTCAACAACGGAAGGTAATTACCCCAAACTTTGGGAAATTACGAAAATGGCCTAAAACGTCCGAAAATCACGACACGTGATCGAATAACCAAACCGAAGTTCGCAACACGTCTAAAAAAAATAAACGGACTTACGGAAAACTTGAAACAGTAATTTCGAATGAGATTCACAAGAATCGAACTCGAGTGCGGAAAAGTCGTTAAGAAACACGAAACTCAACAAAATAATACTGAAACGAACTCGGATGACAAAAAGTGCAGAATTAATCATTCTCGGAATGATGAAACGGTCCCAAGCGAGTCGTCGAAATGGACCTCCTCCGAAAAAAGAAAATTACCGGAAATCCGAAATTGCGTATATTACATTCTACCCTCCTTAAAAGAAGTTTCGTCCCGAAACTTAAATCAAGTAGGGAGAAGCAATATCCCGCCAGGAAAACTCAACGAGATGCATAAGAACCGAAAAAAATCGCGCCCAACGGCGAAACGTTACAAGCAACGTAAAGGAATACACGGCGTGAAAACACGCCCCACGATGACTAACACAACGCCACCAACTATGTTTCAAAACAACAACGAGTAATTAACAACACATCACATGCACACATTTAATCAAAGAAACGCACGCGACAACAAGTCGCACCCGACCACAACGACTATGTGGTAGAAACAAATATAGTATTATGATAGAATTCACTCCGATTCTCGTCAACAAGAAAATGTCCAACGTCAAGACACAAACAATTCAAGATAATAGAAAACGAGAATACCAGATATTACATTCTATCCTATTAAAAATAAGTTTCGTCCCGAAACTTAAAATAAAACATTATGGTAGAATACAAACAAAACCAAAAAGTTCACGCAACAAATATCAATTTCTACACGAATTACAGCACGAAGTACGATACACAACTACATCACTGGACACCACCGGGCACTCCCCGAGTAGGAACGAAAACCCAATTCCCGAACATCTTGGCAATAGTCTCACAATGCACCGCTTGGTGCCCCGGATGGCCGCACTTAAAACAATTAATCGGTGGCGAACGACAATTCTATCTCGCATGGCCCACACGACTGCAGTTGAAGCAGGTCTTCACACCGACCGTCTTACTCGCCTCTAGAGTAAGGTTCTTAGACTAGTCAATCGAACGAGGAGTGCTCCCAGAAGGAAAATGCGAAGCAACAGGCTCACGGATCTCACTTCTCTGGCCTCTTGAAAAATTTCTCGAGGTCTTCTGTCTCTTACTCTCTGAACCAGATTCCGACACAGAAACACCCATCTCAATGGCTAAAGCTCGGTCCTGATATTCTTTCAGGGTGGTACACATAAGAAGAGCCATACTCTCACGGATATGGGGTTTCATGCGCATATTGAAGTATCAGACCTTGTCCGCTTCAGTTCTCATTTGATCCCGAACATAATCTAACTGTCGATTATAATAGACTATCGCCTGGGATATTGACACATCTTGGGGCATAGCCGAGAAAAACTCAACGATTCTGCATTCACGAATAGGAAATGGGCAATACTCTGCCTCCATGGCGGTCTTAAACTCAGCCCATGTAGGTGTATGATCTGCAGGCACTACAGCCTGCCACCAGTCTGCAGCTTCTTTGTCGAGCAGGTAATGAGCAATGGGTACCCTCCTATCATCCGGACAAGCTACCGCATCAAATATTCTGTCCAACTGGAAGAGCTAGTTTTCCCAACCTAACAAGTCAGACGAACCCACAAAATGGGGCGGCTGCATCTTCATCACATCTCGTAACCACTTACTAGTTCCATTATCCCTATTTGGGTTCTCATCCCGACGTACGACCTGATTTATCTGCACTAACTGGTCAACCACCTGACGAAAGATGGTGGCGGCGCCAACGTCAATGTTAACGCTGACTGAATGAGAATGTCTTTGATCTGTACCGAGCTGATTGGTACTCGGCAAAGAGTGAGTCGCCCTCTCACGCTCCTGATCACGACCACGACTACGACCACGTCCTCGGCCTCGATCTCTCGGCATACTGAACGGACGATCAATCAGAATAACACAACCAACCAAACATCACAACGTCAACATAGGACGATAAATAGCAGCACGATAAAACATCAACTCCAAGTCATCACACAAGTGCACGAACTAACACTGTAATTTAAGAACTTCATTCGAAAATAATTCACACAGTCACATCAACAGAGATGTTTGGATTTTTACCAAATCAAACACAGTCAAAACCACACACGTATCGTAGGGATCAAACACTAGCAACAAAAATAAAATATTTCCGGGGTATTATTCAAATGATAAAATTTTAAAATTCTCAAGTTTGAAAATTTTGGTGAAATAAAATTTTTGATAACACTTTTAATACCTCGGTCGTCCAATCAAAACCATGTATCTCAACATTTAGAAAATATTGAAACATTCTCCGGCGAGCAAAACAACACCACAAACTTATCACAACCACTTAGCCCCAACACGTGGACATATGAAGTTCAAAATTCCGAAAACCAAAAATCGTTCTGCAAAATAAAAATTTTCCGAAATCCTTTAGTTCATAACCAAAACGACGGTAATATTTTACAATGTCTGAAGTACTTCAAAACACATTTTTCAAATACCGTCTGATTGTGTCATTTGAAAATACACGGCCCATTTGTCAAAATTTAACAAATTTTAAAAATCCATATAAACCGTGGTTTGACCGCACCACCAAAATATTTTCCAAAAATCGATTTTTATTAAAATTCTCAAACTGTAAAGTCCTTCAGAAAACATTCTCAAACTTAACCATAGTGGACAAAAATTACAACATTCCAAAAACAGTCGAATTTAAAACCACATACTCAAATGGCAACCAAGGTCGCCAATTCAATCAAATGCATCTCGTGGTATCAAGTTTAAACACACAGCAAAATCATTCATTGGAGTTTCTCACAAACTCTACCGTCGGTACCTTTTCGAAACCCATCAAGGTTTACAGCTTTCACAACATACCACCCCACCCGGTGGTTCAAAGATAAAACAATAATGTGCCCAGTTCTATAAACATACTATGTGCCACGAGTATTAAACACAACTATATTACACAATACTGTGTAAATAAAATTATGCACCACAATTAACTCACTAAGATAAAATCGAGATACACAGGTATTACGCATAAAAGAGGAGACTTACATCCACAGGTCGCACGGAGGTGACGGTCGCCCACGATACTAATCTCGTCCGACAACATAACCGACATGTTGTGACTACGCACAACTCAACTTGTCACCTGACGACTCGAACGACAAGACAACACATTACTCGACAAATCACGACTTGACTCGACCCGACAACCTAGGTTTCCGCAACCTAAGCTCCGATACCATAAATGTAACACTCCTAAATCCATATGGGAATATTACACGCCGTAGACCCCTTTTTACGAGGATCTACCAGGCTATACCTTACAAAATGACCAACTGCTTGCCCTGCCAGGGACAAATAATAAAAAATATAGACCGTTAAGGTCACTTACATGCGAACAAACAGACCGATGAGGTCACACAACTCAATCAACAAAATTGACTTATACAATATTACCCACACAGGGGTCAAAACACAATACAACGGAAGACTGAAATCAACTCGGACAACACAACGAAAATCAAAACAACTCTCAACTCTTGATTAGTATCGCAGCTCGTCATCCTCTTGTGCCAATCCTGTGACTGCTCCCCTGAATCTGTATGTACCTGGACGCAAAACAGACATCCACCCCCGATTACTCGGGGGTTAGTAAAACTCCACTGTTTTACTAGTGCAAGTATCAAATCATATGAAATGTAACAAGCAAATAATAATCGTGAATCAAATATAATAATCAAGTATCAAAATATTCCCGGGAGGTTTTCACAAGTGAAGATAAGCTATGAAGCATTCGAAAATAAGATTATAATCTCGGGAATTTTTAGATTTTCAAAACCTTAAGACCTCAAGTCCTGATTCACAAAACCTTTCGAAAAACTTTAGGGCCTTAACCCAAATCTTGTTTCATAACTCAACAGTTTACAATACGGGAAACATTTACTCAAGCTTAGGACTCGGTCCAACATTCATTTTCATAAAACTTTTCCTTTCAAAACTTTGAATTGAAAATAATCATGCTCATGACACCGTGATCCACTGTCACGTGTCTCCATAAGTTCAACAACCCGCACGGACTACACCACGCACAATTAAACAAACATAATCGATTCCGACACCGTGATCTACTATCACGTGTCTCCGTAGGTTCAACAACCCACATGGACTATATCAATCACAACAATCACACATACAGTCCTGACACTGTAGTCCACTGCCACGTGCCACCGTAAGCCCCGTCGATCTCACCTGGTTGGATGTACTGTGTTCGAAACTCATGGTCCACTGCCATGCGTTATCGTAGGCCTCGTTAGACCAGCACGATTGGACCTCAGTACCTCACTAAGTTCTGACCCCGTAGTCCACTGCCACGAATCCTCGTAGGTCCCGTCGAACCAACACGAGTGAACTTAGCGGTCACACACATATTCACATTCACATTCACATTACATCCAACAATGAGCACAATTAATCAATCACGTTGATCACCACAAAATCGTACATCACATGCACATAACACAATCTCAACACTCGCAGCAACTATCATCAATCAACGACACACAACCAACATAACATACGTTCGGTACACAATACATTGCACAACCAAGTGTACAACCATCCCATATGTACGTCGTAATCCTGCAAAAAATGGCACAACACCTAACACGTATACCAATATAACACTATTATCACAAAGCCTTCAAATTGCGGAATACACAACCAATTCAAACGGAACATATTTACAAAGGCAAGCAAAATCATCATAAATCTCATACGTGATTACTAATCGCAAGATACATGTCGTATAATAAGATACTTGCCTTAATAACCGATACCGAATACCCCGAAGAACACAGTTTGATCGGGAAGCTTGTACCACGAAGAAGACAACGAACGGAAGGGTTCCGACTCGAGTTCTTTGTGAGGAATCTGACCCTAACATCATACCATCAATAAATTAACGAACGAATGAGGAAGAATAAGCGTAGAATGCTCGTATTCTCTTTGTGACATTTTATCGAACACCTTCAAGGCGTCGATAAGATACTCAATAAATCGACAAATCTGCGGCAATCCAACCGTGGAACAACAAGGACTTCGACATAATATAGCTTAACAATCATAAATCCATCACTATTCTGAGTTAAAAGGGATTAAACGGACAAATCGAATAAAATCCCCAAAACTAGATTTTAAGAAAACTTGCCTTGATTCGCTGGATTGAAGGATGTTATGTGATGATCAATCGATGATATGAACTCCAAAACTTCGTGGATTCATAGTATAACAACATGTCTTAGACTTCCCAAAGACTCCAGCCGCGGACAGGAAAGATAGGAAATGAAACGAGTGAAAAAAAAGACTGATCGGCCATATTTATACGCCTGTCGAACACGGCGCAGCAACCGGCCCAAACCAGCGCCGTGTGTCTCGGCCGTGTCTCGGCGAGCTCGATCCCTAGCCGACCGGCGCGCAGACACGGCGCAGCGGCCGTTTTGGCCGTTTCGCCTGTGTCCGGCCAAAGACCCTCCATGTGCAAAAATGATTCCGACAACGACGATCCGAACGACCCTGAAACCCAAACCTAAATATGAATTGGAGATTCGGTTACGAAGTACTAGCAAAGAAGAATTCGAGCACTAAGAGAACACACGATTCCGACCACCCGAAGGCTCGAAATTCGACAACGGAAGGTAATTACCCCAAACTTTGGGAAATTACGAAAATGGCCCAAAACGTCCGAAAATCACGATACGTGATCGAATAACCAAACCGAAGTTCACAACACGTCTAACAAAGTTAAACGGACTTACGGGAAACTCGAAACAGTAATTTCGAACGAGAATCACAAGAATCGAACTCGAGTGCGGAAAAGTCGTTAAGAAACACGGAACTCAACAAAACAATGCCGAAACGAACTCGGATGACAAAAAGTGCAGAATTAATCATTCTCAGAATGATGAAACGGTCCCAAGCGAGTCGTCTAAACGGACCTCCGCCGAAAAAAGAAAATTATCGGAAATCCGAAATTGCGGATATTACATCAACGAACAACCAATACGAATCTCATTACACGGAATCTCAACATACAAGACATACAACAATTCAACAGAATAATTATCCTCATAACTGAACAATACTTAAATTACCTCAAAGTTGAAGACAACATCCTTGCCACGAACCAACATCCCTGAACGAATACACAGTCATACGAATAATCCCGAAATAAGTATAGTCCATTTATACCAACAAACCATCGTCCCGACATCACTGTCGATATGGTAAACCAATCCTCGATACTCGACATTTTATATCCTTGACCAAAGATAACTCACGTCTTCCTTGAACACAATTAAATCACATACATTATGATTTAATCCCAACTAGAGCACGATATACAAACCATCATCCCGACAATTTACATTTATAATATCATTGCTATACGAATTATAAATGAAATGAAAGCGAAACCATTCATTAAATATTATAAACTGAACAAGTATAAACTTGCCTCGATACCGATACCACGAAGCTGTTACCAAAATCCATTGTCTTCGTCTTCGAGCTCCTCAGCCCCGACCAAAAGCAATCTACGAACTCTTCAACCTCAACCACAACGCATCGGTCATAATTCACGATCAAACATCTAAACCTATTGCAATAATCGATTAACACACATTCGATAATAATCAACAACCGATATAACCATCCAATCAAACTCAACGGTTCAATAATGCCTCGATCGTATACATAACACCAAATAATCTAAATCAATAAATACGAACTCATATCCACAATACAAGCCGTAACTCGATGATCACAATTAACAATCAATAACCGATCAACAAACACAACGGTTCTACAATATCCCGATTAAACACAAATCCAAACAACCAAATCAATCGATCATGAACTCAAAACCACAACACAATCCATAATCCGATAATCATATCAATAATCAAATTAATCCAACAAGGGTCTAACATTACCGACTCCAAATTCAATCTTACATACGAATACGAGTTTCCTCCTTGTAAATACATAATAAAACCAGTTACCGATTGTCATCATCAATCCGGATAATCCGATTAATTCAACCTTATAGATAATCATATTCCAAGGATTTCAAATAACTCAATCATTCGATTTGAACACCTGTTCAATACGTATGAATTCCCAAACTCAAATGTGAATCATAATCTCATCGAACTCGAAATCATATTCGTATTCCTATACGAATACTATACCAAAACACATAACTTAGTTCTAGATATGAATATTCCATATTCATATCCAAAACACCAACACCTCTTAAACATATTCATCAAACCATATAATCCAAGAGTTCCTTAAGAACACAAATTATTCCGAAATCACATTCATAATCCATAAAACGACATAATCTGATGTGTTCTAGCATCTAAACAATCCTTATTCACAAATCAATAGGTATATTATCATGTTCTTATGCCAAACAAATCTGAATTCATACCTTCAATTCAATCTCATAATCCGGTGATCTCAATAACAGTTGATTCGGGCACCAAGCACGTTTAATCAACATATTCAATTCCGAATTCAATCTTAAATTCAACATGATATGATTATCTCTTGTTCATATATATCAATATCATGCCAACTGCAATTAGGATCCTTCGACTCATATGAACACATATCCTCAAAGAAAGATAATATTGTTGTCAAATTCATAATCACGATTCGTATATCATCAAGACCATATGAAAGATCAAATCACCATTTACATAACTTGTCCCTTGACATCCATAATCACCATCACTTGTTCTAAATATCAACATTCCATGTTCATATCTAAAACATAAACACTTGAAACATATACTCATCATAATCATCATCTTCTTCAATATACACCTCATATATCATCAAGAAGTACAACTATAATACCATAACCATCATAGTCAAGACATAAATCATCATATCCTTCAACATATAGTTCATATAGTCTCAAGAATCGTAACAACAAGATCATAATCATCTTCATACGAATCATTCATCAACAATAATATCAAAATTTGAATTCAATGAGAGGATTATCCAACATACCTCTTAGAAGATGAAATACACAAGTAACCACCTCAAGAATCATCAATATCTCTTCTTCTCAAGCTCCAAATCTAAGTCCTTAAGCTCATAATCCACTTAGAAGGACCAAGAATCCATCTCTAGGTGTTGAAGGTCGAAAAACGAAATGAAACTCCGAAGAAAAATGAAATGATGGGCGTCCACTTTTATAAACTTCCAGCTCGTTACGTACGTAACTTCCAACGTTAACATACGTAACAGGCTTTACGTACGTAATCAGTCACGCATCGCGTACGTAATGCCGTCCTATAGGCAACTGACTCATTTCGTTCACATCCATACGTATGTAACACATTCTCCATAACGTACATAATACGTACATTGACTTGCTATAGTAAAAGCTCATATTACGTACGTAATACACCCTGTATAGCGTACGTAATACGTAGTTAACTTGCCCATGCACGTTCTCCACCGAAAGCTACCGACACAGGGCCCCACCTGCCAACCACAGCTCGATCCTGTCCGATTCCCTTGGTTACGTACGTAACGTATTATGCATAACGTACGTAAAGCCTAGAATTTAGCGTACGTAAATCCTTACCCTTAGCGTACGTAATGGCCTTCTATACTTGGCCAAAATCCAACTGTTCCTGTCCGTCTCGACATACTGGATACGAACATATGGTATACTAAATATATATATTCAATCCAATAATATTCCTATATGATATACCCAATATCAAAAGTACGATAACCTGATGTCCAAATCAGTTCGACCTGATACACCATATCCTCAATATAACTGTCAATCAAACACGTCAATTACACAAGTATAACTGTCTCGGTTCTAAATTTATTTTATCCATACTGTATAGACACCAAGCTATGCAGTATATCTCAGATAAAATAACGCGAAAAATTTATACTGAAAATCCAGGTATTACAACTAGACAGTGTGACTTGGTGCCCTTGAACTGTCCAGCCGCTTGTGTAAGTGATCGTATGTCCTTTACAATTGTCCTCCCTGATTTATTCTGTTCTCATTATTGTGCCTATTTTTGGCCATGGACACCGTCTTGGTTCTGTGAGAGTTTCTAAAGAATTGTGCCTTGCAATTTTCCTTTGAACCGGCCCCTCTTCACTCCAACATAGGTAACTCCTTTTAGTGTTTGAGTAAACCCATATTTTACTCCACCTAACTATATGTTGTCGACTTAAGAATCATTAAAAGCATAAGCTTAACCTCTTCCTACGGGTATCACTGTACTCATCCCAGGAATAGGTAGGTTTGGGGTGACCCCCACAGTGATCGTGCCCAATTTTATGAATTGGTTGTCCTATTGAACCTAGGTCTTAGGATCTCCAGTCAGCATAGGTTGTGTATCCTCCATAAAACCATTAGCTCATGGCATTAAGACCCATTCCTCTTGATGATTTATCAACAAGGTATTTTGATAACCCTTTGGTTAGTGGATCCGCGATGTTATCTCTTGAAGAATCACAGTCAATAGTGATAACCCCTGTTGATAGCAAAATAGTATTATTTTTCTGCCTCATGTGAGGACACTTACCATTATACTTTGCGTTGTGCCTTGCCAATCATAGATTTACTATCACAATAAATACATATTGCGGTCACAGCTTTGCCCATTTTGGAATATCTTCTAGAGAATGGCATTGCATTATGCCTATTCTGCACATTTGTCTAAGGTTATGAACTCCGATTCTATTGTAAATCGGTCTATAACCGTCTACTTTAAAGATTTCCATTCTAGTGCTGCACTAGCTAGTGTAAACATATTCACTATTTAGACATTCAATTCATAATGTCCGATATCCAATTTGCATTACTATATCATGTTAATAGTTTTTGAATATCTCATATCTTGCAGCATATACATACAAGTAATTTGATATATCTTTATATCATTGTAATCACTAAGTGATGATTAGTTTCTTGATTACTTGTGTATCCACATAGTCTACTCACGATATAGGCTATGTTCCATCTTGTACAATTCACTTAGTACATTAGATTTTCAGTTATTCTTGAAGGATCAGTTACCTTTGTGCTTGGATAGATGCACCATATGTATAGGCATTCCAGCTATACTAGAATTGATTACGTTAATCTTTCCAAGATTATGTCATCATAGTATGACTGACCTCATATGAGACATTGTGAAAGTCATGAGATTTTACATTTTAAAATCATCTCTTTATTATCTTTTCGGACTTTGTTGAATTGATCCCCTTGTCATTACTTACAGCAGTGACTCGATCATTCAAGTTCATTCTTAAAATGACATAGTCATAATGTGTATTTAGCATATACACACTTGACGTATTCATTGACTTGAATCTTTTTTTGACAATATGAATTGGCATTTTTAATGCTTTGAAATTACGTTACCAACTATTAACCGAGGCTTCAATTTCTCATAGATCAAATTATTAATTTTAAGCGTCCCCAAAATTAGCAATTTTTTATTAACTGCTTTACCAAAGTTGAGCGTCCCCAAATTGGTACTTTTCAGTCATTTAATCACCATATTTGAGCGTTGTCAAATTGGAGATTTTATCACATCCTTCGAAGCAATTGCTTAACATCACAATGTCAAAGATTTGACGCCACTGTTTCAATTTTAATTTAGATTCTTAATAATTTCACTAAGTTGCAGACTTTCAACTATTGCATTAGGCACATGTGCCCCTGGTTCTTTCAAGTTGGCTTTTCTCAAAATCGCCATTTAGAAAGACTGCATGTATGTTCATTTGATATACTTCTACATTCTGCAAAGCAGCAATAATATATATCATAATAATGAACTTTGTTCTCGTTACTAGAGAATATATCTCAAGATACTTTAGGCTCTTGCATGACTACAACCTCAATTGGTAGTTTTGCCTCTTATTTATCCATGGATCTCTTTAAACTTGTTTCCCAATTGAGTTTACTTTGGATCCTAGTGGTATCCATTCCAGAGGAAGATCCACCGAATAGTAAACAAATTCTGCACAACAGAATTATTCTATCTCTCTTATATGACTATATGAAGAGTGGATGTTTTTCACATAACATTGTAAATTATCTTCTAGCACGTAGTGATTTTTCAAGTTCAAGCCTTTTGCTTCAACATTGAAAAATCACTTGGTAATTTATTTCAGATTGACAAATCCACAGTATCCCATGATTGATTTAGTTTTTAAATCAGTTACACATTTGATACGCTCTTTTTCCTCAACTCGATTAGTACATACTGATATGTCAGACTATCAGATTTTTATGTTAATTCAATCAATAACTTTTTAAATAAGTGTATCGTTAACAAATACTTGTTAATATATAAGTAACAACACGTAAATTGACGAGTAATTTGAGAAATTTATGAAAATTGTTGATGTTTTTGTGCACACGACCGTGTGTCCCATCGTGGGCACGACCGTGTACACCATCGTGTGCAGATGAACTTATGGTATTTTTTCCAATTTGATTTATTGTGTTATCTAGAAGGATGTTTTGTGATTCTAAAATTGCTTGTTCAAACATTAATTATTATATAACTTCTTATACAAACTCGTATTTGTCATTTCGTGTAATTCATTGAGATATTTCACACAGATGATGAACGTATCCTTACGTAATACATTGAGAATATATAGACTACACATGATATGCAATATATTATGTTAATTCAATCAATAACTTTTTAAATAAATGTATCGTTAACAAATACTTGTTAATATATAAGTAACAACACGTAAATTGACGAGTAATTTGAGAAATTAGTGAAAATTGTTGCACACGACCGTGTGTCCCATCGTGGGCACGAACGTGTGCACCATCATGTGCATATGAACTCATGGTATTTTTGCCAATTTGATTTATCATGTTATCTACTAGGATGTTTTGTGATTCTAAAATTGCTTGTTCAAACATTAATTACTATAAAACTTCTTATATAAACTCGTATTTGTCATTTCGTGTAATTCATTAGTATATGATATATTTCATACACATGATGAACTTATCCTTACGAACTAATACATTGAGAACATATAGACTACACATGATATGCAATATATTATGTTAATTCAATCAACAACTTTTTAAATAAGTGTATCGTTAACAAATACTTGTTAATATATAAGTAACAACACGTAAATTGACGAGTACTTTGAGAAATTAGTGAAAATTGTTGATGTTCTTGTGCACACGACCGTGTGTCCCACTGTGGGCACGACCGTGTGCACCATCGTGTGCACACGTGGATACAGTGCCAATTTGACACCGTAGACGCCGTGACACCTGGTTGCCAACGTGGCATATGATTGGAGCACACGATCGTGCCCATCGTGTGCCCCAGCATGTGCACTACAAAGGGCAGCATCAAATTATTTTATTATAAAATCCCATCGTGGGTCCCCCTTTTCAATATAAGTCCATCTTCCTGGACCGAGAGTGAAATAACTGAACCGTAGCCCCCCCTTTCACTATAAACCCTAATCAATTAAAATCAGTTAAAATCTATTAAAATTAAATACGCGAAATGAGCGGCCGATTACGAGAAAGCGATTTAGGAGGAATCGAAGCACCTCCACCAGAAAGAAGAAGGAGGATACCTCCTCCCAACCCACCATACAGAACTAGGCCGAGAGGAAGATACTCAATGCTCATAGTAAGTTTTTTTGATTTTGTTGTATGTGTAGTGTGTACTGCGAATTAATGTGTTTCATGAAACAGAGCCTATTTAAAAACAATGCGAGCACTCTAGTCATACTAGATGGTGATGATGATGATGATGATTTAGAGATTTCTGAGAAGACAAGTAAAGAAGTTATTTTAGAAGAAGAAGTTCATGGAGATGATGATACAAGACTAAATAAACAGCAACAGATGGGGGAAAAGGGATCCAAGTGATTTTGGTTTTTAAGTTATTATTAGATATTTTGGTGTGATGGTGATGAACTTTTGTTATATAAAGTTATATGCTTTTGGTGTAAACTATTGCTCTTTAAAGTGAGCTACTTTGTTATGGTAAATGTTTGCCTCCATAATCACCTTTATTTGCTTTACATCACTGAACACTTAAATTTCAATTCAAAGATAAAGAAAATAGACACAAAATTATGCATTTCAACTAATAATCAGAATACTAAATAAATACATGGTGCATCGAGGATCAAAATATCAACACATGATTTTTGCTAGTAAGTCACAAAATATAAAAATACATAAGCAATTTAAGTTTCATGGTATGGACATCCCCTTATGTCATGGTCATCATTACGACAAATGCTACATCTCTTCTTCTGCCGGCACCTTTGCCTCGTTTGTTCATCCATTCCTTGAGTTTCTTCAGGGATATTCAAATCCACACCACCTATGGGAATGAATGCTTTGCAAGATTTTCTATTGTGGCCAGTTCCTTTACACCTACCGTACACCTGAGGCCGTCCACCTGCGGGCAAATTTTCAACAGCGGACCGTGCATGACTCATCCTTGGTCAGCCGACTTGTTGTACCCCCTCTGGAGGTAAGCAAACGATGGATGAGATCTCCAGTGGTACATTCCACTCATCAGGATGTGGGATAGGATTAATATGCTCCTTATAAGTCTGTCTAAGGCCTTGTTGCTTGAAATAACGACTAACAAAATCATACACAGACAAACCATTGCCGGTGCTCCTATTAAAATAAGCAATTATGTCAAGGATGTGGTGTAGGATAATGTATTTTTGATACTGATGAGTATGTATTTTACTTTTTTATCCAGATATATTCTGTTGGAAAACTGGTTTATGGTTCAATTGGTAAATCCAGACCAGCCCTGTGTTGCACACGATGGCAGCACACGATCGTGCCCATCATGGGTTATGATCATGTGCATCTTGCCCATGGTCATGGGCTGCTGCTGTCGTGTGCATCCTACCATGACTGTGTGAACACCATCATGCACACGATGGCAGCACACGATCGTGCCCATCGTGGGTTACGATCGTGTGCATCTTGCACACGGGCATGACCGTGTGCACATGACAACATAGACAAAAACATTGAATGGTGTGCACATTAGAGCAAAACAATTAACTTATAGCGGCAACAGCACGACGACATGGAATCTAATCCAAATAAAACTCACGACAACAACATGTCCAGGTTCAAAGGTCGACCTCATAAGAAACTTTGTTTTCTTCGACTTTATAAACAATTGGGGTGGTAGCTCCAACAATAATAGTCAGACTGGCTTGCACAGAGTTAGAGAGATTTTCAAAAGTGTGCATTGTCAACTCATGGTCTCTTGATGTAGCTTCTCCCCGCTTCTCATCAAACCAATTCTCTAAAATTAGGCGAAATATCTCAAGTAACAAGGAAACAGGTAAACACCTCGCCCACAACATACGATTATTAAAGCATTCAATAGCATTGGATGTCAAGAAGTTATAGCATCGTACTGGACACTTCGACCTAGCCCACCTCTCTGGACCAATTTCAGAAAGGCGCCTCTGAGCCCCATTAGGGCTTTTAATATGTAGTTTTGAAAAGTAGTTTTCAAAAACTTCTTCATGATACGTGTAGGCAGCAATTCTAAAGTGTCATATAGCATGGGCACCATAGGAGGTCAGATTTTTTGCAAGATGGTGATAGCACAACCCGTGGAATGCATTCGGACAGATGGCTTGAACAGCATTCTAAATACTCTTATGTTGGTCACTCACACTCAGTAAATCTTCCATCAGATTGTAGAATCTGCGCAGGTTATACAGAAAATAAGTCCATGACTCGTCGTTCTCTATCGGACCGAGACCAACTGCAAGAGGAAATACTTGCTCGTTCCCGTCAAATGTTACGGCCACAAATAGAGTTCCTTTATTCCTTCCCTCCAGGTGGGTCCCATCAACTATAATCACCGGTCGAAGGCATGTATCAAATGCCCTAATACTCTCTCCGAGTGCAACGAACATGTGGCAAAACACTCCCTTACGAGTCGTCTGCAAATCATAAATTGTCCCTGGATTACGCTGTTTTAACGAATACAGATAAGATGGGAGCCTCTGATACGACTCATCAAAGCTGCCATATGTATTCTCTATTGCTATATTCCTCATCCGGAGAACAAAACTGTATAGCATGTCAATGCCGTACTCCCTACATATCTCTGCAATCATCTCCTTTGGCCTCAAAGTGACCCCCTCACCGGTCAATCTTTTAGCAAAATAATGGGCGGCAACCTCAGAAGTGACCGACCGTACGACAGCACGGTTCAAATCAGGGTGACAACTGTGCTCTAAGGTCAACTAAGTAATTCTCCAAATAGTTGCACCCTCAATAGCACACAACCTAAACTGACAATTGTTTCGCCCACTCTTATGTTAGGAGTATGCCCTCGAATGCCACTCAGAGGATGATGAGTGAGGGCATTGTACTTGTAATTATGTAAATCATTAATATAAGGCAATGGATGTTTCTTTATTTACTGGCAGTTACTGGCATTCCTAACTCGTAAATATACATATAGAAACTAGTCCATGTATTTGAAAGCAAAACGTTCCACTCCTTATTGGATAAGGGGGTCGGCACTGGAAAGGTTTATAGCTCAAATACTTAATCGTTCGCAAGTCGATGAAACTTGACTGGGCGTTAAGTTTATTTGAAGACTTGTATGACGTGTTCTTTGATATGGAGAGTGTCTGTCGAACACTAATGGTTAGTGGGAGCACACGTTATAGGTATGCTAATTAGATTAGTATACTCGAACCGATTCACCCTCGATTCGTTACACGGATTTCACTCCGGGACAGTCAATGACGGAATCGAAAGGTTGTGATAGGTATTCATGAACCTTCGACTTGAGGATTTAGTAGGGATGTGCTTGTGACGTTAAGATTTTCATTAGAGTAGTTCGACCCTATAAATCAAGAGGTGGGGGTCAACCTCGACGTGCATCTTAACGGTCAAGTAGCAGGTCCTACTGAATACCAAGATAGAATTCTTTCTCCCATTAGTGAGCGGGTTATATGTCCTATGAGGTTATTGGCAGATGAGATCATAAGTCTTTAGCCAAAGCATTAGAGCTAGTTGTATTGGATACACGAGAGCTCAATGATCTCGATTTGCATTAACGCGTGTATGGCGTCAAGTACATATAGGGTTTGACTGACCGTGACCCTATAACTTGATCGGGACGTTTGAAAGAAGGGTTTATACGTTTACTGGTATTCAAGACAGAATGGTTCTTGAATGATCCCATCATTCGTTCTCAGTTGGGGTACAGTGTAGGCCGCCAGGCTGGCTAGGTGGTGCTACTACTCTTTGGTTCCTCCCATTGCTGACTAAGACGAATCTACCGAGTCGCGCAATAGGATTGACGACGGAATGTATCAAGCTTATTATCTCATTATGAATATTAGATATTAGATGTCTAATTTGGGACATTGGATGTCTAAATTGATTTATTGGATAAATTAATATATGGCCTAATGGATTAAATAAATTACTGGGTGATTAATTTAATTCATGAATATAATTATTTCTTGGAGAAATTAATTATGTTGTTATGTATTTAATATGATTAATTAATTGGATTAATTAATTGACATAAATACATCTGAACTGAATCGGAGTTTATCTGTTTGGACTCTCGGGAGTCCGAAACGAACCGAACTCGTCGGATTCCTTCTAGAGGCCGGCCCCGCTTTTTGATCTCTTACCTTTAGTCTTAGTCTTGCTTTGGTGGGTGAAGACTAATCACCTTAGTGATTTGATATCTCTTAAAATAAGGTATAATTGATTTTGTGGGATTTGGAACAAGAATATAATGAAGATTATTCCTCACTCTAGCACAAGACATCCAGCCGTGAGTTACACTTTGAGAGAGAGAAAATAGTTTTCTCAATTGTCTTCATCTTGTTCTTCATCTTGTTCTTGAGTTTTTCTTAGAGAAAATTCAAGATACATTGAGAGATATAGATTAAAACACTTAGAGTGTAATAAATCTTAACATACAAAGCTTCATCACTTGATTCTATCCGTAACCGTAGAGGTTAATCGGGTGTTGTCATTCCGGTCGTTTTTCCGGCGCGTGGCAAGTAGAGACGCGGTGCTTTCGGCATTAGATCATCCAAGGGCTTGGAGCGGATTGGATTCGTAGAGATCAAGCAAAGCTTGGGGAATAGCTCAAGAGAAGGTTACCATTTAATCAACGGACTTCGAGGGTTAGTTTCTTACAACTCTTGCTTTTCGTTTATATATTCGTATATACGTAGCTTGATCTATCCTCGTAGGGATTCAGATCGAATTAATTTTCGTTTTACCGCTTCCGCTGGGCCTTTGTTTTAGGCACCGAATCCCAACAGTGGTATCGGAGAGTAGGTCTTGGGATCGTATATACGATATTGACATTTGGAATGCTCGATTGAATGGTGTATGATTTGGAATCATTTTAGTCATAATCGCAGTATATGTTTTTCGTTTGTTATAGTTGTATTTTTCGTAAGTTTGTCTAAATATAAATCTTCTATTTCTTGGAAATATGATTTATATTGATGATATGAATGTTGGAGAATATAGATATTGGATATCCGGTCGAAAAACTAGCCCCGAAATGCCGTTGGACGGTCCGAGAGGGGTCCGGAAGCAAGGGGGCCCCAGTGTGCTGACCCACGGAAAGGGACTAGGCGGGGCCACGGCCTGCATTGGGCTGACCCCGCATCTTCCGGGCAACCACCGCATCTTGCTGGTGGCGTTTCGGGCGCGGTTCAGCCCATTTCGGACCCATTTCGGGCTTGTTTTCTTCGTGTATTCCTAAAAATGATTTCCCACATTTTAAATTGGATTTAATATAATTAAAATGATTTAAGGGAAATTGATTTATTGGAATACATGTGATCGACCGAATTATTTTGAATGTTTTCATATTACAGATTGTGTGAATCGATTGGATCGGTTCGTATTGTTGATTGGATCAATGTATCTCTACGCTTTCCATTTATATAGTATTTGTTAGATGAATGCTTTTGAATGGGGATATGGTTCGTGGATTTAGTTTTTGAATCGTTCGTTTTTTCGATTGGGTTGTAAAGGCCGTTTTGAGCCTATTTATTTTACTAGAAATATTTGTATCTAGAATGCAATTTTCATTGTAAAATTTATATGTAATGACGAAAATCGTAGGAAGATCCCTTTTGAGAAGACGAAGATTCAAGACGAAGACTTGTAATTAGATTACGGAGTTTTGTTTTCTAGGAACGGTCCATGAACCACATGTTGGTAGCAACTAGGTTGTGAATGGTTGTTTCATATTGTATGAATGCCACAAATGCGCATAAATGATTAATGTGCAGAGTGTAATGTTAATCGCGAAAATTCTCCCACAACAAATTATTAAGTTTATAAGGTTTCAAGGTTTTCCTTCCCTCCATCGAGTTTTCGGGAAATTGAAATCCAAACCGGATGTGCTATGCTTCCGAGTTATCGGGGTAGTCGTTTAGGGAGGACGGATAAATTACTGAGAGTGCATCGGATACGTTCGGTTGGAGCAAATTTTATCCCTAGAAACCTGATAGGTTGCCGGATAAGATTCAATTGTGAAACTGATTTGCGTCGATGGTATAAACTTAACTTGTTCACAAACCATAGAAACCGTATAGGTTGAGGGGAGTGAACAAGGGGGAAAAGAAGATCGAATCATCCATTATATGGGTTGGTGTTGGACACCACTTTATGAAAATTAATAGACTAGAAACCTGTTCGGTTGCCCTCTATTAAGATTTATAAATAACTCAATCACCACAATGAAGTAGAGCGACGACACTTCCGGATTTCACATAGGAGTGTGTTGTTCCGATAAAAATAGTGGGAGCTGGGTAACAAGAATAGAAAAGACCTTAAATCTATACTCAGAACATAATTGAATGAGTCACTAATTAATCTATCGTACTTAATGCAGACATAATTCTCAATATGTCAATGAATCCACTCGCAATTCCACTCGAAAAAGAACACCTTGATGGGACCTAACTTTGTGGATTGGCTCCGCAATCTGATGATTGTCCTCAGTATAGAGGCACTGGGATACGTCTTGGAGACGGACATTCTGGCGCCTCCAATGCGGACAAGAGCCAATCAGGAAGAGATTGAAAACCACAAAAAGTAGGTTAAGGATGACGTGAAAGTCCGTGCTTATATGATAGCTTCCATGTCTAATGAGCTTTAGAGAGCTCATGAGAAAATGACTTCTGCTAGGCAGATTCTATCTCACTTAACCGAGCTTTATGGTGAGCACAGCAGAACTGCTAGATATGAGATATCCAAGCAACTGTTTGGTGCAAGGATGAAGAAAGGTGAGAAGGTTGGGGAACACGTCCTCAAAATGATATCCATGATCGAGAGATTGGAGGCTCTTGATTTTAAAATGGATACTTCTCTCCAAACCGACCTTATCCTACAGTCTCTCCCTGATTCCTTCTCACAGTTTGTTATGAACTTCAACTGCAATGAGATTGCATGTAATTTAGCTGGTCTAATGAACAAACTTGTGACCGCTCAGTCTCTGATGAAGACTCCGCGGATAAAGGAGTATGCTCTTGTGATTTCTTCTGGACCTCAGAGGTCTAAGAACAAGAAGGAAAAGACCAAGAAGCAGACTGGAACACATGTCAAGGACTTTAAGGGAAAGGGCAAGGCCCCGATGGTTCCAAAGAGCAAGAAGAAGGACGCATGTCTCAAGTGCGGTGAGATGGGCCACTGGGCAAGAGACTGTCCGATTCTTCATCGCGCTTCAGGTACAAAACTTTTAGTTTTGGAAACAAATTGTTCTGCTACTGTATTTTCTACTTCCTGGATATTGGATTCTGGTGCTAGTTCTCATATTTGTACCGTGAATCAGGATCTGGAACAAAGTAGGAAGCTTGGAGCTGGAGAAGTTATGATCACAGTCGGAAGTGGGCATAGTGTCGAGGCGACCGACATAGGATCACTTCTTTTGGGTTTAGAATCCGGTTTGTTTTGACTTTAGAAGATGTACTTGTTTTGCCCAAGGGGCACAAAAACATTGTATCCATTCCGGTCATGGACCGAAAAGGCTTTTCATTTTTCTTTGGTGATGGTTCCTGCAAAATTTATTTTAGAAATAAACTAGTGGGTACTGCAACATTGTTGAATGGATTGTATCATCTAAATCTCAGCAACAAAGTAGTTGTGAATACTATGACTAGAAAACGTGGTAGGGATGAAACCAATCAAGTTTTGAAATGGCATGTTAGACTTGGTCATGTTGGTCAGACCAAGGTTTACAAAATGGAAAAAGATAAACTTATGGGTCCATTGGGATTGGATCCTTTTCCTACATGTGAATCTTGCCTCAAACGCAAAATGATCAAGTCCCCCTTTACATGGACTTTTGAAAGAGCCGCTGATAAATTGGGATTAATCCATGTAATATCCGGAATTTTTACTACTACTGTTTAATATTATTTTATCCGAGTTATATTTTAAAGCGTGAGTTCTGTAAAGTATGGATAAAATAAATTAAGGACCGAGATGTCAGTTTTGGTATAATTGTCGTATTTGGTCGACAATTGCACTTGAGGATATAATGTGTCGAGTATATGTATTTAGTATGTCGTATGTTCGTATTTTGGTATGTCGAGATGTTGGACGAGGATAGCTGAAAATGGCTAAGTACAGCCACGTTAGCGCACGCTATGAAATATGCTTAGCACACGCTACGAGGTATGAGTAGCGCATGCTACGTGGTGCAGTTAGCATACGCTAATAGGTTCACATTACGTACGTTAAGGAGGATCCTTAACGTACGTAAGGCATTCTGGGAAGGTTCGGAAGGCGGACGACAGGTAGGCCCGGGTTGATGTTTATCGGCATTTAGCGCACGCTACCAAGGATGGTTAGCGTACGGTAATATCAGATCGTTCGACAGGGAATCTTGGCTTTCGGCGAGTGGACCCGGCCACTTGTGACGCGTGTCCAGATAAGGTCAGTGGGTGTTTGTCATGTAGGGCTAGCGCACGCTAAACCGCATGGTTAGCGCACGCTAATTCCAGATCGGTCAGAGGAATTCCAAAAATCACGGATGCTTTCGGCATGTGGGGGCACGAGTGGTGAATACTGTAGTAAGTCAACTTCGGATAGCGCACGCTAAGGGCAAGGACTTACGTATGCTAGACATGATGTTTTATGTACGTTAATGCATGGGCATTTCGTACGTAAGCTAGTTTACGAAGCGAGGCAGTAGCCTCTGGGCTGCGATAGCGCACGCTAACAGAGTCAGTTAGCGCACGCTAAGGCTGTAGCACACTCTAAACATGAGATGTTAGCGCACGCTAAACTGGTAACGTACATTAAATGAAGAGGTTAGCGTACGTTAATAATGTACAGGGTATATATGAGTAGTTGGCCGTCATTCCTCGTTTTCGCCCATTCTCTTCTTGCAACCGATAGAGAGAACCTTGGGAGGACATTTGGAGTTATGCCGATCATATCTTGATGCGACCAGGCAAAGACTCCGATGTTCTTACGTAGTAAACTGATCAGATCATCCTTTAACTCGAGGCCGACGCTTGTGCCGATCTGTACTTCCTGCTCCGGGCGAGCCGGATCTATCGTTATACTTTCCAACTCCTAAATGGGGATGGTCGCTTCTCGTTTGGAACGATTTTCGGACTCGATCCTTGGATCGATGTCGAGGCTTGGCTTGAAACTGGTCCTTGGCTCGATGTCGTCCGTCAATCAATGTGAGATGACGTCCTCTGAGTCGGGCTGTTTCGAGGTGCTTGGCTCATCGATCTCCATCGGTTGATTGTCGATCGTCTCAATGTTATAAATAGTATGGGAAGTGTTGAAAGATGTTACGACACATGAGTAATTCAAACATTTCTTAGCCATTAGCTGGTCTCCTTTTACAGTACCGACCGTCCCGTCGGCAGTGGGGAATTTGATATAGTAAAAGAAAGAAGAGGAGACCGCCTCGAAGGTTTCTAGAAATGGGCAACCTAGGAACCCATTATAGATGCTGGGCCTATCTATGATTACAAAATTGAGGTTCCTAGTAATCATAACCTTGAGATCGTAATAACATATTAGCTCGACAGAGAGCTTGATCCTTCCATAGGCTTGGACTGTGCTGTCGCCAAACCCTTGAAGCACGGTATCAAATGGCTTGATGAACTTGGTCAGGTTGCCGAGATGGTCAAGAGCAGATTTGAATATGATATTGCAAAAGCTCCCATTGTCAACCAGCATGCGATCGACCATTTTCCCAAGGATACATGCAGAAATTACCAATGCTTCCTCTTTGGGGCACTGCACTCCCTCCTTATCCTTGTTGGAGAAATTGATGAGCGCGTCTTTGGAGATGGTCGACTCTGGGGTACCACGACATGAACCCCGGCGAATGCCCTCAATTCGGCCTTCCACTTTCTGTTTTACATGGTGGAAACTGAGGAAAGGCCTCTGAGGTTTCCACCTCCCGACTGAAGCATATTGATCCGGCCGCCTAGGTTGATTGGAGGGACTGATTCGTTTGAGTACTCCGGCTCATTCTGCTCGATCCTGGTGGCCGGATTGGGAGGGATTCCGTCGTTCTGTCGGCGCTCGTGCCCCCCGGTCCTTTCTGCCCAGAGTTCTGGCTTGGTAACCAAGTTATCCAACTTGCCTTCCTCAAACAGTCTCCAGAATTGTCTGAGGAGGTCGCGGCACTGGCTGGTGTTGTGGCCGGGACTCTTGTGGTAGGCACAAAATTTACTGTGGTCTAGATGACCGTTGTCCCTCATCGGCTTTGGTTTGCTAAGCCACTCGCGCCCCTTGATGGCATTGAAAATGTGGGCCGGAGACAGATTGAGGATGGGGAGGAGGTGAACTTCCACATCCTCGAAGGCCTTGAACTCACCGGGCGGCTTTGCGACCGCCTTTCTGGGCTTGGCGACTGCCTTCTTTGGGACGTGGGATGGCGCCTTCCCTTCTTCGGTAGATCGCTCGCCTAAGCGGAGGGTGAGCATCCTCTACCTAGCTAGAAAGTCGGCGGCCCTGACGCGGAAGATCGCGTAGGTCGGGGGGATGTCCTTCGTGAGGTGCCTGAACATGGGCGACTGGCCATAGAATCCCCCTAGGACTGAGTAGAGAGCGAGCTCGTCGCTAATGGGCTCGCCGGTGAGGACTATTTCATCCACCCAGTCGATGTAGTCTTCGTCGGGCTCGTCCTTCCCCTGCCTGATCTTCATCATGCGGTGGGGGCCTTCTGGTCGAGCGACTTTGGCGGCGAAATACGACGTGAAGTCGTTCGCCAGTTTCTCAAAACAGTTGATCGAGTGTGGTGGTAGTGAGATGTACCACCTATGGGCAAGATCGCCCAATGTCAATGGGAACATTCGGCACTTCGTCGCGTCTGATGCCCCACATCCGGTCATGTAAATCCGGAACTTGCTCAAATGGGTCTCAGGATCTGATCTCCCCTCATATAGAGGTGTTTGAGGAGGGGTGATCTTTGGTTGTATGGGGGCGAGCTCGATCTGGGCCGCGAGCGGTTCACTCGGTCTGGCGATCGATCTCTTGGTGCCTGCCCCAGTTTCTAGGAGCGCCTTCATTTCGTCGAGCTAGCGCTGCATGGCGGCCATCGCCGTAGCCTGACTGCTCACGGATTTGCTCTCGGAGCGGGATCCGAGGCGATCGCGTACCGATCTTCTGGCCGCATGGTAGGTGATGAGTTCTCCGCCACCGAGCTCAATTCTTGGGTGAGTGGGAGCCCGTTGGCCGGCCTGTCTTCTGGGAGTCAGGTATGCCGAACTCCTGGTGACGGATTCGGACTCTGATGTATCCCGGCTGGGTCCCGAATGCCCGGGTCGCCATGAGGGATCACTCCTTAGGCGGCTGAAGACCGCATCATCCCGCCTTACGAGAGCCTTTTCCTGCGGCTCGGGGCTTTCTGACGATTTCTCGACATATAGCCCCTTGAGCTTCCGCTTGCCTGCTCGGTGGATGGCTGATGGAGTAATGATGGGCGAGTCACATGCCCTCCGTCGCTCCCTGAGGATAGCCATAGCCTCCTCGATCTGTTCCGCGGTTTGGAACTGATCAAGTGAGAGGCTGGGACCGTCCCTCAGGGGCGGGAGTGAGAGCCTGGCGTCGCCGCGATCGCCTTCCGCCGTAGGTTGGGATTCGGTCTGGGCTGGAATAAGATGTTTGGCAGATCGCAGGGTGGCTCTTTTTGAGGTCGTGGCAGACGTCATGTTTCTGAAGGTTTTTCTTTGAAGAACAGTGAGTGTTTCTTCAAGTATATGCCCCGGAGAACAGTGAGTGTTCTTCGAGATGGTCGGAATAAAAAATGAAGGTTAAGATGCCCTCCTTCTAGCGCCAATTGTTGTTACCCAAAATATTATCCAGAGATGATATGCTGGATTGGACGGGTAACAAACAAAATGCGAGAGCACATCCGTGAGGAAATAATTAACACAAGGTTTTCCGGGGTTGTTAGTCCCGGGCTTGAATGCTCTCGTGAGATGTTATTAATATGAATACTAGTGATACATATATTAATGTTAGAGTACAATTACAATGAGTGTAAAGACTCTAGTTATCTTAGCTATCGAGTGCTGAAGATTGCTGGAAGAACCAGAGTTGAAGCTCTGTGAGTTCTTGTTACAAAGATGGAGAGTTCTCTGTATAGTTTGCTTTTGGTGTTATGTGTTCACGTAGTAAATAGTGCTTTTGTTCACGTATTTCACTGTGTTTTTGTGAATGTCTTCCACTGTCCTTTGGCCACTGCTGGAGGCCTTCTATTTATAGGAGAAGAGGTTGCTAGGTTCTCCCTGTCCATCGCGGGCGACCGCCGTTTCCTATATTAAAATAAGGTGGGCGATCGTCCCAGCACGTGGGACTGTTTCCTTAAAGTCCGCAGCTGCTGATGGCAGCCAGATGCGCGAGCTAATGAGAAGTCTGCACGCGTCCTGAGTCGTTGACTCGGGAGGTCCCACTTCGCACCTTTCGGTGGGTCAGTCGGTAGGTGTGAAGATGGTGACAGGCTGGGGTAAGGCCTGATCTTGCGGCGCCTTTTACGGATCTGCACGTGGGTCTTCACCCGAGATTCGGTCTTCGAAGACTTTGATGGGTGTCGGATTCATATGTTACACGAGACGATCAGATCCAGTTGGCCATTAGAGGCGATCGCCGGATGTCAAAAGACGATCGCCTTTGGACGTCGACCGCTAGGCGCTTGCCCAGCATCTATCTTCTTTAGCTAGCTCCCGACCATTATGCCGATCGCCATCGAGGCGTATAAATCGCCGTACAACACTCTTCAAAGCCCGGTCTAGAGAAGCTCAAAATGAACCGACCTCCGGATAAAAAGGAAAGGCCCGAGCGCAGTTAGTCCGACCTGGCTGGCCCATCCTTAGGTCAGCGAACCAACTTACCGGCCTCCTTATGGGATAGCGAAATGGCCCGACCTAGGAGGCCTTCCATAGAGTAAGCCGACCTCTAGAATTCTAACTCGGGATCTAGAACGTCCGAGCTCGTGAAGATCAGGCTCCCGAAAAGACTGGAATCTGACCCACCTGACAGAATCCTAGAAATCTAGGGAAGGATAAGCCGCAGCCCAAATCCCAGATATCCAGGGATGGGAGGCTGCAGTCTAAATCCCTGAATATCTGGGATCTTCCCTGAAATCAGAAAGGGGCCTCACAAGAGAAGGCGGCTCCCCCCTTCTATAAATAAGGAAGAAGCCTCTCTTCTTAGGCCAAGCATTTTTTCAGTACTCAAGAGAGAAGTATTCTAGAGAGAGAAAGAAGCACACAGAGAGAGAGCAATACTTTATATATTCGGGTTTTTTAGATAAACTTCTGAGATTAACCTGGTTCTTGGTGACCGATCAGCTTGGTTTCATCATCGACTATAAATGGATCAACAATTTTAACAAAGATATGCTCCGTCTCAAGGCACGCCTAAATTTCTGTGTGAAGGACATCACAGAAGATGACATGATCCAGAAAATCTTTTCCACCTTTCCTACTTTTGCTCTTATACTAGTGAACTAGTATAGACTGGAGTACGACAATAAACGCACCACTATCCTCAGCAAATTAATCAACCTAATGTAAGTAACCGAGAGGCATAACGAAGTATTAATGAGCAATAATGTCAGGCCGATTGGGATAAAGAAAATTCCCGAGGCCAAATATGGCAAAGTGAAGGATGGAAACTACCCCAATGAACAGGGTACTGGATGTGGAAGGCGTCGTGGTCAAGAACGTGGTCAAGGACGTGGGGGTTCTTCTAATGTAATGCTAAGACTTGGTGCTACCGGCTCTACTATCCAAGGGAATAAGAAGCACATACCCATTCTATAGCCCTTAAGACTTGTGTTGACGACGAACCGTGCTATCATCGTGGAGATGCTGGACATGGTACAAGAGCTACCATGTGAGCAAGCAAGTCGAATTCCACTACAAGAAATATACAGAGTCCAAAGAAAGGAAAACTCACTATATGGAGGAATATGATTTAGACAAGTACTCATATGTTAATTTCACAGTCACCAATCGTCGAAATGAGTCATACGAGTCACAGTCTATAGAGGTACCCCCGTTTATGAATGAATCCTCGTATTATATTTACTTTCTAGTTTACATTTGGTATAGCTACCTCAAGACGAATGTGTTGGTGTTTTCCTTTCAATAATGGAGTGATGCAACATTGTTTCACGAACAAGATATTAATATTGCTTACTTTAGATTCTTAGCTTTATTTCAAAGTACTGAATAATGCTCGAATGATTATGGTTCGAAATCTTATTCTCTTTTAAGGAATGAATTGAGGAGAACTTGAAGGTCCTTAGAATTAGGCTTCTATTCATCGAATAAGTCGCATGCCAAACTTCGGTAACTACGATGATTGGATCCTCCCAACTCATCAAAGGGCGAGATAATGCCCAATTCTTGATGCCTAAATGGCACTCAATTACAAGTTACCGATGCTCTCTATACACCTAGAGCCCTTAACCTTAATTAGTTTCAATAATATTCATAGCAATGGTTTCCATGTTGAAACCCACTGTGAGAATGGCATAGAGTTTCTTTTATTAATTCTGATGAATGTGGATGTAAACGCATTTTAGAAAAACTCATGAGTTAATCTAGTGGACTGTACTTCACTACTCTTAGGTTCTCAAATCCTATGTTGTCACTAACAATGTACTTTGAGATATAGACTCATATAAGCTTTGGCATGATAGACTAGGTCATCCTGGTCGAAATATGATGATCCTTATACTAAAGAACTTGTACGAACATCATTTCTTTTCGAGCGAAAAGGTGGCAACAACTCGACATAAAGAACAATGTTGGTGTTAATCATGTTATGTCATTCAAAGAACCAGATGCATATCAAATGCGCACCACTTAGTTTTGCAAAGCCTGCATTTTAGCCAAAGTAGGAGTGAGACCTTCCTACGTAAAAGAAACAAAAGCAGTATTCCATTTTTACCGAATATAAGGAGATATTTGTGGACCCATCCACCTAATATGATTTTAGTGGATGTTCCGATATGTTGGTCACATTTCACTCTCTTATCCACTCAAAATGATGCAGAACTTCCAATATAACTTATAAGGGCCCACCTTCCTTATCACATATAAAAGACTTGATGATGTTGGAGAGTTCACATCAAGAAGTGCTTGATGTTTATTGCATGATAGAGATCAATGTAAATCATCTTGTCCTATGTGCATATGCAAACGATCTCACATAAACCACCGTTGAAAGAATATGTATGGCGATTATGTCATTGGTTCTGCGCATCAATTTGCCTATTTTTTGCCTGGAATCATGCAAATTACATGCAACTTTACTTAAATCATTCATTCTTAGACCTTATGATAACCAATTAGTTTATACATACCAGTTGGTGACTCGATAGCCTGAATTTTGTACTTTGGACCTAGACGGACTTGAGTGCCAATTGACCATACTTGGTTATGCATTATATGTGCCTTATGTGCCCCACATCACATCGGTCTTTAGAAACGATTAGGTATTCACGTTGGATAAGAATATCCAAATGTTTATCCACTATTTGGAACCTTTACAGGTGATCTCTTTACCGTACGGTTTGCGGATTGTCACTTTAATGAGACAACCTGCCTGTTGTTAGTGTTGGGATTCGGTGCCTAAAACGAAGGCCCAGCGGAAGCGATAAAATGAAAATTAATTCGATCTGAATCCCTACGAGGATCGATCGAGCTACGTATATACCAATATATAAATGAAAAGCAAGAGTCGTAAGAAACTAACCCTAGAAGTCCGTTGATTAAATGGTAACCTTCTCTTGAGCCATTCCCCAAGCTTTGCTTGATCTCTACGTATCCAATTCGTTCCAAACCCTTGAACGATCCAACGCTGAAAGCACCGCGTCTCTACTTGCCACGTGCCGAAAAAACGACCGGAATAACAACACTTGATTAACCTCTAAGGTTACGGCTAGAATCAAGTGATGAAGCTTTTACTATTACACTCTAAGTGTATAATATATCTCTCAATAATTTTTTCTCAATTTTCTCCAAGAAAAATGAAGAAGAAATGAATGAAGAAGATGAAGATGAGTGTTCAACTCAAAGTCTATCTCTTTCTCTCTCTATCCTCACGTAGGAAGGCTTCCAAAAGTTGAGTGAGTGAGATCAAAGTCCTCTTCCCCTTCTTATTCAACCCACATAAAATCAAATCATATCACATGTGAGATTCCCCCATATAATGTATATGATGCTTGTCCCCTCAACACATGAGATTCCAAAACCATGATGGGGACAAGTCAATACACACACATGGTTATAAGTGGGGGGGCGGCCCATGCTAGAAAACGGACGAGTTCGGTTCGTTTCGGACTCCCGAGAGTCCAAACAGATAAACTCCTATTCCGTTCTGATGTGTTTGTGTCGTTTAATTAATCCAATTAATTAAACATATCAAATACAAAATAACATAATTAATTTCTCCAAGAAATAATTATATTCATGAATTAAATTAATCACCCAGTAATTTATTTAATTCATTAGGCCGTAAATCAATTTATCCAATAAATCGATTTAAACATCCAATGTTCCAAAATTAGATATCCAATATCTAATATTCATAATGAGAGAATTAGCTTTATTCATTCCGTCGTCAATCCTATTGCGCGACTCGGTAGGTCCGTCTCAGTCAGCAAT
Organism: Orobanche coerulescens; assembly: GCA_033398695.1. NCBI lineage: Eukaryota > Viridiplantae > Streptophyta > Magnoliopsida > Lamiales > Orobanchaceae > Orobanche > Orobanche coerulescens. The sequence goes on along the minus strand of CM065803.1, from coordinate 139,944,098 downwards.
GGGAGGAACCAAAGAGTAGTAGCACCACCTAGCCGGGCCTCGCGGCCTACACTGTACCCCAACTGAGAACGAATGATTGGGATCATTCAAGAACCATTCTGTCGTGAATACCAGTATACGTATAAACCCTTCTTTCAAATGTCCCGATCAAGTTATAGGGTCACGGTCAGTCTAACCCTATCTGTACTTGACGCTGTTGTGTCGAGAATTATACGCCTCGACCGGCGATCGCCTCAGAGACCGGGAGACCTAGCCATAGCCGAGCAGCCAAAGCAGAACTGCCGACCAGAGGCCAGGCGACCTAGCCATAGCCGAGCAGCCATGATAGATCGGCTGACCGAAGGTCCCAGGACAAGTCCCGGTGCCGAGCGATCGACATCTAAGACGATCGCTTCTTGGTACTTGGCGATCGACTCCTGGTGGCCGACTAACAGACGATCATCTCTCGGCACTTGTCGGCCGACCCCTGGTGACCGACCGATGCCAACCTCTAGTGACCCACCAATGACGACCGCCTCATGCCGCTCGAAGCCGATGGTCATCCAGTCGGCAAAGGCCGAAGCTCAGGACAGAACCCACGTGTAGGGCCGAGACAAGATCCGCATTTCACGGATCATTGACCACAGCCTGTCAGCATCTTTCCACCAGCCGACAGGCCCGCCGAAAGGTGTCAGTGGGACCGCCCATGATAGCAACTCCAGACGCGTGTTGGCTCCTCATTAGACCGCACAGCTAGCTGCAGGCAGCAGCCTTGGACTTTAGGCAAATAGCCCATGTGACTTAAAGACGATCACCCCATTATTATATTGGACGAAAGGCGATCGCCCGCTAGGAAACAAGGCATCTCAGCCCCTATAAATAGAAGGATGTCTGCACTTGGACAAGGACCGGATTTTTAGCTCCCAAAACTCTGATTCTCGCTGCTTCCCAACAAGCACAACACAACTTGGCTTTCTCCTACTCTTGGCAACAGCTATCTCTCGGTTCCTTCTTCTCTCTCAGCCTCTCTCACACAGAAGACGATCGGCCGAGAGCAAGAACACCAAAGCTTCGCTCAAGAGCTGGATAATAGGATCTTTTAACACTCATTGTACTTAGATTCTCACATTAATACTTGTATCCACGAATATTTGTATTAATAACATCTCGCGAGAGCATTCAAGCCCGGGATTAACAACCCCGGCAAATCTAGTGTTATTCACACCCCCACAGAAAGTGCTCCCGCAACCTTGTTTGTTGTCCGTCCATTCCAGCAGTATTTCATCTTCGAATAAATATTTCGGGCAACAACAGACGCTATGCATGCGTTAATGCAAATCGAGATCATCGAGCTGTCGTGTATCTAATACAACTAGCTCCAATGCTTTGGCCAAATACTTATGATCTCATCTGCCAATAACCTCATAGGACATATAACCCGCTCACTAACGGGAGAAAGAATTCTATCTTGGTATTCAGTAGGACCTGCTACTTGCCCGTCAAGATGCACGTCGAGGTTGACCCCCGCCTCCCGGTTTATAGGGTCGAACTACTCTAATGAAAATATTGACGTCACAAGCACATCCCTACTAAATCCTCAAGTCGAAGGTTCACGAATACCTATCACAACCTTTCGATTCCGTCATTGACTGTCCCGGAGTGAAATCCGTGTGACGAATCGAGGGTGAGTCGGTTCGAGTATACTAATCCAATTAGCATACCTATAACGTGTGCTCCCACTAACCATTAGCGTTCGACAGGCACTCTCCATGTCAAAGAACACGTCATACAAGTCTTCACATAAACTTAATGCCCAGTCAAGTTTCATCGACTTGCAAACGATTAAGTATTTGAGCTATAAACCTTTCCAGTGCCGACCTCCTTATCCAATAAGGAGTGGAACGTTTTGCTCTCAAATACATAGACTAGTTTCTATATGTATATTTACGAGTTAGGAACGCCAGTAACTACCAGTAAATAAAGAAACATTCATTGCCTTATATAAATGATTTACATAATTACAAGTACAATACCCTCACTCAACATCCTCTGAGTGGCATTCGAGGGCATATTCCTAACAATCTCCCACTTGCACTCAATGCTACACACTATGGTATCTAATACCCATATTCTCCAAATGACGCTCCAAGCTAGTCTGAGAAAGTGGCTTGGTCAGTGGATCAGCGACGTTGTCGGCTGAGTCTACTCTGTGCAGCACAATGTATCCCTTGAGAACAAATTCTCTTACGAGATGATACTTCCTCTCAATATGTTTGGTGCTGTTGTGAAACCTCGGCTCCTTGGCCTGCGCTACAGCTCCGTCGTTGTCGCAAAGACAAATGAACAGCATTTCAAAGACATGGTATCACTTGAAGTTCTCCCAGAAACTTCTTAATCCAGAACCCTTCCTTGGAAGCCTCCGAGGCTTCTTGATACTCAGCCTGACAGGTGGAATCAGCAGTCACGCTTTGCTTGGCACTACGCCAAGATACTGCTCCTCCATTAAGAGTAAATATTTAGCCAGAAGTAGACATCGAGTCGTCCTTCAGTCCTTGGAAATCCGAATCAGTGTATCCCACCACATCCAATTCTCCACCGACATACATAAGAACCATATCTCTAGTCCTTCTCAAGTACTTGAGAACGTTCTTTACGGCAGTCCAATGTTCCCTACCTGGGTTTGCCTGAAACCTACTCACCACGCTTACAGCATGCGCGATGTCAGGTCTTGTACACAACATAGCATACATAAGGCTACCCACGGCCGAAGCATATGGTATATTACTCATTTCCTTTCGTTGTTCCTCATTTTGAGGACACATCTTCAAGGTGAGTTTTATTCCATGTCACATCGGTAGGAACCCTCTTTTAGAATCATCCATCTTAAATCGCTTTAAGATTTTATCTATATAGAGGGCTTGGGAAAGACCTATTGTTCTCTTCGCTCTATCCCGGTAGAGTCGAATACCAAGAATATAGGTAGCTTCTCCCAAGTCTTTCATGGAGAAATTACTCGAAAGCCAAGCTTTCACAGAACTGAGCATTCCCACATCATTTCCTATTAGTAGAATGTCATCTACATATAGTACTAAGAATGCGATCTTGCTCCCACTAACCCTCTTGTATACACAAGGTTCCTCCTCATTTTGCACGAAGTCAAACTCTTTGACTGCCTCGTCAAAACGAAGGTTCCAACTACGCGATGCTTGTTTCAGTCCATAAATGGAATGCTGAAGCTTGCATACTTTCTGAATATCGACTGCGGACATAAAGCCTTTAGGCTGCTCCATATAGATTTCTTCCTCGAGGAATCCATTAAGGAAAGCCGTTTTTACGTCCATTTGCCATATCTCATAATCGTGGTAGGCAGCTATAGCAAGCATCATGCGAATAGACTTGATCATGGCTATGGGCGAGAAGGTATCGTGGTAATCGATCCCTTCCTTCTGGGTATAACCCTTTGCCACAAGCCTGGCCTTATAGGCGTCAACCTTGCCATCACCATCAGTCTTTCTCTTGTAGATCCACTTATTCCCAATGGGCACTATGCCCTTGGGGCGGTCTACTAGAGTCCAGACCTGATTTACATGCATCGAGTCTATCTCAGCTTCCATAGCTTCACGCCATTTCGCGGAGTCTACATCCACCATCGCTTGGTCATAGGTTGTTGGGTCGGTCTCTTGGCTATCACTTGGAACCTTATGGAGACCCATCTCCTCCAAGTGCACAAGCCCATACCTCTCAGGTAAATGAGACACCCTACTAGACCTATGAGGTGGTTGTACTTGTGTTTCAGAAAGTTCGGTTCCAGTTTCTTGCACAGGTGTCTCTCGAGGAGTTTCATTGTATTCCTCTAAAGAAATACTTCTACCTGCTCCGCCTTCCTGAATGAACTCATCTTCCAGGAAGTGTGCTTGTAAAAGCAACAACGATCCTTCGAGCTTCGGGCATATAGAATAGATATCCCATCGTCCAAGATGGGAATCCAATGAAACGTCCCTTCACAGACCTAGCTTCCAACTTTTCCACCTTATTCTTCTTGACATAGGCGGGACATCCCCAAATCCTAATATGATTAAGACTTGGTTTCCTTCCCTCCCACATCTCATGTGGAGTTTTAGGAACGGATTTGGAAGGAGATCTGTTCAAGATATAAGCGGCAGTCAGGAATGCATACCCCCACAGGTAAATTGGTAAGTCAGTATAGCCCAGCATGGAACGGACCATGTTTAACAAGGTCCGGTTCCTTCTTTCTGACACACCATTTAACTGAGGAGTACCTGGAGGTGTTAGTTGTGAAACTATTCCATGTTCCTTAAGGAACTCATCAAACTCCGTACTCATATACTCGCCACCTCGGTCCGATCGAAGTGCTTTGATATGATTACCAGTTTGTTTCTCGACTAGGGCCTTGAATTCCTGGAATTTCTCAAAGTCGGATTTATGTTTCATTAAGTATACATAACCATACCTAGTATGATCATCTATAAACGTAATGAAATATTGATATCCATCACGTGCTGCTTCCAAAGCACCACATACGTCGGTATGGATTAATCCCAGTTTATCAGCGGCTCTTTCAAATGTCCCTGTGAAGGGGGACTTAGTCATTTTGCCTTTAAGGCAAGATTCACAAGTAGGAAAGGGATCCGATCCCAATGGACCCATAAGTCCATCTTTTTCCATCTTGTAAATCTTGGTCTGACCAACATGACCAAGTCTTAGATGCCATTTCAAAACTTGATTGGTTTCATCCCTACCACGTTTCCTAGTCATAGTATTCACAACTACTTTGTTGCTGAGATTTAGATAATACAATCCATTCAACAATGTAGCAGTAACCACTAGTTTATTTCTAAAATATATTTTGCAGGAACCATCACCAATGAAAAATGAAAAGCCTTTTCGGTCTATGACCGGAATGGATACAATGTTTTTGTGCCCCTTGGGCAAAACAAGTACATCTTCTAAAGTCAAAACAAAGCCGGATTCTAAACCCAAAAGAAGTAATCCTATGTCGGTCGCCTCGACACTATGCCTGCTTCCGACTGTGATCATAACTTCTCCAGCTCCAAGCTTCCTACTTTGTTCCAGATCCTGATTCATGGTACAAATATGAGAACTAGCACCAGAATCCAATATCCAGGAAGTAGAAACTACAGTAGCAGAACAATTTGTTTCCAAAACTAAAAGTTTTGTACCTGAAGTGCCATGAAGAATTGGACAGTCTCTAGCCCAGTGGCCCAGCTCACCGCACTTGAGACAAGCATCCTTCTTCTTCTTGTTCTTCGGAACCATCGGGGCCTCGCCCTTTCCCTTAAGATCCTTAGCTTGCGGTCCAGTCCGCTTCTTGGTCTTTTTCTTCTTATTCTTAGACCTCTGAGGTCAGAAGAAATCACAAGAGCAGACTCCTTCATCCGCGGAGTCTTCATCTGAGATTGAGCGGTCACAAATTTGTTCATTAGCCCAGCTAAATTACATGCAATCTCATTACAGTTGAAGTTCATAACAAACTGTGAGAAGGAATCAGGGAGAGACTGTAGGATAAGGTCGGTTTGGAGAGAAGTATCCATTTTAAAATCAAGAGCCTCCAATCTCTCGATCATGGATATCATTTTGAGGACGTGTTCCCCAACTTTCTCACCTTCCTTCATCCTTGAACCGAACAGTTGCTTGGATATCTCATATCTAGCAATTCTGCTGTGCTCACCATAAAGTTCGGTTAAGTGAGATAGAATCTGCCTAGCAGAAGTCATTTTCTCATGAGCTCTCTGAAGCTCATTAGACATAGAAGCCATCATGTATGCACGGACTTTTACGTCATCCTTAACCCACTTTTCATGGTTTTCAATCTCTTCCTGATTGGCTCGGGTCCGCACAGGAGGCGCCGGAATGTCCGTGTCCAAGACGTATCCCAGTGCCTCTATACTGAGGACAATCATCAGATTGCAGAGCCAATCCACAAAGTTAGGTCCCATTAAGGTGTTCTTTTCGAGCAGAATTACGAGTGGATTCATTGTCATATTGAGATTTGTCTGCATTAAGTATAACAGATTAATTAGTGACTGGTTATATTATGATCTGAGTATAGAATTAAGGTCATTTCTATTCTTGTTACCCAGCTCCCACTATTTTTTATCGGAATAACACACTCCCATGTGAAATCCGGAAGTATCGTCGCTCTACTTCATAGTGGTGATCGAGTTCTTTATAAATCTTAATAGAGGGCAACCGAACAGGTTTCTAGTCTATTAATTTTCATAAAGTGGTGTCCAACACCAACCCATCTAATGGATAATTCGATCTTCTTTTTCCCCTTGTTCATTCCCCTCAACCTATACGGTTTCTATGGTTCGTGAACAAGTTAAGTTTATACCATCGACGCAAATCAGTTTCACAATTGAATCTTATCCGGCAACCTATCAGGTTTCTAGGGATAAAATTTGCTCCAACCGAAGGCATCCAATGCGCTCCGTTAATTTATCCGTCCTCCCCGAACGACTACCCCGATAACTCGGAAGCATAGCACATCCGGTTTGGATTTCAATTTCCCGAAAACTCGATGGAGGGAAGGAAAACCTTGAAACCTTATAAACTTAATAATTTATCGTGGGAGAATTTTTGCGATTAGCGTTACACTTTGCACATTAATCGTTTAAGCGCGTTTGTGGCATTCATACAATATGAAACAACCATTCACAACCTAGTTGCTACCAACATGTGGTTCATGGACCGTTCCTAGAAAACAAAAACTCCGTAATCTAATTACAAGTCTTCGTATTGAATCTTTGTCTTCTCGAAATGGATCTTCCTCCGGTCTTCGTCATTACATATAAATTTTATATTGAAAATTGCATCCTAGATACAAATATTTCTAGTAAAATAAATAGGCTCAAAACGGCCTTTACAACCCAATCGAATAAAATGAACGATTCAAAACTAAGTCCACGAACCACATCCCCATTCAAAAAGCATTCATCCAATAAATACTATATAAATGGAAAGCGTAGAGATACATTGATCCAATCAACAATACCAACCGATCCAATCGATACACACAATTGGTAATATGATAACGTTCAAAATAATTCGGTCGACCATAAATATTCCAATTAATCAAATTTCCCTTATAAAATGAAATACCATAAATCATTTTAATCATATTAAATCCAATTTAACATGAGGGAGATTAATTTTCAAGAATACACGAAAAAATCGATTCGGGGCGAAAAAGGCCTGCCATGGCCGAAGTCATCACGGCAAAGATGCCGGCAGACAGCCTCGCATGGCCGAGTCACGCCGCATCGGCCGGCCGCCACAGCGGGCCGCGGCCTCGGAGCTCGGGCCGCGGCCCCCAAGTCTGATGGCCGCCTGTGCCGACCGCAACACTGGCTGCGGCCCCAAGCCCTGTGCCGTGGCCCTCGCTCCCGACCCCTCCTGACCGTCCAACGGCATTTCGGGCTAGTTTTTCGACCGGATATCCAATATCTATATTCTCCAACATTCATATCTTCAATATAAATCATATTTTCAAGAAATTAAGATTTATATTTAGACATAAACTTACGAAAAATATAACTACAACGAACGTAAAAACATATACCACGATTATGACTAAAATGATTCCAAATCATTCACCAACTAATCGAGCATTCCAAATGCCAATACCGTATATACGATCGCAAGACCTACGCTCTGATACCACTGTTGGGATTCGGTGCCTAAAACGAAGGCCCAGCGGAAGCGGTAAAACGAAAATTAATTCGATCCGAATCCCTACGAGGATCGATCGAGCTATGTATATACGAATATATAAACGAAAAGCAAGAGTCGTAAGAAACTAACCCTCGAAGTCCGTTGATTAAATGGTAACCTTCTCTTGAGCTATTCCCCAAGCTTTGCTTGATCTCTACGTATCCGATCCGTTCCAAGCCCTTGAACGATCCAACCCCGAAAGCACCGCGTCTCTACTTGCCACGCGCCAGAAAAACGACCGGAATAACAACACTTGATTAACCTCTAAGGTTACGGATATAATCAAGTGATGAATCTTTTATTATTACACTCTAAGTGTATAATATATATCTCAATAATTTTCTCTCAATTTTCTCCAAGAAAAATGAAGAAGAAATGAATGAAGAAGATGAAGATGAGTGTTCAACTCAAAGTCTATCTCTCTCTCTCTCTCTCTATCCTCATGTATGAAGGCTTCCAAAAGTTGAGTGAGTGAGATCAAAGTCCTCTTCCCCTTCTTATTCAACCCACATAAAATCAAATCATATCACATCTGAGATTCCCCCATATAATCTATATGATGCTTGTCCCCTCAACACATGAGATTCCAAAACCATGATGGGGGCAAGTCAATACACACACATGGTTATAAGTGGGGGGGCGGCCCATGCTAGAAAACGGACGAGTTCGGTTTGTTTCGGACTCCCGAGAGTCCAAACAGATAAACTCCTATTCCGTTCCGATGTATTTGTGTCTCTTAATTAATCCAATTAATTAAACATATCATATACAAAATAACATAATTAATTTCTCCAAGAAATAATTATATTCATGAATTAAATTAATCCCCAGTAATTTATTTAATTCATTAGGCCGTAAATCAATTTATCCTATAAATCGATTTAAACATCCAATGTTCCAAAATTAGATATCCAATATCTAATATTCATAATGAGAGAATTAGCTTTATTCATTCCGTCGTCAATCCTATTGCGCGACTCGGTAGGTCCGTCTCAGTCAGCAATGGGAGGAACCAAAGAGTAGTAGCACCACCTAGCCGGGCCTGGCGGCCTACACTGACTTAACCGAGAACGAATGATTGGGATCATTCAAGAACCATTCTGTCGTGAATACCAGTATACGTATAAACCCTTCTTTCAAATGCCCTGATCAAGTTATAGGGTCACGGTCAGTCAAACCCTATCTGTACTTGACGCTATGCATGCGTTAATGCAAATCGAGATCATCGAGCTGTCGTGTATCTAATACAACTAGCTCCAATGCTTTGGCCAATGACTTATGATCTCATCTGCCAATAACCGCATAGGACATATAACCCGCTCACTAACGGGAGAAAGAATTCTATCTTGGTATTCAGTAGGACCTGCTACATGCCCGTCAAGATGCACGTCGAGGTTGACCCCCGCCTCCCGGTTTATAGGTCGAACTACTCTAATGAAAATCTTGACGTCACAAGCACACCCCTACTAAATCCTCGAGTCGAAGGTTCACGAATACCTATCACAACCTTTCGATTCCGTCATTGACTGTCCCAGAGTGAAATCCGTGTGACGAATCGAGGGTGAGTCGGTTCGAGTATACTAATCCAATTAGCATACCTATAATGTGTGCTCCCACTAACCATTAGCGTTCGACAGGCACTCTCCATGTCAAAGAACACGTCATACAAGTCTTCACATAAACTTAATGCCCAGTCAAGTTTCATCGACTTGCGAACGATTAAGTATTTGAGCTATAAACCTTTCCAGTGCCGACCTCCTTATCCAATAAGGAGTGGAACGTTTTGCTCTCAAATACATAGACTAGTTTCTATACGTATATTTAAGAGTTAGGAACGCCAGTAACTACCAGTAAATAAAGAAACATTCATTGCCTTATATAAATGATTTACATAATTACAAGTACAATACCCTCACTCAACATCCTCTCAGTGGCATTCGAGGGCATATTCCTAACAGTTAGGGGGAGGAGAGAAAACATAATTTCTCGAGAAATGACAGGAATTGTCGTGGTGTATCCCCACTTTATCTCATTACGATCCCCAAACTTCATAATGTTACCGCGAAGCACAAAAAAAACTCGATCTTCAGGATGTATCTTATTCGATGCCTGATACATTTACTAATATCTTTCAAGTGACAAGATCTCAAATTGCAACTGCAAATGTGCCTGTAAGGTTAGAAGTCCCGTGTAAGGGCACATCATTAATGAACCGGGTGATGCAACCGCACTTGGTGGAGGTGTGGTTGAGGCCATGTGTAACACCCCCAAACCACTCGGGAATATTGCAGCGCCGTAGACCCTCTCCATGAGGGGGATTCACACAAACGAGGGGGATTAACATGAACTACCTCTCGAAGCCATTGACTTACACCGACGTTCCGAGTCGCGTCAGTGTTGCGTTGAACAGCCTGGGTCAACTGAATCATCTGTGTTGCTATTTGTTGCAATATAGTAGCAACACCAATACCAAAATCATTCTCGAAAATATTCTCTCGATCACGCATTTGATCCCCGTGGCCATCAGTATCACGGTTACGACCACGACCTCTGCCCCTCTACATACTAACAAGCAACAACCTAACGCAACGAAAATCACATGATCACACATAGAATCTATTCATAGATGATAGACTGCAAAAAATAACCTGACGGCAAAAATGCAGTCCTAAAACTTTGCCCAGCCAGAAAGCGCGCACCACAACAAAAGATGGTGTGCGCTAACTGTGCAAGTTTGGCAACACAATCATACTCACCTACCAATGGTGCTAGACCGGAGGTTACAAACAAATAACAGCGTACAAATCTAAATGCCAATGGTTCACATAATTACAACATTACACAAATAACCGTTGGAGGTTGATTAAAATTCAAAACCGAATTTCCACCGCTTGGTCAAGAAAACTATCTCAACGAGTGCATACCGAACGGCTCAGCGTTCACACCACCAATTAATCACAACTCGGCGCATTACGGCTGAAATAACGATAACATCATTACCACGTACCTTATTAACGAAATGCATGGAACCGAAAAGTTAAAAGAGAGAGTCACGTTTCAAGTAATTTTTTTTGTAGACCTCATTTGAGTTTTAAAACAATACACAAATGGATATAAAATATAAGTAGTTTGAATTCTCAAAATTTTCGGCCTCGAGGTCGTCACACGAAAATCAAACTTTTCCTTTCTTGAAGGATGTTTCAAAATAAAATTTTACGTGACTTCTCCAAAACATTCAAAACTTTAAAGTATCGAGTTGATAACCTTCTTAGTGTAACCACACCCAAAACATTACTCTTGTAAAAATGATTTATACAAGGATACATATATATATATATACATATATACATATACACCGACACATTACAAAAATCAAACAAACATGGAGTACTTATTCACGATTCACATTTAACTCATCATAACACAAATATCACACAAGCTCGTGTAATACGAAACACAACATATAGTGGGGAGACTTACATCCACAGATCGCACGAAGATGATGGTTGCACCTTGATACTAATCACGACCGACATCTCAGACGACGCGCCGCGACACGACTCAGCCAGATAAAGTCTGACAAGACAAGACTCGACATCACACAACTCGACCCGACTGCCTAGGTTTCCGCAACTTGGCTCCGATACCATATTATGTAATACCCCCAAACCACTCGCGAATATTACAACGCCGTAGACCCTCTCCATGAGGATCTACCAGGGTTAATACAGAAAATCACAACAACGCAATACATGCTGACATGGTTAAATAACGATCTGTTAGACCGATTTGTTTTTTTACCACAACATAACACAATAAACATACATAACTCGAACTCATAACTCATACTCAGGTGTTGGAATACATCAATGTTCCCATAAAACGGGAAGACTACACAACGAAGAGCCAAACACTGAGACTCTACCAAAATACTCAACGACTGGTTTACATGCGATTAGTATCGTCATCTTCCATCATCCTTCGTATCGATCATGTGATTTGCTCCCCAGCTACCTGCAAGTACCTGGACGCAATACAGACATCCACCCCCCGAATACTCGGGGGTTAGCAAAGCTCCACTGTTTTGCTAGTGCAAGTATAAAATACAAATACAAGCCATACACAACATATTCCACGAGTATAAAAATTTTATTAATTCCACAATTTAACCCAATGAAATACTTCCCGAGATATTATGTTAGATAAAATAATTCAAACCGTAAAAAGTTGGAATGAGACATGTAAACACTTAGAAAAGCATTTTAAAATTCTCAGGAGTTTTTGGGAAGACATTTTGGACTAATGAATTCTCAATTTATCAAAACCCACATAGGGACACGACCTCAAGTATTGCTTTTCAAAAGATGCAAATCCGGTCACAAAACACGGGTCTACGACCCAAACATCAACATCACATACTCGAGTGAATAACCCAAAGGTCAAACTTGATACACAACCAAACCACAATGTACAGAAACAATCACAGGGCCCGCGTCCTTATGCCAAAAACCTCGAAATCACGAGCAACTGAACAACGAATGGATAAGGTTGAGCAGCCCTCTAGCTTCCAAAAATGACCAAGAACTCGACAACTCCACGAGGACTACGAAAATAACACCAACACGAATCAATAACACTAAATGGAATCCGAATCGATCCTAAAAAAACAAAGATCTAAGTGTGTCTCAAACAAATCAAGAACTATGTTCCGAGTGATATAAAATCATGAATGAGTTCAAAAATCCGAAGATCATGGCCAAGACAACAAGAATTTCATAATCGATTCATCATCCTCGGATTAAATCAAAGAACCAAGGAGAAACCCCAAAAATTCAAGAACTAGGATTTTAAGAAGAGAATACCTTGATTTGAGCAAAGGAGATGATTAGATGTTGTTAAACACCTACAAATCCGCTCCAAGATGAAGCTTGATGAAGAAGATCGCTCAAAATCTCCCTTAGAACTCACTCCCGGCGAAAAAAGGTGAAGAAGGGTGAGAAATTACGAAGTGAAGGCTATTGTCCAGTATTTATACTCGACAGTTTATTAGCGTGCGCTAAACAGCCTGCATTAGCGCGCGTTAACGGGGTCAACGCCTCAGAACATACGGCCTAAAACACAGTTAGCGTGCGCTAGCTAATATGCGTAGCGTGCGCTAACGAGTCACGAACCCAGTCCAGTGGCTCCTGGACTGGTCTGCACCTAACAGGTAGCGTGCGCTAGAAAGAAGAATTAGCGTGCGCTAAGCAGTCGATAGCGTACGCTAGCTACCAACCTTAGCGTGCTCTAACTAGACTCCAGCCCCAGTCTAGTAGCTCCTGGAATGTCTTTGGACTGCCAGTTAGTGTGCGCTAACAATAGCACAGTAGCGCGCGCTATACCACAAGCGGTAGTGTGCGCTACACTGAAATTAGTCAAAAACTCATGAAATGATATGGAACGGAAATCAAACACGTGTCAACTCGTGACATGACCATACGTGGCACAACATTCCAAAGACATGGATAACGCCAATCCGATAATCCACAGAAAACTCAATGAAACTGGAACGAAGATTTCGGGTATTCCATTGTACCCCTCTTAAAAGAAGTTTCGGCCCAAAACTTAAAACATAAAATGATAAGCGCAAAACAATCTCCGACAACAAAAATCAGAACGATAACAAAACGCAACGAATGAAAATCAATCTGGTTGACCAACCCGAACAGTACGCCACTCAGAATGCAAGTTAAACGCTGAGCAAATACAAAATTCCACCACCTGAGGGTCGGAAGATCGATAACGAAGCTAATTTCCCGAACTTAAGGAAATTACAAAGTGACCTAAATGTTCAAAAATCACGATATAGGAGCAACAAATATCAGATAACAAACGATCGAACCACAACGATCGAGACAATAACGGTCGAACAATCAAAATCAAATAGCAAATCAGAAGTTCGCACCACGACTCGAGACAATAGGTGGTGTGGTAAAGACGACAAGATATGCATTTATATAAGATTCATAGGGATGGAGCCAAATTCGGAAAAAGTCACAACGACAAACGAATTAATCCGACACATTACCACAACTCGTTCGATCAACAAAACAAAAGATAGGACAAGTTCAGAAAATATCAACGAACACAAACGAGTCGATGGAGTTGAAAATACAGAAGTTCAAAGATCCGATCCACTTCAAATAAAAGAAGTTTATCCCCAAATTTTCAAACAACAAGGCAAGGAGATAACACAACATACAACTGGTAGATTACACTCTTAGGGACTTCTAGGAGTCAATCACGACATTAGTGCTCACGTTTGAGCCTCGGAAGACTCGATGACTAACTTGAAAAACTAAATTCGGTGTCCCACGAGTCCGCACTTGTAACACATTATTGGCGGAGAAGGATAATGTGCACGAACATGCCCCGACACATTGCAGTTGAAACACCTCTTGGCCTTACCAGGAGACAATGCTGACGATTTGGAACTCTCAGTCCCACGCATCGAACGATGGAGCTTCACAGTAGAAAGGCTATGACGCTGCAATCCAGAAACGCCAACTCTTATACTGTCCGTAAGGTCAACGGACATCTTCCGTTTCTTCGACTCGTGCACACGCTCCGATGATAACGAAGCTAGTTCGTAAGCCAAGGCTCGATCCTGGTAATCTCTCGGCAAAGTGCAAGTAAGTTCCGACATATACAGGCGAATCTCCGACTTCATCCGTCTCTCAAAATGAAGGATCTTCTCTTCTTCGGTCCTCACCTATCTCGCATATAACTGAGTTGCTTGCTGCAGTCGATGATGGCCTGTGATACCGATATATCTTGCGGTTCTGCCAAATAAAATTCATCAATTCTATGATCTCTAATCGGTTTTGGACAGAACTCAGCTTTCATACATGCCTGGAACTCTGCCCACGTGACATCACGATCACGAGGTTTAACAGCTTCCCACCAATTAGCAGCATTGTTGTCAAGAAGGTACTGAGTAATAGGTACCTTCCGCCCTTCGGGACAATCGACGGCTTCGAATATCTTTCCCAATTGGAAAAGCCAACTGTCCCAGCTCAATGCATCTGCAGCACCAGCGAAACGAGGGGGATTCACACGAACTACCTCTCGAAGCCATTGATTTACACCGACCTATGTTGCACAAAGTGCGGGGGCTAAAGTGCGTATACGGGTAAAAGGGATACGGTTTTTGAAAATGTTAGGACTCGATACGTCAAGGATACGTCTGTTTTTTTTATATTTTATTATATATAACACTTGTTAAATATAAAAACAACAATTCAAATATCACCATAAAATCAATTCAAATACATAAAACAAGTCATACAAAAACAATTCAAAATGGCTTTGAGCAATGGAGCTTTCTAATGTTGTCCGTGAATACTGCTAAAGGTAAAAGTAATTACTTATTAAATGATTTACTTTTTGTATTTTAATTTATTTGATTTACTTTTTAAAAATTATAAAAATCTAAAAAAAAAAAAAATCGGACTCACAGATTCCGGCACAGATACGCGTATCAGACGCGTATCTGTGCTGTGATACGCGAGTCCGAATTTTTTTTTTTTTTTTGCACGGATTCGCCACGTGGCGAATCCCGTGCGAATCCCACGCGAATCGCACCCGCACCCGCACCCATGCAGTATCCGATACTGCATACTGCCCAATTTTGAAGAATCCGTGCATTATAGACACCGACGTTCCGAGTCAGTGTTGCGTTGAACAGCCTAGGTCAACTGAGTCATCTGTGCCGCTATTTGTTGCAATATAGTAGCAACACCAATACCAAAATCATTTCCGACAATATTCTCTCGATCACGCATTTGATCCCCGTGGCCATCAGTATCACGGTTACGACCATGATATCTGCCCCTCTGCATACTAACAAGAAACAACCTAACGCAACAAAAATCACATGATCACACATAGAATCTATTCATAGATGATAGACGGCAAAAATTGACCTGATGGCAAAAATGCAGTCCTAAAACTTTGCCCAGCCAGAAAGCGCGCTCCACAACAAAAGATGGTGTGCGCTAACTGTGCAAGTTTGGCAACACAATCATACTCACCTACCAACGGTGCTAGATCGGAGGTTATAAACAAACAACAGCGTACAAATCCAAATGCCAACGGTTCACATAATTACAACATTACATATATAACCGTCGGAGGTTGATTAGCATTCAAAACCGAATTTCCACCGCTTGGTCAAGAAAACTATCTCAACGAGTGCATACCGAACGGCTCAGCGTTCACACCACCACTTAATCACAACTCGGAGCATTACAGCTGAAATAAAGATAACATCATTACCACGTACCTTATTAACGAAATGCATGGAACCAAGAAGTTATAAGAGAGAGTCACGTTTCAAGTAAGTTTTTTTTTGTAGACCTCATTTGAGTTTTAAAACAATACAAAAATGGATATACAATAAAAGTAGTTTGAATTCTCAAAATTTTCGGCCTCAAAGTCGTCACACGAAAATCAAACTTTTCCTTTCTTGAAGGGTGTTTTAAAATAAAATTTTACATGACTTCTCCAAAACATTCAAGACTTTAAAGTATCGAGTTGATAACCTTCTTAGTGTAACCACACCCAAAACATTACTCTTGTAAAAACGATTTATAGAAGGATATATATATATATATATATATATATATATATATACCGCCACATTACAAAAATCAAACAAACATGGAGTACTTATTCACGATTCACATTTAACTCCTCATCATAACACAAATATCACACAAGCTCATGTAACACAAAACACAACATATAGTAGGGAGACTTACATCCACAGATCGCATGAAGATGATGGTTGCACCTTGATACTAATCACGACCGACATCTCAGACGACGCGCCGCGACACGACTCAGTCAGATAAAATCTAACAAGACAAGACTCGACAACACACAACTCGACACGACTGCCTAGGTTTCCGCAGCCTGGCTCCGATACCATATTCTATAACACCTCCAAATCACTCAGGAATATTACAGCGCCGTAGACCCTCTCCATGAGGATCTACCATGCTAAATACAGAAAATCACAACAATGCGATACATGACGACATGGCTAAATAACGATCTATTAGACCAATTTGGTCTTTTACCTATTGTTATCACGTCGACGACTAGTCAACGACTAGTCGACAAGACGGCCGAAGAAAGAAGTCGTTGTGCGACTTATTGTATTTGATGTTGATGGGGCAAAGCCGGTTTCGACCCGGCACAATCAAATCGACCCGTTTTTTATTTAAAAAAAAGGAAAAACTGTTAAAACCAATAAAAGTAAAACGCGTTTGTAAACCCTACGTTCTCACCCTTCTCACCCGATTAACAACCCGCTCGAAACCATCGGCTACAATGTCCAAGAT
Source organism: Orobanche coerulescens (assembly GCA_033398695.1). Lineage (NCBI taxonomy): Eukaryota > Viridiplantae > Streptophyta > Magnoliopsida > Lamiales > Orobanchaceae > Orobanche > Orobanche coerulescens. Next base: position 139,926,978 of record CM065803.1, on the reverse strand, counting down.
TCAGCTCCCATCTAGTTCAATCAAACTTCCGATCTGTTCAGCCGGTCATTCCGACTTGTTCAACATCGCCTTCCTCGTTGTCCGACATCCTCTTCCTCCGCGGGCTTCTCTTCCTCTTCCGGTATGTCAACTGTGCCGTTTATATATGTATATCTATATATATCGTTATATAAATATATTATATATTATCTGACCTGACTATATATATGTATATGTATGTAACTACTAACTACTATTATTAAATTAATATACGGTTAATAGTTTAATACTAATATAATTATTAATATTTTATTATAAAATCTTTAAATTAAAAATCTGTTGTACTGATATAATTAGTAAAAAAATTAAATTTTACACTTTAAATAAAAATGTGTCATAATGGTTTTTATGCAAAAAATTAAATTGTAAATGATATTTTTAATTATATAATATAATGTATAAATCATGATCAGATTATGCATTTTATTTTTTTGTGGAATGTGGAGCTTTTTTATATCTGTCTTTTTTTTTCATGTGCAGTTTTTGAAAAATGGAGAGTGGTTCTAATACTGAAAATGATTGGCGTGACTTGGATAAAGATCCTAAAAGGAAAGCTAAATCAAATGATCCGGGTTGGAAGCATGCATTTTTCCCAAACTTGAGCAACAAAGATGTGGTTAAATATCTTCTTTGCGGGAATGAAAATCATGGCGGCATTAATAGGTTGAAGCAACATTTGATTGGTGGTTTTCCGGATATTCATAAATGCCCAAAGACAACTAAAGAGATTGCCAAATAAATGAGTGAATTTATGGCTAGTAAGAAGAGGAATAAGTCGGTGCAGCTTGATGATGATGACGAGAAGGAGGTTCAAGAAATCGGATCTACTGTAGCTTCTAGTACTGTTCCAAGATCTTCAAGAAAGAAGAAGCCATTTGAATTTCGTAAGGTTCAACCGGATTCAAAAGTAACAAAAACTGTTTCTTCGATGATTATGAGGACACCTGAACAAGTCATTGAAGATAGGCATGCCAAAGGTCCAAGTCAAACAACCATTGAAAGTTGTCTAAGAACGCCGCAAGAGAAAGAAAGAGTTCATATGCACATCGCCAACTTTTTCTACGAGTGTGGAATACCTTTCAATGCTGCCAACTCTAGGAGTTATGAGGTTATGGTCGAGTCTATAGGCCAATATGGACCGGGTTTGAAGCCCCCCACATTTCATGAGTTAAGGGTGCCTCTACTTAAAAAAGCAAAAGAAGAGACAGAAAAAATGAAAGAGAAGCATGAGAAATCTTGGAAGAAGTATGGATGCACTCTTATGTCGGACGGGTGGACGGATAGATGAGGAAGACATCTTATAAACTTTCTTGTCAACAGTCCAGAAGGTACATTCTTTTTGGGTTCGGTTAATGCTTCAAGTGAATCACATGATGCACCAATGTTGGCTAACTTTCTCGAGAGCAAGATCAAAGAAATTGGTGAGAAAAATGTTGTGCAAGTGGTGACAGATAATGGTGTAAATTATAAGGCAGCAGGTGAGCTCTTGGAGAGAAGGATTCCTACTTTGTTTTGGACCCCATGTGATGCCCCTTGTATTGATTTGATGTTGGAGGACATAGGCAAGTTGACAGGTTTTAAGAAAACAATTAATCAAGCAAGAAGATGTACTACATTCATCTATATGCATGGGCGTGTACTTGAAGCTTTGAGGGAGAAAACTAATGGGAGGGATATAGTGAGGGCTGGATCTACGAGGTTTGCCACTGCTTTTATCACATTACAAAGTATGTATAAAAATCGGGAGCCATTGCGTTATTTGTTTTCTGCTGAGGATTAGAGCAGGTCAAAGTTAGCAAAAACAGAAAACGATTGTGACACGGTGTTCTCATCAGTCTTCTGGAATAATGTTGAGGAGTGCATTCAAGCATCACAACCCCTTCTTGTGGTATTACGGATTGTGGATGGTGATGAGAAGCCCGCTTTGGTAGATATTTCATATGCAATGGAATTTGCAAAAAGTAAGATCAGAACGTCACTCAAGAAAAAATGAGGATTGCTAAACAAAGTGATAAAAATCATTGAGGATCGTTGGAAGAACCAAATGGGAAAACCATTATATGGGGCTACCTTGTTTCTAAATCCCGGTAAATACTTTGAGGTTTTAGAAAATGATCCTGCCTATGCCTCCCGATTAAGAGAAGACTTTAATGATGTGCTCGAGAAGATGATCATAGATCGGGCAACAAGGAACAAGATAAGTAATTATGCTGATGACTACAAAAATTTGAGAGAAGGCTTTGCAAGAGAGATGGCAGTTGAGCATAGAAAGGAAAAAAATCCTAGTAAGTATCTAATAATTTTTTCTGTTTGGTGCAAGTAGTCAATTTAAATGCATATTAGTATCTTACTATCTTATATTTTAATTTTTATATTAGTTAACTGGTGGGATGCTTATGGAGGTCATTCACTTGAGCTTCAATCATTTGCGAAGCGTATTGTTGGTCTTTGTTGTTCATCTTCCGGTTGTGAGCGCAATTGGAGTACATTTGAGTTTGTAAGTTCTTATATGTTTATAAAGTATTGTTGTCCATTTTTCACTATTTAATATTTACATTAGATGCCTAATGGGATGTTATATTTTTATTTGTTTGGTTGTTTAGATTCATACAAAAAAGAGGAATAGATTGGAACATCAACATTTAAGTGACTTGGTGTATGTCCATACAACCGGAAGATAGATTCAAGATTCAAAAAGAGGCGTGAACTTCGAAGGAATTTTGATCCTCTTGTGCTTGATGACTTCGAGTGGAATAATGAATGGATTAGCACCAAAAAGGGTACTTTTTGGAGTGCCGTGGATGTAGCTCAAGGTGCATCACATGCACTTGAGGGACACAATCTTCTAAGGAGACCCCAAGGTGGTTCTACTAGCCACCAAGGTGGTTCGAGTAGTGATGGTTCTAACAGTGATGTCAATGACACAACTATTACTTATACTCGTCGTCACACTAGTTTAACATTACGTGATGAAGACTTGTATGAAGAAGATATTCCTCTTGATGATGAAGAGGTGGAAGATGATTATGGTGTGCCATCACTTGATCCAAACAATATCAATGATGAGGAAGTTGGAGATGAAGAAGATATTGAGATAGATGACTTTGCTTGAGTTTATACTCATTCATTATGATGATGATCTATTTATGGACATTTCTTAAATTGGAACATGTTATCATGCTACTTTTGTTGAATTTTAACTTATATTATTATGTTTAATTATGTCATGTATTAAATCTAGTAAATATATGTATACGAAAGACTGGTCGACTAGTCACGACTAGTCGGGGCGACTTGTCGACTAGTCTTTATGAAGGTACTCGGTCGACTTGGCTCGACTTGATAACCATGCTTTTACCACAACACAACACAATAAACATACATAACTCGAACTCATAACTCATACCCACAGAGGGGTTGGAATACATCAACATTCCCATAAAACGGGAAGACTACACAATGGAGAGCCAAACACTGAGATTCTACCAAAATACTCAACGACTGGTTTACATGCGATTAGTATCGTCGTCTTCCATCATCCTTCGTATCGATCCTGTGATTTGCTCCCCAGCTACCTGCAAGTACCTGGACGCAATACAAACATCCACCCCCCGAATACTCGGGGGTTGGCAAAACTCCACTGTTTTACTAGTGCAAGTATAAAATACAAATACAAGCCATACACAACATATTCCACGAGTATAAAAATTTAATTAATTCCACAATTTAACCCAATGAAATACTTCCCGAGATATTACGTTAGATAAAATAATTCAAACCGTAAAAAGTTGGAATGAGACATGTAGACGCTTAGAAAAGCATTTTAAAATTCTCGGGAGTTTTTGGAAAGACATTTTGGACTAATGAATTCTCAATTTATCAAAACCCACATAGGGACACAGTCTCAAGTATTGCTTTTCAAAAGATGCAAATTCTGTCACAAAACACGGGTATACGACCCAAAAATCAACATCACATACTCGAGTGAATAACCCAAAGGTCAAACTCGATACACAACCAAACCACAATGCACGGAAACAATCACAGGGCCTGCGTCCTTATGCCAAAAACCTCATAATGAAGAAACGAGTCACATACGACACTTATATTGATGCCATTCTAGCCAAGTACCAAGACCTTACGTATGACATATCTCACACCGAGAATGAAGGCGTTATAATATTCCAGATATATCACAATTATCGAAACAACAACGTGCCATAATTATCATCACAAAAAAACCTCCCGAGCTGTACTGGCACTGTACCCATACGGAATACACACCCTAGAGAGTACTCGTCAGGCCCTCCCCAGTGTACAACCCAACCGAGTGATCTGTCGAACTCGAAGTTTAAACAAATCCCAGGGGACCCTCGCTGGTTTTACTTGGCTCACACACAATCTCAAAAACCACATGGCACAAATCACAATCATCAAAAACACATTCTCCCGAGGTACATCAAACGTAAACCAAGGTACTTGTTAGAAATGGCCACTTATCCGACACATACTCACAACCAATATTACATAACAACACATTATCATCGATAGACACACACGAATCTTGCCGAAAAGTCATGATCTTTAAGTCCACTAAAGATGTAATCACACACAACGGTACCATACGCAAATAAGGCATTCCAATACCCGACACTAATACACATTCTTGGAACAACACATTCGTTCACAAACACACAAGTAGATCTTTGTGAAAGTTTTTATCTAGAGTATGCCGATTCTTTTAAAGTTCATTAAAGCATTCAAATTCCACATATAATCCATTGCCAACTATCACGCCTATGAAACACGAAGTGTATGGGCAAGATACTTGCCTCGAAATTACGAGCAACCGAACAACGAATGGACGAGGTTGAGCAGCCCTCTAGCTTCCAAAAATGACCAAGAACTCGACAACTCCACGAGGACTACAAAAATAACACCAACACGAATCAATAACACTAAACGGAATCCGAATCGATCCTAAAAACAACAAGGATCTAAGTGTGTCTCAAAGAAATCAAGAACTATGTTCCGAGTGATATAAAATCGTGAATGAGTTCAAAAATCCGAAGATCATGGCCAAGACAACAAGTATTTCATAATCGATGCATCATCCTCGGATTAAATCGAAGAACCAAGGAGAAACCCCCAAAATTCAAGAACTAGGATTTTAAGAAGAGAATACCTTAAGGAGATGATTAGATGGTGTTAAACACCTACAAATCCGCTCAAAGATGAAGCTTGATGAAGAAGATCGCTCAAAATCTCCCATAGAACTCACTCCCGGCGGAAAAAGGTGAAGAAGGGTGAGAAATGACGAAGTGAAGGCTGCTATCCAGTATTTATTCTGGACAGTTTATTAGCGTGCACTAAACAGCCTGCATTAGCATGCGCTAACGGGGTCAACGCCTCAGAACATACTGCCTAAAACACAGTTAGCGTGCACTAGCTAATATGCGTAGCGTGCGCTAACGAGTCATGAATCCAGTCCAGTGGCTCCTGGACTGGTCTGCACCTAACAGGTAGCGTGCACTAGAAAGAAGAATTAGCGTGCGCTAAGCAATCGATAGCGTACGCTAGCTACCAACCTTAGCGTGCGCTAACTAGACTCCTGTAATATCCGGATTAATTACTGAGTATTTCATCTGTAATTGAACCCTGTATTATTCGGATTTGTGATATCGATAATCGAAGTATGATATTTCTCGTATTTGTATCCTTGTGCATGATTATAGCAACATGTAAATTTTCTCATGCAATTATGTGATAACGTACGCTAAGAAGGAAGCTTAACATATGTTATCCGCCAAAGTTAGCGTACGCTACGAATGAAGCGTAGCGTACGTAAAGAGGCCAATAATTGAGAGGGGCGGCTAGCACATGCGCCAGCCGGACGATGGGTCCAGATAAGATTCCCGCGGATGAACCTGGACAGTTTTGAAGTCAACGAGTGTTAACGTACGCTAAGGTATGTGTCTAGCGTACGCTAATGGGTGTTTCTTACGTACGTAACCTGATGGTGTAGCATACGTAATCGAGTACAGAATGAGAATAGTTAACTATCGGTGACGATAGCGTACGCTAAGTTTGTTGGGTAGCCTACGCTAAGCGACTAACGTACGTTATGCATGAAGGCTAACGTACGTTAAGGTCATAAAGTTATAAATAGGACATCACCCCATTTCATTTCATTCGTTTCTTTCACTTGGCTTTCAACCTACTTCATTCCCAGAGAGTTCCCAGCCACTTTCTATACCGTTAGAACACCTTTTTATTGATCATTGAAGATTAGAGATTACTTATACTTGACCATTGAAGTGGAGAATCATTTTGGATTGACACACAAGCAACCGGAGTTGGATTCTACCTATTGTCTCGGTATTTTCTTCATCTTAAGGTATGTTAATGCTATCTCCAACCTTGGATTCATGTTCTTAAGGATATGATGATCATGCTATCAAGATATTAAGTTCGACAGATGATTTATTCAACCAAACATCATGTTTAGAAGTTGGGATGATTATGCTTAAGATATCATTGTTGAGAACATCATAGTTGGAATCTTGTGTCGTCAAATGATGAGAGTAATGTTCTGAGATTGATTATCCGTATTGAATAGTGATGCCATAATGGTCGTAGATTTAGTTTTGCTTAACGGAATTAGATGAAGGACCACCAAAGGCTGAAGTTGATTTAGTAAATTAATCATCATGATGAAGCTGGAATATGTTGATGATATTGGTAACTAGATTATCAACCTCAGAATAACTGAATTACGTAAGAGAATTTGTGATCAAAGATAGAGTATGACATCATGATGATATGCTTATCCTTGAAGTTGTAAGACATTGAACACCACTAGAATCATTCAAGTTTTCATGAGTGTATCATACGTGGAGTTAACATACGTTAACACTGAGAATTTCGTACAGTGAGTCAGTTGTCTGATCAGGGAAGAGACTGTCGGATGCATGTTTAGCATACGCTATGTAATATCCGCAATTTCGATTTTTCCGGTAATTTTCTTTTTTTGGCAGAAGTCCATTTTGGCGACTCTCTCATGACCGTATCGTCATTCTGAGAATGATTAATTCAGCACTTTTTGTCATCCGAATTCGTTCCGGTATCGTTTTGTTGAGTTCCGTGTTCTTGAGCGGCTTTTCCGCACTTGAGTTCGATTCTTTCGAATCTCGTCCGAAACTGTTGTTTCGAGTTTCTCATAAGTTCATTTAATGTTATTATTCATGTTGCGAGCTTTGGCTTGGTTTTTCGATCGTGTATCGTGTATTTCGGACGTTTTGGGCTATTTTCGTAATTTCCCAAAATTTGGGGTAATTACTTTCCGTTGTCGAATATCAAGCCTTCGGGTGGTCAGAATAGTGTGTTCTCTTAGCGCTTGGATTTGTCTTTGCGAGTACTTCGTAACCGTATCTTCGATTCATATTCAGGTTCGGGTTTCGGCGTCGTGCGGACCGTCGGAGTGGCTACGGCCGCACAGTTTGGAACTGGCCTGGCCTGGCCGAGTTACGGCCGTAAGGTACCGGTTACGGCCTTAAGTGATAGGCAGGCATGGCCCGACGAATTCCGGTTACGGCCGTACGGGTGCCAGGCAGATTCTGGACGAATACCGATTACGGCCATAAGAGCCGAGAGTTACGGCCGTACAGGCGCCAGGCAGCTTCCGGACGAATGCCGGTTACGGCCGTAAGGCCCTGCCGGTTACGTCCGTAATCCTGTCAGCCATATATAAGCTGTGACCGGCCAGACCTCATTTTTTTCATCATTTCTTCACCCGGGTGGCGGCTGGCGATGGGAAAATCGGGGAGTGGAGTTTTTGGTCGATTTCTAAGCGTTTTTGAGGATTCTTGTCGATTATATCAACATCAAATCCTTGTTCTTTGTTGGATCTAGGTAATTTCTTAAAATCTCCTAGGATTTGATTTTCGGGATTTCTTCTTGATTTTTGTTGTTCGTACGAATTTGATGAATTGGTTGGTGCTAGTGAACATTATTAATCATGTTCTATGAATTGTATATCCATATCTTCGATTCGTTCAACCCGATTGATGATTCTTAGGTTCTTGAGGAACTTTGAACATTTAGTGTTTGATTAAATGTCTCAAAGAGTTTCTTTCAGTCATTATGTTGATTTCGATTGATATTGTGCTATTGAATGAATTGTATTTCATTGAAGGTTGTTTGAGTACTTGTGTTTATCGGAGGACGCCGTTCGTTGTTCGTGGAAGGATTTCATCACCTTCGGTTGAGGCAAGTTTTATACTTGTACTAGTCAATGAGATTAATGTTATCATATATGTGTATGAATGTGTTGTATCATTCCGAGACTTAGTCTCTTCATAAGTTCATTGATATTAAGGGATCGTTCGATCCGATACCTTTCGGCAATTATGTCAAATGTTGCTATTGTTCATTAATGGCCGGTAATGCATTGAGATACTCGTTGTTAATGTTATTATCGATCACCGGTTCGCGGTATCGTTGTATCGATTGTTGTTGTTAATATTGATGTCGATCTAAGACATTGTTGTAATCATTGTTATAATTGTTGGCGTCCTTTGACTCATGTTGTGTTGGCCGATTGAAGGCATTGTCGGATATCATAGTAGGGACTGTGATATCCCTTGTTGGTTAAGTTTAATGTATTTTAGTCTTGTTCGCCTGGTGGATCTCCGGGTGTGGGGTCCACGGCACTGTACTAAGCCAATGAGATTTGGGGGTGTTACAGAAGATGGTATCATAGATTTGGGTTGTGAGATACCCTGATATGTGAGTTATGTGGCTTTACCGATGCGGTAGTAGTGGGACTGCTAGGTTATGACAATCTGTACAGTCTGGTTTTGTGAGTCGTAATATTAGTACGACTGCACGAGTCATTCATTCATCGAGTTATCGTCAGTGAAGACTAGTATCGCGAGACCTCGAAGCTTCGTATGACATGTGTGTAAGGACTCGATTCTCTTTATGTTCATACATTTATTATGTCATTAATTATACATGCTTTGTTGAAACCTATATGTGATATTAGTGTTATGATTGATTCATGACTAATTGTTTTGGAGCACGTGTGACCTATGTAAGCGTTAAGGATCAAACTCATTCATCAGTTAATAATCCTCAATCATTATTTTTGATCTTGTCGATCATGTTAATTCATTAATCACTCAATCAATTTCATTGTTCAGTTGTTGATCTTGTGGACCGAACTATCAATTTCGTTAACGTATTCAAGATAATCATTTTTGGAATTTCATCAGATAATCATGTCACCTCACTTGATCTTTCATGCGATCTTATCATATTCCGGCGTCATGTCGTCGATCATTTTATTGCATTATTAATGCATTCATTGTGCTAAAGCGTGTATGCTCATTGTTATCATTCTGTCACGTAATCATAATGCGATCTTCATGCGGGATCTATAATTATCATGTGACTTTCCTGCTTCAGTATGGATAGAGCTGTCAGGAGACGCATGGGAAGAGGCCGCGGTGCGGGTCGAAACCCGGGATCTTGTGTGCATGCCCGCGCGAACGCGAGGGATAATATTGGTTCAATAGTTAGTGATGCTACTCATTCACTGTCAGATACTCATTTACTGTCAGGGAGTCATACCCGAGAACCAGCTCAATCGGAAGGATTCCAGGTGTCGTTTCATGGATAGACTGGAGGAGTGAGTCAGATTATTGGCGATATCTCTCGTCAGAGGCTGCCTACTTTTGAGGGTTCGGCGGAACCAGCTGATATTGTTCACTGGCTTGAGCATTTTGATAAACTCTTCGACATGGTTCACTGTCCGGAAGAGAGTAAAGCGGCAGTAGCGGCTTACTACTTGAGTAAGGGCGCTTATTCGTGGTGGCTTTCTGTGAAACCCACCGATCGCGATTGTGTTTGGAGTGAGTTCAAGACTCTCATGTTAGAGAGGTATTATCCGACTCCATTTCGTGAAGCCAAGTTATCATAGGTTTTAAACCCCGAACCCATCGAGGACGAGGGTGTTATTGTCATTACTGAGAAGTTTCAGGGACTACTTCAGTTTGCTTCGTCAGTTATCCATACTGAGACGAATAAGATGAAATATTTTAGCAAGAGGCTAAATCCGCAGTTGAGGATGCAGTTGTTCAATCACAATTGTAATTCGCTTAGTGAGTTCATCGAGAAGGCTCTTGTAGCAGAGATTTTGATTAGGGAGCTTGCTCGGAAGCACCCTTCAGTTTCTTCCGGTGGGAGGACTAGGATGTCGGTTCGTTCTGAGGGACATCGGGCTCCGACGTTCAAGAGGTCGTTTTCTAGTCGTCTTCATGCTGAGAAAGAATCTTCATCTCAGACGATGAGTTCGACTGTTGTTTGCTTTAACTGTGATACAATAGGACATCGCAGTACCCGGTGCTCGATGCAGGCCGTTGTTTGTTTTCTGTGTGGGAGGCAGGGACACCTACGGAAATACTGTAGGAGCTCTAATGCCGGTAGATCTCCAGAGATCTCGCAAACCTCGAGAGATTTTGTCACTCCAGCCCGTGCATCATCCTAGGGGTCCTATTAGGCTTCGAGAGCCCGAGGTAAGGACATTCATCACCGGTTTTGAGCAAGTTAATTCTTGCTCGGTAATAGGATAATCATTCATTTTATTTGTCGTTCATTCATTCATATATTTCATTCATCATATATCAATCACGTTGAGACTTATAATTATCAAACTAACCATTCATTTCACGGGGAACAATGGTTCCAATCATTTCATTTGAGCTATCACTCATTACGTTATCATTTCACCCCGATGAGTCATTCTTGATCCTTGTTGTATTTCGATTCATTATCATTCATTGTGATCATCCTTGTTCTTGTGACCTCCCGGGATCATATTGAGCAATGAGTTCAGATTTGGGTCTCCTTAAATCGATGAGATCCAGGAGATCGATTATCTGGAGGATATCGGTGTTGGGTACATTTGAGATGTAGCCTTAATTTTTGTATTCTCCTTTCTCTGTTTTCGGATTAATGTGTAACTTAATCCGTAATAATGTATCGTGGTTGTGGAGCATTATTGTTAATATATTTATAATGATCGTATTTAAGAATCTTGAGATTTGGGTCATTTGATGTATTTTCTTTCTTTGTGTTGTACCCGAGATTTCGTGATAATTTGGGTAATTGTTCATTGTGATTCTAGACGTCAAGTCATGGGGACTTGGGCGTGCGATTGATATGGTCCCGAGGGCTATATGTGCATTGCTGTTTTTTTTTGGAGGTGTGAATCAGTGTTTGTATAGGCATCCGATGCCGATGATAAGTGAGTTTTCGGTTCTTGTGTATCTCGTTGATTTTCCTGGTGGGATATTGCTTCTCCCTACTTGTTTTAAGTTTTGGGACGAAACTTGTTTTAAGGAGGGTAGTATGTAATATCCGCAATTTCGATTTTTCCGGTAATTTTCTTTTTTTTGGCTGAAGTCCGTTTTGACGACTCGTTCATGACTGTATCGTCATTCTGAGAATGATTAATTCTGCACTTTTTGTCATCGGAGTTCGTTTTGTTGAGTTCCGTGTTCTTAAGCGGCTTTTCCGCACTTGAGTTCGATTCTTGCGAATCTCGTCCGAAACTGTTGTTTCGAGTTTCTCATAAGTTCATTTAATGTTATTATTCATGTTGCGAGCTTTGGCTTGGTGTTTCGATCGTGTATCGTGTATTTCGGACGTTTTGGGCCATTTTCATAATTTCCCAAAGTTTGGGGTAATTACTTTCCGTTGTCGAATTTCAAGCCTTCGGGTGGTCGGAATCGTGAGTTCTCTTAGCGCTTGGATTCGTCTTTGCGAGTACTTCGTAACCGTATCTTCGATTCATATTCAGGTTCGGGTTTCGGCATTGTTCGGACCGTCGGAGTGGCCACGACCGAGCCACGGCCGCACTTGAATCGGCCCGGCTCGCCGAGTTACGGCGTGAAGGTGCCTACATTCTGGCCGTAAGTGATCGGCAGGCATGGCCTGACGAATGCCGGTTATGGCCGTAAGGGCCGAGAGTTAAGGCCGTACGGGCGCCACGCAGCTTCCGGACGAATGCCGGTTACGGCCGTAAGGGTCGAGAGTTACGGTCGTACGGGCGCCAGGCAGCTTCCGTACGAATGCCGGTTACGACCGTAACCCTGTCGGCCATATATAGGCTGTGACCGGCCAGACCTCATTTTTGTCATCATTTCTTCACCCGGGTGGCGGCTGGCGACGGGAAAATCGGGGAGTGGAGTTTTTGGTCGATTCCACTCGATTTCTAAGCATTTTTGAGGATTCTTATCGATTATATCAACATCAAATTCTTGTTCTTCGTCGGATCGAGGTAATTTCTTGAAATCTCCTAGAATTTGATTTTCGGGATTTCTTCTTGATTTTCGTTGTTCGTCCGAATTTGATGAATCGGTTGGTGCTAGTGAACATTATTAATCGTGTTCTATGGATTGTATATCCATATCTTCGATTCGTTCAACCCAATTGATGATTCTTAGGTTCTTAGGGGACTTTGAACATTTAGTGTTCGATTAAATGTCTCAAAGAGTTTCTTTCAGTCGTTGTGTTGATTTCGATTGATATTATGCTATTGAATGAATTGTATTTCATTGAAGGTTGTTCGAGTACTTGTGTTTATTGGAGGACGCCGTTCGTTATTCGTGGAAGGATTTCATCGCCTTCGGTTGAGGCAAGTTTTATACTTGTACTAGTCAATGAGATTAATGTTATCATATATGTGTATGAATGTGTTGTATCATTCTGAGACTTAGTCTCTTCATAAGTTCATTGATATTAAGGGATCGTTCGATCCGATACATTTCGGCAATTATGCCAAATGTTGCTATTGTTCATTAATGGCCGCTAAGGCATTGAGATACTCGTTGTTAATGTTATTATCGATCACCGGTTCGCGGTATCGATGTATCGATTGTTGTTGTTAATTTTGATGTCGATCTAAGACATTGTTGTAATCATTGTTATAAATGTTGGCGTACTGTCATTCATGTTGTGTTGGTCGATTGAAGGCATTGTCGGATATCATAGTAGGGACTGTGATCTCCCTTGTTGGTTAATTTTAATGTATTTTAGTCCTGTTGGCCTGGTGGATCTCCGGGCGTGGGGTCCACGGCACTGCAATAACCCAATGGGATTTGGGGGTGTTACACGCTAGGCTCTGCAGCTTACGTACGCTAACGGGCAGAATTAACGTACGCTACGTTTGGTACGTAATGTACTTTATATCATCATACGAGTTAGTTAACTGATCAGAGAAGATACTGTCATTGTATGGTTAGCGTACGCTAGACTTCGTAGTTTATGTGCGCTAACGAGCAGTCTTAACGTACGCTACGTTAGATACGTAACGTACGTTACGAAGACCAGGTAGGATACATTTTGTGAATTTTCAGCCGTAGTTTGGATTATTAGATGTTCGTACGTTAGTTATTCGACGTGTGATGGACTCTATATTATTTCCTTTGTTTAAGGTTCGAGTTTTGCAACGTGATTAATCGAAGGGGCGACCTTCGAGTGTTTTGCTATTCGTGGAAGTGTTATTCTTGTCATCTAACCGAGGCAAGTACTTTAATTGTATTACGTATTGATGTTATACATATTGTCGTGCATATATGTCGTTGTTGTATGTCCACCTCGTGTTGGTCCGGCGGGATCATCGGGGGATCTATGATAGCGTGCGCTGGATCATCGAATGAGTTTTTCCACCTCGGGTTGGTTTGATGTAATCATCGGGGGATCTAGGCAGTGAACGCTGGATCATCGGAATTACCATGTGTATGTTGTGATATCATGTTGTGATTATCATTTGTGTATGTTATTTATGAGTTTCTCGTAAGAGGAGGCTCGTTGGTATTTTTTCATTTATGTTATTATTATTGTTCGTGAGATGTTGAATAATATGTTGTGATACTTGTACTAGCATCGTTGTGCTAACCCCTTCGTGGGTGAACATTTGTTTATGTTCAGGATCCAGGAGAGCAGGAAAACAACCACTGGAGCTGCATAACGACGAGGGTGCAGAGTGATGTTCCGACCGGGTTTAATTGTCTGTTGTTTGTGTTATTTTTAATAAGTACTCGAGTACGTCGTCGTTTGTGATGTTGGATTTGATGATGTATTAATATTCTTCATTTGGACGTTGTATTTTCGGTATTGACCCAGAATTGTTGCATTTTCTTTCGTTTACTTTCATATGTTGGTACTATTATTGTTTTTTTTTATTTCTCCAGCCTTGTAAATTCTTATGTAAAGGATTTACGGTGCTGTAATATTTCTGAATATATCGGGGGTGTTATAGAATATGGTATCGGAGCTAAGATTATGGATATCTTGGCCATTGGGTTAAAATAGGGGTCATATATGTCTTTTGAGGTAACCGGCCGTGAATAACATCACTGTACTGCCTACGTCTTCGTGTGAACGGTGGTTGTAAGTTCCTAAACTCTATCTCGTCCTTTACATGTTATACCTCTTTATACTTGAACATTAGAATGATATTGTTTCCTGTATATTGAGTAATTATACTTACAGTATGTTGAGAGGTGGACGGGGATGTGGTCGCGGTCGCGGACGCGGACGAAGGAATGCTGAAAGAGAAGCTTCGCCTTCTAATCAGGCCAGCCACAAAGATCTATTAACAATGAACCAGAACCTGCTGTCTCCGAAATCCTTCGTGACGTGGTTAACCAGATGACTCAGTTTGGCCAGGTCGTGGACCGAATGCAGGTGGCAGTAGGATTACAACAGAGAGATAGACAGCAAGGTATCCCAGACATGGGAAATCGAGGCGACCGATGGCTGCAAGAGGTGGCGAAGATGCAACCACCCAAATTCGAAGGCTTTTCGGAGACATCAACGTGGGATCATTGGTTAAAAGAACTGGAGAAAATTTTTGCCGGGGTTAATTGCCCAGACGACCGGAGAGCCTCTATTGCTCAGTACTTTCTGATAGGGGAAGCGTCCGAGTGGTGGGAAGCCATCCGGCCTGTAGATCATGATGCTGACTGGGCAGAATTTAAATTGATGATGGAAGCTCAGTACTGCCCTCGTCCTGTGAGGGAAGCAAAAGTCCAGGAATTTTTCTCTGCGCAACCTTCAGATGTGCTAGTATCTCAGGCGATTAAGACGTTTAACCAGCAGCTGGCATTTGTTCGACATCTGGTCAGAACAGATGCAGAAATGATGATTCATTTTGATATGAGAATGAAACCAGAGATTCAGAGGTACATGTCCGGTTTCGAATGTTCCACTCTCCGTCAATATCAGGATAAAGCATTGGCGTATGAAATCAAAGAAATAATGATGGAAAAGTTTGCAGAATCCAAGAAGCAGAAAGTCTCTGGTAGTTTTACAGAGCACAAGAGCAGTGGGCCCCGCAAGGCCCAGTCATCCTTTCATTCGTTCAAGAAACCTCTTCACCATCCAAGAGCGGAAAGAACTTCGGAGCAGTATCAACCATGACAGATGTGACAAGAAAGTGCTTTAACTGTAGTCAGACGGAACATTATCGGCGAAATTGCCCCCTTCCTGCCGTGACTTGTTTTGATTGTGGCCGAGAGGGACATCGTGCGGTGTTCTGTGAAGAGGTTGCAAAATATTTTAGAGCCCGTACATCACAGCCAGCTCAGAAGGAAGCAAGTATTCAGCAGACGCAGCAGAGTGTTCAGCTGCCCCAAAATTTTGGTCGCGGACGAGGCAGAGGACAGTTGGACCGAAAGGGGACATCGAGTGCCAGATCCATTCCCCCACGTCTGTACAAGATGAGGAGGGCAGACGATCAGGATGCTGCTGTCGCATCAGGTACTATTCAGATCCTTTCACAGCCAGTTAGCATTTTATTCGATACAGGAGCTACGCATTCATTTATATCCTTGTCTTGTGTGAATCATTTGAATATTTCTGGTTTTCATAATTATGAGCCTTATGTTGTGGGTTTACCGAGTGGAGAGAGGATTGTGGGATACTTAGAAACAAGAGATTTCCCTCTATCAATTGGAGGCTGAGAGTGGCCCTCAAATATGATTATGATAGAAATGCAAGGAGACGACCTGAATCTTGGAGATGATTGGCTTAACCGTTATGGAGCTATTGTAAACTACCGGAAGAGGAATATCTCAATGATAGCTGGTGATGGTTCCGAAATACTGTTTGAGGGATGCAGACCAAGAAGCTCAGGAAAGATGACCAAGGGGATGAAAGTTGTCAAATTGTTGAAACAGGGTTGTACTGGATACTGGTGCTATGCAATGAAGAAAGAAGACGGAAAAGTAGAACTCTCATCCATTCCTGTTGTGAACGAATTTCCAGACGAATTACCTGGACTACCTCCACGGCGGGATGTGGAATTCACCATCGAGCTGGAACCAGGAGCTACATAAATTTCTAAGGCGCCGTATCGTATGGCACCTACTGAGATGTACAAATTGAAGAAGCAACTGGAAGAGTTACTGGACAAAAGTTATATCCAACCAAGCGTTTTGCCCTGGGGTGCACCAGTTCTTTTTGTCCGGAAGAAGGATGGATTGCTTCGATTGTGTATTGACTATCGAGAGCTGAACAAGATGACGATCAAGAACATGTATCCGTTGCCATGGATTGATAATTTATTTGACCAGCTGCAAGGAGCAACAGTGTTTTCCAAGATCGATCTGAGGTCGGGATATCATCAGTTGAGGATTATGGAATCCAATGTTCCAAAATCAGCATTCAGAACTCGCTACGGACACTATGAGTTTGTAGTGATGCCGTTTGGTCTCACTAACGCACCTGCTGTATTCATGCAATTGATGAACCGAGTGTTCATAGAGTATTTGGACAAGTTCGTAGTCGTATTTATTGATGACATTCTAGTTTATTCCAAGAGCCCGTAAGAGCATGCGCAACATTTGCGGATTGTTATAAACCTTTTGAGAAACGATCAATTGTATGCCAAGCTTTCTAAGTGTGAATTCTGGCTAAAGGAAGTAATGTTCCTCGGTCATGTGGTATCAGCAGAAGGAGTCCGAGTAGATCCCCAGAAAATCGAAGCAGTTATGGATTGGAAGTCTCCTAAGAACGTGAAGGAAGTCCGGAGTTTCTTAGGACTTGCTGGGTATTATCGTCGGTTCGTGGAAGGGTTTTCCAAAATTACCCGCCCACTTATTCAACTGCTTCAGAAGACCCAAAATTTTGAGTGGAACGAGATGCCAGACCAGCTTTGATGAATTGAAGAAGAGATTGACGGCGGCACCGATTTTAGCACTCCCACAGGGAACTGAAGGATTTATAGTTTACAGTGACGCTTCGAACCAAGGACTCGGGTGTGTATTGATGTAGAACGAGAAGGTGATCGCCTATGCGTCACGACAGCTGAAGCCTTATGAAGTAAATTACCCAACGCATGATTTGGAACTGGCAGCTGTAGTTTTTGTTTTGAAAATCTAGAGACATTACCCGTACGGGACTCACTGTCAAATCTTTACGGATCACAAGAGTTTCAGATACATCTTCACTCAGAAGGAGTTAAACATGCGGAAAAGGAGATGGCTGGAACTGATTAAGGACAACGACTTGGAGATTCTGTATCATCCAGGCAAGGGGAATGTAGTGGCCGATGCACTGAGTCGCAAGCCTGTTTCTATTCGAATGTTGGAGACTCTCCCCTCCCAGACCAGCATTCAACGGGAATTGATTCGTGAAGGAATTGAAATATGGTTGCAAAGAGTCCAAGGACAACTGTGTGTGATGGAAATAACTTCATCATTAACCGAAGAAATCAAATCTAAGCAATTGGATGATCCTCTGATAATTCGGTTATGCGATGAAGTGAGCAAGGGAAAAGCCCCAGGATTTGTAATTCATGATGATGGAGTCTTGAGATTTCAGAGCCGACTTTATGTTCCCGATGTCGATGTTTTGAAGCAAATAATTCTGAAGGAAGCTCACATTACGCCCTATTCTATCCACCCGGGCACTAGTAAGATGTATAAGGATCTGAAACAGAATTTCTGGTGGGGCAACATGAAGAAAGACGTAGCCGATTACGTCTCGAAATGTTTGGTTTGTCAACAGGTTAAGATCGAGCATCAACGACCTACCGGGATGTTGAAGCCGCTTCCGATTCCTGAATGGAAGTGGAAGGACATATCGATGGACTTTATCACTAATATGCCAAAGACCAGAACAGTGATGAACATGATTTGGGTGATAGTTGACCGTTTAACCAAATCAGCTCATTTTCTGGGCATAAAGGACACTTGAGGACCGGAGAAGTTGGCACGAGTGTTTATTGCAGAGATAGTCCGATTGCACGGTACACCGAAGACCATTATTTCTGACCGAGACGGTCGCTTTGTGTCTCATTTTTGGAAAGCAGTTCATAAATCCTTGGGAACCGAATTGAACTTCATCACAGCTTATCATCCGCAGACAGACGGACAGTCTGAAAGGACTATTCAAACAGTGGAAGACATGCTGAGGGCTTGTGCCTTAGATTGGTCAACTGATTGGGAAGTTCATATACCGTTGATTGAATTCACCTACAATAATAGTTGGCACGCTTCCAATAAGATGGCACCATTTGAGGCATTGCACGGGAGGATACGCAGATCGCCCCTATGTTGGGACGATTCATCAGACTTGATCGGGACGGAACCAGAATTGATCGTGCCTTGATTCGCCAAAGACTGTTGACCGCCCAGAGTCGACAGAAATCTTACGTAGACGTGCGCCGTCGCCCATTAGAGTTCAATATTGGAGATCACGTGCTTTTAAAAGTTTCTCCTACTCGGGGAATCTTTCATTTTGGGAGAAAAGGAAAGCTGAGTCCGAGATATATCGGACCGTTCGAGATTCTTGAGGGAGTTGGAGAGTTGGCATACAGATTGGCATTACCGCCATCATTGAGCCATGTTCATAACGTATTCCACGTATCCCAGTTACGGAAGTATATACCAGATCCTAGTCATGTCATTGATTTCGGCGATATCAGAGTCGCTCAGGATGGCATGTTTGAAGAGAGACCGATCAGGATACTCGAGAGTCGAGTAAAGCAATTGAGAAACAAACCAATCGCTTTGGTTAAGGTTCAGTGGTCGAGCCACGGAGTGGAAGAAGCCACTTGGGAAACGGAAGATAGCATGAGGTCCAGATATCCAGAATTATTTTCATCTTGAGTTTCGGGACGAAACTCCTTTTTAGAAGGAGAGTATGTAATATCCGGATTAATTACTGAGTATTTCATCTCTAATTGAACCCTGTATTATTCAGATTTGTGATATCGATAATCGAAGTATGATATTTCTCGTATTTGTATCCTTGTGCATGATTATAGCAACATGTAAATTTTCTCATGCAATTACGTGATAACGTACGCTAAGAAGGAAGCTTAACGTACGTTATCCGCCAAAGTTAGTGTACGCTATGAATGAAGCGTAGCACACGTAAAGAGGCCAATAATTGAGCTAGGCGGCTAGCACATGCGCCAGCCGGACGATAGGTCCGGATAAGATTCCCGCGGATGAACCTGGACAGTTTTGAAGTCAACGAGTGTTAACGTACCTAAGGTATGTGTCTAGCGTACGCTAATGTGTGTTTCTTATCTATGTAACCTGATGGTGTAGCGTACGTAATCGAGTACAGAATGAGAACAATTAACTATCGGTGACGATAGCGTACGTTAAGTTTACTAGGTAGCGTACGCTAAGCGACTAACGTACGTTATGCATGAAGGCTAACGTACGTTAAGGTCAGAAAGTTATAAATAGGACAATCACCCCATTTCATTTCATTTGTTTCTTTCACTTGGCTTTTAACCTACTTCATCCCCAGAGAGTTCCCATCCACTTTCTATACCGTTAGAACACCTTTTTATTGATCATTGAAGATTGGAGATTACTTATACTTGATCATTGAAGTGGAGAATCATTTTGGATTGACACACAAGCAACCGGAGTTGGATTACCTATTGTCTCGGTGTTTTCTTCATCTTAAGGTATGTTAATGCTATCTCCAACCTTGAATTCGTGTTCTTAAGGATATGATGATCATGCTATCAAGATATTAAGTTCCATAGATGATTTATTCAACCAAACATCATGTTTAGAAGTTGGGATGATTATTCTTAAGATATCATTGTTGAGAACATCATAGTTGGAATCCTGTGTCGTCAAATGATAAGAGTAGTGTTCTGAGATTGATTATCCGTATTGAATAGTTTTGCCATGATGATCATAGATTTAGTATTGGTATCACTTTTGCTTAACGGGATTAGATGAAGGATCACCAAAGGTTGAAGTTGATTTAGTAAATTAATCTTCATGATGAAGCTGGAATATGTTGATGATATTGGTAACTAGATTATCAACCTCATAATAACTGATTTACGTAAGAGAATTTGTGATCAAAGATTGGAGTATGACATCATGATGATATGCTTATCCTTGAAGTTGTAAGACATTGAACACCATTAGAATCATTCAAGTTTTCATGAGTGTATTATGCATGAAGTTAACATGCGTTAACACTGAGAATTTCGTACGGCGAGTTAGTTGTCGGATCAGGGAAGAGACTGTCGGATGCATGTTTAGCGTACGCTAGGCTCTGCAGCTTACGTACGCTAACGGGAAGAATTAACGTACGCTATGTTTGGTACGTAACGTACGTTATAACATCAGACGAGTTAGTTAACTGATCAGACTGTCGGATGCATGTTTAGCGTACGCTAGGCTCTGCAGCTTACGTACGCTAACGGGAAGAATTAACGTACGCTATGTTTGGTACGTAACGTACGTTATAACATCAGACGAGTTAGTTAACTGATCAGAGAAGATACTATCAATGTATGATTAGCGTACGCTAGACTTCGTAGTTTACGTACGCTAATGATCAGCCTTAACGTACGCTACATTAGATACGTAACGTACGTTTCGAAGACCAGACAGGATACGTTTTATGAATTTTCAGCCGTAGTTTGGATTGTTAGATGTTCGTACGTTAGTTATTCGTCGTGCGATGGACTCTATATTATTTCCTTTGTTTAAGGTTCGAGTTTTTCAACGTGATTAATTGAAGGGGCGACCTTCGAGTGTTTTGCTATTCGTGGAAGTGTTATTCTTGTCATCGAATCGAGGCAAGTACTTTAATTGTTTTACGTATTGATGTTATACATATTGTCGTGCATATATGTCATTGTTGTATGTCCATCTCGTGTTGGTCCGACGGGATCATCGGGGAATCTATGCTAGCGTGCGCTGGATTATCGGATGGGTTTTTCCACCTCGGGTTGGTTTGACGGAATTATCGGGGGATCTAGGCAATGAATGCTGGATCATCGGAATTACCATGTGTATGTTGTGATATCAT
Source organism: Orobanche coerulescens (assembly GCA_033398695.1). Classification (NCBI taxonomy): domain Eukaryota; kingdom Viridiplantae; phylum Streptophyta; class Magnoliopsida; order Lamiales; family Orobanchaceae; genus Orobanche; species Orobanche coerulescens. Next base: position 139,905,570 of record CM065803.1, on the reverse strand, counting down.
GTTGTGATTATCATTTGTGTATGTTATTTATGAGTTTCTCGTAGGAGGAGACTCATTGGTATTTTGTCATTTATGTTATTATTATTCTTCGTGAGATGTTGAATAATATGTTGTGGTACTTGTATTAGCATCGTTGTGCTAACCCCTTCGGGGGTGAACATTTGTTTATGTTCAGGATCCAAGAGAGCATGGAAACAACCACTAGAGCTGCATGACGACGAGGGTGCAGAGTGATGTTCCGTTCGGGTTCAATTGTCTGTTGTTTATGTTGTTTTTAATAAGTACTCGAGTACGTCGTCGTTTGTGATATTGGATTAGATGATGTATTAATATTCTTCATTTGGACGTTGTATTTTCGGTATTGGCCCAGAATTGTTGCATTTTATTTCGTTTACTTTCATATGTTGGTATCTATTATTGTTTTTTTATTTCTTCAGCCTTGTAAATTCTTATGTAAAGGATTTACTACTGTAATATTCACGAATATAGGGTGTTACAACTCCAAATTTCGACCCGGTAGCTCTGGACTGTCTCGGATCGCCGATTAGCGTGCGCTACATGCCCTATAGCGTGCGCTAACAATAACACAGTAGCGTGCGCTACACTGAAATTAGTCAAAAACTCATGAAATGATCTGGAACGGAAATCAAACACGTGTCAACTCGTGACACGACCATACGTGGCACAACATTCCAAAGACATTGACAACGCCAATCCGATAATCCACAAAAAACTCAACGAAACTGGAACGAAGATTTTGGGTATTACACCATGGCTCCCTGTAAAGGAAGGGGTGGAAGCCTCATGGTTCGACTACATACTCACCAAAGTAAGAGGTAGAGTATGGCACAAATTCAGATGTTAACCATCAATGAACTCGTTTCATGAGATCATAGTTGATTTTATTATGTCCATGTTTCATGATGAGGGGGACACCCCAAAGATATGATTCAAAAAATTTAGAATCTCGATGAAATTATGAGAGCGTTGCCTGATCAACCACCCACTTTGATGACATGTCATGAATTATAAAATCCGATGATGTCGAACCTCGCTCAGTTGGATGAAATCAACATAGAGCTGATTGGCCTATAAGAAAAACATTCCAGGTAGAACTAGATTCTCTGACAAAGAGACATGTATTTGGTGTAGGTAGTGCTAATCTACCATATATAAAGCCTGAAGGACACAACTGAGCCTTTATCGCAAATCGTAGTGAGAATAATGTAGTCATAACGTACAAGGTTCACGAAGTAACGATTCTCACAATGCTTTAGAATTGATTACGAAATGTACTCTCACGTATACGTTCCGCTGTTGATTATGTAGTAATTTCCGAGAGACTGGGAATGGAGCTAATGGATATGGTTACCACGTATCTCCATGGGGATCCAGATACGGAGGTATATATGGAAGTGCCCGATGTCATTTCATTAACCAAATCAAGTGACTATAAACCACGAAGTGCGTTTGACAATTAGATTGAAATGCTCATATTTACGATTTTGAAACAATCCCTAAGGATGTGGTATAACTGTCTAAGTGACTACTTGATTGGGAACGAATATAAGAATGATGAATTGTGTCCCTATGTCTTTATAAAGAAAATAAATTCTGAATTCATGATCATCACAATGTATGTCGATAACATGACCATAATCGGTACTCCGGATACTGAAAATCTGAGTTTGGGATGAAAGATCTTGGGAAATCTTGGTTCTGTCGAGGCAATGACAAAGAACATCGAGTTGTGGAATTCATTCCACCGGTCTACCTATGTCCAGAAGATTCTTAGGCACTTTAACATGGACAAGGTACACCCGACTAGCACTCTCATAATAGGTCGAACATTTTGATGCAAAGGAAAGATGTATTTCGTCTAAAGAAAAGTGACGAAGAGCTTTTGGAGCTGAAATTTCCTACTTGAGTACAATAGCGCATTATTGTACTTGGCTCAATGTACACAACCGGCTATCACTCCTCAGTTAATTTGCAGACTAGGTTTAATTCAGCATCGACGCAATATCAATGGAATGGTATCGAGAATATCTTCTAATACTTAAAGAAAGTATTGAATCAGGACTATTCTTTCCCTAGCAGGCAAAGGAAGCTGTTTTGAAAAGGCAAATACCAAAGTAAATATTGATGCTGAAGCAACTACCACAAAGTATGTGTTGGTATGATTTGCTTATGTTTTGGAAATCGTCTACGCAAACCCTTTTGGCTACCTCCTAGAATCACGACAAGATTATTTCTTTGCATGAATCAGTTCGTGAATGTACATGATTAAGAAATATCATTCTACACTTGTGAAGAACTAGTGGTTAGGTACTACCTCTGATGAACATACTTACATTTATGAACATTATGTAACTTATAAATCCCCATGATTGATGGAATGATCATAACGAAAAATATGTGAGATATAACAGAACATACTCACATAGGTTGTACTCTTTTCCTTAGACCAAAGTTTATTTTTCCCACTGGGTTTTGTTACTTAACAAGGTTTTTAACGAGGCAACGATATATGAATGTAAGCATTGAGGAGGGCTGTAGATTTTTCCAAATTCCTAGATTGATGTAAAGATCATAAGAAAATAGTGATTTATAAAGAAACTTGCACTCTTTTTCTTTGACCAAGGTTCATTTTCTCCCATTGGGTTTGTTACTTGGCAAAGTTTTAATGAGGCAACGACTAGTTGATTGATGTACAAATCATGAGAAGATGTAGACTTGAGGGGAGTATTACATACACATCGTACGTTATACTCTTTTCCTACCAAGGATCTTTTTCCCACAGGGTTCCTTGGAAAGATTTTTAACGAGGTAACAAGATGTACGATTTTAGGGATCGATGGAATGGTAACCTTAGTAGCGCTATAATTGATGTAACGATCATATGAAAGAATAGATTCAAAGGACGAAGTCTAACTTGATATGTCTAGATGCTGTACTCTTTTCCCTATGATTAAGATATTTTTTCTCACTTGATTTTTGCTTGACTAGATTTTAACGAGGCAACATAACATGCGCTTGTAAACTAGGCACAAGTGAGAGTGTTAAAGTAATAATACCCAATGTGTGCCTAAGTCTGTTATTTATGGGCTTTCGTAGTTAAGGTAGGATTAGGCTTGTTTGTATGTAATCTCTCCCTATATATAGAGATGTTATTAATGAGAATATACAATATTTTACCCTACTTTTCTAAGTTATTTTTATGTATTATAAATTATTTTTCTTAAGAAGAACCCGACGACTAAAAAGATTCGTATCATTAAGTTTTCTAATATTAATTGTCCAATTTATTTGCTTTTAATGTTATCTTCTCTCAATCACACACCAACCCATATATATATATATATATACACACTAGTTTTACACACACATGAAAATTTAATAGATCCAGTTACAGGGACAAAGTTGCAGAATATAAAAAATCTGGAATGGTTGATGTGGTAACTATATGTAAATATTGAACGGAACGGAAAAATATTGTCACACAAAGTAAAAACACACCTTTTTCAAAAAGTAATTTGTCATTGCTTAATGTGCAAACCCACATATATCTAATTGGTTTCACCAAATATGAAGTATGAGAAGACACAATTTATCCGATAAGAATCATTTAGCGAGACTGGTGGTTGGAAGCGGGAACATTTAAGTGAGGAAGTAGCAATTAATGACTTACCAAAACACACACACAACCAACTAATACACACCACATACAACATGAGGCAAATAGGCACAGTTGGGGTGCAACCTACATGCATGTATAGAAATACATAATAAACACGACAGTATAAAACACAGGCACACAGGCAGTATACAAACAAACGACAGCTCATTTTAAACAAAATCAATTGTCGGAACATGGGTTGAAGTTAGAAAAGAACGAAAGAGCATAGACGTTTCAATGGCCCGTTCTAATTGATGCGAGCAAGGAACATACGAGATAATTGAATTGATGATTGTATTACATATCACACATACACTGACAAAAATCACAGTAAGAAAATAAACCTACACATACATGCATCACACAAACAATATATATATATATATATATATACACACACACAACAATTACCTGCTTTCTCCAATCGATATTTTTATGTTTCTCCAAACGTTAGAAACATAATTCTTTCTGAATATTAGAATTCAAAACAGAACAGATATTTGCTTCTGGGAGAACGAAATATATATAAAAAAACATTGGTACATATATCTACCCTTCATTCTAAACACCAGATTTGAGATAGCCAACTGCGTATTCCCAAATTCCACCAAAATACACTATTAGAAACAAAAATACCAACTTACTTAGCAGGGCTAGGGGTGGGGGAAGGGGAACACAACTAAAAATATAACGAAAAATGTCAGCAACTAAAATTAGAATAAATACACTGCTAATTAACAAGTATAAATTTCACACAGTACACAGACATGTCGAAATTCCAACAAATTCATATCAGTGTTGGATTATGAACAGACAAAGCATGTGAATCAAGAGAAACTCAGATTAAAAAGGGACGACTTTAGATGAACCTAATTCGGGTGTAAACAGCCACAGAACTCCAAAATATGACATCCGATGAATGTTTTTACACAGTTCCTTTCTCTAACCCGATATTATTTTACAAAGAAAAAGAACAGAAAAACTATAATATAAAAATTAAAAATCAAAAGCCATAGGTAGCTAGAAATATAAGCAATACAATGATTAAGAAGATACTATAATTAGAAATAAGGTGGTCGTCTTTCAAAACCTTGTCTCGAAAAAGAATATGTTGCCATTAAAGCCAAATCCACATGACGATGTACTACTTTACATGTGTATGCTCAGTGATAGCTACGGTTATTCGTTATAGTGAAATAAATGCATCACAATGCATTTCCCAGCAAATAATATAACAAAAATGGTCAATAAGCTCCTTATTTTTGCAATACAAACACACCGACGACATGCACATTGAAAAGAATGGAACATAAATAAAGGACACTTCATAATATGCAAACACAGCTAACCTAGAATATGCGATACATACCATCTGATACGACGCCTAATCATATGCGAAGCCTTAGCGTAGAGTTAACAAAGCATGGAAAACCACAAATAAACCTCAGAGTTCATGTAATTAAACCAAAAAGGTCGATGTGTGATTCAAAATGAATAATTCCAATTGTAGCACTTAAAATTATATCTCACCTGTGGTACCCAGCTGGTGGAGCACGTATCAATTCTGGTACACCCCATATTTTGCTTTACAATCACTTACACCACATCCCGTCAAACATTCATCAAATTTGGGATATTATAAGTGATTGAAAAAAAAAACATGGATACCAAATTGATGGATATTTGTCGAGGGAATGTGGCAAAATGTGATAAGCTAGTGGAATTCCTAACCGACGTTATAAATCGCCGCACATCTCCAAAAAAACAAAATTATTACAGTACAAAATATTGGAAATGTAAGGTAGCTAAGGAATGTAAAGCAGACTTGCCGGAGAAGCTAGTAGTAACTACCTTAGTTTTGGCTATCGCACGAAGTAGTTTAACGCTGTGCATATGCCAAAGTATATGGGGAAAAACCAAACTCGCTTACATTAAATATTATCATATTAGTAAAAAAAGAAGCCAAAAAAATCAAATGCACAGAAATATCAAAACTGGGTCGAGCTATCGTAAGATAACAAAATACCATGTCCCTTAAGGGTAATTTTGGAAGATAAATATGCGTGTTCGCAGATGAGAAGATAAACATAGAGACACCAAAACAAAACTTGCATTCCCTTTCACGAGAGAGCCCCCGCAGACATAGAAAACTCACATCGATAACGAACCAAACAAAATCCCAAATCCCAGAATAGCAAACTAAATGACCGAGAAGTATCATAACGATATATATGTAAACGCATAGTGCTGGAGGAGTCAATAACAGCGTACACGGTACACACAACACAAAACACACACACACATATGCACATAGGGAAAAAAACACAAACACATCAAAACTAATATACTCGAAACATGAAACAAGGTAATACCATATCCTAGCGTAGAATCAATTACCTGATTGAGAAGTACGAATCGCCGAATAAAAATCAAAAACAAGCCCGAAACCTACAGAAAGAAGAACAAAATGTTCCATTCCAATAACGACCTACCAGTACTATACGCAATATAGAAATGTTGGTGGACAACAAATAAAACCTGAAAACTGAACAGCCCAAATTTAGGTCACGACGAAATTAAAATAAACACGAACACATATACATATACAAATAAATAAACACGCACGAACAATTAGAGGCACGTGACCCTATCAGACCAGTACCTCTAAGGAGTCGTAATCGGCCTCCAAAGAGTCCTTTCCCCAAAGCTCAAATAAAATACCGTTAATGCGCGTTTTCTTATAGAAGGCCAGATATCGGAGCAATCCTTCATTCATTATCTAGTTGTAGGAAAGCAAATATAATTCAGAAAGCATTGCACCATGTATTATAATTCTAATTAATATAAAGAGGTCGTTACCAAAGGCATTCGCGAACAAATTTCCCTCGTTGTATTCAAATTCAACAAATGATGGCTCTCGGGAGAGAAGCTCGGACATACAAAGCACACAAGAGGGAAAAAGAAATAATAAAAGAGAAAAAACTTTTGATGTATCGCCTCGGCCGTGCACGATCATGTAAAAACTTGTTCACTATACATGTGGGAAGTGGGTTGAAAAATCAGAGGAACTGTTTCATAAACAAGTACAAATGTTGAAGATCGATGGCCTTTCTTGAAAAAATGTTTCTTTCAGAAGAATTGAACATCTACCGAGGCCTAATCAAATTCAATCGACGATATCATGGCAGCTTGGGATCGGGCAAAGAAGAACTTCGGTGACACCAGAGTGACGCTGCGAAACTAATGAAGTCACAATTTGATTATCAAGACAAAAGGACGTTCATTGGAAGGGTCAGGTAACATACCACAATTTGATCCGTACAACAAGAATAAAACTCTTCAACAACCAAGCGATGAAGCCCATTACTCGAGCAATTATTATCAACATCGTTTTCTAAAAAAACATTAAATAATCTTCAAAACTAATGAAAATTGCAATTTCCTATCTATAAAAGGAAATTCTCAAAAGTTATTTACCCTAATGCGTTCAACCTTCACCTTATTTTGAAGACGGGAGAGTAGCTCCACAACGAGCTTGCAGCGCTAAACAGGCTTCCCAAACATTATCCGAGGGTGCAATATTAAAAACCGCAGAAGAACCCATTCCAACACAAAGATCAGGAAAGGGAGCCACAAAGAAATCTGAGAAGCACAAAGATCAGGAAAGGGAGCACGCAGCTGATGAGACTCAAATTCAGGGGCTCGATTTGAATTTTGACATTAAAACCCGTTTAAATTAAAACCGGGATCCTCAAGCTCTTGACAAAGATCCGAGGGACACTTCCGGTCCTGGCAGCGCAAGATTAGTGCTGTTTTGGATTTTAAGGTTTTAATTTGTTTGAGTTTTAAATAATAAGAAAACAAGAGTCACCCTGAAAAATGAATCCAACAAGCCAACACAAAAAGAGGCCGCGGCAAGCGAGACAGCAAGTAACAGTAAACAGTTCAAGGACAGCTAGCAGCAATAGTTCACCCTGAAAAAGAGCAGTAATTATGAACGGGTAACAACAACTGTGAAACTTTCAGATAATTTAGTGGTGTATAATTTGATATGTTTTTCTTGCATGTCAAGCATTGGCCTTTTTTCAGGCTACGGATGGCACGCTGCAGTCTTGCTCTCCTTTTATTCTTGCTAGCATGTGTACCCTTATGGTGAGCCTGAAAGGAATCCTATTTTTAAACACATATGCACAAACTTATGAGGTATGTGGGAAATGTAGAAGTATCCAAGTAAAACTCTTGAAATATCATTCACCGTGATGCAAATTGACTTTATAGGTATCCTTTCCATTCATTTCTACATGAGATTTAAGTGTTTCCTGATCACTGTTTGATGCATCAGTATCATCCTCCGCTATCTTCTTGTAACCGAGCAGAAATGCGAGACAAGCAATCATAATATTATGAGTTTATTCAGTTGAGATATAATTTGATTTGAGGTACGTGGCGTTGTTACACCTATCAGACCAGTCCATCCACTGAGCCGTAATCGCCCTCCGAGGAGTCCTTTCGGCCGCAAGGTTGCTGGCCTATATACCTCTAATCAGTAAAATACTTTATTTGTTAAAGAGATACAGGAAATTTATAGGACTGAAAAATAAATAGTAATATTGATTAACACGATTTGGAAAGGTAGTAATTATAAATAGAAAAGGAGCAGTCATTATGAACAGGCACCAAAGAAGGAACCTGTAGCGGTAAACTGCCTTCCTAAACATTCTCCGAAGAGAATTCCTGCTCATAGGATTGCTGGCTTATTCATCTCTAAATGTAGAAAACACTAAATGATGCAGTAAATCGGGCAATCCATATGTTAAGAGAAAACGAGCTTGCAGCGCTAAACAGGCTCCCCAAACATTATCCGAGGGTGCAATATTAAAAACCGCAAAAGAATCCATTGCAACACAAAGATCAGGAAAGGGAGCCACGAGGAAATCTGAGAAGCACAAAGATCAGTGAGGAGAGTCAAATTCAGGGGCTCGATTTGAATTTTGAGATTAGAACTCCTTTAAATTAAAACCGGGATCCTCAAGCTCTTGACAAAGATCCGAGAGACGCTTTCGGTCCTAGCAGCGCAAGATTAGTGCTGTTTTGGATTTGAAGGTTTTGATTTGTTTGAGTTTTATGCTTTCGGTCCGATTAGTGCTGTTTTAGATTTGAAGGTTTTAATTTGTTCTGGCAGCCAGAAAGAAAATGGATCAACACACACCTGTAGCATCCGAAACAAGACATTCTGAAGCGCATGGTTCTTAACTTCAGTCTTATGCTTCACATTCATTCGCTCTATGCTATGGATGAGATGATTGTATGACGTGGTTCTCAAAGCCTTATCGCCATAAATCTGCAACTCCATAAATAAAGCTAGAGTGTCTGCAGCAATAGCCACCATCTACAACACCACATAAATTACTATCAAACCAGCCACACAATCAAAACCTAGTTGATAATAAAGTTCGACAAGAAACAAATAAATAAGGTCGATACCTTTCTGTTCATAAGAAGAATGAGAGACTGCACAACATTCAATCTGAGACCATGTGGGAGAGTTCTGGCGGAGGCGCGGAGAAACTGGGAGAGCTGTGAAGGGAACTGGAACAAATCGAAACCTGGAACGAAAATCAAAAAAAGCAGTATATGTGAATGAGCCATGCCGATTTTTTCCTCTTGAAAACACACACACAACACAGAAACGCACACAGCCACCTATACACACAAACACAGAGAGGAAAAATACAAATCCAGCACCTACAAGAACGTACAATCCAAAACAAAGAAAAGAAAAAATCGAAGAGCGCAGCCACATAAATGAAGAGGACTGAGATGCCCAGATAATAGGTATGAAAATACATGCCCGAGAGCTACATAAAACCAGGGAACGTGCATGACATTCGAAAACACCGCAGACAATAGAAAATATTTTTTTAAAAACACTAAAAAAGTACAATTTTTTCGAAAATAAATAAACGACACACAATAAAAAAACAACACAACCAAAAAACAGCCATTTCAAACAAACCTGACCACCAACTCAAAACCTCGAACACCCAGCAACAGAAGACAAACACCTGCCATGTGATGCACTACAAACACAATACAGAAGTTAAAATGCATCTCCAATGCCTGGGTTAAATAGAAAACACACCTGTCTGACCAAGACGCTCAACCTTAAATCCATTGTGTTCACCCTCTTCCCTGAAACTGAATCTATAGAAATCTGGGATAGAGGGAGAGAGAGAAAATAGACATGTCAGTAATCCTGGGATCCAAATTGGCTAACAAAGCTAAGTAATGCAATATAGCTTCCCAGATATGTTTTTCTGACCATTTTTAGGATTTAAAAGACTGTCCTTACCAACAAAAATATCAATAGATGAAACAACTTAACTTCATAGTAAAAAATGGAATAGTTAGGTATGAGCATGAATTTCAAATCGAGAGCAACAAACTACAGTCCAATCTCATGAACGAAAACTATATATCCTTACAGATTAATCAAAACCTAACCATAAACCTTTCGTACAAGGAAATCAGAAAATCGGGAAATTTGACTTCCAAAAAAAAAAATATAATCTAATCACCTGAATTGGGCATGTAATCTTACAACAGGAGCTAATTAAGTCAATAACAGAGATCCCGCAACCGAGGCCAAATAAAACAAAACCCTAATTTTAAAGAAGTGTACCGATAACATAACTCCATTGGAACTGGGATTGCTCCTGAACCTGCAAAAGACTTTGGTTTTCTACTCCTACAAACACAAATCGGCAAGAACAAACTGAACGAACAAGAAAGAAAGAACGAAGAGAAGACCACGCAAAGAAGAGAAACGAAGGAGCAATCTAAATACAGGAAATTTGACTTCCAAAAAAAAAAATCTAACCTAATCACCTGAATCGAGCATGTAATCTTAGAACAAGAGCTAAGTAAGTCAATAACAGAGACCCCGCAGCCGAGGCCAAATAAAACAAAACCCAAATTCTAAAGAAGTGTACCGATAACATAACTCCATTGGAACTGAGATTGCTCCTGAACCTGCATAAGACTTTGGTTTGCTACTCCTACAAACACAAATCGGCAAGCACAAACTGAGCGAACAAGAAAGAAAGAAAGAAAGAAGAAAAGACCACGCAAAGAAGAGAAACGAAGGTGGAGCTGTCATGCGGGTCGTCCAAGCGGAGAGGTTGCACAAATAAGAAGAATAAAGATGGAGGTGGCAGTCGGGAAGCCGAAGCAGGCATGGAGGTGGAAACCTCACTAAAAAACACAAAAAAAAAGAGGAAAAAAAAGTAGGAGACGGCGGAGGAAGCAGGTGAAAGGAGGCAGGAGGCGGGCGACAAGAATAAGGCTCTTATATTATACGCTACAATATATCTATATATATATATATAGATATATGGTGTGTGTGTGTATGTGTGTGTGTGTTTGTGTGTCACTGCACCTTTAGAACTTCAGTAAAAAATTATGCGCCTTCGATAAAATAAAACAGGCAAGCTCATTCAATGAATCCGTAGTTGATTGGCAACTCCCCAAGTAGATACAGAGTATCCTCTGGATCGTTTCACCCTGCAATGATGAGTAGAATTGTTTTAATTTCTCTGAACCTTCTAATATAGTGAATTACTTCAATGAAATCAATCATGTTTACAACAATAATAAACCAAACTCACTTTAGTTTTCAAACTACTATCAACATCATCCTTGTCACACTTGTGCATCAAGAGCTTCCTAGCGTAACTCCCTAGTTTGTTGCAGAGAAAAGGAACGATTTCCTTGCTAAATCCTATACAAGTGTCCTTTCCATTTTGAAATAGAGATCCACTAAGGAATATACGAACGAATGTAATCACAAACTCTAAAGTCAGCAAGACCTCAGAAGCCAGTGTAAAAGAAAAGTTCATTGCTGCAAAAAACAAAAGTATATATAACCCTAAATTTTTTTACTACCTAATTCAATTATCAAAAACAAAGGAGACACTAAACGACATACCCATATCAAAGACACTCCCGAGAAAAATATAAGCACCACAATATAAATAGTCCATATTCCCTGGTAAAGGAATCAGCCGGAGTCCTTGGAAAAAGCAATCAGTTGGAAGGCCTGAAGAAGATGTGATAGGATGGTAATATCCTTCAGAAGATCTGGTAGATGAAGCATCTATACATAGGAAACCGGAGTGTCAAAAAAGTTTAATAATTTGGAAAATCAATACAGCAGAAAATTAATAGTGCCGAAAAACAAAAAAAGAAGCAACATAATAGAATGAACTAACTGTATCCAAGTGATGTAGAAAAAAATAAAGTGAAATATGGCTTTAAAAATCATCTTGCCGGAGCAGAGAAGAGTCTCTTTAAAAACTGAAATAGAAGTCAGAGATGGTGTTGCAGATATACATGTGTTGATTTTCTCTGGGTTTGCAGCCAAACTACACTGATTTATCAAGTGTTCTTGACAAGTTTCAGAACCTACAGTTTATTTCTATCAGATAAAAGACAACTAAAAGGTATATTCTGCATCCTCGGAAACAAAATTTGCATCACTAACCTTCTCTAAAATTGCATCCTGCACGGTCAAAGTTTCTCCTAAGATATGGAAACAAAGGTTGTATCCTGACTAAGAAGTCATTTGGTTGCAACCCCAACAATCCAACTGACGTATTACAACCTCTTACAAAACCTGGTTTTCTCGTGGGACTTAAGTGGACCAGCTTTTGGTGAAGATCACGCATGAGATAGAGATGAAGCGGTAACCTCTGCAAGATCATCCAGCTGATCTTGAGTCGAACCTGACAAAAGGGTGTCCATCCTCATCAACATCATCTTTCAGTAAACATAATCGATCGATGAAACACCAACCCTAGGTCGATCGACGACACATAAGAAGTAACAAACATAAGGATAAACCCCAAATAGATCGATGGAACACCAACCAACAGCAAAACCCATGCCCAAAAAAAACCCTAAATCTAAGAAAGAAACGTACCTTTGCGAAGGCAGGAGCGACCGAAGAAGAAAGAAAGAAATGAAGAATGAAGGCAACGCAGAAGAAGACGAGTAAAAGGAGGCGGCAGATACGTGGAAGAAGAAGAGAAATGGGAGAAAACGTAGGAAAGGAGGTGAAAGAGAGAGGAGGCCGAAGAAGGGGAAGAGGCAGAAAACGCGAAGTAGGTGAAAGAGGCAGGAGGAGCCCGACGGACATACACTCTTATTACTATTGGTAAATATATATATATATAATGGACAAATGTGAGAGGGCTGACCTGTTCATCTGCGAGGAGCAATTTTTGGAATCTAATAGGAGTAATTTGTGATGATGTTCGAGGGTTTATCAATAGCAGATCCAACCCATGTAGGAGAATTTGACAGGTGGTTCATCTCTTCGAGCAGTTTTGCAAGATGCGACTCTATCATGATGCGATTATAGTAAGTGAATATATTGGAAAACCTAAAAAACTGGATAGATAGTTAGTGTGGATGTTCAAATCAAACTTGGATATGATTTACAGTATATTACAAATAAATTCAATAATGTTGTTACTTCGCAGTTAGTCGTCCCAAATGGTTAGTATAAAAATCCCATCAAATTGAAATATGTTTTGAGGTTTATGGAGCAGGCCAAAATTTTATCGGGCTCCCAACAAACAGCAGATTAAATTGTATTTACTAAAAGGCTATTATAATTTGCAGAGAAAATTCAGATGCATCATTTCTCATCAGAAAATAGTCGGGTTTGCTGCTAGTGCGTGCCTGTGTAGTGGATATTGTATTATGTGTGTCAGAACACAACTGACAATGAATCTCACGCACACATAACATACGACGATGTTAATTTCTACCTAAATTTCAAATGAGAGCTTATAAATAAATGAGGAACTATTTAGTACCTATCATGTTCGGAATTAATAAGTCATTGAAATAACAAAATATTCAGGAAAAATCAATGAGCAGGGTGCTTTATATTTCAAAAATGAGTTTACGCAGGAACATATATATATACACTCAGAAACATATACGAATACACATATATCAACGGTGTTATTGTTATTTCAAAGATAGTTGTTACAGAGCTCAAGTTTATGCAGCAGGCCCAAATTTATTGCGGGTCCCAAGAAACAGCAGGTTTTTAAGCCTGAAGTAGACGTGACCCAAACTGCAGGAACTTATAAATAAACATCCACAATAAATTGGTTAAATGCAATGATGTCAGAACAAGTGCCTTTTTTTTGGCTGCCACGATTTTTTGGTAATAACGAAATAACAATAGGAATTTTTTTAAACCCTCTGCTCGGAATATGATAGCAAAATGTAAAAACTGGAGAGGCGAAGTTTATGCAAGCATATAAAACTAATAAAGAACCATGTACGCGAAGTTGTTATACCTATCGGAGCAGCCCTTCTAAGGAGTCGTAAGCGCCCGCCGAGAAGTCCTGTCAATCGCAAGGGGCTGCAATGATTCACAGAGACCTGCCAAATCTGAAAATCAGCAAACAAACAAGAATTTTTATAAATATTGGAGCAGCTAAGCCAAACGGCAAACTATACATCAACATAAGAAGCACCATATTTATTTTTACATCATTATCTATGTCCGCGCTGCCCTGAAGAAATGGAAGAACTGAAAATAGTGTTTGCCGAATGCCTCAGACAATCAAAATAAAAAATATTCATTAACAATCAGAAGAAACGGCAAAAAAAAGATATTCCGAATCTAGGTTTGAGTCAGAATAAAGGTGAGAAACACGGATTAAAAAGAGAACCATGCTCTGTAAGGCAAATAAAACAATTCGGCACCCAAAATAACCAGAGTTCAAAGACAATAACGACCACCAGCAGCAGAAAAGAACCCGAATCTGAGAAGAAAAATCATGAACAATCAGTATAAACGGCAAAGAAAAGATATTCCAAATATAAGTGTGACCCAAAATGCAGTAAGTTATAAATAAAAATCCACAATAATTTGGTCAAATGCATTTACGTCAGAACAACTGCAATTTTTGGGGCTGACACGATTTTTTGGTAGTCACGAAATAACAGGGGGATTTTTTTTAAACCCTCTGCTCGGAATACCCAAAAAAAATGTAAAAACTGGAGAGGCAAAGTTTATGCAAGTATAAAAATAATAAAGAAGCATGTACGCAAAGTTGTTATACCTATCGGAGCAATCCTTCTAAGGAGTCGTAAGCGCCCGCCGAGAAATCCTTCCAATCGCAAGGGGCTGCAATGATCCACAGAGAAATCAGCAAACAAACAAGATTTTTTAGAAATATTAGACCAGCTCAGCCGGACTGCAAACTATACACCAACATAAGAAACAGCATTTTTATTTTTACATCATTATCTATGTCCACGCTGCCTTGAAGAAATGAAAGAACTGAAAATAGTCTTTGCCGAATGCCTCAGACAACCAAAAAAAAAAAAAAAAGTTTTCGATAACTATTGATGGAAAAACAAAAACCAGACGTCGTTTTTGAAACGTCTGGATCAACCCGAATCACAAATAAATGACCATTTTATATAAGAAGAACAATTGCTAAACGAAACAATAATTATATACGTATCACAATATTTAAACGAACCACGAAGTGGAAACACAAACAAGATACGGCAGTAAAACAAAAAAATAACAAAGAACAAAAATCGAGGAGCAACTAAGGGTGGGAGAGAAAACACGAAACACATAAATCTTCAAACCCCACAAACCAAACTTTGCAGCAAATGCAATAACCCCCCCAAAAAAGATCGTTCCAGAGGCAAAATAAAGCCGCATCAAAAGAAAGAACCCTACGCCGATCGAACAATGACAATCCCGCAGCCAAAGAAAGAAGAAGGTGCCAAGTAATGTGTAAGCGACGAAAAAATAAATCATCCACCACTCACCCAGTGAGAACCGAAGCAACGCCTATCCACGAGCGGAAGGAGAATGAACATAAATCGATAAACTGAAACCCTAAATTCAACGACCAAGCAGGAGACCGAAGAGGAAGACAACGGATAAGTGTAGGGAAGACTGTGAAACAAATAAATAAAACTGGAAAGAATGAGAGAGGCGCCGCCCGAGCGGGTGAAGCAGATAGCTCGGTGGAAGAAAAGGAGAGGAGAGAACACGAGGAAGCAGGTGAAGCGCACAGGAGGCGGACGAAGGTTTACACTCTTATTACTATCTGTAAATATATATATTATGTTTATCTTGATTAGTAGTCCATTTAAGATGAAAAGACTGTTTTTGCCTCTCTAATTGCAGGAAATATGCCAGTGAATAGGTTTGATTGAAGAGAAGGTGCATCAGCTTTGCGTAGTGATAAGTTAGGCCATCGGCTCACTTTGAGTTTTATTACTCTTTATATTATTGGTTATTTTGTGAGTTTGTGGCCCCCCGTCTTTCCGGTATGTTTATCTCTTATCTTTGTTTTTCAACCTTTATAACTATAATCATCGTTTGTTAAAGGAATAATACCTTTGTGTGCTTTAATATGTAAGTTACCGGATTTCATAGTTATGGTAAGATTAAGCCTGATGTATTATAATCTCTCTATATATGGTGATACAACGAGAATAATACATATCTTTTGTCCTATCTCTACTCTCCGTTAATTTTCTTCAACGCGTTATCAGTACGTAATTACTTAAAAAAAAAAAGAACTTTTCCAGCTTTCAAGAAAAATCGTCTGAAATAATTGAAAAAAAATATTGTTTGGAGACCCTAAATCAAACCTGTCAGCCGCCGCCTTCGCCGGATTGCAATTGGACCCGCCGCCGCGCCCAGCAAAAACCCTAAATCAAAACTCCGACCGCAACCACCTTCATCTGCAGCGGCCATATTCGCGATATTGCTCCCACAGTCCCACCATCGACCACCGTCATCCGGAGCGACCAGATTTCCGACTAGATTTGCAGTCGCGAGATCGATCCTACAACCCAACCATCGACCACGTCATTCCAGCGACGACGTAGGCCACCTTCTTCCAGATCGTCCCGACGCAAGTAAAACTTTAGGAACCTGAACGATTCATCACCGCGAATCGCTCACTGTCTTCCCAGATTTCGACCCGTACCAGACCCGCATTCGAATTCGTCCAGCACCACTGCAGTCCAGATTCCGACCAGACCTGTTGTTGCTCGGCCTGACCAACTACCCACTTGACCTAGCTCAACAAAATATTTTTTTTCTCCCATCCGAAGCAGAACCCTACTATTTGCTTCGTGCGTTTATTTTTTTATTTTTATATATGCTCTATTTTACTTAATTACATATCTAGAATTTATAATCTATTTAATTAAATCAAATAAATTATTTAAACATTGAATTAAATTATCATTCACGAGAACTAATTTAATTACACCATAAGACTTAGATATCATGTCTATGATTTATTTGAATGCATAGTGTGTGTGTGTGTATATATATATATACTAGGATTATGTATATATATATATCCTCCATGATCTATAGATATGACATGCAAATAAGGTTTCATCATTAGTAGATTTAAGAGGACTTAACTCTACTGTTTAATAAAAATAAAATCATGATAAAATAATATCATGGGTAATTTTCAAAAAGCATCGAAAATCGTAAGCATATCTTGGTTCAAAATATACGCTACCATTATTAAAATTTTATCATCAAAGTGCTCATGGAATACTGTGGAAACTTATTTTTTTTCTTGTATCAAGATGCCTAATCCAACTCGTCCCGAATTTGATATCTTGGACTCAGAAGGACTTGCTCCTATTTTGGCAAAAATGCAGACTTTGCAGAATGAGTCATGTGATTTTGACATGGTCAAATGCCAAAAAGGGGCATATGTATTTGATTCTTTGGATGACATAGAATGATTAATGTCAACAATGTTCTTTATTTTGAGTTGTTTCCATCTATTCACTCGAAAAGGATTTCCGTACAAGTTCTTTAGTGCACAGATCATCATATCTCAACCAGGATGACCTAGCCTATAATGCCAAAGCTTATATGAGTCTGTCTCCCAAAGTACATTGTTGATGACAACATAGATTTTAAAACATAATAATAGTGAGGGTACAGTCATGTGTCTTTCTAAAATACATTTACGTCCACTTTTATTAGAAGTGATAAAAGAAACTATGGACATTCCATTCTTACATTGGGTTTCAACATGAAAATTAGTACTTTGAAATAAATCTAAGAAAATAACGTAAGCAATATTAATATCTTGTTCGAATAATAAAGTTAAATCACACCATCATTGAAAAGAAAACATCAATACAATCGTCTTGAGGCAACTATGCCAAATTTAAACGAGAAAGTAAATATAATTCTAGGATTCGGTCATAATGGGATGCCTTTATAGACTATGGATCATATGGCTCAATACGAGATCGATGACTCTGAAATTGATATCAGGGGACTTTTCTAGATCATCTTCGTCCATATAGTGAGCTTCCCTTTCTTTGGACTCCCCATATTTCCTGTAGTGAGATGCAACTTGCTTGCTTGCATGGCAGTTCTTGTACCAATGTTCAGCATCTTACAACGATAGCACGCTTCATCGCCAACTCGAGACTTAGGGGCGATTGGATGAGTAGGTGTTTTTTTGGTTCCCTTAACTAGTAGAGTCGGAATCACCGAGTCTTTGTATTATATTTAAAGAACCCCATGTCCTCGACCATGACAACCGCCACGTCCACTCCCATATTCATTAGGATAGTTTTCATCCTCGATTTGCTATAACTGGCCTCAGGAACTTTCTCTATTTCAACCAGCCTGGCATTATTGCTCACTAACATTTCGTTATGCCTCTCAGCCACTTGCAGTAGGTTGATTAGCATACTGAATGTATACAGTGATTATGTCATCGGTTATGCACACCGATTTACATATTTCTGCCTGGAATTATGCAATATCACATGTAACTTCACTTAATTCGCTTAATTTTAGACCCTCTGCTAGCCAATTAGCTTATGCGTACAAGTTGGGAACTGGTAAGCCTGATGTTCATATTTTGGACTCAGACGGACTTGAGAACCATTAGTGCATATTTGGTTAAGCATTATATGTGCCTTATACGACCTACAGCGCATTTGTCTTTAGGAATGATTAGGTATTCATGTTGGATAAGAATCCCCGATGTTTATTCCTATTTGGAACCTTGACAGATGATCTCGTAACTGCACGATTTATGGATTGTCACTGTGATGAGAGAACCTTCCCATAGTTAGTGTAACACCCCGACTTCTATAGGAATATTACATGCTGTAAAACTTTCGACAAAGGTCTACCAGGCTGGTAATATACGTAACATGACAACACGACACACATTTAAGACATCATACGAAATCATTAGTTAGGTTGTGGCCTCGGCCAAAAACACCCAGAGACAACAAGTATGAATAATATCTAAAATAATTCAAATGCCCACGCATGGGACTCCCATAGTACTCACTCCGTCCGGGAATCAAATTCCCGAAGTGACACTGGAACATTGATTAAGAAAAGTGATAATGTGGAATAATGTAGGGTAAAAGTTTGAGGGTAGGGATAGTGATAAAGTGGAATAAATTTGTTTTTAGTGGGATAAAGTTGTTTTGAGTGGGTCCACCAATGACATTTGGTGGTAAATTTGTGTAAAGGGAGAAGGTATGGTAGTAGAAAAAGTGAAACCGAAATTTGATTCACGGACAAAAATAAAAAGGGAATCGTTCACGGACGGAGGGAGTAATTTAAATGAACACATGACAACTATATTTCAAAAAGGACGACGTAAGATCATTAACAACATCCGACTATTTATTTGAGCGTCTAATATCATTGTTGTCCGTTCATCCCATGCATACCCCGTGCTGGCTCCTCATATTGGAACTCACTTGAAATGCATGAAAGACATTTTTCTTCATTTAAGGGGTTAATGGTGGAATTCACTAGTGCAAGTACATCATTGTATTAACATGTTAAGTCATTTACCAAATCATTTTCACAAACATTTAGATATTTCGGAATATCATTCAAAATAATCACATAATTCGTAGGGGTTCATTAACCCAAACACAATTATACATCACTCAATGATTCTCCATGTTCTGCCCCTCAAGGCATAATATCCTATACGCTTCATCGGATATCCCTCCTCACGTTCGTGATTCGTCCCTCAAGGTATGAATCCCCATACACCCCATCGTGCATCCCTGGGTGAACATCATAACCTTTCCCACTCATGTACATTTATGTTAGGGTTGTATACATCAAAGTATACTTTATGCTTGTATTATCTAATTTCCCGGTCCTTATCAATGAGAATATTTAATTCATTTATATCACATATTTTGTATATTTATTCACGCTATAGTTATGCAAATATTGTCTAATTACTTTATATTGTAGATAATATGGTGTGTCGTGTCACACATAAGATCACATTATCGGTTTCTTATATAGTAATAATTAGTTCACAACCTATATAACAGTAGACCGTTATGTGAGAGGTTGTAGTATATGCTTGAGATTGGTTGATCTTGACCATTAGCATATATTAGCGTATTCGGTATACGTTGAATAGGATCGAGGTGAGATAGATTCTTCTGTACTGACTATAAGAAGAACGTACATATCGGACAATTATTATTTCTTAATTCTAGTGATTAATATTTAATTGTATATATTTAATATGTATTGTTTTGATTTATCATAGGTGAGAGCCAAAATGATTGACTCAATATACTCGATATTGGGCAATATTATTATTATTATTATTTAAATGACAATTAATATTATAGCTAGAAATCGTGTCCCGACCAGTCGGGTTGATCATGTCTCTTGAGGCACTCGAAATGATTATTATATTAAACTCTGCAGGTGGAATTAATTTTCCGATATAATAATAAAGGTCGAGTGGTATACTCATGTATAATATATTAATTAATTAAAAGCTGTCAATATCTTAAATTACTTAATGGACATGTGATATTTTAAACACGGGAAATAATTAATTCAAAAAGGAGCCCAATTTCATAATTTGGGATTTTGGTAGGAAGTGCAATATCAACTTCTTAGTGGACTAAGTTGATATTAATAGATTCATTATATTAGGAAGAGTCCTAATATGGTAAGATGAAATCTATTAGGAGTCCTCACCTTATCATCCTTAAGGTCCCTAAAGTAGCCCATAGCACCTATAAATAGGACTAATGGGGTGGCCGATTTTTATAAGTCTTGGAACAAGAATTTTGATTTTTTTTGTGTGTTTTAATTATGGATCTCGACTTGTGTCATTGATTCCATAATTTGGTAAACACAAAATTTTTCTAAAATATCATCAAGAAAAATAGAGAGAAAAATTGAGATATCCTTGAGGAAAATAGTGGTTTGGCCGTGGCACCCCTTTGCTGTCGAAGTTTGATTTGGTAGATTATTGCCCACACGATATCTGGATCTAAGGTGGGATGTATTCTAGAAGATTTTGAGGTAGAAATATAAGAAGATCAAGAAGGAGCACGAAGAGGAGTTTAATCGACCGAAAGGGATTTTCTACCACTTCAAAGGTATTGACTATCAATTATACTGCGTAAATATATGTATTTAAATTGTTGATTAATCTGTTTAACTAATTAATTGAGAAACCTAAATAGATCCGCTATTTATGTTGGTTAGTTTATAAAACCCATTCTATTCATCCAATCGATATCGCTTTTGCTGCGTTTTATATTCCAATAATTGGTATCGGAGCCGGTCTTTAGGTTCTGTTCAATTTAATTAATTTTGTGATTAATTTGCCGGCAATTTAAATATTCATATGGTATTGTTTTTGGAATATTTTTGCTAGAAATTGTCTTGCAGGTGAATATGGTCCAATTATCATGGCTATGTGATATTTTATTTATTTATGCATTTTTGATAATTTGGCCCGATTTTGAGGCATGTATAAGTTTTTCCCATGAGAAAATCAATGGGTAGAATAGGATTTAATTTATCCTTGTAATTTTTGTTGTAAATTCGATGTATTTTATTTCGTATAAAATTGTAATCGAGTTGGATATACAAAATACGAAAGAAAAAAAGTCCGTCGTGAAAAGAAGTCCCGATTGGACGAACCGATCGAGACCAGCCGCCGCCGACGGACTCGCCAAGACATGCCGTCTCGCCGAGGGTCCGCTCGCCGCGGGTCGGGCCAGCCGAGGGTAGGTTGCCGGGCCGCGGGTCGGGATAGCGTGTCGGGCAGCAGCCAACGGGTCGGGTTGTCCGGTTCTTGAGGTCCGATGCATGGTCCTGTTCGCCGTTCGTTGCATCCGTTGGAACACAATAATTTTAGTTTGAAATTTTTTTATGCAAATAATTTTGCATGGAAGAATTCTAAATTAAGAAATTTTGTGTGGCCCAACCGGGAGGAGGTGACTAGATGCTTGAAGTAGTTGGAGCAACCGAGCTGAGGATTTTCTCGTTACTCAAAACGAGGAATAAAAGCCATGATAATTGGATTTAATTATCCTGTTTTAATTATTTGTTGGTTTTTACTGTTTTGATGTATGGCATGTATGGATGTATGCGTGATATGTTTTTTTGCATGTTAGGGCGAAAAAATTAAAAATCTTATTTTTCAAAATAACTAAGTGGTTTTAATATTGATTTTTCAAAATCAAATTGGCCTCCATAATTGATTTAAATTGTAAAATAATTAGCATGCGCGTTGACGTTAGAGTCTTCCTCCACATCGGATGTGCTGATTATTAGCTCACTAGTTTTAAACCACAATTAGATAACAAAAAGGTGAATGTTAATATTTATGATAGGACCTCTCCATCTGTAAAACTATTATCATTAAATAATATTCTAAGGTTTGTTAAATTATGGTTCACTTAGGTGTATTAAATAATAAGCTCCCCATCGGAATCTATGTTAATTTAATACATGGCCAAGAGGAATGAACTATTAATTTTACTTGTCAAAACGCATCTCGACTAGATCGTAAAATTAAAGATGTTAAAATCTACTTGAAAAATATATGTGTAAACGTCCACACCAACGTGGCTTGCATGTGCGGTTTTTTTCCGAGGTGCTAGTTGACTGCATATATATATATATATATATATATATATATTGTATTTTAAGGTTTTTCAATATATTTTGCGTCGAATTATGTGATGAATGGTGCTTTAATTTTAGTCTCAGACATCTTTCAATCCACTAGCTGTTATTCTCAAAGAAAATAAACTTGATGACACTAACTTTGTCGAGTGGAAAAGAAATCTTGACATTGTCCTGACTGCCGAAGGGCATAAATTTGTGTTAACTGAGGAGAGCCCTCTGGAACAAGAACCGGAACCGGATGCCACTCCTGAAGAGTTGGCTGAATTCCGAAAATGGAAGAAGTCTGATAAGATGGCTCGTTGTTACATTTTGGCTTCACTGACAAATGTATTGCAGCATCAGCATCAAACGATAGGCTCAGCCGCGGAGATGATGAAAAATCTCACCGAGATGTTTGGTCATCAGAACCGGGCGGCTAGGCAAAATGCAATGAAGGTGTTGATGACAACCCAAATGTCTGAAGGGACTCCAGTAAGGAATCATGTTCTGAAAATGATGTCTCATTTGAGCGAACTGAGCATACTGGGGGCTACTATCGATGCGGAGTCGCAGGTCGATATTATCTTGGGCAGCTTACCAAGAAGCTTTGACCAGTTCCGTCTTAACTACAATATGAATCGTAGGACTTACACTTTGGCGGAACTTCTGACAGAGCTTCAATCTGCTGAAGGTCTCTTCAAACAAGGTTATCATCAAATTCTTGCGGCAACCGGTGCTACTTCTTCAAAACCCAAATGGGGAAAGAAGAAAAAGCAGGTTGGCCAGAAACAAGAGGGAACCTTCGAAGCTAAAGACAAGGCTCCTCAATGCAAGGTTCCTCAGCCCGAGGCAAACAAAAAGCCGAAGGGCATATATTATAAGTACAGTCTGAAGGGGCATTTCAAGAGTGATAGCCCTAAGAAAGGTACGTCTCATGCACTAGTAGTCAAAACATGTTTGGATGCCTGTTCTATCACTTCGTGGATAGTAGATCGGGCTCCTTTGATCATGTTTGTTATGACTCGCAGGGGTTCCAAGTAACCAAAGTACTTAGTGCGGATGAGATTACAATAAGCTGGGGTGACTATTCCAGGCTGAAGGCTGTTGCAGTGGGAGTCGTGCTGTTAAAAGTTAATAATGCGATTCTAGTCCTAAATAATCTATTATTAGTACCTGGTTTTAGAATGAATTTAATTTTATTTTCTAAATTGCGTTGTGATGGATATTCAGTTTCATTTGGAGATAATGCAATTATTAAAATAAATGGTGAATATGTTTGCACGAGTACTTATAATGAATGACTTTATATCATTAATGCTGCACGAACTCCATTGCATAATTATAAATCGCTTAATTCTTTGACTAATCATAATTAAAGAAAAGAACATTCGAGCATAAATCAAATATATTTGTGGCATTTACGATTGGGTCATATTAACCTTAGAAGGATTCAAAGATTGGTAAGCA
This sequence comes from Orobanche coerulescens, assembly GCA_033398695.1. Taxonomy (NCBI): domain Eukaryota; kingdom Viridiplantae; phylum Streptophyta; class Magnoliopsida; order Lamiales; family Orobanchaceae; genus Orobanche; species Orobanche coerulescens. The sequence continues at coordinate 139,881,394 of CM065803.1, read as the reverse complement.
ATGTCCCATTGGATTCACTCCAAGTTGAGTCATTTCTAATTTGCGAATCCTGTCTAGAAGAGAAAATGACTTAAAGGGCTTTCCAAAGTAAAGGAAATTGTGCACAAAATATATTGGCATCGGTACACACTGATGTATGTGGTCCAACGAACATCCAGGATAAGGGTGGTTTCAAATACTTCATCACGTTTATAGATGATTATTCGAGATATGGATACATCTATTTGATGCGACGTAAGTCTGAATCTTTTGATAAGCTCAAAGAATTCAAGGCTGAAATGGAGAAGCGTCATGGATAGAGTATCAAGTCACTACGATCTGATTGTGGTGGCGAATATCTTAGTCGAGAGTTTTTAGATTTCTTGGCACATGAGGGGATTACTTCCCAGCTCACCGCGCCTGCTACACCAAAATAAAATGGTGTTGCTGAATGAAGGAATCGTACTTTATTAGAGATTGTTAGGTCAATGATGAGTTATTCTGATTTGCCTATTTCGTTTTGGGGATACGCCTTGGAAACAGCGTACATTCTAAACTTGGTGCCTTCGAAATCAATACCAAAAACACCCACAGAACTGTGGAATGGGCGCAAGCCCAGTCTGGGACATGTTCGGATTTGGGGTTCACCAGCACGCGTGCTGAATAAGGAAGCTGATAAGTTGGCATCTCGTACAGAAGTACGAGTGTTTGTAGGATATCCAAAGGGAACGAAAGATGGCTTATTCTATAGTCCTAAAGACCAGAAGGTCATTGTTAGCACCAATGCCCAGTTCTTAGAGGAGGAATTCGTAATAAGCCACAAGCCTATGAGTGAGGTCATTCCAGAGGAACTTAGGGGCGAGATTTTGACAATACCAATTGTACAAACACCTAGTGTACCACGTATCGACACTATTGTGGATACACAAACTAAGGACACGCCTCGTTGTAGTGGGAGGGTTGTTCATCAACCTGATCGTTTCATTAGTGTAGGAGCGTCTTCGGGCCACTTCCCAGACCAGGATGAAATGACTCCATGTACGTATAGGCAGGCAGTTCAATATAAGGATTTTGAATCCTGGCAAACAACAATGGAATCCGAAATGGGATCTATGGATTCTAATCAAGTGTGGGAGCTAGTAGAGCTACCCAATGGGGTAAAATCCATTGGAAGTAAGTGGGTCTACAAGCGTAAGAGAGGATCAAAAGGGAAAGTTCAAACCTTCAAAACAAGGCTTGTTGCAAAAGGTTACACTCAGAAGGAGGATACGATGAGACCTTTTCGCTAGTAGCCATGCTTAAATCAATCCAGATTCTTCTCCAAGAGGATTGAATGTAGATGGAGAGTCGGACAATTGGGATTTTGGCATAGGTGCTGGGTTTTATCTCAATGCAACTCAAGATAAGTGGAAAAACTGGCAGATGTATGATTATATCGTGAAGGAATTGCCGTCACTTGTAAAAGAGAACTTCCCACAGATTGACACCGCCCGTGCATCAATATTCGGTCATTCAATGGGTGGACATGGAGCTCTGACAATCTACCTAAAAAATTTGGACAAATACAAGTCGGTGTCGACTTTTGAGCCTATTTCGAATCCAATGAACTGTCCGTGGGGCCAAAAGGCTTTCACTAACTACTTGGGTGAAAATAGAGCTGCATTGGAGTAATATCATGCCACTTCTCTCATATCGAAATTCAACGACGTCTCAGCATCTATCCTAATTGATCAGGGAGACGAGGATAAGTTCTTGCACGAGCAACTTTTACCACACAAGTTTGAGGAAGCCTGTCGGAAGGTGAGCGTTCCTCTACTGGTGCGAATGCATCCTGGCTACGACCATTCATATTATTTCATCGCCACTTTCATCGATGACCATATTTACCACCATGCTCAAGCCCTTAGCCTGTAATAATTAGGTCCCTCCATTTCTAGACCTTTTCTTTTTTTTCTCGTATCTGGTCATGTTTCGGGATACTTTAGGTGCTGGTTTTTTAATGTGTTCTTTTTTTTTCAAAAATTCTGTGGAGCTGGCTCAAGGCACCCACTACGAATGATGTATTGACGTAATAATTACATTTGGACGTGTCAATATGTTGATTTTCTCCAAAAAAAAAAAAATCAATCCGGATTCTCTTAGCTATAGTTGCGCATTTGGATATGGAGATTTGGCAGATGGATGTCAAGACTGCGTTCTTGAACGTAAGTCTTGATAAGGAAATATATATGTGCAAATCTGAGGGATTCATTGCTGAAGGCGAGGAGCACTTAGTGTGCAAGCTTAAGAGAGCCATTTATGGACTTAAGCAAGCATCGAGGTCTTGGAACATGTGATTTGATGAGGTCATACAATCGTATGGTTTTGAACTAATTGTAAACAATATGAAGGTATTATTAGAAGGGTGTGGATGTCTGAGCAATTCGATATGAAGGATTTGAGAGAAGCTGGGCACATCCTTGGTATTAGGATCTTTCGAGATCGCAAGAAAAGGATGTTATGCTTATCTCAGGCATCCTATATCGATACGGTGCTAAAGCGGTTTAGCATGGAGAATTCCAAGAAAAGTTTCTTACCTTACAGACATGGAATTCAGCTATCTAAGGCTATGTGTCCTAGGACACAGAAGGAGGTAGATGACATGAAGCTGGTCCCTTACGCTTCGGCGGTGGGAAGCCTCATGTATGCTATGCTTTGCATTAGACCTGATGTCTGTCATGCTGTAGGCATGGTGGCGAGATATCAGTCGAATTCAGGACCGGGACATTGGATTGCTGTCCAGCATATCCTCAAGTACCTGATAAGGACTAGGGAGCATATGGTTGTATATAAATCGGATACACTTTGTCCTCTGGGTTACACTGACTCATATTTCAGTTTGGACAAAGAAAAGTCAAAGTCAACTTCCGGATATGTTTTCACTTTGGGAGGTGGAGCCCTCAGTTGGAGGAGTGTGAAGCAGAAATGCATCGCGGACTCTACCATGAAAGCCGAGTATGTAGCAGCCTCAGAGGCAGCTAACGAGGCGGTATGGATCAAGTACTTCCTAAAGGATTTGGGTGTGATTCCTAATTTGCTTAGAAGTATTACACTTTATTGTGATAATACCGATGCTGTTGCAAATTCGAAGGAACCACGGGCCCACAAAGCAAGCAAACATATCAAGTGCAAATATCATCTCATTCGAGATTTTGTGAAGAGAGGAAAGATTATTGTCTCCAAGATTGCATATGAAGACAACCTAACTGATCCTTTCACGAAAGGGTTGCCCTCAAAGTCATTTGAAGGGCATGTGGAAAGAATGGGGTTGAGATGTATGACAGCATTGCTTTGAGTATAAGTGAGAGATAGATAGATATAGTCTAGATAGTATACTTCAAAAGCATGCTTTGAGTATAAGTGGGAGATTGTTAGGGTTGTATACATCAAAGCATACTTTATGCTTGTATTATCTAATTTCCCGGTCATTATCTATGAGAATATTTAATTCATTTAAATCACATCTTTTGTATATTTATTCACGCTATGGTTATGCAAATGTTGTCTAATTACTTTATATTGTAGATAATGTGGTGTGTCGTGTCACACAGAAGATCACATTATCAGTTCCTTATATAGTAATAATTAGTTCACAACCTATATAATATTAGACTGTTATGTGAGAGGTTGTGATATATGCTTGAGATTGGTTGATCTTGACCATTAACATATATTAACGTATTCGGTATACGTTGAACAGGATCGAGGTGAGATAGATTCTTCTGTACTGATTATAAAAAAACGTGCATCTCGGATAATTATTATTTCTTAATTCTAGCGATTAATATTTAATTATATATATCTAATATTTATTGCTTTGATTTATCATGGGCAAGAGCCAAAATTATTGACTCAATATGCTCGATATTTTGAGCAATATTATTATTTATATGATAATTAATATTATAGCTAGAAATCGTGTCCCGACTAGTCGGGTTGATTATGTCCCTTGAGGCACTCGAAAGGATTATTATATTAAACCCTGCAGGTGGAATTAATTTTTGATATAATAATAAAGGTAGAGTGGCATACTCACGTATAATATATTAATTAATTAAAAACTGTCAGTAGCTTAAATTAATTAATGGACATGTATTATACTAAACACAGGAAATAATTAATTCAAAAGGGGGCCCAATTACGTAATTTGGGATTTTCGTAAGAAGTGCAATATCAACTTTTTAGTGGACTAAGATGATATTAATATATTCATTATATTAGGAAGAGTCCTAATATAGTAAGATGAAATCTATTAGGAGTCCTTACCTTATCCTCCTTAAGGTCCCTAGAGTAGCCCATAACATATATAATAGGACTAATGGGGTGGCCGATTTTTACAAGTCTTGGAACAAGAACTTCGATTTTTTGTGTATTTTAATTGTGGATCACGACTTGTGTCATTTATTCCATAATTTGGTAAACACAAAATTTTTCTAAAATATCATCAAGAAAAATAGAGAGAAAAATCGAGACATCCTTGAGGAAAATAGTGGTTCGGCCGTGGCACCCTTTTGCTGTCCAAGTTTGATTTGGTAGATTATTGCCCACCCGATATCTGGATTTAAGGCGGGATATACTCTAGAAAATCTTGAGGTAGAAATACAAGAAGATCAAGAAGGAGTACGAAGAGGAGTTTAATCGACCCAAAGGGATTTTCTACCACTTCGCTTCAAAGGTATCCATTATCAATTATACTGCGTAAATATATGTATATAAATTGTTGATTAATCTGTTTATTTAATTAATTGACAAACCTAAATAGATCCACTATTTATGTTGGTTAGTCTATAAAACCTAATCTATTCATCCAATCGATATCGCTTCTTCTGCATTTTATATTCCAACACATTTCATCATTCATAAATGCACAAACTAAATGCCTTCCTTGTTTGCTAGAAGATGAAAAACAACAAATAGAAGAGTTTCGACTCAAGTCCTTCGCATGGAATTCGACCCTAATACCATATTAATGCTCAATCCACAATTGTATGAGCGGAAATAATCAAAGAACACCCAAAACCCCCACTATGACATTTTGCCAGACATTTCGAAGGCATTATTTTGGTCCAACTTCCAATCGGATAAACACCCACAAATAAATCAGAGAATAACAAAGAAACTGATAGAATACAACTATATCATCAATAATGCATCAATTGTAATACCCCCAAAACCATCCGGGATATTACAGTACCGTGAGTCCCGCGCCAGAACCCACCAGGCTAAAAACCATTTCAAAAACGTTTCAAACGCGCCAAAGAGGCAAGGACGGTAATATTTTGCAAATACTCAAATATTTTCCAAAATATAGTTTTCAAATACCGTCACAAAATACCAGTTGAAAATACAAGGCGAAAATGACAAAACTCAACAGTTTCAAAATGTACGTTAAGCCACCACTTATACGTACCAATAAAATAATTAGGAAAAAGAGTTTGACGAAATAACCCAAGTTCGCAAAATGCCAAAAGGCCATTTTGAAAATACGCACGCAGTAAATAAAAACACAGTTCAAAATACACAATTGCAGCGGAATAAACAACCAGAAAAGAATACTCAATTCTCCGAAAACATGCCACAACCAGTATCACCCGGGAAGCTCATCTCTTCACGACCGCTACTAGCTCTATCTTCGAGTACCTAAAAATAAAGCCCGCGACGGGGTCAGCCACAATACTCAATAATGATATCGATCACATCATCATAAATAATTACATACCAATGTAATAACAAAGTAAGAATACTACCAGTGTAATCTTACCGTCATAACCTTACCAATCCATAGCAATCCTTACCATAATCCACATTTCGCATTCTCAAATGACGAAATGAACTAAATAACAAACATCTGTACTGTAATCAAACAATACCAAGAATCCTGAAAACATCATCATAACTCATAAGCGTGAACTGATTCATCCGTGCCAAATCCTATCCGTCGGATTTGCACCATCAAATCTTAATCTGGAATAGAACCCAATAACACACAATATATCTGTATATCAACTACCACAAAACAAGGATAACGAGTCCTGAAACATCGACGTACAGTCCGAATGCTTATACAATAAATAACAATGACCAACCATTAAATCGACTGAGAATATCACTGACATGATAACTTTGATACTACCAATGAAGGATCGACAATAATTGAGAATACAATCAACATGATAATCTCCAACACGATTAATAAAGGATCAACAATAACCGAGAATACCCTCAACAAGGTAAACTCCAAACACGATCAACAAAGGATCAACAATAACCGAGAATACCCTCAACACGGTAAACTCCAAACACGATCAACAAAGGATCAACAATAACCGGGAATACCATCAACAAGGTAAACTCCCAATGATCAACGATAATGGATCTCAAAGAAATAACTCCGACTGTCAAACATACCCCTCGGGCGTATGAACAACCAGTCGCAAACCGTCGAACATATCCAATCATACATGGACTATGAACGACCAAACAATATGGCTCAAAGATGGACATCACAGTATGCCCGATCCGGAAATGTGTCAGTGCGCATGTCCACCCCGTATACGGAATCCAGAATATATGTGGGACAATGTACCTAATTAGCCTCACGAACTAGGTCTCGTGTGCACAGTCCAATACGGAAACATCCACGCATGACTATATATGTGCCTGGCTAAAAATCCTACACAATAACCAATCGGAACGTAAATATGATTCTGGATATGTCACGATGCAACATGACAACGAAACTCAAAGAATCACATATCCAATAAGGATCAAATGACTCACCGAAGTGAACAATGACACACAGACAATGAAAGATCGACACGATCGACAATATCCAAAACAAACATCCTGGGATCAGAAATTCTAAAGAATGATCAACGCGATCAACAATTTCGACACTACCATCCTGGGATCAACATCCCTCAACGAACAACCAAAATACGAATCTCATTATATGAATCCTCAACATACAATATATACCACAACTCGACATAGTAATTATCCTCATGACTGAACAAAACTTAAATTACCTCAAGCCGATGATAATATCGTTTCCATGAACAAACCATCATCCCGACAATTTACACTTATAATATCATTGCTATATGAATTATAAATGAAATGAAAGCGAAACCATTCATTACATATTATACACTAAACAAGTATAAACTTGCCTCGATACCGATACCACGAAGCCGTTACCAACATCCATTGCCTTCGTCTATGAGCTCCTCATCCCCGACCAAAAGCAATCTACGAACTCTTCAACCTCTACCGCAACACAACGGTCATAATCCACGATCAAAACATCACAACCTATTGCAATAATCGATTAACACACATTCGATAACAATCAACAACCGATATAACCAAAACTCAGCGGCTCAACAATACCTCGATCACATAGAAAACCGAACAATACAACTCAAACAATTAGGAATTCATATCAACAATACAAGCCAAAATCCGATAAATCATAATTATCAATCAATAACCGATCAACAAACCCAACGGTTCTACAATGTCTCGATTAAACACAGACGGAAATATCCAATTCAAACCATAATGAATTCATAACCACAACACGAAAATACTGCACTGTCTACCTACTTAGCGCACATTAAACACATAACTTAGCATGCGCTAAGTCGCTCCCATTAGCATGCGCTAGCCAGTAAGCTTAGCGTGCGCTAATGCTGTACAGTTGCATGTATTCTAAGCATCGACTAACATATTGCGACTATGAATTCGAATGTAACGAAAACCATATTCTAAGATCAAACACAACCTTTCCAAATTCAATCTCATTATCATGATCCATATCTCATCATACGGACTCAATCACTAAAATCAACATAATGTTAGTTTCAATTATCTTATACATGTTTATACTCAAACCAATATATATTCTTTCTCTTTGATGTGATATATACCAAGAACACCAAGAATACCATGATTCCATAATCATGTTCATGACAACCATCATAATCCGATATGCTAACATGTAAATAATCACCCAAGTCATATCTATCCAAATATCATCTTAACATCAAATCCGAAATGAAGGGAGACATAAATCGCCATATCTCTTGAAGATAAACAACACCATAACTATCATCATATGAAGAAGATATCAACAACAACATCAACATCCAAAAATTAGGAGAAGGATTAACCCATATATCTCAATACGATGAACAACACCATACAAAACTACACGAATCATATAAATATCCGCATATCAACAATAACATCAAGATAGTTCGGTAATCCAATTCAAAATCATACTTATCAACTCATTAATATGATAATCATCAACTCAAGAACACCAATATTCAATCCCCAAAATGAAATCCAAAGTGAAGGTTAATTACCTCTTTGAAGAAAAGGATTGATTATCAAGGTTGAATCCGTTTCCAATCAATTCCAAGCTCCAATTGTTGATAAGGACGATCAACTCCACCATAATCCAGTATTTGGGACCTCAAAACTCTCTCTATGAACACCATTCCAAGAATCATCAATAATTTCAAGAACAAGGCCTTAATCCATGCTATCCATCTCAATCTTGTTAAAGATCATCATCTCAGAGTGTTTAGGAACTTCAAATATCCTCCCAAGGCTCTCTCTATCAAGGGAAAGGAAAGAAATGGACGAAATGCCTCTTAACACCGGTCTGTCCTCTTTTATAAAGGACATTACTAGCGTGCACTAAACCTTATGTTTAGCGTGCGTTAAAGGCTTAGCATGCGCTAACTGACTTTGTTAGCGTGCGCTATCGCAGCCCAGAGGCTACTGTCTTGCTTTGCACATCAACTTACGTACGTAATGTCTATGCATTAACATACGTAACCATTCTGTCTAGTGCACGCAAGTCCTTAACCTTAGCGTACGCTATCCGCAGTTGACTTGCTACAGTCTGCACCTACCACCCGTGCCCCCACATGCCAAAAGCATCCGCGATTACCAGGATTCTCTCTGCCCGATCTGGAATTAGCCTGCGCTAACCATAGTGTTTAGCCTGCGCTAGCCCTACATGACAAACATTTGTTGACCTTATCCGGACACGCGTCGAAAGTGGTCGGGTCCACTCGCCGAAAGCCAAGATTCCCTATTGACCGATCTGAAATTAGCGTGCGCTACCAAAATGCATTAGCGTGCGCTAAATGCTGAAAATACACAGCCTGGGCCTACCTGTCGGCCACCTTCCGAACCTTATCCAGAATACCATATGTACGTTAGGGGTCCTCCTTAGCGTACGTAACTCAAATCTCTTAGCGTGCGTTAAGTATGCACCGTAGCGTGCACTAAGTATACATCTTAGCGTTCACTAGGCATACATTGTAGCGTGTGCTAACGTGGCTGTACTTAGCCGTTTTCAGCTATTCTTGTCCAATGTCTCGGCATACAAAATATGAACATACGGCATACTGAATACATATATTCATTCCAATAATATTCTCATATGATATACCCGATATCACAATTAAAACAATGTGATACACGATATCCTCAATTATAACTGTCAACCAATCACGTCAATTGTACAAATACAACTGTCTGAGTCCTCAATTATTTTATCCATACTATATAGACACCAATCTATCCAGTATATCTCAGATAAAATAACGCAAAAAATTTATACTGAAAATCCGGGTATTACATACTATCCCCCTTAAAATAAGTTTCGTCCTCGAAACTTTCAGCCCTGTCACAAACAACAGATCAATCCAAAATTTCCAACTCATCACAAAAGCAATCAATCGTTGCCACAAGCGAATAACCAAAATGATATACTTACAGGTGTGTGAAGCCGATGACCTCCCGTGATACTAGCACACGACTTCCACACAAGGTCTCAACACAATACCAACACACACCAATATCGTAAATAGCAATTTGAAAAGATCTCAAAAAATTTGGAAGTTACAAAATCGGTTTGACTCAAAAGTCAGAAAATCATTTTTAAAAGCCACGCTACTACCGTACTGGTAGAGCCACATAACACACACGCCTGGGTTTCACAAAACCCAAACTCCGATACCATCTTCTGTAACACCCCCAAAACCATCCGGATATTACAGCGCCGTGGGTCCCGCGCCAGAACCCACCAGGCTAAAAACCATTTAAAAAACGTTTCAAACGCACCAAAGAGGCAAAGACGGTAATATTTTGCAAATACTCAAATATTTTCCAAAACATAGTTCTCAAATACCGTCACAAAATACCAGTTGAAAATACAAGGCGAAAATGCCAAAACTCAACAGTTTCAAAATGTACGTTAAGCCACCACTTATACGTACTGATAAAATAATTAGGAAAAAGAGTTTGAAGAAATAACCCAAGTTTGCAAAATGCCAAAAGGCCATTTTGAAAATACACACGCAGCGGATAAAAACACAGTTCAAAATGCACAATTGCAGAGGAATAAACAACCAGAAAAGAATACTCAATTCTCCGAAAACATGCCACAACCAGTATCACCCGGGAAGCTCATCTCTTCACGACCGCTACTAACTCGATCTCCGAGTACCTAAAAATAAAGCCCGCGATGGGGTCAGCCACAATACTCAATAATGATATCGATCACATCATCATAAATAATTACATACCAATGTAATAACAAAGTAAGAATACTACCAATGTAATCTTACCGTCATAACCTTACCAATCCACAGCAATCCTTACCATAATTCAGATTTCGCATTCTCACATGACGAAATGAACTTAACAACAAACATATGTACTGTAATCAAACAATACCAAGAATCCTCAAAACATCATCATAACTCATAAGCGTGAACTGATTCATCCGTGCCAAATCCTATCCATCGGATTTGCACCATCAAATCTCAATCAGGAATAGAAACCAATAACACACAATATATTTGTAGATCAACTACCACAAAATAAGGATAACGAGTCTTGAAACATCGACGTACAGTCTGAATGCTTATACGATCAATAACAATGATCAACCATTAAATTGACCGAGAATATCATTGACATGATAACTCCAATACTACCAACGAAGGATCGACAATAATCGAGAATACCATCAACATGATAATCTCCAACACGATCAACAAAGGATCAACAATAACCGAGAATACCCTCAATAAGGTAAACTCCGAACACGATCAACAAAGGATCAACAATAACCGAGAATACCCTCAACAAAGGTAAACTCCAAACACGATCAACAAAGGATCAACAATAATCGAGAATACCATCAACAAGATAAACTCCAAATGATCAACAATAATGGATCTCAAAGAAATAACTCTGACTGTCAAACATACCCCTCGGCCGTATAAACAACCAGTCGCAAATCGTCGAACATATCCAATCATACATGGCCTATGAACGACCAAACAATATGGTTCAAAGATGGACATCACAGTACGCCCGATCCGAAAATGTGTCAGTGCACATGTCCACCCCGTATACGGAATCCAGAATATACGTGGGACAATGTACCTAATTAGCCCCACGAACTACGTCTCGTGTGCACAGTCCAATACGGAAATATCCACGCTTGACTATATGTGTGCCTGGCTAAAAATCCTACACAATAACCAATCGGAACATAGATATGATTCCAGATATGTCACGATGCAACATGACAACGAAACTCAAAGAATCACATATCCAATAAGGATCAAAAGACTCACCGAATTGAACAATGACACACGGATAATGAAAGATCGACACGACCGACAATATCCAAAACAAACATCCTGGGATCACAATTCCCAAAGAATGATCAACGCGATCAACAATCTCGACAATACCATCCTGGGATCAACATCCCTCAACGAACAACCAAATACGAATCTTATTATACGAATCATCAACATACCACATATACCACAACTCAACATAGTAATTATCCTCATGACTGAACAAAACTTAAATTACCTCAAGCCAACGATAATACCCTTTCCACGAACAAACCATCATCCCGAAAAATTACACTTATAATATCATTGCTATATGAATTATAAATGAAATGAAAGCGAAACCATTCATAAAATATTATAAACTGAACAAGTATAAACTTGCCTCGATACCGATACCACGAAGCCATTACCAAGATCCATTGCCTTCATCTACGAGCTCCTCAGCCCCGATGAAAAGCAATCTATGAACTCTTCAACCTCGACCGCAATACAACGGTCATAATCCACGATCAAAACATAACAACCTATTGAAATAATCGGTCAACACACATTCGATAACAATCAACAACCGATATAACCAAAACTCAGCGGCTCAACAATACCTCAATCACATACAAAACCGAACAATACAAATCAAACAATTACGAATTCATATCAACAATACAAGCCAAAATCCGATAAATCATAATTATTAATCAATAACCGATCAACAAACCCAATGGTTCCACAATGTCTCGATTAAACACAGACTGAAATATCCAATTCAAACCATAATGAATTCATAACCACAACACGAAAATACTGCACCGTCTTCCTGCTTAGCGCATGTTAAACACATAACGTAGCGTGCACTAAGTTGCTCCCGTTAGCGTGTGCTAGCCAGTAAGCTTAGCATGCGCTAATGCTGTACAGTTGCATGCATTCCAAGCATCGACTAACATCTTGCGACTATGAATTCGAATGTAACGAAAACCATATTCCAAGATCAAACACAACCTTTCCAAATTCAATCTCATCATCATGATCCATATCTCATCATACGGACTCAATCACTAAAATCAACATAATGTTAGTTTCAATTATCTTATCCATGTTTATAATCAAACCAATATATATCCTTTCTCTTTAATGTGATATATACCAAGAACACCAAGAATACCATGATTCCATAATCATGTTCATGACAACCATCATAATCCGATATGCTAACATGTAAATAATCACCCAAGTCATATCTATCCATATATCATCTTAACATCAAATGAAGATAGTTCGCCATATCTCTGGAAGATAAACAACACCATAACTATCATCATATGAAGAAGACATAAATCGCCATATCTCTGGAAGATAAACAACACCATAACTATCATCATATGAAGAAGATATCAACAACAACATCAACATCCGAAACTGAGGAGAAGGATTAACCCATATATCTCAATACGACGAACAACACCATATAAAAATACACGAATCATATCAACATCCGCATATCAACAATAACATCAAGATAGTTCGGTAATCTAATTCAAAATCATACTTATCAACTCATTAATATGATAATCATCAACTCAAGATCACCAATATTCAATCCCCAAAACGAAATCCAAAGTGAAGGTTAATTACCTCTTTGAAGAAAAGGATTGATTATCAAGGTTGAATCCGTTTTCAATCAATTCCAAGCTCCAAATGTTGATAAGGACGATCAACTCCATCATAATCCAGTATTTGGGACCTCAAAACTCTCTCTATGAACACCATTCCAAGAATCATCAATAATTTCAAGAACAAGGCCTTAATCCATGCTCTCCATGTCAATCTTGTTAAAGATCATCATCTCAGAGTGTTTAGGAACTTCAAATATCCTCCCAAGGCTCTCTCTATCAAGGGAAAGGAAAGAAATGGACGAAATGCCTCTTAACACCGGTATGTCCTCTTTTATAAAGGACATTACTAGCGTGCGCTAAACCTTATGTTTAGCGTGCGTTAAAGGCTTAGCATACGCTAACTGACTTTGTTAGCGTGCGCTATCGCAGCCCAGAGGCTACTGTCTTGCTTCGTACATCAACTTACGTACATAATGTACATGCATTAACATACATAACCATTTTGTCTAGCGCACGCAAGTCCTTAACCTTAGCGTACGCTATCCGCAGTTGACTTGCTACAGTCTGCACCTACCACCCGTGCCCCCACATACCGAAAGCATCCGCGATTACCGGGACTCTCTCTGCCCGATCTGGAATTAACGTGCGCTAGCCATAGTGTTTAACGTGCGCTAGCCCTACATGACAAACATCCGTTGACCTTATCCGGACACGCGTCGAAAGTGGCCAGGTCCACTCGCCGAAAGCCAAGATTCCCTATTGACCGATCTGAAATTAGCGTGCGCTACCAAAATGCATTAGCGTGCGCTAAATGCCGATAATACACAGCCTGGGCCTACCTTTCGGCCACCTTCCGGACTTTATCCAGAATACCTTACGTACGTTAGGGGTCCTCCTTAGCGTACGTAACTCAAACCTCTTAGCGTGCGTTAAGTATGCACCGTAGCGTGCGCTAAGTATACATCTTAGCGTACGCTAGGCATACATTGTAGCGTGCGCTAACGTTGTTGTACTTAGCCGTTTTCAGCCATTTTTGTCCAATGTCTTGGCATACAGAATACGAACATACGGCATACTGAATACATATATTCATTCTAATAATATTCTCATATGATATACCCGATATCACAATTAAAACAATCCGATACATGTCAACCAATCACGTCAATTGTACAAATACAACTGTCTCAGTCCTCAATTATTTTATCCATACTGTATAGACACCAATCTATCCAGTATATCTCAGATAAAATAACGCGAAAAATTTATACCGAAAATTCGGTATTACATCAATAATCTAAGTTAAAATGGATTTATAAGATAAAATCAACCCAAAATTCCAAATACCCAAAACTAAGATTTTAACCTCAATTCGGATGATGAACGAAGATCAAACGATGTTTAATCCGTGCTAGGAACTCAAAAATATTGTTAGATGATGTTGTTTGGCCGTATTTTGGTACTATAATGTCCAAAATCGCAGCTGGTCACGGGGAAAGAGGTAAGGAAGAAAATGACGAAATGAGGGTCGCAACCCGTTTATATGTAACACCCCAAAATCCACATAGGAATATTACACGCCGTAGACCCTTCCTACGAGGATCTACCAGGCTATACATCACAGAATGACCGAAGCTTGGTGGCGGGTCAAACAATATAACAAAACGGACCATTAATGTCATATACAAGTAAACTTCACGGACCGAGGAGGCCGCACAACTCAATTAAACAAAAGAACTATTTACAACAATACCCATGCAGAGGTTGAAATACAGTACATCGGAAGACTAATTACAACTTGACAACACGACAAAACCAAACTGAATTCTCACTCTTGATTAGTATTGTAGCTTATCATCTCCCGTGCCGATCCTGTGACTGCTCCCTCGAACTGAGTATACCTGAAATGCATGAAACGCATTTCCCCCATTTAACGGGTTAGCATTTGAATGGCTAGTATAAGTATCATACTAAACGAAATGTAACAAGCAAATAGCAACCACGAATCAGTTACGACAATCAACTACCAAAACATTCCTGAGAGGTTTTAGCAAACGAAAATAAGCTATGAAGCATTTGAAAATAAAATCATCATCTCGGAAAATTTTGGAAATACGAACCATTAGGATCTCGAGTCCTGGATTCCAAAACCTTTTGAAAATCTTAGGGTCTTAGCCCAGATCTCAAATTGTATTCCAACAGTTTACAGTACGAAAACATTTCCATAAGTCTCATGGGGCTCGGACCAACATTATTTTCTTAAAAACTTTCTTTCAAAATTTTGATTTACAAAACATGATTCATGACACCGTGATCCCCTGTCACGTGTCTCCGTCGGTTCAACGACCCACACGGACTTAACCAATCACAACAATCAATCATGCTCATGACTTATGATCGCTTGCCACGAGTCTCCGCAGGTTCAACAACCCACACGGATTGAGCCAACACAACAATCACAACAACCAATCCCGACCCCATGAACCTGTGTCACGTGTCACCGTAGGTCTCGTCGAACCCGCATGGTTGGACGTACTGTGTCCTGACCCCGTGGACCTGTGCCATGTGTCATCGTAGGCCCCGTCAGGCCCGTACGATTGGACCTCAGCACCACATACTAAGTTTTGATCCCATGGACCTGTGCCATGAATCCTCGTAGGCCCCGTCGAACCCACACGAGTGAACTTAACATTCCAGCACACAACATTCACATTCACATCACACCAACACGTTCACAATCAATCAACCAACTTGTCTATCACGACTCCACACACCTATCACACATAGCGCAACCTCAACAATCAAACCATCAACATCAATAACACATAATCAATCATAACTCATGATCGAAACACAACACATTGCACAACCATGTGTACAACCAACCAACAAGATTATCTCATTACGCACGCATAACGCAACACACAATACATGTACCAAGTGTAACACAAATCCGACATAATCATTACAAGCATCATGATTCCTAGGGTATGAACAATCAAGTACAACATAATCAACACGGAGTATTTATTGAAAGCAGTTCATATCTACTACGATTGGTTTATAATCACGACATACGAAATATATATATACTCATCGAGGTAATTCAATCATCGTAAATCTAATATGTAACCTCTATTCACAAGACACGAATCGTATAAACGTGATACTTGCCTCAATGATCGATACTGAACTCCAACGAATACGGCACAATCGGGAAACCTCGAACACATACAATCCTCCAGGGGAAAACAAAAAAAACACGATTACTACGAGTATAAGGACCGAAAACCACGAGAAACACACACCAGAATCAAAGGGAAAACCAATTGAGTCATTTAGTCGGACATTAAATGGTCAAGGTTCCCTTAGAACACAAAAATAACGGTTGGACTCCACCGAATTCTAGATACGGATATACAATCATAGAACATGATTAATAATACCGAATAACACCATCTAAACCACTAAAATCGGATGAACAACAAAATCAAGATGGAAATCCCGAAGGTCAACCCTAGGAGATTACAAGAAATTACCTTCGATACGGACGAACAAATTGGAGGATGATGATAGACACAAATCAAGCTTCCCATATTTATGAAGATCGACTCTTCAAACCCAAGAATCATCTCCGGCCCCAAAAATCCTGAAGGGAAACAAAAGAGGAGGAAAATGGGGTTCTGCCCCGCAAAATAGGCTGCTACTGGTTTATATACCAGTAGCACGTTATGGCGGTAACAAGCATGCCCTTACGACCGTAACACATCTCACTTATGGTCGTAACATGCAGGGCTTTGTGGCCGTAGCCATCTCTTGGGGTTTCTGCCTAAAATGAACAGGCGTATTACGACCGTTGTCAACAAGACATTACAGCCGTTACAGCCAACACCTTACGGATGTAATACCGATCACCTTACGGCTGTAATGCACCATTCTTACGGCTGTATGTAATCTGCTGAGCACATTGACAAAACCCAGTAATTCCGACAGTATGTTTAGACGTTCGACAACGACCTAGTGATTCAAGTTCTCCAAAACAATAACGAACAAGCTGTTCACTCAACATACGATACCACAAGCACAACGTACAACGCCACAATGCATACTCAATCAAAAGACACAGGCGACAACAAGTCGCACGCGGCTAAGACCACTACACGATAGTAACACATAGAGTATCATGTTAAAAATCATTCCGATTTAACATTAATAGAAAAATATACGGAAAAAAAAGACAACCCAAAACAAGATAACAGAAAACGAAAATACCGGGTATTACATTCTACCCCACTAAAAATAAGTTTCATCCCGAAACTTAAAATAAAACATCAAGGTATACACAAACAAAACCAAAAGGTTCACACAACAATCATTAGATCTCCACACAAGATATAGTCTACAAACAACACGCAATAACATCACTGGGCACTACTGGGCCCTTCACGAGTAGGAGCGGGACCCCAGTCCGCAAACATCTCAACAACGGACTCGTAGTGTGCCGCTGATGTCCCAAATTACCACACTTGAAACAGTTAACCTGCGACGGGCGATAATTCTTTTGAGTATGACCCACACGACCACAGTTGAAACACATATTTGTACTCCCACCTTGCTTGTCATTGGAGTAATATGGTTAGATGGATCAAACAAGCGGGAAGTCTTTCAGAAGAATAATGCGAAGTAACAGGCTCACGTAACTCACTCCTCTGACCTCTAGAAAAACTACTTGAGGTCCTATGTCTCTTACCTCCCGAACTAGCCTCTGATACAGAAACAGCCATCTCGATGGCTAGAGCTCGATCCTGATACTATTTCAAAGTGGCACACATGAGTGGAGACATACTCTCATGGATATGGGGTTTCATGCGCATATTGAAGTATCGGATCTTGTCCACTTCACTTCTCACTTGATCACGGACATAACTCAACTGCTGATCATAATCAACTATCTCCTGGGATATCGGTGTTAGGATTGTATACATCAAAGCATACTTTATGCTTGTATTACCTAATTTCCGGTCTTTATCTATGAGAATATTTAATTCATTTATCACATGTTTTGCATATTTATTCACGCTATGGTTATGCAAATGTAGTCTAAATTACTTTATATTGTAGATAATGTGGTGTGTCGTGTCACACAGAAGATCACATTATCGGTTCCTTATATAGTAATATTTAGTTCACAATCTATATAACATTAGACCGTTATGTGAGGTTGCAGTATATGCTTGAGATTGGTTGGTCTTGACCATTAGCATATATTAGCGTATTCGCTATATGTTGAACAGGATGGAGGTGAGATAGATTCTTCTGTACTGACTATAAGAAGAACGTACATCTCGGACAATTATTATTTCTTAATTCTAGTGATTAATATTTAATTATATATATTAAATATTTATTGCTTTGATTTATCATGGATGAGAGCCACAATGATTGATTCAATATGCTCGGTATTTTGGGCAATATTATTATTTATATGATAATTAATATTATAGCTAGAAATCGTGTCCCGACCAGTCGGGTTGATCATGTCTCTTGAGGCACTCGAAAGGATTATTATATTAAACCCTACAGGTAGAATTAATTTTCCGATATAATAATAAAGGTCGAGTGGTATACTCATGTATAACACATGAATTAATTAAAAGCTGTCAGTAGCTTAAATTAATTAATGGGCATGGAATATCTTAAACACGGGAAATACTTAATTCAAAAAGGAGCCCAATTTTGTAATTTGTGCTTTTGGTAGGAAGTGGAGTATCAACTTTTTAGTGGACTAAGTTGATATTTAATAGAGTCATTATATTAGGAAGAGTTCTAATATAGGAAGATGACATCAATTAAGAGTCCTTACCATATCCTCCTTAAGATCCCTAGTAGTAGTCCAAGAGCCTATAAATAGGACATCATAGGGGGTAGGCCGATTTTTAATAATTATTCTAAGGTTGTGAGATTGATTTTTTCATCTTATGTTTAATTGTAGATCAAGACTTGTGTCTTTGATTCTATAATTTAGATAACACATCAGTTTGCTTAAGAGTGTTCATAAAATACTAAAAAGCAAAGAAAAATCGAGTGACTCTCATCAAAGGAGATTTCGGCCGATCCATTGTTGTCCAAGTAACATCCGGTAGCCCATTGCCCACATAACGTACGGGTGAAGGTGGATCATACTCTAGAAGATCTTGAGGTAGAAATACAAGTAGATCAAGGAAGAGTACGAGGAGGTGTTCAATCGACCAAAAGGGAATTTCTACCACTTCGCGTCAAAGGTATTAATTACCAACTCCCATGCGTAAATACATTTATTTGATTGTTCAATCTGTTTAGTTAATTAATTGACAAGCCTAAATAGATCCGGTTTTTGTGTTGGTTAGTTTAAAAACCGTTTATCAATTTTTCACCAACTAGCTTCCGCTGCGTTTTATATCCCAACAATTGGTATCGGAGCCGATCTTTAGGTTCTGTTCAATTTAATTAATTTGGTGATTGATATGCTAGCAATTAAATATTCACGTAGTATGATTTTTGAAATATTTTGCTAGAATTTGTCTTGCAGGAGAATATGATCCAATTATTATGGCTATGTGATGTTTTTTTTATTTATTTATGCGTTTTTGGTAATTTAGCCCGTTTTTTAGGCATGTATAAGTTTTTCCCGTGAGAAAATCCACGGGTAGAATAGGATTTATTTTTCTTGTAATTTGCTGTAAATTCGATGTATTTTATTTCGAATAAAATTGTAATCGAGTTGGAACACATAAAGTACGAAAGAGAAATAAGTCCAGCACGAAGAGAAGTCCCGATCGGACGAACCGACCGAGACCAGCAGGCTGCCGATCGGGACTCGGCCAAGAATCTCGGCCGGCTCTTGCGCTCGGCGGCTCGGCGGAGTCGGGCGGCGTGGTCGGGCGATCCGGCCCGGCTAGTCGGGCGGCGCAGTCGGCGGCGGGTCAAGTTGTGCGGATTGGTCGTTCGATGGATGGTCCTAGTCATTTTTCCGCGAGATGCTTGAAGCAGTGGGAGCAAACGAGCCGAAGATTTTCTCGTTATTCAAAACGAGGAATAAAAACCATGATAATTGGATTTAATTATCCATTTTTTTTATTTGATTGATTTTTATTGTTTTGATGTATGGGATGTATGGATGTATGCGTGATATGTTTCCTTGCATGTTAGGACGAGAAAATCAAAAACCTTATTTTCAAAATAACTAAGTGATTTTAAATTGATTTTTCAAAATCTAATTGGCCTCCATAATTGTTTAAATTGTGAAATAATTAGCATGCGCGTTGACATTAGAGTCTTCCTCCACATCGGATGTCGCTCACTAGTTTTAAACTTCAAATTTGATAACAAAAAGGTGAATATTATTTCTATGATAGGACGTCTCCATCTATAGGACTATTATCATTAAATGATATTCTAAAGTTTGTTAAATTATGGTGTTCACTTAGGTGTATTGATTAATAAGCTCCCCATCTGAGTCTATGTTAATTAAATACATGGCCAAGAGGAACCAACTATTAATTTTACTTGTCAAAACGCATCTTGGCTAGATAATAAAATTAAAGACGTTAAAATCTACTTGAAAAAGTATGTGTAAACGTCCACACTATCGTGGCTTGCATGTTAAGTTTTTCAAGGTGTTGGTTGATTGCATATATATTGTGTTTTAAGATTTTTCAATATATTATGCGTCGAACTATGTGATGAATGGTGTTTTTAATTTTATTCTCAGATGTTTTCAATCCACTAGCTGTTATTCTCAAAGAAAACAAACTTGATGGCACTAAATTTGCCGTCTGGAAAAGAAATCTTGATATTGTCTTGACTGCCGAGGGGCATAAATTTGTTTTAACTGAGGAGAGCCCTTTGGAACCAGAAACGGATGCCACTCCTGAAGAGTTGGCTAAATTCCGGAAATGGGAAAAGTCTGATGAGATGGCTCGCTGTTACATTTTGGCTTCACTAACAAATGTATTGCAAGATCAGCATCAGACAATGGGCTCGGCCGCGGAAATGATGAATAATCTCACTGAGATGTTTGGTCATCAGAACTGGGCGGCTAGGAAAAATGCAATGAGGGTTTGATGATAACACAAATGTCTGAAGGGACCCCGGTAAGGGATCACTTTCTTAAAATGATGTCTCATTTGAACGAACTGAGCATACTGGGGGCCACTATCGATGCGGAGTCGCATGTCGATATTATCTTGGGCAGTTTACCAAGAAGCTTTGAGTAGTTCTGCCTCAAGTACAATATGAATCGTAGGACTAACATATTGGCGGAACTTCTGACAGAGCTTGATCTGCGAAGGTCTCTTCAAACAAGGTTATCATCAAATTCTTGCGGCAGCAGTCTTGCTTCTTCAAAACCTAAATGGGGAAAGAAGAAAAAGCAGGTTGGCGAAGCAAGTGGCAACCATCAAAGCTAAGGGCAAGGCTCCTCGGTCAAAGGCTCCTCGGTCCGAGGCGAACAAAAGCCGAAGGGCAAGTGCTTCAATTGCGGTGCGAAAGGGCATTTCAAGAGTGACTGCCCTAAGAAAGGTACGTCTCATGCACTAGTAGTCAAAACATGATTGGCTGCCTGTTCTATCACTTCGTGGATAGTGGATTCGGGCTCCACTGATCATGTTTGTTATGAATCGTAGGGGTTCCAAGTAACCAAGGTACTTAGTGCGGATGAGATTACTATTAGCTGGGGCGACTATTCCAGGCTGAATGCTGTTGCAGTGGGAGTCGTGCAGTTAAAAGTTGATGATAGGATATTAGTTCTAAATAATGTATTATTGGTACCCGATTTTAGAATGAATTTAATTTCAGTTTCTAAATTGCGTCGTGGTGGATATTCAGTTTCTTTTGAAGATAATGCAGTTATTAAAAGAAACGGTGAATATGTTTGCGAGAGTACTTATAGTGAAGAACTTTATATCATTAATCTTTTGACTCCCTTGCATAATTATAAATCGCTTAATTCTTTGACTAATCCTAATAAAAGAAAATAACCTTCGAGCATAAATCAAACATATTTGTGGCATTTACGATTGGGTCATATTAACCTTAGAAGGATTCAATGATTGGTGAGCGATGGCCCATTGGATTCACTCCAAGTTGAGTCATTTCCAGTTTGCGAATCACATGCGGGCGTAAAATGACTAAAAGGGCTTTTCAAAGCAAAGGAAATCGTGCACAAAATGTGTTGGAATTGGTTCATACCGATGTATGTGGTCCAATGAACATCCAGGCTAAGGGTGGTTTCGAATATTTCATCACGTTTATAGATGATTATTCAAGATATAGATATATCTATTTGATGCGACGTAAGTCTGAATCTTTTGATGAATTCAACGAATTCAAGGCCGAAACGGAGAAGCGTCATGGACAGAGTATCAAGTCACTACGATCTGATCGTGGTGGAGAATACCTTAGTGGAGAGTTTTTGGATTTCTTGGCACATGAGGGGATTACTACCCAGCTCACAGCACCTGGTACACCACAACAAAATGGTGTTGCTGAACGAAGGAATCGTACTTTATTAGAGATGGTTAGGTCAATGATGAGTTATTCTGATTTGCCTATTTCATTTTGGGGATACGCCTTGGAAACAATGGCGTACATTCTAAACTTGGTGCCTTCGAAATCAGTTCCAAAAACACCCACAGAACTATGGGATGGGCGCAAGCCCAGTCTAAGACATGTTCGGATTTGGGGTTCACCAGCACGTGCTGAACAAGGAAGCTGATAAGTTGGCATCTCGCACAGAAGTATGAGTGTTTGTGAGATATCCAAAGGGAACGAAGGGTGGCCTATTCTACAGTCCTAAAGACCAGAAGGTCATTGTTAGAACCAATGCCCGGTTCTTAGAGGAGGACTATGTAATAAGCCAAAAGCCTAAGAGTGAGGTCATTCTTGAAGAACTTAGGGGCGAGATTTCGACAATACCAATTGTACAAACACCTAGTGTACCACGTATCGACACTATTGTGGATACGCAAACTAAGGACACGCCTCGTCATAGTGGGAGGGTTGCTCGTCAACCTGAATGTTTCATCAGCGTGGGAGCATCTTAAGACCACTCCCCGAACTAGGATAAAATAGATCCATGTACGTATAAACAGGCAGTTCAAGACAAGGATGCTGAATCGTGGAAAACAACAATGGAACCCAAAATGGGATCTATGGATTCTAATCAAGTGTGGGAGCTAGTAGAGCTACCCAATGGGGTAAAATCCATTGGAAGTAAGTGGGTCTACAAGCGTAAGAGAGGATCGAAATAGAAGGTTGAAACCTTCAAAGCAAGGCTTGTTGCGAAAGGTTATACTCAGAAGGAGGGCATCGACTACGATGAGTCCTTTTCGCCAGTAGCCATGCTTAAATCAATCGATATTCTCTTAGCTATAGCTGCGCATTTGGATATGGAGATTTGGCAGATGGATGTCAAGACCGCATTCTTGAACGGGAGTCTTGATAAGGAAATCTACATGCGCTAATCTGAGGGATTCATTGCTGAAGGAGAGGAGCACTTAGTGTGCAAGCTTAAGAGAGCCATTTATGGTATCAAGCAAGCATCAAGGTCCTGGAACATGCGATTTGATGAGGTCATTCAATCGTATGGTTTTGAACAGTGTCCTAGTGAGGTTTGTGTATACAAAAAGTGCGATGGAAACGTGCACGTGTTTCTTGTACTGTACGTACATGATATAATTCTAACTGGAAACAATGTAAAGGTATCAGATGTAAGGGTATGGCTATCTGAGCAATTCGATATGAAGGATTTGGGAGAAGCCGGGCACATCCTTGGTATTAAGATCTTTCGATATTGCAAGAAAAGAATGTTGTGCTTATCTCAGGCATCCTATATCGATACGGTTCTAAAGCGGTTCAGCATGGAGAATTCCAAGAAAGGTTTCTTACTTTACAGACATGGAATTCAGCTATCTAAGGCTACGTGTCCTAAGACACAGAAGGAGATAGATGACATGAAGTTGGTTCCTTATGCTTCGGCAGTGGGAAGCCTCATGTATGCTATGCGTTGCACTAGGACTGATATCTGTCATGCTATAGGCATGGTGGCGAGATATCAGTCGAACCTAGGACAGGGACATTGGATTTCTGTCAAGCATATACTCAAGTACCTGAGAAGGACTAGGGATCATATGCTTGTATATCAATCGGATAGACTTTGTCTTTTAGGATTACACTAACTCAGATTTCCAGTCAGACACAGTTAAGCTTAAGTCAACTTCGAGATATGTTTTTGTTGGACTTAGATGTGGTTCTTGGTTTGCATAGAAGTATCACAATTTTATTGTGGCAATACTAGTGCATTTATAAACCTGGAGGAACCACGAGCCCATAGAGCAAGGAAACATATCAGTCGCAAGTAACGTTGTAAAACGAGGGAACATAGTGTTGTTCAAGATTGCATCTGGAAACAACCCAGTTGATTCTTTCATGTGGAAGGAATGGGGTTGAGTTGTATGGCAACATTGCTTTGAGTATAAGTGGGAGATAGATGGACATAATCTAGATAGTATACTTCAAAAGCATGCTTTGAGTATAAGCGGTACATTGTTAGTGTTGTATACGTCAAAGCATACTTTATGCTTGTATTACCTAATTTCCCGGTCTTTATCTATGAGAATATTTAATTCATCTATCACATGTTTTGCATATTTATTCATGCTATGATTATGAAAATGTAGTCTAAATTACTTTATATTGTAGATAATGTGGTGTGTCGTGTCACACAGAAGATCACATTACCGGTTCCTTATATAGTAATATTTAGTTCATAATCTATATAACATTGGACCGTTATGTAAGGTTGTAGTATATGCTTGAGATTGGTTGGTCTTGACCATTAGCATATATTAGCGTATTCGCTATACGTTGAACAGGATCGAGGTGAGATAGATTCTCCTGTACTGACTATAAGAAGAATGTACTTCTCGGACAATTATTATTTCTTAATTCTATTATTTAAGATTTAATTATATATATTTAATATTTATTGCTTTGATTTATCATGGGTGAGAGCCACAATGATTGACTCAATATGCTCGATATTTTGGGCAATGTTATTATTTATATGATAATTAATATTATAGCTAGAAATCGTGTCCCGACCAGTCGGGTTGATCATGTCCCTTGAGGCACTCAAAGGGATTATTATATTAAACCCTGCAGGTGGAATTAATTTCCCGACATAATAATAAAGGTCAAGTGGTATACTCATGTATAACACATTAATTAATTAAAAGCTGTGAGTAGCTTAAATTAATTAATGGACATGGAATATCTTAAACAAGGGAAATAATTAATTCAAAAAGGAGCCCAATTTCGTAATTTGGGATTTTGGTAGGAAGTGCAGTATCAATTTTTTAGTGGAGTAAGTTGATATTTAATAGAGTCATTATATTAGGAAGAGTTATAATATAGGAAGATGTCATCTATTAAGAGTCCTTACCATATCCTCTTTAAGATCCCTAGTAGTAGTCCAAGAGCCTATAAATAGGACATCAAATGGGGTAGGCCGATTTTTAATCATTATTCCAAGGTTGTGAGATTGATTTTTTCATCTTGTGTTTAATTGTAGATCAAATATTGTGTCTTTGATTCTACAATTTAGATAACACATCAATTTGCTTAAGAGTGTTCATAAAATACTAAAAAGCAAAGAAAAATTGAGTGACTCTCATCAAAGGAGATTTCGCCAGATCCATTGGTGTCCGAGTAACATCCGGTAGCTCGTTGCCCACACAACGTCCGGGTGAAGGCGGATCATACTCTAGAAGATCTTGAGGTAGAAATACAAGTAGATCAAGGAAGAGTACGAGGAGGTGTTCAATCGACCAAAAGGGATTTTCTACCACTTCACGTCAAAGGTATTAATTACCAACTCCCATGCATAAATATATTTATTTGATTGTTTATTAATCTGTTTAGTTAATTAATTGACAAGCCTAAATAGATCTGGTTTTTGTGTTGGTTAGTTTACAAAACCGTTTATAAAATTTTCACCAACTAGCTTCCGCTGCGTTTTGTATTCCAACAATCGGCACATCCTGGGGCGTAGCCGACAAAAACTCAACGATCCTGCGCTCACGGACAAGCAACAGGCAATACTCTGCTTCCATGGCAGTCCTAAACTCAGCCCATGTAGATGTACGATCTGCAGGCGCTACAGCCTGCCACCAGTATGGAGCTTCTTTATCAAGAAGATACTGAGCAATAGGTACTCTTCTCTCATCGGGACAGGCCACAACATCAAATATTCTTCCCAACTCGAAGAGCCAGTTCTCCCAGCCTAACGAGTCAGAGGAACCCGTAAAACGAGGTGGATGCATTTTCATCACATCTCGCAACCACCTACTAGCTCCATTCTCCCCCTCGGGAGGCTCATTCCAGTGCACTGCTTGACTCATCTGCACCAACTGGTCAGCCACCTGACGAAGAATGGTGGTGGCACCCATATAAACATTACCTCCAGCTGATTGCCCCTGATCACGCGACTGATCATCCCGACCATCTGTACTGAGATGATTGGCACTCGACAACGAGCGAGTCGCCCTCTCATGCTCCTGATTACATCCATGACCGCATCCATGTCCTCGGCCTCGGCCTCTCGTCATACTGAATAAACAATTACTCATTGCAAGGAAGCATAACATCACACAATCGACTCACCCAACTAATTCCACAATGCACATACAATATATGGCAACAATTAATAACACGACAATAATATCCATACAAGATAAACAGCTGAGTACAAACATTACTGATATAATTGATAGAGTTTATGCTCGTCACTGACAGACCATATGAACCTTCAATATAAATCAAACGACCGATACATATCATATATACGACTGTAGCAACAAGGTTACAGCCGTGACAGTCACAAGCTTACGGCCGTAACAACAAACAACTTACGGCCGTAACCACTAACAGCTTACGGCCGTAATGACACCCATCTTACGGTCGTATAACCTAGCTGCAGAACAGCACAATCAACTCAGCAGCCTCAAAACGGCTCTGAAGGTTAAGGAACAACTCCTAACAATGTATTCCAACAATAAGAAATACTACAAAATTCTCCGACGAATATAACAACCTAACAAGCTTGTTGCAACGACTAAACCTCAACACACAAACACATTGAATATTCTTATAATTCCGAAAATAAGAGTCGTTTTTCAGATCGAAAATTTTATAAAATCCTTTCAACATATCAAAAAAAATGACGGTAATATTTTACAATGTTCGAAATACTTTAAAACATCTTTCAAATACCGTCTGAAGGTGTCATTTGAAAATACATGACCAACTCGTCAAAGTTAAACCAATTTCAAAATCCATACAAAATGTTGTTTAACCGTACCGTCAAAATATTTTTGGAAATCGATTTTTCCACAAACATATGCAAGCACATGAAATCTATCAGAAAATCGTTTTCAAATCTACACGCAACAGACATAGTTACAATGATCCAAAAATAACCTAATTTAAACCACATGCCCAACCGGCATACAAGATCACCAATTCAATCAAATACAAATCGTGAACACCAAGCTTAAACATACGTCAAAACCATCCATTTGAGATTCTCACAAACTCTACCGTTGATACATTTCCTGGAGCACATCAAGGTTCGCACTTTCACATCATACTGCACCAACCATCAATACATTTAGCTCAACACGCATGTAATACATCATAAGTCTGAACACAGATTTCATCCCACAACATACTCTTAAATAAAATCACGAAACGCAAATATCTCACATAGAAGAGGAGACTTACATCCACAGGTCGCACGAAGATGACGGCTGCCCACGATAATAATCTCAGCCGACAACTCAGGTGGCATACTGTGCCAACGTACATTCAGATAACTCGACAACTCGAATGACACGACAAAACAAAACTCGACATATCACGACTCGACTCAACCCGACAGCCTAGGTTTCCACAACTTAATCTCCGATACCATAAATGTAACACCCCCAAATCCACATGGGAATATTACACGCCGTAGACCCTTCCTACGAGGATCTACCAGGCTATACATCACAGAATGACCTGAAGCTTGACCGGCCGGGTCAAACAATATAACAAAATGGACCATTAATGTCATATACAAGTAAACTTCATGGACCGATGAGGTCGCACAACTCAATTTAACAATATAACTCTTTACAACAATACCAACGCAGAGGTTGAAATACAATACAACGGAAGACTAATTATAACTTGACAGCACGACAAAACCAAACTGAACTCTCACTCTTGATTAGTATCGTAGCACATCATCTCCCGTGCCGATCCTGTGACTGCTCTCTCGAACTGAGTATACCTGAAATGTGTGAAACGCATTTCCCCCATTTAAGGGGTTAGCATTTAAATGTCTAGTACAAGTATCATACTATACGAAACGTAACAAGCAAATAGCAACCACGAATCAGTTCAATCAACTACCAAAACATTCCCGAGAGGTTTTAGCAAAAGAAAATAAGCTATGAAGCATTTGAAAATAAAATCATCATCTCGGGAATTTTTAGAAATACGAACCATTAGGACCTTGAGTCCTGGATTCCAAAACCTTTCGAAAATATTAGGGTCTTAGCCCAAATCTCTAATTGTATTCCAACAGTTTTACAGTACGAAAACATTTCCATAAATCATACAACATTCACATTCACATCACAACAACGCGTTCACAGTCAATCAACCAACTTGTCTATCACGATTCCACAGAACTATCATACATAGCGCAACCTCAACAATCAAACCATCAACATAATTAACACATAATCAATCATAACTCATGACCGAAACACAGCACATTACACAACCACGTGTACAACCAACCAACAAGATTATCTCAACTCTGCACACATAACACAACACACAATACACGTCCCAAGTGTAACATAAATCCGACACAATCATTACAACCATCGTGATTCCTAGGGTATGAAAAATCAAGTACAAGATAATCAACACAGAGTATTTATTGCAAATAGTTCATATCTACTATGATTGGTTTATAATCACGACATATGAAATATATATACTCATCAAGGTAATTCAATCATCGTAAATCTAACACATAATCTCTATTCACAAGACACAAATCATATAAACATGATACTTGCCTCAATGATCGATACCAAACTCTAACAAATACGGCACAATCGGGAAACCTCAAACACCTACAATCCTCCGGGAGAAAACAACGAAAATACAATTACTACGAGTATAACGACTGAAAACCACGAGAAACACACCCCAGAATCAAAGGGAAAACCCATTGAGTCATTTAATCGGACATTAAATGCTCAAGGTTCCTTTGGAACACAAAAATCACGGTTGGACTCCACCAAATTCGAGATACGGATATACAATCCGTAGAACATGATTAATAATACCCAGTAACACCACCTAAACCACTAAAATTGGATGAAAAATGAAATCCCGAAGGTCAACCCTAGGAGATCACAAGAAATTGCCTTCGATCCAGACGAACGAATTGGAGGATGATGATAGACACGAATCAAGCTTCCCAACTTGATAAAGATCGACTCTTCAAACTCAAGAATCACCTCTGTCGCCAAAAATCCCGAAGGGAAACGAAAGAGGGGACAAATGGGGTTCTGCCCCGCAAAACATGCTGCTGTTGGTTTATATACCAGCAGCACGTTACGACGGTAACACGCACGCAGAATCACAATTTAAATCACATTCATGAAATCATGCGCTCAACAACACCGGATTATGAAATACGGAGAATAATACTCAGATCAAAATGCAACAATTACAATATCACAAGTTCCAAATACATATCAGAAATCTCGGGTATTACACAACCAATCTGTGTGAACGGTTGAAAGCAACAATCTTTGTATCAATCTATGTGAATGATACAAGGATAAGTTTGATTATAGTCATGTAGTTGTGTACGTAGTGATTATAATAAACATTTTACTCCTGTGTGGAGGACTAGTGGATGTAGACGGGTTTACCTCGAACCACTTTAAATACTGTGTTATTTACCTTCTGCATTTACTGTTTTTCATAAACTGTGATTTGTATATGTATACACTGAAAAACCCTGTACGCACCAAGCTAACAGGAGAAAAGCCCAGTTGCTGTATTTACAGCAACTCACTTAAGTGAACTTCCGCTACACACTCTTATTTGAAAAACGTACAGCTTGTTGTACTAACACTTTTCCAAGCTGTATTCTGTATACTTAGTGGCCAATAAGTGGTATCGGAGCGGTTGATTCTAAGAAGAATCAGTCGTATTTTTAACCGAATCAGATCCTAAAATCACACATTATGTGGAAAAAAGTCTTATCTTTCCTATTCTTACTCATGGATACCTTATTGATAAATAAGGTACCTATGTTTTCTATTAACGAGTTTGATGATTGGAGAATTAGGATGGAAGCACATCTTGCAGCCATGCACGAAGAGATGATTTTTTTCATTCAAGATAATGAAGGTAAATCCCGCCGCAAGGATTGAAGGCCAAGCTCATGCCGAAATGCTCGAGAAAGAGCGTGAGCAGTGGACAACTGATGACCGGAAGCGCGCCAACCTCGACAATGTAGCTAAGAATGCACTATTTGTCACTCTCGACAAAGGTACATTCTCAAAGGTAAAGAGCTGTAAGACAGCCAAGGAAATCTGGGATAAACTCAAGATGATTTGTGAGGGAACTGAGCTCTCAAAAGAAAATAAGATTTCAAAACTCACTCAGCAATTTGAATCTTTCGAAATGAAATCATCTGAAACTCTTGAGGAACTTGACCTCAGATTCACTGGCATTGTCGGTGAACTTGAAGCATTGGGTAAAGTGTATACCCAAAAGGAGAAAAATTTGAAAATATTCAGATCACTCCCTGCCCGATGGGACATAAAAACCACAGATATGCATGTGTCATGTAATCTCAATGACATATCTACTTTTGACCTCTTCTCTGACCTAAAAGCTTTCGAGTATGACATTGATAGGAAGAGAAGGCCGAAGAGTCACCTGCTAAGACTACAACATTAGCTGCTGTATCCAACAGGAGACACAGCATGCCCAACACATCCAAATCTGCCTACAAGAATGCTGACAGTGACGATGATATCCTGTCACAAGATGAAATGGCCCTGCTCATGCATAAATTCAAGAAATCAAACAGTCTGGAAAGACTGCATACAGGCCCAAGCCTTTTCACAAGGTAAGTTCTGAATCTTCAACATCCGATAATTCTAATCTATCTTATAATTGTAGGTAACCGGGACATTATGCGAATAAGTGTCCGCATCCTAAAGTCCAAAAGTTGCCGGAAGCCAAGAAACAAGAAAAGGACGAAAGGAGGCGTGCTTGGAAGAACAAGCTCAAGGCCCTGATCGGCGAATCAGAAGCCTCGCCCCCTCAAACCAATGGCTAAAAAATAAGCTCGAAGATAAAGCATACATGTGCTTTATGGCTAAAGATATCGAAGACGGTGAAGATAGCGATGATGAGGTAAGCTCAACATCCAATATTCCCATTAATGCATCTCATACTTTCGAAAATATGATGAATGAATTTAAAAACATTTAAAAGGCCTATGAGACATTAAAACGAGAAAACATACAACTCGAAATTTCTAACATAGAGCTGAAAGATGAAAATGACTTGCTAACAAATAATTATGAAAATATGTCTATCGATTATGAAAATAGAAAGATCATAGTGGAAAAACTCATGGAGAGCAATCATCAACTTGCTCACGATCTAAATGAGACCAAGTCCCATAGTGAGAGCAAGACAAATGATTTCGTTCTGCTCGAAGCCAAAGTAAAAACCCTCGAGAAACGAGAAGGAGAACTGAGACCATCTTAAAATCTTTCGAGAAATCATCTTAAAGGATGGAACAAATTATGAGCACTGGGCAACATGCTCATGATAAAAGTGGCTTAGGATACAACTCATTCTCCAATAAAGGGAAAACTAGTACTGTGTTCTTCAGGGGTGTGGAACCCATTCCTGTACCTGAGGAGACCCCAAGTCCTGTAAAGGTACCTGTTGCAATGCGTACAACAAAGGCTTCCATTCCGCCACTAAAGTCATATCATAAACAGCGGAATCCTCAGCCACCAAGACTTGTAAGGCATAACCTACAGCATGCTCCCCGAGCATATCAAAAGCGCCAATAGCCGTTTAGAAAGAAGGTTGTACCTAAATATCAAAGGCCCACACAGTAGTACTTCCAACAGTACAGCGCGCCTAGATACTGGATACAGGAGCCTTGTTATCCATCAAGAAAGCAGGTCGCCACATAATATCAGCAACAACTTTGGGAATCCAACTAGAGACCCAGGAGGCAAGCTGTAAGGCCAAAAAAATGGCTCCACCTCCAAGACGGCACTCGTACTGGACTAATAATAACCCTGAATTTTACATGCATAATAATTATCAAGGTTACAGTGACTACGTGCCTGACCCACGTATACATCGCAAGAACGGACCTAAAGTAACTTACAGCAAGCCAATTGCTTTCAGGCAAATCTGGGTACCTAAAGGCACTAACATCCATGGACCCAACATACAAAGGGGACCTAAATCTACTTAATTTCTTTCCTTACAGGACATCAAAGAGAAGGACATATGGTACTTCGACAGCGGATGTTCTCGGCACATGACAAGAGATAGAAACAAGCTGTCAGATTATGTAGAAGGTCGCGGTCCAAAAGTGCGCTTCGGTGATAAATCCAAAGGAAGAACAAGAGGGAAGGGAACCCTTTTTGTAGGAAAATTCAAAGTCACCGATGTAGCTTATGTTGAAGGCTTGCAGTAGAATCTACTTAGTATTTGCCAGTTCTGTGACAAACAGTTCTCGGTGAAATTCTATATAGATCACTGTAGAGTCAAGAACATTCTAACCAAAGAATTTGTGCTCACAGGAAGCAGATCAGGTAACATGTATATTGCTGGCTAGATGCCTAGGAGCTCCACAATTCTTTATTTTGTTGTCAAAGGCACTGCAGATCAAAGCTGGCTATGGCACAAGAGGATGTCTCACGTCAACTTCAAGACGATCAACAAACTCGCTAGACAGGGAATGGTTAGAGGTTTGCCCGATGTGTCATTCCAAAAAGACAGCGTCTGTGGACCCTGTCAGAAAGGCAACCAAATCAAGACCACCCTTAAAAGCAAATCATATCTGTCCACTCACAGAGTTCTAGAAATGCTACATATAGATATCTACGGTCCTGTAGACCCGGTATGTTTGGGAGGTAAGAAATACTGTCTCATTATTGTTGATGATTATTCCAGGTATGATTGGACAATCTTCCTGAGCAAGAAGAAGAAACCACATCAAAACTGCCCGAGCACCTGAGAAAGCTTCACAATGAGAAAGGGTTGAATATCGTGTCCATTCGTTCCGACAGTGGTACTAAATTCACTAACCGCTTTATAGAGCAATACTGTTCGGACAATGGAATACAACATGAATACTCAGTTGCCCGAACACCTCAACAAAATGGTATTTCCAAGCGAAAGAACAGGACGCTCAAGGAAGCAACAAGGACCATGATTGCCGCAAGCAAGTTGCCGCAGCGTTTCTGGGGCGAAGCAACAAATACAGCATGCTATACACAAAACCGCAGTATCATCAACAAACATCACAACAAAACAGCATACGAGGTATGGAACAACTCCATTAGTTTCGTACTTTCACATATTCGGATGCAGGTGTTACATTTTGAACAACGGGAAAGACCAACTTAGAACGTGGTATGAAACCCTGTCCCTGTACCTAACAAAAAATGGATTCGAGAAAGGTTCTGTGGACAAGATCCTATTTAAGATGCAAGAAGGTGATGACCTCTTGATGGTTCAAATATACGTAGATGATATTATATTTGGTTCCACTAACCTTGCTTTGTGTCAAAGGTTCTCTCATCTCATGCAAAGTAAATTTGAAATGAGTATGATGGGGGAACTTAGTTATTTCCTAGGATTGCAGGTGCATACAAGAATCTTTATCAACCAAGAGAAGTACAGCAAGGAGATACTCAACAAGTTTGGAATCAATAACTCCAAATCCTCGTCAACCCCCATGAGAACTTCCGTGCCAATTAGTGACGACGAAGCTGGAAAACCGATTGATCAATCACTCTACAGGAAGCTAATATGCTCACTCCTGTACCTAACAGCTAGCTGGCCCGATATCCAGTTTGCTGTAGGAGTGTGTGCTCGGTATCAAGTAGCACCTAAAGAATCACACTTCACAACAGCCAAACAAACCCTTAAGTACAGGAACAGTCGATGCAGGACTATGGTATCCTAAAGAAGGCGGATTCAATTTGGTTGGGTACAGTGAATCGACACGACCGACAATATCCAAAACAAACATCCTGGGATCACAATTCCCAAAGAATGATCAACGCGATCAACAATCTCGACAATACCATCCTGGGATCAACATCCCTCAACGAACAACCAAATACGAATCTTATTATACGAATCATCAACATACCACATATACCACAACTCAACATAGTAATTATCCTCATGACTGAACAAAACTTAAATTACCTCAAGCCGACGATAATACCCTTTCCACGAACAAACCATCATCCCGAAAAATTACACTTATAATATCATTGCTATATGAATTATAAATGAAATGAAAGCGAAACCATTCATAAAATATTATAAACTGAACAAGTATAAACTTGCCTCGA